>CM062919.1:153470000-154767500 GCA_031878705.1 Tapirus indicus
TAACATTTGAATTCAAAATAAGACCTAACTACCTACAAAGGAATTGCCACATAACCATAACACTATTTAAGGGGTATCACAAATTCAAATGTCACATTGAATGATGCTTTAGGATTGATTTGGCCAATGGTTTGCCCAACACACAGAGCTATACATCTATTATCATGACTGGAACTAAATCTGCTAAAAGATGAATTAACTTTTTGTTTGAAAACAGCTTCAAATTAGTATATCAGTGAATGACCCAAGTTGATGGCATTTTTCATAGAACAAAAATAGAATTTTCAGGCTGGCCCCATGGCTGAGCAGTTACAGTTCTGTGCACTCTGCTTTGGTGGCCCAGGTTCACGGGTTCGGATCCTGGGAGCAGACCTACACCACTCCCCAAGCCATGTTGCAGTGGCCACCCATGCACAAAAAATAGAGGAAGATTGGCTCACAGATGTTAGCTCAGGGCAAATCTTCCTCAGCAAGAAAAAAAAAATAATAGAGGAAAAAATCATAGAAAATATATAAATTTTTGCCTTAACTTGTGTCAAATCATTACTTTTACACTTTAATTATATTCAAATATTGTATATACAATATAAATCTGAAGCATCATGCACTAAATTGTCGCCAATCCCCTAAAGCTGTAGCTTTCCCTGGCTCCCCTTCTTTTATTTCCATCTTTCAGTGGGTATAAGAACCCTGATTTTAATTGCCGTCTTATAAATATGGCAACATAATTTAAGTCCACCAGTCAAAAGAACACTGAATTAGGATGAAGAAAAAGAACCTCTCAGATTAACTCATAGAGGTTACTACAGAACTGTAGTAATGAGAAGCACTAACATTTCCATGAAAGGACTTTGTTAAAATTCAAAACAACATTTCCTTTGAACTCTCCTCCCCCTCACCTGTTGCAAAGAATTACAGAGAAATTAACATATTTGAAACATCCATTTGTTTTAGTCTTTAGCTTTAAAAATATCAATTTCTACTTTACTTGTCCTCTTCCATCTCCCCCAGAAACTCCAACCAAATTCCAAATCCACTCACTCTAATATTCACAGTGTGGGGATGTTTCACACCATCTTCTAAACCCATGCTTAGCAATGGAGATCCCAAAATACCCTGAAGCTAAATTAATTTTGTTTGAGGGGAGAACACTGGGTGGAAGGAAATGGTGGTTAGTCTCCTGAGGGGAAAATTACTTTAGTCACACATGGAGAAAACAGAACTGGGAATTGTCAGCCTTTTCTATTCAAAGGTATTGACTTACAGTAAAATGTTACTCAGGCAACCCAGTTATGGTGCTGCAGAAAAATTCAACAGTGCTCAGCCGGCAGAGGTGGAGGGTTGGAATCCCAGAACCGAGCTGGCATCTGGTCCCCTTTCAATTGCCTACAATCCAGGGCAAACTCTTTCCCAGGTTTAAATGTTCTCTTTGTGGCAAGATGCAGCATGGAGAGTGGTGAACTCACTGCAGCCAAGAAGAAAAGAAAACTGGCTGATCTCATGTTACTGCAGTTCTTGCTTTGAGGCGATGCTTCAAATGGCACCACCGAAGCAACGCTGGGAAAACGGTGTCCCTTTCTGTGTCTCTATTCAAAACACTTTCAAAACTCTAAGTCTTTCCTCAGAACCCACTCTGGCATTGCCAGCTTTGGAAGGCTGCCCCAGAGCTACCAAGTTTAAATTCTAGCCAGTTTAAATTCTAAATAATTGAAATTATCGTGTGCTGACTAAAAATTCAGGCTTTTGGTAATAAATATGTCAAATGTCACAAACTTTAAAAAGCTCTTTCGTTAATTTTCTTGAACATATATTTCATGATCTGACAAGTGATCACAAGATGTTACTATAGAGAGACACTGAAATAACCCATTCTTCTCAGTTTAAACATATTTAGTTGAAGAAAATTAGATTTTATAAAAAGGTCTTCTGGCATTTTCTGTAGAAGTAGTCATTACATCTTTATTAACATACATGGCAAACTTCTACGGTATACTTTTGACACACATTTTCAAGCCTGCAGTTCGGCTTGTTGCTCACTGCGCAGGGAGCTGAGGGCTGTGCTGGTGGCCGTCATGCTCCCAGGGAGCTCCCTCCTAATCCAGAGGCAGATCGTGGAGTTGTAAGAAGATAAGTGCCATCAGGCCCAGATGACCCTGAACTGTGGGGACACACATCAAAATGGAGATGATTTTGGTAGAAGGCTTTAAGAATTTTTAGGATTTCTTCAGTTGCAGTGAAAGAAGAGCATCCTAAGTGAAGGGAAATGCTCAGAAAATTTATAGATAGAGGACAAAACAGAGATCTTAAAATAACAGGAAGTCCATTTGGTCAACATAGGTACACGTCAAACCTTACAGTGAGAGGGAGGAGTGTGATAGGAACAAGGGCATCATTTTGAGTAAGGCTGTTTGTGATTGCCACTACAAGCTTTGATGCATAATCACTCAAACTGATTAAAATTGGCTAAAAAAATTTTAGTACACTTCTTCTAGATTTTACCTCTGAATATATTTGAAAATCTGAGAATCTTCCTAAATTCTACCTTTATGACCTTATGATAACCAAGTCAGCATACTGTTGAATTTCAGCAGGTTATGCCAGTAGCTTACAGATATTGACTAAAAACAGTCACTGTGGGCTATTTCATACGGCAGTTGTACATTTCCATGTCAGAAGAAGGGTTGAGGAGTTGAGTCAAGATTTAAACTCAGATTTGATGTAATTAAAAAGAAAATAGATGAGCAGATGCATTTGTAAGACTTCCATGGAGTCTTTTGGTGAGGGAAGGGTAGGGTGGAGAATGAACACATTTCTTTTTAATAAAGGAAAGTTAGAAAACTGAGACTAATAACATTAATTCCAATTTTAATGTATTTAAGCTGAGAAGAACAGCACTAGACAATATAGACAGCCTTCACAATTTCAATTGCTAAAATTTTGGGAATCCTACTTTGATTTAGGATGCACAAATGGATAATTTTAATCTAGTTTAAAAGATAGTTGTGCAAACTAAACTCAAAGCAGAAGGAAGGAAATAATAAAGATTAGAGCAGATATAAATGAAATAGAGAACCAAAAAACAACAGAAAAGATTTAAAAAACTAAGAGTTGGTTCTTTGAAAAGATAAACAAAATTGACAAACTTTTGGCTAGACTAACCAAGAAAAAAAGAGAGAGGACTTAAATAAATAAAATTACAAATGAAATAGAAGACATTACTACTGATACCACACATATACAAAGGATTGTAAGAGAATACTATGAACAGCTATACACCAACAAACTGGACACCCTAGAAGAAATGGACAAATTTCTAGAAACATACGAACTACCAAGATTGAATCATGAATAAATAGAAAATCTGAGTAGACCAATAACGAGTAAGGAGGTTGAATCAGTAATCAAAAATTTCCCAACAAAGAAAGGCTCAGACCAGATGGTCTCACTGGTGTATTTTACTAAGTGTTTAAATAAGAATTAATGTCAATTCTTCTCAAACTCTTCCAGAGAATTAAAGAGGAGAGAACATTCCCAAAATGAGGCCAGCATTACCCCGATACAAAAGCCAAATAAGATAATACAAAAAAAGAAAACTACAGGCCAATACCCCTAATGAATATAGATGCAAAAACTCTCAACAAAATACTAGCAAACCGAATTCAACAGCACATCAGAAGGATCACACACCATGATCGAGTGGGATTCATCCCTGAGATGCATAGATGGTTCAACATACCCAGATCAATAAGTGTGATACCTCACATTAATAGAATGAAAGATGAAAATCATCTCAATTGATGCAGAAAAAGCATTTCACAAAATTCAACATCCATTCATGATAAAAAACTTTCAACAAACTGAGTATAGAGGGAATGTACCTCAACCTAATAAAGGCCATAAATGAAGAGTCCAAGGCTAACATTATATGCAATGGTGAAAGGTTGAGCTTTTCCTCTAAGATCAGGAACAAGACAAGGATGCCCACTCTGGTCACTTTTATTCAGTATAGTGTTGGAAGTCCTAGCCAGAGAAATCAGGCAAGAAAGAAATAAAAGATATCAGAATTGGAAAGGAAGAAGTAAAGTTGTCTCTATTTGCAGATTTTATATATAGAAAAATCCTAAAGACACCACCAAAAAACCATTAGATCTAATCAACAAATTCACTAAAATTGCAGGATACAAAATTAACATACAAAAATCAGTAGCATTTCTATATATTTACAATGAACTAGCTGAAAAAGAAATAAAATAGTCCAATTTACAATAGCATCAAAAACAATAAAATATTTAGGAATAAATTTAATCAAGGAGGTGAAAGATCTCTACAGTGAAAACTATAAAACAATGGAACAAATCAAAGAAGACACAAATAAGTGGAAAGTTATCTATGTTCATGGACTAGAAGAATTGTTAAATATTGTTAAATTGTCCACACTACCCGAAGCCACCTATGGAAGCAGTGCAACCCTGTCAAGATTCCAATGGCATTTTTTACAGAAGAAAAAACAATCCTAAAATTTGTAAGCAACTGCAAAAGACCTCGAATAGCCAAAACAATCCCGAGAAAGAAGAACAAAGCGAGAGGGCATCACACTTTCTGATTTCAAGCTATACTATAAAGCTGTAGTAATCAAAACAGTACGATACTGGCATAAAGACAGACATGTAGACCAACGGAATAGAATTGAGAGTCCAGAAATAAACCCATGCATATACAGGCAACTAATTTGACAAGGGAGCCAAGAACGCTCAATGGAGAAAAGCCAGTCTGTTCAATAAATGGTGTTGGGAAAACTGGACATTCACATGCAAAAGAATGAACAGAGATGCCTATCTTACACCATTCACAAAAACCAATTCAAAATAGATTACAAACTTGAACATAAGACCTGAAACTATAAAACTCCTAGAAGGAAACATAGGAAAAATGCTCCTTGACGTGGGTCTTGGTGATAATTTTTTGGATATGACACCTAAAGCACAAAGAACAAAATAAAAAATGAACAAGTGGGACCATATCAAACTAAAAAGCTTCTGCATAGCAGAAGAAACTATCAACAAAATGTAAAACAACCTGCAGAATGGGCAAAAATATTCACAAATCATATATATGATAAGTGGTTAATATCCAAAATATATAAAGAATTTATATAACTCAATAGCAAAGAAAAACAACCCAGTTAAAAAATGGGCAAAGGACCTGAATAGACATTTTTCCAAAGAAGATGTACAAATGACCAACAGGTACATCAGAAGGTGTTCAATGTCACTAATCATTAGGGAAATGCAAATCAAATCCACAATGAGATCACCTCACACCTGTTAGAAGGGCTGTCATCTAAAAGACAGAGGTAAGAAATGCTGGCGAGGACGTGGAGAAAAGGGAGCACTTGTGCACCATTGGTGGGAATGTAAACTGGCACAGACACTTTGGAAAACTGTATGGCAGTTCTTCCAAAAATTGAAAATAGAACTACCATATGATCCAGCAATTCTACTCCTGGGTTTATTTCCGAAAGAAATGAAAACACTACATTGAAGAGATATCTGCACCCCCATGTTTATGGGAGTATTATTTACAATGGCCAAGACATAGAAACAACCTAAGTGTCCATCAACGGATGAATGGATAAAGAAAATGTGGTATATATACACAATGAAATATTATTTAGCCATAAAAAAGAAGGAAATCCTGCCATTTGCAACAACACGGATCAACCCTGAGAGCATTACGCTAAGTGAAATAAGTCAGAGAAAGACAAATACCATATGATCTCACTTACATGAATTTAGGAAAAAAAAAAAAACCCCAAACTCATAGATACAGAGAACAGATTGGTGGTTGCTGGGGGTGGGGGTGGGGGTGGGGGAAGGTGGCAAAATGAGTGAATGTGGTCAAAAGCTACAAACTTTCAGTTATAAAATAAATAAGTCATGGGGATATAATGTACAGCGCAATAACTACAGTTAACAATACTGTATTGTATATTTGAGAGTTGCTAAGAGCGTAGATCTTAAAAGTTCTCATCACAAGAAAAAAACCTGTAACTATTTGAGGTGATAGACATTAACTAAACTTATTGTGGTGATAATTTTGCAATATATACACATATCAAATCATTATGTTGTACACCTTAAACTTATACGATGTTATATGTCAATTACATCTCAAAACTGGAAAAAATAAAAAATATAGGGGTGTGTGTGTGTCTATATCTGTCTCTGTATAGACCCACAAATATAGGTAAATACAGGTAAACAACCTACTATAAAATTCTAAGTTGCCAATCTTATAAGTAATTGATTCTGAATATGTAAGAAAAATGATTCAACACCTGAAACTCTCATAAGCTTATCCATTTATTAGTTGCTTTCTGTGATTAAATAGAATCATTTGAAAGTCTGCTATTCCTCTCAATCTGAAAGGTGCATCAGGTGATCCGTACAGATCATTTTGCAAAACAGAACAATAAGAGGATAAATAAAAGGATGAAAAAATTCATTACACTTTTAAGTAAACTAGACTTGTCCACCATCTGACCAGATAGAAACTGCACGGTTCAAACATTTGGAAATTTCTCACATTTCAGGATAGACAAGGTACTGACATGGAAATAGCTAATTCTATCCTGAACCTCAACTCCCCTTGACGCTGTAATGGGAATAACAAAGTTAAGAGTGTCTGTCTCCACTGCCACCCCGCTCGCTCACACCTCATCCCACCACTGGCATCTGTAGAGAACCTCCTGACTTAAGTAGGAATAAGAAAGGAAGGCTTTGCAGTCAGGTAGATCTGCATTTAAACCTTCATCCTTCCACTTACTTGTGATTCTGATGGAGCCTTGTTTTTGAATCCAGTGACAATAACACTAAAGGAGTTACTCAAGTATTAAATGAGATGTGTGAAAGGCAAATGGGAGGACAACATGTTCCCCAAAGAGGCATGAATTTTCCGCCTATCTTCCAAGATACAATAAAAATTCACTTCCTCCATACAGCATGTCCTGTTCCCTTTCAGCCGGGGGTTGCCCTCCTTTGTGCTCTCCCTTCCTTTCGATTGGGTGAGGACCCCCTCACTTGACTGACACCTCGCTCTTAGTTATCCTCTCTTGCCCACTGCTCCTTCTCCGTATCCCACCAAGCTCCTCTTCCTCTGCTCATTCCTTACAAGCTGGTGACCTCAGGCTTCTAGTCTAAACCTTCTTCAACATTCATTCATCTATTTATTCATTCATTTAACAGGTAGCAGTGCAACGTATTGCTCTCAGTTCTGGGATGTAGGGTGAACAAGATAGTCTGGGTTCCCACATTAGTGAAGTTTATTTAGATAAACAAGTAAATAAGACAACTGCCGACTGACAAGTTCTATGAAGGAAATAAATCTAAACCATAGGATAAAGAGGGGCTGAAATGGGACTATTTATATAGAGAAGTTAGGAAAAGACTCTCTGAGTTGCTGACATTTATCTGAGCTGAATGAAAAAGCCAGTGGTAGCATGAGCTGGGGGAAGAATGCTCTAGTCAGAAGGAACAGGAAGTACAAAGGCACTGAAGCATAAACGAGCTTGGCGTATCTGAGGAACAGAGACATTGGTCTGGGTGGTTCGCAGTGAGCAAGAGAGTGAGAGAGAGCGAGAGAGAGAAAGAGAGAGAAAGAGGTTTTAAGATGAGGTTAGAGGTATGCAAAGGCCAGGTAGGGGTAAGGCCCTTAGATTACTATTGAAATCCCATGGGAAGCCATCAGAGCATTACATGTGGAATAGTTGCATGATCTGATCTGGAGTTTTCAGAGATCACTCTGGTAGTTTGTGGAGGATGAATTAAAGGCATTAAGAGTAGATGTGTCAAGTTGGGAGACTTCAGCAACCTAAGAGAAAGGACGTGATATCCTGGACTAGGGTGACAGCAGTGGAAGTACAGGGAGGTGGGTGGATTTAGGACAGATTTTGGAGGCAGAAACAAAACAACTTGCTAATGGATTGGATGTGAGGAATAAATGAAAGGGAAGAAACCAGGACAATGCCTCGAGTTTTGGCTCAAGACACAAGGTTGGTGCTGGTGCCTGCCATTCACTGAGGCAGAGGTGAAGGGGAGAACAAGATTGATGGGAAAATGATGAGTCCTGTCTTGAAGAAGCTAAGTTTGAAACGCATATTATCATTCCACTGGGTATATCAGGCAGGCAGTTGGGTATAAATGTCGAAAAATAAGTAAGAGGTCTAAGCAGGAGATACCTTTGAGCTGTGTCAGCCTATCAATGGTATTTAAAGCCATAGGACTGGATGAGATCATCCCAAGAGAGAATACTTGGAGAAGATGGCCTAAGAGTGGGGTTGAGAAAACTCTAGAATTTAGAGAATGCAAAGAGAAAGAAAAGTCAGCAAGGTGACCCAAGAGATGGCCAGAAAGATAGTGAGAACCATTTGCTGGATGACCTGTTTAACTCCCATGAACTCAGGTTGCAGATCAATCTCAGATCTACTTCTAGTCCTCAACAGAGTCCTCAGTCTGAATTTGCAATCGTCCCCTAGTCATCTGTATATCTGAAACTGAATTCATTGTCTTTCACTCCAAACTTATCCTCTCTTGGATATTCCCTATCAGAGTGAGTGGTAATGTCATCTACCTGGTTACTTAAGAAGAAACGCTGGAGGTTTAATTCTTTCTTCCCTCTTACAAAGATCCCATCAAATACCAAGTATTATTGGTTCTACTTTCTCCTTGTCTCTGGAATCCCTAACTCGTCCACATCCTCACTCTTACTACCAGAGCTCTTGCTGCCACCGTCTTGTTCCTGGATTACCACAACAGTCCATTAAGGGGACTTCTTGCCTCTAGTCTTGCTCATTTTCTACCTCTTCTCCATACTAAAGCCCAGTGCTGAATACCATCAATCTCTACTTACCTCCCACCCTTCAGTAGATTCTCTAAGCCTTCCATACCCCTTAATATGACCCTAAAGCTAGCAGGATCTAGCCCTGGCCTTCTCTCTCACCTTTTCTCTCAAGCCCATTTGCCCCAAGCCTCTTACCGATATATTTGTAATTTACAGTTCCTCTAACATACCACATTCTCTCTTGCCCCGTGCCTTTGCCATGTGGTCCCTCTCACTGTAACAAATCTTCCCCATCTCTCTCCCTTTTACTCTTCCCACTCTGAGAAAATTAACTCTCGCTAATTCTGTTCAGGTCTTAGTATAGACAATACTTCCTCTAGGAAATCTTGAATGACTTTCCAAGAGGGTGTTAGATGCTCTCCAGGACGTTCTGAGAACACCTTGTATTTTTCCTCATCACAGCACTTAGCACAGCACACTGCAGCTGTCTGTTTCCTTATCTGCATCCTCCACCAGGCTTAAGCTTCTCGAAGAGTAAGAGCTGTGTCTATTGGCTTCTTAGTCATAATCACATGACTTAACTTAGTACCTGGCAGAAAGTAGACACTCAGTATTTGTTGAATGAATGAATGACTGTGTATACATATCCTGTCTTCTATTGGTTTATAGGAATCTTAAGATTTGCATTTAACAATTATGCCTTTTAACACAGAAATTTATTTTAGTGACTACGTGTATTAAAAAATGGAACACACAACACTTCCATAAAGAGAAAAAGTGCCATCAGGTAGAGATAAAATACTACCCAGTCATTGAACTAGCGACTGAGGAAAAACAAACTTAAAGTCTCTTCCTATACATGTTTATTTTCAACCCAGGTCCCAGCACACAAAAAATAAATCCTCAGAAAACTACTTTGCCTACAATATAAATGGTTTGTTTATTTTTAGCACATAGACAAAAGTGCAAGGACCTCACTTGGGGTCTGGAGCCCTAAGTTCCTTTGGTGACCTCCCCCTGGTTATCACCAAGGTTTGTCCTTGTCTGACGGAGTTATTTCTGAACTCCCTACAGGGAAATTCCATGTCTTATCTACCTTCCCTCCCCATCTTAAAGCCTAGCACAGTTATGCAGCAAGCGCTCAAAAACTGCCTGTTGACTGAAGGAAAATAGAATAGATATCATTATTCTTGATAGGCTCCACTGTAAACAAACAAACCTGAAACGTCTACAACTAAATATTTTCTGCCAACCATGTAGGGAAAATCTTAGCATTTTGGTGTTCCCAGATGATTAGAAATAAACTCTGAGTTCTCTGTTTCTGTTTTAAATAGTTATTTCATAGCTAGCTATAAGGTTAAGACTTCCAAATTTTCTTAAAGACACCTTTTATTAATAAAATATCTTCACCGTGGAAGAGTAAAACCAAATATTTAATTCCATTAAGAAATACAAACAAATATGGGAGAAATCTGCTGTCAGATTCCTGTTCTGTTCTGTTCCCATTGTGACAAACCAACCTGGCATGTGTACTATTTTAGTTAAAAGAAGGTCATTGGAAGCACATCGCATTGGCCATGGACCTGAATCAATGGGCACGGAGCATTCAGACCTCTAACCCTGGACGTCAGTTCAGCTGACTATCTAATGTAAAGATCCCAAGTCAGTGGGATCTGCGTCGAGGATCATCCAGAACAGAGCATCTCAGGGAAGGACAGATACTTCAAATTTCTTCCCAGATAAGGTTGAAGACTTGTTTTGATCCAGAAACCTGTTATTACACTTGACTCATCCTCGAAAAAATTCAAACGTCAAATACTGCTAATCATACGCAAACTTAACTTGGAGCTATATTGGTACAAACTTAATCACCCTGGGTGAATAAGTCAGAGCTGGAGTGAACACCAAAGGTGAATGTATAAACAATATTCGTGAGATGTTCATCCCGGTGTATTCAGTTTTCCTGGAATTGGCGCCCACCCAAACATATACACCGCATCAGGCATCTATTTGTATTTCTGCTGTGCAAGTTGCAACTTATTAAATACCAAAATTAAACTGGCATGCATTTTAATTGTTTTCCAACAGACACTGAAATTTAATAGCTTTGTCCCTTTATTCCTGTTTCCTTCTAAAACACTTATCGCTACTTGAATTTGAGATTACATTTGCTGACAGTTCAGTTCTTTGGTGGAAGGAGACTGGCTTTAATTGGTACCAAGTTTCCTGCTGTTTCCTCTTTGTTATGGCAGGTCACCATGTCAAAAAAACAGGAAGACACCAAAGAATAGAATTAATGCTAAATTAATCCCAAACTTCGAGATTAATTGGAAACACTGCCTACTCACTACCGCGCCTGTGCGCACTCCTATTCACTCTTTCTCTTCATTCTGTAAGCTAGGAAGCCAAGTCGGGCATGCTCAGCACCTTTCCTATGACTGGAAAAGATTCAGGAAATATGAAAGAGTTACGTCGTAAAATAAAGATGCCCTAATTACATTTTTTAACTTGTTGTACATAAAAATAAATCAAGTCTGTCTGTGTCCCTTATACTTAATGGCAAGAAAAATAATTAGATGATAAAAATAAATGAGAAAACCAAGTTTCCCAACTTAGGAAATTGACTCCTCAGATGACTCAAAATGTAATTTGGAGGAATACCTTGGGCAGTCCTACTCAACACTGGCCAGTTGGATTGTTCACAAATTGAGCAATTTGTTCAATTTTTGTAGAAAATTGTTCTACCAGTTTCCACCAAAACAAAAAAGCTTATGAAAATATTCTGATACATCAGAGCAGTGAGCTGTATTTATTCTCCTAATGCCTAACTGCATAACGAAGGTATTTACAGTGCCTTCCACAGCAGAAAAGGCTGTGTTAAGAGGGAAGTTTCCCATCTGAAACTGTCGAAGTACAGGGTTGCAATCATGGCCAATAATTTCAGTCCCTTCCATATTCCCTTAATGCAGTCACGAAATTCAAGCCATGGCCAAAACAAGCTGGATGCGCTCTCCACTTGTCTTTTAAAACTCCCTCCTCCGTCCTCGTGAGCACACCAGAGAATCGTGCAACACGGGATCCTGTGTAGAATCTGTGGGTTATTCTGGACACTTCAAGTCACAGCAAATCCAGGTCTCCACACTCCAGTTTCAGGAAAAGGAGAGCTTCCACGCTTTCAAGTTTTCATGTTTGTGCTAAAGCGGTCTCTTGTGGAATTCGGTTTATTATCCAAACCAGAAACTCATAAGATGATGAATTTTTTGCCTAACTTTTCTTATACATTTACCATCAGTTCCTCAGCTTTGAGATCTGGTCGAGAATCTTATAAAAGCAATTGGTCCTCTCTTCCTGGCAAAACTTATGTAAAATTTCCAGCGAGCTTATAGATTCCCATAAATTAACACTTAGAATCCTGGTCAGTTAAAGATTTTCGCTCTTCAGTTTCACTTCAAGAGTTCAACTTGAATTAGAAATGTAAAAAAGTTTACTCCAGAACCTGTTTTGTAAGATTTGGCTTATTCTTTCCTTGTGAGCCTGGCTGACAATTGACTCTCTCTTCTGGAAAGCTTGCTTTCTACTTTGAATTTCCTTGAAAGCATCATCCAATATTAAATCCATTTAAGGAGCTAATTTCCATTGGAGCTATTTTGTTTATAAACAAAATTAGGCTGGAGGACATGTAGAGGAGTGGTAACAAGAGCAGACATCTGAGCCCTCTTCCCAGTAAATGACTGAAATAATCTAAGAAAAACAAAAATTGGAAAATACCCTGTATCAGCACCAAGATGCCAGGGAATAGTGCCAGCTGAGAGGTAGAGAGTTTGAGGAACTTCTGGATAAAATGCAGAGGAATCTATATCAAAGGACATCACTAAGAGTCTAAGCACCGCCCCTCTTCGGAAGCTGGTCCTGGAATGCTGTAGAAAACCGGAGCCCACTGCCCCAATGTCCTTCTTTGGAGGGCAGGGGCTGGGGCGGACAGGGCCAACGGCAGGGACGGAGACTTTGCAGCTGAAGCCTCCATCCCCGGACCCAGCGGAGAGGGAACTGGAAACACCACAGACCCCAACCCTCTGCGCTGCATGCTCTCATGGGAGGCGCACCCTGACGTGGGGAGGTTTTCTCCCCAACCCAAAGGTTCCCTGCTCAGGCACAGCGGTGAGAGCTAAGGGGAGGGAGCTCTGGAAAAGCAGGTATTTTATGTGTCATCTAACCATGAAGCAGCTGAAGGCAGCAGCCCTGCGGAAAGGAAACACGCACAAGCCCACCAGAGACCTGGGAGTGGAGGACTCTTTCTAAGCCGGCTCTCATTCAGAGTGGGCTCCCCTGGACAAGCGCTCCTGCTCCTAAACTGGTAAGGCTCGGAGGAGGGAGGCCCCACGGGCACAGAGCTCTTCCCCAACTGAGTGGCTGAAGCCCCCAAAAGAAAATCAGAACAACCAGATGATGACCTGGACTAGAGGCCAGGACAAGTCAGGGAGAGGTACAAGGGGGGCTGATCTCTTGAGCAATATTTTCAACAAACAGAAACAAGTTTTACAAGGATAATGTTCTAAATGCCCCACCAAAAGAACGTTTGGAGCAGTCTAAGGAGATCCTATCCCCCTCTGTGGTACTGGGTGACTCAGCCCTCCTTGGAGGATGTGTGCATAGTCACGGTACCTATGAGGGACCAGATGGTATCAGATGGTACCTACGAAGGAAAACCTTCAACTGAAAGAAGAAAATAAACATTACTGAACACTCAAAGAAGAGCATGTTTTCAGAAATTATCTGCTTTGTATTCTGGAAACAAATCCTAGACCTCATGCGCCTTGTCCTGCGAAGGAAAGTTTTCACAGGTACTCTTTTAGACAACAGATTGATGATTAAATTAGGAAACAGACTGAAATTGAGAAATTAAGAAAAATAATGCCAGGTAACATAATTCCACAGCAAAATATAAAACCTAATTAAGAGAGTAATAACAACAGAATTAATAACAGTAGTCACATGGAAGAAAGCTTTAACATTGCAAATAATAATATTAGTCAAGTGGAGAAGAAAGCTGACGAAATTTCTGTTCCTTTCTTTTTCTAAATAACCTTTTACTCAAAGAAGAAATTAACACTTTAAAATAAAGAACTTTTGAAAAAATGGTAATGAATACAGCACATCTCAAAATGCATGACTGTAGCCAAATTATAACTAGAGCCTTAAAATCCTTTTAGTGACAACACAGAATATAAAAATGACAGAATAAAAATAAATGACATAAGCCTTCCAACCCAATAATTTAGGAAAACAGACTTAAGCAAAGAAGGGAAAATTAACAATAACGAGAGAATTAATTAACAACAAAAATCTATATGGTAGGCTTAACAAATAAATCAAAGAGTAAATTCTCTGAAAAGGAATACAGTGGGTAGAAAAATCACTAACTAAGGCAATGAAGAAATCTCACATAAAATAGTGTAGACAGAGGTGCTGTATCCACAGGCATAGAAAACATTAAAAGAATGATAAGATGCCATGTACTTTAGACCAATAAACTAGAAAACCTAGATAGACTGAATGGTATCACAGGGAAATATATATTGCTAAAATCAGCTCAAGGGAGGTGTAAAGCTTAAATAAATTTATTCCTTTGGAATACTATCTTTAAACTTTTCAAATTATTATCCTGCAATGAGACCCAGAGCTTAAATGTTCCCTCAGACATACTCTTTCAATTTTCCAAGAAACGTGTAACTCTTACGTTATTTAAATCTTACAAAACACACAGAAAAAGAAGGGATAAATAAAGATGCATCCATTAGTAAATTATTCTGAATATCTGAGAGCACTTTTTCTATCAATCGTATGCCTGCCATTACATGATGTCTATATTTTTAGGCAACAGTAGATAGCCCATGCTTCATTCAAATACCTATGAAGTGCCTGGTATGTACTAAGGAGTCAACATTCTTGTCCCTGAGGAAGAGAGATGCTTGAAACATTGTAAGGAAACAGTGTGATTAGTTTTCTAATAGATTACATACAACACAGTCTGGAAACGTAGAAAAGAAAGGGACTAAATTGGCCTCAGAGAATTGGGGATGACTTCACAGAGGTTGTGTGGTCCTTGTTATAATTAAGACCTACTCAAATCTTGCCCAAGAGATTTCCTCAACATCCTTCATCCTGGCTCTGCCTCTCTCTGGTATTGCCAAATGCTTGGCAGCATCCGTCCTGTGAGTCAGAGGTCAGGGAGGTGTGTTTCCGCCGGGCACTCCTTCCTGTGTGACGAAATGTACTGATGGACACACAAAGACCTTTCTCTGACACAATTCCCAACTGTTTACAACATTCTTTAAGATATTTAAAAAATTGGAAATATAATTATTTCCCAGTAAATCCATAGCTTAAAACCTTCTCCTACCACATCCTTTCCCAATCATCTTCCAAACTAATTTGATGCTATGTGTATTCTGGTGAAATTATATAGGCCACATATGAATTTACATGGTCTATGTAAGAATGGAAGTAGTTCTTACCTTAGTATAGCATAATCCTGTGGCACTATTTTTTCTCCCAGATCTTATATAAAATGTTTCAAAGTAACTAACTTGATATTGATAGACAGCACTTGCCCAATTCTCTTCTTTGTCCAGGAAATCAATGACAATCAATATTCATCTGCCAAATATTTATTGATTACCTACCACAGGCCAAGCACAGTGTTCGAGATCATACAAAGAAGAAGAGAGGAGTCCACGCATTTCAGGAGCTCAAACTCCATCAGGTTGCTTTCAGTTTACACGGATGACTAAGCAATTCAAATATTTCCAGGGACATTTCTTAAGACATTTGTAAATATTAGGTGGCCAGGTAACCAATTATATTTGACCCTTTTATTTACTCATGTTCTGCTTTGTTCCAGAAAATGTTTGCATTTACTATTTCTATTTTGCCTGCTACAGTTAACAGCCATTCCCTGTCTTCACAATAAAATCTTTATGGTGTAAACATAGTATCCACTACTTTGTTGAAAGTAATCTTACCACAAAACTATGGTACCTATAAGGGGGTACTTTCTCTTTAATAAATTATAAATAATAATAATAATAAAAACCCAAGCCTTATTATAAAAAGTAAGTAGAAATATGGTTCAAAATAAGGGCTTAACGTGGCCATTGATTAAAGTTATGATGTTAATAAAAATACTAAGTGTCATTTAGAAAAGGTCAAAAAACTATTACCTTTGAGGAGAACAGAATTTCAGAGAAGAAAAACAATCACTAAGGTAGCCTAGAACAATGAGTAATTAGGAAAATCTTTCCTGTATTTCTTTAATAATAATGTAATAGTTTATAAGAAAGATTAAAAAGAAAAAGTGAATTACAGATTCTTTACAGAGGTCATATGGAGCAGGGGGAGAGAACTAGCATGTGTTCAGAGGGCCTGAGCGGCAGACCCAGGACCACTAGGAATTCCCCCTCCACCCCGAGGCGGTCACCTCACCTCTAGGAAGACTCAGTTCTCCCACAGGTAAGGGCTAGGAAGAACAGAGTTCATTTGACTCATTATTTTCAGCATCAGCTGTCCATTAAGATTAATGTATGTTGGGGCGGGCCCGGTGGCGCAGCGGTTTAGTTCACGCTTGGCAGCCCAGGGTTCGCAGGTTCGGATCCCGGGCGCCCGCGGACGCACTGCCTGTCAGCCATGCCGTGGTGGCGTCCCATATAAAGTGGAGGAAGATGGGCACGGATGTTAGCCCAGGGCCAGTCTTCCTCAGCAAAAAGAGGAGGATTGGCGATGGATGTTAGCTAAGGCCCAGTCTTCCTCACAAAAAAAAAAAAAAAGAAAGAAAGAAAAAAAAAAAGATTAATGTATGTTAATTATCCACAGTTTTTACAAGCTTTCTGTAATAATAAATTAAAGTTTGAAGAGATAGCAATGTTAAGGACGTATTCATATACATTTGTAACTCACGGAACTGGTTCATTGGATATAGATCCATGTTCACACTGTCAAGGAATGAAGAAGTTGGAGACAGGTGTTATCTCACAAATATGCAGCAGTTTCCATGGTCACTCAAACCTGGAGGGCAGGAGTTAGTCATGTACAGATCCTGATGAAGGTGTCCTGTTAATGACACCATATTGGACTACACTGGCAGGAATTCAACCCTAGCCCCAACTTGGAGGTGACCTTCTATTGCTTGACACTTTGCTTCCTAAAATCCATAATAAGTAGTCCTGAAACCCTCTTAGTAAAATTAAGTTAAAAAAAAAAACCTCACAAATAAGCAATATCTCCATTTACTAAAGTGCCTGGTTTAAATGTTATCAACTAATAATTTTATTTACTAAAAGCTATTGAGCACTGCAATGGAACAAAAATAAGCATAGCACCAATGCACCCAAAATTTATCATTTTTTAAATCTGGCTTTTTTTTGGCCTCACATCTATTGTGTTATTTACTATCAATGCATGAAAATACAGACTTACACTTTCCATAAAATTTTTATGAAATACCTTGCATTAAACAATAGGGCAAATGAGATGTATAAATATGAACCATTTCCATAGGAAAAGATTTCTTCTCAATTATTGATATGGGAAAAATGGTGACTTTTTAAAAAAAGAGATGATTTTTTTTAAAAGGCAATTCATCCAACTTTTAAAAATATACCAAATGCAATATTTCTAAGTTAAACTCTTGATTTGCAAGTATTTAAATGATTCAGCTAAATAACTGATCTAAAGGGAATTCTTCTCAGTCTCCCAAGGGTAGAAGGATTCAACAACAGGGATCTCAATCACAGAATTATTGAGTGTCTCAAGACATAATAATCTTGTGAACATAAAAGTTAGAGCTTCAACATAAAGACAACAAAACATAAGCACCCCAGTGAAGTCAACCTTCTTTCTCATTTTGATTAGATGTATGACATGGGCATCGAAATTATGTACACCCTCAGATCAGACACGTGGCTGCTGACCCACTGACCTGCTGATGAGCACAGTCAGAGGGTGGAAGGGAGTAAACGAGAACTCAGTTAAAAGGTAGTTAGGTCGTGATGGAGTGAACAGGTAAAAAGGAGGGATGTAGCAGAAATTTCTTGTGAATATATCTTTTCCTACGTTCACAAAACAAAATTCTTAAAGGAATTTCCCAAATAGAAATAATTGATGAACGGGGCTTAAGGAAACAATAGTGGAAGTTTAAAGCTTATTTACATTTTTTTCCTCTAAAAACAAATTCACAGTTCTCCACATCAGTGTGAGCTGTGCTCACTGTATCAGTCTGACACTCAGGTTCTAGTGTGACTTAGACCAAACAGCTTCAGGTTTCTATTATCTACGATCAAGTGTATTATCTGCTATTCCTGATAAACTGGTTATATGGAAAGTAAGTCTGCCGAAGGGTCAAAGATGAAAAAGGCATTATCTGCAGAACCAGTGGGAGACTGTTTTCTCTGCCTGAGCAAAGTCAAAAGCAGCCACAAATTCAGAAGGGAGACCACTGCTGCTGCATGTTCAAGTCTACCTTCCAACACGTGCTCAAGTTCATGATTCCTCATTGTGTCCAACTCACTGAACAAATGCCTTGAAAATATCCCAGTGAGGCCAGGCCAGTTCAGCATTGCCCCTTTGGTGGCGGGGGCGGGGTGCATCTTAACCTTCTTCAGCTCCTGCCTCGATGCAGAACCTCCAGTCTGTGGGATCCATCTAATTATGTTGCCAGTTGCAAATATGAAGCTAACTTTCAAAGTTTTAAAAGTATGGTGTTATATCATGAAAGTAGATCCTTTTCTCCTATAAAGCAAGATGGACAATGCCTCTACTTTCCAGAGGAGAAAGTCAAAAATAGAGAAGAAGAAGGACACTGGGAATGACAGTTGTTCTAAGTTTTAGGTAAGATTTTAATTTAAAAAGTATGACTTGTTCTCTTAATGATTATCTATTTTTTAAAAAGAAATTATATCAACATTTTAATCAGTAATACCAAAGAAAACACAGAAGTCATGTTTACAAAATTTATAGAGGAAATGAGAAAGAGAGAGAAGAGAGCATGTGTATACAAACAACGCATGGAATGGAAAAAGATTTTTATAAATTTACCTAGGCTTAAAGGAGGGTCCAAAAGTAGCAAGATGGAATTTAACAAATTAAATGTTAAAATCTTCAACACTGATTTAGAAAATCGCAGTCCCAAAGTAAGAATAGGAGAGATTTGGTTTATCAGCTGCTTGTGTGAAAAGAAGACAAAATGTGCAAATTCCATGTGATGGAGCAGTGTGGTCTTGGGGGCACAGAAGCTGAGTGTGCCTGGGGCTATGTTAACAGACGTGCAGCATCTGGAGAACTGAAGGGGAGCCCTGTGACGGTCTGACCATATCTGAAATACCCAACACCAAACTTTGATGTTTAAGGGACCATTACATAAAAAAGGGATCCAACATTCTCTAATAAATGCAGATTCTAGCTCAGCATGATACTAAACAATTAGAACTTTCTAAAAATGTACTACATCAGTGCGTTCCCTATTATTAGAAGCATCCAATCAGGCTTGAGTAGTCCTTTGTAGGAAGGCAGGAAAGAAGATTCCTGCCTGGCATGGAAAGGGAGTGTCACTGTCTTTAAGCTTTAAAATACATAAATTTTCTCCCAGATGGTAGCAATAGCAATTTCATAAATATCTTGATTCTCAAAAATTTAGGAAATTATTATGTTTTTAATCTCCTGGTCACTTCTCTCCCTACAGCTCCCCTTTCTGCCTTCTTTAACTGGCCTCGATAAGGATTTGAAGCAGGCATTTTATGATATATTCCAGTTGGATGACCCATATTAATGAAGACAAGTATCTTCTACATCATTAATAAAAACTAAGTTTTAAAAAATATTTTGATACTAAGTTATCTTCCTTCCTATAGGATGATAACCCCTTCACTCAATCAAAAAATATTGATTCAGGGGCCACCCGGTGGCACAGCAGTTTAGTTCACGCTTTGACAGCCCGGGGTTCGTGGGTTCGGATCCTGGGCACCCGCTGAGGCACCACTTGTCAGCCACACCGTGGTGGCCTCCCATATAAAGTAGACGAAGATGGGCACGGATGATAGCCCAGGGCCAGTCTTCCTCAGCAAAAAGAGGAGGGTTGGCAATGGATGTTAGCTCAGGGCTGGTCTTCCTCACACACACAAAAATATAGATAGATAGATAGATAGATAGATAGATTCAATACTTACCATGTGCCAGGCGAATATTCAGACATGCTTCCTGCCTTCCCACTCTAGGAAGACTTACTAACAGAATAAGCATCATAGTAATTTCAATTTTTAAAATGTCTACAAAGTGACTCACTTTGAGAAGGCAGAACTTTTGAAAAAAGGGTAAGAGGCAAATAAAACACAAATTATACAAACAAGGAAAACTACTGTCTCTTACCTTGAAAAGAAAGGATCAAGCTGAATCAGGTAAGAAACCTTTTTTGAGGCCATCTGGTTTTATACTTTTAATCAATATACGACAAATGGCTATAAATTTTTTGTTCTAAATGAAATACATTTAAAATGCCCAAGTATTCAATTCTGCATTTGGTGTGGGAAGTTTATTGACCCTCCTCTAAGCTATGGATTTTAATAACCACGTTACTATTTGGTTAGGGAACCTGGGGCTCAGCAGTCTTTCCTAAAATGCCCTCTAGAGATCCCGCATACAAATTCAGCCCTGCATACATTCCTAGCTGTGTCCTCATAACACCACAGAGCACCGGGACAGCAACACCAAACACAAACCAGTGCCTGCATTCCAAAGCCCCCGGACCACTTCCCTCCTCTCACCTGAGGAGACGTTACTGGACAAGAAAATCTATCATCAACCAAACTTTCCAGAATTTGCAAAACATGCCTGCATCATGTCTCACTGCACAGGTACTGAGTGTGTTTATTCACCAAAATTATCACCCAAGAGACACCAAATACCACCCATAACAGCTTTCTAATTTCTCTTCCTATCGTGAAACATTTCTGTTTATCAATACTCCTGAATTAGAACACTGAGTGCATCTCTGAAGTCTCCCCAGATAGCCAACAAAAGCACAAACCCCAACTGTAAGACATTTAATCTGGGTAGGACACTTTAGGAGAAGAAAATTGTAAATATCCAATGTAATTTATACAAGTTTTAGTTACTTGTTTGAGTATCAACAGTTAGTTACAAGTTTGAGTATCTCTGAGGTTCAAGCTCTGAAATAATGTAACTTTGTGTATGAGACTACCCTGCCCAGGCTCTTGAAGTTCTAACCACCCACACTCCACAATCCCTCACCCCCACCCCCTTAATGGGTAGGTGCTGTATCTATTTTAAGAAGGGGCCACAAAGGACAAAGGAAAATAAAAGATACGAAAAAGACCACAACATGAATTTGTTCTTTTGAAGAGTATGATTAAGTGCCTACTACATAACCAGACACTGTGCAAGATGTTAGGAATAAGAAGACGAGACGCAGCCTTCATCCTAGGGACTTCAGAGTTGGTAGAGAAGACAGGCACGAATGACTGCGGTAAGTGTGATGTCTGAGGAACACCCAAGCCGCAAACACCAGGCTCTGCCGATGAGAGGCCTGAGCTGGGTCTGGACAGCAGAAAGGCCATCAACCAGGAGAGCCAGGACAGCAAGTACAAAGGCTCGGATGTGGGAACTATAATGTTATGTTCAAGACCTATAAAGAGTTAGGAATGACTACATCACAGAGTCTGGAGGACACTATGGTGACAAGGAGGTGGAGGAGTAATCTGGAGCCAAATGAGGAACACCAAGCACAGAGTTTGATCTGCTTCCTGTAGGTCAATGGCTTTCCACACTTCTTGGTTCCTCAGATACCAAGGATTCACAGAGCTGCTCAGGATTCCACACTGGCTGCAGAGGGGGTTAGGCAGGGGGCCCTAGGAGCCCCCACATTGCATCCATCTCTGCACTGACCAGATGAACTCCATTTTAATTGTAAAAACTTTTCACAGTTGTGGGGGGTGAGGGGTGTCTTCTCCTGCTTTAACAAACTTTGACAATGGGTAAGAAGGGGTGTACCTGGTCAGATGTGCATTTAAGAACAAGCATACTGGGGCACTTTAAATTGACCAGAAAAAAAAATGGAAGAATAGAAGCAGAGGGAACAATTAGGAAATGACTAATTCATGGAAAAAGGAAATTCTGAAGAATAGTAAGAATAGGCAGAGGTGTGGACAAGCTGGACTTGGGGGTATAGGTGGAAAAGAAAGTGGTGGAAGTTCTTGCTGAGCAAATTCAGTGTTCTCAACAAAGTAGGAGCAAGCTGGTTGGAAGGATCTGAGGAAGGATGCTGTGTGCCTGTGAGTGTGCATGTGCACGTGTTTGTGTGGAGAGGGATTCAAGATCTTGAGAACATGGCCAGGGTTTTTTTTTTTTTTTTGAAAGTCCCTCCAAGACCCCCACCAAGATTCAAGGACTGTCCATGCCCTTGGTTGAGAATTACAGAAGTGTTACACGCATATACAACACCAAATATATGACCAGAGATTCTCCAGAAACCCATCACTTGTTCTCCCAATCTTCTCAACATAAAAAAGGCCAAGATAACACATTAATTTCACTTTTTTGGGGGTGGGGTGGGGTGAGGAAGATTGGCCCTGAGCTAACATCTGTGCCAATCTTCCTCTATTTTGTATATGGGATGCCGCCACAGCATGGCTTGATGAGTGGTGAGTAGGTCCACACCCAGAATCCGAACCGTGAACCCTGGGGCTGTTGAAGCAGAGTGCGCAAACTTAACCACTACGCCACCAGGCCAGCCCCTAATTTTACATTTTGAGGAAGAGGTTTGGTCAGGTTAACGTCTGCAAAGATGGGTAAACATTTCTAGTGCCCTTATTTGCATTGCAACTTTCTTTCAGAATACAAAGTGTTTTCACCAAGACTCTTTCATTTTTGCTTAAAATATCCTGTGAGATCAATGGAGGCAGCTGATACTTCACCTTTTGATGGGGAAACCGAAACAAGAAGGATGAAGATAACTTTCATAGAGTGCAGTCTATTCTAGCATGGCTCACTGGTTCTAAACTCAAAGCACATGTCATATGTGCACAGACATCAATGCCAAAAATACCACAGCGCTATCGGTGAATTTAGGGAGTGCCAAAGTTCTCAGTAGAATCCCCTGAGAATGTCAAGTCTTCCATAATTCACTCACTTGGGACATACGGGCTATGAGAGCAATCTGGGCCTTAAAATGTACACCAGACCCCACACATAACAAAGGTCTTGCTTTCACACAGTGCAGTCGTGACTTGTATCATGGCGAGCACATGTAATGGCGAGAGTAGAAAAATACATAAAGAAAGAATTGTAGCATTCTTGTAAATAGAAAAAGAAACACTTTCTCTTTTAAATATACTCTGCTCACTTGCTAGATAATTATATTTTATTAAAAATAAGAAAAGATTTAATAACAAACAGATGGGTCACAGAATAATAGTCTGAGGACCAGTGCATTAGGTGATCTCTAGGCTCTCTCTGTTTAAAGTCCTATGGCTCCAAGGATAAACTATCAGGTTTGTTGGAACAGCGACAATGGATTTCAGTTTATAAGGTTGGTCTGTAAGGAAGGGACACTTAAAGTCTTAATTTTAAAGTTTAGGTAGTGATTTAAATTTGAGATAAAAAAAGTCATTTTTCTCCTAAAAGATAAACAGAAAAAAAGTACGATAGAAATAACTATTTCATCTCAAACTATTGAAGAGATAGAAAGATGACATTTTAGATCAGGAAACATCAGCCATGACCAGAGGTGGGAGAATCTAAGCACATTCAGACAACGACCCTCTTTTTATCTTGCTGATGCTTCTGTGACCCTTTCTAAACAAGG
Source organism: Tapirus indicus (assembly GCA_031878705.1). NCBI lineage: Eukaryota > Metazoa > Chordata > Mammalia > Perissodactyla > Tapiridae > Tapirus > Tapirus indicus. Next base: position 153,493,708 of record CM062919.1, read on the forward strand.
TAGATCTGTTTCATGAGAGAGGGTGAAAGTCCACGTGACATGGCAGAATGGCTACAAGACAGGGCTAATGGGCAAATTCAAACCTTCTTACTCTGCTCTCACCAGCAGCTGGCAGAACACCCATCACCAACATTTCTCACAGATGGCACGGGGCGGGTGGGGGGCTCTCAACACGGAGGCTGGGGCTAGAGTCCAGGCTCTGCACACAGCTTGAATGGGGCCTTGGGGAGGCACGCAGCACCTGGTCACCCCACTCCCTATGTCCTTTAAAGCCAACACTTAACTGGTCATTTTCAAAATGGAAGAGAAAACTTGATCTCCTATGTGTAGTTAGCCAGTCATCCTCATGACTTTTCCTTAAAAGATGTCAAACCTACCTTCCTTTTTCAGTCTTATCTCTATGATCATAATCCATGTCTAAACCTCCTAAATCACTCCCACCCCTCCTCCATCTCCTGACTCTTCTAAACTTGTCAAAATAATAATTTTGCTAAAGACCTGACTTCAGCTGGTTACTTGCCTGCTTCAATTGTTCCTCAATATTTGTAGGATAGCAAGTAATAATCTTCAGGTTGGCCTTAGGGTTTTACAGAACTTGGCCTCACCTGCCTTTCCATCTTCTCTCCCACTACCTGCTACTCCACACAAGGTCACCTTCCTCTGCCCCCGCCCCCTCCCTTGCCCAGCGCATCCCAGCCCTGAAAGCCAACATCCTCATTTCACTCCATCTCATGCTCTTTCTCCTCCACTTCTCTCCACTGGGATGTCATTCCTTGTGTTTTTCGTTTGTTTGTTGTTTTATGGCTGACAGTGTGAGGGCTACACAACTGTGATGCATATAAAACTAACTTTAATTAGAACCTTTTCTTTGGAGGTTTTTTTCAGCTTCATTGAGGTACAAATGACAAATAAATGTAAGATATGTAAAGTGTACAATATGATGATTTAATATACACATACATTGTGAAAGAATCTCCCCCATCAAGTTAGTTAACACACCCATCACCTCATATACTTAGCTTTGTTTATTTATTTTTTTTTGGTGAGAACATTTAAGTTCTATTCTCTAAGCAAATTTCAATTATACAATACAATGTCATCAACTATGTCACCATGTTATACATTAGATCCTCAGACTTCACTCATCTTAAACTGAAAGTTTGTACCCTTTTGCCAACTATCCAAATTCTTCCTATCCTTCAATATCCAGGCCACAACCTGCCAGCTTTCTTTGTGAAGTTTCCTCTGACTTTTAGTCTGGATGGACCTAGCCATTCCTTAAAGGTCCAAAGTTCTTACCTGTATCTCTTATTTGGGTCTGTGTGTACAGTTACTGGTGGTACAAGACTAAGTTTGTAAGATGCTCTGGTTCTCTCTGAATCACTGTGGAAAACCTTTCACTGGTCTACTTGTGGCTCTTCTCCACCAGGAACGCTCTTCCCCCGTGTAACTTTAGGGTATGTTTGATTTCCTGTTACATGTTGTCACTCAAAAAATAATCTTCTCTTGAGGTCTTTCCTGACTACTCCATCTTCAATTACTACTTCGTCATGCCCCCAGTTTCCCTTTTCTGCTTTAAATGTTCATGCTTAGCACTTCCTGGTAGTCAGCGTAGTAGACACTTACTATTTATCTCGTTTGTGTCAGCCTCACAGTCTAGATTCCAGGCTGAAGAAGGAGACACTTTAGTCTGTTTTGCTCATTAATGCATCCCAGTTCCTAAACAGAACCTGGTATTTGGTAAGTGCTCAAAAAATACATTTTGAATGAATTCATTATTAAAAACTGAAAGCAACACTAATAACGATGATTAACAATAATAAACAAATGCTAACATAAAACTGAGAACACACTATGTGCTGAGCCCTGCACATATTATCCATATAATACTATCAACTATGACCTATTTTCCTCCTTGCCAAATAAAACAAGGCTTAAAGAGGTTAAAAGTTTTTCTCAAGAACACACAGCAAATAAATATTACTAAAAATAAGCCCTAGGCTTATTTATCACTGAAAATACATCCCAGGCTGAGCTTATCCAACTGTAAAAAACTAAATGCAAAATAAGATTCTTTTTGGACCTGAGGGAAGAACTCCTCTGGGAATTACTTGTAAATTTTTTTTTTAACTAACAGCTAATATTTTAATTTCCTGTCCTCTTTTCTTAGTAATTTATCCTACACTTTTCCCTAAACTTGTACTTCCTTACTTACCCACCCTTCACCTCCAAGAAGAGAAAACTATTCTGACTAGCAGTATGACTTCACTGAAGAGAGAAAAACTCCATCTTAAAACTGTGTCTCAGTTCTCCTGCTCAGGCCAAGTGCCGAAGGAGGAGCCGGTCCCCGCAGTGAGGGCGAAGTATCCACCGAGGGAGGAGGGGAGGGCAAAGAATGCTTTATTCATAATTACCTAAGATTTTCCAGCATGAGAGGGAAAGAGGAAGTCTATTTTCAGTGACAATGATTACTCTAAAAACATTAGCATGCAAGGGGAAATTTTTCATTCTGAGAGTCACTACTGTGCTAAGTTCTCTTTCCCTTACAGAGTGACCTAAAACTGCCAGGGCAGAGCGGTAATCTAGGCAGATGCACTTGCCCCGTGTCTTCAAAACAGCGACATCCAGGAATCATGGGAGTTCACCCAAGGACACGCCGGGAAGGACTGTTAGCAGCAACCGGGCTCTGGGAGGCATCAAGTGGCAGATTGGACACTTAATCCCAGGCGTCTGGAGTGAGGGCAGAGATTACAGCTACACAGGCTTTTTAGAAGACTTGTCATGCTGAATGCATGAACAAGATGCAGTGAAGCTGAAGCTGAATCACCCACTAAAAGGAAAAAAAGCCTCACTCTTCCTTTTCTCTACCTAACCTCCATTTCTTTCCTACGATACACCCATAATTTTAACTGGCCTATAGTGAAGGCAAAGGTATATACAGGAGAATTCATTCTAGTGCTCATCTGCAATACTTTGGGAAAAAATACATCAGTTCCTACTTCTATACATCCATATAAGTGATAATGATCTGATAAATGACCCTTAGGCTGGGACACTCGTTAGCAGGTGAGTGGCATTCAGAACAAATTGATCTTTATTAATTTCCACTATAAGAACATGATGCAAAAGGTATTTGGTGTCTCCCTCTGTCAGGACCTCTATTTGTATTTTTAGGAAAATCATGTGAAAAAACCACATAGGCTTTCCTGAGATCTGTCTTTAAATCTTTAGTTCTCTGCTAGTTTTATGGGGCCAAATAGCCAGGGAACACCGCTGCCTAGGCTCAGAAGGTGCTCACTTTTCAGATAAGCAAATAACCACAAATATCACTTTTTCGCTCCTCAACAAGACTGAGACAAAGTGGCCATAAATGAGGTAAAAAATGGAGGAGAGAAACTCTATGACAAGTGTTACAGAGCACACATTCTCCATGCTTACAGTTATATCTGAATGGCTCTTATGTCTCTGTTTTGTTAATTCACAGAATCTGCTGAAAATCTTCCTTTTCTCCAGACAAAAATACATATACAAAAAAGTCAGCACACAACTTCTGGAGATTCACAGATCTGACAATCTAACCCATGCACATAGATCACAAAGGCATCTGACAGAGTACACAGTAACTGAGAGCTGAAGGTTGAAAGAGAGATGGGCTGTTCAGCTGGGAACAAACATTTACTCGCAAACCAAGCATCAGGCGTCCCCCTGTCTTACCAGCTGCTGTGTCCCTCACTGCTCCTGCTGGATCACGACCTGTCGGCTGCTGCTGGGCCCATCTCCTGCTTCCAAGTGTGCTCACTCGACAGGAGCAAGGGCAATGGACAATCTTGAGAGGATCTGCTGCTGAATGTTAGCCGGCCTGGAAAAGACAAAGAGTTTGAATATTTTTAAGGTAGCAAGAAGGAACAAGGCATGTACATCTGGTGTGAAAGCTATTACACAGAGTTTACAAGATTTTCGATGCCCACAATTGGATATTTCCACCACACCTGCTCAAAAATTCAGGGTTGGAGGATCTTCCTCAAAGCAATGAAACTCCCAAATGCGCCATAACAACACTGTTTGATATTTATAGAGCACTTGGCAATGTCCAAGCATCTCTGCCTGCATCAGGCCCCCACATCGTGACTGTGACAGTCAGGCTCGGGACCTGCTAGCTTACATTACTCCGTCTGAGGGATCCGACAGTTCTCAGCCTCAGTTGTAATGGTAGCACCTGGGTGTGAAGCTGGAGCCTAGCACTCAGAGATTTTGATTTGTGGCTAAAGTGAGCCTTACTCCCCAGGCGATTCTGAGGTGCAACCAGGACTAAGAATCATCAGCTCAATCCCTTGTGGTTGTTGGGGGTAGCACTAACAACTCATCAACAGCAAGTGTTTACTCAGAACATATGGTATCAAGGCAATGTGCCGAGTGCTACAGAAAAGGTACGACGTCACACCATGTGCTCCTGTGCTCAGGGGCTTTAATTTAGCTGGAGAGATTGGACACATCCTTTAAAAAGATCACCTAGTGGGTGCCAGCCTGGTGGTGTAGTGGTTGAGTTCACATGCTCCACTTCAGCGGCCAACGGTTCATGGGTTTGGATCCCACGCACAGACCTACACACCACTCATGAGCCATGCTGTGGTGGGGTCCCACACAGAAAATTGAGGAAGACTGGCATGGATGTTAGCTCAGGGCCAATCTTCCTCACCAAAAAAAAAAAAAAAGATCACCTTGTAAGATACACACTTTATAAATATGATGAAAGCGAGGCTTCACTGGGCAAAGACATAGTGAAAATCTTGGATGCTACAGAAAGTAGAGATGACCATGCAATGAAATTAGGGAGAAAGTTTCATGCAAGAGGAACTCAGAAGACTGAGTTCTAAGGGCAAGGAGAAATTCAGAGGGAGAGAGGAAGGAGAGGGAGCACTGTTTTTAGGCAAAGATAGCTGCAGAAATATGCACAGCAAACAGAGGCAGACCAAACAGCCCTTTCTGATGCAAGGATTTCTATAAAGGAGCACTAGAAGAGGCAGATCTGAGTTAAAATGTAGAGTATTGGTCAAATGGCAAACGAACTGGGCCATTTTCTGGAATATCTGGAAATAGTATCTGGAATAGTATTGGAAACTGTTGAGGACTCATGTCCCAAGGGGTCTCAGTAAATTTACTGGGTTCTTAGTAAATGCCAGACACTGTGCCACATGCAGTGTGTATGTTGCCTCATTTAACATAAACATCCATATCCTGCAGAGTTAGAAGGGAGGTCATTTAATTTTCTTCAAGTTACAGAGCTAGAGCAGTAAGCTGAGATTGGACATGCTGTTTCATGAACATGGCATCGTGAAAGTCATGTGTTAATTCACACACCATAAAATTCATTCTTTCAAAGCATACAATTCTGTGGGTTTCAGTGCATTCAAAAAGTTGTGCCATTATTGCCACTAGCAAATTTCAGAACAATTTCACCAGTCCCAAAATAAATCCAGTACCCATTAGGAGTCAGTGCCTCATTCATCCCTCCTCCAGTGAATCGACTTTCTGTCTCTATGGGCTTGCCTATTCTGGATATTTCAAATAAATGAAATCATGCAAAATTGGCTTTTTGTGTCTGGTTTCTTTCACTCGGCATAATGTTGTTAAGGTTCATCTATGTTTTAGTGTGTATCAGCACTTCATTCCTTTTTTGTGGCTGAGTAGTATCTCACTGTATAGATACACAAAATTTCTTTATTTATGATGGATATTTGGGTTATTTCTACCTTTTGGCTATTATAAATAATGCTGCTATAAACATTCATTTAAAGTCTTTTTCCATTATGGTAAAACATATGTAATATAAAATTTACCATTTTAACCATATTTTAAGTGTACAGTTCAGTGGCATTAAGCACATTCATATTGCTGTGTAACCGTCACCACCATCCATCTCTAGAACTTTTTCATCTTTTCAAACTGAAACTCTGTGCCCATTAAACAACTCCCCATTCTCCCCTCCCCCAAATCCCTGGCAAACACTGAATAGACTTTTCTGTCTCTATGAATTTGACTATTCTAGCTACCTCATATAAGCAGAATCATATAATATTTGTCCTTTTGTATCTGGCTTATTTCACTTAGCATATGTCTTCAAGATTCACCCATGTTGTAACATGCGTCAGAATTTCCTTCCTTTTTAAGGCTGAATAGTATTCCACTATATGTATACCACATTTTGTTTATCCATTCATTTGTGGATGGACACTTGGGTGGCTTCCACCTTTAAGCCTTTGTGAATAATGCTGTTTTGCCATGGGTGTTCATTGTTTATAAGTTTTTGTGAGGACATATGTTTTCAATTCTCTTGGGAATGGAATTCCTAGGAGGTGAATTACTGGGTCATATGGTAATTCTACATTTAATCTTTTGAGAAACTGCCAAACTGTTCTGCAAAGTGGCTATGCTATTTCACATTTCCATCAGCAATGGATGAGGGTTCCAATTTTTCCATTTCCTCAACAACACTTGTTAATTTTTGTTTTTTATTATATAGCCATACTAGTGAGTATGAAGTAGTAGAAGATTTAGGTGTTATAAATTACTACATGCTAGTTATTGGCTTATTACAGTAGTTCAGATATAGTGAGAAGAGTCTGAACAAGAGAGTGGCAGAGGAAATGAAGTAAAATGATGAGGCAGGAAATATCACTGATTGAGAAATGAGAGACATTAACAACACTCTAGGTGTAGAGAGAAAAGAAAGACTCGATTATAGTAATAAAGCTTTGCGTCTAGTTGCCTGGAAGAATGAGAGTATTAATCAGAGAAATAGATAATTCTAGGGAGGAATCTGAAATGATGAAGTAAATTCCTGACAAGATGTATTTGAGGAATCTATGTATTCCAAATAATAGTTATCAGGCAGGTGAAGTTTGGGAGGTCAGGGTTGGAGATAACGAAAGATCTTGTGCATTTAGAAAGGGTCAAAGAAGCATTGGTAAGACTAGAAGACGGTCAGCGTCTGGATATGCTTAGCGTGCTCAGGCTGCGTTTGCACCTTAGGGACCACACGCTGAGGAAGGCAGAGCAACAGACTTGCCTTCTTGTCTTCTGTTTAAAACACTAAAACAAAATTTCAACAGCGAAAAAACTAACATATACTTTACACTCAGAGTTTTGTCAGAGCTTTAGCTGTAAGTCCCTGGAGTTGGTGGCAGATCTTTATCTACACTTTGGGACTCAAGAGAGCGGTGCCCATGGCTCAGAATGGTGTGACCGGCTTAGTGGGCTGCCCTGAAGGGCTGGCACACGATGGGGAGTCCTAGAGGAAATGGGGTCACTACCAGCAGTTATCTGATTGGCTGAGAACCGAGCTGGCAGATTACCCAGGAGAAACCTGAACTTCCAGTTTTCTATGACCCAAGCAGCCCCCTAATGAAAAGAAGCCATCCCCAACCAATAGCGCGTACACCCGCAAGAGACCACACGTCTCCTGTTAGAACACAGTTTCTCAGCAGTCAGTGATCCTGGCTTTGTTCAGTTTTGGAAAATCTCCAATCTGACAACATTCACGAATCACTACAGTGAGGACTCATGTGCTCGGGCACCTGCTTTGAAAGAGAAGCTTAATGATACTGTTTAGGATGCAGAGGTGAATATTCCCAAACAAAATGCAAAACACTGTCAGTCATCTTATACACTGGGTTGTTCCTTTGACCTGACATATTGAGAGTTAAAAAAAATCATTTAGGAGGCAAAACAGAATAAACACATGAAGGGTAACTGCTGAAGACAGAGGTTAAGGTAAAGAGCCACACAGAAAACAAAGAGAAATCTAAGAATGAAAGCCTACAGCACATTTAAATGTTCTCACCCCCACACACATATCTACATTTTTAATTGAATGAAATAAACCCCACAGTCAAAGCTGTATTCTTTCTGAGGATAACGTGGTGCCAAAATAGATTTTTCTTTGTTTCCCTAAGTTGAAGCCTATTCTGGTATATTTTATGTTCATCAACTATTCACTGTGTTTTAAAAGGATAATATCTACTTTCTGCAATATTTTCCAGAATGTAGACAAAAAAATAACAATAACAATAAAAATGGCTAAGATTTATTGAATGCCTTCTTGGTCAAAATCCTATCAGTCATGACCTTGGCACCCTTCGCAGGCGCGGGCCACCTGGACCCGTGCGCTCCTCCATCACGTGTCAGGGCTCCACCGGCCTGTGGGAGATTCAGTGAAGAAAAAATATATCATTTTAGTGAAAGTAAATTATTCTACATTTCAGACTCTGGAAGCAGACACTTTCTCTCAGAAATGAAACTTTTCTCTACAAACCAGTCACTCCCCCTATAAACATGTGTACATCAATCCAGGCCAAGAACTCTTTCTCTGGGGCCTTAAATACCTTCTACTTTCCATCGTTGATCAGAAGTCACTAAACACTTCCACTGCAAACAGGGACCATGTTTACCCCACGGGGTCTCGTCCTTCCTTCCCCTTCGTGTGACTGGTCCACCCTCATTGCACTCCTCTCCAAAGCTTCCCAGCAAGACGTCTCCTTCCTTCTCTAAAGCTGCCTAGTCCTCTTCCCTGCTTCATGTGATCCTCCTCCAGGTCCAAACAGGGTCAGGCTGGCGTTCACTCAACAGCAGGTTCCTAACCTCAGCAGTATATGCCCACCAAAATAGTTCTCCTCCCACTTCTCTTTCTCTCACACAGACACATACAACCTCTTTCTGCAAGTAAATGATCCCAACTGTATGGTGTCTGAAGAGAAGCGTATTTCAGAATGTCGGCTACAGCTGTTCTATTAATGCTCTAAAAAATCACCACACAGTGCTTGAAGCTCCAAGAAGAAAAGTGAAGGACGTCCCCTGCATATTTACTCCCCGCTTTTCCTAACATAGACCAAGTGGTAACTCCAAGGAAGAGGCAGTAAGTGTGTACAGAACAAATTCCACTAAGAGAAAAACAAATACACAGCAGGCATGGTTGTTCCTAATCAACAATCTTTACAGAACTAAAACTGCCAAGCAAAGCTGAAATATCAGGCAGCAGTTATAAGCCGTTTGGCAGAGTATATCCATTGCACAAAGAAATTATTTAAGAACTAGACACAGGAATGAGGAGGTGCAGGTATAAATTCACTTGGCATGGTATGTAGATTATCAGATCAACTTATATACCTTCCAGAAACAAACAAAAAGTTATAAGGAAATAGATATTTTTAAAAACCAAGAAGGAAAACCTACATTAGAAGAAAACATTGGGTAAAAATAAAGCAGAAAAACCATATATAAATTCTTGCTTCTGAAACACAAAACACTTCTATGGCACTCTGACATTTGCTAATACTCAACCTCTCTTTTCAGAGACTGGGCTACTGTAAACCAGTGGTGGTGTGCCCAATACCGTAACTCCAAACAGTCAGTAGAGGATATGGTTTATTTTCAACCACTAAAACAGGAAACATAATTCTCTACAACAGAATTGCCATTCCTAAGGTCCAGGCATTTGGGGCATCCCCTCTAGAAATTCCACATAGTGGAAGAGAGGAGAGGCGTAAAGAAGTGTGTGTGCACTGATTTTAACGGTACATCTGTCATTTCCTTTTTCTCCACACAAGGAATTTTAGTTATGGGAGATTACATGTATAAGGTTGACTGCAGGACATAAATTCTACTGGGCACTAGGTTTTGAGCTGAATCTCAGAAGAAACTTTTCTTCCACAACTCTCATAAAGCCATGAGCAAACTAAGGAAGTAGGCAGGTGGAGGAGATAATGAAAGTATCAACCCACCTCAGAGTCTAATTCTGATGCTAACCCTCCCCAACTGCACCATCTGGAGCCAATCACTGAAGGACATTGAGGACCACAGAAGTCTGTCAAACGTGGAACTGTATTATCTCTGTTCCAAACCAGATCGAAGGTTCCACGATTCTATGACTTAGATACTGTCTAATCTGATACAGATGAAACAAATACATATACAGGAAAAAGGGGTATTATACAAATGAATAAGATGTAAAACATGAGCAGAGTCAGACTGGTAAAATTATCCCAATTTAAATATACTTATATGATAATAAAACTTTATAATGAGTAATCCTTCAATTGTAACATGTAACTGTAACTGACAGTCACAATGCTCATTATTGCTTCCAAAGAAATTTTTATAATGTATATTCTATTCCTTTACATTTCGAAATTTCCTGTTATAAAGTATGTAATGGATTTTTCAGAGTAATGAGGCTCCTCTATGGTTCATTTAGACTGAATTGCTAATTACATCCATTTATAACAGCCATAGATTAAGGATCAATAACTTGGTAGACTGTAAGTGCTTTCTTAAAAACTGCTTCATATCTTAACATTAACCTAGATATGTAAAAAATGAGTTCATTTTTTTCTACTTTTTAGGAAAATTATTATGTGCATATTAACCCCACCTTCCCATTTCTTTAAGACATATGGCAGTAAAAAGAATGAATTTTTTAATCATTAATTATGATATAAATTATTCATAGCCCGAAGAATATCTTCATGCCAGGATGCTGTAAGTCATATGAGCTATGTGAGCTGAGGTTCAAAGCCATTACATTAATAACATCAACACAAGCACCAAAGGGTCCACAAGGAAACTTCTAATGCTTGACGAGATGGCAAACTGTGTATAAAATGAAATGTTATACTATACTACAAAACTGCCAACATTTGATCTATCACTATTTTTAAAAAGCAACCTTACTTCAGTTACAATACTGTCTACATTTTTCATCCTAAAAGTCCAAATCGGAAAATTTCATCAAATCTTATTTCCAATAAAAAGGCAAAGGAAAGAGAGTGGAAAACTCCACAGATTTCCCCCAAATCCAAATTTTGTCTTGTTCCTTAAAATGGAATACTACAGTGAAAATATTTCAGAACATATAGGAAAACTCCAGTTATATTTACCTGGATTGTTAAAGACAAATTATGTATTTTGTAAAATTGGAAGTGTCATTAACATGACATAAAATACATCTATCATAAAGCAGTCTTAAAAAGTTTAGTAAATATCAAGACGATGACCCTCTTGCCATACACGAGTGATAATCAAAATATTTAACAGCTGGCATGTCAAAGCCTGGGTCACAGCGCAGGAGGAGGGTCCTAGGGGCCACTTCCAGGCCCTATGTTGTTGTTTTAGCTGCAGGACTGTGGGAGGTCCGGGGAGTCTTGGGGAGGGAGCCTGGCTGGCTTAGGGCAGCAGAATTCTCCGGCTCCCTTGGAAACATTTCAGTAACCATCAGCACAGCCACACTATCCACACCTGCTGCGTATCAGCCCTGGCTGTTCCTATGATTCCTAAATAAGGGCTAAATAAAGGCATTAAGCAATTGTTGAAAGTCTTTGCAAATCTACCACTTGCTATTGGAGAAAATGTAACTATTAACTTTGGCAGTAGCTAGAAAGCAACATCATGGGTGAAATTTGACAGAAGAAATAAAAATGTCAGTAGGAAAGATTTTTTTTAATTTTCAAAATTATACATGAAAATTATATAAAATATTTTGATATTAAAATTATTTAAAAATGAAAATATGAGGCTAAACTTTCAAGTAAAACTTCAAGGATGAAGAACTTAAATATATTTCTTCCTAAATAAAGAAGAAGTTAAGTATAAGAAGCTGTAAATTCAATCACGCTTAAGACTAGTCATACAAATAAATGAGAAATCCAAATAGATATTTTAATATCAAAATTTTTACATATTTTCATAAAATTTCATATTAAACTGGACATTCATATACTGAATTTCCTGGAGATGGCACACAACTATTGCTACTTAGAAGTTGATTTCTAATGAACAAGCAAATCATAATGTTGAAGAAATGGCAGCATAATTTAAAAATATTTGATGCCATGTTACAGGGATGTAGGAGGTGGTCTATGCAGGAATGCACATTAAAAAAATGTTTTAAATCATTCTTTATTTGCTAGATCTTCTAGGTGAACTATACAAATCTACAGAGAGCAGGAATTTGCTGTTGTTGTTGACTGTCCTCTTGTTGAAAGAGATTAAAGTCACATAGCAACCGCTGTGTTGTAGAAACCACAAGAAGAGCCGGTTGTTTCTACCGGTTCTCCTGAAACGGAAGAGTGAGCGCAAGTAGAAAAACACTGTTTGTGCTGTGGTGCTTTGACACACATTTTTCATCACAACAAAGTAAAAATCATCGAGAAATCCCTAAGAAAAAGAAACTCCTCTAAAAGCATATATATTGTGACTAAATCAAGACTTTACAAACACAACCACACAGAAGAATAGACAGAGACACAAAACATACACACACACTCCAGAAAAGAAAATAACAAGAGACTTGGCCAAAGAGTACACAGATCATAGCCTGGAGAGGGGACTGAATAATGGAAACTTTGTTAAGGGCTTTAAAATATTCTAGGCAGAAATATAAATAAGCATAATAATGATGATTTATAGAACCAGAGACTTTATTTTTAAACTGCTTTTATAGAGGCAAACAAGGAATGACAATTAAAGTAGGACAGGAGGTAGTTAGGAAAGCAGTTTCAATATGGAAGAGTAAATATGAGGAACTGAGTTAGAAAGAAGGATAGAAGGGCAACATCAATTAGAACGTGAAATACTGTTTGTGACAGTGGGATAGAGAGAGGTAAGTGGTAGCGAATACTGATATTTCAGAAAGTTGTAGTGGTTTTTTTGGCATGTCATGATATTTCAGAGTGCAGAGAATAAGCTCTGAAATAAATGCACATAACTTAGCTCCCTAGTAAAACAAAGAAACTGTATATTTTAAAACAAAAGAGCTCAATAATTATAGAACGTGTGTGCAAGTATCATAGTAGAAAAAACAGGTATGTGAAAATATCCATTTTCCTCTATGTATGAATGACTGAGGTTTTGAAATGTGGTGCAGTATTTTTAGACAATGAAAGAATAAAATCACCATTTTTAAATCATCATTGAGAAAAATGAAGTTTGGGGGGAAAAAAGGAGCCACTGACTCTGCCTTTTGAGAAGGATGTCCAGGAAAAGCCCTCCATGCCAAGCTGACTCAGGTTCATGGGCCATGGAAATCAATACTGCAGGTCCTGATTCTTCCCTGACTGAGTGGATGAGAAGCGAGATGCAAACCAGAGCACCTAACTCCTTATACTTGGAGACGTGAAAGTGTCATTTCTAAGAAAGGGCAATTGTCAGATGACCAGAAAGGCATAACTACTCCAACCTCCAAGAATGAACCAGTGATAGAAGACACAGGAAGCAAACAAATGAACAACCATTTGTATATGCATGTTATTTCAGCCAGTAGCCATTAAAAGCCAGATACTCTGTATGCTAGAAAAACCTCCTTCCTTCTGAGAAAGATGAGTAACAGAGAAGAACCTAATACTGGGATAAACTTAATCAGGTCTCACTAGGAATGCAGCTGCTTTACACTGTAGACAGTCTTATAGTGGGATGTCAATCTTCCCGCCAACAAGTGCCAGGGAGATGACTTAACAGTCCAGGTTTATGCCAGGTCAGTGCACACAGGTCATCCCCAGAGCCATGAATGAAGTCATGCTTTATCAGAAAGCAGGTCAGAGGTGACATAAATCATCTAAGTGGAACAGCTGACTGAAAGTAAGTTTCTATTATAAGCAGACATTTCTGAAATGAAGAGGATATACACCTTCCACCTTTTAAGAAGTGCTGAGGGGAGACATCCTACATAACCAAACCAGACTTTTTTATCTTCAACTCTGAGAAGAGGCACGGAGTCTGCAGGTACGTGAACCTGGCTTGTAGCCTTTGACGTCCCACAGGCACAAGCCAATTAAATTGTGCCCACTGACTGCCTTCTGGACATCCCCTGTCCCCTCCTCCTCTTGTCTTTTTACGAAGAGCTGGCCCCAGTGTTCACTGCAAATAAGGCTGTGGGTCAGTTTAGAGGGAGACTAGGTTATTCTCCTGAACCTTAGGTTGGAAAACCAGGCGTCAAGAGGACTTGAATTGAGAGCACTACAGCTGCTGCCCACCAGAAAGAGAGACACATTTTATTGCCTAATTTATTCTCTTTGCATAAATGTAAGGGGTTTTTCAGGTTGCTTTACATATTTTTAATTAATAAACTTTGTATTTTATAGCAGATTTAGGTCCACTCTAAAACTTAGCAGACAGTACAGGGAGTTGTCATAAACTTCTGTCCACACACATGCACAACCTCTCCCATTATCCCCACCAGAGTGTGCATTTACTACAACCAATGAACCTACGTCAACACATCATCACCCCAAGTCCACAGCTTACATTAGGGCTCACTGTGGGTGTTGTACATCCCATGAGTTTGACAGATGTATGACATGTATCCACCACTGCAGTATATTACAGAACAGTTTCACTGCCCTAACAATCCTCTGTACTCTGCCTGTTCATCCCTTCCTACCCTCTGATCCCTGGAAACCACTCATCTTTCTTGCTGTCTCCATAGTTTTGCCTTTTCCAGAATGTCATACAATTGGAATCAAACAGTGTGTAGCTCTTACAGAATGGCTTATTTTACCTAGTAATATCCATTTAAGGTTCCTCTATGTGTTTTCTTGGCTTCATAGTTTATTTCCTTTTAGTGCTGAATAATATTCCATTGTCTGAATACCATAGTTTACCCATACATTCACCTACTGAAAGGTATCTTGGTTGCTACCAAGTTTCAGCAGTTATGAAGAAAGCTGCTATAAACATCCATGAACAAGGTTTTCATGTGGACATAGTCTTCAATTCCTTTGGGTAAAATACCAAGGAGTGTGATTGCTACATTGCATGGTTAGAGTAAGTTTAATTTTGTGAGAAGCTGCCAAACTTTTTTCCGAGGTGGCTGTACCATTTTGCATTCCCAGCAGCAATGAATGAAGAGTTTCTGCTGCTCCACACCCTCACCAGCATTTGGCGTGTCAGTGTTTTGGATTTTGGCCATTCTAATGGCTGTGTAGTGGAATCTCATTGTTGTTTTAATTTGCAATTCCCTCACGACATATGATGCTGGATATCTTTTCATATGCTAACTCGCCACCTGAATATCTTCTTTGGTGAGGTGTCTGTTCAAGTCTTTTGCCCATTTTTTAAATCAGGTTGTTCATTTTTTTATTCTTTTAAGAGTTTGAAGAGTTCTTTGCATATTTTGGATAACAGTCCTTTAACAGATGTGTCTTTTGCAAATATTTTCTCCTAGTCTGTGGCTTATATTTTCATTCTCTTGACGTTGACTTTAGCAAAGCAGAAGTTTTTAATTTTCATTATTACTTTCACGGATCATGTCTTTAGTGCTGTATCTGAAGAGTCATCTTCATACCCAAGGTCACCTGGGTTTTCTCCTATGTTATCTTCTAGGAGTTTTATAGTTCTGCCTTTTACATTTCGACCTATGATCCATTTTGAGTTAATTTTTGTAAAGAGTGCAGGTCTGTGTCTAGATCCATTTTGTTGCATGTGGATTTCTAATTGTTTCTGCATTATTTGTTGAAAAGATTGTCTTTGCTCCATTGTATTGCCTTCAGCCTTTGTCAAACGTCGGTTGACAATATTTATGTGGGCCTGGGTCTGGGCTCTCTATTCTGTTCCATTGATCTATTTGTCTGTCCTTTTGCCAATACCACACTGTGTGGATTGCTGAAGCTTTGCAATAAGATTTGAAGTTGGGTTGTGTCAGTCCTCCAACTTTATTCTTCTCCTTCCATACTGTGTTTGAATATTAGTTTTCTGCCTCTCCATGTAAACTTTAGAATCCAACTGTCAATACTCACAAAGTAACTTGCTGAGATTTTGACTGAAATTTTGTTGGATTTATACATCAATTTGGGAAGAACTGACATCCTGACAATGTTGAGTCCTCCTATCCGTGAGCATGGACTATCTTTCATTTATTTAGTTCTTTTTTGATATCTTTCATCAGAGTTTGGTAGTTTTCCTCATATAGACCTTGTACATATTTTGTTAGATCTATACCTAAGTATCTTACTTTGGGAGATACTAAAGTAAATGCTAATGTGTTTTCAATTTCAAATTCCACCTGTTCGTTGCTGGTACATAGAAAAGTGATTGACTTTCATATATTAACCTTGTATCCTGCAACCTTGCTATAACTGCTTCTTAGCTGCAGGAGTTTTTTGTCAATCATTTCAGATTTTCTACATAGAAGATCATGTCACCTGGGATCACAGACAGTTTTATTTCTTCCTTCCTAATCTGTATACCTCTTATTGTCTTACTGCATTAGCTAGGACTTACAGTACCATGTTGATAAGCAGTAGTGAGAGGGGACATCCTTGCCCTGATCTGGATCTTAGTGGGAAAACTTAGGGTTTCTTACTGTTAAGTGTGATGTTAGCTGTAGGTGGAAGTGTGATGTCAGCTGTCTAAATCTCACATGGTCATGGTGCATAATTCTTCTTATACATTGTGGGATTGGATTTGCTAATATTTTGTTGAGGATTTTTGTATCTATGTTCATGAGAGAGACTGGTCTACAGTTTTCTTTTCTTGTAATGTCTTTGTCTAGTTTTGGTATTAGGGTAATGCTGGTCTCATAGAATGAGTTAGAAAGTACTCTCTCTGCTTCTATTCCCTGAAAGAGATTGTAGAGAATTGGTATAATTTCTTCCTTAAATGTTTGGTAGAATTCACCAGTGAACTCATATGGTTATTCATATATGTTCTAAAGTTATAGAACAAACCGAGGTTCTGGGTGAAAATAGAATTAGCATATAAAGTTCATGTTTATAATAATTTTGTCAATGTGTATGTTGACAAGGAGATGCATGGTTTTTTGAAGTCGTTGATACCTATTAAGAAACAATATACACTATTTTTATAGGCATGGGTAAAATGTTTTATATTTCCATGTATACATCTACCCTCAGTCAATATTTTGTTAAATTGAAGTCTTGAAGAATTCTCAAGATTTTTCCTAACCAGTATTAATATCTGTTAAATTATAATCTTGTTCATACTTTCAGTTTGTTAAGAAGAGTTTGCCTAAGGATATTAGCCTGATTTCAAAGATGTTTTAATTTACCATGTAATTAATATCTGAATAAATGGGCTTTTGCATTCACTGAGTAGTAGAGAAAATAAATCAGTGATTTTCTTTTGAATTTCCTAGTCTCATCAACTTTGCATTCCTGTAGCAAATTTGTCATTTTCAAAACTAGAGTTTATTTCCTTTACTTACTAAAATGACTCATTGTTATCTCAAGTTTTTCAATAAGCTTGAATTTTTCTTATAAGATTATTCCAGGAATTTACCACTTTAGTAAACTGTACACAGTAAACAGCAATTTTATGCACATTTTCCTTTAGGGATTAAAGATAGGTAAACTTTTAATCCTTTGTATTGGTGTGCAGAAGTGAACTTCTTAAGAAAAAAATCTATATTCTTAAGCAGTCTGAGAAGCAGGATTCTTTTTCACATCATCTATTCTCTGAAGGAATATTTAAAGTTTGGTTTGTGGAAATAAGACCAAAGTAACTTTGCTCTCTGCTCTGTCAGAAAAGCAATATCATTGCATAACAAGATAACAGTAGCATAGCCAACTCAGAAAAAACTGTTAATTGCCCCTATCAATTTCATTACCAAAAATATATCATCTACTAGAACACTTCTGATGAATATGTTTTCCCTCACTGAAAGATTTTCTTTTTAAGTTTTGCGAAGAGTTAATCAGTTTCACATCTTAAGGGCACTAATATTATCACATTATGAAAAATATTGGAGAAAGTATAAAGACATTCTGTAAGAAACCCTGGATTCAACCTTCATAGTTCTGAAACATTTCTCATAAACACACAGGCATTTGAATGTAATAGTATTTTTTTCCTTAAAAGGAAATAACAGGGTCACTTACAAAATGCAATGAAACAAATATTTATTTAACATCTGCAATATGCTGCAAGTAGTCATATATAATATATATCTACTATGCTGAATTTGAAGTTCAGTAAAATTTCAGAAAGTGTTATCTTGCACAAGTCTTTCATTTTTAGATGAGGAAATGGTAAGCTTCCTGCCCAGCATCTCACAAAAACTCAAAGATCTCATTTAAAGTCATTAATGCCTTTCTGCAATACCAAATAAGTACTAATCCTGTTTGGCCTGTCTGAGAAATACATGCTATGGACATATGAAGGAGATCATAAGCCTTGGAGGAAGATTCGAAAACAGACCTCCAAAACAGGTAAAGACAAGCATACAAATGTGAATAATACAATCTGGAAGAAAGAGCCCAGTCTGTTTCTGCAGGTCTCTCCCCAGGAGTGAATGCTGCCTCACCTTTTTCAACATCCCAGGTACCGCACTGTACTTTGCACTGCACATGGGCAGACATAACACTGGCAGCAAAGACCAGCACCCTTTATCAAGAAGCAGTGTAGCTCAAGAGTTCACCTTGGTAGCACCAGCATGGAATTTCAGGATTTCAGAAGATGTCTCAGGAAATTATACTGTTTATTTGAAGAGGATTTTTCTTGACCTCTAATTTTTTCTTTTATTCTCATGTTCCTACCATTTTTTAAAGAATGAGGGACTACTAACTTCTGTTGTCTGGTTATATGGTTACATATTATTAGGTCAATAAAAGATACTAAACTCATAAATAAATTCTTCTCTAATTTCAGAAAGTTCTCTATATTTGGAAGAAAAGTAAAGACAGAACTACTTTATCAATTTGTACTTTGTTTCACTATCATCGAGTAGAGTATGCATCACGATGGGTTTTTTATGCTACTAAATCTTTGGAAGGAGAATTCTCTAAAAGTAGTGGTCACCATTCAACAAACATCGATTGTGGGTTGACAGTGTCCCAGGCACTGGGAGACACTGGAGATAACACTTGAAACAAAACAGAAGTAGAGCTCCCATCATGGAGCTTACAAATCAAACAGAAATTCTGCTGGATTTTGAGACTTTAATAATAAAAACAATAGCAGCAGCAAGAAAAATGCACTCAAACACTATGGATTTATTTTAGCCATTGTTAAAGTGAATAAAACATTTCAAAACCAGTGGAAAACTTGCATATGAAGAATCATCTACTATTTTTCACTAAGAAATAGATGCCAAGGACATTCGAACTCAGAACTAAGTCGAATGATATTCTCTCATCATGATACTAGAGACTAAGGGGTACTGGAAACAGCACCATTTCTCCTGCCCAGGAGGATGTTGGTAGCCACACAACTGAAGAAAGGAAGCAGAAGGAAGAACACAGGCAGTGCTCATCTTTCAAGAGACCTGAGCTCCAAAAGCTGATTTATAAATCAGCTGTTTAAAACTTAAGGTAGGTTTGCAAATCATGTTTACATTTTGAGTAGCCACAAGTCTTTTAAACACACAACGTAACTGAAATACTATCCAATTATAATAACATCAGAAAAGAGTACAGTTGCCACTATGTATGGTATTTTGGCTACAAATGTTTCCTTGGCCCCAGAAGCTCCTGGGAGATTGTCTCAGCTACAACCATGTAGATTTGAAAACCTAATTTCACATCTGTGTGCTTAACGGATATTTTATCTAACTTGAATTTCTGCTGGGGAAGAAAAGGAGAGAAAACACAACACTGGTGGCCTTAAAGAGAACAGCAGTAAAAATAAAATTATATCATTGCCTTTTTTTTTAACCATTTCATTCACTCACACATTTGCCAAATATTTATTGAGTGCTACCATGTGCAGCCACTGTTCTACGTGCTGAGCTACATGTCGATGACCCAACAATGCTGCCTCCTCAGAGAACTCACATCTACTGGGTGGAACAGACAACAAACAATTTTTTTTAAAAAGCAGAAAAAAAACAAATAAATACTCTGCCAAGTGATGATAAGCCTTATGAAAGAAAACAAGGTGAAGTAAAGAGTGGCAGCCCCACTAGACAGATGGTTAGGGAATGTGTTCCTCAAGGAGAGATCAGAGGAAGGGAAGAAGCAACACACGAGGATGTCTGCAGGAGGAGCGTCCCAGGAAGAGGGAGCAGCAAGTGCAAAACCCTGGAGGAGAGAGGATGCTCATTGTGGTCCCAGCACAGCAAGAGAGCCACAGAGATTTGAGTGAGGAAGCAGGGTGGTGAGAAGTGGAATCAGAAACGGGAACAGTGGCCAGATGACCTGAGACCTTGTAGGCCATGGAAAGGACTTTGGCTTTTACTCCGAGTTAAACGGGGATCCATCGATAGTTTTAAGCAGAGGAGAGGCATGATCTGACTTAATTTGTAAATGATCACTTGAATTTCTGGGTTTGGGTAAAAGACCACGGTGAGGTGAGGGAGGCAGAGCAAAGCCAGAAGCAGGGAGACTCTCCAGGAGGGTGTCGTAAACTCACAGGGAGACGTGAACGTGGTATGGAGGGTGGAGCAGTGGGATGCTGGCATGTGGTCCCATCAGGACATATTTCAAAGGCAGAGTGAGCAGGTTCTCTGGAGGGATGGGGTATTTTTGTCTTGCTGTTATTTCTAGGGTTCCCTTCATTCCCTGAAGTTAGAAAAGTGGGGCTCTCAGAAAAAGATTATGTCCTTATGGATTCTGCATTTATTTTTAAAGATTGCTGAGCAGTGCAAAACGGTGAACTTTAAGTTTTATCTCCTTTTCTGACTTTCTAGTACCAGTTACCGAGCAGCAAAATAGGTAAAAGATATGAAGATGAGCAAAGTATTTTCACAGGTCCAGAAATCAGATGGCCAGTCAACTTTGGCTCTGACCAGGATGCACCTCTACTGTCTGGACTGACATGCACCATCACTGATGGTGCCCGTGGACTGTAGGACTGAAGCTTAAGAGGGGATACTGAGGGCTGGGCAAACAGCCACACACACCAAGCTTTGAAAACTGGTCAGTAAAACACTCTAGCTCTATTATTATTATTTTTAAAAGGAGTGTAAATAAAGTACCAATGAAATACCAGTATAAATACATGTATACATTATCTCTGTACATATAATACATACAGTGTACACATACATTTTTTAAGGTTGGTTGTACTGTTTCTTAGAGATAGTTCAGATAAAACTTAACTCTTTCTTTGTTTCTCTAATTTTCCTACAAAGTTTAATAAATTCCATAGGATTTGAGCTGCAAAACTGGCTGCCATTAAGAAGAATCAGTCAGAGGACATAAGACTTTTTGGAAATTAAAATTCAATTGTTAACATAAAAAAATCATGAGAGTTCTGAAAATAAAATAGAGAAAGAAAACAGATAGGAAATATGCGAGGGAATTTAATAAGCAAGAAAAATAAATTGAGGAGGTTGACTGTACAATTAACACGAGTTCCATAAAGATAGCAAAGAAAAAAATGGAGGGGAAGAAATAATCAAAGTCGGAATAGAATAAAAGTCTCCGAAATGGAATAAGGTGCTTGTTTCCAGTTCCTGGAGGATCACTTAGTGCAAAAAGGTGCATTTCAAAAGAGCCCCACCTGGACACACTGGACTGAGAGTTTCCAGTGAGCTTTTAATTTTCTGGTGGAATTTCAGAGCTGAAAAGATAAGATCCTAATAAGCATTTAAATAAGAAAAAAGTTATCTAAAAAAGATGGAATCAAATTTGTACTGGATATCTTGTAAGCAACACTGGATGAAAGACAGCAATGTACTAATGTCTCCCAAGTACTGAGGGAAGATCACTTTGAACCCGGGATTACATACACAATAATTTATCAATTAACTCTGAGAAAAAATTTAAGACATTTTGGACATGAAAGGACTCAGTTTGCCTCATACACACCATTTCTATAAAAAAAAAAAAAACCCCAAAACAAAACCTTGTTCACCAGTAAAAAGAATCATATAGAGAGGAAGACTTGGGACTAAAGTAATAGTGGACCTAACCAGGAGAATAATGAAAAGAAGAGAAAAATCAGAGAGCACAGAGAAGAATGATAAGAAGAAGGTATGTTTCATTCACCAATGGGTATAATTAAGAAATTTGAAAAATCAATGCAATATGATAAAAACATGTTTCTTCTACCAAGAAGAACAAAAAAAAGAGATTAGAATTTTCAAGAAAAATTAAAAGCTCACAGGAGAATCTAAGTCCAAATGCAAAAGAAACTAAAATATGGCACAATTTTGAATAATTAAAGGAATTTAAGAAAACAGAATCCATTTACCTTGATGCTTAAAATATTATCCTTGGAACAAACCAAGTTTAGTGCTATGGGATCATTTGTTCCTTTTCTGCATGTTCAACCATAGCACTTGGTATCCTAGTGGATTCTATTTATTATAATCACAACATTGTAAGTGACATTTTGTTTTTTTCAATCAGCCTCGAGCAACAAACAAAGCACAGGAGAAATAACTATCAATACAGAAGAGAATAGAAATATTATAAACTGAGCAATATAGAACAATGGTATAGAATACAGAAGTTGGCAGAAGGCAGGGGGAAAAGTATAGATGGAAATGAGGAATAATAATTTTCACATCTTACATGTTGGGAAGACAGGAAGGTATGGTCTGACATGGATAATTTTGAAAATTATTGTGTTATTGTAGGAGAGAAAAATAAAGACATACATTTAATTGTATTATTTAAAATCATTTTGTTTTTGTTGTGACCATGTACCTGTATTTTTTGAAAAGTCACTGTAGGAACTAACCAGTCAATCAAACATCTCCCTTTTGTGTTCCTTATTTCCCAGAAATGATAGTTCAGACTTAGGACGGTACTTGAGAATATTTCTAACTGACACATGGCCAACAGTCTATCAGGAAGTATGTACATATGTTGACGGTCCCCTGTGCACTTGGTTGCATGCTAATTATTGTGGGGGATTAAACAAAACAGACATACAAGATGTGACCCTGGCTGTCAAGGAAGCTTCAATCTTGATGAAAGAAAGTTGCTGATACATACATAGCTGATATTTTAAACTGTTAACTAAGTGGGAGACACTCCAAAACCTCTTTCACATGGGCCCCAAATCCCATGACACCACCATGTAAGGAATTTTCGTTCTCACAGGAAGCTCCTGGGATTAGCACAACAAGACTACCATCTATCTTTAAGCAAGGTCTGCCAAAGTATCTGTTCTCGTTCCTAAAAATGGGATATGAAACAGAGTAAGAGTAAGTAACATCTACAACCAGTAGTAGTTTTTAAATCATGCACACTATCATTTTGTGCTTCTATGGACAAGCTTGTATCCTTTCAGTGTAGCTAATAAAGACAGTAAAACAATGTTACGAACAGATGACACCATGGGCTCATAATCTATATTCTCATTGACACAATAAAAGGGAGGGAAACAATCTTTCATCTCCTCCCATTAGAGGCGTTCTTCAGAGACTATGCTGTTACACTTGTGCAATCTCTGCCAGGCCCCACGTTGAGAATGCTACACCAAGTCTAGTGCCCAGGACCATTCAGGCAACTGAGGAATCGCACCGTTGAGCAGAGGGCTGGAGGCATCCTGGAAAATTCCTCACTTGACAAGTCTGTGAGTCCTACCATTTTCATCTCATTATGGTTTTAAAAATCATAGTACTGATTCTTTCCTGGTCTGTATGCTCCACAAGGGTAGGGCTCTCTTCTTTCTGAAGACACAGATGCTCCAAAAATGGTTGAGGACTGAAAAAAGATTCATTCAATCACTGCAATTTTGCCAAAAAATATGCTAGATTTTTCACTTATGTTAACTCACCTGACCCTCTCAGCAGCACGTGAGATAAGAATTATTAGCTGTTCCCAGTTTACAGATGTGGAAGCAGATGCAGAGGCTAAAGCTACTATACTGGGTAAGAACATCCACAGCTTATAAGAAGGAAAGTCAGGATTCAAAAGTAGATCTTCCTAATTCCAAAGACCAGACTGTCTGATGGCATCGAGCTGTTTAGGAGCTGATCTTGATCCATTAGAAATAAGAAGGCAATACAGATTCCTTTGGGGGAAAAATATGGTAAAAAGCAGAAACAACTGGAAGAGGATGTGAAAAAAAGGTCATAGAAGTGAGAACACCTAGGAGGGTGAAATTACAGTCACAAAGGAATGGAGTGAAAAAAGAATAGGGTGAAGTGAGCAGAAATTGGAAGGGGCAAGGCAAATGGACACGGCAAATGACCTATAGGGGTCAGCGATAAACTGTCAAATAGGGAGATGTTCGAGATAACTCAAACTTTACAGGGAAGGTATTTAACCCTATGTCCTGGTTTCTTCCCCAGTAAAGTGAGGATAAAAATAACACCAACAAAAATAGAGGTGACGTGAGAATTAAATAAGATAACCCCTGGAAAGTGCCTAGCTTGCTGCTCAACCCTGTGTAAGATCTGATACTGGCTATGATTAGAGTGATAAATATCCTATACGCCATTTGGGGCAGCTCTTTCCCTTCTCGTGCCTCCACTTTCTCACTTGTAAATGCAACAGACACGTCAGAGGGTCTCTAAGCCTTTTTCTTTCAGCCAATGCTTCCAGGTGTGAAAACGAACTACACTGTTGCAAATCTGATGAACGATTAATTGAAATGTTGAAGTACAGGTGGTGAGAATCCAGGTGGCAGTATCTCAGAAGCAGTTGGAAACATCTCTAGTTTATACAGCTCCATCTAAAGTATAAACACACATGCACATACATGCATGCACACATGTAATGCACACACATACAAGCACACACATGTACATGCACGCACAC
The DNA here is from genome assembly GCA_031878705.1 of Tapirus indicus. Taxonomy (NCBI): domain Eukaryota; kingdom Metazoa; phylum Chordata; class Mammalia; order Perissodactyla; family Tapiridae; genus Tapirus; species Tapirus indicus. The sequence continues at coordinate 153,518,367 of CM062919.1, forward strand.
ACATAAACACTCGCACACAGAATTAAACCCACAGTCCAGAAGAAACTGTCAAAAATTCAAAGGAAGGTGGATGAAAAAGTCTTTGATAATTTATTACAAGTAGGAAAGAGTTTGAAACAGATCTTCAAAATGTTCATTATTTGTGATAGGGCATTTATTCATTGAAAACTCTTTATATTCTCCTTCATTTTTTACATGTTTTCCTTTCACTGTTTTAGGCTCTTTTCCATGTTAAACATAGTTGCTGACATTTAGTTGAATAAATGCCACTGCTTTATTATTATGTATTTTCCAAAATTCTCTCTCACCTTTTCTTTCCCTTTATCATGATTCTACCAGAGAAGAAGAGGGTTTTCTCCCCACATTGTTGTAGATATAGGCTCTTAAACAGATTGTAATGTTAAGCAAAGTAGTTCTATACAAACATATTCAGGGATTTTGGAAAGCATTTCTATATGTAGGAGGAATGGCACGTTTTCAAAAATAAGACACAAATGGTGGGTGAGACACAATTTTACAACAAGAGAAAATGGCAGCTCTAACTCAGTTGAGTGTTCCCACGCGAGTACGTAGTAACATTACTGGAGACGGTTACGAGGCCATAATAGCTTCCGTAAGAGCTGAGTCAGCCTGGTTACGAAAGACAGTGATACTCTCAAGAGCTTTGTCACTCCAGTCCCTGGATACTAAAGCACTGACTCACTTGTCCGGGTTAAAAGCTACTATTTTAAGTTCAAAGTAGAAAGCTCCATTTGGGTGGTAAGCACAGTTTAAAATAAACAATGTGGGGGTTGGGGGAAAGCCTTCTTCCTGCATCACCCTGTCCCCACAAGTTAAGTTTGACTGCAATCAGTCCTTCTTGTTGGGCATCAGGATCCATGACCCAGGCCATTAAACAGTTGATGAGATGCAGACCGCTTCTTCCCCCGGCACGGTTACATCACGGGTGCTCAGGAATCTGGAGCAATGTGTGTAAACATTACAGCCGTGTGTGCCTGGCCACACGGGAAGGCATCAGAGTGCCCTGGATCCTATGCAGGAGGGAACCCCTGGCGCCAATCTTCACATCACCGAGCAGCTGTTTGTTTATATATGTCACTCCTGTCTGATAGGGCAGCTGTCTTCTAAAAGGACCATCTAAAGCAGTTTATACAAAAGACCCTGAAGATTTTGTGCAACTTCACGATGTTTGGAAAAATGCATGACATCAGTATTTTTTCATTTTATATTCAAAGACACAGATTTTTTTATATGATTTGTTTAGTTAACCATTTCTACCAAGGAGGACTTGACTCATATATCAAGAGTCCAAAACACGTGTGAGTGAGCACGCACAGGTGTGCACACACATGCTCAGTAGTAACTGAACAGGGATAAACAATCCAAAACTTCCACATTGTTTCCTGGTATGTATCTTCCATAGTCAATCTACCATTTTGATAGTTTATAATAGAGACCATTGCCACTCAGTCTCATTTTTATGAAGGTAGCCCATCCATTGAATAAATCAATTTTTACTGCATGCTTGCTACTTCAAGTGAAACTAAAGTATAGCCAAATGAAAGTTATATTTAAATCCCTTTCTTAGCAGAAATGCATTAACTTACAGCCTTTATCAAATTCTGAGCACTTTCAGCTTATAACTATATATGATTTACCGTCCAATAAAGGTATAAGAAGAGGGGAAAATATTAATGTTCTGATACAGGATAAGATGATTCCTGTGAAAGCCTAAGAGCGTTCAGACATGGCACTGTTCTTAGTAGGAAAATACACTCATAAGAAATTTCACACAAACTTTCACTATTTGGGCCTATGGTGATTAAGATAAATACATCATCTTCAGGCCAAAACAATGAAAAGCAAGCAAATAAAACAAGCAAATGAAAAGAATCTTTTTAAGCCTATAATCTACTTTCACCATATCTTAATTCAATGGATTAGAAATGTACAATACCTCATAACTGATAAACACTAAACAAGTTATATCTTTTCAAATCCAGAAGGCACTTTTACTCAGCTACAGAGATGAAAAATGTCCATCCTTAGATTTCACTGCATTGGTTAAATGAGTCACTCTTTTGGTAATTTCTTCCAAATGCTAGCAGATTCAGATGTTAAACAGCCAAACTTAATTTCTAAGTCTCACATGCAAATAATGGATTTGGACAGATAATCTCTAAATCATTCTAGATCTAAACTTATATGAAACATTACTTAAAATAGATTTGGTGCTTGGTTTATCTCTTGGGAAAAGATCCTTTATTTTTAAAAGTTAAACAAATTCCTTTCATTTATAGTACCAGATTTCAAAGATAATAATCTTTCCTCTTTTTAGAAAGGTAGTGTAATTACAAAAGTATATATATCCTATGAAAGAAGAGTTCAAACAGGCCAACTTTTTAATTAGCTACAAGTTCATTTTTTGATGATCTATTTTCAATTCGTTGTCAGCCAAGAAGGTTTCTATTTTTGGATAATAGATGATGACAGCCATCTAAAATGATCCTTAGATGCAATACAAAAAAGAACTCAAAATTTACTTATTTTTCATATTCCAACCAGTCAGCTTACAATTTACAATGAAAAGCACCGGGAAACAGATACCAGATACACAGGATTAGACATTTAAATTCTTGGTGCTTTAAATTTTTTTCAAACTCAAGACTTTCTTTTTATTGATAAACATAAATGAAAAACTCTTAAAATCTATTCGGGAAAGGAAGAACAACTCCCTAAGTATAGAAACCAAAATTTTTTTAACCTCAAGTCTTGAGGTGGAATTCGAAATGGAGGAGGGTTAAGGGGGGTGTGGGGATGGGGGATGGAAGAGGGAGGTGGGGTGGGTACAGGATGGGATGAGGAAGACGATCAAATAATCGTTTTCTGGCGTGTTCTGCGGTCGGAGTGTGTAGTTCGTCAACTCAGATTATGAATTCTCTTGCATCTGAAGATGCTTACAAATATGAAAATACATTCTTTTTAAAATACATTTGAGAGACTGGGCGGCAGTCGGGCACACCGTCAATCACAGCCAGAACCACGGCACGATCTGCCCACACTTTCCAGAAGCACGAACAAGTGTGGCGTAACTGGTTCGGTCTGCGCAGGAGGGGAAGATTACTCCTGGAGCAAGCCTCCTTGGAGGGTCGGGTAGGAAAACTGCGTGTTGGGCGGATCCGGAGGGGCACCTCGATCTTTGGCTCCTGACCCGTCAGAGCCAACAAGGGCTCTGGACAGTGAACCACCGCACCGGTTCCTCCGCCCACTCTCAGCTGTTACTCGAGTCTCCAGCCCTGGACGTGTTTGTAAACAGCGCGCCATGCGCACCGCGCTCACGTGTCCAGTGTTGACGTGACCGCTGTCACCCAAAGGCCAGAGAGGCAGCCAGTTCCAGACAGAAACCTATTTCTTTGGCCCTAAAAACGAGCATGTGGGTGACAAGCAATGATCTCTAAAGGTGATATATTTTTCTTTCCTCCCCCAACCCTGCAACAAAAAAAATTAGTGGGAGGTAGAACTGGAGGAAATGACCAATCTCCACTGCATTCTCCTCCTCCTCTACGTAGGTCCTAGCCTGAGGACAGGATCAAAATTAACTGCCCTACCTAATTACATTAAGGGCAAATTCTGTAATCTCACCAACACATTCTGAATGCACTTTCTACCTCTTCTCATCCCAAGACTTCTTGTTTTTCCTCGCTCATTTACTTCAGTGTGAACTGAAATACTATGCGAGGTACAATTACACAACCACTAGATACGCTAAGTAGCAAATGGTTTGCAAAGTGACAATTTACATACACATAAAATTACAACATGACCCTTTTCAGCAAAGTATCCAATGGCTTTGTTTGGGTGAAGAGAAACACAATTTAGTATTTCACCTATATTCTTATTTTAAACTTCACCCTCATGTACATTCACTGCATCTTTTATGATGGGTTTGTGAACAGGAATCAAGTAAACTCCATTCCTTAAGGAAGCTGAATTCTCACCAATAATAGAGAAAAATGACAATGTCAACAACTAAGTTTTTTACCCCTAAATATGAAGTCCCTTAGCCTTCAAAATTATTTAGAGCATGACAAATTATAACAATGCAAAAAAGCTGAAGCAAAACTGTCAGTAGTAAATTATACTGTTTTTAAAAATACTCCAACTTGAATAAAATCTCAAGCACTTTTTTTCAGTCATTTTAAAATGCCATATCTCATATACACTGGATAAAAATGTTTTAAAATTGTATATTTAAAATTAGTTGATGTCTATAAAATTTCCTACTTGAAATAATCACATTTAAGAGTAAACAGGTTAAGTTTCAAAATATTGAAAATTTTGTTTCCAAAGTTATTAATAACTTTTCCAATTTTGATTTTCAGTAGAAATACATAATTAAATCATAGCCATTAAAAAGGTGAGCCATTAGCAAAATGTCTACTAGCTTTGTTTTCTGCCAATGTTTTTCCCTAAGCTATAATGTGGTAGACATTCCAAAATTAAATACAACTTTGTCTTAATTTCAATTACATATATATATCAGAACTTTGTGGGAGAAAATAAAACCATTTAAGTGGCTGGACTGGAATAAAGATACATTAAATCTAGAGTACAAAGTATAAAATATGTGCTTTCCTGCTAAAATGTACCTGCTTCTCTTTTTACTAAAACAAGTAATTTATATGGTATTTTTAGGTTGGAAGATTTGTTGTCCCCTCATGTTTGAAAAGTATCCATTTATGACTTTTTTCTTTCACCAGTTATGTTTGGTACATTAATATATGAATGTAAATGAATTAATGTTTTAATAACTGAATTAGTTTTTTCAGATGTTCACTCTAATTTTATGAATGATCACTTTATTTGCAGAAATGATTTCTTGTTCTGTTATGATGTATGCAGGAAAACAAACAAAAAGCTAATAATCACCCAGAGTAATTAGAGGGTATCCAAATGTAATCCTTTTAATGCAAAAATCATGAAAGGTTATAAAAGAGCTGGGAGAACTTTATACCTAATGGCAAATATGAAAATTCTATAACTTCAAAGTAAGAGACTTCAAACAAAAATGGAAAAAGTGCTGAAAGAACAAACAGATTAAAAAATAAATTAACAGGAACAAGACAGTATGTTAGGGGTGGAATCTGGGTGTGGCATCATTTGCACTATTTTCAGATTCTGGTGCCTTACTTTAGAAGTAGCACAACTAATAATTAAGATATTTTTAATAGCTGCCTTTGTTTCTGAATGCAGACAGGGAAGAAAAACAGGAGGAATAACTCAGAAACAGATGTTATATCCTCTAGGTTTTACTATCATTATTTAAGCCTTTTTTTCTTCTATATTGCAAGATAAAAAAAATAGCAATTTGAGGAGAAATACTATAATAAAAACCCATATTGAGAGTTGTGTAAATAGTTTCTATTAAAGTATAATATGGATATAGATATAATCCTCTATCAAGAAAATGAGTGACCCAATAAGGCAGGTTTTAGCAATGGCTAATGAGACATGACAATAGTAATTAAAATTATTAAATTATCAGCATCCACAGAACAAACTGTGACAAATTTCAAAATAGTAAAAGTAGCAAGCAAAAAATATCAATACTATGTATGGCATACCCTAGAAGGAGATCTGCTGTGTCTATGCCTGACTACAGGCAATTCTGCTCTCTGGAGAGATCAGACCATCAGCAAAGATTCACAGTTTTTCTTTTGAATATAGTGTATCTTCCATAGTAATTATTTATAAAAAGCAAAGCTAAAAATATAAACAAATCAAAATATCCCATTTTCTATCTCTAATTTGTTTGAAAAAGTTTACGATTTTTGGAAGTACATTTAAAAAAGCAAAGATGGAGTACCACACTCAAGCCCAGGGAGCAACTTTTTGAATATTATGGAGATACGAGCGTAAAAATCTATCATCAGCTGAGGCAGTTCACAAAACGTTAAGAGAAACAAGAAGGGTGAAAATAAGTCAGCTACTCACTTCTGTGAGGAGAACCAGACCTTTAGTCTACCTATTCTTTCCACAACAATCACACGTCAGCTTCTTAATGGGGTGGAGGTTCTACAACAAGTGTCTAACTTGTGCCTGTTGCAAATACCATACAACAAACCTACAAGTAAGTGCTGTAATCAGACTCCTAAAGAGTAGAATTCTGGGTCATTCTACAGCTATTTCTTGAAAAAGTAATGATCACAGCAATTATATGAAGCCAAGACATTTCCTATTTGAGTACAATAACATGAATATATGAATAAAACTGAATGCTTCCAGATCACTGAATCTCCTCCACCTGGTTATCAGTCATGGTCCCAAGTTATGGGATCCAACTGGCAGCAATCCAACATTCTCATCAGAATAAAAAGGAAGAGAAGCATTGCTCAATAAGAATGTTTGATGTCTAGAATTACATGAAGTTAGAAATTCAAATAAAACCAACCCCAAGTAATTCACCTTGTGTGTCCAAAATTACAAGTCCTAAATTCATAGGGACTAGTCCTAAAAATATGCACTCATTTTACCATTAATATGTCTGTAAAACTTCTGCTGGTGTTTGTAAAGACTGTGGCCATGGGTAGCACAACATGGAGAACCACCAACACCCTCACTTTCCCACCTGTCTTGCTGTCACAAAGACTGCTGCAGAGCAATTTCTTTCTCAACCCTATTTTACATCTGTAATGTACTACAATATCAGTATACAGAAACAGAATTCTTTGCTTAATCCCAGTGGGATACTTTGTCATTTTAATTTTAAAACCTGAGATATGACAATAACAAGCAGAGATATAAACAGTTAACAAAATCAAAGTTTGGAAGCCTACTCTATATATCCTCCAGTGTCCTTCCTTCTGTTTTCACAAAGACAAGAAATGTTAATGAAAAAAAAAAGATAATCTAGCAATTTATGTTACTGAAACATGCAATCGATAGATTTGTCCTCATTTCCAGATTAAACTTCACATTTGGCCACAGTTTAATCAAGAATGGCAATTTTTATAAACATTTCTTTTAACACTTGGGTTACATCTCCTAAATTAATTGGAAAATAGCTAAGTAACTGAATATATTTGAGAAAGTTTCTTGCAATTATACCTGAAGCCAGGTTCACCAAATCACTTGACCTATCACCTGTCAAATGAGCCATCTCATAGAAGACCTGAAGGCTCTTTTCACCACTACACACAATGGTCAATTTTGTATAATTAGATATTCTTCTCATCTATGAGAGAAAGGCAATGACATACCATACACTGGAGCTATATTTCTAGAACGATATGCTCAGCCCCATACAATTCAGTTCAAACAGTACCTACATTTCTTTGCATGAGACATGAGATACTTTCTGAAAGCCAAATATCTTGTCAACTATATGCAATTTTATTATAACTTTATTGAGATATAATTCACATACAACAAAATTCACCCTTTTAAAGTGTATAAGTCAGTTTTTTAGAGTTGTGCAACTATCACTATATAACTATAGAACATTTTCATCACCCCCAAAAGATACCCCATATCTATTAGCAGTCAGTCCCTCTCCCCCGCCCCCAGCCCCTAGCAATGAATAATCTACTTTTTGTCTCTTTAGATTTGCCTATTCTGGACATTTTATACAAGTGGAATCATACTGTTTGGATGTGTGGCCTTTTGTTATTTCTTCTTCCAAGGTTCACTGTGTTGTAGCATGTATCAGTACTTCATTCCTTTTTATTGCTGAATAACAGTCTATTTATGAATATGCCACATTTTATGCATTTATGAGTTGATGGGCATTTGGGTTGTTACCATTTTTGACAATTATTAATAATTCTGCTATGAATATTCAGGTGCATGTTTATGTGTAGACACTTATATGCAGTTTAAGTCTCCTTTTATGACTTTCCCTGCATAGCCTACATTACAGCTACACTTGTATTATTAATGGTATGAGGTAGTATAGCATATGGTCACAAGACTGGGCTCTCGAGATGGACTGCCTAAATTCAGATCCCAGCTCAGCCACATACTGGCTGTGTGACCTTGGGCAAGTTATTTAGCCTCACTGTGCTTCAGTGTCCTCACCAGAGACGGGATGATGATAATACCACCTGACTCTGGAGTTGTGATGAGAAAGAAGGACATAACTTACAGTGTCATCAAACAATAAAACAACTTAAAATATTTTGAACACAAAGGCCATTTTATGCAAAAAAATTTTAAGTAAAAGAGCCTAAATTCTGATGCACATTTTGATAAGGCATGGTAGCACAATCACATGACTGATGAAGTAGAACTGTTTTAAACTTTCCCGTTTTCAGGAAAAAAGATTTTAAAATATCTGATCATGTGATAAAACAGTATAGAACTAAATATGCACATACACAAATGTACAAGTCAAACTGGAGAAATCTGAGTAAAATCGCTACACTATCTCAATGTCCATATTCTGGTTGTGATGTTATACTATAGTTTTGCAAAATGTTACCACTGGGGGAAATTGGGCAGAATGTTTGCCCAATTATTATTACTTCATACAACTGCATATGAATCTACAATTATGTCAATAAAAATTTCAGTTAAAAATGTGATCCCACTATAAATTTACTAAAAATCATTAAACTGTGTGCTTACAATGGATGGCTTTTATGGGATGATTGCCATAGCCTGTAGAAGTGACATTTAAGGAAGAAGCGCCATCATTACCACCACCATTACCATCACCAAGATCTTTCACATTATTTTTCTCTTATGCATTGAGAATAGAGTCCACATTTTCTAATTAAATGACATTCTTTTTTGCTAGTTCTATGTCATTCATTAAAACTTTTTCTCCCCCCAGCTTTCATTGAGATGTAACTGATGTATAACATTGTATTAGTTTAAGGTGTACAATGTAATGACTTGATATAGGTGTATATCGGGAAATTATTACCACAATGAGGTCAGTTAACACATCCATCATCTCACGTAGTTATGATTTTGTTAAGGACTACTCTCTTGGCAACTTTCAAATATACAATGCAATACTGTTAACTATAGTCACTGTGCTGCACATTCCATCCAGAACTTATTCATTTTATAACTGGAAGTTTGTACCCTATGACCACCTTCACCCCCCACCACCCTTATTCATTAGATCTTGACTGACTAGGACACCACTAGGTTCTATCAGGGAATAAAAAGACATGGAAATCAGTGCCTCCTTTCCAGTAGACAAAGATCTAATTTAAAAGAAACATTTTTAGTATTTTTAGTGAAGCAACCAGTTCATTTATATCTTCAATTGTTCTTCAAAAACACTTCATCCCAATTTATTCATCTCTTAATTTAATTTTCAGATTATGTGAAGCTTGATTTCAAGTCAGTTTGAGTAACCACCCTTAGTATGCAGTAAATATTGATTTCCAAATTCTTAAAACTACGGGTAGGTTGACATTATTGCTGAATTTATTTTTACACAAAAATTGAAAATCTACCTACTATCTATTTCTACTTCCTGAAGCCTGGCACATTTAACTGGCTTTCATGACAAGTGGAGAAAGCATAAATCAAAGCTCACAGAATTCACTATTTTGGAATGGGCTACCCAAATCCATTTTGCTGAGAAAAGATGACATACCTATCCTAAGTCAGGGATTTCCTGCAATGTGCAATCTAGGATCAGAATAACACTGGAAATAAGCAGATACATACGGTTCTCTTTGGCTTGCAGTCACAATGATGCACGTGCTCTCACTTTACCCTCTCCTCTTCTGGAACTCTTCTCTCCTACTAGACACCAAACCAACAGATGTACTACATAGCCTCCTTAAATAATGTCACAGTGCTCACTGAGTTTTGGTAGTGAGTCAAAATAGAAACTGGAGATCTAGACCAAGTAAATACTGTATATTTGGCAAAATCATTTGTGGTTGTGTTCTTTTGCACAGTTTCCAAGATAACCACCAGCTCTACTTGGCAACCCAACTCTCCCACAGTTAAGGCTCCAATTGTAAAGTTGGCTAGTGAGGCATTTTCCTGCTACTGGCTTTGGTACTATTACAACTCTTAAGAATTAGTTTGCAATGATGGCATAATCATTGAGAAAAATGTTATTTTGATGAACCAACACTGGCAGCTGGCCCAAAGTTTTAACCTGTCCCCATGATAGGAAACAATTATAGCAAAACAGTCTACAAGTTGTTTACAAAACAAAGAAGACTCCCTCTAGTAATTTGAGATGGCTAGGTAGGACTGTTAAATTGTTTTAAACAACCACAACCACAACAATTGAACTTGTAGGAGAAGCAATCAGAGCATAAAAAGGCAGATCTAATATTTTCTAAGTATTAGATATGCTAAAATGTCAAACATCCATAGCTTTTGAAGACATTTTATTTCAAAGTAATTTCATAAGAATTTACTAACTTGGATTTGGGGCAGGATGGAAAATAGTGTTTTGCTAGGTGTGTCTGTGAATCATAAGAAGGGTTTCTTAATGAGGTCAGCAAACAAGGAAATATATTTCAATAGTGACATCTGGCTTACAACCTTGTGTATGGGTGGAGCCTTGGAGGAATTAGAGAAATTCTAACTTCAGCAAGTGAAACCAAAACATTAACTCCGGTTTTTGTTACTTAATACAAGTCCAGTGCCCAAAGAGGACTTTGGAAGTCTGTCCTAACAACTCCTCAGCAGGTGCATTTCACTTGTTCTGGAAGAGATGGTGACCTGCCAATGTCTAGGCCATGTGTCACTGCATCAGAATCATATCAATTGCTCTGGCTCCTGGCATGGACCAGCACAATGCCAGACCTAATTAAAATCTTAAGAAGAGTTTAGTAAATGTGTGAATTTAAACAAAGCAAGGGACTTCTCTCATTCCAAGTGAATTTCTCATTAACCATTAGTTCAATAAGAAAATAAGCAAGCAACATTGTAGTTTAAGAAAGACTATCTATCTTGATATTGTCCACTATCACTCCCATAAAATTCAATTACCCAAGACAGTTCTATCTATGAAATTTTTGGAGCATCCAGGAGGTATTGACTATCACCAATATGGTAAACGAAGAAATGAGGTTATGTCTTTTATTGTAAACTATTTATTCCATACTGATTAAAATAATTCCTCTCTTCTAATAAAGGAGAAAGTGATATTTTTATTCAGATTAGTGAATAATATGCACATCTCCTCCTTATAATTATTGAAGCCCCTCATACGATATCAATTAATAACTATTTTCAGCATACAGATAGGATGCATACAATAACAAAAGAGTCTAAATTTAATGATAGGAAAGAACAAGCCTTCATGGTCACGTTCAAAACCATTAACCAGTGTAGGTATCCTTATTTATCAATGTGAGTGGAAAATATTATATCTATTATTAGTTGAATAGCTTGAAGACAGTATATACCACAACATTTGAAAAGTCCCCCAAAAGTAGTTAGATATGAATCTGTTAACAAAAGGAATCCTTCACTTTTAATTCTGAATTGCTGAAATAATTAACCATAGTTTTTGTAGTTTTCTCAACAAATAGCAAGCATTTATGCTAAAATCTTAAGTGTTTTTTTAATTATTATTATTTTAGGACAAATAAGAACTAGCCAAATGAGCTGTTTCTATTTCACAGAGATGAGTAATACTTCTCCCTTGTAATCATGTGAAATAACCTCCAGTATCAATGAGTAAAGAAAACTTAACTGCTTTTGCAGAGATCAAAATAGAGTTATAAAGTGAACTACTGAGGACAGATGATAGTTTTGGAAATCTGATTCATAGAGTAATGTCCATTATGACACTTTTCCTTCTGACCATCTTTTAATCTATACATGCCTTCTAGACTTAGCTGTGACTTTCTAATCCTTCACCAACACTTCTCTGCTTAATAACATTAAAAATCAATATTGTGTTGAAATTTATATTCTACTTCAAACCTATTATGAAACACACATGCAAACATGTGAAAGAATATAATTCCCCTCCAGTGTTTCAACTTTCCATTAAAATGCAAATATAATGATTTCATTAGCCAAGCAACAATATCCACAGTCTTAAACCAAACCAAACAAAACCAATATCTTTTGTGTGTACTTCTCAACTTGCCCTAAGATAGGATCTTATTTCAGAACATATGTTGATGAATATTTTTGGATTTGGATTTGCCATAATTTTCCCTGATTGGAGAGGGAAAAGTACAGTGTGTGATTTGAAATTTTAAATTTATGGATGTACCTTACTCCCTAGACAGGCAAATATGAAAATATTTCACTAAATTTTAAGCAAGCAACGGGAAATCAACTCTTTTTTTCAATTCCTAAACACTAGATGGAGAGGGGGTAACATCAATCAATGTAATTAAAAGTATGTCATAAGGGCGATAGCCAGCCAAGACACATATTCCATATTCGACCTTCCCCGGAGTCTATGCAGGCCACACTTTGTTTTGCCGTAGGTAGAAAACTCTCCGGACAAACTCTGTCAGCCTAATCACATAGACAAGCTCGGCAAGATTCGAGTGTGTGCGCGCGCGCGTGTGTGTGTGAAGAAGAAAAGAGACAGAGAGAAAGGCAGAGAGATAAAAGACCAAAGAAAAGAGAGCAGCTGAGAGAGAGGAGAGAGAGAAATTTGGACGGACTGTCAGAAGTCCTCTCTCTCGTCTCCGCTTCTGGGCTGGGATTGGGTTTCACTTCTTCGGCGCCCCTGACCTTGCAGTCTCCACTCGCAGGCCCCCTCCTCCGCCGCCCGTCCCCTCCCCGGCCTGTGCCTGCCTTTGTGTCTGCCTGTCACTTACCGGGGACAAACGAAGCTGATCGCGAGAAGCACAAAGCCCGGACACAGATTTGCCCACAAATTCTCTTACACATATTCCCCGGGCTGGAGGGCACAGCCCATCGCCGGGCTGCTGTACCTTGAGAAAAGTGGGTTCTGGTCCCGTCCGGGGGACAGAGAAACTCCTGTTTCCTCTCTCGCTCGGCACCCCTAACAAAACGTGCGGACTCCAGGGAAAACACCCCCCGGTGTAACCCAGGCCCTCTCTCCGTGACATTCGCCTCGGACACCCCCAAAGGGGACACGGGGCTGGAAGGGGGCGGACGCCGGCGCACACGCAGACCCAGACCCTCCAGCCGATGAAAGGGTGGAAAAAGCCCGGGCCGCGCTCTCCCCGGGGGGGTCGGGGCCCGGCGGCCGCTCGCCCGCGCGCAGGAGGGGGTGGGGAGGATTAAAGGGAAAAGCAGTGCCCCCCAGAGCTGCACTGGTTCAGAAGGGAAAGCCAAGAAAATTCACTTTCCTGAGGGTAAAAGGCCGGGCGCCCGGCCGGTCGGAGTCACGAAGGTAAGTTTTGCGGGCAGGGAGGGGACGAGCCCCGCGGAGACAGAACTCCAGGTTTAAGGGGAATTAAACTATTTGTCAGCCATGTTGAAGAGGCTCCAGTAATTTGCGAGCTTCCCTCTTCCCTCCGGTGTCCGGGGGTGACACGGCGGGGCGCCCGGGCCCGGAGCCCTGGGCGCGAGGGGAGGGGAGGGGGCCCGCGGCGCGAGGGGCGCGCTCTGACCTCGTCTGTCCCGCAGCCTCGCAGCGATCCGGCGCTCGCGGTCGGTCCTTCTAACAAATCCTAAAGGGCAGCCATCTTGCTTCCTTCTGCTTCTCTACGACAGCAGCCTAGCCTCCGCATCAATATTCATAAGGCACTTTGACGTCTGTTCTCATCGCTGGCGGGGCCGGCGTCCCAGGGCGGGCGCGCCGAGGGGGCGGACGTGACTCGCATGCGAGCGGGCCGGGCGCGCGGCGGGGCCGGGCCGCGGGCTCCTGCTCCCGCTCCTGCTCCTGCTGCTCCTCCCGCTCCTGCTCCTGCTCCTCCTCCTGCTCCTCCTCCCGCTCCTGCTCCTCCTGCTCCTCCTCCCGCTCCTGCTCCTCCTGCTCCTCCTCCCGCTCCCTCTCCTCCTCCTCCCGTTCCTGCTCCTCCTGCTCCTCCTCCCGCTCCTGCTCCTGCTCCTCCTCCTGCTCCTCCTCCCGCTCCTGCTCCTGCTCCTCCTCCCGTTCCTGCTCCTCCCTCTCCTCCCGCTCCTGCTCCTGCTCCTCCTCCTGCTCCTGCTGCTCCTCCTGCTCCTCCTCCCGCTCCTGCTCCTCCTGCTCCTCCTGCTCCTGCTCCTGCTCCTCCTCCCGCTCCTGCTCCTGCTCCTCCTCCTGCTCCTCCTGCTCCTCCTCCCGCTCCTGCTCCTGCTCCTCCTCCCGTTCCTGCTCCTCCCTCTCCTCCCGCTCCTGCTCCTGCTCCTCCTCCTGCTCCTGCTGCTCCTCCTGCTCCTCCTCCCGCTCCTGCTCCTCCTGCTCCTCCTCCCGCTCCTGCTCCTCCTCCCGCTCCTGCTCCTGCTCCTCCTCCTGCTCCTCCTCCCGCTCCCTCTCCTCCTCCTCCCGTTCCTGCTCCTCCTCCCGCTCCTGCTCCTCCTCCTCCCGCTCCCTCTCCTCCTCCTCCCGCTCCCGTCCCTCCTCCCACTCCTCCTCCTCATCCTCCCGCTCCTGTTCCTCCTCCTCCTGCTCCTCCTCCCGCTCCCTCTCCTCCTCCCGCTCCCGCCCCTCCTCCCGCTCCTCCTCCCGCTCCCTCTCCTCCTCCCGCTCCCGCCTCTCCTCCCACTCCTCCTCCTCCTCATCCTCCCGCTCCTGTTCCTCCTCCTCCTGCTCCTCCTCCTCCTGCTCCTCCCGCTCCTGCTCCTCCTCCCGCTCCTCCTCCTCCTCCCGCTCCTGCTCCTCCCCCCGCTCCTGCTCCTCCCCATCCCGCTCCTGCTCCTCCCCATCCCGCTCCTCCTCCTCCCGCTCCCTCTCCTCCTCCTCCCTCTCCCGCCCCTCCTCCCACTCCTCCTCCTCCTGCTCCTCCAGCTCCTGCTCCTCCTCCTCCTCCCTCTAGCCTCCTTTCCAGCCTCCTCCTCCCCCCAGCCTCCTTCAACTCCACCAGGCCTTCTCCTCTACCAGGCACCGCTGCCTCCCTGGGCTCCTCAGCCCTGGCTCCCAGGGAATCAGCCCCTAGCCCGGGGCTTCCTGCACAGAGGCCGGTGGCACCTGGGGGCTGATAACGGGGCACGCAGTGGAGGCCTGGCTGCCCTCCTTGTGGAGTGGAGTGGGAGCTGTGCCCTGGTATGAACGGGGCAAGGGCCAGCCCTTGGGCGCCCCGGGGACCCCGGGACAGGTCTCTACCCCGAGTGAAGGAGCCCGGCAGGCTTGAGTGGGGCAGTGGCCTAGATGCCTGGCACAAGGATGTGAGACCCCAAATTAACCTTTTAAACATTTTGTTAGTACCGCACTCCACCACCCCCTTAGAGGGATCTGCGTACCATCCCACCCATGCTCACTCTCCCCGCCCCCGCCTCTCCCACTAGCCTTACTTCCCCCTCCCTGCAGGTATTCCCGCACTCGCCCCACTAGCCCTTACTCCTCCTCCCTCTCCCCCCCACTCCCGCGCATCCCCTGTACTAGCCCTACTCCCACCCCCCTGCAGGTACCCCTTCACCCCCACCTCCGCGCACCCCCTGCACTAGACCTTATTTCCCCCTCCCTGCAGGCACCCGCGCATCCCCCACCCCGGCGCACCCCCTGCACTAGCTCTTACTCCCACCCCCCCTGCAGGTTCCCCCGTACTCCCCGCCACTAGCCCTTACTCCCCCCTCTCTGCAGGCACCCCAGCACCCCTATCCCCGCCCGCACCCCCACCTCCCGATAGGTCCACCCTCCCTGCCTCACCCCTTGGCGTCCCCTCCACACGTCGCTTTAATCTCGCTTGGTAGAAGCACTCCCCAGTTTCGCTGAGGGCTTGCCCTTACTGCTTAGAGACCTGTAGCCTGAAAACTCGACAAATTAGGAAACTGACGGATCCTGCTTTTCCCCGCCCCCGCCCACCTTCTGTTTACTTTGGCCACGTGGGCGGGAAGGAGAGGGATTCTCACTGATTTAGGACAGGACTCTACTTCTAGATTCGTTGTAGGAAATGAACCTGCACTTTCAAATGCTTACGTTTTCTTCCGTAAGAGCCTCTATTTTGAAAAAATTTCCACCTTTATAATTAAGTAATGAAGAAATCGACCCATAGAGAACTAAATTCGGAGTGACGGACCCTCGATTTTCCCTGACGTTCGGGATCCGTCGGGCACCGTTTCATTGACCGGTTTTCTACTGCCAAGGAGTTTTCTCTTTTTGATGCTCTTTTTCCTAATCATAAATTTTTTATTTGAAGATGAGATGAAGAACAAAGCCCATATGCATCATGATATCAGATAGTAGTTTTGGGACTTGCCCTCTCTGTTGAGTTCTCCCGTTGCTGACATTCACATCTTAAATAGATACTTGGGCACATCTTTTATGGATCACCAGGGGTGACTACAATACTCTGATGCCAACGCAAGTTATTTTGTGTAGCCCATTTTTTTGTGTCTGTAATTTCTTTAGAAGTGGTCTTCCCTAGTTTTAAGAAATCCGAATATTTCCTCTTTGAAAAAGGTTAAAAAAGGGAACTCTTTCTATGTGTCACGTTGTTACTAAGAAGAATGCTTAAAGTATCTTTTAATGAAACATTGTTTATTCCATGTTGAAACAAAGTTGACTCAGATTTCTGACTGTGCATAGGCTAAGCAAAATCATTCATTTTCCCCTAAGCATTTCATGTGAAAATGAATTTCTGTCTTTTCTAACTGTACACGGTGTCATTGAAATCTTGGCAGTTGCTAACCGGCTTTAATCTGTCTGGGAGGTTCTTGTCATTTGTTTTTCAAGTCCAAAAGTAAAGTTTTCCAAAGACTGTGCCCAACATTTGTGCCACGCACGGTGTGGCGGAATTGTTGAAAGCAGGGGCTTTGGAACCCAGCAGACCCAGTGAATCGTGGCTCTATCCCCTACTAAATGTGCAACCTTGAGCGTGGTCCTTACCTCTCTGGTATCAGTTTCCTGGTCAGTTAAACCCCCTTGAAAACAACAAGGTTGTTGTGAGGCTTAAAGAGACACTGGGTAAGCGCCCAGGTAGTCGTTGCCATTACCAACCATAAACGAGCTACTCCCAGGAGTTTTTCTTGATTGACTAGAAATATAGCAGTAATTATATGTCTTCTTCCTTGAATAACCTGTGGCAAATATTGTATTCAAGTGTTTGACATAAACATTTGCATGTCCCTTAGTTATTTATGTGATAATTGGGAAAATGATCTTTAAGGTCACCTCCTCATTTCATCATTTACACCTCTCTCTCTGTTGTAACGGGTGGTTCTTTATCTGGAATCACACTTGGCTCACAGTTGGTTTTGCAACAGGCCCTGAACCTTTTCTTGCCAACTTCTTTCTCCGCACCGCCACCCCATCCTTAACCACCATGACATTTGTTAACTTAAAAGAAAATACATTACTCCTCTTGGCTATTGTGACTTTTCAACAGCAAAAGGAAGTAAAATTCTGAGGGTCTCCAAGTGTAGAATATTTTAGTGTAACATTTTTAGTGAGATGTTCAGAGATATTTTAGTGAGTATTATTGATTTTAAAAAACCTCTTTCTTACTTGCTATTTCTGGGAAAGAAAAGAAACAGTGAGCATAATCAGCTGTTTACTGGACATTAGCGCACATTTGTATGGGTAATTCAGAGCCAGCTTTTATTAATTGTGTGCATTCTTGAGATTCCTCCTCCTATAGGTGTGGATAATCTATTTAAAAAAATAATTTGCTGTTTTAACAGTCAATTGTTATCAAATTCCTTACCATTTTTTCTCAAACTAGACATAGCAGCACTGCTTCCACACAGAGAAGTTCTTGCTTCCTTAACAGAGAAAAGAGATGAAGAGAACAAGTTCCACCAGATACTATTCTGGGTTAGAAAACTGTCTTGATTGGCCTGGGCACCTGCTGTCTAACTCAGTTTCTGGGGATCTATGCCTCTTAGGGTGGAGGCAGCTTCCTGTCTGCTCTGTCCATTAAAGAGCTGACAACAGCAGCTTGCTTTACAATGCAAATTTCTTGTATTGTACTAACAAAAAAACAATAGGTGATTCTTAACTTCCTCCCCACCTGCAGAATAAGAAAATTTCTTTAAGGGCTTGATTTTCTCTTTAACAGAGAGAAACAGTTGTGATACGTTCTGCTTTGAAAGAATTATAGTGGTTTAACAAAAACATTAAATCATGGCCTGTTGTTTCCCATCTCTGAAAACATATTTCTAAAGTATGACGTGATGAAGATTCTCTGCATGCTTAGAAGACAGTTGACCTTCAAAGAGCACAGCCATCATGGCTGTGAGGGAGCTGAATTGTTTCCTTCTGTCTGGTGACATTGCTGTGCACCACACTAAGACACATTCTTAACATAGTAGAATGCTAACTTTAAAAATCTGCAATGGGGGCCAGCCCATGGCGTAGTGGTTAAGTTTGAGCTCCCCTTAAGGCAGCGGAGGTTTGCAGACCTACACACCACTCGTCAAGCCATGCTGTGGCAGCCTCCCATATACAAAATAGAGGAAGATGGGCACAGATGTTAGCTCAGGGCCAATCTTCCTCACCAAAAAAAAAAAAAAACCTGCAGTAGGTGAAACATTTAGATATAACACTTTAACTTATTGATATAAATTATTATGACTAATGAAAACCATTATTTTCTAAAGCCAGAGATCATAATAGTATGAGGGTCTTGGTAGATTCTCTTTTATTAATATGATTTCTACTTACTTTTTTTCTGACCTTATTTCATATGGTTAATTTCTCTTTCTATAATTTGGAAATTTTAAAGACATAGATACAAATGATCCAATCCTAATTTACTCCAATCATGAACTATCCAATGTGTGTACTAATTTAATGGGGGCAAAATGAAATGTCAGATGAAACTCAAGAGTCTAATCCTGTTAAAATATTGCCAAAAGCATTATAAAAAGAACATTAGGATCATTAGTGGGATAAAAGTCATGGAAATGCCTCCAGAAGTATTGCAAATATGTCACTAATATCAATCTCTTTTGTTCTCATAAATCCTACTTCCCAGTCCATTAATGACTCTTCTTATTCTCATCCAAATTTGGTAACTCACTTAATATCCCACTTTCTTTTGAGAGCATAACTTTTCAACTTTAATAATGAACTTCAATAATGAATAAATTTTAACTAGAAGTAATTACCTCAGCACCATTTTACATTCATATAGGATTTTATAGTTTGTAAAGCATTTTTGTACAATATGTTATGATTTTTTATGGTGAAGTGTACACTATTCTTGTTTAATATTCAAAATCATATGCCATATCCAAAGTGGCATTAATTTACTTCCAATCTCATAAATATGAAAAGTGAGGTGAGGTGGTGACTCCCCCAAGCTCACACAGCCTGTGAAGAGAGGGGCCCCTCTCAGACCTGAGTCTTGTAAACCCAAGATCAGGCCTTTTCATTACACCAAAACTACCCTCATATTGTTCCCTGTTCATCCTCCTCTAAATTTTTCTCACCATTATTAGTACAGACTGATACAGGAATCTTCCCTTCAAAACTTATAATAATTTTCCATTATTCTCTGTTAATTTGAAAAAAGTCTCAGCAACTACATTTACTTATTCATAATACTCCAAAAGTAATACTATTTGTTAAATGCTGGCTGTGGACCAAGCATTGGGATAATTGTTTTACATTTATTATGTTTTAATTTAATGCTTACTAAATCACATAAGGTAGGTCATATCCTATTGAGGATTAAGGGTTGAGTTAATTTGGTTGGGATTAAAGAATTGGAACCAAGGTCTAAATCTAGGTTTATCTGATTCTGAAGCTCATGTCCTTGCAAGCGATGCTGTGCTGTCCCCACAGTTAATGCCTGTAGACATCTACCCTTATGCCAGGATAAGGTTTTTACACAATTAGTGGGGTTTTTGGTTGTTCTTGTTTTTTAGCAATAACCTCAGTGTTCCCCATCTCTTCCTCATAAAAAAACCAAAAACTGAAAAACACCTCTCCTGTCTAAATCTCTGCTTGGTTTTTCTTATCATTTGCTTTCTACCCTGTTTCTTTAGTTTCCAATTTTTTGCTAAGAAGTTGGCATGCTTGAACTCTTTGGAACAATGATACATTTGTGTGGTAAACAAATGTGATACCACACCCCTGCTCACCCCCACCACTTTAACATATGTCTTACCCCACTAACAAATTGTTTACAAAGATAAGCTCTGCTCTCTGTTTTCAGTGTCGGTGTGGTGAAAGGGAATTGCAGCCTTGATCTGTTTCTGACTTCCTTGAATGACTTAGGGTTCATTCCCACCAAACAAGGAAGCTGGCAGGCAGAAAGAGCGCCACCTACTGAAATCGTTAATAGGACATGGATCTTGGGGATAAAATGGGATCAGAATGGGATAGCACCAAATCTTTCTATTAGGGAAACGAATCAGAATCACCTATGGAGCTTTTGAAAAATACGCATAACTAGGTTCCACTCCTCTACCCCCACCAGCATCTTGGAGATTCTGATTAATGAGGTATGGGATGGAGCTAGAGTAACAATATTTTTGAAAAGATTCATGGACAATTCATGTACAACTCGGCTTAAAAATCATTGGTATAGCTTAATGTGTAAAAATACAGTGAAAAAAATTAATGTTTACACCTAATATTAATAGTTAATAGGCACATAATATCATTCATGGAGTGCCCCACGACAAAGAGCAAACAGTGTGTGTCTGCCTATGGTCTGGCAGAGCGCTCACACCTTTGCAAAGATCCAGCAAAACTGCCTGTGACTCCCTTTCTGTATTTCAGATTGATTAAATCCTTCTAAGTTCTCTCGTGAGAGGTAAATAATCAATTTCCTTTGAGGAAGAGATAAATAATTAGCAGCCAAACAGTGACCCAGATTATCAGTAGTGAAAAGGAAAGAGTAGGAGAAAATGTAAGCAGCAGCTCTGAAACCATGCAGTGGGGAGAAAGAAGTGTTGGAAGTTGCCTGAGTTCAGTTTGTGAAGCATATTTGGGGATTTTTGTTCTCATGGGAAAATTCTGTTGGTTGAGTTTTGTCACATTTTTCTAAAAATCTTTAAACGATTCTCTAATCCAGGCAACCAGACAAATTGATTTTGATTTCTTTCTTTTTCCAAAAGAATGGCCATGCAATAGTTTATGAGTATATTTTATAGCATCCTGCTAATGATTAGTGCAACTCTTCCTAGAAGGAAGAGCTATAGAGATTAAACTAATTTAGGCCCCCAGGAGTTAAAGTGTTCCCTTCCTTATAGATACTCCATATAGAAAAGAAAGAAAAATAAAAAAAGAAGTAGGGTAGCCATTGTTTGACATCCACTTTTCTCCAAACAGTCTCAAGTGTGTTTTCATACTTTCTAGAGATGCATGAGGAAACCTATTGAGATCTGACTCAGAGACAACTCAGAGCCTGTGAGAGCGTGACAGGCCGAGTAGTTTCCTGCAAAACTCTGCACTACAAACCTCTGTCTTATTTTATATCTTGGAGTACAATATTATTACTATTTGGCAGAAAACCTCCTCGACCTCTCAGTAATTAGGCATGCCTCCAAGTTGAACATGGGTTGATTGCCAAGCAATTGTTCTGCATTTCACAATGAATTTTATCCCCAAGGGAATAAATTATACCCAAGCAGTGACCACAAAATAAGGATTTCTGAAAGAAAGGTTGGAGTAGAAGGTGAAAAGACACACACATTAACTCAGAATATCGAAAACAAATCCTAAAGGAACATTTCATTGGGAATCCCTGATTTCTATTTCTCTGAAATCTTATGATAACTGCCCCTAGTTAGCCTGGGTGGGAGAGCTGAGGAAGTGAGACTGTTGGAGGAGGATGTGTTTGGGGGGGAGGGCATGTCAGGTGGGTGTAATCCTGATGGTGATAGGGATATATTTTAATGAAGGAAACTTTCCTGAATCTCCTTAAATTGTAAAATGTCAATGGCCACTGTCCACTACTGAACAAGAACTAGAAGAGTCTCTCTCTCTCTAAATTGAAAACCCAAGAAAGAATAAAGTTGTAATTTTGATAGGTGAGGGCCTCTGGTAAGGGTCAAGGTAGTATGAACTCACAAAATAGATATTAAAAAAATTTAGAAAGAGAAACTAGTAAAATCATACTTACTGGAAGTGTTAAACTTAGTCTGACATAAGTCAATGACATCATCCAGGATTGTAGTCTACAATCTGCTACTGAAAACCTACCAAAAAACTTTAAAATTCGTGATCGATTTAGTATTTACAATAATCTTGAAAATAGGTAAGATAGCTATGAATCCCATTTTGTTTTATTTTTTTTAACACCAGGGAACATGTCTTTAACATTTGAGGGGACATGTCAGAGAGATTAAGTAACTTGCCCAGGGTCACACAGCAGGTGATAAATTCTCAGACTTAAGTCTTCTTTAGTATTCTTTCCACAGACCAAAGGGAAACAAATAAACCAACTTTAATTCCTTCTTGGGGACAGAAAAGATGTTCTGATCAACTTGTGACATTGTATCTTAGGCTGGTCCGTTTTCGTTCCTTGTCTGTGTTCACACAGACAGAAGAGGATGCCACAGTAATGGAAACATTTAGGAAGAGGGTGTTTAGTGTATTTTTTTTTAAACATAGGCCATTACTGTGGTAGGAATTCTGTTTATTCCTATTCCCTTAAAACATTTGTAAGGAAAAAAAAACAGGTTACTTAAAGTTATAAAAGATAAAATATTGGAACTCTTCCTTGCTCTGACTTCTCAAGCCACAGAGAAGATGTTTGGGTATGAGTGAGTGAATGTATGTGTGTGTGTTTAATGAAGCAAAATGGTTGGACAAGAAGATGTATACTTACATTTTCATAAAAAGTGAATAATTTTTTAAATATCTGATATTAATTGAAAAATTCTCCTTTTACTGAGTAGGGCCGGAGAGGGTGGGGTTTGGTCGATTTAGTTTAAGTCAGAGTTTCAAACTCACAGATTTTCTAATGAAACCAAAACTCAGAATGAAACTTCTTACAGGCAATCTGAAATGAGTGAAATGTTTTGCTCTAAACTTTTCATGAAAAGACGAGTTTCATACAATTCTAGTAAATGACAATGCTATCCAGCAATAATGCTTTATCACATGTCCTATATCTTTAGAAAAAAAGCTAATGTAGATACATTTATTATTAAATCATTAATTCTTAGTGACAATAATTATTTTACTTGGCAGCATACATTTTTACTTGTAAATTTTTAGAGACTTCCTGCACAGCAGCCCGTGTGGGGGGGTATAGATTTGGGGAGTGATGCATAAAATTCAAAAGCACAGCTCTGAGTGACAAAAGAAATAATTATAGGTCCCACTTTTTTGTTGGGACCTTTTGAATTGCTTTGCTCATGAGAGGGTTGTGCTATGAATTCGGAGAGTAGGAAGAAGCGTGCCATGGGAGTTGAGATGATTGAAAACTAACCTAGTTAGGTCACCTTCTCAGAAATGTTTTCAAAAAACTTTAGAAATGAAAAACTCTTAGTCTCATTTTCCATTGCAAAACGGTTTGTCTGAAATTTCTAGTTTATCACAGTTTACAGTGGTGCTCGAGAGACCCACGTGTCATTTGTGTTTCAATTTTCACGTTCTCGAGAGGCAGTTTAATCAGCGCGTGGCCATAACCAAGCCAAGTTGAACTGCGTCACTAGGCGAGTCTGCTCAGGAAATCCTCAAGACTCAGAAGGATCAGAAGTGGATGGAAATACCACCACGGAACATCCCTCCAAAGGTGTGATAACAATGACATATCTGGTCACTCTTGTTTCACATTAGTGGTGGAGTCTCACAGGCTCTGCTTTCTCAGCCTTGTTCTGTGTTTAAGATTAAACATCCGTGGTCAAGGCTCTCACTGCATTATCCTCACTTCAATATAGTCCCTATTTATTCTCTCACTCAGTGGAATAACGGGGAGCAGGACGTGTCCTTTTCCCTCACAGAGCCTGTGGTCGAGTGGGAAAACAGCTATGTGGATGGCGATGACAGGACAGTGTGAGCTGTGTGAGGAAGTGTGTCGGTGTGGCTGGAAGGGCCCTGAACTCACACTCACAAGCTCTGAGAAAACTCCTGTGAGAGTCACATTTAAGCTGAGATCTTCAGGATGAATGAGAATCATCCAGGCCAAGTAGAAGTCAGAGAGGAGTGCTTGGTGGAGATAACAGAGTATAGAAAGGATGGGGGCGTGAGAGAGCGTGCTGCATTTGAGGGAATAAAGCACATTCCAGATGATGTGTGCAGAAGTGAAGAGGGAGGGTGTGGCCTCTCAGGCTGCAGCAGGTCAGGTCACGGGGACCAGATCCCCAGGGGGTTTGGAGTATGGCCTCAGTGCAATGCGAACTCAAGAATGGGTCCTAGAAGAGAAGAAAATGATCAGATCTGGACATTGGAAATGTCCCTGAGTGGCAGTGGGGAGAATGGATTGAGAGCACAGCAGCAGAGGCTGGGACGCCCGTGGTCTGCACTGGGGAGCAGGGGAACGGAGAGGCCCCAGTTACAACAGAGGTCGCAGGAGAGCAGAGCAGTGACCACTCCGAAGCAGGGGTGAGGCAGAGGCAGGGCTCAACATGTCACCTGGGTTTCTGACCTTGCCAATGAGGCAGTCGGTGGTGGTTTTCACTGGAGACAGAAATAACAGGAAGAGAAGGGGACCTGGAGCAGGAGTTTGGGGTGAAAACGTTAAGTCTGAAGCCCCTGAGGGACATCAACATGGAGGTGTGCAGCAAGCAGTTGACTCTCTGAGGCTGAAGCCCAGAAACAAGACTCAGACTGGAGGTATAAATCTGTGAATCATCTGCATAAAGATGGCAATTGAGGAAGAAAACCTTAGGCTCCGAGAGAGAAGAAACATGGAGCTCTAGCAGAGAAACAGGAACACCACCTCGAGGTTGGAGAGGGAGAAGAGAAGCCCCCCGAGGCAGGAACCCGGGTGTGTGGTGTGGTGGGAACCAAGGCAGGACAAGCTTCATGAAGGAGGTCTGACCTGTTAGCAGTGCACATACCATCGAGCTGTCACCTGACACAGGTGATGAGAAGGGTCCCTTGGCTACAAGAGGGGTGCGTTCACTTCAGTCCTTGGCCCAGTGAGCTTCCAAGGAAGAGCAGCAGTGACAGAGGCCAGATTGCCCAAGGCTGAAGGACTGGCAGTAAGGCAGGATGTGGGGACAGGAGCTCCGAGGACGATGTAAAGAAGGTTAGTGGAAGAGAGGGGGAAGGAGATAGTCAAATGGTCACGGCGGGATGTGGGCCTGAGGAAGACCTGAGCATGTTTACTGACAGGAGACAGCCAACTGAGGTGAGTGGTTAAAGATAAACAAAAGAAAAGAAAACTTACAGAAGAAGGTCCCTGAAAGGTGAGGTCTCTTAAGAGATGATTCTGCTGACAAGCTGAGGTAGAGGGTAGGCCTTGTGGAGAAGTAGGCCAACTTGTCCGTGTCAGGTTTTCTTCACAGTCCCTGTGGCTCAGGTAGGGGTGTCCACAGTTACTGGACCAGGCTGAGAGTTTGTTTCATCGTGCTCTCCCTCCATCTGTCCCCTCTGGGGGCCTGTAGACTTTCCTCACTATCTTTGCTTTGGAGAGAGACAGGAATGGGTCTATGAAATCCTGATGTTTTGGACAAGGCTGAGGTGGTGTCTGTAATATAATATAAAATTCTAGAAGTCAGAGCTTCCTTTAAAACACAAGGGTGTATTGTAAAACACTTCAGGTAACAAATCAATGAAGGTATCCTACATGGCAGGAGCATCTCCTTCTGGGTGATGTGTGGTGATGGCCCTGGTTTGTAATCCCTGCTTCTTACTATAGTGACAGTTCTGGGATCCAAGAGTAATCATAAGAATGCTACCAAGTATTGATTGCCTACTGGGTGCTGGGCACAAAGTATATATTATTTTTATATTCTTACAAGAAGCCTGCAAGGTAGATATTTTCAGTTTACAGATAAGTAAAGGCTCAGAGTGAATAGGTAAATTTCTACAATCAAAGAGTTAGTAAATGGTGAACTAACACTAGAACCCAGGTTTGTCGTTTCAGAGTGTGAGCTCTTTGCACCGAGTAACATGATGGATCCTTCAGAAATATCTAACTGAAAATTATTTTTGCCCCAAATGTCCCTCATAGTCATGTGTTGTTACGCAACTAAAATGTCTCCTCTGCTAGAGAGTAGTGACAACCAACATAGGGAACGGTTGGCAATGGAGCACAAGGGAGAGAGAGCTGGAGGAGAACTGGATTCAGAAATAGAGAGATTCATGGGGGGAAAACCGTTATCGCCAGCATCACATATTCCTTCAGCTCACCCATTTCTTCACGCACTTCATTTATCCAGTCAACAAATAATGTTTTAAAATTTACAGACTAAAATTACTAAAAGTAATCACACAATTAAATACTGAACTGCAATTGTGACAAGCACTTCACAGGGCAGGTTTGGGGGCTGTGGGGTGAGAGAAAAGGAAGAGTAAACCCAGTTCAGAAGTCAACTTCAGCTTTCCTGGAGGAAGTAGGATGGAGCTGACCTTTGGAAAACAGGTAGAAGTGCGCCAATCAAGTGAGGCTCAAGGAGAGGAGACTGTTCCAGGCAGAGGGAATTGCACACAGGAAAATCTAAAAGCAGAAAGGGACGTGGCTTAAGGCCAGTGTGGCTGCGGCCCACGGAGTAAGTGGGAGAATGCAGTCAGGTGGGCTGGTGAGGTGGGCAGGGCCTTGTAGGTCACGTTAAACAGCAAGTCTTTTTTTTTGTCACTGTCCATTGATTCCACCCGCTCAGGATCCACTCTCCCTTTGTTGGGTAACAACACTATGATTTATGCTTGGGGAACAGACTTCAAACCCCAGGCTCAGGGAGAGCTAGTCCACCTCTGACTTCAAGGGGGGCACATGTTAAACCAGCTTTGGTGATCAGAGAATAACCTCTTCTCCTCACAGCAACTGTTGAGAGGGAAGCAGCCCAGCCCGGCCAGTCGGAACCCGAAGAGCTGACTCTGGGGCTTTGCTGGTGCTGGGATTGCTGGGCTGTGGAATGTGAACCCAAAGTTCCAGCAATCAGAAGGAAAAGCTTGCTTCTCTCAAAGGAAATGTCCCTCGTGCAGCTCAGCCAGCGTGGACGGAAGTGGAGCTGAGAGGTGAGGGTGGCATCGGCTGACTCGTGGGTCAGGGCCGCTCCAGAACGTCTGTTCTGTGAACCAGTCAGCAGTCAGTTCCTCTTACTCAGCAGCCTGGTTGGTAGACATTCTAGTCACTTAGACCTGGAAGAGTCCTGAATTATTTTTTAAAAAATAGTAAGGAATTGAAGTGTGCAAAGTAGCAGACTCTAAAATGTGGAATTAGCTGAATTCAGGTGGGACAGAGTTGTGAGGACCCCTGTTTCTTTATCTGAGAAATTAACACACGAGTTGGTTGACTTGCTCTCCGTGGTGTCCTGGGACTCAGTGCAGAGGCCTTCTGAGACTGGAGATTAGAGGATGTGTTTGAATAAAGGAGGAATGTACGGGTCCCTTCTTGTGAGGTCTGGTGAGGTCCCTTGTGAGAGCGACAAGCTGCAGATAGAGCTGGTTTGTCTGGAGCAGAGAAGACACTCAGAACAGCCCTTTAGACCTTATCCCCAAATCCAAACAGCCGAGAGTCAGAAGCATTTTAACTGGAGTTCCAAAAGTCAAGTCCTCCAATGTAAATTTAGTTAGCAACGGTGGGGAGGTAGAATGAAATTGGAAGATAAGATTGAAACCAGGAGCCCCAACCCTCCCTGTTGACGTTGACTGAACGCCAACGTCAATTGCTAGAAGACAGAAACAACCCATTTGGAATCTAGAATCAAGGATTAGGCCTCGATACCAACTTTGCCTTTTGTTGCTAATTCACTGAATTCACTGGAAATAAATAGATTGTAAGCTTACTAAGCTTTTAAGGAACTTGGGTTTCCACAGAAACTCAAATGCCCATGAACTCAGGGCTAGGATTGCTCAACCCCAAGGCAATTCTCAGGATCCTAAAGCCACACGAACAGAAACAGCACTGTTAGTCGGGGTATGAACATCGGAAAGGAAGACTCCCCGGTGCCTGTCTCAGCCACGGCCGTACAGGACACGTTACAAGGGAAGTCATCCCAGAGACAGGTCCAAGAGCGGATGGAAGGGCTCCCCAAGAAATCCACTCTGAGCCAAGACAAGAGATCCCTGTCCGCCGGTCCAGCAGGGGAGTGTGAATGCTGACAGTGCATCTCATGCTGCCCCTTCTCCAGTTTCCTCTTTTTCAAGTAGAAGTTGTTATGGTAGTTACTTTGTTTCCTCTTCATAAATGTATATTATGTTTGTTGGAAATGGTTAAATGTATCATTTTGCAATGGTGTCTGGACCATGAGGAATGCACCTTAACAAGAGAGTGTGGACTCAGGCTGGAGGCAGTAACGGAGCAAAACTTGTGTGGTGCTGGTGCATGGATTTTTGATTCCATATGATATTATTGCTTAATGTAGGCTTGGGGAGTTTTGAATTTTTAGGTATAGGAAAAGACATGTGAAAGTTGTGCAGCCAAGAGGTGAGCTGTAAGGCACATCTATGGTTTGGCCGATCCAGAGTCCATTTCCCTCAGCTCCACTCCCTGATTTCTCAGGGGGACTACTCTTCCCTCCACTTTCACTGCATGTGACTAGGTGCATCTGACTCCACCTTTAGCTTCAGAAGGCCAACATCGACCAGACCCCCAGTCAGAACACTGTCACCCTCTGACTTTAGTGACTGACTCTGGATATCCGAACCACGTGTTGATATCTAGGCCCATTAAGTCAAAAGCAATGAGACAGTTCTGGGGCTGGGGGAGAGGGATTGCTGTAAATACAGGCTAGGAGCCTGGAGTTTCTAGCACCTATCGTAAATGAAGAACCTACCTGCAAATTGAGCTGAAATAGACAAAATGAGAGCAGAGAGATACAGACTGTGAGACCCAGTCCTGGTGATATTTGAGCCTTTTCATCTAGCTGAACCTAAAGATAATCTAGCCTTGAAATTTTTCATTATGTGAGTCAATCCCCCCACTTCCCACTTTTTTGGGGGCAATCTAGTTTATGTTGGGTTTGTTTCCTTCCCAACTGAAAGGGTCTTTAGCCCAAGAGCAATGGGACGTCATGAAATGAATTTAATCAGGGGAGGGAGGTGATCAGATTTGAGATTTTTGAAGAGCAAGTTTTGATTGAGTAACTCTTCTTGAAGGAACACCACTAAAACGTTTCCCATTTCATTCCCAAAAAGTAATAGAGAAGAAGAATCAGTTGGCTGATTTGTACCCAGTGTTGATAGTGAGACCACATGTCCCTGTGGTTATGGGTCATCACTGGGGATGAGGTAGACGAATGTTGCATACATGTCACTTTATCTGCTGTGTTTACTGTCGACTAGTTGATCCCCTGCACTTGGCATAGAATTCTACCCATGTATACTTTATACATTTACTGAGCCAGTGAGCATTTCACAGATGAAATCACTAAATTTCTGGCTCATTCTCTGGTTGTGAATTAAAATTTGAGAAGACAGTAGTTGGACTCCTTTTTCTTTTCCAAGATAGGAATATATTAAGCATTTTTTATGAAAGGATGGAAGAGACTAGGCCCACCAGTTGCTATAATTATCTATAGCAAGATTAAGAATTGTTTGTTAGCATTGATTATGTCACATGCACATACATTAATTAAGACTGAGAAGAAATACTGAGAATTTTCTAGCGAAGTTAGGAGTGTTCTGGCTGTCTTCTGGTACATCATATAAACTAACCTATTTAAAAAAAATTCTTCCTTTAATTTTAGCCAGTGGATAAAAGTGAAGTACACCACTTTTGGTCCCATTTTAAAGGAATTTTAGTGGCCTCCACTTTGTCTGCTTCCCCACCGTGGGCTGGATCGTGGACATGATGAAATGAGCCAGTGTTGACCGTGGGCCACGCAGATGACGTTGACACTTTAGAGAAGGCAGAGCAATAAGGTGGAAATAACTTGCGTCCCTACATGCTCTCCTGGATTGGGGCTACCTCCCTACCTTGGACCACATATGAGAAATAAGTAAGCTCTTTTATCTAAAGCACTGTTTTATGTCAGTTTAGCATGTACCCTAACTACACATCTATCAAACACAATGGATTATGATTTCCAAATAATCAGTTGTGTGTATGTGTGTGTGTGTAGCAGATTAGGTGATCAAAAACTAAATAAAATCCAACTTTTCCTTTATTTTCATGATATGGAGGGAGAGCCCTCTCTGGCGATGGTTGTCAAACTTCAGAATGCATAAGGATTTCCTCGGAAGCTTATTTAAAAGACAATTTCTGATTCTACTCCCGGAGTCTCATCAACTAGGGCTGGAGTGTGGTCTAGGAGTTTGCATTTTTAAACAAGCATCCCAAACAACTCTGATGCCAGTGGTCTGAGAAACTTCGTGTGTAGAAGATCTGTCAACACTGTCCATGAAAAATTGTGTGTGCTTTATGAAAAGTAGAAATAGTAACAGAATAACAAGAAATGTTTCTAATTTCACAATTTTTGACAGAAAAATTTGAATTTGATTGGTTAGTTTATAACTAATGATCTTATAAACACTTGCTTTTTAAAAATTTGTTTGAGTTTAATTCTAAGATATACACAGAACTTGAAACATTTAATTCTGTATGTTCTAAAAATGATCTTGAAATTTGCTAAAATTATAATGATTGAATTATAGGAGGTGACTGAGAATCTGAAATTTATATTAGAAAGATATAAAGCAAGAAATAGACTTTTTGCTGCAATATTCAGTTCTATATGGAAGAAATAGAAGTTCTAAACTTTAAGCAAACAGAAATTTAAGGTTAGAATGACAAACTTAGTGTTTGTTTCTTGGGTATTTCCATAACTTTCTGAAGCAGCAAGAGGTAAGAAAACAGACAAGAAAAGGGAAAGGAAATACTGAGGTTGGCCACCTCTCATTTCAAATTCTGAAGTCTAAGAAAGATTTAAGAGAAAAGTTTATCTGATTTTGCCTTGGAGGAAAACAAGAGCCAACCTGGGGGGGGGGGGGTGAAGCCCCCAGGAAAACCAGAGAAAACAATCAGCACAATGAAATTGGACCCCTAGCTCACACCATCACAAAGATTAATTCGAAATGGTTCAAAGACTTAAACATAATACCTGATACCATAACACGGCCACAAGAAAACACAGGGGAGAAGCTCATCCATAATTACTTTTTTGTCCATAATTACATCCTGGCCATACTTTTTTGGGCATGATGCCACAGGCACAAACCACAAAAGAAAAATCAAAAGTGGGGCCACCTCAAACTCAAAAGCTTCTGCACAATGAAAGAAACAATTAGCAAAATGAAAAGAAAACCTACAGAATGGGGGAAAATTTTTGCAAACTGTATATCAGATAAGGGGTTAATATCCAAAATATATAAAGAACTCAGTCAACTCAATAACTAACAAAAGAAACAACCTAACTGAAAAATGGGCAGAAGAACTAAATAGAGATTTTCCCAAAGAGGACAAACAAGCACATGATGCTCAACGTCACTAATCATCAGGGAAATGCAAATCAAAACCCCAGTGAGATAACACCTCACACCTGTCAGAACTGCGGTCATTAAGAAGATAAGACCACAGGTGCCAGGGAGGACATGGAGAAAAGGGAGCCCTTATACACTGTTGGTGGGAATGTAACCTAGTCCAAGCACTATGGAAAACAGTGTGGAGGTTCCTCAAAAAATTAAAAGTAGATCAATCATATGATCCAGCAATTCCACTTCTGGATATATACCCAAAGGGAATAAAAACAGGATTTTGATGAGATATATGCACTGTCATGTTTATTGCAGCATTATTCACAATAGCCAGGATATGGAAACAACCCACCCAAATGCTCATTAACAGATGAATGGATAAAAAAGATGTGGTACATTCACACAATGGAATATTATTCAGCCACGAGAAAGGAGGATATCCTTCCATTTGCAGCAACATGGACGGACCTTAAGCACATTATGCTAAGTAAGATGTCAGACAGAGAAAGACAAGTAGTGCATGATGTCACTTATATGTGGAGTATAAAAAAAGACAAACTTGTGAAAAGCAGAGAGTAAAATGGCTACCAGGGGATTGGGGGATGATAAGGGTGATGGTGCTAAGGGGACAATGAGTAGTAAATAAGCCATAGAGATCTAACGCACAGTACAATGAATACAGACAACAATATTGTTCTATAATGACGTGCTGTGATTAATATTGCTTCAGTGGCAGTCATACTACAAGATACAAATGTATCAAAGTAACATGCTGTACACCTTAAACTTACACAATGTTACAGGTCAAAGTTATTCAATAAAAGAAAGCCCTCAAACTCTGGACTTTTAAACTCCTTCATTTTTGTTGAATTATGACTCTTCTACTTCTTATATGTATTTGCTGTCAAGAAAAAAGGTCCTACTTTTCAGCTAAGGACTTATTCAACTTTCTCAGAATGCAAGAAAAATACAAAAAGAGGAAAATTATGACGTAATGCAATTTTTCCTTCCAGGTCACTGTGTCCATTTCATGGCGGGAAGCAGTGGACACAACCAGGCCTGAGCTGCAGCAGAGATGCATGTTTCTCTCCCAGACAAGTGGCTTTAAATGCCTCTCTCACTCAAGAGAGGAAACAAGTTGGACTTCACATTTATGCAACTTGGAAATAAAGGGGTGAAACTTTTCACACATCAACCTTTTCAGTGGGTTGTTCAAATGCTTAAGCAGTTTGCCTGTAATGAACATTTTAAAACACTCTCCTTAGTGTTTTCATTCCAGAGGAAAGAATGCACTTCACACTCTGATATGAGCGTTATTACTGAGTATAAACCCTTCACCCCAAGAGACTCAAGAATTACTTTGTATAAACAGATTTCTAGAACCTGAAGTCATATTTAGTATAAATATAAATTTAAAAAGTAACTACCAATTAACAATATCACATTTCTTGACAACCTGCCATGTATCTAGATTTGGGTAAAATACTATTATCTACATTTTATTGCAAAGCAAAAATTGAAAATTAGGTATTTACACAATGATACTCATAGTGTTGCACGACACCACTATGAGGAATAATTGTGTAACGTAACGCCAACAACATATTATGTTTCTTGTTGGAGATTTTTAGGAAAGACAATTTTGAGAAAAGTAGCCAGCTTTTTTTAGTGTTTTTTTTTTGTATTATTTTAAAATAAATGCTATTGATCCAATTTTTTACTTTAAAATTAAGTAGCATTTTTTGCCACCGAATGTTACCACCAGGTTGCTCCCTTACAGTTGTAAAATCTCATAATTTCATTATCATTAGAAAAATTTGGAAAGTTCTGGTGGTATAATACCTGCCTTGGCTTCCCACTGTTGTCTTCTTGTGTCAAGATACATATATTTTGGTCTGTGACTTCCCCTCCATCCTGCAGTGCTTCTGAGCCACAAGATCTCCTTCTTTTATCACCGTGTTCTTTTCCTCTATAATTCTCACATTTTACTGAGAAAGAATGACCTGAAAATCTACATCACTGAATTTTGTAGGTGAAGCTTTGCTTAATGATTGACTAAGAGATATTTGCATTAACAATTTTGAGAATATTTTGGGTAATTGGTTGGACTCATTCCCAGAAGAGAAAATACTCTTCCTGAGACTATGTATTCAACAAGTTCATCTCTTAACATTCTAATCTAAAGTCTCCTTTTGAGCAGAAGACGGTAAGCATGAAGCCTAATTTACTGTTTGACAGACTTTGTTATTCAAAACTAGGCTTCTGTGGCCAATTCTAAGTGGCCGAGGTTTGGGGTAACCCTCTTGTGGTTTTACAAGTGATTGTCCTTAAAATCTGAGATTCTTCAGATGAATCCACACATGCATCAGTGAAGACCACAGCCTAAGAGTAACCTCCACATTCCTCGTTCTATTTTAACCAATATCTAAGTGTAAGTTTAGCCACAAGAAAATTGGCTGCACCCATAATGTCATGGTGCTAGGGACACCTGCCAACTATTCCAAAACAGAGGGCACTGGCTGGCATCAGTGAGACAAATGGAGTTTAGCTTTGAAAACTGATTTTTAAGTGCTTTCGTTCCTACTATGCCTCCTGGAATCTCATTCAAATGTGTTTTACAATAGTGTGGTTACTACCATATTGATCTCTGAAAAAAGACAAACACTTTACTTTTTAGAGGAGAAAATGTTCTCATCACATTAGGTTAAGGTCAATTTATGAACCCCAAGTACTTTTCATTTCAATATACGTTTCTCCATATGTCTCATGAACAACTTCTTTGGCCAAGAAGAACATCTACAAAAGCAAATATTTTATTAAAATGTCTGGATTTCTTTAGAGAAGAGTAAATAATTGAATTTTCTCTGTTGCAAAAAATTTTGAAATTATGATCATGGTTTGTGATAGAAGAGACATCCATTTCCATAGGTCGAAAGGAGTGTTCGGAAACTGTCCCCAAACACCTTGAATGAGGGATTACACTGCACAATTGAATAAACTTCTTTTCTTCCATAAAGGGGCACAGAGTAAGTTTTCTTATTAAAAACATGTGCCAAGGATTTTTTTTCTCCAAATCTGAATATTATTACCACTTAGAAAGATATTTGTATAGAATTTCCTTCTTGTAACTGCTTAACAGTCCTTCTCAATCAAGAAGAACCTAAGAAATCAATGATATCAAACTAAGAAAGTCAATATCTGTTACATAAGTGGATCTTTTTATTTTATTTACTTCTCATTCTTTTTGAAAGAGGATATTTTGATCCATAAAATGTAAGACATGTCAGGACTTCCAGAATTTTTATTCTTGCTAGAATTCTTTGTGCAGAAGTCCTGGAACATGGGAAAATACTGACATTTAAAGTTTTTAGATTGTTTTAACTTTTAAATCCTAGCAACTTTTCTTTGATGCTAATTTTTTTATTGAACAATAGTTATTGGATACAGAAGGTATACCCATTAGGCACCTTTGTAATTACATTAACTGATTTTTAGTTTATGAAATTCCAATTAATTCTTATGCTTATTAGTGGACTTTCTAGGTATACCACCCTATCATTTGATAGGGACATACTCAGAATTGATCATTCCTGAAATAATGGTTCCAGGAACATAGCCCTTAATCTTTTAGAAAAATCTCAACAAAAGAGCTGTGAGTCAGCAAGGGTCCCAGCAGGAAACGGAGGGCACATTCAAGGAGAATTTGAGAAGGGTTTATTAAAGAGATATTATAGAGTTTGGAGAAGGTTTATGGACGTCACAAAGGAGAGCACTGTTATCCTCCCTGAGCTTGAGGGGCCAGGTGACGAAATGGTTTCCAGAAGCCATTCCCGGGGGCAGTGCGTAGAGGAGGCCTCCTCGAGAGGACCTGTGATCTCAGGATGAAGGACAGAGCCAGTGTGAGGTGACTCCACAGGGAAGGGGCGAGGAAAGAAATATCCCAAACTTCCTCTTCTCCCTCTGCAGTCCATTGCAGGGGCCTCTCATGGGCTCAACTGCACTGCTTCTATGGTTGCCTGGTCACAGATGGCTGCCGAGCACTGGCATGTGCTGGTAAGTGGAAAACACACATCAGGTTTTTAGAACTTAGTATAAAATAAAGATTGTAAAATATCATATTAATAATTTTACATTAATTAAAAATAAGGATGATATTTTGGATATATATATTCAATGAATATATTATTAAATATTAACATAAATTATAAAATATATATTTATCAATATATATTGTTATATATAAATAATATGTAAGATATATCAATACTAATTTCACCTTTCTTTTTAATTTTTAAAATGTGCTACCAGAAAATCTAAAATGTTTAGAAAATTATTAAATTTAAACACATATTTATACATTATCGTGTCATATCATATATCATGTCATTTCTCTTGGAGAGCACGAGGGTAAACTCTCCAGAGCCTAGAGGGCATGGGAGTTAGTTGCAGGCCAGCCTTCTAAAGCAGAAATGGGATGGAGAAGGATGGACAGTGGACCTGCAGGGGCCAACAGAGATGTTTGGCTTAGGCTGTTAACAAGGAAAATTAACCTGAAAAGATTGATCCTAAGTAAGAGGATATTTTTAGGTGATTTCTATTATTGGCCTGTGGAATAATTTATTAGCGAACTTGTTAGGACATTCTGCATCAATGAAGGCTAGCATTTTCTTTTTTTTTAAACAGCATTGGGGGTGGACCAAATGATCAGCTGAGTCCTTTAGAATTGTAAATTCTAACTTTCGTGCATGTTCCATCTTGCTGAACCCTAAATATAAATTGAAATTCCTATTGTGGAAACATCCTCAGGTCTTTAAGGGACAGCTACAGCAGTCCTGACAAGTAGAAGACATAATTTAAAGTGGTTTTGCAGGATGGTGTTTTGATAAAAACATTTGATTAAAAAATTTTTTTATGAAAAAAAGATTTGATAAAAAAACCTTTTGTTGAAAAACCTTTGTTTAATTTTAGGCACTTATCTATTTAATCAATAAATGTTAAGTTTGAGCACCTTTTACATCCCCCATTGAACTCACAGTCTAATATTAGGAGAGAGAGGTAGCAAGTAAGCAAGCAAATAAATAATATTAATTTCACAGTTTTATATATTATGAAGGAAGAAAAACAGGCTAATGTATCATAATGACTGAACCGTGATTTTCTTAGACTAGGATGGTGAACTGGTTTCCTACTGCTGTGTAACAAATTACCCTGACTGCGCAGTTGGAACGTCACCCATTAATTATCTTGCAGCTCTGTGGGGGAGCAGTCTGGCACGGCGTGCCTGCGTCTCTGCTCAGGGTGTCACAAGACTGAAATGAGGTGTTGCTGGAATTCACCCCCCTCTGGAGGCTCTGCGGGAAAATACACTTCCAAACTCATTGCCGCTGTTGGCGGAACGCAGTTCCTGGCAGTTGTAGGTCTGATGTCCTTGTTTCCGACAGGCTGTCAGCTGGGACCACTTTCACGTCCCATAGTTTGCCCACGTGCTTTGACTTCCTCTGTCTTCGAGTCAGCAATGGCATGTGAAATCCTTCTCATCCTTTGAATCTCTGACTTCTGCTAACAGCCAGAGAAAATTATCTATTTTTAAAAGGCTCATATAATTAGGTAAGGTCCACCTTGTTAATCTCCTTATTTTAAGGACCTTGATTCCACCTCCAAAATACTTTCACAGGGAGAGCTAGATTAGTGTTTGACTGAATAACTGGGAGAAGGCATGCGTGTAAAATCTCCAGGGGCCATCTTAGAATTCTGCCTCCCACAGACGGCTGGAGAAAGAAATGCCTCTCTGAGGCTTTTCCATTGGAACTAAGGCCTGAATGATGAGGAAGAAATGACCATAGGAAGACCTGGGGGGAGAGCATTCTAGCCAGAGAAGAGCCAAGATGCTGAGGCAAAGCAGAGATGATCATATTCGAGGATGGACAGGCCAGCAGGCCTGGCCTGTGGTTGGGAGAGTGTGAAGGGATGAGGTCAGAAAAGTAAGCCGACTGCAGGCCAACGGAAGGTTTTTAGAATTTATCCTAATTGCACTGGGAAGCTATTAAAGGGTGTAAGTAACTGAGGGACACTTTCAAGTGGTTGAAGATCTTTTCTGTAGCGCCCTCACCAAAATGCACGCTTGCCAAATTCTGGTGTACGGATCCTTTCCTGGTGTCCCCAGATTTTTCCTGGTGATTTACCACACAGAAATCAGATTCTTGTCTTAATGAGTGCAAGACTTATATTTGAAAGACATTTCATTAATTTGTTTTTACAGTTTTGGGTACTATGATACACTGATTATAGTTTTATAAGGTGGATAAAAATAAATATTGTAGAGAGAACATTAAAAATTAGTGTTTAATTTCCTGATTGTATAGCCTT
The DNA here is from genome assembly GCA_031878705.1 of Tapirus indicus. NCBI lineage: Eukaryota > Metazoa > Chordata > Mammalia > Perissodactyla > Tapiridae > Tapirus > Tapirus indicus. Next base: position 153,556,219 of record CM062919.1, read on the forward strand.
TGATTAAAATGAAGACGTTTAGTCCAATTAATACTAGGAAGATTATTCTTTGAAATCTTTTACCTTATATAAGCTTGAGGAAAAAATGAGATTTTCTCTTGCATGAGAAATTCATATGCTTTATCTAGATTTTGAAATTCATTGATGCAAGAGGCTACTTTACTTGACTTTTGCCATTGGGCAATTTTGTCTTTCTTTTCTGCACCCAACATGCTGATATTTATTTGAGATGATGTACATTTCAAATTGAGAATTCCTCAAAAAATTGTAAGGGGAATACCATTTCAAAAACTCTGAAAGCCTCTGGAAGCATACAGACCATCAGATTCTAGAAGTCAATAATGGCTATATACATATGTCTGTTGTGCAAACGCTGACTTTAAGTATTAGAGTCTACTAGAGAAGGATAAACAGTGAACAACATTTTTAAGGCACTGCACTTTCTATACTTCCCCAAATTTCTCCTCTCTTCCTCTTTTTCTAGGCTCCAGCCTCTGGCTTATATTCCCCACATATCTTCTAGTTCCAGCTTCCTCTTCCTTTACTGTCATCTCGTCTTAATCACCATGTTAGGCCCCTGCATGATCTTTCAAATGATCCCACATATCTAGGGAAATCCTATCTTTTATCATCACTCTACCATTAGCTGAAGGCCAGCTCTAGGCAAAACTAGGAAAAATTATCCTTCATGGTCCTTTAATCCCTCCTTCTAGTCCCTGTTGACTTCTTTTTAGCACATCTAGTCTATCAAGTATCCACAAACCTAGGCCTTCTCTTCCTTTTCCAGCATTAAAGCTCAGATTCAGCCGCTCGTACTGGAAACCTCGTCAAGTTTAAACACCTGAGGGGCAGTTTCACGCGTGCAGGGAGTCGGTTAATTCAAAGGACCGGGGAGTGAATCGTGAAATGTTCAGAACAAGCAGGTCAGGTGCCAGCACACCGAATGTTCCTGTGAACCGCCCTGCTCAGGAAAGCAGCACCAGGCTCTGCGTGGATCCTTTGTGCAGAGTTAGACATGGATTTGACCCGAGTGGGCACCTGGTCCATAAGGCCCAGACACAAAAATGCCAATAACCTGTAAGACTGATTGGTAGAAAAGGTTCTGCCCAAGAAGGGTGAGATAATTCACCAAGCCAATTAGCCTGTCTCCTTCCAGAATTTTGTCTGGGAATTTCGAAATGAATTTCCCAGTAAGGGAGCAAGAGCAGAATAAGCAGCCCAGTCAGGACAGCAGAGATGCCATAGGAGAATGACCACGGGTGACAAAAGAGAAAATAATTGGTCCCCCAGTGCTTTGGTTATTAATTGCTGTAGGACAAATGACCCCCAAACTCAGTGCCTTCAATTTTATGTGCTTGTGGTTCTGGGGGCCAGGAATTGAAGCTGAGTTTGGTTGGGTGGTTTTTCCACCCCTTGTGGCATTGGTGGTGTCATCTGCACTCACCTGGTGGCTGGGCTGGACTGGAAGTTCCAGGGGAGCTTTGCTCACAGCATGGCACTTCAGTCTGCTCCACATGACTCCCTCCTGCTGCATGGTTTGCTCGGGCTTCCTGCAGCACGGTGGTCTCTGGGTAGGTGTACTTCTTACCGGGTGGCTGGCTTCTAACAGAGAGCGTTCCAGGAGGGACAAAGCAGAATATACAGATCTCTGAAGACCCAGCCTTGAAAGTGACACAGTTTCTTCTGCCACGTTCTAGTTGTCAGAGTATGTGATGGTGCTAGTCCAGATCCCCGGGGAGTGGAAATAGACCTCACCTCTTGATGGGACTTGTGGCAAGAATTTGATGACATCTTCAGGTCACCAGAGCAGGGTTCTCTTAGAGCCACGTGACTTTCCAGCTGAGTCTTTGTGCTCTGCAGACGGAGGTCCCAACAGACAGTGTATTTGGGGGGTGGGCATGGTGACAGTGGGGTGCTTTGCAGTGCCGCTTAAGTCATAACTTGCTGATAATCACTATGCATATTAGTAATGTTTTGCTTAAATCATGTCACATATACAGTCTCTAGTCTAGGGATATAAATAAGAACTTTAACTTTCTTTAAAGCTCTGTTAGCAATTATTTTCTATGGGATCCCCTTTAAATGTACTGAAAAACTCTTATTGAGTTAATAGAACAATAAAAATATAAAACTAAAAAATACAAAACATCTTTATGGAAGGTTTCTTTAAAAATTTGTGCAGAGGAGAAAAAAAGACCTCTAGCCTGATGGTATGAGGTACAAGAGGAGTGAATGTGTGTTGAAGAGGCGCTCTTCCCAGGGTCAGACATTTACTTTACCGTGCCCCATTGATCAAGTGAGGGTACGTGTAATACACACGAGGAAACTCTTTCCTGACCTTTCTGAAATGACAAGGGCTTTTCAGAATAAACGCTGTCTTTACACTTCCTGGGCTGGATGTATATTCAGAGAGCACATGGCATTTGTCTCAGGCACCTGGGATTGTGTGTGGCGCGGGGACAGAGGCACATGCAGTGGCCAAACTAGAATGCCCCAGGGGAAAGAGATGCTTCTGTTAATTTGTGGGAAAAGAAACCCAAAGCACTTGAAGACGAATGGTAGGACTAGAAGACTTCCATCTTGGCCTTTTCTTTTGTACGACTAATTCTGAGAGAGGTCAGAAACTCACCCCCTCACTTGGGCACGGCCGTCTGACTTCCCATACCTGCCACACCACTCTGGCAAGTCACGTTCTGCACCTTCCAAACATCCCCTCTGGCTCTGTCAGCATTTATGGGATCTACATCCCTGTGTTTCCTTTTAAGGCAGGCTTTGATGCTAATTTTAAAATGATTTCCCCTGTTTTAAATCAGGTTTTCTCAAACCTTAATGTGAAGACTCTGATTCATTAGGTCTGAGATTCCATAGTTCTCACAGGTGATGTTGATAATGCTTGTCTGTGGGCCACACTTTGAATAGCAAGGAATTAGGTTATTGGGGTATCAAAACGTGTCCCTAAAATACCAGTGGAAAACATCAGGAAATTAACATTACATTTAAATGCGAAATGAATCCTACTTTCCCATGCTAGCCAAAGATTTCTTCAGTTATTCAAGAAATATTTATTAAGAGCTTACAGTATGCTAGGCGTTGTTCTAGACAGAGAAAAGATGAAATTTTTACTGTCTTTTCTATTATAATAAAACAAAACACCAAATTGCTTACTTAGAAGTCCTTTTGATATGCCCAAGCAGAGTTGCTTTCTAATGCACTTTGGATACAGATTATATCTATTAAAATAACTTTTCCAGGAATAGATTCTTTTACTCTATTAGTATAGTATTGTTCAAATTCCTAGAATTTAGAAATACTTTTGGAGACTACTTGCAGTGACATGTTGCTCCAGAATAAAATATTTCACCAATTAAACAAGAGGAAAAATGTCCTTTTAGTCCACAGAGGAAAACCTGCTTATATTGTACGATACTTGAACTTGTGAAATGTGCACAGAATGCTTTGTGCGACCATCATGCTAGGATTGCTGATTTGCTTCCACAACTGCCCCCGGTGGTCTTTTGTGACATAACCCAGGTCAGGTTGGCTGGCTAAATAACAAACATTGTCGAGTGCCAACCAGAAAGAGTGAGCTGAGTTATTTGGTCCTGCCTTCCCTCATGGCAAGGGCAGCAACCTTAGCATTGATTAACCTGACAAGATGCTCACTTTATAATTAGCCTGGGAGCTACATCACATGTCTAACTGCGCCCCTGACAGCAAGAGGGTGAGCTTTGCAGAGCCTTGGAACTCTCTCATCACATCCTGGGAGGAGCAGCTGTGCAGTTCTCGGTTGGTGGCTGCGAGAGTGAAAAAGAGCAGTCGTGCTATTGCAACAGTGATGCCCCAGGCTCTGTTTCAGTTAATGAAGTGTTGAAAGTTCAAGACCTGTTATTGGTGGAACTAACAAGAACCAAAAGAATACTACTTGCTGGAATGAAGCCTTTAGGATTTAAAGCTTTTCCACAATCGTGCTATCAGGACGGTATTTTGTGTGCATTTACTAGTTCCCTCTAATTTATTTATTCTTGCCTATCCTTTTATCACATGAAGTGTCAGCTACTTGTGAGCAAAGACAGTGCCACCTGCTTCTCTGCTGTGCCGTGTACAGCCTTGTTCACCCTAAGTGCTCAGAACTGCTTGGTGAATAAGGACAGGGTGCAGTCTGCATACTTATCTTCTTTATTAACATCAAATCTTCTCTGCTTGTTCCAAAGAGGTTTTCTGCCCTTTTCTTGCCTTTCTGATAACGGTTGGAGTAGAAAATTAGACCAGTCCCTCAATGCATTTTGGGTGAATTCCCATTATTCCACAATTGACTCTTCTAGAAAAACAGAGAAGTGCAGATTACCTAAAGTGTCTGAATATCTTCTGAGCTCGTCCAACCCTGAGTGTTGGTATTGGGAATACAGCAGGAGGCATTGGAGAAGTGAACTCTTTTCAGCACTGGTTTCAAGAGCACCACAATTTACTCTTCAGTTTCCCCACAATTACATCTCTTCTATGGGATTCAAGAAGTAAAATATCTGGATATAATTTTGCAAAGTTTTTCCTGAAAAATCTCTCACAGCCCTATTATTATATTACTTAATATTATATCTTACATGGGGATAGAACTAGGGCACTGAAGATGTCTTCAAGGAATATTACCCATGAATAATCTGGCTATAATAGAAATGATTCTAAATATAGAAGCAAGCCCTACTGTGTGAAAAGAAGTGCCTTATTCTGACCACCCCTAGACCCCACTGCTTGTTGTGTGAAAGAGGCAGGTTAGAGAGAACCAACAGCAATCCGAATGTTCACCTAGCATTACTGCATGCCAGCACTGTGCTAAGAGCTTTGTATGTTTCAACTCATCTAATCTTCATGATAACCCTGTAAAGTAGATATAATTTTTGTACCAGTTTACAGATGGGAAAACAGAGGTACACAGAGATGTTAAGGAATTTGCCAAAGGATACTCAACTGGTATGCACAAAAGGGATTCAAACCCAGATTTATCTAACCCAAGAGCCTCATTCTAACCTCTAGTGTACTGTGTCCCTTTTAAACCAACTTCCTCTAAATGACAAATAGAAGTGTTGCCAGTTCCAAACCCATACTGAAAAGGTAAGAACCTAAAATAAATGCTCTCATCAAATTGGCATAAACAGTTTTTCTAATCTTGTAAATACTGCTTTCACGTTTTGAAAAGATGTTTTTATAGCTAAATAGGCTAAGGAGTAATGGGCATACAACATAATTTCATATGTACAGTGTGCAGCAGAGGTGAAGAGAGAATTTATGTTTATTGACACCCCAAAAGGCACATTCAATAGAGCAGACTTTGCTGCATGCATGTTCTGTCCTATTTAGAGAGCCATCAACATAAGTCTACTCTCATAATGATAGCAATGGGGATTTTAAAAGGATACACCCTATACCATCCTGATTTTAGTCTAATAGATCAACTTCCTGTGCTTCTTGACTTCACATAGTGGAATCATAATGTAGATGCAGTTTTTAATTCTATACACTTCATTTGGCACTATATATTAGTATTTTTCCTTCTTCTTATATAGTCTTATGGTTTTCAAAATATTTTATATACTTAATGTTGATGTGCATTAGGCAACATTTCACCATTGTTGAGCATTTTCTTTCTTTTTTTGTCTCTTTCTCTCTTTCTTTTTGGATAAATGTCTGAAATGGCTATCTTGTTATATATAGTTCACCTGTCCTCCATTCCATCCTTACCTCCCTCCCTCCCTCCCTGCTTCTCCCTTACTCCTTCTCTCTCTCTCTCCCCTTCTCTCCATCTTTCTTTTATTAAGATAAATTGTGAGAAGTGATCAAAGAAAGAGAATATTTTTGCAAGTCTTGAAACTTCTTGCCAACTTATTTATGAAAAATGTTGTACCAATTTATGCTGAAATCAGCAATGTATGTACTATTTCTTTTCATCCTTACCTGAATTGTTCATTATAATTTTAAATGGTAGAATTCTTCTTCATTAGCAAAAATTCCACCTTCTTGGGAGGTTTTTCTTTTTAAAGCTTTTCATCTTTTATATTGTTAGAGAAGTCAATCTTTTAATAATTAAAAAATGCTCGATATGCTTCTCGTTTTTGAGGTAGACTGCCAGAATCAGTCTATTCTCCACCACCCATATCTGCCCAAGAGACAGGAGCGTGTGGCTACATCTGCCAAATTGCCCTCCTTGCTTGTCCTGTCAGGACTTACACTGCTCCCTCGGTCGAGGAAAAGCAATCCCTCTGGACTGGCTTTTGTTTCCCTTTCACTGCAGGCTGAATTTGCATTGAGGTTCCCATTTTCTTTCCCTCTCTGTTACCCAATAGAGACCACAGAGTAACCGGCAGCTGAGAACTCTTGTGGTTCTACTTACAAGAAGCGCCCTGACCTCCTGGGAACTTTGGTGCAGAACTCATCAGCAGGTAGTCCTGACTCGGTTTCACACTGTCCCCCTTGATGACGTTCTACGGGAGGAAGATGATGGACGAGGGGGAGCACGGCTGAAAACTCATTTTTTGTAAACAGTATCAACTTATTTATTCAAAGGTTATGTGTGAATTTTTTTTTTAATTTTGAGAAACTTTTTTATTTTTAAAAACATCAAATCTACAGTCAGATTACAGGAATAATATAATGAACACGTTTGGATTGTTTATCTACATTCACTAGTTGTCAGTATTTTGCTGTGTTTACTCTGTCTCCTTTTCTTTGTATCACATTTTCCCCCTAACCCAGTTGAGAGTAAGTTGCATCTTATCACTTTCTTTTCCCTTAAATACTTTAGCATATATCTAATAGTAAGACATTCTCCCACACAACCAGAATACAATCACTGCTCTCAGAACTTATCATTGATACCATACTGTTGTCTAATATGCAGTCCATATCCAAATTTCCCCTATTGTCCCAATAGCTTTATAACTTTTTTTTAAATCTAGGGTCCTGTCAGGGATCATATATTTTTCTTTAGTCTCCTTTAATCTAGAACAGTTTTGATGACATTGACATTTTTGGAGTCTAGGCCTCTCCCTGCCCTAATTTTTGAAATATGGAAGATATCTTTCTGACTGTCATATCAATCTACTTTTGATCATTTCTCTCTGTGTGTCTTTTTTTATGTCTTTTCCCCCATGTCTCTGTGCTATCCCTCTATTTATCTAGAAAGCCCCTTTTTTCTTCATCATCGGTTTTGGGGACATTTTTTGTTTTACATTTATTTTTTCCCTTTCCTTTTCTTAACCAACTGTCCCCTTCCCTGTAGGCTCTCATCTGTTTCCTTGAGATAATACTATTTTTAACAATTGCAACTGGCTTGGTATTATTTTTCTTCTTTCTGACTCTTTAGCACGTCCCTGCAAGATGACACGCTCCCTGCAAAGACAACTGTGTCTCACAGACATTTTCCAAAGTGTAATGTAAATTCTCTTTGTGTTGCACTCATTTCTCTCATGTCCCCAACTTTTTTTATTTTATGTATGTCTTAATTGAAGTCCTCGTTTTCCAAGTTGCCCTAAACTAGATGTTCATTCTCATTAAAATTATGTTCATTAGATAGAGTATATTATGCTATCCTTGATGCTAGTAGAAAAGTGGATTTTATCATATTTCTAGTTCAATATTCATGAGATTCTGATTATTTTGTTAACACAAACCTTGGATTTGAAGTTTAAAAGGAGCAAAATGAGCTTAACATACCTAAGCAAACACACCTGTTGAAATATGGCTATTATAGAATGGCATTCAGATCATTTCAAGATCATACTATAGAGCACAGTCCTTTGGAGAGGACGGAAGACCTGGAGGGGCCTCGGAGGTAATGAATTTACTCCCAAATCGTTTCAAGTCACAGTCGGTTGGTGGCAGAGACAGCCACCATATCCTGATTCTCCGTTCAAAATTATTTCTTTTGCTCTCATTGTGGTTTTTGTGTGTGTGTGTGAGGAAGACCAGCCCTGAGCTAACATCCACTGCCGATCCTCCTCTTTTTGCTGAGGAAGACTGGCCCTGGGCTAACATCCGTGCCCATCTTCCTCTACTTTATATGGGATGCCGCCACAGCATGGCTGACAGGTGCGTTGGCGGGCGCCTGGGATCCGAACCCACGAATCCTGGGCTGCCAAGCGCGAACTTAACCGCTGCACCACCGGGTGGCCCCTGCTCTCATTGTGTTTTAATTTAATATTTTCCTAGAAGTAATATTCAGATATACAACAAAAATCATTGCAAAGCACTTGCAAATGTGACAACACAATGGTAAGAGGGCCAGTCACAACCTCATTGGCTGTATCCTGATTGCTTTAAAAATATAGTCCTGGTTTGATGGCTATAGCTGCAGAGCTAACATTTATTGAATTACAGTCCTCCCCCCTTATCTGCGGGGGATACATTCCAAGTCCTGACCGTGGTTAGTACCATGTTATTTTCTACATATACATACCTATGATAAAGTTTAATTTATAAATTAGGCACTGTAAGAGATTAACAACACTAACTAATAATAGAATAGCACGATTATAACAATATACTGTAATAAATATACTGTTATGTGAATGTGGTCTCTCTCTCTCAAAATAACTTATTGCACTGTCCTCACCCTACTTCTTATGACGATGTGAGATGATACCATGCCTATGTGATGAGATGAAGTGAGGTGAGTGATGTGGGTATTGTGATGTAGCACAAGGCTACTACTGACCTTCTGATGATAGTCAGAAGGAAGATCACCCAGCCATGGTGATGTTCATGGCTGGATGTCAGGAGCAGATGATGTCAATGGTTGGGGATCCAACAAAGGGATGATTCAGGCCCTGGGCAGGACAGAGCAGGATGGTGCAGGATTTCATCAGCTACTGAGAATGGCACGCAGTTTAAAACTTATGAATTGTTTATTTCTGGAATTTTCCATTTAATATTTTTGGACTAAGGTTGACCAAGAATACCTGAAACCATGGAAAGTGAAACCACACATAAGGAGGACTGCTGTACCCCCTTGCTTTGTATCGGACTCTGTTCCACGTACTTTACATCATTCATTCAGTCTTTATGTTCTCCCCAAAAGTTGGGCTATTATCATCATCCCCGTTTTACAAATGCTGAAGCTGAGGCACCAAGAACTTGAGGAACTCGTTTAGGGTATTTACTGAATGTGTCAGAGTTACTGCAGAGTCACTCAGCATGTTTCCAGGGTCCTGTGCTGACCATTATGACACACGGCCTCTCTTGTCTTAAGCGCTTCAAACACAGATGCACTCACTCTCTTTCACGGAAGTGGATACTGAGGTGTAAATATGTTTGAATGATTTGTTTATTATGACCCAGTCAATGAGATGCCAATCGCTATCCAAAACTACCTATGCCTCAAATTGGAATTTTCCCGGGATCACCAATGTGCTATATTCTCCATTCTAAGAGGACTGCTGGTGAGACTTCCAACAGGAATTTTATTTACAGTTACATTAAGTTGTCACAGTGTTTCTTCTTGCCAATGTGAATCAGCAAGATGGCTATCTGTAGTTTATGTTCTATCATCTCTGATTATGGAATTGTTCTTTTTATCATGGCAGAACTAAGTCACTTGTATCTGCTAGAGACCAGATATTTATAACTAACACTTTCCTTTTAAAAATATAAAATGACACTAAACTACATTCTGCATTTATAATTAATTTAGTCATTTTCATTACAGTGTTAATGATATCAGTAGGGCTATTACTATGAAAGAATTTTTTAAAAGATCATTAAGACTAGAAATAAATATGGTCAATAACTAAGTTGACAATAGAAAATTGAATTTTTGGCCAAGAGTATGATATATGAACTAAATTGTCAATTGGAGTTGACCTAGCAATGGGATAAATTTTGAGCTGTTGACCTAAGTTCTGTCAATTTCTTAGCCATCTCTGGAAGGAAGAACTGTCATGTGTTGTAGTTGATGAATAGTGTATGACACCATAGTGGCCCTCTGTTAAGTTTAAGGCAAGTAGGGAATGATACTTAAAAAGTTGGAAGAATTGGGCTGAGGTTGTGTTTTGTCTGCCTCTTCTCAGGGTTGGCTGTCAGAGGAAGACTGTCTCACACTGAGAAGAGGTGCAGGGCCTCCTGAGGTGGCCAGGGACTGAGGACTTAGAGCTCACCTTGAACTAGGTGACCCCAACACATAATTTTTCCTGACAATCAGGGGAATAAGAATGGTCACTAACATCGTGGAATGACTGCTTGTACGAAACCACTGGTGTCTCCAATAAAACCCCCCTGCTGTTTTGAGGGGCAGTCCACACAGCAGGTGATTACAACCAGGCCAGAACAGAGGTCAGCCAAGGCCTTAGCTCAATAGCGTGTCTTGCTTGAAAAATGAAGTGTCGGAGTCAAACTCAGGAGACTGCGTGGCTGAGCAAGTTTCTGGGGAGAAAACGTGGAGAGAGAGGAAGAGACAGTAATAGGGAAGGGCAATGCCAAGTGTAACTTTTTGGTCTTCTAGACACTACACAAGATTCCAGACTCACACTGTCCACCACAGAACAAATTCTACAGGGAATCTTATGTGTGAGTGTAAACATCTACATGATGCCACATTTTTGTTGTGAGGATTTATTGTTGAAGAACATCAAAATGTGAGTTTGTTATCCGTGGAAAGGCCAGGGACACATGCCAACACAAACATTAAGCAGTTCACTAAATTCGAGTGAGCAGTGGTTTCAAGTTTTCAGGAGCTGTTTCTCCAGGGAAAGGTGACACAGGAGGCGCGAGTGAAAACCTCTGTTAGGAAAAGGTAGACAAAGGCTGGCAGTTTCTTTTGCTTAAAGGGCGATACGTGTTATGTTATGGGTCTTATCAATGGGGTCCCTGGAACACCCGGGGAACTACTACTGGATTAAAAGCTCTGTGGATGAAAAGTGTGGATGAAAACTCTGGATGTGAAGCACTTTTACTCAAAATAGCATTAACAGTGCGTGTCAGCTTGGGATTTGGACAGTGTGTGTTCTCTGCTGTAATCTTGATGATTCTTGACTTGTGAATGGCACATGTACACATGTTCTTTGTCATGGAAACCATCTTCCTGGGCTGCTGTGAAAGCTGCTCTTCCTCTGGTCCCTGCCTTTGCAGTTCACAGTGGCTTAGGACTCAAAGAATGTGGCACATAGTCCTCAACATTTGGATGGCCCAGATTTTCAACTGCATGGTTTTAAGTAGAATTTCTCAGATTCACCTGGGAGCCTGAACTATGGAGTTAGTGAAAAAAATATGTCGTAACTCCAATAAACTGTCTTACAAATGCATTTTGGCACACATTCTGTTTTTAATCTGCGTGTTTGTAAAACTCTCCTCTGCGTGTTTACGAAAGACGTTGTTTTCTATCAGGTTTAGATATTTCGGGGACAGCAGATGCTGTGTCCATTTGGGTCTGTGGAAGGGTGTTCACTTCAAAGCACGAGGCTTGCTCTCCTTACTCTTGGCTAACACCGAAGGAATTACGTATCTCACTCCTGGCATTTAACTTGATATCTCCCTCTGGATGAAGTGAGACAATTTTCATATTTATTTATTGTTGTTAGTGCCAGCAATTGGATTCTGACTCCCAGTGCCCCTGTGCACAGCAGAGTAGAGCCCTGCTTGGTCTTCCTGCGCCATCCTCTCACCTTCCGGCACTCTATCAGACGATGCTCTGCTGTTATTCATAGGGTTTTCATGGCAGTTTTTTCAGAAGTGGGTGGCCAGGTCCTTCCTTCTAGTCTGTCTAGTCTGGAAGCTCTGCTGAAAGCTGTCCACCATGGGTGACTCTCCTGGTATTTGAAATCCCGGTGGCACAGCTTCCAGCATCACAGCCACACGCACCCATCACAGTGTGACAACCCATAGACGGATGGTGTGGTTCCCTGACTGGGAAAGTAACTTGGGCCGGGCAGTGAGAGCACCGGGTCTTAACCACTAGCCCACCAGGGCTGGCCTTTCATATTTATGGATTTGCTAAAAGCAAATTTTCCGACTACTTATAATTTAATGAGGAGATTTATTATTTTAATTTTTAAAAAATTTCCAGAGAAAGTTCCAAAAGCTCTCTTAGCCATTCAGATCTCCCCAGACACTCCTTAACTGTCACTACTACCCAGCTCTACTGGAGCCAGCAAGGATTTCCCATTGTGCTCCCAGGAATGGGAATCGGTGTTCTGCTGGCACCTGATGCTGAGGTGGCATGGGATTATTCCCCAGCTTTGATGACTTCAATTAATTTCCTGCTGTAACTCAACTTTTTTAGGTTTTGCAAGTTTATGTCTATCCCTTCCTTCCTTTTATTCATTACCTACTTAGAACCAGGCACTACATTATTTTTCTGCAGGCTGGCAGAAGAAGAGAAGGAGGTAGAGTCAGCGTCTGGCTAGGTTTCAGGCGGCATCAAGCAGTCCGTGTTCAGCGTCAACCATTCTTACCTTGTTTGGTGCCCCAAGTGGGAACAAGCATTCAGAAACACAGATTACATGTATCGCCCGATAGAACAGGGCCTAAGACAGAAAACAAGTCCTTGTTCCTTCCATTCCATAGGAAGCTTTTGCAAACTGTCTGAAGCAGGGAACTAGGGCCATTTCCCTGATTACATGAGCTCACCTACTAGGGCAAATGAAGGAAAGATGGGTCATTTTGGGCATTCAGAAAGTAAATTCCAGCTTGCACTTGCAGAGTGCTTCCTGGACAACGACGCCTGGTGTACAGGTGGCTGTTGTCATGGGAACCATCTTCCTGGGCGCCTGTGAAAGCTGTTCTCCCTCTGCTTTCCTACCGATTCCAATAGACCTGGGACTTAAAACTAAAACTCAACTCTTTCCCATTTACAATATAACCTTGCTACTCATCCATCAAGAAGTGGAATCTGTTTTTCTTCCCCTTGAATCTTGGCTGGCCTGTGGCAATTTTGTCCAACAATTAGTAGGTCTTCAACTACATCTTGGCTTGATTAGAATTTCTTTGACTCACAGAACCTAACCACAGATACTGTGATGACACATGTGCCAAGCTCCAAACAGTTGTATCCACAGATTTGGCCACAGGAATGGGGCCTGGTTTGATGGATCCAGGGCAAGTGATGGTTCATACAGTTGCTAATGTTTCTTGTTCAAGGATGATGGGAACAAAGAATTTGTTATTGTGCTTTGGGCTTGGTTTGTGAGGCAAAACTAGGAAAAAGAAAGAACAGAAGGATCAAGCTCGAAGCTGGAATGGGAGGAGACTCTGCAGAAATGCAAGCAGGGCAGTTTACAAAGATGAAGAGCAAACCAGATGTGAGGGGTCTTGGACACGCAAGTCAAAAGAGAAGTTAGAATAAACTCCAGTAAATGGAAAGAAAGAGGAATAAGAGGAACTGTCCTGAAAGGGACAAACCACAGAGATGTGTCCTCAGGAAATGACCAGTTGAACCAAAAGCCCTTGGACTGGGGCCATCCACTCGTAAAAGAAATTTGTTGGATAGAAGAAACTTGTGGGGACTTTAACAATGTTCATGTATCCTCAAAAATTGAGTATTTTCACTGTGTGTGTGTTTTATTATACATGAAAAAATACAGTGCCAATCTATGTTTAGTATCATTTTTACTCTCCTCATGGGGTTTTGTAGCACAGGCTTGGAGGCAGGGTAACAAACTCCTTTACCTGGTTATTAAAGACTCTGCCGACGAGCCAAATTATCATCTTCCTCACATTTATTAAATATCATTGTACTGTGTATTACATAGAGTGACGAAACTAGGCATGAGCCTTGAAACTCAGAAATTTAAGATTTGAATCAGAATATTAAAGCATTTTGGGTCCGCCCGGTGGCGCAGCGGTTTAGTCCGTGCTTGGCAGCCCAGGGTTCACGGGTTCGGATCCCGGGCTCCTGCCGACGCACTGCCTGTCAGCCATGCCGTGGTGGCGTCCCATATAAAGTGGAGGAAGATGGGCACGGATGTTAGCCCAGGGCCAGTCTTCCTCAGCAAGAAGAGGAGGAGTAGCAACGGATGTTAGCTCAGGGCTGGTCTTCCCCACAAAAAAAAAAAAAAGAATATTAAAGCATTTTAGGACTGTTGAAGACACAGAGTAAGCAAGTGCATGCACACACACACACAAATTCAGTCCTGACACATGGGCTTAAAAGAGGGGTTGTTTTTTCCACCAAGAAAATATTAGCGAAAAATTATATGAGCTGAGCTAAATCCTGATTCTATTAGCTTAAACTATTAGTGGATCTTATTAAAAGAAAAAATGAGTATTCCAGCAAGAGGATAGTGACAGCATGAAACCCTAAATAGAAAGGTGGTGGAATGGGAAGAATGACAGGAATAAAGGGGATAATTCATTCATTCATTTTCTTATTTACTCATTCATTCAGAAATTATTGAGTGCCACAGTAGATTGTCTTATTTTGTTTTCAGAGATGGCTGCAACAACATTCCCCATCTTCCATGCTCTTTTACAATATGATCTTGCTACTCATCCCTCAAGAGGTGGAGTGTTCTCTTCCCCTGGAATCTTGGCTGGCCTGTGGCAATTTTGTCCAACAGTATTGGCAGAAGTGATGCTGTGCAACCTTTGAGGCTGGGCTTCAAAAGACCTTCAGTGGCTGCCTTTGTTGTGTGGAACCCAGCCACCACACCGTGAGGAAGCCCAAGTAGCCCCGTGCGAGCCCATGTGAAGGAGAAGAAAGTCCCCTGGCTGACAACCCCAGCTGAGCTTCTGCCTGTCAACAAAGCATGTGAGTGAAGCCCTATTGTATCTTCCAGTTGTCCTCGTGCCCCAGGTGACGCCCCAGGTGATGCACAGTAACACCACAGAATCAAGAGGAGTTATAAATCTTTGTTGCTTTAATCCATGAAGTTTGAGGAAGGTTTGTTATGCAGCAATATATAACTGCAAGGGCATATTATGTGCCTGTCATTGGGCTAGTTGAAAAAAAATATGTTCTCTTTCAAGAAACCAGTAGAATTAATAGTCCAGTGGGAGAGACCTATATATTATCTATGCATGTAATATATGGTAATAAGTTCAATAGTAGCATATTTATGTACAGACAGAGCACAATGAAAGAAGTGATGAAGATATTCTGGGTAATTATGGAAGACCTCTAAGAGAAGATAACCTTTAGCCAAGGTATTTAAGTAAGGCATTTTAGGTTGAGCAAATTGCACGCACAAGTATATGGAGTCCTGGAGCATTATACCTGTATCAGTTAGGACACCTTTGGTGGCCAATACAAGACAATCTGAATCAAACTAGGCTAAGCTGAAAATGGAAGGTCTTGGTTCCTACACATGAATGGCCTGGGGTGGACCTGGCTTCTGGTTTGGCTGCACACAGGGTCTCAGACGAGGTCATCAGTACCCAGTTCCTCTCTCTCCATCATTCACTTTGCTTCCTCAGTCTTGGCTTCATTCTTAGGGCTATCCCCTGTGGTCTCCACGTGGCTTCCAGTAGATCCAGAGGTTACATAATTCCTGGCTTTGTGTCCAATAGGAAAGCTTGAGAGTTTCTTTCCTATGGTTCCTGAAAACATAAATCTCATCATGAATCATTGGCTTTGATTGGGTAGTGCCCATTCCTGGGACAATCACTATGACCTAATTGCACATACCTAGTCTGGGAAAGGGGGAGAGGGTGGTCCCCCAGAGAGAACTTAGAATATAGTTTCCAGAAAGGACAATGGATACTAAATGCCATCTACAGGGTATTTGGAAGTTTAAGCTACTTGATATTTCTAGAGAGTGAAGTGGCTTATGGATGAAAAATGACAGGAAATGAGGCTGGAGATATGGGCAGAGAAAGACCATCCGGGGCCTTATGCACCATGCTGAGGAACTCAGTCTTTGACCTGTAGGTGATATGGAGCCATTGAAGAGTTTAAAGAAGAGCAGAGACACAACCTGTTTTTTCAAAGCCTGCCTTGGCATTAGAGAAGAAGGTTTGGAAGGAGGAAGGCTGTAGTCAGCGAAATCAGATGAGGGACACAGTTCAAGTGATGGATTCAACAGATTCTTGGGAAGTAGAGCCAACTGGATGTAGAAATTGATTGGATGAGAGGAGGTGAAGGAAGCCTCCAGAGATGTGAACTGCATGGCAGTTCTGTCGGCCAAGGGAGCTTCTGTTGTGTTAGAGAAGGCCCTGGGACAGAAGGCAGAAGATGCTCAGGTGAATCAGCAGTACGAGCTACAGTCTCTGTTGTCTCAACTGGTCCTCAGACTGTAATTGATTTTTATCTTCTCCCGCTTCCACCAGCATCGCTAGATGTTTATAACCCTCGGCCACACTTAAGCCGGTCTAGGTTGTCTGTCCACTTAGGGACAACCCTGAGTGGAGCTTCAGGGTAGCAGCTGGGCTTTTTGTCTTACATCAACATACTGAGCTGCCTGTGAACAGGCCCCAGACTTCTCTTCCTCTGTGAGGAGGAGGACGCTGTCAGGACATGGCTGTGTGTTGAGGGAGAAGTCGTTGGGACACTGGTACAACAGGGCTAAGTGATGGAGGGATCAGGGCCACACATTCATGTGATTTACTTGTGTTCTCTAGACATTGAGGCCTGATTCCCAGTATGCTATTTCTATTATGTGATTGACTGGAACTGTGCAATCAACATCCGGCTCCCCAGATTTGGTGGCTCTCACGATATCCAGCTTGTGTTGGGAAGATGTGGTTGCATAAGCACCCATGCTGTGGTGACTCAGCCTCCACTGCAGAAGGTGTGGCCTTGCTTTAAAACCAGAGGACTCTGCTGAGAGTCTCCTGTTGAGGCTTGTCGGAGACCCTACAAAGCGTCCTCTTCTACCGTGATACATAGCTTTGTCACCATTGGATCTTCGGGGTCTTGTGACCTGAGTGGTGGAGACCTCATAGCCTGGACCTGTTGCTGAGTCCTCTCTTGCTCTGAGCCCACTCAAAATTTTCAGTCTTTTTAGGTACTCAGTCTGGGTGAGAGTTGTATTCTTAAGTATGGTATATGTTGCCTCCAAAATCCAAGGAGGCCTACTATCATAATTTTAATTCTCCTGGAAAATATACAATGAAAAAAGCACTCACATGCAAATTGTTTCCTTGGGAGATGATCCCAGGAAACAATGGAAAGAGAATGGGAAAGTGAGACAAGAAAGGGAAGGAAGCCAATAAAAGATTTATTCCCTTTTATTAAAACAGCTTTAATGAGAAATAATTTACACATTTAAGTGTATAATTCAATGGTTTTTTATTATATTTACAGAGTTGTGCTATGTCACTATAATATAATTTTAGAACATTTCACCACCCCAAAAAGAAACTTGATTCCCATTGGCAGTCATTTCCATTCCTCGCCCTCGTCTTTCCACTGCCCAACACAGTCCTAGGCAACCACTCCTCGACTTTCTGTCTCTAGAGATTTGACTATTATGGACATTTCATATAAATGGAATCATGCAATATTTGGTCTGTTGTTACTGGTTTCTTTCATTTAGCAGAGTGTTTTCAAGGATCATCCCAGTTGTAGCATGTATCAGAATTTTATTCCTTTTTATTGACAAGCAATATTCTATTGTATGGATATACCACATATTGTTTATCCAGTCATTAGTTGATGGACATTTGAGTTGTTTCCACTTTTTGACTATTATGAATAATGCTGCTATGAACATTTGTATACAAGTTTTTGTGTGGACGCATGTTTTCGTTTATCATGGGTCCATACTGAGGAATGGAACTGCTGGGTTATATAATAACTCTTGCTTAACATTAAACAGTTAACTGCCAAATTGTTTTCCAGAGTGGTTGCATCATTTTACATTCCCACCAACAATGTACTAGGGTTACCATTTCTCTACATTCTTGCCAACATTCTTTATTGTATGACTTCTTGATTTTAGTCATCCTAGTGAATGTGATGTGGTATCTTATTTGGGTTTTAGTTTGCATTTTCCTAATGATTAATGATAAAGCGCATGTTTTCATGTCTTATTGGCCATTTAGGTATATTGTGTGGAGAGATGTCTATTTAAATGTTTTGCTCATTTTAAAATTAGGTTATCTGTGTTTTTCCTATGATTGAATTGTAAGGGTTTTAATTTTTATTTACTTATTTTTTAAGCAAACTGCTTTCACCTTTTTTATTTAATCAATTAATTTTTGCTGGGGAAGATTCGCTCTGAGCTAACATCTGTTGCCAATCTTCCTCTCTTTTTTCCCCCCAAAACCCCAGTACATTGTTGTATATTCTAGTTGTAAGTTCTTTGTGAGCTACTGGCACAGCATGGCTACGGACAGACGGGTGGTGTGGTTCTACACCCAGGAACTGAACCCAGGCTGCCAAAGTGGAGCGTGCTGAACTTTAACCACTAGGCCATCAGGGCTGGCTCTATAAGGGTTTTTAAATATATTTTAGATAATGTCTTATTAGAGAAATGATATGAAAATATTTTCTTCCATTCTTTAGGTTGTTGTATTGGTTAGGGTTCTCCAAAGAAGCAGAACCTCTCTCTCCACAGATAGATAGATGATAGATAGATAGATAGGGGGTAGATAGTTGTTTCTATATCTGTAGATGCCCACTAAGTAGGAAGAGGAGAAGGTGTGGCACAAATAGAAGTATTAAATGCCCAAACTGAACCAAAACTGACAGTTCTGAAAAAAAAAATCTGTTGGTTACACAATTGGCCCCTTCTTCCCCCACTGACACAGCAGCTTGTCAGGGGAGATGAGGGAATAAGTTCCGTGACAGAACCAGTGATTTCTCTTGGGGCTGGGAATGATCTCCCTGGAGCTTTCAAAGCCAGGTTGCTGGCTCAGGGTGGAGACCTCATGGTGGATGCAGCCAGACCCAGCAAGGTGCCCGTGACCATGAAGCCCCGGACAGTGATCTGGGTGCTCATCGTGAGCTGGGAGCACTGACTCTGACCCAGCGAGAAGCATTAGAGGCCATAGGTGAACGCAGCTGCTATGACCGGGCAGCATGTGGGTACCACTGGGTTCTCTCAGGTCTCACAAAGGATATAGAAAGATTATCTACCTATCTATCTATCTATCCTTCTATCATCTACCATCAATCTATCTTAAGGAATTGACTCACACAATTGTGGGGGCTGGCAAGTAGGGCAGGTTAGTAGGCTGGAAATTCTGGCAGAAGTTGATGTTGCAGTCTTCAGTCTGAAGGCAGTCTGGAGGCAGAATTCCTTCCTTCTCCAGGGCACTCAGGCTTTTCTCTTAAGGCCTTCAGCTGATTGGCTAAGGCTCACCCACATTAAGAAGGGTAATCTGCTTTACTCCAAGTCTGTTTATTTAAATATTAATTACATAAAAAAATACTCTCATAGCAACATCTAGATCAGTGTTTGACCAAACAAGAGAGCACCATGGCCTAGCCAAGTTGACACATAAAATTAACCATCACAAATGTCTTTTCATTTTCCTGATGGCGTCACTTGAAGGACAAAAGTTTTTGTAATATAAAGTCCAATTTATCATTTTTTTATCACTTGTACTTTTGGTGTCACATCTAATAAATCATTTCCTAATTCAAGGTCGTGAAAATCTACTCATGTTTTCTTCTAAGAGTTTTACGGTTTAGCTCTTTAGGTCTCTGATCCATTTTGAGTTAATTTTTATGTACGGTATGAAGCAAGGGTCCAAATTCATTCTTTTGCATGTGAATATCCAGTTGTCCCAGCACCATTTGTTGAAAAGACTGTTCTTTCCTTGTGTAATTTTCTTGGCACCCTTGATGAAAATCACTTGAGTGTACATGTGAGGGTTTATTTCTGGAATCTCTATTCTATTCCATTGATCCTTACGTCTACCCTTATGCCAGGACCACACTGTCTTGATTACTGTAGCTTTATGGTATGTTTTGAATTAGGAAGTATGAGTCTTCTAACTTTGTTCTTCTTTTTCCAGATTATTTTTCTCTATTCTAGGTCTCTTGCATTTCCATACAAATTTTAGTATCATCTTGTCAACTTTTGCAAAGAAGCTGGTTAGGATTTTAATAGGTATTGTTTTGAATATGTAGGTAAATTTGGAGAGTGTTGCCATTTTAACAATATTAAGACTTCTGATCTACGAACATGGGGTGTCTTGTTATTATTTAATCTTCTTTAATTTCTTTCAACAGTTTTCTAGTTTTCAGTGTCTACCTCTTGCACTTCTGTTAAATTTATTCCTAAGTAATTTATTCATTTTGATGCTAGCATAAATGGAATTGTTTTAAAATTTTATTTTCAGATTGTTTATTGATGGTGTACAGAATTAAAATTGATTTTTGTATATTAATCTTACATCATACAACTTAACTTTCAACTTTATTATTTCTAATAGTTTTTTTGTGTGTGTGGAGTCCTTAGAATTTTCCATACACAAAATCATGTCATTTGCAATTAGAGATAGTTCTACTTCTTCCTGTCTGATATGGATATGTTTCATTTCTTTTTCTTGTCTAGTTGTCGTGGTTAGAAACCTCCAGTACAATGTTGACTAGAAGCAGCAAAAGTGGGCATCCTTGTCTTGTTCCTGATCTTAAGGGGGAAAATCATTTGGTCTTTTATGATGTTAGCTGTAGTTTTTTCATATATGCTCTTTACCTGGTTGAGGAAGTTCCCTTTTATTCCTGGTTTGTTGAGTATTTTTATTATGAAAGAGTGTTCAATTTTGTCAAGTGCTTTTTGTGGATCTGTTGAGATGATCACGTGGTTTTTGTCTTTTATTCTATTAATGTTGCATATTATGTTGATTTTGGGATGTTAAAATCTCACATTCCTGGGATAAATCCCACTTGTTCATGGTAATAATCTCTTTTAATGTTGCTGTGTTTGGTTTGCTAGTATTTTGTTCATGGGAAGTTTTTTTTCTTCTTATATTTTTGGAAAAATTTAAAAAGGATTGGTATTAATTCTTTAAATATTTGGTAGAAATTCACCAGTGAAGCCATCTGGGTCTGGGCTTTTCTTTATGGGAAACTTTAAAATTCTTAATTCAGTCTCTACTGGTCATGAGTCTGTTCAATCTACTTCTTGTTGAGACACTTTTAGTAATTTGTATCCTAGGAATTTCTAAATTTCATCTAAGTTATCTAATTTGTTGGCTTACATTTGTTCATAGTATTCCTTTAAAATCCTTTTTATGATAAAAAACCCTCAACAAAGTGGGCATAGAGGAAACAAACCTCAACATAATAAAGACCATATATGACAAACCTGCAGCTAACATCATACTCAATGGTGAAAAGCTGAAAGCTTTTCCTCTAAGATCAGGAACAAGACAAGGATGCCCACTCTCACCACTTTTATTCAACACAGTATTAGAATTTGTAGCTACAGCAATCAGACAAGAAAAAGAAATAAAAGGCATCCAAATTGAAAAGGAAGAAGTAAAACTGTAACTATTTGCAGATGACATGATACTATGTATAGAAAACCATAAATACTCCACCAAAAAATATTAGAACTAATAAATGAATTCAGTAAAGTTGTAGGATACAAAATAAATATACAGAAATCAGTTGCATTTCTATACACTAACAACAAACTATCAGAAAGAGAAATTAAGAAAACAATTCCATTTATAATTACATCAAGAAGAATAAAATACCTAGGAATAAAATTAACCAAGGAGGTGAAAGACCTGTATGCTGAAAACTGTAAGACACTGATGAAAGAAATTGAGGATGACACAGATAAGTGGAAAGATATATTGTGCTCACGGAGTGGAAGAATTAATAATTGTTAAAATGTCCATACTACCCAAAGCAATCTACAGCTTCAATGCAATCTCTATTAAAATACCAATGGCATTTTTCACATCACTAGGACAAATAATCCTAAAATTCATATGGAACCAGAAAAGACCCTGAATAACCAAAGCAATCTTGAGAAAGAGGAACAAAACTGGAGTTATCACACTTCCTGATTTCAAATAATACTTCAAAGCTATAGTAATCAAAACAGTTTGGTATTGGCACAAAAATAGACACATAAGTTAATGGAATGGAATAGAGAGCGCAGAAATAAGCCTATGCCTATATGGTCAATTAATCTATGACAAAGGAGACAAAAATATGCAATGGGAAAAAGTTTCTTCAATAATAAATGGTACTGGGCAAACTGGACAGATGTGCAAAATAATGAAATTGGACCACTTTCTTACACCATATTCAAAAATAAACTCGAAATGGATTAAAGACTTAAATATTAAAACTCTTGGAAGAAAACATAGGTAGTAAACTCTTTGACATCAGTCATAGCAATATTTTTTGGATATGTCTCCTCAGGCAAGGGCAACAAAAGCAAAAATAAACAAATGAGACTACATCAAACTAAAAAGCTTTTGCACAGTGAAGAAAATCATCAACAAAACAAAACGGTAACCTACTGAATGGGAGAAGATATTTGCAAATGATGTAGCCAATAAGGGATTAATATCCAAAATATATAAAGAACTCATACAACTCAATAGCCAAAAAACAAATAATCCAATTAAAAGATGGGCAGAGGAACTGAATGGACATTTTTCCAAAGAAGACATACAGATGGTCAGCAGGTTCATGAAAAGCTGCTCAACATCACTAATCATCAAGGACATCCAAACCAATATCACAATGAGATATCACCTCACACCTGTCAGAATGGCTATTATCGAAAAGACAACAAATAACAAGTGTTGGCGAGAAAGTGGAGAAAAGGGAACCCTCGTGCACTGTTGGTGGGAACGTAAGTTGGTGCAGCCACTATGGAAAACAGTATGGAGGTTCCTCAAAAATTTAAAAATAGAACTACCATATGATCCAGCAATTCCACTTCTGGATATTTATCTGAAGAAAACAAAAACATTAATTCGAAAATATACATGCACTCCTATGTTCATTGCAGCATTATTTACAATAGCCAAGATATGGAAGCAACCTAAGTGTCTATTAGTAGATGAATGGATAAAGAAGAGGTGATATATATATACAATGGAATATTTTTCAGCTATAAACAAAATGAAATCCTCCCATTTACAACAATGTAAATGGATCTAGAGGGTATTATGCTAAGTGAAATAAGCCAGACAGAGAAAGAAGAATACCGTATGATCACTTACATGTGGAATCTAAAAAAAAAAAAATGAAAAAACAAGACAAAATGGAAACAGAATCAGATACAGAGAACAAACTGGTGGTCACCAGAGGGGAAGAGGGTCGAGTGAAGGGTGAAGTAGGTGAAGGGGATTAAAAGGTATAAACTGCCAGCCATAAAATAAATGTCATGGGGATGTACTGTTCAGCATAGGGAATATAGTCAACAACATTGTAATATCTTTGTGTGATGACAGATGGTTACCAGTCTTATCAGGGTGATCACTTTGTAATGTAAATAAATGTTGAATTACTATGTTGTACACCTGAAACTCACACAATAAGGTATGTCAACTATACTTCAATAAACAAATACATTCATGTTTTGAATGAAAAACAATCCTTTTTATTTTCCTAAGGTTGGTAGTTATATCCTCTCTTTTATTCTCAATTTTAGTAATTCCTTTTTTTAGCTGAAGTTTTGTCAATTTTATTGCTCTTTCAAAGAACCAACTTTTGGTTTTATTGATTTTCTCTATTGTTTTTCTATTCTCTATTTCATTTCTTTCCATTCTAATTTTTATTATTTCCTTCCTTTTGCCTTGCTCCTCTTTTTCTTGTTTCTTATGGGAAGTTTAGGTTATTGATTTAAGATCTTTCTCCTTTTTAGGTGTAGGTGTTTACAGCTATAAACTTCTCTCCAAGAACTGTTTGAGTTGCATCCCGTAAAGGTGTAATTTTCAAGCAAGTTATCACTGAGGGCAAGTGGAGCTTACCCCACTGGGGAACTCGTGGAGTTGGAACAAAGTACTTGGAATGTATCCCACTTAAGGGCTGAGGGAGTGTTCACCAACTCTCATTAGTCTCTGGTTGAGGGTTGTTCTTGGGAGGCATTAATTACCTGGTACTTCTGGCCTCCCCACATTCTGGTGGCTATAAAGAGAGCCCTCAACAGAAACCTGCAGTGCTGGCCATTAGAAGCCCAGTCTATATTTACAGAAGTGGCAATTGATAAGGTACCCTGTGTGAGGCACTGAGAGCATTTGTTTTGCCCATCCAATGGTGTGACTTTTTATTAATGGCAGGGTTGCAAGGTGCAATGGCTTGTCCTTTATCTTACAGTGCATGAGGGCATGTCCCAGCATATTTCATATCATAGTCTCCCTAAACATCTTCAAAACATGTGGCAGGCCCTGAACCTTTGTAGCTTTTCTCTCTGACTCTCTGCCAAGGATGGTCTTACTATGGCAATCTGACTACTTACCACTTCCTGTTCATCATAATGGCATCACTCTGGCGGATCAGCAGAGTGTTCTGCAGAATGTCAAGATGATGTACTTCCCTTTGTACTACATTTCGACAGGAAACGGGAGAAATAATACAGCCCTGGGACAAGGCAGTGAATATGTACTTCTGTCCTTTCCACATAAATGTGGATTGCTTTGATCTTCATTATTGACGGGGATTGAAAAGAACACGTTTACCAGATTAATAGCTACATACCAAATGCCACCATTTGATCAACAGGGAGTGTTGATCAGTTCCAGTAAAGATGCCACATCTCACACAGATATGCAATTGTGGCTTTCATTTGGTAATTTTGTGGTAATCAACCATCATCTACAATTAGATGTCTAGTTGTTAACTAGACAGCGATGTGAGGACCATAACGTTTGTGTCCTTTACATCTTGATTGTAGCACTAACCTTGCATTTTCATATGGATTGTGATATTGCTTCTGATTCACTAC
The DNA here is from genome assembly GCA_031878705.1 of Tapirus indicus. Classification (NCBI taxonomy): domain Eukaryota; kingdom Metazoa; phylum Chordata; class Mammalia; order Perissodactyla; family Tapiridae; genus Tapirus; species Tapirus indicus. Next base: position 153,581,004 of record CM062919.1, read on the forward strand.
CTTGGCTGGGTAAGGGGAGTTTCAAACCCTTATCCTTGGCCTTTCGTATAATAATGGCTCTTATTGCACAATTCAAGAAGCCATGTGTGTATTTGTTAGCTGCTGAGTATATCCATCCCAATTATACACAGAGGGACAGGAGAAACAAGAACAGAATGGGTCTATGAACCCATTGTGAGACAATGTTTGGTCAGGATCCATCTACCTTCCAAAGCCCCAGCCTAACTAGGGTAGCAGGGCATGAGGGCATTTCACATCTCCTTGTATTTTTGTCAGCCTAGAAGTCTACCTAATAGCCCTTGAAATGTTGGAGTTCTCCTCTGGTCCTTTTGGGAGTGAATTGCAGGATGTTTATTGTATATGCTTGTTGCTGCAGTATATAGTGTATACTTTCCTTAAGGAGATCTTTAAGGATCCTTCTTTAAGGAGGGCAGTCTTCCTTTTAATGATTGGCTCTGTGAGAACAGAATGTTAAAGCTGGCTGAGTAATTGTGACTTTCCACTGTGGAGGCTGACATCAGCCTTCTGCTCACCAGCCCCAACTACCCATCTGTCTCACCCCTGGAAACAGCATGGTCGAGGTACCCTGACTGCTACTCTGCATTTGATGCCCATTATGGTGATCACTCCACCTTGATCTGAACACTAAATGCTGTGACCTGATCTCTGATGTTTTGAGTTCTATCATACCCATTGACACAGCAGAAATGAGCTCCACTGTGGCATCATTTCCTGCTATCTACCCGGGCCTACAGAGAAGAGCCACCACTGAAATTCTCAAAGACTTAATGGAATCTCATAAAAAGAGATTTTCTTTTCTTCGTAAAGGGAGTACCCTCTGGGTCCTCTTGCAAACACGGCTGGGATGTTCTCTCCCACTTCCCTGAGCCTTCCAAATCCTTCTCCAATACTCTGCCGAGGCGGGTTGAATATCTCCACCTTTATTACTCTAGGCCATAATCATGACTAACTTCAAGGAGGCGTCCCAGCGCTGGATTAGGATTGGGTCCAGGTGTTCTTGTTGAGACACTAAGTCCTGAGTCATGGAGAGCACTTCAATATCAACAAATCTCCCCGCCTCCAGTTTATATGCCGCCTCCTCATCTTAATCCTCAAAATCCACTCCCACACGTGTTCTTCCAATTCCTGACAGTATATATAAACCAGTACTACATTTTCTGAAAAAAGCTGTTTCCTTCTGGAGCAAGGACTGTATTTCCCTACTCAGTGAATGCTGAGTTATCACCTTAGTTATTGGTTTGTAAACTATAAGGGGAGGCGATGGTGGGTCTTGAGGAGGCAATATCATTTGCTAGGCTTCTGCCTCAGGTGAGGTCTTTACAAGACCTTCATGTACGGGAGACTCCTCTCCTCTAGCAGGGGGAGGGAGCTGTTTCTGCCCATCTGGGGGATCTGGGAGAGCTTGGGGTTCAATCTACTTAAATGAATTCACACAAATGTCCCCATATCAGGTCTCAGCATTCTACTTTTCTATTATGGCCATGTCTTCAGCTTAGGAGACCTCTCAACACTGCACGTTCAGTCTTTTCATAAGTTTTAGATATTTCTCCTGACTTTCAACATAGACTGCCCTCTGAGTGTAGGAGTTAAAGATTTTTTGGAATCTTTCCATGGAAGCTTTCTGATTTTCAGTGTACACTGAGTTAACAGCTAACCTGAGCCTGGTATTTTATTTCTATTCCATATTCTATTCTATTTTTTCAAGGCTTTTAAGGCATTTAACAAAAGTCATTCAGTTCTATAATCTTTATAATTACCGTTGCCCCATAGCATTCAGCACAATGCTTTTCCTTTCCCCATGCTTCATCACACCCACAATGAGTGAGAGTCTTAGTAATTGACTGCTACAACATGCTAGGTCTTACCAACATCCTGCTTACCACCAGTAATTGGATTATTGGTGTCATCTAAATGGAGACAATCCAGCTATAGAATCTCATTTTGAGGGTCTGCCTTCCAGGACCATTCCTGGTACCAAATTCCATTGGGTTTCCCTAAAAGCAGTGCCTGAGATAAGAACTTGGGTACAGGTAGTGTATTTGGGAATTGATTCCATAAAACATGCATGGCCAAGTAAGGAGAGTGAGATAGTGAAGGAGGAAGATCCAGTGTAAGGATACTTTACTGAGGTCAGTGCTCTGGGCAACAGGGGACTTTTGAGAAGAAAAAAGAACGCCTCCAAGAATCAGCCATCTGAAAGATGGGAGTCTGGAGCATTTATCTACTGACTCCCACATTGTGGGATGCCCTAGTTTAAGTGGGCAAGCCAGCTCCTGTGGCATCAGGAAAGGCCCTGGGGGCAGAACATGGGAAGACACACAGCAGCAGGCACTTCAGGTGGGAGTTTGGCAGAGTTGGAATTGTCCATAATAACCACAGCCACCACAATCAAGGTGCACAGGGGAAGATGTAAGGACTTGGGAAGGAAGTCTAGGTTAGAGATACAGATGTGAAAATCATGTAGAGGTGGTATGGAAAACATAAGAACAACTGAGAGCATCAAAGAAGAGGTGGAGAACACTAAAGAACACCTATTTGTAAGAGGGTGGGGAAGAGAATTCAGGGAAGAAGACTAAGAGTTGATTTCAGATGTAAGAGAATCAGGAAAGAGTGGTGTCATGGTAAACAAAACGAGAAATTTCTCAAAGGAGAACGTGGCCATCATCTTAAATACTATAGAGAAATCCAGTAAAATAAGTACTAAGAAACATTCACTGTATTTATCAATAAGTAGGTCATTTTGACCACTGGCTTCGTAAGTTTCAGTAAGGTAGTCAGGACAGAAGCCAGATTCCAGTGGGTTAATAAACCAGAGGAGAGGGAGTAGAGGCACTGCATACAGGATCACTTTCAAGGGGATCCTCTGAGAAGCCAAGTGGAAGTACAATATTCAGGATGAACAGAGAGGGGAGAGATTCCTGGGTGGATGTTCGGGTTCCAAAGCTGTACATTAGTCATCTCAAATATTTCTTTTGTTTCTTAAACTAGTTCAGTTGACTGATTCTTTATTGAGGGTTAGTTCTTTAGCCAGTTAGCAGGAACCTCAGCTTCTTTAGGAAATGCCACCCTTTCATTTATCCCACCACTTCCTCTTGCAGAAGGAGAGACCTGGTTACAACTTGGTCGTGTTCTGCTCTAACCACCAGAACTGAGTGAGGGCTGGGTTGGCTAGAGCCTGGAAACAGGAGGAAAAAGTGATTAAAATAAACACAAAAGTTGTTTACATATTCACAGGAAACTTCCCATGACACATTAAAATGGAAACAAAGAGATCAAATTCAAGAAAGGGATGCGAATGTCTAATTTCTCTTAATCCATAGAGACCAATTTTCTTTACAGTAAAAAGCCCTGAAACAGAAAATTATCCAAATGCACCACTGTTTTCCCAGGCTGCCAGCTTCTCAGCATCCGGTCACATTGTTGCTCTGATTTTCCCCCTTATTACAGGCAGGCAGGAGCTTGAAATTCCTGCTGAAGCAGAAGGCATCCGTGCAGATGCGTATCGTAGGCAACTGCAGTGACTCATACCACGAGGCTGGGAATCTCGGGAGTTGAACTGAGGACAAAATGGGAGGGATTTCCTTCCCTGGGCTGGTCTCCAAGAACTGACTCTTTCCACACCCCTTTTCTAATGCGAGCTCACCGCTTGGTCAGAGAGCCTTGTGGAGACCGATGATGAGGCCCGCAGGAAAAGTTATGCTTGTGGCTGGCTTTCCTCCTTTATTCTCTTTCTTGACTTTGTGCTTTACTGTGCTCTGTTGTTTTTCCTGAAGTTCCTCGACTTTATATATGAGTTTATAGAAAATTTTAAGATTGGTGATGATGACAGTGCTACTCAGAATTTGTAGAGCAATTATTACTGGGGACTCCAAAGAACTATGTGGATCTTCACCCCTGGCACACTTGTTAGGAGATATGACCAGTATTAAGACCGATACCTGCTTGCAGGAAGAGCGGGTAGGCAGCTTCCCCGACCCCTCACCTCTCTCCCCTTCCCTTCTGTCCTCTCCATCCATCCTCTTCCTTCTTAGTGCTCCTGTGTCTGCCCTGATAGGCTGCTTTTCTCGCAGGGTTATTATGAGATTACATAACACGTAGGAAATGATTTTAAATTTCATAAAGTCCTATGGTATTGTGATTATGATGATCACTCCTGGGCTATTTGGAATGAAGATGAAAGATGGTAGCACTGATGGAAACACAGCAATTGACTCATGAATATTTCTTTCTTTTACCTGCACGTGAAACTCAAGGAGAAGTAGCAGTGGACTTACATTGTTTATTAACTCATTGATGATAACAGTACTTTTTGTCTCAATTCTACCTATATCAGGCCTTGTGTGTGTATCTACATCTATATCTGTATCTACATCTATATCTGTGTCAGTATCTATATCTACATCCACATCTACATCTACATCTGTATCTACATATATATCTGTGTCAGTATCTACATCCACATCTACATCTATTACAGACTTTAGGATTACTAGTTATAAATTACATTGGGTTCCTCAAACTGCTTATTGGTTTGTTGACGCCACAACCATTTGTAGAGTCTGACTGTAACCTTCCTTCTTGGTCTCACCTTCCTTCCCTAACAAATCTCACTGTACTTACAAAACGATCTGGCTCTGTCCTGTTTCTGACAGAAGGGGCTAATCTTTTTTCCTGAAGTCTGGAACTCTTAGGGCATCCCTGAAGCTTTCCTCGGTATCTGAGATCATGGTAGCTACTTTTCACATATTTCTCAACATTCAGTGAGCAAGACATTAGTGCATCGGTATATGGTACAGCATACTTTTAGGATATTAGGCACTATCAGATATTAGACACAAAGCTGATCTAGTTAATACTGGAATCTGCTGGAATTGCTCACATGCATATCTGGGCCATCGTGCTGGGCTCTAATCTCAGGATCGTGTGAAGGCTAGCACAGTTGTCAGGTGAACACTCTGTCTGCCATGTCCTTAGCTCAAAGTCTACCCTGAGCAGAGGTGCTTGCGTCTTGCTTCAGGGAATTACTGAGCCGGCTAAGTCTTCAGATGGGAGGAAAAACAGAAGTGAAGTAGAACCTCTCCCTATTAGGCCACCTTTGATCCTCTAGGGAGTTCTGTCTTCCCTAGGCTGACAGGATGGAATTTTCTGTTGCCAGATCCCTTCCTTTCTCTCCCACCCCACAGGAACATAATAATACATCAAAGATATGATGTTTTAGATACTCAGTCTCAACGGAAGGGGCTGCAGGAGGTACGGCCTTCTTCAGAGACCGAGCAGGGCAAGAAACTCGGCTGTCTGCGGGCGACAGTGCCTGTAGACTGAAACAGAAAAGAAGGTCTGCACCGTCTCTGGGGCTTTGTGGACCTGTGACTGTCTGATAACAAGACTACCCCCTCCCGCTACACCCTTCCACCACATCCCAACTGTGCCTGCAGGCGTGTCTGGATGTCCCAGGTGCAATAAAGAAGCTACTTTCTTAATCATGGGCATCACTTTGGAAGGCTCCCCAGCATGTGTGTAATCTCACTGACTACCGAATTTTCTCAGTGGAATCTGTTTTCTTTGGGATGGAGCTTTAAGAACTCCTTTGGGACAGAGGAATTGCCTCTTGTTTGATGTTAGAGAGGAAAAGAGAAAACAGACTTCCTCCCTCTCCCTCAATTTGGGTGGGACCATGACACCTCCTATGGGACTCTATCACACCCCCACTCGTGCAAATCAACTCAAGGCTTTATTGTTTAATCACTTCATGCTCAGTGTTGTATAGATGACAATATCACCTTGAAAAAAATGCCTAAAAGCATTTGGAGTTACAAATGCTAGACAATTTTATGAAGTTGGAACCTAGCCATGGCACTCTTGGCTATACAGCAGACTTTTGTTCAAGGGGTTTTAGTTTCATTGCTGAAGTGATGTTGCATGAAGACCATCAACCTTTAAATAACACTCCATTCATGATTTAATTTTAGTTCAAGACCAGTGGGTGTTCAGATTGAAGCACAGAGCTGAAATCTTTATTTCTAGGAGAGTGGCTGCAGATGCTAATTTAAATTTATGGAGAAAGACAATGGCCCATGGAGAATTAAGTAGAGCATCTGGGGGGCCACTGGTATCCGGCGACACCTCCTAATTAAGTGTAGACTCCGTCTCCTACTCTCACGACCCAGCGGTTGTTGTTTATGACAGATAACTTATGATTTGTTATTGTTTTCATATTCCTCCTTCAAGTTTTTGGATTTTTATTTCCACTAGCAAATTTTGAAAATTATCTCATTCACTGGACAGCTCTTCCCCTAAGGGAAGCATAAACTTGAGTTAAAAATTAGCTTTTGCTTCTGAGCCTAGAACTGTAGCTTTTCCTTTTGTGAACGAAGGACAGAAGAAGCTTGTCATAATTTTCCTTTTGTGCCCTGGCCAGCTTACTCTCAGGGATGCACTGAGAATTGTTAGGGAAGGAAGGAGTGGCAGACACAGGCACTGTGCTCTCATTTCAAATCCTCAAGGGAACCCCATTAATATGGTGGAAAGCTCACTCTCACAGAACTCGCCCACCCTGGGTGCCATTCTAATTTCCTTTTGGATTTGGTTCTCTCCTGTACTCCTCCCTTCTTCCTGCTTCACTCCTGCTGACATATTCCTTTGAACTGCCCAAGGTCATAGGTTACAGCCGGTTGTCTGGGTTTAGGAAGTGCCTACTTATTGATGGCCAAGGGGGTTGTCTGACCAGAAATGACAGAGATTCTCAAGAAGCAGAAGTGAAGTGATTGGACAGTTGACAATGCTGTTTTCATGGAGAGGGCGAGAACAACAGAGGCAGCATGGCAAGTGAGAAGATGCTGCCAGCTCTTTCCAGAAGCTCCTGTGATGGAGGCAAGGTGATGTAAACAGTTACTCCGATGCCTTCTACTGTCACAGACTAGTGGTACCGCAGTCAAGTCTTTCCTTACTTTTTGCAATCTCATATTTTTCCCTCCCCTTCCTCTGCTCAAGCATAGGTTTCCTGTTGATGAAACAACACAGAATAATATATTAGGAGACCAATAGTGAGTGTTCTGCCTTGTAAAAGTCTGGCTTAAGCCCAGTGATGTGCTGGTAAATGTTTAATGACTGACTCGGGGTAAAAAGTCCTGACTTGTAGCCCTTGCTGATCTCCATGGTGCAAATACTACCCCCATGTCTGATTTCAAGCTTCCAATATGAGGTCACTGAATGCAGAGTTGGGAAGAGATGTGCATAATCAGCTTTTGCAAGCTGGTGCTAGCTGGTCCTAGCACACCACTAAATACATGTTAAGTGCTTAGAACATGGCTTGGTGCATAGTAAATTCTAAACAAATCTCTCTTTTTATCTATCATTATTAATTACCATTGGGCTTATTATTGTCCTCTGTCCCTCTTCTTTATGTATGTATGTACATGTGCAGTGATGTGCTGGAAAACTCTTAAAAGAGCCTTGATTTCCATCATTTGCCAATTTCCATGTAAGTAATTGTGCAATGGGTGATTTCAAGCTACCAAGGGATTAACACTTGGTTTGCAAAATTCCTGCATATTTAATGATCTGCCCTCCAAGCCAGTAGGAAGCTGTGGCAGCACACACGTGTTTTGAGAGCTGGTTTCCAAGGATGTCTGTATTGTCCCCAGGATTTTGTTCACAAACATTGAAAGGACAGGTTGTAATTTTTAGATCCTATGTAAGTGAACTTTTTCTCTTCTGAGTAATAAACAATGAATAAGTGTTTTCTATTTCTCTTCCCCAACTCTTCCTTCTTTCTGTATTTAAATAATTTTACCTTTCAATTTACAAAAAAGATTTTAGAACAAAATTTTGTATCACACAACTCACATGACATTTCCTAGAAAGCCTTATAAATTTAGACTCTTGGACTTAAACTTATATATTTAGAAACTGGATTGTCATTCAGTTACTAGCCTTGTAATTTTGTACAAACTCCAAATCAAGGATAATAAGAAATATCTCAAAGGATGGCTGTGTGGTATGTGAAAGGATGCTACAAACTGTGCATATTTAAATATATGACACGTTCTTATTGTCTCAAGAGTCAACACTGTGGCTAATTTCACATCTGTCTATGCATGGAGGAAGTGGATAAATGGATGGTATGGATTTTTAGTGTCACAGAATGCAAACAAAGGAAGAGATCATTAAGCTTAGGACAGTTTGGAGAGAAACTGAGACTAGAGAAATAATTTGGATAGGTAGAAAAGAATGGAGAGGGCCTCCTAGGTAGATGAAGTGGAAATAAAGCCAGTAATATTCAGGGGAACATTCACTCAACACATACTCCCGGTTGCCACATGCCAGACAGTATGCTTGGTGCTAGAGCTACAAAGTGATACAACAGAATTCCTGTATTCATAGGCTCTGAGAGCAGAGAGAAGGTTCACTCGATTGGAGAAGATAGTTTGGGAAAAGTGCGAATTAAATTTTGTTGGGTAAATTGAGGTAATTTGGTGGAAGAATGTAGAGTTTGTAATTATCAGATACATAAAAGAAGTCACTGTAGAATTGCTAGTAGGTGAGTGACAATTAAAATGGTATTCTGCAATGACAATTTTAGTTGAGATACGCAGAATAGATCAGGAGGTTGGAGAGAGGGAGAGAGAAGGGAATATGAAATCACTGAGAAATGAAGAGAGCCTGAATTGAGATTGATCACACTTGGTCCCTTGTACATGAAGAAGGAAAAGAAGGAATCAGGCTTAGAAAAGGGATTGGTGACCTTTTCTATAAAAGCCAGATAGTAAATATGTTTAACTTTGCAGGTCACACAGTCTCAGTTGCTCTTCTCAGTTCTACCATCACAGCGTGAAAGCAGCCACAGACAGTGCAAAAATGAATGAGCATGGCTGTGTTCCGATAAAATGGCGGTGGTGGATCTGGCCCCCTGGCTGTGGTTATCAGACCCCTGGTTTAAAGAACAGAGAGGATGACAAGGGTCATTGTTGAGGGGACAGGATTGTAACCTCAGTTTTGGATATGCCGGGTTTAGGTGATGAAGGGGAAATCTAGCAGGAAATATGGAAATTTAGGATTGGATTTTGGATGAGAGATCAAGCTTGGATTCAAATTTGAGTTATTCACTGTTAAAGTAAGAAAGTAGTTGCACATTTAGGGTCAAACCAGGAACACAGAAACCAGAAACAATCTAATGTAAAGAGCTGAATAAACAGGCACTGAAGGAGCTAAGGAGACAAATGGGGACAACCTGGGGGTTAGGACCACGTGGCTAGGATCCTAAACTGTGGCTACGATGGAGGTGGTGTTTCTGGAGCTCAGGCACTGGGTGAGGCAGATTGTTACAATTATGGCCCCCAGTGGGTGACATTTGCTTGTGTCAGGCCCTTTGCCATGTAATATTGCTGCTGTTCTCATCAAGAAGTAAAGTCCATTTTTCATCCCTTTGAATGAGGGCTGGCCTTGTAACTTGCTTTGACCAATAGAATGTGATGGATGTGATGTTGTGTGAATTCTGGAACCTGTAGGCTTTAAGAAGTCTTGCAGTTCCAGTCTTGCCCTCGAAACCTTCAGACCACTGTGCTGTGAAGAAGCCCAGTCTAGTCTACTGAAAGACAAGAGGTCACATGGAGGAGAACCCAGCTACCAGCCCAAACAAAGTGCCAGACATGTGAGTGAAGCCATCTTGAACCATCCAGCTCCAGTCAAGACATCAGAGATGCATCCAAGACAGAGAGAGGGAGGGAGAGAAATACCCTGGCTCCTCCCATCCTAAATCCTGACATCTTCCTCAGTGCCTCCTGCCAGTGCCTCCTCCCTCCCTCCAGTGCCCCATTTGGTCTAATTAAATGAGGCCAGCTGACAGTGGAGCCTGGGAAATGTGGCCTGCAAAATGAAGCAGCACTGGGAATAAGCCCAAGATCAGCAGGGCAGATTAAGCAAAGGAAAGCAAGCATGAATGGGGGATAAAAGCAGAGGGTACAGTCCTGTTGTGGCCTTGGAGAAGGAAGGGGTACTCCTAAAGCAGCAGCTATGGACCAGCCAGATGGGTTGGAGAGGCAACAATACAATGCTGGCCTGGAGGAAGAAGGGAGAGGATTGTAAGGAAGAAGGAGAGGTCTGACAAATGGGGTGAAATAATGCAGAGACTTCAAAGAGGGTGACTGCAACAGAGATGATTTAATTTGGTGACATATAGTAATTAGTGACCCATGAGTGGCCTGTGAACATTGATCAATTTTTCCTTCCCAAATTGTGGTTTGAAAGTCCTCGCAAGTTTGTGAAAGTGTCATAGGAGATTCATCATTAAAAATAGTAGTGAAATCTGTTTTCGTTTCTAGTATGTTTAAAAAATTATTTGTTCAGATGGTAAGTTTATAAAAAATTTTCAAATGTAATATATCTCTGTTATTAAAAAACCATACAGAGATGCATAAAAATTTAAGTTTTAAAATTTCTGTTTTAAAAATGTCTAAATTAAATGATGATGTGGTGATTTTTCAAAATTGGACACTTTGAGAGCCTGCAGTGTACTGAGTGGTGCACACCAGGTTTTGGATGTGAGATGATTATACTTGTGACTCGGTCACCCGGTTGAATGCCTCTAGCCATTGTGTTGATTTTGATTACTACAGAGCTGAAAAGTGTTCTCATTCTTAAACACCTTTTAAGTTTGTTTTATATATATGATGGGACCTTTGACAAAGACAAAAAACAAAATGAATACTGAAGTTAAATATAAGCTGAGTGTAAAAATATTTCTCTAATTTGCTTCAAGATGTCTTGTACATTCTTGTTTCATTAATTTAATCACAATTTTTATACATCACACCAAAATCTCTCTAGTCCTTCCAAAACCAGTGTAAAAAGAAAAAAAAAGCAGAGAGAAAAATATATTCAATTTAGCTTTTCTTACTTATTGCAAATAAAGATTACCCATACCTGTAATGTGACATTTTTAAAGAAGTGCTGCCTTAGATATTTTTCTTGTTATTTAAAAACAAAATGTAAATGCCGTAAGGTTCCATTTATATAAAACTGTGAAAAGTTACACCTAAACTCTAGTGACAGGAAGCAGATCCGTGGTTTTCTAGGCCCAGAAGAGGAAATGGACCACAGCAAAGGATCCGGTGGGAACTCTTGGGGACGATGGAAATATCTGTCTCGATGTGGAGGTAGTTACACTGTTAAATTCAGTGAACTGTACATTTGCAAAGGGCACAGTTATACTGAATGTAAATTAGATCTTGACGTAGTAGATTAAAAAAGCGTATATAAATTTCTTAAAAATAACTCAGTTTATTTTTTTTAATGTTCAATTAGACAATCCCAAACATTAGGTCCCAAAAGCAGGTTTCTGTCTTTAAGGGCCAGGACCGGGGTGAGACAGGTGAGGCGCCAGGGCACAGAATCGACACACACTCCCTGTGTCTGTCACATGTGTCCCCGTGTTCTGTGACCGGACGCCCATTTCCCTCCTTCAGGTTTGTGCCCTGGACGCCCCACTTGCCTCCCCATTTTTGACGACCTAATGGAAGTTAAAGTTTCATTCCACCTTTTAATATACATTTGGTACCTAAACCGAATGTTATAGACTCTGCTGTCATTAAATTTTATTGTTGTCAGGTCTTTTTTAATCCTGGTGTGATCTGTTGGGCTTCTTGAGTAGGTGGACTGCTGTCTTTTGCATCTGGAAAACTCTCAGCCACTGTCTCTTGGCACACGGCCCCCTTCCCTCCCTCTCTCCTTCTGAGACACTGAGTGGTGTGTGGGAGCTGCTCCCTCATCTTCCTGTTCTGTGTCCCCTTGCTCCTCTCCTCCAGCCCTTTGTGCTGCCATTACTCTGCAGAAAAGCTTGGGTTCTCCCTTCACTCTTTCACCTGTGGCTTATCCCGGCCACTGAGTGTCTGATTTCCATGATTACTGTGTTTTTGTTTCTCCAAGTTCTATTTGTTTGTCAAATCTGTCTGTAAATTTGACATCCTCTTGAATTTCTTTAAAAGTTTAAACAGATATTCCTTAAATTTTAAATATTGATTATAAGTATCACCAAAATGGCAAGATTTCAGTTTTTTTATTGATATGCCTGATCCCAGGCACTGAGGATCTGCATTCAAGTAGGAAATCTGTAAATATTTGTTTTTAAATTCATTATTTGCAATCTTTGCAAGTCAGATTCTGTTGTGTATGGTTTCTGTTGACTCTTGCTAATGGCAGCTGGTTTCCTTGGATGTTTGTGATTTCTTTCCCCTTATTGGGAGCTTATGTTTCCAGGAACTTCATTTGAGAAGACTTTGTCCTGGGTAAGGTGCTTTCCTTTGGAAAGTCTCTACATTTGCTCTTTCCAGACGCCTCAGAGGCACTAACAACCATGCCACTTTAAATTCTCAGTCTGGAACTTTATAGAGTACACAGGTAGAGTGCGTGAGCCCCAGATCTACATGGAGCCTGGCTATGATTAAAAACTTTCATGGGAGAACTTGTGGTTTTCTTCACATAGGACCAAGGCAGGATTTCTTACCATTTCTCCTAAAGGTAGAAATGAAGGCTTAAGAAATTCAAGGTCATACAGCCAGAAAAGGGAAGAGTTAGGATGAGTGCCTGGATCTGGAGGACTTTGAAGCCCTTGCTTTGCCCTTTTACCGAACTCTTCAAACGGCTTGTGTTGATGTGTGACCCTGCCTTCCACCAGCTCTGGAGTGGGAGACAGAACTTGCAGGAAGCCAGGCACATCCAGCTGCTGGAGTAGAGTCAGAAATGGGCCTGGGATGGAAGTCTGCAGAGGTTTCTGGTTCTTTGTGGTGAACACCTCTGCGGATTCTCCATAAGGGATCTGGTGGTGGCCTGGTGTGGCTATTGGTCAGCAGAGCAGGCAGCCAGATAGGGAGCTGGACATGGATCAGGAAGAGCAGGGAGGACGAAAACCTCTTTGTCTGTCTGTCTCTGACTTGAGCAATGATGATCTTCTGAGCATAATTTCTGCTGCTTTGCTCTGCCTCCCAAATCTCACGCAGACACCCCTTGGCCAGCACCAACCCAGGACTACACAGGGAAGGGGATTCTGGGAAATGTAGTTCCAGGTTATCTAAGCCCACACAGTAGACGACCCCCACAGCAGGGGAAAAACTGGCAACCTACAGTTGCATCTCTCTCCCGCCTCTGAGTAGAGGAACTGTCGTGTTTCTAGACTCTTGAGAAGTGACCGCCAGCGGCCCAACCTTCTCACCACACATCTTATCATCCTGAGAGAGAGTGTGGGAAGTTGCATAGATAGCGGGTCCACCGTGAAAAGTGTATTTATTTTTCTGGGGTGTTGGTTTCAGAAGCAAAAATATACAGTAGTTTTTGGTCCATAATTCCTGCCACTTTTTTAGGATGCTATTTAAAAATCATCAGTTCCTGTAACAATGGAAGGCTGTGACGTTTGGAACAGAGATACGGTAATGAATGCCTGCCACGGACTTGCCACATGTGGCAACTGATCTCCGGAGAGAAACACGGCCTTGGGGAGTTCCATGAGCCCCCGTTCTGTGGCAAAGGGCATCTGAAAGCCTGCGAGCTCTCTGAGGGAGAGGACCCTCCACCAGCCTACTCTTTGCTTTGAAAAGGCTCTCAGAAAGATGTGACTTTAATTCAAGGTCTGTGGAGTTTCTTGTAAAGAACACGTGTTAATGTGTCTGGAGTCCATTTCAGTCAGAAGAGACGTCACTTCTTTCTATAGGATTAAAGGGCCTGTGTGTCTCCTTTTCCTCCAGATCAGAGCGTCAGAACAACATAGCCTGTGCTGCACCATCTACTGATTTTTAGCACTTCTGGGCAAGATTCACTATTTTCAATTATAGTAACTGTCATTATTATATTTAATATAATTGTTACTATTGTTATTATTATCCTTTTCTTTCTGATGTTCTTAAAATATGTTACCATTTGCAAAGCTCTTCACAAACAGTTTCGCATTTACTGCTCACAGCAGCGGGGAAGGGAACACTTGACCGTTTCCACTTTATAGATGGGGCAGCGAAAGCTCAGAGGCACTAGGTGAGGGGTCTGAGCTTTCACCATCAATGCGGGAGCTGGCGCGATGCAGGCTATTGTTCTACTCCTTCATATTTTTGTCGTTCTATTTTTAACAAGGCTGATTATTCCTGTTTCTGATGTTTGGTCACTTACACAATGAACTTTGTAGGAATTATGGAAAAACCACCAATTTACTCGACATTACCTGTTTAAACAGTGAACATGTGACAATGACTTCCTGGACAAATTGATGAATTTGTCCCACTTATTCACCCTCCCTTAAAAGTGATGTTTCAGGATCAATCTTCTAGGCAAATGACATATTCTCAAGAAACTGATGAAATATGGAAACGTTTTGACTTCTTAAAATGGCCAGCCCACAGAGATGGGTAGGGGATATTTCCTTTTGCCCACATGGAACAGAATAAAAAATGATTCGTCACACACTGATAATTACAGTACAAAAGAAATGTGACTATTTTTAAAGCACCATTTTTCTCTCTACGACCCAAGGCTTCCCAACCTCTTATAAAAATCCATTCACCTGATGTTAAAAGCCCTGTTCCCTGCACCAGACCTCAATCTGTGACCTGGAACATAATGGCGAGTTCTGAGAAGATGCTGCAGCCGCTGCTGCGGCTGGAGCCTTTGTTGTTGGCACTTATCCTCCCTCGCAGACGTCTCTGAATAGAGAGGCAGGTGCGGCGGGATGAAAGCAGGTCCCCACAGTAAATTGAACAGCGGTCAGAGCACATTTGCATTTTTTTATTTTCTGACGGAAATGTTAGATGAGTTTGGGATCTTGCAATTTTCTTCCTCAGTTTAGCACCCACCTCCCTTCAACATTGACCAATTCTGATATTTTAAAGCTGTGTTTAGTTATAAATTCATAAAAGTTGTTCAGATGCAGGCATCCCAGTAGATGACAAAACAATGACAAAGAGAAAAATCATTGTATATTTCAACTAACACCCTGGATTTAGAATTAAAGACTGTGCTTGCATATTCCCATTTCTTATTATTTAGAAAGGTCCTTTGGAGTTGCTCTTTGCAGACACAGCAAATTCATTGACAGGATTAAAAAAATTTGGAATTGGGTTTTAGATGAAAGTGTTGCTGTCTGCATATCAATGCCAGCAGCAGATCAGCACAAACAATTGTTCCGTCATTAGCAAAAGCCCGTGAGTGGGAGCAGTCCTGGTACTCAGCCTTCTGGCGCTCTCCTCGGGTTTGTTTGACTTGATTGCATCCCGTTACATTTACAATCTGTTTCGAGTTATCGGCACATAGACTGACAGACTTTTAAATGCACATTTAGAAAATTTGAGAGCAGTTTTCCAAAAACAAACACTCCCCCAAAGAGTCATATGTCAGCAGCATTGACTTACACTGCCAATAAATAATATTTGGCCCGGGGAAGCGAATGATCTGATCCAACTAAAGAGGAACCCGAGGAGACCAGGGACCGAGTCCCCCACGGCTTCCCTCTGCGCATGTGGAGACGACTCTCCAGACTACACTTCCCTTCGGTAACCGGGCCGTGGGGCGTGTCTCTACTGGTATCGAGTAGAATTAACGCTTCCCAGGCCTGGTCCTCTGGGAGGAAAGGTGCTGTGGAAACGCAAAGACCCACTAAAACCGTGAGTTCCAGGAGTTGTCATCCTTCGGCTCGGACGCGTAAAGCAGCAGCTGCACGCACAGCGAAAACGAGTACAAATTCCTACTTAATAGTATTTGTCGAGTGCCGGCCGTGAGCTAAGTGCTTCACGTGTGCTCTTCCCGGTTGTTGTCACAGCAACACTATTGTTGTCTCCGTTTTACACACAAGGAAACTGTGGTTAGGGAGGTTCGGCAGCCTGTCCGAGGCCACACAGCTCCGTGTCAGACGGGATTCACACCAGGTGGGTCTGTCTGTGAGCCTGTGTTTGTGTCCACGATGTGAGCTCCGAGAGCCACCGCCAGGGCCCTGAAGTCACTTTTCAGCATTTCATCCCCAAATCACACAGCTCTTTACTCTCATGCTTCTCATTGGCTATCTCTCCGCGTAAGAGGGAAAGCCAAGGGACAAGTTCCTGTGACAAGGACTCCCTGTCGATGCCCATAACCCACATCCATCTTCTGGCCAAGAGAAAAGCTAGGGAAACAACTTGGGTTTTTAACAAATAGAAGAGTTTTAAGGCTTTGAGGGAGCCCTTCCATTATGGTGTGGGTCCCACAGAATGAAGAGATGGTGCATTTTCTTCTAATATTCTGATGTGTCATATCAGAATAACTGGAGAATTCACAGAAAAACGAACTGAGTTGTTTGAGATTTCTGATTTGGCTCAACATGATGGTTAAGTACGTAGATGGTCAGGACGCGTTCTAGTCGGTTGGGGTGAGACGAATCAGCCGCTCAGCTGCCCTCAAGGAGTGTACAGTTTAAGTGAGAGAAACAGACCCATGAACAACTGACTCCTTAAAACAATGTGCTGTTAGCAGGGGTAGCAACAAAAATCCTTACAGACTTTTAGATATGCAACATAGGAAAAAATTCTTTTTCATGTTGGGAATAAAATTATTTAAACTAAAAAATTTCTGTAATTCTTACATAAGGTTCACTTTCAAGTTTTTAAAAAATGAAATACACAAGGTTCTGAAGTCAATGATTGGTCATTTCTGAAAACTGAGTTACTATGGACAAGTTACGTAACCTCGTAAGCCTCAATTTTCACATAAGAAGGGGCAATAATTCTCACTCCAGGTGCTCTTGTGAGCATAAGGCAGACATTTGTGACATGCCTGAAGTCATCCCAGGCGTAAACCAGCACTCCACAAACATTCGCCTCATCCTACCCCTGCCATAGCCCTGGTTTTCTTCTTCTGATTAAACGAAAGGAGAGATGCATTTTAGTTTGTAGTAATGGTTATAAGACAGAATGCATTTTGTCTTTTTTTCGCTTGAGGAAGACTTGCCCTGAGCTAACATCTGTGCCAATCTTCCTCTATGTTTTTGTATGTGGGACGCCGCCACATCGTGGCTTGATGAGCGGTGTCGGTCTGTGCCTGGGATCTGAACCCGTGTACGTCAGGCTGCTGAAGCAGATGCACAAACTGAATGACCACGCCGCCTGGCCGCTCCCCAGAACACATTTTGAGGTCATGCCTGTCCGAGATGCGCACATCCTGTTTTCTGCCGTGTGCTGTTTAAAATATAAAATGCTTGACTTTAGTGAGAAATAGGGGTCGTTGTAAATGCAGAGGGAGGCAGCCTCCATGTCTACCTGTCCACACGTGGAATTAGGGGCACAGCACTTCTCTGAAGGACACTTGGGCTTTGCTTATTCCCCTGTATTTTTGCAGTGAACACACAACAGTTGCTAAGAACCCTCTCTGCACAGCCTCTGAGCTGGGCCTTTCCCTGTACATCTGTCTCTAGTTCTTCTAACAGCTTTGTGAGCAAAAGATGGAGAAATGGGAGAGTCTCAGAGTTAGAGACCATCTGAGGCAAGATTACACTTTCTGTTCCTCTCTTGACAGGAGTCAGTTCCTCCTCGTGGTCTGAAGGCTCTCCCTGCTCCTGCTCCCTCCCCCAACATCATGCACAGGACTTTCTCCCCATAAATACCTCTGCTTCTGGGCTGACCTGAGCTGATAGAGTTGATACCAACTGATAAATCAGGTGGTGAGATGGGTTTGGGTCCTGGCTCACTCTCTGCCCAGCAGGCAAAGAGGACCCCAGTCTGAGGGGAACGTAGGGCACAGATAGTCCCTGGCATAAGACGGCAGCCCAGTTGCTGAACATTTCACCAGCGGTGACTTACAGAAACATCCCAGTGGAGGACACCCTGGCAGGTGTGGCGATTCCGGGATTTGAAAGGTATCGGGATGGGGTGTGCAAGGATGGCAGAGTAGGCTGGTTACTACGAAGCTTGATTGATGCTCTGCAGTGGGACAGAGAGAAACTGAGGGCCATTAACAAACACACACCAACAGTGCAAATCCGAGAGCCTCTTTGGTAGCTTATGAAGGAGCCCCTATCTCCTGCAGTGGAATAGTGGACTGCTGGAAGCTCCAGAGATATTTAGATGCCCAGCCAAGGCCCGTCTCTTCTGGGCCTTGACTGGGAAAACCCGGTGTCTTGAAACACGGGGTGGAGAGATTTGGATAGATACCCCAAGGGATTTTGGCTCTGTAGACCTCCCCAAATGTTCAAAGTTCACAGAGATGGTCCACTCCTCTATAGTAAGAGTCAGCAGTCCCTGAGTGTGGGAGATGAAGTTTCAGGGACCTGCCACTTCAGCCACATTTGTGGACGTCCAGTGGTCAGGGGCATGGTGGAACATGCCTCCTATGTAAAGGTCAATTGCTGCATCTTGCATTTCCCACCACAAGGAAGGAATCACGGCTCCTGGTAGGTCTCCTCAGGCTCTCGGGGCAACATCTACAACCAGGGACACTGCTCCGGCCCGTACGCTTGGTTACACGGAAGGCCGTCTACTGCAAGCAGGAGCCAGGCTGGGCAGAGCTCTGCACCAGGTCAGGCTGCGGGGGTCTAGGTCCTGGGGCTCTCTGATGCCTCACACCCCACGGTGCTGGAGGTGTCAGTGGTGGGAGCAGTGTGGTGTGGAGTTTAGGGCAGTCTTCAGTGGGAGAAACTCACGGCAGACCTCTGGGAGTCCGGAGCACCGCCATGCCATCCACAGTGGGGAATTACATGCTTTTTGAAAAACAGCTCCTGGAGTGGGACTGAGCCCTCCTACAGATGGAATTCTTGACTATGGGATGGCAGCTGATCTGCCCGTTATGAGCTTCTTTCTGTCAGACTGACCACGTCATCAACAAAGATGGGTCCAGCGCTGTCCATCATCAGATGGAAATGTTGCAAGCAATGACAGAGAGCCCAGGTCAGCGGCACGGGCAGGTAGCCCAGGTCCCATGTTGTTCAGCACAGTCACACTGTGACACCCCTTAGGGGGCCTGTGGGGGACTCTGTACAACACTGAAGGGAACTGGAGACACCCAGGTTGGTTTGTAGACGAGTTGGCTCAGTGTGTGAAAGTGGAAAGGGACTTTATTACAAGCACATTTAGCCTAGCTACAACTTGTGGGTAAAAATTTGGCTGTAAGGGTACATGCTTTTTTCTTTACTTAAATATATGTCAAAATTTATAAATATACAATATTTTTGAAGTTTTTTTTCTCCTAAAAGAACTGTTTAAAAAATTCAGAAAACTTACAAGTTATTTGGGTTACAGTTATATTCTCCTACTTTCTCTCTCTGACCACCTAATTTAGGATTATAAGGTTTTTAGTCTTAAACATTTCCATCTGCCCAGCAACTGGAGTCCATCTGGAATAAGGTATTTTTATGAAATTGTATGGGTAGCTCAAACCAGATCACTCATCTGAAGAGAAAATGGTTGTTATTTCACAGGTTTCACACATGAGCAAATTGATCTATGGCTGTGAAATGAATAATAGTGTTATTTGACTATACAGTTAAATGAAAGTCTTGGAAATTATATAGTTGAATATTTTGCATTATTATTGCTATTTTCTCTGGATTTCTCTTTGGGAGGGCATTTATACTTAGAATTTTCCTTCACTTTTCATTTTTCTATTAAATAAGAAAACAGGCTGTTTTGTCAGTGCAGGGTTGGTAGGTGGCTTTGGAATACTCCATGGTGTGATGGAACAACACCTCTTGTGGCAGATTCTGGGGTTTGAAGTCGGTGACTGGTCCTGCCCTCGGATGCAGTCGTGGCACAACGTGGGAGAGAGGGCAGCTGGATGACTCTAGGAGGCAGCTTACTTCGTCTCCCTCTAGGCACAGAGACACGCAGCAAGCCCTGGGGTCCAGGGACCTGGCTTTGGCTTGGCTTCTTCCCTGTACAGAAGCTGTGACCTCAGGAAGCCACTTAACTTGTTTGTGCCTCAGTTTCCTCATCTGTAAGAAGAGAGGGTCAGACTAGATTTATTTTCTTCCAGCGTTGATTTTAAATTTCTAGAAACCAGATTTTTTAATACAATTAAGGCTGACTGAAATGAATATCCAACTGCCCCAAAAGAACTTCCTCCTAGAACAGTCTTTTAAAACGGTGTTTGAAGGTTAAATAGATTAATACATGCGTTGTGACTTAGTCTTCTAACAATCAATTGTGCTAACTCCTCATTATTAATTCTTTATTCTGCCTCCAACAAGATGACATTAAAATATCCCATTATAATATTTTTAATTCTTTTCTGGCAGTTAGATTTTGAGAGATATTGATCATACTTAAAGGCAATTATGTGAATAGATGGCACATGACATCATTTATCTATTTCATATAGAAATTCTTGAGGGATGGGTGAACAGGATTTACCACATGTGGTCCTTTCTCCGCACTTCCCCCATTCTACTGCCAACAGTGGGCCTGCCTCAAAACTTATCCAAGGATTTTAAAAATCCGTTTACATTTCTGAAATTCTTAAAGTGATAAACTTCAAAAACTCATTACTTACTCGTGAAGCAGAAATTCTGATATTTGTCTAAAAATTGCCTCATTCATTTCATTCTAATATTTGCCCGTGTTCCTCATATCCACTGATTTGAGGATTTTTTTATTCTTTAGAGTGATGATAGATAACCTTTGTTTTGAGAATTCACTATGGAAGAACAATATCACAGGAGGACTGACGCTTGGCAACCTCGAGGAATTACAGGAAAATCTTGGTGTAGGAATGTGTAAAGGCTTCTGAGCAAGAAGGGAGCGTGCTGTGACCTTCCCAGCTCCAACCCGCACAGCAGGACCTGTGCTGGAGGAAGCACTCGCTGGATATTTGCTGAACAAACAGAGCGATTCAATTAGACAGCAAGTTGTGTCTTTTCTGTTTTTTTTTTTTTTAAGCTCAATGCAGATGGTGATTGTCAGACAAAAGACATTATCTCAGGTATTTCCTGGCCAGAAAATGTCATCACATCCCTCTCCTAATTTTGGAGATGTTATCATGCCTGGCAACAATATTGTGGGTGAAGATCTGCAATCCATTCCATTGGTTATAAGGCCCTGAAAATACGACAGTTAGAGCATTCTGGATGCTCACTCTTCCTGTGGGAATCACATGGTTCACTTCTGTGTGTCCGCAGCAGCGTTCCATCCCGGCACGCAAGCAGAATCTTGCTTGTTATGGTCGTTTCACAGTTGAGTCCATCCTTTGACTTCCTGTTTTCACAATTTGCAGCCAATCAAAGATATCTGTGGTTTTAAAGCATGTGTCAACAGAACAGATATCTGGAAACAAATGCACATATACATCCCAAAAGACTTGTGTCAAAACCAGTAAGATTGCACAAGGCGGGAACGTCAGAGAGCATTTTAACAGAAGAAAATTGTCAGAAATTAGTTCATTCAGTACAGTGTCTGAGCGTCAATAAACCATGCCTTATCTCCCTTGGCCAGTGGACAGCTTCTCATTGGGAAGGGTCCAAGGTAAGGCAAACAAATGCAAGGAAACCTGTCTGCCTGGCTTCATACATCACCAGATAGCCTATGGTCATCAACGGACAGGCTTCACGTTGACAACAGGAAAAATGTGACTCAGCTTCTACAAAAGGGGAAGTCCCCTTTTGCTGGGCTCAGACAATGGGCCTGTCCTTGGACTGCTCTGCAGGTCTGTCTTACCCTAGATATGCAAGGGGAGAGGACTCAGGATTCTTCCTGGGTCCTCGACAGGGACACTGAATTTGGTATGGAGGCAGAGGTTTTGCTCAAGCATGAGAAGACAGCAGAGGAAACTCTGTGGGACTTGTGGTCAGGTGGGTAAAATGACACCTGAAATTCCAGGAATGCTTCGTTTGGGTATGGAAACAGGAGAGGCCCAGCAACAAAACAAAAGCAGCATGAAGTCCTCCTCAGAAGAGTCTCCTGAATGAATAAAACAAAGAAAGCATCTGTGAGGGAGGTGCTATTTTCTCCTCCCTTCTCACACATCTGCAATTCCTGCTGCAGAAGAGAAATCCCCTCAGTCAGGAACTCCCTGCTCATCGATGCAAAAACCCTCTGTGTGATGCCCAGTGCCGTCAGTGTATGTGTGGTTCACATGTTGTGTGAGGTGAATTTGGGGGGATTCTTTACTTAAGATCTATCAGGCTGAAGAGAACTGCTATTTCCCTGACAACTGGGCTCCATCTCACGTAAATCATGCCACCACCCAGTGGGCAGACCTCGCTGTGGTGTCGATGCAGACATGGCCCGCTCTCCACCGAGCTCCAGGAGCCCTGTGGGCTCTGCAACTGCCCACCATTCCCCTCCGCTTATAGGTTGTCCTTGGTCGCTGCCTTGAAGCTTCCCCTTGCCTCGCTGTCTCCAGTTCGTTCTACTGACTGTTGTGAAGCTTCCATCCTCTCCCTTTCTTGCTGTGCAGTGAAAACATGATAAATGTGAGCCGTTAGACCTTTCAGGGAAGCACAGATTTACTGACAGGAACCAGGAGGAGGGGCTGGGGTTTCAGAGCTTTATGGGAAAGACAATGGCAATGGTAAAATGGTCATTAGTAAAAACGTGAGTTTTCTTAAGTTTCACCTCTTTAGTCTCCATTAAAAAAAGTTTATTATTTTTGACTGAATTATTTCTAGAGTGTGACAAAGATATCTTACTTTCCCATGACTTGTGGTCATGATGTGAAGTCTGGGGCACAGTGACACCCACAGGTTATTAAGAATGGCTTGTCTCTGTTGATCTCTGCGTCCTTGGTGAGTAGTCAGGACTGAAACCTGTAATTACTTAATAAAAGTATTGAATTGAATGAATAAATTTTCAACTGTGTTTTGATTAACTATGTTGAAAAAGCTCCAAGGAACAGAGATATAATGTGATAACACTGATAGAGAGCAAGGATTAAAACGACGAAACTGGAATTGCCTCTCCTGGGCTGGAAATTCCAGTTCTGATTGCTCTCCTTTGGATGCTACAGAAAAGAGAATGAAAGAGAAAAGCCAGTTGAAGTCTTTAGTGGCAGCAAAGAGACTGTGAGTTTTGAATGTCAGATTCAGATAATTTAAACTCATTACAGGGAAGAAAATTTAGGAAATAGGAAAGGTCTTGACTTCATACTACCCACAAGATTTCCAGAACCTTCCTTGATCTCAGGTTAGAGTGGAGCTCCCTCTCCTCCCCACCCCCACCCCATGCTTGAGTCCTGTGCTGCTTCTCCTTTCTTTGTTCCTGTTCTCAGTCTCCCCCGTCACACAACAGTAATAAAATGACTAAACCTTACTCACTGAATTTACTGTGTGAGCCAAAGCAAGTACTCCGGTAGCTGGGCAAACGTCCACATCTTCTGAGTCCCAGGGCGGCACTGACTGCAAGTCCCCTGTGGAGCTGGGAGAAGAAAGTGTGATCGGTCTTTCCTCAAATACCCACATGGCTAACTCCATCACCTCCTTCTGTCTGGTCAAGTCTCCCCTCCTCAGTGGGCACTTTCTGCTCTCAAGGGCTGAAATCCACCCAACCTCCAACCCCGTGTTCTGGCACTCTGCATCTTTCTTACTCTACTCCTTCTCTTTACTATGGCATTTATCATCTCCTAACATACTAGCGTGTCTACTTGTTCTATTTATTTTCTCTTCCTGCCTCACAGTTGAATGTAAGCCCCAAGGGCAGGGGTCTTACTTTGTTTGCTGATATATCCCAGCCCCAAGAACTGGGTGTAGCACACAGTAGATGCTGTATAGGGATTTGTAGAAGGAATGAATGACTCCTAGTCCACTGCCCCTCCTTTCACTAAGTTTTTGACTGGGGCAGCTCGAATCTCAGTGGGATATCATAGGGTTCCATAGAATTATAACCAAGGTCATATCATACACTCACACAGGATGACAGGCCACACATGAAATAGAAGAGGAAGTCCACTTAAATCCAATTCATTAAGAGTTTTTAAATGGCTATCTGGTCCAGGAACTTTGCTGGATGCCGTAAAGACAAAGGTGAATAAGCTATTGCTTCTGCTCTCAAAGAGTTGACCATCTGTTAGAGAGACAGATGTACAAACTGCCTCAGAAGACAATGTGATTGGGGCTAAAATAGCAATCTAAACCAAGAACAATGGAAGAAGAGTTTCCATTGAACATAGCACAATTCCACAGAATGGTTCTCTGTCCTGGTAAGGTAGCTCAAGTGGGTCATAGGAGGTCTGAAGGTATGGTGCATCAGGAAGAGACCTTATGTGCACCACCAGCTTCTCCTCCCTCAGGGGAGTGGAGTCTTCTCATCATGGCCTTTTCCTGCCTCTGATGTTAGTGCAAGTAGAGCCAACACGTGGAGTTGCAAGAATGAATCAGTAAACTGGAATTCACCTGTTGAGTCTCCTGGCTTCCAATTCTCTGGCTGGTTAAATTATAGGCCTCCTTCCCTTTTCCATATCAATTACTGCTGGTTTTGGGTCTCACAAAACCTATATCTGCCCAGCCTGCTCAGTGGTGTCCTGAATCAGTCTGGTCTCCTTGTGATAGCTTCTCATGCACTTCATCTTTCCTTCTATCATTCTAGAAAAATAGCCCGTTTTGCGTTTTCTTGATATCGCTTTACTCCTGGTTATCTGTGCCTTGGCTTATCTTTTCTGAGTGAGGAGCAGATGGCAGATGACTCATCACACGATCGTTATGACTTTCTTTGCCGCTCATGATTTCAGATTCCTGGCCTGGATGTCTCTTACCACTTCTGCTTCAGATGAGTCATCGACTTCAGGCGGCGGATTAGAATCACGGCTGTCTCTGCCCTAACCGGTTCCCAGTACCCGCCTCCAGGTCTGATGAGTGTTTAGAAGTGACGCTGCTGAGCAGACCCTTCCCAGTGAGAAGAATGGGGGTAGTTCTGTTTTCGTGATGTCTTATTTCTATTGATTGCCGGAAGGTTCTTGTATCAGTCATTACCCTAAATATTTAAAAGCTGTCCAAAGACTTCATGAGTGAAGACAAAGTATATCTTAGGTATCTACTTTTACTTATTGTGTTCTCTGTGGCTTTGGAAAGTAAGAAACAAATGAGTTACATCTTTTTTTTGTGAAGCTTTTACTGATTTCAAACACAAGGGACAGTATCTAACTATCTGCCTACAACGTGCTGGTGTGTTCTTTTGGGTCACGTTAGTTTTTGCATACCCAGCTCCTAAAGAAGAGCTACACACACAGTGTGTATCTAATAGGAGCTGTGAATTAGAGACTATAAGGAGGCGTCGGTTGGAACCCATCAATCCAGTTTCTACATCTGTAGGAAGGAGAAATTATGCTAGACAACTATCTACTAATGAGAAATATTGTAGGGTAAATTGAACAGCTGAGATTAAGTTCAACAAAATATGTAAATATCACATTTCTCCAATTTTACAGGAAGGGAAAATTGCCTTAGGAGTGCATTGAGTAAGTACTGTCTACAAAGTACAATTTGAGGGATTGAACTCAGTCCCTTGGACACTCCCACGACACAGGCTTCCCTCTTACTTACCATCAATAGTGCTGGTCTTCAAAGTCAAGGAATAAGGATCTGCATAGAGAGCACACATCAATGGAGTGAAGAGACAGTGCTGAGGATTTTCTCCGGCTTCTCCTTTATAGATCGTTTTCACCTCACCTAGCACATGGGCATGAAGCTAAGGCAGAATTTCCCACATTATATTCTGCGGCCTCCTGGACCAGCTGTACTCCAGGCTCAGCTGTCAGTGTTTATCTCCGCACTCTGCTTCACGGTGTTTACTACTACCTGAAAACACACTCTTTCAGTCTCCACTATCTGCCTCCATCACCGCGAGGGTGAGCTCCTGCAGGGCAGGGACGGGTCCATGATTTCTCCGACGTGAGCGTAGTGTTTGTGGCATATACTAGATACTCTGTAAATATTAGAATGAATGAAGCAGTGTCACGACGTAAAAAACAGACCTGTGGACAAATTCATATGGGAAATGCTAGATAAACAAAGAGAAGCAGGTTTATCTACTGTAGGACCTTCTGGGCACTTCAATACAGGAATGCATATTATGAATCTCAAGAGGGAAAATGTGCTGTGCTCCCCCAGCTTCTTTGATCACAGAACCTTTTTTTCAGCAATATTGTCCTCAGGTCATGAGATAAGTAGTTTCAGTGGAGAGACCAGATAGTGCAGATGGGAGAGAGGCTTCCTCGGGTAGCAGAAAGGCCTACTCAAGTGCTCTGGGGATTTTCCTGCCAGACTCTCTAGAAGACAGGCTCAGGAGAGCTGGCCTTGAGGAATGAGATCTGGGGATGAGGGATGCTTGGAGGAAACACAGGGAAAGAAGGGAGGTTCGCAAAGACTGACTTTCGCCAAGACTGACTTTGCTTACCTCGTTATGCTCCCCTTGAATGTGCTGCAAGATGGCACAGTCTGCCAGATGCACCTTGGAAATTACAATTCCTGGCCATGTGTCAAAATTATGGGTTTTTTTTTTCCTATATAAACTTTTTATATGTATAGATGAACAGACCATCCATGTAGAGCATGAAGGCTTTTCACAAAGTAAACACTCTTATAAAACTAGTATTCAGAAAAAAACAATATTACCAGAAGCTACCTTTTATCAGTTTTATCTTTTGACATTTTTGATTTTCTGTATCTTACACTTGTTTTTTAATTTTTTTGTATTCTATGTGTTTTCTGTTTGCTTTCTTTATATTTATTTTTTAATATTTTTGAGATAAACATTTAGAATTATTGTGGTAAAAGATAAACTGAGGCATATTTAAAAATTTTAAGAGTTTATTTGAGCAAAAAATGGATTCAAACCAGGCAGTGCCAAACCGGAAGTGGGTAGGAGCAGTCCACCGACAGGAGCTAGGGAGGAGACTTTTATAGAGAAGAGGCAGAAGCAAAGCAGGGGAATTATTTGATTGGCTGTAGCTGAAACCTTTGCCTTATTTGTGATTGGTTGTCCTTAGGTTTTGATTTCTTAACCTTGATGCATTTACAGGCTTAAGTTTGGTTTGTTTACTACATAGGCTGCTAAGGTGTTAGAACCACCACACTCCAATGGCCTCCTTGTTTAATTTAACACTTGCTTTTTAATCCTTTTCTCCTAATACATACATTTAAGGCTATACATTTCTTTCTAAGTACTTCTTGATCTTCATTCCACATGTTTTAATGTATCATATTTTCTTTATCATTTAGCTAAATTATGTTTAAAATTTTCACTGTGATTCTTTTCTTTGAACTATGGTTTCTTTAAGTGTATTGTTTACTTCTCAAACTTTTGGAGACTTTCTAATTATCTTTGAGAGATTTTTAGTTTAATCCAAGTTGTCAGAGAATATACTCTGAATTATTTCAATCCTTTGAGATTTCTGACACTTGATTTATAGGGTCATTTTGCTAAAGTTTACATGTATGTATATGAACATGTCAATTAGGTTGTTTGTCTTTTTTTCTTATAAATTTTTGAGATAAATGATCGAAATCTTCAACAATGGTTGTGAATATGTCTATTTTTCTATTTAGTTCAACAACTTTTGCTTTATATATTTTGATTTTATGTTATTGGGTGCATACAAGTTTAGAATTTTTATATCTTTTTCATGAAATACACTATTTTGAAACCATTATAACTTTATATCCCTTGTAGATCTAATAATACGTTTTATGTTGTTTACTTTAATATCAGTATAGCTACATCAACTTTCTCTTGTGTTAGTATGATATACAATTTTTCTATCCTCTTAGGTGTAATCTTTCTGTCTCTATAGTTAGGGTGTTTCTGCTTTAAGAAGAATGTATTTTGGCTTTAATTTTTTTCATTGGGTCTGTCAATCTTTATCTTTTCTTTGGAGTTTTTAATCTATTTTTGTTTTATGTAATTATGGACATTTTCGATTATTATTACCATCTTGCTATTTGTTTTCTATTTCACAAGTTTTATATTTTTTATTCCTTCATTGCATTCTTTTTGATTGTTAGAATTGTTTTATATATTATTCTTGTAATATATATTTTATATACCTTCTACATAGATATACATTATCTTATCTATTTATACCTGTAATCTGTTCTTATAACAGTTACCTCAGAGATTACATGCATGGTACTTCTGTCACTTCCCAAACAAGGTTAGGACAATAGGAAACTTTAATTCCATCTATCCTCCTCCTGCCTTTTGTGTAATTGTTATCATTCATTTTAATTTTACATGCACTTAAAACCCCACAAGATATTCTTATAGTTTTGTACATCTATATACATTTAGATTTATCCACATTTCCCCCCTCTCTGTTGCTCTTCATTCTTCTCTGTATTTCTGTTTTCATTGGGATCTTTTTTCTTTTTTCCTGAAAAATTCTCTTTAGTATTTATTGTAGTATGGGTCTGCTGGTAACACATTTTTTTCAGTAATATTTCAGCTGGAATGTATTTATTTCACTCTCACCTATGAAGTATATTTTTACTGTGTATAGAATTTTAGTTTGGCAGTTATTTTCTTTCAGTACTTTGAAAATATCATTGCATTGTTTCTTGGCTTCTCTAGTTTCTGTTGAGAATTTAGTTATTGTTCTATTATTCTTTCTTTAAAGGAAATGCATCTTTAATTTCTGGCTGCTTTTAAGATTTTCTCCTTAGCTTTGGCTTTTAGCATTTTTTACTTTGATGTTCAGGCATGATTTTATTTGCATTTGTCCTGCTTAGTTTATAGAACTTTCTGAACCTGTGTATCGATGCCTTTCATTAGTTTTGGAAAATTCTTGATCATTATCTCTTAAAATATTGCTTCTATCGCATTATTTATATTTCTTCTCCTCTCCTTGAGACTTCAGTTATAAGTCATCTAGAACTTTTCAATGAACTTCATATGTCACTTTTGCCCCCCCCCCCTTTTTTTCATTCTCTTTGCTTTCCATACTTTGCTTGGATATTTTCAACTGACTTATTTTCTGTTGAGTCTAACTTTCTGTTTTGTTTTCACTTTCAATTGTTGAATATTTTAGTTCTAGAATATCCATTTGATTCTTTTTCTGAATTTCAGTTCTCTGATGAAATTTTCCATCTTATAATCTGTTTTCTTGTATATATCAATTATTTTAAAGGCCATGTCTCCCCCACCCAGGAGGCAGGATTTTTTTAAAAAAAATTAAAGGCCATGTCTTATAATTCCAATGTCTGTGTTAGCTGTGACTTTGTTTCCATTATCTTTTGTTCCTCTTGGTCTTGTTTCTTGGAGTGTCTGGTAGTTTTTAGATTAAATGATGGGTATCGCATATGAGAAATTATGGACTCTTGATCACCTCCTTGTAGAAAGGATTGTTTGTATCCTCTTCCAGGCAGCTGGTGTAAGGGCCTGTCACCATAGTAAAAATGGGATGTGAGCTGACTGAGGCTGGACTGAAGTTTGGGTAGGGCCTGGCTTACCAGCACTCTCATCTTAAAGCACTGGGTATCTACTGGGAACCCTTCTTCTTGCCTGGTTCTAAGGCAGTGTTTGTCTCCTCAGCACCATGAAATTGCCAATGTGTCTGCTCTCCATTTCAGGGATTTTCTGCTTGGTTTCTTGGGGAATCCTTTGAACACTGGGATCACTTCTCTGCTGCCCCTCTCTCTCTGGGATTTTGACCTCTCAGGTCCTGGTTAACTGAGCACCTCAAACTTCAATTTTTGTGTCTTTAGCATTTTGAGGTTTCTGTAAGCTCTGCTGGACTCATTGCCACATGCCCCCCACCCCGCCCCAGTTCTTTGACCACCACCAGGCTCTGATAGGACAGAGCTCCACAGAGAATGTCGGATTACTTCTCTAGTTGCTTTGGCAGTGCTTTAATACCATCAGATATTGTCTGGGCTTCTTAGTTTTTTTCAGCTGGAGGGTGAGTCTGCTGTAGTTATTCCATTATACCTACCTACCTAAGTAGACGTGCTACCAAATTAAATTTTGTTTACCATTTATTTATTGAACATTTGAGTGCCAGATAGTGTAAAAAAGCTTTGTATATCCATTCATTCATTAAACAAACATTTATTGAGCACCTAAGTGTGGTACTTTCTAAACACATGGGCTACATCAGTGGACACCACCATCAAAATGGCTGTCCTCATATATCTTCAATCCTGGGGCGTGAGATTAAAGATAGACAACAAATATTATCCATCTTCATTTACAGATGATAAAACCAAGACACAGAGAGATTTTTTTAACTTGTTTGGAGTCAAGTAGTTAATGAGTGATAAAGTCAGAGTTTGCACCCGCATTGCTCTCTGAAGCCCTATACTATTCTGTATAAAGAATGTTTGACCTTTCCCAAGAGTGAGAACTTGGCCCTTTATTTTGAAAATCTTGGGAGAATTGCCTATATAAACTCAAGGTATTATTCATGAAATAGGAACTCTCATTTATGAAGAATTTTGTAGACAAGTGTTCTGTGATGCTCACATTAAATGGACCTTTTTGCTTTTCAGAACCAAAAAGTGAGATGGACAAAAGTTCCTGTGGAGTAGTTGGCCTCTCTTTGCAGTACTCATCCCCATTGCTTTGTGGATGCTAGAGACAGCTCATTATTTCTGGCTCCTCTTTTCCAAGATCTTCAAGCAACACCATGGCTCCTTGCAATCACTAATGAGTGGCATGGTTGGAATTCTCTGCCTGACTTTTAGTAAACTCCTCAGGACACAATTTTGGTTTTTGCCTTCCAGCTCTACATACCACAGTGCAGGTAAGAAGCCCAACTGTTTGCAGCCTTCCCACCATTGGACTGAATAGCATTAGGCTGATATTTAAATATTTCAGCTGCTTATGTAGTCCATAAGTCAAATTCTTTGCACTTGAGTTCCTCTTGGCTCTCTAGACACAGACAGTAAATTGTTTTTTAATCTGGCATTTATTTTCACTTGACTCATTTTTAAAGTCATCTTCATTTTTTTTTTTCCTGTTCATTTATAACTCTATTAGCTTGGAGACACCATTCATTTTGTAAGCAGTGCTTTAAACACATTTCATCTATCAGGATTAATTTTGCTGAATGCACCACCAAATAAATACATTAAAAACAAGTGTAACACTTCATTAATCAAAATGTCGACTTCCACAGATGTGAAATGTCCCCCCACCTTTAAAATTCTCTTCCTTTGCTTGTGAGTGCTTGTCAGTTTGACTAAAATATAAAAAGTGATATAAAACACTGTCATTCTATTGGAATATGCATGCAGGATTTGAAGGTGCAATCCATTATAATTAAGGCTAATTAATTATTATATGGTCAAATGAGCAACAAATGCACATGCAAAATCTAAAAAGTTAATTATTTGAAAATTGGTTAATCAATTGTGCATTCAAATGCACATTTGTTTTAGCATGCAGACACTTTGCACTTTTACAAGGGATTAATCTAGATAAAAAACCGTTAAAGTAAAACATTTTTGACATATTTCTGCTCTGTGGGGAAAGGAAATACATTAAGATCAAATGGATCTGTGTCTTAAAAATCACACTTGTTCTTTCAATAAACAATCTTCAAAAGAAAGAAAAAAATATTAGTATGAATACTCATTTAGAATGACAAAAAAAATCAGTACAGGTTACCTACTCTGTGGGAGGCATTCAACCTAAACATAATTAACAGGAAATCTCCACCGTGTTAAGTGGCCAGCCACCTGCATGAAGTCTCCCTAAAGGCCAATATCCAGATGGAACTGCTGTCTTAAAAACAAAACTAGAATCACGTAAGGATGTACAAATCCCCAGTCAGCTAAATGGTTTCAAGCAAGCTCTTTTCATCTTCAAATTTCACAAACCTCATAACTTTTAAAAGGGTGGAGGGAGCACAGGAGACAGTCACAGTGGCAGCAACAACAAAACCCTGCAAACTGCGGGGGAGACATGAGAAGACTGGCTGTGAAAAGAGCCCACAGCACACGTTACCCGTTCTTTTGTACATTCTCCAGGGAGTCACATCCCCTGAGAGCAGAGAAAATGCTTCATTGGCTCCTGAATATCAGAAATAAGGTTCCACTGCTCATTCAAGGTGATTTCCAGAAGCCCTCTGTGGGAGAAGCAGGAGCGAAGTTGCTAAACAGGGAGGGGGTGGAGGCGTCACAGGGGAGAGCACAGAGGTGAAAACAGACTCTCCTCATGATGACAAGTACTGGTTTTAGAGAACAGACAATTAGCTTGGATCCATCGAGGGCATCAGATTAGAGCTGGCTCTGAAAAGGAATCTCACGGATCTGAACTTTGTGTGATGGGTGGTGGAGAGTCATTGAAGGTTTCTGGCTCAGAATTATGACCTCATTTAAGCTAAATTTTAAAACGCTTATTCTGTTTAGGAGAGATTGGAGAAAAGCAACATTTGTGACAGGGAGAACTGTTAGAGGTTCTTTAGTTAATTGAGGTAAATATGTCTGAACTTTGAAGGAAGAGGAAAATGAAGCAATGGGTATTAGAGACATTTCAAAGATTGAATCAACACGACAGGAGCAGTTACAAATGCCTCGAATATTTAATGCTCTAAGACTGGAAGAGTGATGGTACCACTGGAAGAAATAGGAAAATTGGGATAAATGATATATTTGGACTTAAGATGATAAGTTTAGTTTTGGAAACTTTGAGCTTGAAATAATAAGTCAACAAGTACAGATACAGAAGTTAGTAGAACTGCTCTCGTTGCTTTTGGGAGTCATCTAGATCAGAGTGGGTCTGCTGAAATGAAAAAGGCTGAGGAGGAAGGGAACTCTCAGGAGACAGAGAGTGAAAGGAAAAGAGGAGGAAGGTGAGAGAGGAACCAGCAAGAGAGGCAGGAAAAAGGCAAAAGCATCGGAGGATACGTAGAATAGCACAGAATCACATGAGCCAACGGTGATTGAAACGGAAACCTGTAACAAACCATCACCATTGTGAGGGGTGAGGAGTTTCTGTGTGAGAGCAGTTAATTAGGGTTTAAAAACAGAGAGATCAGTAAGGTTAAGGTACAAAAAGGGTCATGGGATTAGGGTTTAGGATAAGTGTCAAACATGTGATGTCATTAAGCAAAAGGAGTTATGGAGAACATAAGTAATGAGACCATCAGTTGGTTCTTTAGTAAACAATTAACATTGACTGAACATATAGTATGTTCAAGATTCTAGGCTAGGTGACACGAGACACGCTTTCTATTCTCAAGGAGCTTACGCTCTGGATTGGGAGATGGAAAGAATAACAATGCAGCAAATGATCCTACTCAGAAGAAAGATACACTCTATAATAGCTGTTAACAGTTGATACACTGAAAGAGAGCAGGCTCCACAGGTGGGGGATGATCCTTTATCCGTAACAAGGACCTTAGGACCTTAACCAAAGGTAGCCCTACGCTTGGAGTTAAGGGACATGAAGACTTATGTAAACAGATGAAGGGAGAAGAGAAGGCCTTCTAGGTAGGAAGGGCGAGATGCTGAGAAAGTGTTAGGTATCACAGCAGACTGAATCTAGTGCTGACTCAAGGTTAATTCTCCAGCTCCCCACCTCCTGCTCACAGAATCCACGTTTACTCAGGTAGTGATGGAGAACTCCTGATCGCAAGTGGAGAGACCCTATCCTTGCTTCAGGGCTTGGGTTGTGATTGGTCTAAATTAGAAAAGAGATTCTCGTGCACCTTTTGGCTTTTCCTCTTTGTTCTGCTTGTAAAATGGACTAATTCCTCAGGAAACAGTAGCTAACTTGAAACCATGCTGACAAGCAATGAAGATAAAAGACAAACACTAAGTTTGGCTGAGCAGAGAGGTAGAGAGAGCCTGCGTCTTTGTCATTGTCATTGAGCAGCTGCACTGGCCTAGAATACCTCCCTCTAGACTTCTTGTTCTGTGAGAAAAAAGCAACTCTTTGTGGCAACTATTTAATCATTTTTTTTATAACTTGCAGTCAAATGATTCATAACAGACCTAGATTTTGAGCAGTTATGAATATGGGACACTGAGAAGTTGAGTGGAAAAAGTCCAGAAGAGATTTCTGGAGAATGGCAGACTCGATCTCCAGACCAACTGTTCTCCTGAGAACAAAATGCTGAGTGAAATACAGGAAAACACTCTTTAATTGCATTCATTAATGGCAAGAAATAGGAATATGCAGGCCAGAGACTGTGGTGAGCCTGTTACCCAGATAAGTGCATGGAGAACACTCAAAACAGGCTTCTTTTTTGAGGGCATTAACCACACTATGAGAATTTGAGCATCGCCCTTTATGAGACTGTGAAATTCAAGGAAGGGAAAAACCATTCTGGAAGCCACCTAAAGTGAGAGTCTAGTGAGAAATCCCTTATGTAAGCTGGGGTCACGAAATACTCTATGTCCAGAGTACGTATTGACTAGAAACAAATCTGCCTCCTCTTTCTCTTTGGGAAATTATGAGAAAAACTTGGTATTTAATAGAAAAATGTATCCTTTGATATATGTAACCACAATTCAGCTTTGTGACCCAAATTCATGCTACCTGGATAGCCAAAAATCCAAGTTGAGAATTCAGTTTAAAGTGCCCCTGGACACCTGAATGGAACAAAGACAAATTCTTTCTGGAACAACCTTCCTTCAAACCAGGCATTAACACATTTCCATAGATAAAGTTCCAAGCATATGAGCAGAGCATCATAAAAAATATCATTAAATACAAGGAAATAAGGTATCTTATGTGAGAAAGGAAGCAGAAACATACTCAAACTTCAGATTTTGGAATTATAGGACACAGAATATAAAAGTAGTGAATATATTTCAATGAATAAAGTAAAATCTGAGCAAATTTGAAAAAGCACAAAACAGAACTTCTATAAATGAAAACTATAATTATTAAAATGAAAAACTCAATGGACTGGTTGAATAACAGATTATACACATCTAATAAAAAAATTAGTACATCAGAAAAAAAACTGAAGAGATGATCTTAGTAGTCCAGAGATACAGAAAATATCAAAGATAAGTCAAAATATAGGGAGAATAAACAGAAGAGGTCAAACACATTTATGTGTGTATATATATTTAGTTGAAATTTCGGTTTGAAAAGAGAGAATGAAGCAGAGGAAATATTTGAAGATATTATGGCTGAGAATTTTCCAGAAATGATGAAAAATATCAGTATTATTCAACAAATCTCAAGCCAGCAAATTAAAAAAATTCACACCTATGTGCACCACAGAAAAACCAAAAACATCAAAATCATCCAGAGAATTACATGCCTTTTGAAAACTACTCTTGGCATGCTACTGGGCAGTGGTAGAAATGGAGTGCATAACTATGTGTCTGGAACTGCCCTTCTTGAGCTGGGGTCTGCCAGACTCTTTGAGATGTGCCATTGGGTGGGCCCATCAACCTCTTACTTGTAAGATGGAAGTAGAACATCTGGCATGGAGGATGAGCAGAGGGCAAAAGCAATCTGACTCCCATCTCATCCGCCGTTATTACACCAGCAACCATTTAGTGCACAATTTTAGTTATAATTTAGTTACAATAAGATGATTGAGGAAAACAAAGCCAAAGCCTGGTTTATGAATGGGTCAGCTTGGTATGTTGCTACTTGTCCAAAATGGACAGCAATTTTGCTGCAGCCTTACTGGCTTTGAAAGACAGCGGTGAGAGAAAATCCCCCTAGTAGGCAGAGCTTTGGGTAATGTATCTGGTCATAGACTTTGGATAAAGGAGTATATGGACCTATGGACAGTGGCTTGTCAGGAGAAAGACTGAATGGTCAGAGTCCAGGACGTATGGCGTAGAGGCATCTGGATGGATCTGTAGGAATGGGCACAAAGTTTAAACACCTTCATACTACTTATTAACACCTGCCAGAGAGCAGCTACCACAGAAAAGACGCTGAAAAACAAAGCAGATCAAATACCTTGGCTGATTGATGTCAACAGAGTGTCCTCGGCTACCCCAGTGCTAGGATAATAGGCACCTGAACAAAGTGGCTGTGGTGACAGAGATGGAGGCTCTGCATGGAGGATCCCACTTAGTAAGACCAATCCTGCCACTAATCCCATCAAATTTCCAGTCTGTCAGCAACACATACCAACACTGAGCCTCCAATGTGGTACCATTCCTTGAGGAGACCAACTGACCACACGATGGCTTGAGGGGTCAGGTGGGCACCCTGTGGCATTTCAGGGCAGGGCAAGGCATTGGCCATCCTAACCCTGGGCTGGCCATGGTATCTTCAACGGGCGACTCTGTTGGGGCCTCTCGCCCAACCCCCATCAAGGTATTGAGTGTTTCTTTTGGGATTGTCCATCTGCCATGGGTTGGGCTGGTAGGCCTGTGGGAAGGAAGATTACCTTCCCTGCCCTGGATGGGCCTGCATTTTCATTTTGCACCAGGCCTGGCAAATTATGAAGCTGGTCCTTCCTGACAGGAGCAGGCCCCTCACACCACTGATGGGTGGTAAAGTAAGATGACTGGGGGTTCACAAGTAAAGCTCTGATCTCAGTGCTCGACAGAGAGTAAGTGACCCCACATGTTATCTGTCTTTATTGTTATCATGACTATGAAAGAGCAGAAAACAAGAGGAAAAGCAATGCTAACTGCTGTTCAGGAACAGGCAGGCTGAGTATATATGTACGTAGATTAAGCAGGTAACTGATTTTTATCTGCACATGATACCATCCAGTCAGAGGCAACAACATGCTTTTCTATCTAAACTAGGGTATACAAGAGCATCACTTATTATTATATACTTTTAATTTAATAATTTGATTTAGTTAAAAGATTTATATGCTCTAGAAACTCTAACGAAAAATAAAATCTGTCAAAATTCTCTACAAAAGGAAAACAGCAAGCTGGAAAGAGAAAATTAGATCTGAAAACATCAGGCCAGGGTTCAAAAGTTTAACCCTGTTTAAATAGAGGGAGAAAGGAATTCTAGAAGTTACTTTCCTTTGAGGAAAACAATATGGCAATTATATAAGGCTAGTTCAAGAAAAGTTGTAAGTGGACAGTGTGAAGTGCTGATTTAAATGGACACGAAAAGATTATTGACTTATTTCCTCTTTCACTGTCATTCAGCAGATATTTACTGAGAGCATCCTGTGAGCCAGGGACTGGGGACACACCTGTGGGCCAGGCAGTCAAGATTCCTGCTCTCAGGAATTTTACTTTAAGCTTTCCTTAAAATAAAATTAAGAGAATTATCATAGTATATGTGGACAAACAAAAATTAGTTAAATAATAAATGTTATTAACATTTTTATTACTCAAATACACAGATCGTATGTGTGTAGCTTGATAAATTTTACGTATGTGTATATCCGTGTAAAACCATCTAGATCAAATTTTAAAACATTTCAATTCTTTTTTTAGAAAGTCCCCTCACGTCTTTCCAGTGAATAGCCATCCCTCTCCTCAATGGAAGCCACTATTTGGACTTATTATTACTTTCGCCCATTACTGAACTCTCTGTAATGAAATCATGTAGTACGTGGTCTTCTGTGCCCGCTTCTTTCACTCAACATGTCAGTGAGATCAGCTGTGCTGCGTGGACAGTTGTCATTTTTTTTATTGCTGACTAGTATTCCCTTGTCTGAATTTACCTCAATTGCTTTACCTACTCACATGTTGCTAGATGTTAGGACTGCTTCTTGTTTCTTGACCAGTCTTGCCAGGGTTTTATTAACTTTATTAATTTTTTTAAAAGCTCTGCTGTGGCTTCGTTGAGTTTCTCAGTTGTTCATATCTTTTCTTTTTCATTTATTTCTACTTAAAAAAAATTATGTTCTTCATTCTACCTTCTTTGGATTTAATTTGATCTTTTTCTAGTTTCTTGAGGTGGAAACTTACATTTTTTAAACCTTCTTCTCATTTAAATTCTATAAATTTCCTAATAAGCATTGTTTTGCATTCCCTAAATTTTGTTTTATTTTCATTAAATTCAAATATTTTCTAATTTCCCTATGATTTCCTCTTCAATTAATAAGTTCTTTAAAATATAATGCTTAATTTCCAAACAATTTGGGATTTTTTAGTTTCCTTTTTGTTATTATTTATTAGTATAATTCCACTGTGGTAAGAAAGCATATTCTGCATAATTGCAATGCATTTGGAAAATTTTTGACTTGTTTTATTTACCAGCATATGATCTACTTCAGTAAATGTTCCTTGTGCACTTAAACATATATTTTGCAGGTGTTGAATATAGTGTTTCATTCATTAAATGTTGGTTAATAGTGTTGTGTGACTTTTCTATATTCTTACTTTTTTTTTTGCTTAATCTATCAATTACTGAAAGGGTGTGTTAAGGTCTCCACTATCATTGCAGGATTGTCTATTTCTTTTTAATTTTGCATTAATTTTTGCTTCATAAGTTTTGAAAGTTTATTAGGTA
The DNA here is from genome assembly GCA_031878705.1 of Tapirus indicus. Classification (NCBI taxonomy): domain Eukaryota; kingdom Metazoa; phylum Chordata; class Mammalia; order Perissodactyla; family Tapiridae; genus Tapirus; species Tapirus indicus. Next base: position 153,619,292 of record CM062919.1, read on the forward strand.
CATGCTTTGGTGTATATACATAAATACTTACATTTAGGTCTTTCAGATGAATTGACTTTTTATTATTACGAAATATCTCTCTTTATGTCTGGTAAGATTCTTTCTTTTGAAGCTTACTTTATTTGACCACAATACAACCATAGTAGCTTATTTTTTCTCCAATTAGTGTTTGCATGGCATATCTCTTTCCATTCTGTTATTATCTCCTTATCTATGACATTCCATTTAAACTGTGTCTTTTGTAAATAGCATGTGATTAGGTCTTGTTTCTTTATGTAGTCTGACAATATTGTAATTGGAATGTTTAGTCCATTCGCATTTAATGCAATTACTCACTATGAGTTTAAATATATCATCTTGCTATTTTGTTTTCTATTTGTTCCATCTGGATTTTCTTGTCCATCTGTCCTTTCCTCCCCATTTTGGACTGAGTATATTTTTATTATTGTACTGAAGCTTTTCTATTGGATTATTCTTTGCATTAATTTTACAGGTTAAAGTTTTGCAATATATGTCATTATTTTATCATAGTCAAACTTGAATTAATATTGTACCATTTCACCAATAATGTAAGAACATCATATGGAATAATGCTATTTATCTCACCTCCTGTTCTTTGTCCTTTTTTGGTCATGTGTTTTAATTCTCTATTTTAAAAGCCAACAGTGAAGCATCATTATTATTATTTTACTTTAAACATTCAATAATCCTTTAAGTAAATTTTAACAAATAGCTTTTTATATTAACTCACACGTTTACTCTTTTCTGTGTAAAATACTCTTTTTATTCCTTCCTGCATATTCAGTCTTTTCATCTAGGAAAATCTCCCTTCAGCCTGAATCGCTTCCTTTAGTATTTCTTGTAGTACTGGTCTGCTAGCAACACATTTCATCAGCTTCAGTTCATCAAATGTCTTTATTTTACCTTCATTTTCTAAGAAAAGTTTCACTGTATGTACAATTCTACATTGAGAGTGTTTTTTGTTTCTCTCAAGTGTGCCTCTTTTGATGTTACTTTTTCTTGGTTATGGGTCCCATTCTGTTCTTGCTTTGTCCAATGTCTCGATTTTTTTAATGTATGTCACACTTTTTGTATGAAGATTAGTAGACATTTAAGTAGAAAATATTTACCCCTGTAAAGGACATGGTCATTTCTCTTGTAGGCAACTATTGTGATCTCTTTGATGGAATCAGTGGTTGAGCTGCGTTAATAGTCTTCGCCTGTTACATTAATTAGATTTCTATTTGCCTTCTCACTTCTTAGAAAGTCTTTTGATGGTCCAGGTTATTTTAAAAAGCTGTTTAAAGAAATTTGCCTAATGAAATTTTATTTTTCTCTTACATGGTTCTGCAATAAGTGAAGGTAATAAAAATCACACCGTTATCCTTAAAGATGGACTCAGAATGATTAACTGCACATTAAATGTATTCTGTGCATTGCTGTAGTTCATGGTAACAACGTGATAATTTTGGTCACTCTCATGGGCATTTGTAATGTGTTTGGCTCCTCAGCGTATAATTCTCCTTGCTGTTTGGGGGGGGGGGGGTTGTCCATTGTGTAGACTGGTGGGTGTGAAGTCTCTTCTCTTTGCCCTCCCTCTCATCACTAACTGTAAGTCAACGTGCAGGTTCCTGAGCAAGACCCAGCCATCTTGACCCAGGATTTTGAATGTGGAGGTAGTGAAACGAGGAACTAGAAATAATTTACAAATGTGGAGAGTCCAGTGGTGGCAGTGCTACGTGTCCACAACAGTGATGTCCAGCAGGGTTGGGGCACAGGGCCACTGGTAGCAGGTGACTGTTCTTGTGGTGTGCCTTTAGTCTTGGTTCTGCAGCCCTGAATCCATTGGCTCCTGACCATTTTCTCAGCCTATTTCTCTATCCAGCCTTCTCCTTAATTGTGTAATCCACCCAATATTTTTATTATTGCATTTCTTTTCTGATTAACTTAGCCTTAGTTGGTTTTAGTGGCCTTCAAGCAAGAACCCTCGCTGATATAGGCACCTTCTAAATGCCTGGTACCATTCTAGATGCTAAGGTCGTAGATATAAAAGATATAGTTTCTAATTGCAGAGAAGTACAAGATATTGAGGAGCTGGATATACTAAACAAAAAACTTACAATAGTGTGTATAAATGTATACTAATGTATACAGGGGCTATACCGGAGGTGTGTGTAAGGACAGGAAGAGTAGAGAAAGTGCCTTGCTCACCTGGGGGTCAGGCACTTTCACAGAGTGGTCTCTGGAGCTGAGGAGGGACAGCTGGCCGAGGAAAGCAGCCATACACAGGAGTGGGGAAGGGATCCTAGACAGAGGCGATAGCGTTGGCTGCAGTAGGGAATTATGTCAGGGAATACTGAGGGGTCACTAAGTCATGGGATAGGTCCATGGTGGGAGAATGGCAGGAGGGAAGACTAAATGTGTAGATGGATGCCATGTGGGATTTAGAATTTGGAGAAGAGATTCAAATATGATTAGATAGATCTTTCCAGAAAGGAAAGGGTGGATGAGAATGATCCAAGAGGTGAAGAAGCCAGTTAAGACTATGATGTTTCTTAGTGAATTTCATATTTTAAGGGGCCAAAATAACATCTCCCTTCACAACCTCTCCTGTGTTCCTTTTGCAAACTTGCAGGTATAATGTCTTCATAGCAAACCTGACTTTTTTGACTTCCAAATATTAAGAGCTAACAAGTAAATTTTTTTTTTTTTTTTTTTTTTTTGTGGGGAAGACCATCCCTGAGCTAACATCCGTTGCTAATCCTCCTCTTTTTGCTGAGGAAGACTGGCCCTGGGCTAACATCCGTGCCCATCTTCCTCTACTTTATATGGGACACCACCACAGTGTGGCTGACAGGCAGTGCGTCGGCGGGCGCCCGGGATCCAAACCCGCGAACCCCGGGCTGCCAAGCGCGGACTAAACCGCTGCGCCACCGGGCGGCCCCAACTAAATCTTTTTAATCTTTCATCATCTTAGGTTTGTGTGTCATGATATTTCCATTCTTCCCTTTACATGTTATTGGAAAGCAATAACAAAATTACCTCATTATTAGGAACGTTAAAACAGAACTTTGAAGTATCTCTCAACAAACTGAAGAGTCAGTCTCTTGATTGTGCATGTTGCTATTGCGTTGCCAAAGGAAGGGGTGAAAGCAGAAGTGGGTACAGGTAACAATTAGATGCAATGTCTGAAGGGGTGCGATGTGCACTGGACCAGGAGATACGGATGATGAGATAGTGATGGTGTAACTGAAAGCAACAGATGTCTCAAAAAATGTATTAGAAGATAATGATCAAGGTGAAGCGGTTCCTGTGTGCAGAAGGCAACATACACAGACCTAAGTTCTGCAAGGGAAAGATGTTTGCCCCCCACTTACTGTGTTCCCTTCTTGTCTGGGCTGGGCTGTAGCCAGAAGAATGATGAGGAACAATTTGCTTATGATCTTTCTTTGCTGAAGCCCACAGGAGAAGCCACGTGTACACTGTGTTTTAGTCCCAGAGAATCCTCGAGTTCTGTTTTAACACATATTGTAGCTGAGACGTTATGGGAAGAGGAAGCAGCGTTGGTGGTGATAGTAGGAGGGGCAGGAACGGAAGGAAGGGAGAGAAGAGGAGAGATGGCAGTGAGAGGGGAAGAGGGAGGGGAAGCGAGAGAGTCTTACAGGCTGTGAGAGAAGACAGGTCACTTCAAAAGAAAATCGTGAACTGAACTAATTCCCACTACTGACTGGTTTAAATGAGAATTGTGGGGCAGCCAAGGGTCTAAACATTCGTTATAGCAATTGTTCCAATCATTGTTAAGTGTTTGTTGAATTAAAACAATTTAAATAAACTTTTGGATTTTAAAGGGAGAGGAGAAGGGTGGGGCTGTTGAGAATAGAAAAAGTCTGATGCAGGAAGAGATGATGGAAACGAGAAAACGTGATTGGTCTAAAATAGGGAAGCAAGTCATTTATTACAGATGAGGTGAAAACCGGGAAGTCTGGATGAAAAACGCCAGGCTCAGAGAAGCTGCGCTGCCTGTGTCGTGTGTGACTTCATTACGTCACAGGAGAAATGCGGGGACCACACTCTTCTCCAAAGAAAGCACAGGTCTACAACCTTCTGCTGGTTTCCATTCTTCTGCATCTGTAGACTCCGGGCTTGCGATTATTTTGGCGCTGTTTACTTTGTAGCTTATCACGAGATTCAGAAACAAGTATTTAACTGTATCTTGACTTAGTAGGAACAGAGTTGGCCATGGCATTAAAATGTACACAGATACATTTCTGAAAAGATGCAGCCCAAATGTTAATTAACAGTGGTGACTTTGGGGAGTGGGAGTGGGGTTGGGATGAGTGACACTTTCACCTTTTCACCAATTTTTGTAAATTATGGTAAAGTTAATTTTTAAAGTTAATATTTTAAACAATTTTTCTCTTCCTTCCCTCTTCCATCCTTCCACATTTGAAGTTTCTCTTGAAATTACAAAATGCATACATGCTTGTTGTACAAATTTGTGGTAATTTATTTAATCAATTTCTATTGACAAATTTTTAGGTTGTTTCTAATTTTTTGCTCTGACAACCACCGTTAAGGTGGTCATGCTTGTCTGTTTCATGTGTTTCTGTTTTACTGTAGAATAAATTCATAGAAGTAGAATTGCTGGGTCAAAGTGATTGTGCCCTTTTGGGAAATACTACTAAACAGCCTGTTGAAATGTTGTAGCAATTTATGCTTCCAGAAAAGTACATGAGTGTGTTAATTTCCCCTTACAATCAACAACACTGGATATTATTATTCTTTTTAATCTTGGCCTATCTTATAAGTAAAATTGATTTCTTCTTGTTTAAATAGGAATTGATTATTAGTGAGGTTGGGAATAGTTTTATATGCTTAATGGTGGTTATGCTATTTTTAAAAAAAATTGATTTGTAAGCACTTTCTTTATAAAGTCATATTTACCCTCCACCATACATTTTGAAAATGTTTCTCCCGATTTGTACCATCTTTTACCTTTGTTTATAGTCTCTTTACGTAAAAGTATTGTGAAGGTTTTAGGAAGTCAAATATGTCAATCTTTTTCTTTAGGGCTTCTGGGTTTCATATCATGATTTGAAAGAATTATAATGAAATATACATCACTGCCATCTTATTGGTGAGTAGTGGGGACTCAAAACTTGTTCTAAAATTCAGGACTATTTTACAGAGCTATGGGTAATCAAGTTGACAGAAAATATTAGCCACCTTAAAATTACTAAAAACACCCCTATCTTTTGTGTGCATCATTTCTTTGTCTAACACTACCGTCTCCAGCAACTATTGCCTGCTACTCAGAAGGCTAAGTGAAAGTTAAAACATATTTCTATGACAAAAAAACAAAAGAATAAATTCTCACTTTGCAGTCCCTGTCATGAATAATACAAGGTGCATTCTTTTTTGGAGAAGGGGTCATGTTGTGCAGACCCCTTATTGGCATATCAGTTCATTCCCATGTAATGAGTTAGTCAAGGTGGAGATGTGTATTTGTGTTGGTGTTGCTGTAACAACTCCCGATAGTCATTCTTGCGTGTACCCTTGCTGGATATCGAACCCAATACGGAACAAGCCCCTTCATGCTTTCCCAAGTGAGTACGAAGTCTCTAAGGCTTCACGAGAGCGGAGAAACATAAATTGCTCTCAGTGACTACATTTGGTCACCTCACACAGTCGTGTCTGCCCACTCTCCTCCCCCAGCATGTGAGCCCCTCCTGTCCTTCAAGCCTCAGCTCACACACATCTTCCTCTGATGCCCACATTAATCTCCCTCCCCAGGATTCGTATTTCGGTTCTGAGTTCTCATGGCCCCTTGTGTGTCCCACTCTTCCCCAAGTGTCTCTGCCTGTCTTGCTTTCTAGTTATTTAAGTAGCCATGACTTATTCCTATTAGAACGTAGACTCACGGGGGAAGGATGTTCATCTAAATCAACCCGGCATTTCCTCACCGTGCTTCTTATGAGGATCTTACTCACCTGAAAGGGTGAAAACAGAATTGAGCTAGATTGGAGAGAAGTATAGAAACTCAAAGTTAGAGCTCAATAAAATGGAAGTTTTAGAATCAGAAAGGAGGGCCAATAAAATTACTGAAAATCTGAGAACTAACCCAGGTAATGCAGCTGCCATGGCTGGCTAACAGAAAAAGCGCCAACTTAGGAATCCTTACTTTTACTGTGTGAATATTTGAAAAAATAAATGTCACCTCAGACTATTATGATTTAGAGTGGTCTGTTCTGCTGAGTGACTATTCAATAACCAAAAAAAAAAAACCATTTTCTATACAAAATTTTTTCAAGTCACAGCCAATAAGAACATACAAAGTAGTTCACTGAATGAGGAAGGGAAAATTCACGTGTCTAGCAACTGATCGTATGTCAAAATTTATGGTTATTCTTTCCATCTGGATGTTTGTCATTTTTTACATTGATATAATTCAGGCAAGTCCACACTTCCTATAAATACAACTAATCTTTACTGATTTTCTTCGACATGAATTTTTAGTCTAATATAGTAACTGTAAAGCAAAAAAGATGTTTTATATTAAAACAGAATTTAATCTTCTCAAATAAAAGCTAAAATTATGTTTTATATTGTCATTTGATTTGAACCAGAGGGACTGGTTTTGGATTCTTTGAAATCTGCATTGTAGTCACAGAACCCCTGGATCGCGTGTGTATAGGTGTGCTTAAATCAATGTAACGTGGTGATTTTCTTCTATGGAAAAAGAGCTCATTAAGTTTCTGTCTTTCATCAGTCATCGACAGAGAATAGCCAATAATTGATTTGGGAAGGGAGGGAGAACCTTACTGGGAGAAGCTGGCACTGATTTTTTATTTTTTATTTTATTGAATCTGTCTCCTGATGATTAACACAGAAATCCCTCCAGCAATTATGAACTCTGTTATAAATGACCATCCCATAATTTACAGCTTCCCAGGAGCCGCTTCAACCCAAGCATGTGTGTAATTCTCTCTCCTGGCTCATTTCCATCACATACCCCCAGTCCAGACTCTCCCCCATGTGTGAAGTGCTCCATGCCAAGGGTGTATGTTTCTCTTTGCCAGAAAAATTGACCTCTATGGAGAGAATACTGGAGCTGGTTTCCAAGGATGCATTCTAGTGGAAAATAAGGATACTCTCAATAAAGGAATTCTGTAAGTCTGTCCTCACACTTCATTTCTAATCACTGATTTCAGCCTCTGAAACTTCCTATGGTTTTTTCCTCCCATCTTTTTTTTTTTTTTTTTAACTATCAGAGGTATGGGTAAACAACTCAGTTAATAAATTTGAATTTTAGTTCCTTTTCTATTTGTATTTCCCCTCCTCTAGCAGGGATGCTAATGATCTGGGAAATGTCCAAAATATGGGTATTAATAGAGAAAAGAAAAAATGATTTGGAGATCATATAAACCAAATCCCTTCCTGAACAATAAGCACTTGAACACAGAACCATATTAAAATGTCCCAGGCCTGTAAAAGATACTTAATTTGCCTCTAATGGAGCTCTTATCTATATTAGTAGTAACATTCACATGATTATTAAATGGACAGATTTCCTTCCTACCATGCATGGTAATGGTAGGCTGAGGAAAAGCAGATAGCCATATTCATAGCACTGGCCTAGAAGGTATAGGTTACATTCCCAGGAAGATAATTTGTGCATTGCTAAAAGAGTATTGCATGCCTACCTTTCACTGCACTGTCCTTTTCCAGGCTTCCCAAGATGGACTTGGGTATGGAATGAGGGTGGGGAAAGAGTATTATGAACAGGCAAAGATAGTACAGAAGACATTGTATTACAGGGGTGAGCCAGGGAGCCAAAAAATGGAGCCAAAGGGACCCATCTGGGACCAATGCTCAGTTGCTGCTCATTCAGTTAACATATGCCAACCTCCTGCGATGGGCTAGGCAGTGGAGCAAGGTTCTGGGGCTAGAGCTGTAAATACAAGGAGCTCACTGGATTTCCCATCCAGAGTTCACCGTCTAACATTGAGTCAGGAAGAGGCAGCATGAAGGGGAGACTGTCAGTCATGAGGACAGAATGCAGCGTGGTGAGAACTGGGAAAAGGCTTCGGGACCCAGGTCCTGAGTGTGAGCGTTCCTTGTACACGGCCCCAGTGGGCCGTATCAGGTGAGGACAGAGTCAACTGGCTGAAAGATGTGGAGATAACTCAGATGTAGTTCTTGAATGCGGGCGCTTAAATCTAGAGGACGCTGCATACAACCTACAAGGATTACTATGTCATAGGACAGGATGCCATCCCTGCCGTGGAGTGGGAGGAGATGGCAGAACTCACTGAGCCACTACCGGCTCCATCCCACCATCTTCAGTGCCCAGGTTCCTTCTCTGATGAGGCTGCCTTGCCCTCAGCTGCCAACGCAGAGCAGCAATACTGGGCTGTTCTGTGCATGGATGTGGCCAGTGTGTAGACTGGCAGTGTACACCCAAACCCAATCAGCCAGTCTACAGCCTGGTAGATAATAGACGATGTAGCTTGGCCTGAAAATATGAATTGGCCAACTGGATTATTTTTCACTGGAATTGAGCTCAGAGCCACTAAGAGAACAGACCAGTTAGCATGATGAGGTACAAGTGAAGCTGTGACTCAGGGTCAAGAGGGACTGTGCTGTCCCTGAAAGAAACAGGGACAGTGGGATCCGGTTAACGGAGGGGCTCGGGGCTTCAGCGCGCCCTTGCACCCCTCCCCCGTCTGACTGACGAGATGACTTACCATGGCATTGTGGGACGACGATGACAAGAGCAGGTTTGGAATAATAGTGCTGGTAAAATCCTGAACTGGTTCAGGAAAGGATAGAAGAAGGAAAATTCAAAGCAGTAAATACCAACAACTGTTTTGGGAGTTTTGCTGTGAAGAGGAGAGAAACGGAGCAGTGACTAGGGGAAGAAATGGGGTCAGGAGAGGAAGTTTTTAAGATGGGAAATAGCGTATTTTATGTTGGTAGGAAAGATGCAGTAGCAAGGGGAACAACGATGATGCAGGAGAAAAGGGATGGAGGTGCTAGAGGATGTACTTGAATGAGGGGAGTGGGTAACTGGTCGACCAGGGGAGCGCATCCTCTGTAATGGAAGACGACAGGGTAGGAGGTGAGAACTCGTAGAAGTTCTCTTCTGATAGTTCCTATTTCCTCAGTGAAATTGGAAACAGTGTGAGCAACTTGAGAGGCATCAAGGGACAGGAGGTGGAGGAAATGTGAGGAGGGAGGACCAGGCATGAAATCGTGGTGTGAGAGAATGGAGGGGCTGCAGACACGCGAGGGCAGGGCAGCACTCAGGGCTGCTCGATGGTCAGTGGTCACATCTAGAGTGAAGCTCGTCCAAGCCAGCGGCGCTGTGGGTGTGGTGTAGGTGTAGGCGTGGATTTAGTCGTGCTGTGATGGGCTAGGTAAGGCCTAGAAAGGGAGGTAGACGTGGGACTATGGAAGTATGAAAGGGAATGATTACAGAAATTGACCTGGAATTTCACCTCATCATTAACTTGTGAGGGGGTGAGAGAAAGTGGGGGCCTAGTTGTGGGAGTGAGGCTAAGGTAGTACAGAACAAATGGTTTTCACATTCTATTAAAATTATCTGTGTGTCCTCTTCTCCCACTGGATCAGGGTTTCTCATCCTTGGCACCATTGGCATTTTAGCCTGGATAATTCTTTATTGTGGTGGAGAGAGCTGTTCTGTTTATATTGCAGGATGTTTAGCAAAATCCCTGGTTTCTACTCACTTGATGCTGGTAGCACTGTCCCAGAGGTGACAATCAAAAATGTCTCCAGACACTGCCAAATGTCTCCTGGAGACAAGACCAGCCTTGGTTGAGAACCACGCCACTGGACCACAGGCTTCTTGATAGAGGATGTTCCTTATTTGTTGTTGTATTCCCAGTGTTTGCAAAATACTTGGGCACACAGTGGAAACAGCAGATGTGTGATAAACTGAAGAGTTGTAGTAACAGTCAGTGATGTGCTGTGTCGAAGTTCTCCAAGACCACCCCCAGGTTTGCTGATTTGCTAGGAGGACTCACAGGATGCAGCATATAGTCTTACGGCTCTGATTGCTTACAGCAAAGGCTACTAAGCACAATCAGCAAAAAAAGATGCAGGGGACGAAGTCTGGGAACCAGGTGTGAGCCTCCGAGGGTCTTCTCCCAGTGGAGTCCCACAGGAGACACTAAGTTCCTCAACAACGAGTTGTGGCAACTCATTGCTGTCTGTTGTCGACCAGGGAGGCTTGTTAACAACTTGGGGCCCAGGGTTTTGACTGGAGGCTGGTCACACAGGCGTCTCTGTCTGGCACCCCGATCCAGACTCCCAGAAGGAAAGCGGGGTTCAGGATAAGCATATTGTCGGTGCAGTGCAGGCACAGTGAGTCACTTTTATCAATTCTAGGAATGGTGGGAGACCCCAAGCCCCTGAAATCCAAGTTGCTGGACACCAACCAATGGTCAGCCTTGTAAGCAGGGCTTCCAAAGGATAGAAATCAGGTCTGACGTGTTAACTCTTCTCTGCCCAGGGGATTTACATTACACATCACATAGAGAAACAATGCAATTTCCACTTAAGCCTTGTTTTCAAAATTTGTAATTCCCTGCCCAAGTGCCTCATTTCTCATCTCTTTTTCCTACCAATTTGTAAAAAAATAAATAAGTAAAAATGTCTCCAGTCCAGCACCACACAGCTCTGCACAGCCCATTTCCCTAAAAAGCAGTTCGGGGACCATTGATCATTTATAAGGAAGGATGCCAGGAGATCCAAAACTTTCTACCTCTCATGCCACGCTGCCAGAAAAGCAAACTATTCTCCATGTTAGTTCACATAGGAAAAAAGAGGGGCTTTTATTTGTGTAATATTTAAGAAACCTTTAGTACACCCTGTCATAGCCGCTTCAGCCTGAGAGCAAAATACACTGAATAGAATAAACTTATTCTTGAAAATAGGGTTTAGCACAGCAAAAATATTAATGATAGTTGTTCAATCTGTTGACCAGAGAAAAAACTTGTCCAATTATTTAAAGACTTGTCTCAAAAAAAGAAATAATTCTATGATAAGTGACAATCCTCATAACTATGAAGAGTTCATTAGTAAAGGTTACTCCCTACAGAGCACGGCAGACACAGAGGCTGCAGGAATGAGAAATGCTGAGCTGCTCTCTGTGACCCCACTCATCGCTCAATTAAAAGGCCTTCTTAATGAAGCCCTAATAAAAATAAAGAAGTGGGACTACATCATACTCAAAGCTTCTGCACAGCAAAAGAAATCATCAACAAAGTGAAAAGGCAAAAGACAGAATGGGAGAAGATATTAGCAAATCATTTATCTGATAAGGGGTTAATATCCAAAATATATAAAGAATTCATACAACTCAATAGCAAAAAACCCAAACAATTCAATTAAAAAATGGGCAGAGGAACTGAACGTCTTTCCAAAGAAGACATACAGATGGCCAACAGGCACATGAAAAGGTGCTCAACATCACCAGTCATCAGGCAAATGCAAATCAAAGCCACAATGAGATGTCACCTCACACCTATCGGAATGGCTATTCTCAAAAAGACAAGAAATAAGTGTTGGTGAGGATGTGGAAAAAAGGTAACCCTCATGCACCATTGGTGGGAATGTAAATTGGTGCAGCCAGTATAGAAAACAGTATGGAGGTTTAAAATTAAAAGTAGAACTACCATATGATCCAGCAATTCCACTTCTGGGTATTTATCAGAAAAAAATGAAAATACTAACTCAAAAAGATATATGCACCCTCATGTTCATTGCAGCATTACTCATAATAGCCAAGACATGGGAACAACCTAAGTGTACACCATTGGATGAATGGATTAAAAAAAAGTGAGTTATATATATAATGAAATATTATTCAGCCATAAAAAAGAAGGAAATCCTGCTATTTGCAATAACATAGATGGACCTTGAGGACATTATGCTAAGTAAAATAAGTCAGAGATAGGCAAATACTATACGATCTCACTTATATGTGGAATCTGAAAAAAAAAAACAAGCTCATAGATTTCATAAATATGAAGAACAGATTGGTGGTTGCCAGAGATGGAGGGTGGGGGGTGGGTGAAATGGATGAAGGTGGTGTCAAAAGGTACAAACTTCCGGTCATAAAATAAATAAGTCCCGGGGATGTAATGGACAGAATGGTGACTATAGTTAATAATACTGTATTGTATATTTGAAAGTTGCTAAGAGAGTAAATCTCTGAAAGTTCTCATCACAAGAAAAAAATTTGTAACTGTGTGGTGACAGAGGTTATCTAGACTTGTGATCATTTTGCAATATATACAAATATCGAAACATTATATTGCTGGCCTGAAACTAATATAATGTTATATGCCAATCATGTCTCAGTAAAAAAAAAAAGCTGAAAACTAGGAAAAATGATGCTCTAATGAAATGCAAGTGAGTGATATATATTTTGGGAAAATTTTGAAATATGCTCAAACTTTTAAAAAGATAATTCATTTGTTAGCTCCAAAGTCTTTAAGAGCATGGAATCAGACAGACCATGATTAAAGTCCTGGATCCTTCACCTGGTAGCTGTGACCTCTGGGCAAGTGACAATTTCTCTAATCTTCAATTCCCTCATCTGTAAAATGGAGTAGGAGTGCCCACTTCCTAGTTTTAAGTATAAAAGAGAGAATGACTGTGAGCACACAGTCCATCATCACAGCACTGGCCCATGGTACATTCTCACATTTCAGCTCTCGTTTTAGCGACATGTTATTTGCTCTTGCTATTTAACTATCCACGTGTTCAATCGAAAGCTTTGATTTGACACTAGACCTTGCTGTACGTAGTAGGCACATATCGGTGAACAAGAGAGTCACGTGCTCTATCCTCACAGTGCTAAGAACCTAACAGGCAAGTGAGCATGTGAATAAAACAAGTGGTAACTACCAAGAGAAGCAAAAGTAACCGAGAAATTGAAACACTGCCCACAGACTACTGAGCTCCATCAGTGTTAGGTGCTGGCTTCAGGAACCTCTGAATTAGCACACAGGGCATGAGGATCAATCCCATTTTGTAAAAACAAACAGCAGTAAAAATGATCCTACACGTGACTAATCGTGTCTGGTGTTGACTGTGTGAAAGACGGACACCAGTCTATTCACACCACATGGGCAGGAGAGGGGGTACTTTGTATGTCTGTCCCTAGATTCATAGACTGCGAGTAACATGCTACTTTTGAGATTTTTGAGAAAATTTTAATTTACAAAAGTTTTAAGGGAAGTCATATTTCTATAAAGGGAGATTATTTCAAAGACTATTACAAAAGTCCTCCTAAGAAGCAATGCATGTCTGACCAAGGTATTGGAGGAAGAGAAGAAACAATAAAAGGACAATTCTAAGTTAGCGTAATTGAACCTTGTAACCAGCGAGATGTAGACAGCAAGAGAGCAGGAGTCAAGGACAGCTGCTGGATCTCTGCTGAGACACCTGGATGCACTTAGCTAACAGAGAACACGAGAGGGTGGGGCGTTCCGAGGGATTACGATTTGACCTTGGGGCATGTTCCCATCAGGCTCCCGCAGGACATGAGAGAGAAGAAAGCTGTCTGACAAGGGGGTCTCCGTCTCAGGAGAGACATCAGGACGGCAGATGAACGCTGCCTGGGAAGTCGGTCAGTTTGTTATTCACGTATCCAGTGCCTGCTCTGTACAAGATGTCAGGACAGAGGGGTCTCCTTGTCGGTTTCTTGCCTGCTCTCCTATGTTGGCACTGTCCTCTCTTCACTCTTCCACTTAGCCCCTGACGTCTATGTCCCTATCTTACACCTTGTCATGACAAATACCTCCAACTAACCCCAAGGTCTCAAGTTCAAGCCTTCTCCCCTCTGTCACCACCTCCTATCATCCTCGTTTCCTCCGTCCGGTACCCTGACTCCACACGTTCCTTGCCTCACTGGAACCTAGAAGTCCACAATCTTCTCATTGTCAATTCCCAACCCTCTCACGTTCTCACTTCAGCTCTTACCCAGCTTAAATTCCAGCCCCTTCTCCCCTGATGACTCCCACGGAGCTTTACGTTCTCGGTCATCTCCCCTGCAGCCAGGGGTTTTTGGTGACTCATTTCTGGCCCTTAATCTGTTAGTAGAAACCTGGTGGGGTTTAAGGGGGTGGTTTTGGGAAAGCTTTGGTGTGCTCTTTCCTCCTCCCTTTTTCCTGCCTCAAATGAGGTCATGGTGGCTAAAGCCTTGGCAGCCAGGTGGCAGCCACACAAGAAAAGCCATGAGAGCTGCCATGATGCTGGCTGGCCCTGACGCATCGGAGCAGCTGAACCGAAGCAGCAGTTGCATTCCTCTGGATCTTTTTATGCAAAATGCAATCCCTATTTGAGGCAGATGGCATTCCTAATAATATGCCCCACAAAAATGAGGGGTGTTTTACTGAATCTCTGTCCCTTAGAGTGTTTTGTGCTATGGTGAATGTTTTTCACCAACATTCTGCTATAGGCCATGAAGAAAGTTGATGCTTAAACAAAGGAAAAACAGATTTCTATCTGTATTTTAGAAAGAGCCCTTAGTTGGATGTATGGAAGGTCACAAAAGACACCCTTGTCCCTCCTTTAGATAACTCTTCCTCCCTCCATGTGGTTGTGGTGGGGGTCAAACACCCCCCCCCAATTGCATAGCCCTAGTAATTACCCCAGGGAATGAAATGTGGACCAAGTACCAGCCAGAATCCATCCTTAGGGTTGTTCCAATCAGAGCTTGAGGGAGGAGGCTGAGCCCTGATTCTGGCATCATGGAGCTGGGATGCTGTGAAGTCCAGTCACCCAGGCCGTGCAACCCGCTGTTACAGTCTGGGTTCTCTGGAGGCAGACAGAGATGGAGCTTGGGGTGCAGGTGTTTATTAGGGATCAAGCTTGTAAAAGGAACGTAAAAGATACACTGTGGGGCAGAGGGAGAAGTGGAATCGTGATGCTAGTTTGACAAAACCCCAGCCAAACCAGCAGGGAGCTCTGGAGAGAATGAAGCCCATCAGTGTCTAGCATGGGCCCCGAGAGGCTGGCCAGTCCCACTCAGTCACCAGATGGGACTACTGTGGGAAAGGTCTGACCTCGAGTGAGTGACTCTCTCCAGCTGAGGCAGACCCCAAAGGAGCTGACAGCTGGGGGCTGCTGGCTCACTGCTCTCTGCAGCTGGCAGCAAGTCCTTTCTGGAAGGGAACTTGGCCAGTGCCTCTCCATGCCCACCACACCCTCCATGTGGAGGAAGTCTGTCTGCAATAGGTGAGAACAGGGCCAATATCTTGACAAAACCAGAGCTGAGGGATGGAAAAAGAAACCTAATAATAGACTTGAGTCTATATAGACCCTGTTGCAATTGAGGCCAGAACTACTCTTACCATTACTAGTTACTCGAGCCAGTAAATTCCTTTTTTGGCTTAGCCATTTTAGCCATGTCAGTCAAGGTTGAGACAGTTCTGTTTAAGGCGATCATTGATTTGAAGGAATAACGAGTGGTAGAGAGACCTTCGTAGAAGTTGGGGAGAAGCGGTGAGCCTCTAAGATAGTAGCAACGGTGAAGCACAATGGTGCATGGAAGGGTTGACAGGCTACGATGGCCAGTTTCATGCAAGGACTGGGAGAGCAGGAATCCTCCAAAAGCCTCCCGGCCTTCGGGTTAGGTGCTCCCTGACTACCCGCCCATATTTATGTACATGGGGTAAAGGAGCAGGTGGAAAGTGGGCGGGATCTGTGGGTCTAGATGTATAACATGCTGTATTTCAAGGGCACACATGGACTTATTTAAAATCTAGAATGCTGGCTAATAAGTTTTCAATGAAAAAGATCACCACTGACTGGCAGGAAAACTTAAAACAGCTGACCAGCTAAGGAGTCTTTCTGGCTAGACGGGCCTATTTATGAAGTTAAATTTCAACTAGAAATTTGCTCGAGTCAGGATAAAATAAGTTAAATGACACTTTTTAATTGTCATGAAGCTGTGACACTCATCTCCACCACAAGGAGAGATTTGCCAAGAAAACCTGAATATTTTGTCAGTTGGCTAGGAGGCCTGTGTCCTTGGACAATAGGAGCAAAAACCTGGAAAATACTTAACCCATCACCTCTTTTTGTCCCCAAGACTCAACGTGGATTTCCTTGTCTGTTCATCATTATCTCATTATCTCATGATATATTATAAGTTCCAAGCTTATACTCTATATGGTTTAAGAAAAGTACTTTCTGGGGCCGGCCTGGTGGTGCAGGGGTTTAGTTCATGCTTTTGCAGCCCCGGGTTCACTGGTTCAGATCCCGGGTGCCCGCCAATGCACTGCTTGTCAGCCTTGCTGTGGCGGCGTCCCATATAAAGTAGAGGAAGATGGGCACGGATGTTAGTCCAGGGCCGGTCTTCCTCAGCAAAAAAGAGGAGGATTGGCAATGGATGTTAGCTCAGGGCTGGTCTTCCTCACACACACACACAAAAGAAAAAATTATTTTCTGACAATATCTATGGGATGGGATTTTTGCCTCATAAGAAATTATATAAAATCACCTTATGAGATGGATTACTATAGAAAGGAATCTTATTTACATAAATCTTCATTTATAGAAAATGGCACTGGTTGACCTTTCCCCTGCATTTTGTTACATCTTCCTCTAGTGTCAGTTACCCTCATTTTGCCATCCATTATGAGTACCTGAGTAGTGGAGACCAGAGGAAGGCAAAAATCGGGGAGGAGCCCAGGATGGTTGAGTGATCGCTTTGTTAGATTCCAGAACCTAGAGGTGAAGCCATCACATGCTATACATACTCTTTAACCTCCTCACTTCATCTCATATATAGAATTGGCATCTCTCTGTAGGGGAACAATTAGTGATATACACAACGCCTCTTATAGGGTGATACGGAGTCATTCAACAATTGACGTCACAGTGAGTTAGGTGCTGCCCAGACTTTATACCTATCTAGAAAAGTGTGTCATCCAAAGGTATAGACAAAGAAAGAGCACGCTGGATCATTGTGGGCACTAATCCTAACTCTGCATTCCCTGCATCACATGCTCGCTACAGTGCCTCTCCCTCCCAAGCTTCACCTTCCTCCTTTCCCATTAACTCACAGCCCCTTATTTGTCATCACCTCACACTGTCTGAAGGACTTTCTGTCCTCACTGGGACCACCCTGCCCCTTCCCAATTTGCCTAAAACATGAATTCTTAATGGGATAATATCACCCCCAAAGGGGCAAGCTGTTAAGTACAGGCTGGGCAAAAACACCTCAGATATTTGAAAGGTTTGTGGTTCCCCCAAAGGGCCGCAGTACATAAGCAGATATGCAGTATATCTTTGGTGTTCAAATTTCATGCAGGGAGTGACTAGGGAAAAAAATGTCTAAAAAGGCACCTGAGGGAATGATAAAAATACAAGGACGAGAAACCCTCACCTAGAAGCGCCACCGACTGGATGTTAAGTGATGTCAATGCTGACCTCTTCCTGCCCTACGCCCTGCCCTGCTTCTGACCTTCTGTAATGTCTGGACCAATGTCTATGAGAAGGAAAATAGGAGCCCCAGAGGCAATTGTAAATTTTCTGGTAACTGCACTAAAAACGGTAAAAAGAAACAGCTGAGTATATTTTACTTACCCCAATATATCAAAAATATTCAACATATAATAATTATTAATGACATATCTTACATTCTTTTTGGTGTGAGCTAAATGTTCAAAATCCAGTGTGTGTTTTACACTTGTAGCACATTTCAATTTGGTTGTTAATTTTCATTGAAATTACTTGACCTGTTTTTAGATTTCATAAAATTTACAATTAAAGAGCGGAATCATATACCAGAGTTATCCTAAACATATTTAAACATTTCCAATAACCAAATAGAGTATCTGGTATTTCAATTTTTATTTAAATTAACTAAAATTAAGTGAAATAGAAATTTCAGTTTGTCAGTCACATTAGGCAGGTTTCAGGTGCTCCAAAGCCCGGTTAGTGGACCATACTAGAAAATGCAGGTTTGGTCTGTTATTTCCTCACAGTTCTTTTTCCCTTTTTTGGCAGGGGGGATTGCTGGATACAAATGTGTGAAGAGGTAAAATGTAAGACTCCAGCTCAGGACAGATATGTGACATCAAAATTCACGAATCCCCACTGTTATTAGGCGATCATATGGCTCACGTCTCAAGGACACCCTTGCACGGGGACAGCTACAACACAGTACAGCATCACAACCTCTTCTTCTGACCTAGGGCAGACGTCACAAATTGAAGACGGTGTTCTTCTCCGCCGAGCTCAGACAGAGCCTCAGAATACTTCTAAAGGTTACTTCAACTACGAAACGCCTCTTAGGACAGTGTTTCAGTAGCCACAATGAATTAATTGCAGTTACCATAAAACCGAAAGCATTCTGCCATCCTTGTCTTGGTTCATCCCATCATAATCATGTTCAGAACATATATTAAGTGAACATAATGGTTTTAGACTAGGACATAAAATGATTCCCGGGCAGGAGAAGGAAGCACCCATAGTTTACGGGTAAAACACAAATCCCTGAGGTAAAACAGACTTGGGACTGAATCCACGTTCACCACTTATCATCTGTACAATCTCAGGCAAGCCACCTAACTTCCCTGAGCCTTATTTCCTTGTTTTAAAAATTGGAATAATAACACCTGCTTTGCAGGATAATTATAATAATTTAAAAATATAGGAGATGCATTTGGCACAGAGCCTGGCACGTAGTAAGCATTCAGATTAAATTGATATCTATCATCTTGAGGTAACTATCTTAAATTCTTAGCTAAACGCTCAGTGCTCATATTCTTTGGCTTCTCAATTGGCTTGTTAACATCTTGGAAGGAAGAATTATGTGCCATTCAACATTTTTATCCTTTCCAGAGGTTAACAAAATTGCTACCATGCAGCTGACCTTCAATGACCACTGAATAAATGAATCAATGTACCCGTAAACTTATAATTACTCTCATATAATTTAAAAAATGAATTTACCTATTGAGGTCAAAATACAGGCTGAGCAAATTTCTACAAGGCCACACCTCGTCTAAGGAGTGTACGTTAGAGCAGGTTCAAAATTCTAAGATCTATGTTGACGCATCTTAGAGTTTAAGCTATTGCTTCTGTTTTAATTGGAACTTAGGTCATGGGGTGAACAGGGCACGTGGTGAGGACTTGGAGAGCAGATAGTATCACAGAGGAGTGACAGCAAATTGAAAGTCTTGGCGTCAGAAATAGGAAGTAGTGAAGTAGGAGTTTTTAGGGGCAGGTCTGCAGTAGGCAAGAAGTCCAGGTCCCAGGAGGTGAGTTCAGCGTGGCACGGCTGGGGACACATGGTTAGAAGGTCAAGAGAAGGACAACCTGACAATCAGTTACTTTCAAGTGTATTTGGTATCACGTAGTAGAAATGCAGCTATTGAGACTAATCTGGAGTAGGACTGGAACTTCTAGAAAGTACTGTGAGGGTAAATCAGGAAACCAATTTTAAGTGAAATGCCAGAGTCGTGGGTAAATCCAGAGAAACACTCCCTGCCACAGCCTAAACTACTATAATTCATTACTTGAATTATGGAAATAATCTTCCATATGGCTTCTCCTCCTGTCTTTCTCCCCTTCCTTTCCATTCCGCATGGCAGTCAGAATGAAGTTTCCAAAATGCAAAACTGATCTTACTGTTCCCCTAATTTACACCCTTCGGTGGCTCCAAACTGCTCTCACAGTTCAAACCCTCTAATATGGTCTACCAGTTCCTGTGAAATCTACTCCTTAATTCTCTGACCTCATCTATTACATTGCTCAACACTGTAATTTAAAATTCAGCCACACTGAATGCTTTCCGGCTCTTCCAATAGGACACCTGCCATGGTCTCTCTTCTGGATTTCTCAAGGCTATTCCTTCTGCCAGATTATCTTACCTCTTTTCTGTGCTGGGATAACTTTCTTGCGTCCTATAGGTATTGGTTAGAAGGCATTTTTTTCTGGGAAACTCTCTCAAATCTGTCAAGTTTGAATGAGTTGCCTCTGTACTTCCTTCCATGGATGCCCCGCCTCCTCCTTCTAACTTCCCTCACCCCGAAAGTCTGTCAGGACAGGGATCATATACATCCTCTTCAGTTATGTTCCCAGGGCCCAACATGCATAAGGTGTTCAATAAATATTTGTTGAGTGGACAAATGCATGCTGGAAGCTTGTGTACAAAGAACAAGGCTGGTTTCTATTCTGGAAAGTGACACCACAGGGCAAGCTGCTAGATGGGCTAGGTGCTGAGCTTGAGCTCCTGGACAGAGGCTACGAAAGATCTCTTTGATTGTGTTCAGAGGCTGGGGACAAGTGAACTAAGAGGCCTGTCTCTGAAGGCTGAAGAGACAGACAGTCAAGAGCCAAGCAGGCTTTTATGGACATTTAGTATGTTGTAGTTGTGGTTAGGATGGAGCCCGATGGCTGCCCATCCATGTTTCTCTTCTTTTTTGCCAAGCTACTAGTAGAATATTGATTCGTTATTGTTCACTGTGTTAACACTAGCATTAATACTGAAAGAAAAAGGGCACATGATAAATATATCTTATAATTCTCATATAATTAGTACACATCCCAGTAATGAATGTTGGTGGTCTTTCTCTAATCTAGATTAGTTTATAAAACGTAAAATGAATAAGCATTTTAGCCATCGGCTGACAAATAGAATTAATGTGTGGGAAGAATATAAACACCATCTTTTGACCAGAATTACCCAGAGCAATATCTCCTCTGCTTTACTTGAACCTGCTTCTCTCGTCAATTTTACTCTAAAATTCCAATATTTATGTATATAAAAAACTGTATTTATAGCCAATTGTTTTTTCATTTTACTGATGAACCAAATCCTGAGTGAGGGATATAGCTAACATGAAATACTTGTCCTACTACATAAAAACAAAGTACAGCCTCTGCCTCTGGAAGGTATTTATTGTGACCTTGATAAATTGTGACCCCTGGTGTGATACGTCATATCATTACAACTCAGAGGCTGGAAAGACATTTAATTAGTCATATATGTCCAAGAATCCTGCCAAATGTCTTTCAACTAGTAACATAGCATCCAATGGCTGGATTTTCTTTCTAACTGGCTGTGGTGGGGTCTATCCTCCCCATTTGGCTTACTTCTCCCGAAAAAGTCCTCCTGTTACGCTCTCACAGCACCCCATAGTTTTTCTTTAAAGTACTTGTCAGAATACATATATTTATTGGTTTATTACGTTTTATAACGTTTGTCACTGAGTTTATTACAAATAAGCACAATGAAAGCAGCAGCTATCTATTTGGCTCGTCAAAATGTATTCTCCAGCATCTGGCATAGGACCTGGCATGAATCCGGCACTGAAAAATATTTTTTTTGCATTACTAAACAAATGCACTGAACTTTTTAATCCTGAGTGAGTTCTGGTTTTGTCAGAAAGCAGAAATCACTCTAGTATTTGGGCAGGAATGAAATCAATTCAGAGCATTGGCACTGCTGCCGGAGAGAAGGTCTGGAAGACGCTTTTCAGCAAATTGGAAGCGCAGGGTTGCGGGAGAACCGCTCTTCGCGATCCCCGTTGTGTGGTTGTGCCCAGGAGGACGGCGGAAGCCCTGCGAGCTTCTGCGGGTGATCTCAGCCGCCTGCTCGGGGCAGGTCACTGCGGGGAGAAGCGCGGACAGCCAGGGCTGCTGCCAAGGGTGACCTCATCCGCCGCACAGCTGCCGCCGCGGGGCCTCTCTCCGGTCCTGCTAACGCCCCCGGGCGCAATCTAACCCAGCGCCCCTGGGCGGGGCTCCTGGGACCTGCAGTCCCACAGGGCACACAGGGACGACAGGCGGCTCCGCGCCCCGAGCCAGGAGGAGGAAGAGCCGCTCCACGCGAGGGGACTGGGATGCTTCCACATCGCGGCCTCCCGGCAGCGGGGCTCACGGCAGCCGCGCTTCTGCGCAGCACAGAATCACACCCCGTGCACGGTGTACACGTGGTTCTGGCAAGTGGCTACCGACCTGCTTTCTCGGCTTGTCTTGTGCCTAAGTGGGACCACATGACCGGGTCTTGCCAGCGCACCGTGGACAGTGATGTGTGTCTCTCCGGAGCCGAGGCGGCTGGGTCAGGCACTCAATTTCACGAGGTCTCTTTCTTTTTTGAGGAAGATTGGCCCTGCACTAACATCTGTTGCCAACCTTCCTCTTTTTCCTCGTTCTCCCCAAAGCCCCAGTGCATAGCTGTGTATCGTAGTTGTAGGTCCTCCTGGTTCTTCTGTGTGGGTCGCAGCCCCAGCACGGCTTGACGAGCGGCGCGGCGGTCCCTGCTGGGATCGGAGCCAGCGAACCCCGGGCCGCCCCCGAGGTCTCTTGCTTTCTGCCCGTCGTCTGATAGAGTGTAGAGCATCCAGCAGAGGACTCTGAAGAGGTGCTAGGACACGGCAGAGACACTAAAGGAAGTATCTGGGATTTTGTCAGCGCTTGGCTGAAAGGTGCTGATCGGGAATGATCCACTTTGTGTACGAAAACTACGCTGTGTAGCGCAAACCCAGTGAAATTTGAGGGGTGCTTGTTACAGCATTGGCCACTCCTGAGTGCTTAAGACATATTCGATGAGAAAATGAACAAAACAGAAAGGCTTGCCGTGCCCTTTGGGAAGTCTCCTGCGACCATCGCTTACAGATGAGCGCCCACCGGCAGACTCCATTCTGGCACTTGCTCCCTGGACAGCTTCTCCCGCATCCCCCAGATGTTCAGAGACACACGAGGCGAGTTTGGTAACTAGTTAGAAACGATCTCCCACCGTTGGAAATTTAAAACTTTGTTTTCTGATCAAAACTTTGTAGACAAAAATCATAGAAGGTAATAAGATGCCATCCCTTAACAACTAGCTTCTTGATTAAAACCAAGAACTCCTGTGAAAGATGTCCCTGAATTTAGTAATCCCTGCTTGACAAGCTGAGAAGAATGAGGACCCGGGAGCCTGTGACACACCTGAAACTTCACTCTAATCTTGTGACAAGACCACGTATTGAAAATTAGCCCTATCATCACTCTCTGAAACGTCCTCAAATTCTTCTTCTAAATCACCTTAATCCTAGCAGCAGAGATAAAAATGATGACAACAACCAAGTGGGAGGCTCTATATTAAGTGCTTTACATGCACCCTGGCTATTAATTCCACACACAACAATAACCTCTCATTATTATTATCCCAACTTTACCGATGAGGAAACAGGTGTTCAGAGAGATTAAGAAACATTCCTAAGGGCACACAGCTCTTTGATACTTTTCTTTGATCTAGAAATAATGTATGCATCTGTTGGCAATCTGCCTGATACACTCACACCAGCAGGAGGAAGTCTTCACACAGCTTTTTGCCAGGTTCTGTTCCGTCTTTCTTTTCTTTAGTAAATGCGCTGCTACAGAATAAGTTGTTTCTTCACGTATTTGGCAAGAAGTTCTCTTGATTTCAAATCTTTGCATTTATACTCATTTCTCCACTTCTGCATACTGTACTCATTATAGAATTGATCTCTTTTTTCTCATTGTTTTCAAAACCAGAGACCATGTGATCAACCTGGTCGCACTGATTTAAGGACTGAAAAATGTCTTAAACCTTCTCATGTGAAGCAGTACCTTAAACCCAAAATTTAAAAGGACTTTCTTAAAGGAATTTTGTTCATAACTGTAAACTTTAGCCCTTACCTATGAATATTACTCATATCAAGCTTTCACAAAATAAAAACCTAAAAAAAAGTGAGGCTCCCAATTTGGGACGTCAGGGAACGACTTCTCTGCTGGTGTGCTCCAGCAACAGCCCCGCTAGCTTTCATTACACCACGCTGCCTCTCCTAATTCATTGATAAAGACACATCTGAAACACAGTCCAACTCGCTTGCCTGGAATCCAAGAGAAATGCTCAGCCGTATATCCGAGTGGCCCCAGTGTAATATCATGGGCTTCCAAACACACTGTGGGGTCCTGCCTCTAAGTTTTCTCCTCCCTACGAGCTGCCATCCTAACTCTTTTCTGCCACCCAGGTCCTAGCCAGCTAGTAACACTCTGGCTATACTTTTGTTGAGGTGGCAATAGATGAATGCTAACCAGGCAAACGCTTCTCTTATAAAATGGTCCCAGGTTTTTTCCATGCAGGACACCCTAGGGGAGCCTCGGTGGAGGAAGTGCTGGTCTGGGGAAGGGAAAGGAAGAACCCACAGATCAGACACCCAGCTCAGCAGACACCATACACCTCTAAGGATGTACAGTATTGATCACATCAGCATCATTGCTTTAGCTCTAGAATTTTATGGACCAGAAAAGGAGAGAAAAATCTGGGAGAGAAGTAAAGGTTGACTCAGTAAAATTAGAGGCTTTATTTTAAAATTAAAGTGTGACTTTATTCCCTACTGGGTGGCTGCTTAACTTTACTGTTTACAATTATGTCAGAGAACTGCCCTCTCATGCTCAGCTGTTTCCTTCCCAGAATGCTTGTAACCCAGCTGGTCAGCCCAGACTCTTGAGAGGAGCTAACCCCAGGCTCCTCAGAGCAGTGATTCTACACATGGGATCACCTGAGAAACCTTAACTGTCCTGCCACCTGGGGCTCCTAGTCAGAGATGCTGATCTAACTTAGTGGGGAATGCTAACACCTCCCTCCCCGACCATTTCTAATGTGCAGTCAAGACTGAGAATGAGCGCGCACGGGCCGGCCCTGGGAGCCCGGTCCCCACGTTGACAATCCTTGCAGTCCATAGGGTGGAAGGACGATAAGCTGCCACCCCTGCGCCCTTCCTCCAACACATTCACTTCACAGTTCCTCTTTCTTCTCTTCTGTCTCTTTGAAGAACCCAACTGTTCAATGAGAAAGCAACTGGGCCTCTAAAGAGTTGTTCTGGGAAACTGGACTTTTTGAGCCTGGCTAGACTTAAGAATTCACTCTTTGGCTGGGAAATGAATGGATTAGAGACGGTGGAATATGAGTTAGAGAGGAAATATGGTACAGGGGAAGAAATGACCTTGGAATTAAAACCCTTGGATTCATTTCTGGCTTTGCCACTTGTGTGTGACTAGTTCTTGCCCCTTTTTAGAAGCATAAGAAAATTTGACTGTTTGGTCCCTGAAGTATCACCACCAGGGATCACGAGGGGAGAAGGGGGAGCATAATTGAGGTTGGGAAGCAGTGCTTGGTTGGCTCCAGACCCTCCTTTGACTTCATTGGTTTGCAGAAAGCTGGAGGAAATCCTACTTCTCCCATCGCTTTCCTAGTTTCAGAAGGCAGCATGGAGCCTCGTGAGGGAGGGGCTCTCATTCCAGGTAGTAGCTGGGGGCTTTCCTGTCACCTAGCTTCCGTCTCCCTGACTCTGATTTTGTCCTGGATCATGTGGATTTGATTCTTTTACCTTAGTGATGACCTACCCTCTGATGGGATCCCCCAACCATGTCTACCTGGCATTTCTGTATTTTCTTTCCCACTTCTGGACACCTACACTTCCCTGCTCAACCACTGCTGGTGCTCGGCTAGGTCCAGTTTACCCCAATGGGATGTGCACCCCCGATCCAGAGAATGGAGAGTTCTGTTCCTTTGTCGGAGGTGGAGGGGTGCTCTGGGGTGAAGAGGGCAGTGGTGCTGCTTTGTGAGAGTCCATGGCCTCAGCCACCTCTCTGCCCCCATCTCTGAGGGGCACAAGGTGGGCATGTCTCATGAGGAAATAAACCCTTTTCCTTGGACTCTCTGAACTTGATTGGAGGGGGTTCCTCTGGGGGGGGGTCTGACCCCACTTTGAAACCCCAGGACCTCAGTGCAGAATGAGGGCAGCAGAAGCGTTTCAGAGAACTGGGCTCCCTATGAGGTCGATAGCGGGCGCTCCAGGTGGGAGACGACGGGAGAGGATTGGCGGGTCCTCGGGTTTCCAGCCCCTGGTGTTCCATGTAGTGGGGGGTGCTCGAGGGGAGGTGGATGTGGAAACAACTCCAGTCTACCTAGTGCTTCTGAATCCCGGTACATTGGAATCACTTGGGGGTCTTCAAGAACTATACAGTTGCCTGACTCCCACGGGACCGTTGGACAGATGAAATGAGAGTGCATGATGAAGAGAAGACTGAGCGAAGAGATCTTGTCTGAAAAATCTTTTCCACCAGTACTGCTAATAACTACCAACAAGCTGCGCTGTGCGCTGTGTAGGGCACTTGGTGGGCAGAGGTCAGAAGGCAGTACCCTGCGGAGATCATCATGGTTTGTAAACGGCAGCACCAGGACTTGGACCCAGCTGGCTCCATCTTCAGACCCCGTGTTCTTCACCACTAGACCAAAGGGCCTGTGGGGAAGGTGAGCAGCTGTCTCCTCACTTCCTGAGTGTTTAGAACAAGACAGACTGGGCACAAGACAGAGAGGAGTTAACGTGCCCAGAGTCACTTCCTGCAGGTGACTGCTGCTGAGAGCCTGGAGGAGGAGCATGGGAAGGCAGAGCGGCTCAGAGCAGTGGTTCTCCAAGTCTGTTCTCTGCACCAGCGCAGCGTCACCTGGAGCTTGTTAGCAACGCAAGTTCTGCCCCGGGCCCACTGGATGAGGACGTCGGGGGTGGGCCCTGCCGTCAGGCTGACCAGTCCTCCTGGTGAGGCTGACGCACGCTGTGTCTGAGGACACTGTCTTAGGAGAACTACCGGCCTGTCCTGCCCTGCTCCAGGCCAGGTGCGGACACCTGAGCGGGAGTTGCTGCTGTGCAGACCCGGCTCCCCGTGCAGGAGCCGAGGGAGGGACTGCGAGGCCGCTCCAGGGGCAGGGAGAGGGCAGGCCCTCGCTTGACTGGGGACGTCCGCTTCTTCTGCACTGTGTGGGGTCTGACTTATGTCCCTGCTGGTGGCTCGGGGGTCCTGCGTGGCCTCTCCTGTTCGCTGGCCCCCTCTGCCCCAGGTGAAGCGGCTGCAAGGGTTGCTGTTGGTTCGCAAACTGGCCCCCGGACACGGAGGGCGGGAGAGACTGAAGGGAGAGGCAGCCCCCGGGGTGGGAGGCGGCAGGTGCAGCAGGCAGGGAGGTACATGCGAGGCTCATCTGGGCGCCGCAAGACCCGTCGATCTCCGCGCCAGCCCGCCAGAATCGTCAAGTTGATATTGGGGCCTTAGCGGGGTTCAGAGGGTCTCCACAACACCCTGCTGGAGGTCACATCCTCCCGATGACCTCCCGCAACAGTTGCTAATCAACTGCAGTGCGGCTCTGAGCTCAGGAGGAAGGAGAAGGAGCTGGGGCAGCTGACAGTGGAATCGCCAGGGAAGCAGGGTCTGGAGGTGAAAGGCAGCGTTCCCAGGAGAAAGCTCCTTGCCATATGGGGCACCATGCTCCCTCCTCCTCCTCCTTCCCTGGCCTGGAGACTGACAAGCTGAGGCCATCAGATGGGAAACGGACCATAGGGAAAACGGCAAAGCTAAGAAAGAGCAGGTGAGGAGGGAGGGGAGGGTGTGGGGAGCCCAGGCTGTGAGGCTTGGAGGAAGGGAGCTGGAATACTTTGGAGAGTTCTGAGCTGTTTGTTTCTTGCTCTCGCACCTGTCCTGTTCCATCGTGCAGAAAAGAGGGGAGAATGTTCCAGACCGTGGTCAGAAATCTTGAGAAGCAGAGACAGCAGTTCCCAGGGAAAAGGAGCAACTCAAGCAGTTGCTGACCATGCCGGACAGGAATGCGGCTGAACCCCTGGGCTTCCCTTGGGACAGGACCACTGTGAGTCTGAGAGAGAGGAATAAACCTGGCTCAGCTCCCGATGGATAAACATGTTTTTCAAGTGCTCGGTGAGGTAGGGAATAGGGTGGTGGTGTTTTCTCCAGAAACTTAACCTGTTTGACAGGAGTCAGCTGGGAAAGAGTCCACTTTCTGGAAGGCTCCTGCTTGGGTCTCCAAAAGGCAGGCTTGAAGGATCATCTTCACTGAAGGCAGACCCAATTTTCCCTCTCCTTTGCCACTCCACACCACCTTCTCCTCCCCAGAAGGCTCAGGTGACCCCAGCTGTGGGTTGTGGCAACACTGGAGGTGGACAAGGGTCATATTTTCTTTCTCTTTCAATGTTGGGGAAAGCCCTGTTCTTTTCATTGTTTTGGGCCTCAACAAAGAATAAACCTTTCACTGACATAGTTGTGGCATTAAGGGCTGGGTGCATTGGTTTTCAGGGGAGGATGAGTCATGGAAGAAATTCTGTTGGGAGTGAAGAGAGAGTTTTGAAAAGAGTGTGAAGTCCTCTTCCCCTCAGAAAATAGGCTGAAGTATTTTACACCGGGCAAAGACTGAGAAATAGTGGACAAAACTCCTGGGCTCTCTCCACGACACTACTCGTTACACCTCTTCCTTTCTTTTGTTTACTCCCTTCTTGGTTGAACTTTAGAGGAGAGAACTGATGTTCCACTGGCGGAAGGGGAGCCTCGTGGGGGGCAGGATGAAGGACCTAGATAGCTGAGTCAGGAACATGGCGGGAAGAGTCTCCAGTACTGCCCATCACGTTTCACACTTGAGGCAGGGTTGGAGTGGGAGTGAGCACCAGAGGACCAGTCTTCAGCAGGGGAGAAGGAGCCAGAGCCAGCCTGGCTGGAGTGGTCCCCTCCTTTACGTTCCTGGGAAGTTCTGTATCGGGGCCACCGCTGTCTCCTGGTTTCCCCATGGGATGAGATCTAATGGAGCTGGAACATTCATCCCAATTCAGACAGCTTCCTTCTTCCTCTGGTTATCTGGGACCTGTAAATCAGGCCTCTCTTTGCTAAAGGAAGGTTTCTTTTATCAGTGAATCATCTCTCTCCCTCTCTCCTTCCCCCACTGGGGAGTTCTTCTGGGCTGGCTTGGTTCTTGGCCTACTGTTCTTCCTGATTCTTTCGCTCCTTGGAGTTGGCAAAGGGGGCAAGCCCTAGACTTCACTTCCTCATTTGCTTGTGGTGGCTGTGAATATCACTGACAAGCAGTGTAGGGTCAGTGTCTGAATTTCTTAAAGGAAGTGGTGATTAGGTTTGGTGCTGCCTGAAGAAGCAGCAGGAGCCAGGGAAACACTGAATTCACAGGATGGTTCTTGGAATGTTGTCTAGATGACTGTTCCCATCTCCAGCATTTCTAAGGGCAAGGGTTACACATTATGGTGTGTATAGGTCTCCCTATCAACAAAGGAAAGAGACTCGGGAGCAGGGAGGGACTACTTTTAACAGTTTTAGGACTTACCACGACCCCTGCTCTCTCCTTCCCATGCCTGCCATGCCCCCTCTGATTTTTGTTGGTATTTCCTGAGTTTTGTCTGGATGTAATATATTTTAAAAAAATACCTTTACTGGGGCCAGCCCTATGGCCTATGGTTAAGTTCAGCGTGCTTTGCTTTGGCGGCCTGGGTTCTGTTCCAGGCGGGGACCTAGAGTACTCCTCGGCAGCCATGCTGTGGTGGCAACCCACATACAAAATAGAGGAGGATTGCCATGGATATTAGCTCAGGGCAAAGCTTCCTCAGCAAAAAAAAAAAAAAAAAAAAAAAAAGTCTTTATTTTTCAAGAGCTAACACACAAATGTATTGCAGAACTTTACAGTAAGTATTTGTAAGTTGTTGTGTTTACATGATGGTGGACACCACACTCTGGGTTGATAGTCATTCGCTTCCCTCTTTCCGACCCTGAGACCATCTGTCATGGAGCCAGGAAGTGACAAATACTTTCCCAGCCTCCCCTGCAGTTGGAGTCAGGCATGTGGTCTAGTTCTGACCGGTTAGATATAAGGAGTACTGTCGGGGAACTCCTGGAACAGGATTTTTGGTTCTGCATTAGAAAGCTCTCTTTTCCACCTCTCGTCCCTCTCGGATGTGTCAGGGGTGACGTCTGTCCTGCTAGCAGCTGTGGGCAGTTCTGAGGATGAGAACCAACCTCCATAGGACAAGAAAGGATGCGAGGAAAAGACCTTGATCTTGAAGGAAGTTGTTACACCAATCCACTGAAAAAACCGATGATTGTGCAGCCCGATACTTATTATATGAGGGCTACAGATCTCCATCTTTAGAGATGGCTTTGGAAGTATTCCGTGACTTGCCTCGTGACAGTGTTTTGTGTCACAGCTTACCTATTTTTGAAATCTGTATCTTGCTGTGTTGGTTGGTTGACTGGAAAATTTTTTCAATTACCTTTTATCAGGAAGATTGCAAGAGTGGTATGTGAAAATCTGAGGAAATATATCTGAGAAATTTTTTACCTTCACACGTGAATAACTCGTTTAGTATAGAATTCTTGGCTCACAGTTTTCCCCTGAGATTTCCATACAAAATGCCCCATTGTTTCCTGTCATCTCATATGCTCACTAAAGAGCTCAGGACCAGCCTCATTTCCTTTTCTTCCCCTGCCCCCACCCCCAATATTTCACCATGATTTAACAAAGTGTTGATTGTTTTTCATTATTTTTCTTAGCTTATCATGAGCCCTTTTATCTGCTTGAGTGTTTTCCAGTTTAGGAAAGTTTTCTTCTAATATCTTTGTACATATTGTATTTTGTTTTAGGCCAAGCACAAAGATGTCCAAAAACATTCACTAAATGAATACCCATTACTCATATATTAGATATCTGGTCTGTTTATCTTTTATCTACTTCATTTGCTGTTATCTTTTTAATCTAATTCTGAAAGGTTCTATGCAGTTTATTTTCCATGGCTGAATCTGATCTTTGCTGCTTCTAGTGCCATTTAAAATGCCACTATTCCATTATTTGTTTTCTTATTTTTTCCCCCTTAATGTTAATGATCTTTTCATCTCCAGTCTTGTGTATTCTGTCCCTATCTCTGGTCTCATTAATTTTCTTTAATTTCTCTGTGGGTGATGCCAATGGTAGCGACTCTTTTTTTTTTTTTTGCCGATTTGCATGCTTCTCCCTATGTGTTCATTACCAAACTGGAGCAGATCTGTCCTTGCCTCCTACTTCCCCCAGATGGTGAGTATTTACATGGCTATTTTCGGCCTCTTCCTTTTAGAACTTAAGGTATTAGTCTGAGTGAATTCAGTTAGATTGTCATTTATCAGCCTGAGGAGACTGTGGGGAAGGGTAAATTCATCCTCAGGAGAACATGGTCCCTACAGTTAGGTTGTTTGAAACTGCTGTCCTAGTGCCATATTTCTTTTACTCTAGGTTTATAATGCCACTGGGCTCAGCTCTGCCCTGTGGGTAGAAATATAGAAGGCTCCTCTACTAGAGGAAACCACACTTCCGGTGGGGAAAGGTCTACACTGGTGAGACCAGATCAGAAAACCTTCCATTGCAGGTTTTATTTGGTATGGCCAGGATTCCTTTCCCAGTGAGGTGGCAGAGTCTGTGTGTGGGCTGGGGACAGGACACCAAGCTGGTGGTGCAACCTCTCCGCTAGCCCCATCCCCTCTAATCTAGAGGTATCCGTGTTTTTCCTAGGTTCTGCTCAGTTCTCTCCTGTGTCTCATTCCCCCTCTCTGGGAAGGGGAATTGTGAGCATGTTCCTGATGAGCCCTGCAAGCTAACCTCACCTTCGTCACATCCAGCAGAAATCGTTGGGGCTTCTGTCGTCCCTTGTTACGCATGCTTGTGGATGGCCTGGTGGACTGACACTCAGTGTCTGTTTTCACCTATTTCTCATGTGCCTCTCTGTATGCAAGAGCTGAAGCACCAAACGCTACATTTCCTGGGCTCTCAGCTGGGATTCTGGTGTGATTCAGATTCATCATTCAGATGCACTTGGTGGTGACCAAATTAAAAAATGTTGAGGACCAAACAACAAAACATGAGCTTAATGTTAGAAGCTAAAGGGACTGAGTACACTGCTCTCCAGGGTGTAAGATTCAGGGACGTGAATCAGATTCCTAGAGCATGAATGGTTCACATATCCAAAGCTGTCCTATATCTGTTAATTCTCTTCTATTTTTGATAGGAGCCACTATGGAGTGGCATCTAGTGGACAGGTGTGTGGATTAAATAAGACACGTGGGAAGTACCTGCACCTGGTCAACACACGATAAATATTAACTCCCTTTTCCCTCTCCACAAGGTGCTAGCTCCCAGACAACGTTTGCGCTGTCATTAAATCCCATCATCACTGGGAGCGTAAAGGACTCCATCTCACAACCAGGGAGCCTTTTTCCACTCTCCTTCCTCATTGGCTGTGGTTTTGTGACTCTAATAAGATCGAGAGAGAAAAAAACGTGAGCTTGATGGTTGGAAAGTTCTCATGGAGGATGTGATGCTTAAAGGAAGGATTGTTAAGTTTAGAGAAGAAGAATCAGGTGAAATGGAGAAACATGGGCCAAAGCGGAGAGCTATCAGGAGAGAATCCCGTGAGAAGAGGGAGCCTGTCCTCGGTGGGTAAAAAGAGCCTCCACTGAACTAAATTAACCAAACCTGCTCACTTCTGGAAGGCCGCTGGGGATGCACAGGCTGCCAGTCCGTAGCATGAAGTGAAGGGTGG
Organism: Tapirus indicus; assembly: GCA_031878705.1. Classification (NCBI taxonomy): domain Eukaryota; kingdom Metazoa; phylum Chordata; class Mammalia; order Perissodactyla; family Tapiridae; genus Tapirus; species Tapirus indicus. The sequence goes on from CM062919.1 coordinate 153,651,694, forward strand.
ACAGTTTGATGGCAAAACTTAGTGATTCAGAGAGCAATTATGTGTTTCACATTTATTCATTAGGCTGAAATTTTTTGCTATTTTTATACCCCAATTCTAAATCAGTTCCCCTTTTCACTATCCTACAGTGTTGAAACCTACTTATTTTTAACCTTTTAGGTTAACATTCAGTATCAACTAATCAGAAATTCCTTCAGTTTTACACATGGAGGGAAAGATTCACAAGTATAAAAAGAAGAAATTAAAAAATATATATTTTATAAGAAAACAGAATGCCTGGTTGTTTTGGTCCCTCTTGAAAGTGAGAATATTCTACAAACAGTTTTATCTGTATCTTAGAATTACAAACAGAAAACTTAAGTGGTTGAGAAGAAGCACTTAATATGAATTCTACGTCATCAGCCAGGTGGCAACAAAGACATAATTCTGAAATTATATTTTTAGCAGGAATATTTTCATGCAAAGCATCTTGTTTTTTTCTGAAAGTCATGTTTTTCCCAGCAACCAGTAATTTCATTTCAGTATTTTAATCAGTATTTTTCTTTTTCCCACAACCTGTTGATAGTGGTGGAAACTTGAACTTGAGAATCTATTTGGCCATGGAGATCTTGAAATTAGTGTGTCTTTCTCAATGGGGACATCATTGAACACGGAATTAAAGTGTTGATTCAGTCTAGAAATACTGAAGAAGCATTTCACCGTGACATCATGAAAAATTCAAAATGAAAATTATTAGGAAGTTGCAAGGGAAGATGTCTTAAAGTTTAGACCCTCCAGAAAAATTCAGTGAAACTAGAGAGATGATTTTCTGCATGTCTAGTAATGACTGCCGTTGAATTAAGCTTTAAACTGAAAAGAGTTACTGTTTTTCTTTTTTAATTTAACTTGCAAAGTTAAAAAAAATCAACTCTTAAATCAAATGAAAAAAATTTTAACAAATTTTTAAAGTTCTCCAGATGGTTCTAATGTGCTGCCGAGGGTGAGAAGTCATGCTTTCTTCTTCACAGAGGACCTTCTCTTCAGCTCACTTAGCCAGGGTTGCTGAAGGTAAAGCAAGTCTTAATTTCATATTAATCCAATATTAAACATGAGAAAATATCTGTCTAGGAAACAGGAGTTTTTAGCTACTGTACCTTGATGGTTTTATTCTACTCGATTCTCTGTGAATTATTCCAACTCTCTGTAAGTCATCCTCTGTTCTTCCCACTTCAATCCCTTCCCAACTCTCGATTCTGTGACTCTCTCATTTGATGTCTATTACTTCCCTCACCTGCGTTTACTCCTCCTCCTCCTTACTCCTCCTTGACTTTTGGCCTCTGTTTCTGCTTGGACCATCCTCACTCTGTCCACTGGGCACCCTGCCCCATCACAATCTCACGGGCTTCGCTCTGCCCACTCATTCCAACAGTTGCAGCTGCTGTTTGAGATCACGAAGGCTTGGCTCCTGCCTGGAGAAACTTCTGTTCTTCTCCTTGTCCTGCCGGATCCCTGTCCACATGTCGGATGCAGTGTGAATTCTCTCTCCTGATGAAATGAAAATGCTGGTTACCTGCTCCACCTCCAATCGAGTGAAAGCCAGCCTTTATAATAAAGGACACATTTTTAGAGAATAGGGCTTGGTTTTGTGAACTTTGCAAGGGCACCTACCCCATGATGACTTTAGAAATCCTCTGTGAAGATGAAAGAATCATTTGAAAGTATCCTTGTGGCATTAAAATAATCATGGCAGCTTCCTGAACTCTTTAGGCTGAACCCTAAGGCTTAAGAGTTTGACAATTGTGTTATATATTCTTCCGTGAATTTTGTGTAGAGTTTGGTTCCATATGTTTTTCTCGTGCCGTGTCTAGGCCTCTCTGATGGAGAGTTAAAGGACTCGAGTGTTTTCTAACGCCTGTAAACAGAAACAAGCTCATAAGCACGAGAGTGGGCTCTGTGGTGGGGCCTCAGCACCCGTGGGACAGAGTGAGGGTGTTCACAGCATCAGCAATGAATCAGAATGGGACTTAGATGTGAAAAATCCCAGCAGGGCATGGGCGTTAAGGGAGAGTAGCGAAGACGAAGCAGACGGTATTTCTCTGCCCTCAGATTTGATTAGGCAGCCCTGGTGGTCTGGTGGTTAAGATCCGGCGCTCTCACCACCACTGTCTGGGTTCGTTTCCTGTCAGGGAACCACACCACCCATCTGTCGGTGGTCATATCGTGGTGGCTGCATGTTGCTGTGATGCTGAAAGCTGTGTCACTGGTATTTCAAACATCAGCAAAAAGACCAGGCAGGATTCTCTCTGCTGTCACAGGGTCGCTAGTGGTCGGAATCCACTCGGCGTCACTAACAGCAGTCTTGACTGAACTTCATTTGAAATGTCACGTTTACTTCTGCAGAGCACAGAGTTCAGGAACAGATGTAGATACCCTTAGGTGTCCAGGGGAGAGTGGCCAGGAGAGGGACATGCCTGTGGGCAACAGGTCAACAAAGGGGGCTGTGTGTCCTGCAGAAGAGTAAGCCTACCTGGGGAACTGAGCACTGTATTCAGGAATCTGAAGGGCCCTTATGTGGAAGACGCACTACTTGTTCTGTAGACACTAATAGGGAGAGGCTAGGGACACAGGGTGTATTTACAAGGATGTGAAGAATAAGAAAACAAATTCGTGATATAAAAATCTTCAAGGAAAATTTTCTGATCTTCTAAGGTTTACAACACTTTTCTACATGTTGATTTCTTAGTGAATTGTAGCCCAGTTAATTCAGAATTTAATAACAGGCTATTTATTTCTTCTTGAGAACAAGTTACATCATCGTAGGTTATTTAATTGTCCTGGACTCAGTTTCCTCATCTTACCACAGAGGAAGCCCCATGTAAACATGAGACATTATTATCATTGTTACCTAGCAGAAACATAAAAAAGTGTTAAAACCTTAGCGTGATTTATTGAGTTTTAGAAAAGAATGATTTCAACTCTCCGTGATAAGTTGTTCTGAAAGCAGGTGAATGACGGGGTTAATTTCCCAATATCACAGCCTCGTCTGCAGGTACGATGATCTGGATGGGTTGCCTCCAGTGTCCAAATTCATGTCCAAGGACGTGTTCCAGGTGAATGTCGGGTGCCGTCACTTGTGCGGTTGGGGGAACAGAGGCACAGTTACTCCCGAGGTGGGTACAGCTGAACTTAGGACGGGCATCTTCTCCTGGAGGGTATTCCTTTCCTATCCGATGTGAGGTAATCAGAAAAAAAAAACAACTTGAAACAATTTTTCAGATTCTTTTTTGACTTTTCTTTGGTTTCTTTTATATTTGATTTTAAATGTTTTGCAAATAATGAGTAAATACTCAGATTCTCTAAGTTAGGAACATCTCTGAAGGCATTAGGTGTGGACAACATCCAAGTAGGCATAAAGAAAACACTAAAAAAAAGAATAGAGGAAAAAAGAAACCTCTTATGAGGCCCTGCAATTTTGGAAGCATTCACAATTGAGAAACAGAGACCTTGGCAACGTGTGACAGACAAGAACCTTTCTTTCTTATTAAAAGTGATGATCTAGACTAGATATGCTGGATGGCCCTCCCAACTGAAACAGCTAAAATGCTGAATAAAATGGAAAAAAAAGGGTTGTCAGAGAAATGGAAGTTTCCGAAAAAGATAAAGGAAAATATCAGAAATCCTATGCAGATAAAATCACAATTAATATATTTGTGTACTTTATTTCATCTATTATCTCTGTGTAGAAATGCTCTGGAAATTGGGTTTCTTTTTGCAGTACAGGATAAAGAGATCTGGCTTAACATTTCTTATATATTTTCCGTACTTCTCAGAGTCTTAATTTGGTAAAAGTGTATAACATACATATATATGCAGAACCACATACAATTGGTCTGGGGTGGGGCCCAGACCCTGGTAATTTTATTTATTTTTTGATGAGGAAGACTTGCCCTGAGCTAACGTCCACTGCCAATCTTCCTCTTTTTGTTGTTTTTATTTTTGCTTGAGGAAGATCTGCCTTGAGCTAACATCTGTGCCAATCCTCCTTTGTTTTGTCTGTGGGTCGCTGCCACAGCACGGCTGACGGTGGTGTAGGCACGTGCCTGGGATCCAAACCTGTGAACCTGGCCAGCGAAGCAGAACCCGCCAAACTCAACCACTACGCCACGGGCTGGGCCCAGACCCTGGTAATTTTTAAAGTCCCCTCATCTTTCTAATGTCCTGCCAAGACTGAGAAGCCTGCTGTAGAGCAGTTTTCTGTGTTGATAAATGACCTCCTCCTCAGCTCATCCAGCCTGGACCCTGAAGAGAGCTGTACTTTGCTCTCTTGCTTTGTATCTTGGGGTGCGTTGATTCTATGAATTTCTCTCTCAAATATCTGCTGAAGACTCTCAAGTCACTGTGGTCCTGTCCTCTTGTCCAGGCTCTTGAACTGTATCAAATGCTCGTTGGACATGTTCATTTCAATGTCTCATCTCACCCTCCCGGTGTCACCCACCAGAGGCAGCAGCAGTCACTCAGGAGAAAGCCTGCGGGCTCTCTGACTTGCTTTCTCCTCCCACTTTCTCTTCCTCTGAGGCGTTATCTGTTTCTTCTGTGACAAGGCCCCTCACCTCCAGCTCTCTTGAGTCTGTCAGCTGGTCCAGGCTCTCGCTGGCTGGCATGGCTGTTGTTCGTAGCAGATTCCTGGCCTTCTCCAGTCCCCGCCTTCTGCCCTCCAGTGTACCCTGCTGGTGCCTGGTGGGTGGACTTCTTTTAAGCCTTGCTTTAATTCTTTTGCTTCCTGGTTTTGCCATTTCAGAGGTCTGCATAATTTGGCCCAAGCCTTTCCAGCTAACGTTATTTAATACCACTTGTTCTCTTTTCTTCTGGCAAGTCTGTTATGTATTCTCCACTGCATGCTTTAATTTGATTAATTTAGTGTTGCCCAAAGTCGATGCCTCCCACTGCTAACACTTGGGATGACTTTAGGTGGTATATGAATAAATTTCAGAAATGTTTAGTTATATATTTAAGTTTAATGTAGACTTAAAAAATACACGTGTACTTCGAAGCTGTGATTTGAGAGATTTTTATTGCTTAGACTGAGACTGAAGTAAATGCTAAAACTTCCAAAGTATCAATTTAAATAAGATATTAAATATGTAATATGGAAAAACTGCTAACGTGATACAGTAATAGCTAACATCCACAAAAAGAATGATTTATGTTATTTTCACCTCCTGGAATAATGTGGGGCAGACTCGACCCATCCTTTCAGTCCTAATTTAACTTCATATTATCCGTAAAGTCAGTCATGCCAGATCTGCTGGAGAGACATGGGAGGATGAAGAAAGCAAGCAAACGCCATTGGTTTTCACAGAGAACCGTGGTGATGTGTGAAGGTGGGGTTTTACTCAGTGGTGAGGGTGGGTGCTGATGTGGCGCCTCCAGGTACTCTTTCGGAGGGTAACGAGAAAAAGCTGGGTCAATACTAAAGGGGACGGCCCAGTGAGCACGTTGCTCTCAACTGCCATCGAGGTGGCAGCACAGCTGAAAGTGGGGCAAGTGCAGACTGGGAGACACCAGCGCCGGGCCCTCCACCCTCTGTCTTCTGATGCCACCACCCCGTCTCCCTCTTCCCCTGATGTCCTGCCCCGGCTGCACCCTCCCAGTGGAGACCAGGGGCGGGTGCTGGTCAGGTGAGGGGGTGCGAGGCACAGACACGGGGGCAGGGAGCATGCTGTGGGCTCTGGCAGCTTGTTGGGCCCTCTCTTTCTGCTGGGAAAACCAGTCCTAGGGCACTTTGGGAAAGAAGCGCAAGCGGCGATTAAAGTTGATCATCCTCCCCCACTCCGTACACAGAGGCTTTCCCATGGTTAAGTCACAGGAAGCTTGTTTTTTCCTGTACTTTCTCCTCCGGGATCTCCTGCACTCGCACATCCCTCAGGAATGTGCCTGGCTGGGTGTCAGTCCTAATCACTGACCTTGGAGGCATCCTGCCCCTTCTCCCTGGAATTAAGTCTTCAACAGTGAAACCAGTTTTTACACAATTTTGAGTCAAGCAAGAGGAAGAATGTCATTTGAAATCAAGGGGGGTATGTGTGTGTGTTAGTGAAAACTGAACTAGGGCTTGGGTGTCAGGTTTTCCTCTCTGCTCTGCCTGTAACAAGCCAGGTTGTTGTGGTCTGTGGTGGTGTGGACTCGGTTTCCTCATCAGTAAGGGAAAAGGCTGGGCCTGGCGGGCCTCTGGTTGGCTCCCAGCTCTGTGAAAGTGAGGAATGCCTTTCTCTTAAGTTTTTTACGGTGTTTCTCAATATTCAGTATTTCCTTTAACCTTCTGTGGAGCCACTGCCAGGTGTACAAAGCAAGTGTGTCAGCTGATTTAAAAGTGTCACTTAAGAGGGAGGTGGGTAGGTTTAATCCAGCTGCTTACAGCATTCTGGATATTGAGGGGAGAAAGGGACTAGTTTTATCAGCTCCTGGTTTGAGTGAGAAGTGGTGAGTGTGTTGAGGCGTTGGGACTAGAAGGGGGTAAAAAGATGTTATGAAGAGTGCAGGTAGGCTGCTTGTTCACCAAAGCAGGGACATCAGACTTAATGAATAATGTCGTCCACAGATTGCGTTTGAGAAGATCTGAACACAGCCATTGGATGTTTCACGCTGAGATCTGAAGAAATTAGGCAGTTTGTTTTTCTGCCTCAGGAAAACTTTATATTTTAGCATCCGAAGCTGCACCTTCTGCTGACCACAGTGTAGGAGAGCTCACCACGCTGTTTGTCAGACTGTTCCGTTTCCATTTGTACGTGTTTTCTGGGGAGCTGAGAAATGCTCAGATTGTGTCTATTGCGGGGTGTGTGTGAGTGATGGGAAAGGTTTGCAACCCTCCGTTTCCCTTCTCGGGGAAAGCCTAGCATTTGACAAAAGGATACTCTGCATGGTCAATCTGCTTGTGCATCTGACAGGTGAGAAGAATGCCATGAGATTTTAATGTCATTATTAATTTTTTCCTGTATTTTCAATCTTGACAGGAGATTCTTTCTGATGAATCCTTGTTTTCAGGAACCTGGAAGTTGTGAGAGCTCTAAGAACCATCATTTCTAACAGACCTCTTTACCACAGGCCAGTTCTGCATCGATGCTCAGACCCACATCATTTTCCCAGGAATGTGACTCAAAGGGTTCATTTCAAGAATATGTAACACTGTCTAACATTCTGGCTGAAAAGAAGGGTTTTATCATCCTGTATCATGTCCTCTATTTCCAAGGAACATTTTTGATGAAAAATGCTTTGGAAGAAAAATAATCTTACCGTAGGTCTAGGGTTATAATTATTTTTTCATGGTGTTTAGTGCTTCCTAAATATAAAAATCAATTGCCATCGTGGGGTCTTTATTCTCTATTTATAAGAACAGCAGCAATAACAGCAGATACCACTTGCTGGGCAGCCACTGAACCCTAGGAGTTTGTCATATTAACCCACGTGGTCCTCCCGACAAATCCGCAGGATATGATCCTTTTTTAGCAGATGACGAGAAAGAGACTCCAAAAGGCTGGGCATCCTGCCCCAGGTCATACAGCTAGTGAGTTCTGGCTTCCCTCATTACAAGCGTATATACCTTTAATTATGCTACGTGGATTTTTTCTTAAGTGCTCTACTTTTTTCCATTCATAATCAATTTTACAATTGTTTAAAGAACAAAAAAAATCTGTTTTCAAGAATTCATTAGAAATGACTTTTTGAAATTAATTTAGAACACGATTAGAAGAAGCCACACACATACATCCATGATTTGAAAATACGGTGGGTAGATTTGGAGTAAGAGTTTAGGTTCTCATATGGTCACCTCTTCGGTGTTTGAAGGGCTTTTGAAATCTCCTCAAAACATTGGGTGTCCGGACCCCCTGGGGGTCTGCTTGAGGTCATTTAGTGATGGGACAGGCAGAACTTTCCATTGTCAGACACCTGAATGATTGGGAATAATACTTCCCACCTGTATACTCTTTGCACTTGACATGTTACTCAGCTCTTTTACCCATTTTGCTTCATTTAGGAAATCTTCTTCTTTTGAGTCCAAGGCTGTTCTCCCATTTACTTCTACTCATAGGAGCAATGGAAACTTTTCCCGTATAGAATGTAAATGAGATGGCAACAGTGTTGGGGTGAATAATTTCTAATTTCATATTCATGATATGGTATCTTTTTGCTAAGGTTGTTTTGAACATAGTCTATGTGGATTTGACAGTAAAGAGTATTTGCTTTCCTCCTGTATGAACCCCTTCCAAAGCTTGAGACCAGGAGCTTTGCTGAGGCAGCTCCCCCTGGAGTGAAAGGAGCAGAATGGAGGTGAGAACGTTCCTGACCAACAGCAGTAACCTAGCAATCGATCTGCCTGGATAGGGAATCACAAGGTAAACCCTTGGCAGCTAAGACTGTTGCTTTAGTTTTAGAAATTGAAATTTTGACTTTTGATTTGCTTGTTAATGCCAGTGTGAGTAAAACACACAAAAGAACTTTATGTTACACACCCTTAACTGCTCTTTTTGTGCTCTTGAAAGAATGCATTCTGAGAGCTTGGTGACTAGAAAAACCATAAGCCTTGTTTTTTCTTTCTGATTTGGAAAAACAAATGTATTTTTAGCTTGGGACCTCTGTATAGAGATAAGACATATCTTTGTTTTTCCACTTTCCTCATCCTTGTGTGTAATGTGTAAGTGTACAAAAGGGAGTGCGCAATCAGCGATAGTTCAGAAATGCATATGCAGACTCACATGGATAAAATCGTGTAATTTCACTATGCCCAGTTCTAATTCCTGCATGACTCAAGTCTGTGGGACATGGTGTGTGTCCTTCAGTTGAGAATCAACTGCACTGTTGTTGGTGCAGCTTTCCCATCGGCTTACTTTCCCATAATTGTTATCTGATGGGTAAGTTTTACCTTCTGATTTGTGGGTAAGTATGCACCATGATTGCTAACAACCTGCCTAGTGTTATTAGTAATAGAGCTGTCCTCAAGAAGGGGAGCCATGTATTAACGGAAAAGAGAAGGTGGCTGGGGGGTGGGGAGAAGGTCATGTGAGGGGCAATGAGAAGAACTGGCCGTATTCAATCTGAACTGTACTGAGTTGGGGACACATTACTTATCTCCAATTAACAAAATATTGATCAAGGACAAGGCTTATAGTTACTCTTGTATACTTCCAAAGGGAAGAAAAATGATGAGGCATACTTTTGCTCAAATAAAATTATATAAAGAAAATATGCTTTTAGGAAGCAGAATTCTACCTTCATCCCCACCCCACCCATAAAATGCTTATATGTCTGAGTTTCCTGAAGAAGGATTTATCAGTTAGAATTGTTATAAGATGGATGGATGGAACCATCTCAAATACTTCCTTCATAAAAGTGTTCAAATGGACATAACCAACTGTCAATGATGTTCTAGACTTTCTTAGTGTCTGGACAATTTGGATACTACAAAGAACAAGATGGGCACAGTCCTTCCCCTTCCAGAGCTTATATTGAGGGAACATTTGGAAGAGCTGGAAAGTAGAAGAGGTAGAAAAGCGGAGAATCGTCAGGGAAGCTGCTCAGAAAAAGGACAGGGTCAGAAGGGAAGAGAGAGGATGCTTCTGAACTGGGGCTGGGGAGGGGCAGCTCCATCCAGGTTGTGCTGGGTGCACAGTGGTGAAGGACATGCCATCCCAGCTCACAAAGAGCTTCCTGTCTAAGTGGGTGACTCATGCTAGAGGAGGAAGAGGGGCGTTGACTGGTCCCACCTGGGATTCATCCCTTGGGAACTGACCCATTTTCCTCTGTAGTGGTCTCATTGTAGAATGTGAGTTCTTTCGGTCTCTCCTTCTAAGGACGGGGCCCTCGAGCTGGGGATGCAATCACTGTGGCACTTCTTAGGAAGGTCAACACTTTATTCATCCCAGCCTTTTCTGTGAAAATAATAAACCATGGTCTTTGAGTAAATCCCTCCCAAAGTGTAATAACTGTGGAGGAGTCTCAATATTCATATTATTATTCAGTAGAGACAACAAATGCATGTCTAGTAAGTGTGGCACTTATTCACTTCTGTATTTGTACTAGAGATGAACTTATTTTTAAAAATTATGATGACCAAAATGTAATTTGACCTCTTTTAAACATTTTCTATCATTTTACTTAAGCACTAACTTAATTAAATATTTCCAATCTTAATTTCCAGTGCTCTAGGATGTATGACAAATATCCAATGGAGCATAAAAGCAGTAAATTTCCATTTATTATTGTTGTTATTATTTACTGCTGAGACATGCTTCATTTAACGGAATTGTTACTGTCTTGTTACTGAAACAGCTTAATATGATTTTCCACGACTAATGGTTTTCATCAGCATTTATCATTGAATTGTTTTCTACATAAGAAATGGGGTTGGTATTCTGAATGTCATCTGTGCTAGGATAGGGAATCTTATCAAAAAGGTATACAGTAAGTTTTAGGAGGAAACTAATTTAAAGCAATCAATAAAATGGTCTCTGTAGAGAGTTACATGACAATTATAATAATGTACTCTCTATCCTTTTATTTAGGAGATTAAATATCTACTGTTTTCTCTGCTACTGGCCATCAGAGAGAAAGGACCCTTGAGTTTTGGCTTGTGATGGTTAGAATGGGCATTTCTGTGTAGGACAGAGAACTGAGCTAAGAGGTGTGCGCAGCGTGGTCTAGCTGAGCTGGGCGACCCTCTGGGCCTCTGCTGCTTGTCAGTAAAATGAGAACAGGGCTTGCGCTGTTTCCTAATTGTGCTTCAGGGTCTGATGTTTCCTTTGTCACGTTATCTACTGCCATCACAAAACATCTTACGTTTGTTAAGGAAGGAATGAAGACACACAGAATCAGCTCACCAAAAGAGCGCTAGAGGGAGTCTATGTAAGGGAGAAAGAACCCAGCCGGGATTCGAGACGGGTTCCAATCCTCTGCCAACAACTGGCTTCGTGACCTTGGGCAGGACGTGCACTCAGGAGTCCACACAGTTGTTTTCAGTTCTGAGGTTCTGTGAGTTCAACAACGGAGTAAATGTCGGATGAGGGCACATGCTGTGCTGATACGATCAGGAAATGAACTGTGGACTTGGGGAGACAGGGAAATGGATTTGCTGAGGTGGGTTTTTTAGTACAAGGTAGGTGTTAAACATTTTATAGCTTTATAGATGACCTTTGGCAGGACTTTGTTGAAGCTTGAAGAGGTGGAGGATCATTCTACCCCATAAATCCCGAGTTTGGAACTAATTGAGAAACAGGCAGAGCCAGATAGATTGAGATCAAAGGACTGAGTAAGGGTATAGACCTTTGATGTTCCCTTAGTAGCAGATAATTTGATTGTTTAACTGTATCCCCTGAGCACACGCTTTGGGATGATCTGCCAGAATTATGTGAAGGAGACATGCTCCATCACTGCCTCACCTCTGCTGAACTTCAGTAGTTGAAACAGAGGGACATGGTACCCCAAGAAGGAACTCTGGGCTCTGACCATGACTAACCACATGAAGGTTAGGATCTGGAGGAGGAGGTCAGTGGCAATGAGAGGAGGGGGAGCCAGTACAAATAACTGGGGCTGATGGTCTGGAAGCAGTGTGGATCTGAAACCAGAGCCCATAAAGATTTTTGTTAGTCTACCCTTCTTTGGGTGCCCCCAAAATACTTTTCATAAGGGCCTGAACTGCTCTGTTGCCCTCATGAAAGCCCTCTACCCTCTGAAGGTCTGAAGGAGGGAATGCTGAAGGGCTGAGCCACACTTCCACCGTGCCTAGTTCCCATCTGTGTCGCCTCTGTCCCTCCTCCTTGTCTGAGAAACACAGGGGCTGTGGGGGGTCTGGAGGAAGTGTCATCCTACCAGCTCTTTCTCAGAAACACAAGACTAGGGCACTGGCAATTTTCCCTAACGGCTTTCTTATCTGTTTACTCCAGGGGGAAAATATTTGTTAGAAATACACTTTTTCTTATTAACACTAAAGCTGGATATACACAAAGCAAAACTAGTGTTTATAAACAATTTTACATTAATTAGCCTGAAACATTTTTTTTCCCACTTTGGTCTTGATCTATGGCAAACACGTGATTTCTCGTCTAAGAATTCCATATCAGTAATCTGGTCTTTTTCCAAAGGATCCTTGGGAGGGTGAGTTAGCAGAAGGTTTACTAATGGAGGTCGAGGGCTCACTAAGAGGTGCTGAGATCACACAGAGCTCTTTCTCTGGGGGAACTAACCTAACACGTTGCTCTTCACTTTTGCCCTGGTTTCTTCTTTTCCAAAGTTGGGGACTGTAATACCTGGTTTTATGTCAGATCACGCTGGGTTATCTTCCCCAGGTGGAGCATCACCCTGGGAGCATTGATGGTGGTGGCGGAAATACTGACGCCTTGATGTAGACGTGACTTAACAGTGTAGCGTAGAAAAGAGCAGCTCTCATCCTCCCAAACGCCACTTTCCCTGTCTTTGTGAATGTGCCCTGCGGACAGTCTCCCTGACTACCTTCCCCTGTCTGTCTCAGAAACAACGGGATGAGATCTGTGGCCGAGCTGGGCAAGAATACTGAGAGATGTTTGTGGCCAGAAGACCGTGAAGACAATGGAATAGAAGGGCATCTAGAAATCTAAGGACTGAAAATGGAAAACATATGGCATTTGTGATAGCAAAACAGAGCAGACTGCCAAATCAGGTACTAAATCTATGGCTACTGCTTTCTGAGAATGCTGTAAAAATATACAAGTGGCCGTGTATCACATCAGTTGAATGCAAAGAAAAACCGTCAAGCCAGGTACCGTTCCAGGTGCAGTGGAGGGGAGAGGGGAGCAAAGGAGAAGAAAAAGCCCTGATTCATTGCTGTAACTGCAGCCTGCCTGGCTTTGAGCCTTGGTTCATCACGTTGTCTTAGGCAAGTTGTTCAAACACCCCGTGCCTCAGTTTCATGGTCTCTAAGGAGGTTAAAAACGGGACCTTCTGTTCCCAGAACGTCCATGTAGGATGTACTACGGTGCAGCTGATGCATCCAAATGAGGGAGGCTTGGAAGGAATAAGTTGATTATGTTCACAGGTCCCAGAGAGGGAACCACAAATACCACACAGGGCCAGGGGGAAGTGCCAGGTCTTGGTCAGGTAGCAGAAGACAGGGGGGAGGGGTATGTCTGGGCCAGAGCTTTATTGGAGCTTCTGTGGGAAACCCTACAGAAACAGCTGGGCAGGGTAAGCAGTTTAGGACTGGCCAGTTTGAACAGTTCCCATGGGCTGTGGGCTCTAGGGGCATCTCTAGTTGCCTGGGACCTGGCCCTGTGGGACTTAGGTCAGGGGAGCATTGCTCAGTTTGTGAGAGTTGGACAAGGAGGGCGTTGGGGCATTGGTTGGTTGGTTTGGGAGAGATGTGCTCCTGGCCGAGCCTATCTAAGACCAAGCTACCCCTGGGAGGGCATCTCTTTTCAGGTCTGTGAGGCTCTCCAATGCCAGAGCATCAAAAATACAGAAAATAAGAAAATATAGTTAATATAATTGGCCCTATGATCAATGGATGCCAAATAGACACTTACAGAATCCAAGAAAATACAGAACACCCACCTTGTTGTGAGTACAATGATTTAATGCACGTGAGTGCACCAGCCCAAACTGGTCTCATGGCCCCAATCTAACTGCGTTGGGGGCTGAGGTGTGGAGCGAGAGCACAGCTGTGTCTGCCCCGAGTGGACAGGGCCCAGAGTGAGTAGGGCCGCGCAGAGGATGCAGGAGAGTTTAGAAAGCAGTTGGAGAGTTTAACAATTGTCTATGGTGAGTGGCATGTTGGGCTTGTACAGAACAATTAAGCTGAAACAGTTTGTATATGTATATGATTTTCAAGAAGCTAATTAATTTTATAAAATGTAGGTCAAACTGTATAGAGCATCAAATGGACTAAAAGTCATTTACAGAATTTTAAACATTTTAACTGGTTTGGTAGGCACTTTGTTATTCAGGAAGAAGGAAAATAGGATGTAAGAGGAAATACACTAAGAAGAGGTGTTTTCTTTTACATGAGGATAGAGATCAGCAGTTACTTTGGTTGACACGTGTTTGAGCACAGTGTGTTGAGGGCCATGCCGTGGGTGTGACAGCACAAGGACAGGTTTTGCTGTCTCTGCCACTATGTCTGTGAAGCTGAGTAAAAGGGTGGGAGCATTGGGCTTGGATCTACAAGACCTGGGTGTGGACCTGGCTCTACCCCTTCCCGGCTCTGCAACTTTGAGCCATTCCCAGCTCTGTAAATGGGAATGATGATTTAGCAGGATGCTTGTGGGGTTTCAAAAGTATTTGAAAGTATTTCCAGTGAGAGTCATTCTCACTATCCTAGCTTCTGCTTCCCATCAGAATTGCTGTCCCACAGACATCCCTGATTTCTTAGAGTTCGTTAGGAAGGTAGATAATTCACTCCTGCCACCGCTGAGGGGGACTCAATTCTCAGGTTCTTTCCTCGTGTGTCAATGGGTAAGAAGAGTTCATCTGTCTGACTTCACTCCTCTATGCCTCAACATTCTCATCGTGAAAGTGAGGATAATAACAGCATCAGCCTCATGGGTTGTCATGATAATTAAATGAAATTACACGTGTAGAGCACTTAGCTGAGTAGCTGACACATAATAATCACTCAATAAATGGTTGCTGTTATTTCATTTCATGTACACATGAAGGAGTTTGATCTACACTTTTAGGATTCAGATACAAATTAATCTATGTCTCATTAGCAGAATCAGTGGGGAAAAAGTAGAAAGAGTTAACTAAAGTTATTAAGTAATTACTGGTCAAAAGAGCTGCTGTGAAAGGACAGATGAATCTTCTGTACCTTTCACCATGGCTCTACTATAGCTCAGAGGGTTTCTTGAGGAAATATAACACTCTAATAAAAACCTGGTGACCCTTTGGAATTTAAAAAACCTCCAAATTCCTTACATTTCTTGATTAACAATGAACTTTTATTGTTAATAGTGGTAACTTAAAGTAATGTTAGTGACAAAAAGGAAACTACTGTTTGAGATGGAAATTGTTAAGAAACAGCATGATGACTGTTCAGTCACAACTAACAAGCATCTGTTATTCACTGGGCCCTGGAACGAGTGTCTCAGGATCTGTAACAGCCAATAAGAACCAATGTTTACCATGAGAAAAAGTGTGTGAACAATTAGACCAGCCTGGCACTTAGTAGGAGCTCAAAATATTAATTCCTTCTTCCTTCTCTCAAGGAACTTTTAAGTATTGTAGAGAGAGAAGACAACAAAGGGTTTAAAAAAAAAATCACTTGAGTAGTACCTGCAGTGAACGCCGCAGAAATTCCACCGGTTCATCTTCAAAGGAAGCTTCTAGGGAGAGGCGATTTTAATGCTGGTGTGTGCCACACACATTGTGAGGTAAT
Source organism: Tapirus indicus (assembly GCA_031878705.1). Taxonomy (NCBI): domain Eukaryota; kingdom Metazoa; phylum Chordata; class Mammalia; order Perissodactyla; family Tapiridae; genus Tapirus; species Tapirus indicus. The sequence goes on from CM062919.1 coordinate 153,667,067, forward strand.
GCCTGGCAATGAGCATGAGCTTGAAGCCAAATAGCTGGAAAAACATGTTCCAGGACAATGTGGATCAAAACATATTTCTATAAAAAGAAACTGCTGGATGTTCAGCTGAAAGATCATCAACCGTTGTTTAAATTGCAACGTTTGATTTTTGAGAATCACTGAAAAGCAGTGGTTTCTCAGAGCAATTGGTCTAAGGGGTGTGCATGCTGTTACTGGAGAAACAAAGTGGGGGTGCCAGGAGGTGCTCTGAAAACAGTGATGCTGCGTGAGGCTGCAGAATTCCTTGCTTTTGCTAATATTTAATTCTAGAAGGGAACACGTCCCATCTGGAGGATTCACATGTATGCATGTGTGTAGGTGTGTGTGTATTTTAAGCTGGCAGTCACTTTTTTCATTTTAAATTATACTAATCACCCAGTCATTTCCTGAACTATTTTGAGAAAACTAATCTTCTTTGAAAATATTGAAAAAATGATATATCTTGCAGACTTGTTAAAGTTTTGGGAAAATAGGGATACTCATTAAGGTGGATGGTTACAAAATAAATAAGATGAGTAGCTTTCTGATATACCACATGCTTATAAAGAAAATATAAATGAAACATATTCCATTTATGTTTATGACTAAATAGAATCTAACATCTAGAACAGTCTTAAGAAATGTGCAGGAACTAGAGGGATCAAATTATAACATTCTACATAATTGCATGACAAAAAGATTTGAGAACATGACAAAAGATTTGAATAAATGGAGAGACATACCTTAAAAAAAGTAGGCTTAGTTTTTTTAAAAAGGTCAATTTGGTTTAAACTTACTCTATACACAGCATATTATCAATCAAAATTCCTATTGTGGGGAAGGTGGTAAAGAAGTTGACAAAATGATTTTAAATTTCACTTTGAAGAATAACAAGTATAGCTGGAAGAATTCTGAAAAACAAGAATCCTAAGAAAGAATATTGCCTTACCAGATGTTAAAATGTATCATAAAATTGCTGAAATTAAAACAACATGGAACTGGGTGAGAAGTAGGTGGTTAAGAAAGAAAGTGTCTGTCCTCAGACCCAAACATGTATAGGAATTGAGCATTTGAGAAAGTTAGAATCTTGAGTTGATGAGGAAAATATGCATTAGTGAATAAACGTTTGTCCAATACGTAACCATTTGGGGAAAAAATGTCATTCCTACAGTGTTCTTTATTTATACTTGTTAAAAAAATCTATAAAAGTAACAGAAGAAAATATGGGCAGATTTTAAAGATAATATTGGGGTGGAGAAGGCCTTAAGTATGACAGGCCTAAGTATGACATGAAAGTCAGAAACAATAAAATAAGATTAATAAATGGAACTATAAAAATTAAATACTTCTGTATGGGATAAACACTCCAAGTGAGATGGAAAGACCAGTGTCCAGTGGGAAAAAGTATTTTCCACACACATGTTAGACAAAGGTCTACTATCATCCATTTACAAAAATCTCTTACAAATTAATGAGTGTACACACTAACAGAGAAACGGGCAAAATACAAAAACACAGCATACACCAGAAACACTTTGGTTGTTCAAGAAAATTAGTGGGCCACCAAGATCAGAAGAGAAGAACTGACGTTAAACTTAAGAGAGAAAAGTACAAAACTGAGCTCTCACTAGAGGAATAGTAAAATGTTTTTGTTATGGTGCAAAGTATTTCAAAATTTACTATGCTGCTTACAGAAATACTTGTGTTATATGCTGAATGTGATTCTAATTCACCAAAGGTCTTCTTAAATTAAAATTTGTTAAAAAACTTAAGCAAAAATAGTATTTGTTGGTTCACGTAACTGGAAAACTCAGAGCGTATACTAGCTTCAGACGTGGCTGGATTCAGGGGCACAAACTTGGTCATCAGGAGTCAAGGCCCATCTCTTGGCTGTGCTTTCCTCTGTCCTGGCTCCATTCTCTGACTGGTTCAATGTGGTGGCCCTGTTGGCTCAAGCCTCTCACCCTACGAAACTAAGCAACCTCGGGAAAGAGAGCTTGTCTTCCGGCGCAGTTCAGTTGAGTGTCAATCACATGACCGTTCTTGAACCGGTCTCCTTAACCAGGTTAAGGAGATGGACTATGCTGATTGATCAGGTCTGAATTACTTGTCCACCCATGAAGCCCAAGCTTGGATTAGACCATCTGAACCACATGGACTGAAAATAGAGGCGGTTCAAGAAACATCAGGGGGTAGTTATGAGGAGATGGAATGGACGCTGGGCAAATACAGTGGACGAACAAGCAGGTCAGAAGACAATGTGGACTCACTGTGCTTTAATAATCCTCAGGCCCAGGAGCTAAGGCAGCTCCAGGCAAAATTCTATGAACCATAAAGACTTCTTTGGAAGTTTTGAGATGTGACAAATGCCAGCTGGACCATGTCAGGACTTTTGACTGTACCCTTTAATAGTTATATGAACATTTGAAATTTTTTTCTTTAGCAATTATATGCTCCTCCTAAATGCAATCATTTCAAAAATGATTAAAACAAAATCTCCCAGGAATGCTTTTAAGTGGTGGCATGATTTAAGCCTGCTTTTTTATTTTAAAAGTCTTTTTTGCCCTACTTTAGTTTTCCTGAAGGAAAGAATGATTCCTTTTTACTAGAATTGAGGATAGTTGGGGTCTGATAGTAAATGTTTTTGAGAAGTAATTTATTGTAATAAATTAGGAAGCCTGCACTCCTGCAGTTGAATCACACCAACACAGAATTTGAAAACACATCTTTATTTGAGCCCAACAGGCTCCTAATGTGACCTGGCCAAGTCGATGGACAAACTGCATGTAATGCGCATTCACCTCCATAAAACATTTTTATTATAGGATCTCACACACTTCGGAAACAGAGCAGAAAGTTGTAACAATGTCAGAGAACCCGAATGATACTTGTAGCAGCGTTGTTATAATTTGATATTCACTGAGTGCCAGCAGTGAGCTAGACTCTCCATAAAACACCAGACGCCGTGTATATCAAACTAGTATCAGGCCTTTTTTTTCTTCATAAAAGCAAGGCACGAGAAGTTGTCACTGGGAATGGATGGAATGATGCTGATTAAATGAAAGCTCAAAATTTAAATTAATGGTAGCACCATGCCTTACATAGCATAGTTAGTGAATAATTTTTGATTGATTGGTCTAGTCATGGACCACTTATTTAAAGTTAAAATTTCATCAACCAGTTCACATCATTTATTTTATAATATTTATTAAATACTATTCATATGCAAAGCCAAGTGGAGAAAAAATAAGAAGGTAGGAAAATGTGTCATGTTTGGGGCAATGATAAATTTTCCAATAGGACTGCAGTGCAGGCACAAAGCAGAAGTTATCAGATAGGCTGCTTTTGGCTGCAAGGAACAGAAAATATGACAACAGTGGTTCAGATAAATAGGGATTTGTTTCTTCTCACATAGCAAAAAGCAAGAAGATGGTGACTGCTGGCAGTTTCCATTGCTCACAGTGCTGTCAAGGATATAGGCTCTTTCTAGGTTTCCATTCTGTCTTCCTTCGTTTGCTGACTTTTTCCTCTACGGTCCCACAACACCAGGCATCATATCCATGCAGGAAGAATAGGGCAGAGGGGGTTCCAGCCACATTTGTCCCTTTAATCAGGAAGTACAGTCACTCCCAGTCGCAAAGGAGGGTGGAAGAATGACTCTGGCAGACAGCATTATGATCCTTGTCCTGGAATGATTATGTTCATGCCCTGCAGATGAGCACGCACAGACTGGAGTTCTGGAGCAGAAACGGGGCACGTCGGCCGCTGGTGGGCGACTTACCGTATTCCACTGAGGAGGCCAACAATGAAGTTGGAGGCAAAATCTTGCAGGCTTTTTAGGCAGGTTTAGGAATTTAGGCTTTATCAACAAAGGCAGAGTATTTAATATGTCTCTGATGGATTGGGACTTGATTGTCATAAACCACGGGAATACTTCTGAGATTTTAGGTTGTATTGTGATTATGAAAAATTTCTAGGTATTCCAGTATTATGTCCTAGAAAAAATACTTGCCAAATAGGACTTAGAGAGGGAGACCTTCTGCAACCTTTTTAGCAAAATAACCAAGAAAATGTAAGAAAAGATGGACCCATTATCCATGCCCCAGAGGCTAGGTTTATTCCAGAGCAGCCTATATGGTTTCAGAATTCCATGAAGATCTGGGGCAGAGATGCAAGTGTCCCTACAACCTGCTGTGCCCAGTGACTGGCAGGCTGTTTTTACCTCCAACCCATGGACTCCTGCCTTTAAGAGGATTTGCAAATATTCAGTCAGTCAACAGGTACAGACTCAGTGCCTCATGTCTAAATGTGACATAAAATAACAATGATCCGGATGTTTTGGAATGCCATATGTACACACAGAATTTTCCTGTCACCATGTTATGCTTAAAGTGTTCATTTACTCTCTTAAGTTGTATTTAACTTACCATTAAAACACCAATAACCTTTGACCTAATATGGCATATACAAGGAGTTGTAAAATACCATGATTTATAATGTTTTGGAACAAAATTCCCTTTAAGGAAAGTGTTACAAAGAAAATCTCTCTGAGTGTTTAACCAGATATTTTCCTACTTAGCATGCGTGTGTATGGTCTGGTATGGGAATTATAGACTTGGTAGTGAGGTTGTTTCTATCTTTTTCAGTCTCACTTGGTGCTAAGTTTTAGTGATTATGTAAATTAGCTAAAGTTTTGACCTTTTGGAGGTTTGTTTTGTTTTTTTGTTGTTGATTTTCATGAGTTTGTAATAAGTTCTAGATCTTTGTAAGAAATGTGTCCATTATTGGCATCATTTTTTTTTTTTTTTTTTTGGTGAGGGAAGATTGGCCATGAGCTAACATCTGTTGCCAATCCTCCTCTTTTTGCTTGAGGAAGATTGTCGCTGAGCTAACATCTGTGCCAGTCTTACTCTGCTTCATGTAGGATGCCACCACAGCATGGCTGGATTAGTGGTGCATAGGTCTGCGCCCAGGGTCCAAACCCATGAACCCAGGGCCGCCGAAGTGGAGTGAGCGAACTTAACCACTATGCCACCAGGCTGGCCCCTGGCATCATTTTTTAAAAGCTGAAATCCACAGTGGTTTCCTTATTGACAAGTGAAAGGTTATAGGGATACACAAAGAGGAGATCCAGAGAGTTCTTCGGGAAAGAGGGAGGATCATTATGCTTTAACTGGTTTCTGTTAGACCATGTTTCTGTGGGAAAACATGAAAATGTGGTGACTCATTAAGTCATGTTCACCGGGAAGTAGGGCCCCTATGGCCATTTCATATCTAGAAGCAAAATTCTATAACTGTTGCTAAGACAGATTTAATCAACAGGAACCAAGGCTGAGGCAATGACAGATAAACCAAGCTCTAAGTCCTGGTGACATTGTAATTAAAACACTTGGTGATTTTTAACTAACCTTAAGAGGCCATCTAAAAGCATTTTATCTGGAGCATTTCATCAAGATTCCTGCATTGTCATTCTGACACAGGCTCTGCTATATCAACTGGAAATTCAGGACCTGAAGAGCTGGGAATTAGCTAATGCAGCACAGGTCTAGAATGTACATTTTTGGAGCAATTATACAAGGACCTACCTGTAAGCACTGTAGCTCTAGATGAATTCTGTAGGTCATCTGAAAACCTCTGCATATCTGAGTTGCCTGTTGTAATATAACTTTCTTTTTTTTTTTTTGGTGAGGAAGACCAGCCCTGAGCTAACATCCGTTGCCAATCCTCCTCTTTTTGCTGAGGAAGACCAGCCCTGGGCTAACATCTGTGCCCGTCTTTCCTCTACTTTATATGGGACGCTGCCACAGCATGGCTGACAAGCAGTGCATCAGCGGGTGCCCGGGATCCGAACCCTCGAACCCTGGGCTGCCAAGTGTGGACTAAATCACTGTGCCACGGGGCGGCCCCCTAACTTTATTTCTTACATTGAGATTTTTCTTTACCGTTACACTTACCTATTTTTTACCTTTTGTGACTGTGGTAAAGCAGTCTGCAGGTTGCTTACTTCAGTTTCCAGTGGATTGTTTAAAATGTCAAACGCAGATGTGTTTCTGCGAGGAGTGATGGCTCTGGCTGGGTTGTTGGATCCACACGGAGGATGCAACCACACCGTCCCTTTGGTGTTGCGGAGTGGGACCCAGCTGGATGGTTCCTTCCTCCCTCTGCCCTTCCTTCCTTCCTAGATACCTTGCATGTCCTCTTTGGGTAGACATTTTTAGGAACTGGTTAAGCCCTAGAATTATACAATATTTGTCAAAGAAGAAAACTGAACGTGGAGGCTCAGAGCCGTGGAGGTAGAAATAACGGTCAGGACTTCCCACTTCGACTCAACGCACTTTCCAACGCCACGTTCCTTCAGGGACGAGGTGACAGAGTGAAACAACATGGCACCGTTTACTGACGCATGTCGTTTCAGAAGGTACCCAGCTGAACTGCAGAGTGTCATCTAGGCAATTAAGAATGTGTTGTCTGTGAAAGAACATTTACTTGTGTTCTTTACCTTGTGATTGGTTTTAATGAGTCAGCCCAGGGAATAGCTCCGTTCGATGCCGCTTACCACTAAAAAGATACCGCTGTATTTTTAGCCGGGCTAAATAAGCTACATCTGTTTTGAGAGTCCCGGATTGTTGATGAAGGGTGTTGGCCCATTAAAATTACATAACAAACAGCGAGAATTTTCAAATCACCTTTGTGTTCAGGTAGGTAAATGTCAAAACCCTGCGAAAGAATCAATGTTTGCTCTGTGGGAAGGGTGGCAGGAAGAGCCTTCAGGGAATAATGTTTCACAGAGGAACTTGCTCTCCGGAGTCCATGTATTGTGTACAGCAAAGGAGGAGAAATGCCCGGCTTATAGATAGGGGAGTCCGACATTAGGATTTCATGATGTGCTAGGGGCACATGGACGAACATTCCACCTGGAACAATGTGAAGTGTACATCATGGGAAAAAGTAACATCAGTTATGGGATTCTCTAAATTGCTTGACACAACCTGTTCTAACTTTTCCTTAAGCTTGTCTGCCTTCAAGTGTCTCTTAAATAGCAAAGCTGCATATAAACATGCCCACGTATTTAAGACGACTGGTCCCAGGCATAATGCCTGCCATTTCCATCGTCTTACTTGTCTAATCTGGCAGGACTGAAATGATGTTTGTTTTTGTGATGGGATTAGCATTTGGAGGCTCTCCAGTTATCTGGGGGCAGGCAGTCTGTAGCTTCTGAGCCCACAGAACTCTCTCCCATCTGAGGGGAGTCAGCTGGATGTACGGTGGCAGCCAGATCCCAAAAGGAAAACAAACACCAGATCTGGTTCAGTCTAGATTACAATCTGCCAGCTAAGGTTGTCTTGGCGGAGCTGGTTGAAAAGGTGTGTGTGGGTGTGTACGGGTGGTTTTGGCAATCACAGGGGTGTGCGTGTGTGTGTTGGCGTGGTTTTCGCCATCGCAGGTCGCTTCTTGTTCTGTTGGGCTTGTTGAATCTCCTTATAGAAACAGCCGTGTCCTGTTGAGCAGGTTTCTTAAAGCCCCTTCCCTCAGTGCTGTCCAGAATGCATTAGCTCCTATTTCCTGTTGTGTCAACAGACCTCTTCCTTGGGCACAGCAGACAACACAGCCTCCCTTCAAATGTAATCCAACCCCTTTAGGGCAATTTTTTTGGTCACCATTTATGTGGGTAATTACAGGTATTCCTGCTGTAATTTATGAAATTATAGGAAGTTTAATTTTTCTTAGTTGTGGGTTTCCGTCACAGAAAGTTGTCTGACTGGTTCCAATGCTTCCCTCTCAAATCTGTTGTAACCTATTAATCTTTTACTTTAAATTGCAGCTCTCTTGTTTCTGCCACTACCACGAGAGCGGATGGTAGATGAGGTAGAAGAGCTTAATTTTGAAAAAGGAACGAAGGTCCTTCAGGCCCTTTTGCTTCTAGTCTAGCCAAAGTGTTTTGTTTTCGTTGTTTTTATTTATTTATCTAGCCACTGGAATTCAGCAACTGACGAGCCGTTCACCACGGGCCTTAGAGACATGCATCGTGAGAACAAAGCTTGCTGTTTCTCCCTATTTCCTCCCAGTGTGTTCGTCAAACAGAAGCTTTTAGCCAAACATAATTAAAATATAAGAAATAAGTGGTAAAGTTGAATCATGCTTTTTTCCATCAGGAAGAAATCTTCAGAATTACTTTAAATGGGACCAATCATTTAATAAATGGAAAATATTGACATTTTTCCCTCCTAAACCTTTCCTGTAGGAGAAGGGAGGACGTGTAACATTATCAGAGCCAATATGTCCTCGAGCAACCTTTATTTTGAGGGGTTTTTCCTATCTTTTTCTCTGTGTGTTCTAGCTCATCTCTTCTAGCTCATTGAAGTAGAATTTTCTATATGATATCTTTGTGGCCTGAAAGTATTAATGTGTTTCTTTTCTTTAAACCGATAGCATATTCTTTAATTATAAAACTAGCATATATGTTAACACATATCTAATTAATATAATTTGTCACATTAATAAGTTTAGTAAGATAGTAATGCATGCCCATTGCAGATAACTTACAAGACAAAGGCATGAAGAAGCAATGGCTGTGCGTAGGTACATACCTCTTATTTCTCCAAATTAAATTAAAAGAGGATCAAGCATCCATATGTGGATCTAGTATTTCTCCCTGGGGATTGTCCCTCTCCTAGGAGTCTATTGGCTTCTAGACCCAAGGAGGAAGAACCCGGTGCTGGATTTCTTGTTGCCCTTCTTTCCTGCTGTGCCTGTGGTTCTGAGAACTGACCATCTATCTTGGGACAACCCCTACTCTCTGACGCTGCAGGAGAGTTTTGCTCTTGCCGCCCCTGTTCCCATGTGGGCCTGGGATGTAGTCGAGTGTTAACTTGAATCCTCAGAGTCCAAGATTTACAGTTCTTAGTGCCCAGTGACTTAGCTCCCCTGGGTTCTTTGAAAGGACTCTCGCCCCTAAGAGTCCTGGGATAAGATTAACATGCCGTCTGTCCAGAGTGGTCTACAGCCATGTCCATCTTTTCTACCCTGGGAACTCCACTTAGCTGTCAGAGGTCTTTCCGTATTAGCCTTCAGAGTAACAAGGCTTCCACAGGTGACTCACCCTCCTTGGTGGCTCCCTGGTGTTTGTTTCACAGGGAAAAGAAAAGCAAGATGCAGATGGAATTGTTAGTGTGGCATCCTGCCAATTTCAGCAAGAAAAATCACCCAGGATCATCCATCCCCCCAAGGGGTAACCCCCAGCAGAGTCACTGGCGTGGCAACCACAGGGGAGCTCTTCTCGGTAGCTCTGAGTAACTGGCTCCTCTTGGAGCTGCGCTGTGCTCAGTCTTCATGGCTCTGACCCCCACTTAAATGTAATTATAGCTTTTTAGTCTATTTTTCTATGCACATTTGTAAATATGTATATATATATATATATATATATATATATATGTATAACTTTGTAACAGGATGTTTCTATACCAGTGCCCTGTGTTCAGGGATCTCAGACAGGGGTGGACAAGTGACCCCCGCATATCCTTTGGTACACAGAGCTTAGATTCTACCACGGGGACGTCGGGCAGCCTTTCCACATGGAAGTTACATAGGAGCAGAGGGACTTCCTAGGAGGAAACCTCAGCCTAAGATACTTTTCCTTTTTAGTTTAAAAGTTGCTAAAACCTGTCGGATGGACTGGGGATGATGCTGATCAAGTTCAAATATGTCAATAAAGCTCAAAAAAATGCTGATGTGTGATAAAGAATACATCAAGAGGTGTGACTCAGTTAAACTTGTGAACAGGCAAATGTATCCAGGATGGTTTGAAATGGTTCTGGTTCCACGAGGAGCTTGACTCAGAGCCCTTTGGAACCCTCTCCCTTTGGAATGGAAGTGTGCATGTGCGTGAATCCAGAGAGTGGCAGCTCTGGGAGGTCAAACCAGATTTGACATAGGATGTCCTCCCTCATGGTTAGGAGCTGCTTTTCCAGGGCCAAAGTCTGAGCTGGACGTTCTGGCAAAGACCAGAGCAGGTGTCTCAGTTAAGCCCGTCTCCGTGGGTTACCTTGGCTCTTTTGCTAGCCATAGCGGTGAGCGAGGACACTGGGGACACCGGCGTGCGGTCCATTCAGGGGGCAACTTCAGGTTACAGCAGGCATGCTGTTGAGTCTCCAGCGTTGAAGACAAAACGGCAAGTCAGAGGAGGTTCTGGGACAACCAGCGTCGAGAGAGCAGTGGCTGTGGGGACCTCCAGTCTGAGAGGGAACATTTTGTTTTGGATCTAAGGGCAAGATGAGAGCAAACGAGGTTGAGCGCAGTGGGAATAACTGGGCACACCGGCGAGGAGAATTCAGAAATAGCCTGGAGACCTGGAACTGTACGCTGACGTTTTTCTGCAGTCGCCTTATTTGTATCCTGCGTCTGGGAAGAAGCTGACACCAACCGTGTCGCCAAACTCACGGTCATGTGCACAACTTTACGTCATGGGTTTTCCCCAAATCATTGAAGGTTTTTCAGAATCACGAGTCTGAATGACTTCCTAATAGTCCATCCTGTGCATGTGAGGAGATACATTTTCTGAGATGCTCCATATGCAACAAATGAAAACAACCACATCACAGAATCTAGTCCCAGGTATGACTTCAGTGCACTCAGTGGACAGAGCATACACCTGGGGTGGACCTGGGTTCCAGCCCTGTGCTCCTCTGTTTGGCTGTGTGATTTTGCTCAACTTATTTCAACGTTCGGAGCCTCAATTTCTTCATCTGTAAAATGGGCATAATCATATCTGCTCTGAGGGTGTCTGTGGGGATGAAATAAGATCGTGTTCACGAGAGAACCTAAATAACAATGGGCAGCCACTACAGGGTGGCTATTGTAACATTTTCCACGTGGGCAAATTCATTCTTCAACTTCTCATTTCAGCAGGGTTTAAATGTATACCATTAATGTGGCAGTTCAATAAGGCACACACGTTTAGATGATTTTTAAAAGTCCTTCCTGTTTAAAACAAAACGTCCACAGGAAGAAGAAGAACTGAAAACAAGCTTCTCCTGTGATGCCATCTCTCTCCAAATATCATTGCACAGTTGTTGGTTTGCAACATTGCATCGATCTAAAAAAATAAAATAGAAATGCAACATTTTAAAGCAAATATTCTCAGTAAACAAATCGCTTTTATAACCCTTAGAAGTCCATGTGGATAAGACCCCAATGGAAAATTTTACAATATAAATAAACTTTTAAAAAGCAAAATTAAAATGTGCTAAGTTCAAGTTCACACATACAGTATTTCTCTGAAGCTAGATTTCCAAATTTGAAGACAGAGAAGAGAATTAAAACAATTATTTGAAAAACAAACCTCTTAGGATAGCGGTATTTGTGATTCTCGGAGCAGAGACGGCCCTTGGCATCTGTGATCTGGTGCATGGCGTGGAAATGGCTTATCTTGTATCTAGAGTTTGGGGTTTTTTTTTAAAGGGCAAGTAAATTTAGCATTTGAAATACCAAACAATATATTTTTATTGATTGAGATATATTAGTATTTGTGTCAATACTTAATACATTTTAAAAATTATTATAAAAATATTATATGTTCCAGTAGGAAATCCGGAAAATGTAGATAAATAAAAAGAAGAAAATAAAACGACTCATAATCCCACTACTCAGAAATAATTACTGGATATATTTGAGTCTTTTTAAACATGCGGTTACACCTGTCTTAGTCAGTCTGGGTGCTATAACAAAGTGCCATTGCCCAGGTGGCTTATAAACAACAGGAGTCTATTCCCACAGTTCTGGAGTCAGATCAGGGAGCCAGCACGGTTGGGTTCTGGTGAGGACCCACCTCCAGGATGCAGACGGCTGACTTCTCCTTTATCCCTTTGTGGTGGAAAGAAAGCTGACCAGCTCTCTGGCCTCTTCTTGTAAAGGCACTAATCCCGTTCATGAGGACTCTACCCTCATTACCTAATTGCCTCCCAAAGGCCATCCCACCAGGGATTAGATTTCAACATATGGATCTTGGGGCACATACACACTCAGTTCATAACAACACCTATATGCACATATATTTAAAGCAAAAACACAATCGCACGTTGTAATTTACATTTTTCAACCTGGCAATGTATTTTGAACATTTGCCCATATCACTTGATGTTTTTTCACTTCATTTTTAATATCCCAAGACTTCCATTGTATGAATAAACCACAATTTATTTAGCCAAGCTTCTATCATTAACCTTTCAGCTTTTTATTAATTTTCATCAATTATAAGTAACATTTCTACAAAGATTTTTGCGGCTCACTCTTTGCGTACATCTGTGTTTTTGCTTAGAAGGAAATTGCGAGTCAAAGGCAATATGGAAAAATATTAGAAGTGTTTGATACATGTTGCAAATCATCCTCCAAAGAAAGTTACACAGTGACATTCCTTCCTCTAGTCCTTCAGGGTGAGTTCCCCAAATTCTCAACACTCCGGATTATTTCTCTTCAATTTACTGGGGATGGCCCGGTGGCACAGTGGTTACATTTGTGTGCTCAGCAGCCGGGGGTTTGTGGGTTCAAATCCTGGGCACGGACCCACACACTGCTCATCAAGCCATGCTGTGGTGGTGTCCCACGTATAAAAAATAGGGGAAGACTGGCACGGATGTCAGCTCAGGGATAATCTTCCTCAGGAAAAAGAGGAGGATTGGCAACAGAGGTTGGCTCAGGGCTAATCTTCCTCACACATATAAAAAAAATTTACTAAATTGGTAAGACTAAAATGCACATGATTTTACTTTTGCCCTTATTCAATTATGTGTGAGATTGACTATATTTTCTTGTATTTATTTGTCTATTACTAGCTTGTAAATGTGTCCCACACGAATACGCAAATGTTAAGTGTTGAAGTTGTGTCCTGGATTGAAAAAGGAATGTGCTCACTTTCCCACTTTGTTATTGAGGCTTTACTTTCCTCAGCCCCCTTGGTACAGGCCCTCACCCCATTCCTTATGTGAAGCAGGCATATTTTAAGTTACAACGAACGGAAAATTGATTCGACCTGGAAGTTCGAATGGCAGGTCAGATTCATGATTTATGCTGTTTAGAAGAGTCTTGCTCAACTTGAAAACTCCATTGACGTGGGTCACCACTCATAACTCCTGCACTTTCATCCGCAGGGCGGGTGGCATTACAAAGGAGTGAAGGTGGGTATTAAGATTCGTTATTCACGGTCCAGAATGGTGAGTGGAAAGGGCCTTTGATGTTCTCGTTCAACAACCTGGTCAGTTCACAGAGGAAGAAGTGAAAACTTAGTGAAGCAACTGCGTGTCATGGCAAGCTTTAGAATCGAGATCAGAACCTGGGTTCAAAGCCTGGTGCCGTGCTGCGCAGATGTACAGGGGAAAATGGACTCGGTCTCTGGGAGATTCAGTTTTGCCGTCACTCAGCTGCGGTTAATGCTAACTGGGTCTCTAGACCCTTGTGTGGTCAGTTCCTTTCCCGTCCTTTAGTGACTTACCCAGGGTCCTTTAACTAGTTAACTGGACAGAGCAGGCGAGAGCCCTTATCCCTTGATTATTCATTGTATACTCTGTTCATTAAGTCCTGGCTCCTTTTCTAGTTAAGGATTTTGAAGCATGACATATTGTTATATCATTTCAATTGAAAACAGCCTAGAATGAAACAAAGGTGTGGCAGGTACTCTTGCTTGGTTGACCCATCTTCTGTCAACACCTTCCAGCTCAAGACCACCAGGAACAGCCTGTGACTGACCAAGTAGGGTTTATTCCTGATGCACAGAAGGGGCCCACACACCACGGGAAATGTGGGGCGTTTCAGTGGGTGTTCGAAAGGGTTGTTATAGGATTGGGACTCATGTTGGGTGACTTCTGGGGAGGGATTAAGGAACCGGCTTTGCTCTGGATTCGATGCTATCAGAAATTGGGGATATGACTGGATATTTTAAAAATCTTATGTATGAGATGGGAAAAACAGGCTAAATCTGTACTTGGGAAAGGAGCAGCCAGTGCCCGCATCAGCCAGGGTCTGGAGATGTGGGGTCTTGTGGTTTGCACGATGACCTTGGTTCTGTGCTTACACAAGATTCTGGACGTGTCTTTTCTTGCTTCGTCACATTCACTGATGGTGGTTTGGAAGCTTGCTGATGGTCAGCAGAGAGTTCAAGGCCTGTCTGTGAGGCTGCACTAGCTCTTAGCACCTTATGGCCTGGCTGTGACTGTCGGACAGTTTCTGAACGTCAGAAGCTGCGTTTCTTTTTCTCTCTGCGTCTCTCTTCTCTCTTGCCACCTTTAGGCCAGCAGTGACTCTGGGACAAAATTCTGGCCAAAGAGACACAAACAGGCATTTTCTGGGAGTTTCCAGATAAAACATTTACTTTCCGATATTGGCATCACCCCTTCTCGCTGCCCATCCTCCTCCTCCTCTGTGGGGAGGGGGTATAGTTATAGAAGCTGCAGCAGGCTTTTTATAATTATGAGGAAGGTCAAGGAAATCTTAGAGCCTTTGGCATGACTGGTCTGCTGAGCCAGTCCAGCACTGGTAATTCTGGATTTCTCGCTAAGAGAAAAAAATACTTCCCAATTAAAAAAAAAAGCCACTCTAGTTAGGCAGTTTGTTACCTGTAGCTGAAAGCACTCCTAAAGTATTAGGTATTCATGTTCATTATTTACTAAACTAGGCACTCTTCTGGCAGCCAAGTTTTTATGATGGCTCAGAGAATATTCCATTTGGAAACAGAGCTTGCCAGTGCCCTATTTTTTTTTAATTAGGCTTATGTTAGGTGGGTAAATTATTGTTCTTTCCGCTTCATATGTTTTGTCATTATTACTTCATTCAGATGCAATTGCTTCCTTGGTTCCAGAAACCTGCATAAAAATGAAAACATTAGAAACCTTCCAGATTAAGTTCAGCAGAAAGAAGTGAGGGTGCATTTGTAGACTTGATTAGTGAAAGGGTAAATACAGCTGTAAACCTAAATTGCTGGATAATTGTGACTTCACCATTGCAGATTCTGTGCTTAGAGAAATGAGTCTCTATAGCCATTGTGGTTTGTTAAGCTTAACAATGTATCGGTTGTTTTAACGATCACTGACTTAGAGGTAGAAAGAATTCCTGTCCTCCTAGGGGGATAATTCCTGGTTACTCTGTGCCACTGTGGTTAGCAGGTTAGACTCCACAGCACAGAATCAATGCCCACTGGACAATTGATAATGTGTAGGGAGGTGAGGATGAGCACAGTAGCTAATGACAATTACTGCTCAGTGTGCAGGGAAATTAACCACAGAGCCAGCAGGAATCCAATGTCTGCTGCGTGCTGGGTGACAGTCCTAATAAAAGGTAAGTGAAAAGTCTCAGGGAAACATCACGTTGACAGCTGAATTTGTATATTGAAAACTATGTGCCTGTGATCAGAATAAATTTTACTCCATCCACCAACTGGTAGTTCTACAGGTATTTCTTTTCTTCTCTCTCTCTGCCCCTTACACACAGTAGGTGCAAAATAGTTGTTCTATAAATGGTTGAAAATGTATTAAAATTGGTCTCTGCAGAATGGCTCCACCATAGTGACAGTAATAATTTATCAAATATTCTCTATAAACAGTAAATTATTTAGCAGATCACAATTCATATACTACAGGTATATTACTGAGTAAAATATATTAGTGTTCACTGTGGTTATCATAAAATACGCAGATGCAGGGAAATTTAACAATGATGAGGAAGATTCCTGTCAGCTTAATTAAACAGAGTGTGGATCTTGTGTGGAGTGCTTGACTGAACCAGGAAAATGTGTCAGTGCACGAAACACACCAGTGTCTCTCTTCTTCAAGAAAAGCATAATAGTAAATTACAACAAGTTAGTTGCACAAGATAACTTTAATGTTCTATACTCAAAATGTTTATAAAAAGACTGATTTTTTTCCTCCAGTTTTTGTAGGCAGATGAAATAAATCCATCCAGATGAAATGACTCATACAAACTTAATCCACTGGTGGGTTATTTGTTGCAGGTGTGTGTTGAAATTGTAGGTACTGTACACCTTCCCAAGTGTTTAGCAAGTTGCAGAAGTTTACAGAAGAGGAGCCTGCAGAATGCTGCTTTTGTAGCAGGCGTTTTCAGTACAATCGTCATCCCGCTGGCTTCTCAGGGCCTCTCCATTGTGTGTTCCTCCAGGAAGGATGCTCTCTGAAATGGATAGCAGATCCATGCTGGGGGAGAGAGTGCAAAAGAGGTTGAGGCACTGGTCTGTTTTTCCTATTTTGGGGGGTTTTTTGGCACTATCGATCTTCCCACAGAATTACGTTCTGGTGAAGTACGTGTTTCAATTAATTTATTTTGAGAGAATGAGTGCATTTAAGAAAGAACTTTCAACCTTTATTTAGAAGTGAATTTATGAGGAACTTCTCTCTGAATCTGTTTAAAGCTGCAACGAGGACAGGGAAAGGGGCAGCTGATTCAGTGAAGTAAGTACTAAATAGGATGTATAAACTCTGCAATAAGAAACAGAGGAGGGCGTCTAGAAGGAGGGACCTTATTTTCTGGAGCGATATCTGAGATGACTCTTAAGGGAGAAGTAGGAGTTTTCCAGGTGGACAAGGAGTAGGCAGAACAGAACAGGCAGCTTCCTACTGCATCCAGTGACGCTCCTAAAACAGGCCCCAGAATCCTATGGAATCCTAGGAGAAGTTAAAGTGTATTATAATAGGATTCTTAAGGCTTTTTTTCTGGCAGGGAGAAGTGTCGAGAGATGACGTTGTGCAGGCTGTCCAGAGTGGGGTCGTGCAGGCATTGAAGGGCATGCCAGAGTTTAGAAGATGTCCCGTAGTCACTGTACCCTAGGCTCCCCTGAAGCAGCACCCACCCCGCCTCCCTCAGTGCAGCCATCCTGGTGACCGGGAGAATGCCTGACACACCGTCCAGGGGAGAGTGCATTGATTCAGTGAGTGCATGAGGAGCCATTAAAGAATTTTGAGAAAAGGAGCAACTGTAACATTTATATTTAGGGAATATCACTGAGAGCGGGAGAACCTGGAAGAGAAGGGCATATTTATTTTCTGTTGCTGCTGGAACAAATTACGACTCACTTTGTGGCTTAAAACTACACAAATTTATTGTCTTATAGTTCTTTGGGTCAGGAGTCTGATGTGGGTCTCAGTGGACTAAAATCCAGGTGCTGGCAGGGCTGGTTCCTTTCTGGAGGCTCTCGAGGAGAATCCCTTCCCTTGCCATTTCCAGCTTCTGGAAGTGTCTGCATTCTTGGCCCGTGGCCCCTCCTTGCATCTTCTTCAGCCATGTTGCATCCCTTGGACCCCTCTTCCATCTTCACATCTGTCTCTGACCGCGGTCCAGACAGGTTCTCCCTTTTTAAGGGCTTCTATGATTATACTGAGTCCACTTGGATGATACAAGATCATCTCCCCCTGCTGGGTCCCTGACCTTAGCCACACTGCACGAGTCCCTTTTGCCACGTAACACATTCATAGGTCCTGGGGAGTAGGAGGGCTTTATTCTGCCTACTTAAGGGCATAAAGTTACTTCACTTGATACAGGAGACTAGTAAAGAAGGAGGTCATGACAGGGGTAAAGCTAATTCACTAAACCATTTTGCTTTTCCTCTTTGGCCGAAAGGTAGGCTACATTTTGCTTCTTCTTTGAACCTAGTTGTGACCAGTCGAAGTTCTGGCCAATGAGAGTTATGTATGCCTTCTCCAGGCCTGGCCCTAAAACACGGCCCACTCAGTCCTGCATCTCTCTTCTCTCTCATCTTCTTGCTGGATGTGGAGGGATCCGTCCTGTACCCTGAGGCCCTGTGGGATGGTAGAGTTCTAGCCAGGAGCAGCTGGGTTTCTTTGTGGAGCAGAGACCCCCCACCAAAGTACACTGCACCCTGATTTGCATGAGAAATAAACCTTTATTGTGTCAGCCTCTGGAATTTGAGAAGCGTTTGCTGCAGCAGATAGCCCATCTTAATACTGAAATTTGTACCTAGCAGTGGGGAGCTGCTGTAACAACAACAAATGTGGCCAGTGGGGACCCTAACATTAGGGACTTGAAATAGTAACCCATATTATGAAGGGAAACCTTGGATAATCTGTTGTCTAGAATATCGTAGAAGGCAGGATTTACACCGGAAAGTCTTATAGCTTCAGGACAGTGAGTCTTAACCCTGGCTACATATTAGGACTGCTTGGGGAATTTTAAAAACCATCCTTGCTCAGACTCCACTCCAGAGACTCTGATTTAATTGCTCTGTTTGTGTATGTTGGGGGAGGGAAAGGACATTAGTATTAGTGTGACGGTTTTTCCGGGTGATTCTAGTCTGCGGCCAGGATTGAGACCCAAATCTCGAGGGCAAAGGTCAGCAAATTTTTTCTGTAAAGGCCAAATAGTAAATATTTGGGGCTTTGAGAAGCAACACCATCTCCGTTGCAAGTATTCCGTTCTTCTCCCATCATAGCACGTAAACAGCCATAACAATGTGTAAGCAGACGGGTGTGGCTGTGTTCTGGTAAAGCTTTATGTACAAAACAGGCAGCGGCAGCTGGCTGGAGTTTACCTGTGGCCCACAGTTTGCTGACCCCTTCTCTGGGACAGAGATTCTCAAAAACATTTTCTTCTCAGGGCTCCTTTACCTTTTAAAAACTATTGAGGATCACAAAAAGCTTTTGTTTACAGGTTACATCTAGCAAGAATTACCATATTAACCTTAAAACTGAGAAGTTAAAAAAATCTTAACCCTAACATTAATGAATTGAAAATAATCATAAATTATGTTAACGTTAGTAGCATTTTTACGATAACTGTATTTTCAAAAAATTTAGTAAAAGGAATGACATTGTTTTTATTTTTGCAAAACTCTATACTGTCTAGCTTAATAGAAGTCATCTAGATTCTCATTTGCTTCTTCACTCACTCTGTTGTGACCTGTTATTTTAGTTGATTTGAAGAAAACTTGGCCTCACACAGATGTGTAGATACTTCCAATTAGAAGACCAATCTCCTTCTTTTGAAAGAGCATTTTAATAGCCTTTTCAGATAATTGTGGCTGTTCGTCGATACTGTGTGATAACTCAACAAATGATCATTTCTTAGAAGTTGATTTCGATGTGGAATCTGAGACCACATCAATAACTTCACGTGCTATTACATTAAGATCCATTGGTTTAGCTGCTCTTTAAAGGGATCTTTCACCTATAAGTGGTTTTGTAATATATTACATGGGTTACTTAGAAAATATTGTTTCTTTGAGTTATACCATTGGCACACTTCATTATATAATATTTTTAAAAATCACATTTGTTAATATCACCACTGATCTCAGAAAAGTTTTTAAGGATTCAGAAGCTGTCAAGCTCATGGTGGTGAATACAAGTTTTCCAAAATTCTAATTTTCACTTGAAAGCTCAAGTTTTATCATTGGCAACAAATACTGTCAGGTTGTTCTCCTTCAAGTGACAGGCTTACTTCATTTATTTTCAAGAAAATGACTGCCAAATACCCAAGTCTGAATAACCATACTTTGTTTATCACTTGTTCTCTCAAGGAAAAAGAGACGAGTTCAGTTTGCAGCTCAAACAATTGCACATTGCTTTTCCTCAAGACGAACGTCGTGTTAGGAGCAAGCAGAAGAGCGTCATGCGCTCTTTCCTGTGGTCCCACAGGATATTTAAAAGACTTGTCCTCAAGAGTTGAGATTTAATAAAGTGAATAATTTTTGCTGTTTCATCGAGGGCATTCTTAAGTGAAACTGGCTTAAAAAAAATAACAAAAAAAAACAACCATGAGTACATGCTGACAAATCTGATACAATGTCCAGTGATATGATACAATGACAGTTTGGTGATACCCCTTGATTTGTGCTAAAGTAACAACAGTTTTACCCACCATTGCTTTTGTAGCGTCAGTGCAACTATCAACACAGTGAAAAAGGCAAATAACCGCTTGGTATTGTTATGAAAGTATTTTTGACCTTGTGGATGCACAGAAAGGGTCTTTGGGATTCCCAGGGCTGTGCAGACCACACTTGGAGAACGGCTGCTTTAAAAGAATCAGAGTGTTAGTGTGTAAGGGCTGCTGTTGGCTTCCTTTGGTGAGGTGTTTCAAGAAAGAGATTGGCTCAGTGTAGCCGAATAGAAAACAGTGGAGAGATTCCAAAGACTGGGGGTGAAAAATGGTTGGAAAGCCACTGCTTCCAGATCCCAAAGGGAGCCACAAAAGGCCAAAAAAACCTTCAGTAAAACAGGGACAATGTGATTTAGTTCTATGGCAAAGATCAGATTAAGGGCCTCCCTATAAGAACAATAACCAAAGTGGCTGCAGTTAAGGAGAGGGGTTGGGAGGGAGAGGAGAGGAAGATCTGAGAATTATAGGTGGAAGCAAACACCGCAGAAGACTACCTAGTTTTGGAAGAATGTGTATTAAGAAATCCAAAATATCAGACTAGAAAACCTTTGACTGTTTGAGCTGTAAAATCACCTTTCAACTTTCAAACTTTTGGTAACACTCATTTCAACTGTGTCCAAAGGGAGTAAATAGGCAATAAGAACGCCTAAGAGCTGAGGGCCAAGGAGGAAAGGGACAATGGAATTATTCCCAGAGTGCAGAATTAAAGTTTAACCCAAATAACTCACTGTCTCCCCAGGGTAGGGGACTTTATAAGGCCTGCCAAGCAGAATTTTAGAATTGCAATGGACGGGTGAATCCCGTGTGCCTTCCATTATTCCCCTTTATGAATGGGAATTTTAATTACATTTATTCCTTTCCTGCTCCATCGTTGGGTATAGATTAACCCATCACCACACTCCACCCTCTCTCTTCTCTCACCTACCTACCAGATACAAAGATCTGATAGTGGACTCGAAGGCACTAGGAAGTGGTGTGGTCTCTAGATGGAAGAAGCCTGGTTACCTGAATGGAGCGGATCCTGCCCGGCAACTTCCACTGGATTCTGACAGAGTGAGGAAAAATTTTTCCTGTGCTAAACCACTGAGATTTTTGTTCCATTTGTTACAAATGTTGTTTGTTACAACATTTAGGCTACCACTCTGAATAATGTAGACGCTATTCCATTTATCTAAACATTAGGAATTGAATTAAGGCAGTGGCAGAAAGAATGAGAAGAAATAACCTAGTTTAGAGGTAGAATAAATAAGCTTTCACAGACTGGGGTGATGTCAGAGTGGAACAGGGGAGCAAAAGTTGTCTCAGATGAGGTCTAGCTTCTGTCTCGGGTCAGAGTGGGTGGAAGTTTTAATTGTCCAATAGGCAGGAGTGATATGGGGTTCAGAGGTCTGGAAAGGAAGCACAGACAGGGCAAACATCAGGGTGTAGGTGATGGTTGAAGCAGTGGGGAGGAATAGTGGTGGATGGTCTTTGTTGGGAAGACAATTCAGAGCAGAGAGGTCATTAATTAACAGCAGAGAGGATAGAATCTGTGAAAGAGAGTGATAATGAACATTCAAGAGGAAGAAAAATGGCAGAAAAGGGTAGGTCACAGAAACCAAATGAGAAAACAATTTGAAGAGTTACAAAATGGTAAAGAGTCAAATATTGCAGAGAGGTCAAATACGATAAGAGCTAAATATGTATTAGATTTTTAAATTAAGAAGGTATTGGTGACCTTTATGAAGCTAATTTCAATGGTGCACTGATGTAAAATTCAGATTGTTGTAGGGTAAGTGTCTCACAGTGTTACTGATGGAGAAACAGACTGAAGGGACGAAGTTCTGACCAAGGTTCACAGCAAGCATCGAGCTTGGCCTTGATCGCTTGGCTGTCAACACCACAGCCACGCTCCAACACACTTCCAAACTGAATCTAAAAGTGCACTTAACTAAGATGCTGATTGAGATACAATTTTGATATAGTGTTGCTAAAGTGGGATAAAATAGAAAGCATTTTGAAATCATAAGGACCAATATTTTCAGAGAGGAAGGAGTAGAGAGGTTACTAATTTCCTATAATATTTTCTGTGAGATGATTTCCTTCCTTTCTTTCTCTTAAGCTGATTGCATTGATTATATTGGTGACTGGGAGTTAAAGTTTATAATATGAATGGGTGTATCAGTATCATATTTTTAAAAATAGGGTTATGTTGGAGCTGGCCCAGTGGCGTAGTGGTTAAGTTCATGTGCTCGGCTTCAGCGGCCCTGGGTTCACAGGTTTGGATCCCGGGCGCAGACCTACACGTCACTCATCAAGCCATGCTGTGGCAGCATTGCATATACAAAATAGAGGAAGATGGTCACGGATGTTAGCCCAGGGCCAATCTTTCTAACCAAAAACAAAAAAAAGGGTCACGTTGGTTTTAGAACACAGGGTGTATTGATCTGCTAAAATAACTTCTTTCTAAAACTATAATGTCTAGGTAAGTTGGCTGATAGAATGTTTTCTCTCTGAAGTCTTATAAGACTTAATAAGCAAGATCAAAGCTAGGAGAGTTTAATTGCAGGTCACATTCACCAGACACCTTATTAGTAATTTGCTATTTAATATATAACCCCAACAAGCTAAAAAGAGAGCCAAATGTCTTTTAGGAGACTTAACTTATGATTTTTTTCCTTAATAAATATAAAGAAAACCCCTAAATGCTGTCATACAGCACAATTTCAGAATAAGTTCCTTAGCAAAGTGAATGAAAGACATGTAGAAACCTGAAGAAGCATTTATTCTTGTGAGCCAAGGTGTCTGCAAATCTCACTTTCTTTCATTTCATATAAAGAAGTTTTGTATGAAATGAAGGAAAGTAATTGGCATCGTTTGAATCCATTATTCATTAAATTTTACTATTTTTGTACAAAGAAGCCTTTCTTGGCATGCACTGATTTCCTAATCTGGAATGCCTGCTAAAATATTTTCATTAAGATGTGCTATTTTTAGTAGTAAAGGACCTTCCAATCTGGGACTCAGCACATTCAGTTTGGAGTAAACATCAAGTCAAGAGTAAATAGTCAGCATCATTAAACATGCTGCCCTACTTCAGCTGCAATTTTTGATTGCATAATTCAGCATGATTTATCCCCTTTGCAGTTCTATAGCACTATTTCTGTGGAGCTTATGCATTTGGTTGAAATGCCTCAGCAGAACGGAAAAGGAGCATTTGTAATTTTTTTTTGAGGGCTGTGTTCAAGTGATGAGGAACTGAGAAATGACCTGCTTTGTAAGCAAAACAATTAAAAAACTATATCTCTTTACCCAACGTGTGCCAGTGGGTGCTCACACGCTCGGTATATGTCCCATTTTAAAGACGTTAAGTCCCACTGATTGCTCACATTCTCTCCAAACAGGGTGGCAGATGACAATCCTGTCTTAAACATTAGTTAATTGAGAAGAAAGAAGAAACACCTATCCCCATCCTGAAAAATCTGTGTTATTTGTAAATTGCACATGTGGATTTCAAGTAGAAAAATGTGGCCATCACATTACAGTCACATGTTACATAGGAGAGAGGGCGGCAGGACATGCTCTGCATTCTAACTGTTCTGCAGTACACACTGCCACAAGGAGGTTTAAAGAAAACAACAACAACAACAAAACCCAGTTTATGAAAAAACAAAACTAAAAAGTTTATTTTTGTTTCCAAACCAAGCTTATTTCTTTAGCAATTTTAAACATTTTGTTTGGTTGTTCTTAACAAGACTTAAATTTATCATATCCCAACAATTAATTCCAAAGATCCCCCAAATTTCTGCTTATGAAATTGAGTATCTGAAGAGGTGCAAATTTCTAGTGAATGTTTTCCAGAATCTATTATATGCTGGAAAGATAGCATCGCAATTTCCAAATCTCTTATCAAATGTCAGACTGTTTAACACATTTTATAAAGACAATGAAAACAGGAAAACTACATATTGATTTTAAGTTATGCATTTCTAAAATTTTTAATAAACATGTTAGTTTTTATGTAGGTAAAACAATAAGGCTAAAACTTTGATTTTTAAAATTAGAATAGTCTTTCATGGTATTAGTTAGACATTAAAGACAAATGAAATAAATATTTGGTAATTTTATAATACTAATTTTATTCATCACTGAACAAATTTGAACTATTTACCCTGTGACAAGTATTACACCTGTGTGCCTGGATGCACAACAAGGGGTCAGCCCCTTCATACCGTCTGGGACTTCAGGACTAATTCTTACTGTCACTCTGAAGTAAGACTGTTTGGTGCATATACTGAGTAAAGAAAAAAAAGCAGACAAAACAAAAATGTGCCAATGAATTACGGAAACTACTATGTAACTGGGTTAGGACCAAAGGTTGTCAGTGCTGTTGGCCACAACCCTCTGAAAAGAGCCCAAATGTCAAGCTGACCTCAGTGGCGACTGGGTGAATACCAGGGGTCAGTGGTGTGTTCTCGATGCTCATCTGAACATGTGGATGTCTGTCTACATTTTTAGTTAGTTTTCTTCTATTAACATAGTTTAGGAAAGTGTCAAGGGCGACTTGCTGTAGAAATTCATGGTTCTATTTTTATCCTGTGTTAAATGAAAGCAGTCCGTGTTTTGAGTGTATTCCCTTAAGTTCATATGGGGTTACATAACGTGACGCTAATTTATGAGTCGTTGTTGCAAGGATACAGATACAGTGAATTCAGAACTCGAGAGGCAGGAAATAAATGAGATCATTGTGGGCGGCAGCCCGCTCTGTGAGAGTCAAGAATGGGTGATGCAACAGGGTGCTGGGGCTAGACGGGGCAGGAGAGAGGCCGGGGGTCTCTCTGAGGAGGTGTTGTGGGAGCTGGGGGCTGGAGGATGAAAAGTCGTGGGAACAAGCAGGGAGAGAGTCTTCTGGGGAGAGAGAACTGAGAGTAGAGATAGGAGAAAAGAGCTTTGGGTCAGGAATGGGAAGAAGGGGGCCTTCACTTCACGGGAAAGGATAGCTCTGACTCGGATGATTTTGTGTCCACTGGAGAATGTGCCCAGCCGTCACGAGGGAGCCCAGGCTCTGCCGCGGACACCAGCCACCCCCAGTCTCAGCCCCCGAACAACTGAGCTTCCTGCTCACTCACTCTGTGTCCGGTGCGGGCTGGCCGGGTGCTCTGCTCTGTGTCCACCTCACCGCAGGAGCCCAGTGGACGGAGCAGCCACTCTCTGGACCACAGCAGTGGTGGTGACGGAGTGAGAGGAGAAAGCACAGCACAGGAGGCTTTTACGGTTCCCATGCACGTGGCTTCCACTCACTTCATTGGCCAAAGCAGTGAGGAATCCCAGGCCAGTGAGGGAGGGTCATCCTGTGTGCCCCGAAGAGGAGTGGACT
Source organism: Tapirus indicus (assembly GCA_031878705.1). Lineage (NCBI taxonomy): Eukaryota > Metazoa > Chordata > Mammalia > Perissodactyla > Tapiridae > Tapirus > Tapirus indicus. The sequence continues at coordinate 153,692,328 of CM062919.1, forward strand.
GGGGTGTTAACGAGCGGCAGTGCCCTCCTGTGGGGGTCAGTGAACAGACTGGAGTTGTATGTGGAAGTTGTGAGTGAGTGAGTGTGTGTGTGTGCACCTTTTCCATGTCTCTGGGGAAAAGGTCCATTTCTTGAATCAGATTCTCAAAGGGTTCTGTGACACAACAAAGATTAAACACTGTGGGACCAGTTAAAAACTGTCGTGTAAACAGATAATTGCTTTCCAAGGCAATTTGCAGCATGAGTGAGAGGCTGAGATGATTAAAGAATTGTGCGTGTGTGTGCATGCGTACCTGCATGCAGGTGTGTGTGGGTTGATAAGGAAAAAGTTGAGCAAATGTGTGGACCAAAAGGCAGAAGCCAGAGAACAGAGGGTGATGGATGAATGACATCAACGTGTGAGGGAACGACCGGCGTGACGAGGCCCCAAAGACGCCTGAGGAGACTGTGTTCACTGTTCTCCGGACGTGTGAACTTTGGGGATTAGAAGACCGACCCTTCTCTGACGGAGGTGGGGGTGGGGTCCCCAGGGCTCAGGCTGCAGGTGGAGGGCAGGGAGGGGACCTCTCTTTGTCTGTGATCTGTGAACAAGGTCATCTGCGTAGCATGAGGGGATCCCAGGGCACATTGATGGTCTGGAACAGCTGCAAGGGAAATCTGACCTGCAGCTGAGTGGGGACAAAGAAAGGACTGTCAGGGCACTGAGGGCCCGGCTGATGCTGGAGAACGTGGATTGGCTGCAGTGCCAGTGGGCGGAGTTGGGGGGTTTTCCCTGCTCTCTGTGCTCAGCTGCCTGGAAGCAGGAGCTGAGACCGTTAAGGGCTGGACCGATCCAGGGCTGAGGGTTGGCAGCGCAGGTGCAGCCACATGTTTTGCCAATAATATGAAGTTCAGGAATCTCTGCACAAGCAAAAGGGATGAGTTTGGCTTTTAATTTTTAGAAGTAAGTTGGTCAGTAATGCTGAGAAGCAGCTTTGCCCTATAATTATTCTTTGTGGCTGCAGTCCCAGCTCCCCGTTCACCCTGTCTGTGTCTGGGCTCATAACTGACCTAACCAATGTCACCAGTGTGGTTCAGGGGAAGGGGCACAGCTCGCTTCTCACTGCTTAAGTAAAATTACTCATGCTACAGACCCATAAGATTTTACGTGTCCCTCATACTCCCTTACTCCACCAGTAAAATCAGACAGAAGAAAGGTAAAAGAAAAAAAAAGTTCCAGAAACATAATTACATACTCAGAGACAGAATTGCTTAGCTAAGCATCTTGCTATTAATTAGTACGTTGTAAATTTTGCTGCCTTGCCTGATCCTAAGACATTGTGTTTAGAGGAACCATTAAGTGAAGACAAAAGAAAAACATCTGGAGTAGCTCAGCTCCCACGCAGACTGCAGTCTGAAGTAGCATTGTATTGCATTTCTCTTTTTCCTGCCAGATCCCTGACTTTGGTGAGGTTCCATCATAAGCATTTGATAAACATGGCGTTGCTGTTCATAAAGTCTACACATGAGGACTGAAGGCAAGCACAGCCGTGATAATAATTCTTCTGGTTTACTGAACGACTTGCCTTGAAATCTGTCATTTTATTTTCCATTTCCTTGGAATGGAGGTTTCGTCTCTTAAGTATCTATGGATGACTGGCAGGTGAGGCGAGAAAGCCAGCCGAGTCTGGTCATTGAGAATTATGTTGGAGCCTGAAATTAAATGAGACTTTTCACATCCTTTCTCAACAGAAAGGAGTGAGCAGGAGGCAAGCAAGCTAAAATTCTAAAAAGAGAATGTCACTGCAAATGGCTCTTCCCCAGAAGACCGTGTCTCAGAACTTCAGTTGTTGATAACCAGCAGGTTTTATCTCCAGGAACTAAGATAAGTTCGCTTCTGGCCTGCCAACTCGGAGGCTGTCTTCAACCGAGGCAATGCTGCCAGAATGAATAGCTGGAGAATCTACTCAACTCTCTATTTATTTTAGAGTATGATAATTTGAGGGAAAATTTAAATTGTCAGTTTTCCATTACACCCTACAGCTCTCGGTGCTGGTTATCTCATCAGACCTCACAAATATACTTCTGCAGAAAATTGTGTAAACAGATGGAAAAGCCAAGAAAAGGGGGATTAATGTCTTGCCAAAGGCCACACAGAGTGCTCAGGCAGGACAGGGCCCTAAACCTCCCGGCTGGTCTGACCGAGGTCTTTCTGCTCCCGCCCCGGGATGCAGCCGCCTGCGGGCGCTGAGACCACGAAGTCAACACCCAGCAGAGGGCTAGCCGTGCGAGGGGCAGGGACAACAGGCTTTAAGTGGACACATGCTCCCCTGCAACAGGCTGTTCCAGGGCCCAGAGACTGTGCTCTCTGGGGCAAAGGCTGTCCGGTCATCTTTGCATCCTGGGCACCGAGCTCAGAGCCCACTGTGTCAGTGGAAACCCAACCAACGGTGAAAAAATTCAGACCGTTGAAAGACGTGAGTCAGATAATCTCATTTCTTGCTCAGAATGGGGCAATGGTTTCTCATTTCCCCAGAGCAAAAGCCTGGCCCTGACAGAGGGGAGGGGCCTTGCTCCTTCAGACTGCCCTCCTCGCCCACATCTGCTCTTGCTCTTCTCCAGACCAGGCAGCTGCTGGCACTGGCTGTGCTCTGTGCTTGGACTCCTACTTGACGTCCCTAACAGGCCACCTCCCTTGTTTCTTTCAAGACTTGGCTCAAGTGGTTCACTTCTCGTTAAGTCTTATTCCCACGTCCACCCACACTCCCCATCTCCCTTAGTGGCTCTGTTTCTTGCCTAACACCTCTCACCTCCTAACTCGAATTCATGGTCATATTTATTACGTCGGAGTTCTGTTCTTGGTCTCCTCTCACTAGAATGTTAGCCTACAAGGGTGAGAGTTTTTCTCTCTCATTCACTGGCATCCCCAGTGTTCCATGCAGTGCCTGACACACAGAGGATGCTTTGTAAATAATGGTGGAGTGAATAAATTAATAAAACTGGATTAGTGAAGCAAGTGAGTGGATGAATCTGAGAGTGAGAAGGATGCACCATTCAAGCCAGGTGCAAAGGTGAATGGGCCATCAGCTGTGGGAAATTTATAGAGGAGACATTCATTTTCATGCTCAGAAAGCTCTTGCAATTCGTAATGACCCTGGCCAACTTTCAGAGCCAAAGCTACAGACATCCCCCCTATGAACTGTCAAGCTCTCTGGTTAGCAGTGTTCGATCCCTGATGAATTCAGACAGAGAACGCATGTGGATTTCCCACCATGGGGTGCAGGATCCTCTGCATCAGGATTGCTTGGTGAGTCTTCAGGGTTCTGAGCCTTGGTGAATAGTCTCCAAGGATTAGATCCCCAGGTAAGTCAAATGTGTGCTAACATTTGAGAATTACCAGTATGTGGAAAATCTATAGAAAATGATGGGACCAGAGTAGGACAGGATTTCCTAGTGAGGTATAATTTTTCCACAGGATGTTGATAAGATTGGAGTTACAAAAGTGTTCCTTGAATTAATAAATCAGGGTAGCACTGAGTTAAATGGATTTTTTTTTGGTAACAGGAATTCTCAGAACTTTTAGTAAGCTGACATCACTGTGACTTCCCAATAGTAGGATATAGGTGGAGCATCCAGCTTTATTTCACCACAGGTATCTCTTTTTAGACACGACTTATTAACTTTTGGGGAAGAGGTTTTTCTTAAAAAGTGTGGGCATTTCTGTCATAGGTAATATCTAAAATTCATTCCTGACTCTAACAGTCTGTAGTTCTTTCTAATTCTGTTTTCCCTTTGGTTAACTTCCCTTAGTTTGTAGTACAATCGGGGCTTCTTACACCCTGAGAAAATGTATGAAATAGTATACCTGTATTTCATGGTTTCCAGGGCTCATCCTTGCAAGTGGAAAAGGTCTTTTGTGTTTGTGTGTGTGTGAGAGAGAGAGACAGAGAGAAAGGATGGCTGCCGGTTCAGGGAGGGGACACCGAACAGCCCACAGGCAGGACACCTGAATGAGTGGATCTGCTTCTTAAAGTCAAATCTGGGAGGTCAGTAAGTGAGGGTTCTGTGCTCTGTGTGATGTGCTGCATGCTGGTGGGATGCACAGACATAAATATTTCATGGGGCATGAGCTCACGTGGGGTCTGGCTCTGTATTGATCACTAATCTATTCCTTATATTGCTTTCCATTCCTTTGGCATGGCCCCTGGAAACAAGACAGGTATGTGCCTGGAATAAACAGCTTTCTGCCCCTTTGAAAGCCATTCGAAGTCTACAGCACATTACATTCTTCTGTGTAATGGAAGTATCCACACATGGGCAATTGCTGTCTGCAGACGTAATGAACCAGGTGGGAGGTAATGAGAAGTGACTGTCACACCACCTCTCGGGCCCCGTTCCGCCTGCCACACAATTACACCATGACCCTAGAGAACTGAGATGACTGTAGCATTCTCCCCTCTCCTAATGGTCTTAAAATCAGCCCTGGTTTACCAGGGGAGCTGAGAGGCAGCATTATTCATTTGATGGTCCAGAGGGTGCCCAAGGCCGTGTGTGACGGGAACACGGGGGCAGTTCTATACACAGACACACACTCTTTCCTCAGTGCTGAGTCGGCCTCCTGCCTGGAAGATGCCGGCGGAGGAAGACAGTCCTTTCCTGCTTTCCCCTGGCAGGTGCTTTTGGGGTGAGAACTGTTACCTGTCTCATCACAGGCAAGTCTAGGGAGCAGGCGGGTGGGCAGAGCTGCATTTCCATTGGAGGAATACATGCTGAAGATTTACCAAGAAAAGCTCTTTTAAGTACTGATGATAAATGCAGTGACAACAGCTCCTGGATGCCCTGTCTCACCAGTCCCATTTCTGAGTTTCATTTCACAGAGGGCACTGATGACAATGACCATTTCCACTGACTTATTCCTGTGGTGGTGGTGGGGGGGGGTGGCAGGGTTGAGGAAAAGGCAGAGGTGGACTGCTGAGTCAGCTTCTAGAGAGAGCTCACAGAAAGTGCAAAAAGGTGGAAGCCTTTAGAATGCCTTTCACGGTCATCCCTCTGCTCCTGTGGCTGAGACTTGCCCATGCTCCAAGGGAGGCCTGCCAGCTGCTTGCTGAGCAGTGAATGGGGACAAGCTGGGCTGCGGGTGGCTTGGCGGAGAAAGAACAGCGGGCAGGCAGGCTGGCTGCTGGCTGGGTGATGCCACTTTCCCCTCCTCGACGCCTCTGCCTGCAGGAAGCCCCCAGGTGGCTTCAGGGAGAATTAGTGTGTAAATCACAGGGGCGGCTGATTTCTCACCACTTACTGGTTGACGCTCAGTGGAAGCCTCTCCTGACTTCCACCTCCTGTCTGTGGCGCCTACGGTTCTCATCCAGCAGAAGCAGAGTTCAGTCGTGTTGTGTTGACAGGCTCGTGACGGTTTGTTCTCTGACCCCGCTACTAGCAATTCCTTCCTCGGGTGTCCCTGCAGTGTCTACCTCAAATCTCCTTTTGGATCAGACTTGCTTTAGCATCACCAGGAAAAGGTAGAAATTGCTCCTGATCCCATCCGAGTCTTTTTACAGAATGGGTTCAAAGATATGCCACAAAGAAAGGAAAAATAAAATACTACCCTATGTTTAAATGGACTCTCACAGCAGTACTAACAGCTAATATTTTTTGACTGCTTACTATGTGCCAGGTATTGTTCTGAGTACTTTACAGTTCATTAAATACATTTTATGCAGGAGGAAACTGAGGTACACAGAGGCTAAGTTTATTGCCTAGAACACACAGCATTTGAATACAGATCGTCTGGATTCAGAGCCCACAGTCTAAGTATCAGGGCATTTTGCTTTAATTAGTCAATTACTTAGTTAATTCCTTGATTAATTCAATAAACACTACTGAAGCACTAACTATGTGTCACTAACTATGCTGAAACTTCTCAGCCCTCAATCCTTTGCTTTCCATTTCCATCCATCAGAAGGTATTTGTGGAGCACCCCCATCTCTCCAGGGTGGTGCTCATGTAGATATAAGAGAAATGCAGGGTGTGAGCTTGTCACTGAGAAATTTACAGACATGTAGACTGGGGTTGATGAACTTTTCTCTATAAAGGGCCAGATAGTACACAGTTTTGGCAATGAAGGTCATGTGGTCTCTGTCCCAACAAGTGTGAAGGCAGCCATAGACAGTGTGTAAATAGACAAGCGTGTGTGTGTTCTAATAAACCTTACAGAAATAAGCGGCAGGCCATGTCTGGCCCATGGACTGCCTGCCCTCGAGGACAAGAGCAGCCCTAAGAGAACAGAGAACAGTGAACAGAGACAGTGTGACGGAAGCCGACCGTGGAGCCACTGGTTCCCGCCATGACGTGCGCCTGAGAGAGCGTCGGGGAGCAGAGACCTGTGTGCAGCTCAGGACAGGCCGGAGGTGGAACAGGAGCCTTCCCGGAGGGACAGGGGGATGGGTGTGTGTGTGATTCCTGCGGACAGCAGGCACGTGGCCTGACTGACATCCTCTGCCCTCTCCTCCTCTAGCAGAACCTCAAGTTTGTGCCACCATGTGTTCATCTCCAGGAAATGACTCCTCATTGATTAATGTCCATCTTCATAATCGTATTCTCTAATTTCCCAGCCATACAACCTGCTTCTGATCAATTGGGAGATGTCTGCTGGGGGAGGTGGGGAGGGACTTTGGGGAAACCTTTTGTTTTTCTGAGCAAAGGGACAGACAAAGTTAGTGCTGAGATCCCTCATGTTTTCCTGCCACAGTGTGAACATGAGGATGAGCTGGGACAGCTGCCGTGGGGCCTTGAAGAAGCAAGGAGGGTCAGAGAGAGAACCTGAGCTCTGGGTGGCACTGGACCACCGCACAGGGCTGGGCTGCCTGCCTCCAGCCTCATCACACGAGTTAACCAGATGCTTTTATTGCTTTAAGTCATGTTAGCTGAATACATAATAAATGCATATTTTGAAACAGTCCAGGAGAAGTTACTAGAACTTACTTCTAGAAGTTTCCCATTTTCTGAGATATTTGAGAAAACTGTACTAAATCAGATCAGAATTATTTCTAATACTTTTCACTTTCTTGGTAATTTCCTTCTCTAATATACCAGTTAGGAGGGAAAAAAGCATATTACAGAAGAGTATTCACCCACTTTTATTTAAATATTAGCATAAATGTCTTAAAATATATACAGCAAAGGGTTAATAGTGGTTGTACCTGGGTAACTGATTCTCTCTAGATGGTAGAATTAAGAGTGTGTTTCTGCATTGCTTTATTTTTCTAACTTTTCTGTAGAAAATATATAAACAGAAAATAATTTTAAAATGGCACTGACCCAAACCAAATTAATTTTATTTTTAAGGCAAGCTTCTTTGCTGTCTCACACTATTTTCCTCTCCTTGTTTCTCCACTGGCTCTCTAAGCTCGCCTCTCATCAGTTTTCTTTCCCATATTGTTATTTTTTGTTCATTTGTTTTATAAACTCTTTCTACACATTTTCCATTTTAATAGTCTGTAGGATGATGTTGCAAATGTGGTGTACGTTGTTGAAGTCTAAGTCTCATGTTACTAAGTTCACCCAACTGTCTTCTACAGTCACTTACTCATTTCATAAATGAATCATAAATGTTGTTGAGTGGCTATTATGTAGCAGCCACTATTCTATGTGCTACAGAGTTAGGAGGAAGGCACAATTGAAACTTTGTGCTCTTCTCCCCTACCCCTCTTTCCTTCCAGCTGTCTCACATCTACTCATTCTGTAAGACTCGATATGAACGCTATTTCCTCCTGGAACCTGGCGTGACCCACTCTGAATAATTGACTCACTCCTCTGCATTTCCATTATGTTATTTCTACCAGCCTTTGGTTATTTTCCTACTGATGGAACATTGTGTTTGTGGATGTACGTCCTTGTCTGGTCTGGGAATTCCTTAGGGAAGCCCCCGTGTTGTTTTAACCTTCCCCTAGTGTCCAGCCCTGTGTCGCTTCTTTAAACAGCCACAACTGTAGGTACAGTAGGGGCCACAAGTCACATAAATAATGTGCTCTGATACATGCCCTCCGTGGAGAAGTCCTGAACCTGACCTCTGTCTTGTCATACCTCACCTGACTGTCGGTCAGTTCCCCTAGACACAGTGCCCCTCACTGTTCTCCTTCTGTCTCCTGTCCATTCTTCAGGTGCGCTTCACCCATTGTCTTGTCTAGACCTTCTCAGCCATGTCCCCTTCCAACTTACTTTCTTCAACAGGGAGGCTCAGATCTTGGGGAGGAACTTGGAGACCCGTCACATTTTGTACTCAGCAAGCCTTCAGTTAATGTATTTAATAAATAGGTGATGGGCAAGTAAATGTTCATAGGAAACATACATTTAAAAACTTGATGCTTTTAATAGTAAGTTGGGGATGAAAGGGAATCAAAATACCATTGGCTGCTGGTGGTATTTACTGAAAGGTGGCAAGGCACACAAACATGGCCTGAAAACCCTGCTGTGGCTCACGAGGCCAGTGTTCTCCTGGTCACCCAGGCTTGTTGGTATAGTAACCTCTTTAAATAAGGGGAAAAAAATAAGAAAACACAACTCTTTTCCAACCCAAGTTAGATCAGGAAATTGTGGCAATTTCTGGAATGTCAAGAGTAAAAATAAGAAAGGAAGAATTAATCCTGCTAGCCCCAAATGAGAAGCTGTCACCACCAAAGCTGTAACTCTAAATGAATATAACACCTCTGAAAACTCGCGCAGGCCTGCCAAGTATTTACATGTTCTCCGCGAATGTGGATCTAGCAGCAGGTGGTTTTGTCATGAAGCACACCATCTGTGTGACTACCCACCCCGGGAGAGAGTCCTCTGAACTCAGCAGTTGTACAACAGATGCCTTTAAATATACAGTGTCCCTCCTCCCACAGTTCAGAACGGGTGTTAGGAACCGAGGGAAAACAACCGGCTTCCTTGAAACCCAGACTCCATCTGACATCTTTCCAGACACCTTCCATTACCATACTACATGCAATCCCGGAAGATGACATTATCATCACAGATTTGCAGAGTCAGACAGGTCAGCTTGACACCACCAAGAGCTGCCATCACAGTCACTAATGAGTCACTCACACTGGCAGGTGACAGCAGATCCGTGTTCAGCTTTCTTTCCAGTGGAATCTGCGTAGTCACAGGTAAAGCAAGTCTATGGAAGTCAGATTGTACCCACTCCAGGTAGACGAATAAAAGTGGTTTTGCTATAAGTCATCACAACCATATTAGACATGACTCTTTGGAAAAATAACACTAGACTAGATAGTTTTTGATAAAAACATGAAATCAAGAATGAAAGATTGAATTCCATCCCTTTCCTTGACAGGTTGTTTATTTACATATTCCACAGGCATTCACCAAGATATTTTATTTGGGGATTAGTTCATCCTAACGTAGGAGCAAGGTCTAAAGTTGCATTTATCAGAATGTGCATATCAGCAAGGGCTGTTAAATCCTTCTGAATCGTGTCCTCACTGGCCCCCAGTTGATGAGGTGACCTTGCGCTCTCTCAGGCTGGTCATAAGCCTCGCTGGACGAGGGACTGGCGTTCCTTACGTAAGTGGGACAGCATTCTCATTGGCCCACAGGCCTCTCTCCTCTTTTCCCGACGGCAGTGGGGTGTGGGAGGTAGAGGTGTTGTCAACGTTGGAAAAGAGCCCACTCTGGGAATGAAATGATACAACCTGAGGAATTTACGGGAAGAAATGGATGAAAGAGGTATTGTCTAATTTATGTGATACAATTCCAAACAGTAAATTTAACATGACCAGAAAGTGAATTGCCCTTAATATTTTCCTGCCGTTTTCACCATGAAGCACAGTAGAGACCTTTGAGAGTCATTGGAATCCAGTATATAGGGGGCTCCAGCATTACATAAATGATAATAGGGAACCGCGAGGCAAGGTCTGTCCTGTATCGATACAAACAGACTCCCAAGAGCCGGGGCAGTGTGTGCTGTAACAGTGTTGCTACCTTTTTCTCTCAGTGGTAAAAATAAGAAAAACATTATCTCTAATTCAAATTAGGTCAGGAACTGGCAATAATTTCTGGAACCTCAAGAGTGAAAATAAGAAACGGAGGATTAATCCTGTTAGCATAAAATGAGGAGTTGTCACCCTCCAAAGATACTGACAAGACGGTTTCCAGACCTGAACAGGAAGAGAAGGAGCCAGGACACTGAAGACTCTTACCTGCCCTAGGTGGACAGCAAACAGACATGTAAGTCCATCTTCTCTACCTATGATTTTAAGTCTTTATACCAGTAAATCACTATACCTTACATGGGCCTATGAATTCTCAATACATTTTTAATTAAATTATTTTTATATGCAGGGGCTCTGCAAAAAAATATTTGCCCAGGACCCCACACAGCCAAGAGTGGCCCTGGCCTGCGGGGTAGATTAAGGACTTTGAGTTGTGTTTGCTAGTCAATAGGTAAACACTGAAAGACTATTTAGCACAATGTAAGAACCTAATTTTATTTCAGAATTGTAATATGCAAAAAGACCATGTAAGAAGATTTAGTGTGTGTGAAAAGAGCTCTCACAGCCCCAGGAAGGTTGGGAGACCAGTGCAATTGTCCATATGAGGGCTGACCTACAGGGCAGGTAGAGGGACTGAGGTTTCAAACTTGGAGGGAAATGAGAATGCTCATGACTTTAACAGAATTAGTGACATCTGAAGAAGAAAGATGTTTTTTGAGGGAAAAGAAAATGCATTTGGAATTTTATGCTTTGGAACATTTGTAATTTAATTTGAATTTTAAGGATGATGACACTAGTGGAATGTCTAGCTAAATTTTGCTTGCACTGAAATCCAAAGGTCTTTTGGCTGCAGTTTCTCAGAAACATTAATTAAATCTTTGAATAATCAGAAAACTTGTTTAGACATTCAGCAGAGTTGAGTTCAACCTGCCTTTATCTAAGCATTTCCAAATCAGTTAAATCCATTTCCCAAAACGAGCAGGAGAGAAAGGGTCTGGCTTTTCTGTACTTGGAGCTGCTTCCATCCTCATCTAGATACAGCAACTTCAAGATCCAACAGAAGACTGTTGGTAGAAAGCAATCCAGGCACTTTTGATGTTTCTGGCTTTTTTCTGCTGAGGAATGTAAAATTCAGACCACATCACCAAATGATTATTCAGAGAGCTCTCCTTTACTCTCACCCTCCCCCAGAACGGAAGCAGGCCCAGCTGATATTCACATGTGGGTAAAGGAACATTGCTAAGAGTGAAAGGATGTGTCTTGGGCTGTGTGTGTGTGTTTGTGCCTGCGTGGGTGTGCGCGCGCGTGCGTGTGAGCACCACGCCCCAGGATCCAACCATATGGAAGGTCTGACAGTGGCAAACAGTTCAACATAAAGCAAGGGCACAGGAGATAAAAATAATGATCAGTGGTTATCAGCATTTGACTAATAGGTGTGCTGTTGTAGTAAAGGTCCCAGACAGTCTCGGGATCAAGATTTTCATAGACTCGTTTCCTTAACCAGGTTTTCATACGTGATGGCCGAGTTGGCAAGTCTCTGTTAAGTATTGCACGCTGACTAATGTGGCTCAGCGGATTGGCAGTGACAGGATTCTACTCACAAAGAGTCACAATATGTTTCGTTATTTTGGATTTTTTAAATTGAATAATAAACTGATACATTAAAATTTTGAATGCATGTTGTTTTGGGAAGAATTCACAATAATAATGAACTATCTAACTTTTTTTGAAGAGTATAAAAACTTTTTTCCCAACATTTTCCTCATTACATGTCCATGATGTGGCTATTGGAAGTAATAATGCTTTGATGATGAGGAAATTGAAGCACAGAATTTAAGGAATTTTCATACAGCTATTTATGTCGAAGGCAGAAATAATAAGTAAAATCTCTAGGACTTTCTACTAGATCACACTTTTCCTCTATTAACTTTGATTCTCAATTCAGCTTAAAAATTGGTGGTGTTGGTGATATTTAACAGACATAAAATCAATTCAGCCTTAATGTGGGGACCCTCAAAAAGATGTCATCATCCCACTGTCTGAATTCTGTAGTTACTAAGAACAAAGCTTTTGCTTGTGTTCATCTCCACTGTTTCTCTTTTACCCAGAGGGAAGCATTCTTTGAGGAGGTTTAAAATAAGAAGAAATAAATAATTTAAAACTCAACTTGTTATACTAACAATTAACAGTTAACTATGTTGTTTAATCTGAAGATGTGTTGACTAGACATCAGAACTAATTCTAGACTTGTTCTCCCATTACCTAGTTAATTGTCTTAGGAAAGTCTTTCTTCCGTCCCTCCTTCCCTCCCCTCCTGCCCCTCTCTTTCCTTCTCTTTTTTATGAATCCCATTGTTCTCATCTGACCAAAGATTGGGGATAATAAGGCCTACCACACAGCTAACTGAAAGAGCTATTGGGACAATCATATAAGACGTAAATGGTTCTGCCCCTTTCCTCCTGTCTTAGTAACTAGTACCACCATCCAGCCAGCTCCTCAGTAAGATCTTCGGTCTTCCTTATTCTTTTCTTCTCCCCTAAACCTATCCAACTGCAAGTCCTTCACAATGACCTCCACATTTACTCATTTCATCCCTTCTCCGTTGCTTTCATTCCATTATAGGCCATCCAGACAACAGTAAAAGCCTCTAACTGGTCTTCCTATTTTCTCTCTTGACCTCATTCAATGTATAATCTATCCAGTGGCCAAAATGATCTTTTAAAAACAGAAATAAAATCATGTCATTTCCACATGTTAAGCCTCCAGTGACTTCCCATTATGCTCAGAATATACAGAATACTTACCATGGCCTCTGTGGCAGACTGAAGATGGCCATACATTCTTGGCTACTCTTCCCTTAGAAGAGGAGTTGGCCTGGCACCTGGTGCCTCTGGGCTGGCCTTAGTGCCTTGTCTGGTTGACAAAAAATGGCAGAAGTGCTGTTCTGAGACTTCCAACTGTGGTTATAAGAAGGCCTGAATCTAGGGTCAAGGCTTGCTCTGGGGGAAGCCAGTCCTCATGTAAGAAGTCTAACTCCCATGAGAAGACGTGGTGCACCTGTGAGAAGAACAGGCCATTTGGAGAGGCCCTAGATGTGAGATGCCATGTGGAGAGAGAGAGAGAGAGGCCACATAGCACTGAGGCACAGACGCTGGATGAAGAAGTCACCCAGGAAGTGCGTTCTCCAGATCCAGCTGCCCCAGTAATCCCACAGGGATCAGAGATAAATTGCCTGGAAGAACTTGCCCACATTCCTAATGTCCAAATTGTGAGCAAAATATAGCCTCTGTTTTAAGCCACTATATTTTGGGGGTAATTTCATAGAAATAGACAGTCCAATAGCTTCTGATGTCCTAAAAATGTTGTTCCCACCTTTACCTCTGGGTCCATCCCTTCCACCTCCCTCTTCCTTCCTGCCAGAAGCCGCACTAGCTTCTCTGACATGAAGCTTGTTCCTGAGCCAGCACCTCTGCTCTAATCTGACCCAACTCTTGCCATCATCGTCTTCTTGTCGTGGAGCTCGTGTCCCATCTTCAGCGGGGCCGTCCAGATCACTCACTCTGTGACAGCCTTGCCAGCCCCACACCATGTGAGCCCGTCCCGCTCTTTGTTTTCACAGCACTTGGCACCGTCTGAGAGATTGGGTTCACTTATTTATTTCCTACTCACTGACTCTTTTGCTAACTAGAGTGTAAACATTTGAGACCAGGGGTCTTATCGGTGTTCTCCACACGTGTTCCTAGTGCCTTTTATATTCAGTGTTTTTAAAATTATTGCATGTAAAAGTGCTTCAAATGTAAAAGGTTTCGTTATTATTGCACCACAAGAAACTATTGCAGGAAACCACCGAGTGCTACAGAAATGCAGACGAGGATGTACTCAGACGTAATCCAGTAAGATGTACCAATAAGATGCAGAAAATTAGAATTCTCTAAAATCGTAGAGCACTGGAAATATCCCACAGTATCAGTACCTTGAAGTCCACTCGAGTCAGTCACAACAGGGCATTTCCACGTTACTGTCTCCTTTAGAAACCTGACAGCTCGGTTGTGCTATTTTTCTATTCCCCTTGGCACCTGGCTGGGTCTTTGGTTTTTCAGCATCTACCCTTTAATAATAAAGTGAAGAGTAAGATATTCTCTTTGGTTTACCCATTCATCAAGTCATTGACCAAAGAGTCCACAAGAATGTCAGATGTGTTAACTGTTTAATGAGGAGGCGTCGGCCCCTCTGAAAGAAGAGAGAATGAGCTGACAATCCACTTCCTGTAGATGGTGTAGACCCACATTTAACACCCGGTGACCACTCAGGGGAGAAGGCTGCTGCTGATTGATCATGTTTAGGCTAACCAAGGGGGGAAGAAGCTTAACAAATTTGTAGAAAGAACATCTCTACAGGGATTTAAGAGACAAGGAGATTGATTTGATTTGATTTCAATAAACTTATTGGCATGATAAACTATGTAATTGTCAGCACGTCTCAGGAGAGGAAATTTGCTATGTATTACTACAGGACACATTTTAATGCAGCGGGCTGGAGAAGCTCACTGACTAGGAGGAATTGAAATGTTGAAATGGAAATCCAGGCTTTGAGATTCCTAGAATCTCTGAAACCATCTTGCATCTTTCTCTCCATCTGTCTGTCAACATGACTTTCTGAAATAACTAATCTCAAATGAATATTTTAGAAAAAAAAATCATGTGGATGTGTTTTTTTTTCCCCTAATAAATGCCAATCTTAGGCAGTGTTTTTGTCAAGAGTCTCTGTTCCAGCTTTAAAAGCCAAAAGAAAGATGAAAATGAGTACACCAAAATGTAATTTAAAATGCAAATGCAGATTCTGCAGAAAAGCAGCAAAAGCTAATTGTAGTTTTTCTTCATGCTTGTGTTGTTGTCGCGTCTTCCTGCTGGGAATGCCCAGACCACAGCTGCGCTGCCACACTTTGACCTCCCAGATAAAACACGTTTGACCTAAAAAAACCCCAAACCCCAGTCACAGAAGTCAATAGGAACTTAACCCCATGCATTACTAGGTGGAAAGGCCACCATATGTGACAGTGTGGCTGTGAACTCATGAGAAATCCCCAGAATAGAGACGGCAGTTGCACATTATAAAGGGCAGTGAGTCTACATTTTCCCAGAGCTCATACAGTATAGATTAAAAAAAATTCAACCCCTGAATTAAGGACACCATTTGTTTTTAACCTATCAAAGCTGTGCAAATATTTCATACTTAGTTGAACTTGGAGTCAATTCTAAAATGTGCAGTTTTAGCTTCTTTTTGTTGTTTTTCCTGTCATACCTGGTCACTAGTAGGCTACATATTATGCTGAGCTTGGGTAACTATAGTATTTGCCAGAAAACCTTGTTCACTCTTTTAAATCTTAGGACTTATTTATGAAAGTGTACAAAATCGTTTGTTGATCCTAATTTTTTTACTTCATCCCCCTTTTCCTTGAGTGGATGGGTGTTGTAATAAGTTCAATCAGCATTTTGTCACAAAATGTGAGTGATCTTGCACGTGTGCATAGGAGAGCCTGCTCAAAGGTATTATTTGAGTCCAGGAGAAAGAATGAATTTACCAAATAAAACAATTGCTAGGAAAAGCTTGAGTCAGTCACAAAATTAGAATTTTGAATTTTTTAAAATGACTCTGGGACTCAAGTGGAGTCTGTTCTGGACCACAAACCCCATGGAGAAAAATTCTTTCTTAATCCTTATCCTTCACTATCAAAACTTCATGAACTCAGTTAATAGAGCCCACTGGTTCTTTGTGACATTTCCTGCCCTCTGGTGGGGGTGCTTCTGCTCTAGAAGGTGGTCAGACAGGAAACAAGAGGGAGACTGTGGGTGGGTGGAGTGGGATAGTTGCTTTAACTACACCAGAGCGTAACATGGTCCCTGGTGTCCACACATGTGCTGGGGTCCAGAGGCAGTAGGGCTACTCGGGGAGGGAGGTGTGCAGAGATCCCCTTGTCTGGGCTCAGGTGGCTCTTGGGCTTGCAATCCCTGTGACTATGTCCTGCTGGTTTGTACCCCCCTCTCTTTCTCCTTCCAGGCTTGGCCATCTGGTCAACCTGCCTGGGTACTCATGACTCCTTTGAGTAGCACGTACACTTTCAGGAGAAAGGCACTGTCCTTTGTTCAGCTCCATCAGTTACCTTGCTCGAGGAGTCTCACCCACCTGTCAGCATGTCGGACGTGCTGGGTTTGAGGCAGAAAGCACACAAAGAGTAGGAAAAGCAGTTGACGTTCATTCTAAACTTTGTGGGAAATATCAGTTTACACAAAGAACAAGTTTTAAAGCAAGTGTGCTGGTATCAGTCATATATATACCCATCTTCAAGTTTTACCAAATGAGTCAGACTACACTAGGGTTCCTCATGCATAACTGCTTTTGTTTTCTCTCCAATTTCTTACTTTTAGTTCCAAAATTTTTTTAATTCCATTTTTTTTTCCTGTGGGGGAGGGAAGGAAGTGAACTCTGAGGTCCCCTCCCCAGAAGGCTTATGCCTGAGTTCATCTGTGTGAAAACAGAGGGAAGAAAAGACTTTTATAATACTGCTCAGAAATATATTTTTTCTTTTAGTAATTATTTTTGCCTGAATATCATACTTTGTTTTATAAAATGAAGACAGGAGCCATCCTTTACTGCCTGTCATGCAGAGAAGGGGGATACATTCTCAACTCATTTGTTGAATGTATTATTTCTTTATGGAACATTACGAATGTGATGCATATGGCATCAAATCAAAAAAAGAAATTGCAAGTAAATCAAAGGTAAGGGAAATCCAGATGCAGGAGGAGGACAGAAGGTCAATCAGAAGTAGGAAGATGCTTGGGGAACCCAGCTTGGGGCTCCCTGAGGCCCTGTCTCCGCCGTGTCCGGTGCCTCTGTTCCATCTTTCTGACCAGTGTTGCTCTCTGTCAGCAGCTCCCGCCTTTCCCCCAAACCTGAAGACTTATCCCTCCTTCCCTCTTGTCAACATTTCTAATGTGACCCTGGCAGTTTGAGTAAAAAAAAGGTCAATTATTTTGCTAAGCTCTACAACAGTTGAAAAAAAAAGAGCAACTTCCTTGTCTCTGTTACCAGCTAAGGATGAATCTCTATCCAAAATAAGCGGTGGATCTGAGACCTTGTTTGATTTAGGGTCTACGTGATTCTCAAGCACATTTCCATTTTCTCTGATTCTCTGAATTCCTTCTTCCGTAGCACCCAAACATTAGAGTAGTTCTATTTATGGAAAATTGTTTCCTTCTGCCTCTGTAGAATGACTATAATAATATTAATAGTAATAACACAACTACTCCTAATAATAATCATTGCGGACACTGGTATTTCTATGTGTCAGCACTATTTTAAGTGCTACATATTAACTCACTTATCTGCTAACATCCCTGCAGCATAGGTACTGTTGTTACCTACATTTATAGGTGAGGAAACTGGGGCATGGTTTGGTTAACTTGATGGAGATCACACAGCCAGTAAGTTTGAACTGTGACTCAAAACCAAGTGGTGTGGATTCAGAATTAATGTTCTTAACCACACTGATATGCGATTTTTCTATAATAATTGCTAAAATGTGTGTATTTACCATCCACAACGTAAAACAATACACTCCATCACTGTCACTGTAGAGGAGCACTCACTGCCCCTGGGACCGTGTGATGCTCAAAATCCAGGTGCCAATCAAACACATACATTTTTCTAGGCCTCTGGGGAATCTGCGTAGGACTGCATGGCTGTGCAGAGAGTTAAGTAGATCCCCAGGTCTGCAGAAGTGACTCTGTGCGGGAGAAGCTTTGCTCAGATGTTGAGATCGTCACAAGGAGATCTGAGGAGGCTCAGTGCCTGCAGGGGTCCAGCCCCAGATTTAGTTGCGTGACCTGAGAAAGGTTGTGTAATCTCTCTCAACCTCAGATTCTTCCTCTACAAGAAATATCGTTCTGATCTCTCAGATTGCTGGAGACTATATCAGAAACTGAAAACTGTCATTGTGTGCTGTGTGAATAGGGGTTTTGCTGGAGTTTTAGAGAAGAAAAACAGTGGTAGAACCGTCCTCATGCTGCATAAGAGTTTCAGCAAATAGAACAAACAGCACCGTGTGTAGGGTGTCACCATCTCACACTGTAAGGAGACATGCAGCATGTAGGACCCTCCCATGGTCTGCTTCACTCACACACAATACTTCTGACAGCAGATGTGGGGCCTTTTTCCCACACCAAGCAATTCTGCAACCCCCCTGGGTGTCCTACAATTCAGTTCTGCTTGGACACTCTCTACCTGGAGCTGTGCAGACCCGACTGTTGAGGGCTTGTTCCCACACGACTACTCCCGCTTTAGGCACCCATCATGAGTCCTTAGTTGTCTTCGGTACTTGACCAAACAGCCATAAATCACAGTTCCCATGACCCCTCCCTGGGCTCTGTAATTTGCTGAAACAGCTCACAGAACCCAAGGAAACACTTTTATTTACCAGTTTATTATATGAAGGATACAGATAAACATCCAGATGAAGACACACATAGGGAGAGGTCTGGAAGAGTCCCGAGTGTAGGAGCTTCTGTCCCCGTGGATTTGGGGTGCACCATCCTGGCACGTGGATGTGTTCACCAACCCAGAAGCTCTCTGGACTCTGTACTTTTGGGATTTTTTTATGGAGACTTCATCACATGGGCATGATCAATAATTAACTCAATCTCCAGCCCCTCTAGGGCTGTATTACAAATCCATATTTCTCTTCTTCCATTGCAGTTAGGTGTGGCTACATGATTAATTGTAGGCAAATGAGATGCAAGTGGAAGTATTGTGTTGAAATTATGGCAAGACTGTCTAAAGGGACCTGACTCAATGGGGAGGATCCTTCTGGTCCCTTTGCATTTTGTCTGTCTTGCCTTTACCATGGATGTGATGACTGGAATTCTAGTATGAGCTCCAATGGGGTGACTTTAAAAATGGAAGACATGATTTGGGATAATGGAGCAGAAATATAGGAGCCTGGATTCTTCTTTTTTTCAATTGAGATAACACTAATTTATAAGATTATATAGATTTCAGGTCTACACCTTTATAATTCAACTTCTGTATACACTACATTGTGTTCACCCCCAAAAGCTTAGTTTCCATCAGTCACTGTACCAATGACCCCCTTTACCCATTTTGCCCTCCACCCACCCCTTCCCCTCTGGTAATCACCAATCTGTTCTCTGCATCTATGTGTTTGTTTGTTGTTGTTGTTTTCATCTTCCACATATGAGTGAAATCATATGGTGATATCTCACTGTGTTTTGATTTGTATTTCCCTAATAATTAGTGATGTCTAATTTTCCCAACACCATTCATTGAAGAGACTTTCTCCATTGTATGTTCTTGGCTCCTTGAAAATTAGCTGTCCATATATGTGTGGGATTATTTCTGGGCTCTTGATTCTGTTCCATTGATCTGTGTGTCTGTTTTTGTGCCAGTACCATGCTGTTTTGGTGACTATAGCTTTGAAGTATATTTTGAAGTCAGAGAGTGTGATACCTCCAGCTTTGTTCTTTTTTCTTAGGATTGCTTTGGCTATTCAGGGTCTTTTTGTTGTTCCATATACATTTGAGGATTCTTCTATTTCTGTGAAAAATTTCATTGGGATTTTGATAGGGATTGCATTAAATTCATAGATTGCTTTAGGAAGTATGGACATTTTAACTATGTTAATTCTTCTGATTCATGAGCATGGAATATCTTTCCATTTCTTTGTGTCTTCTTTGATTTCTTTCAATGATGTCTTGTAGTTTTCAGTGTACAGGTCTTTCACTTTCTTGGTTAAATTTATTCCTGGGTAGTTTATTCTTTTTGTTGCCATGGTAAATGGGATTTTCTTGATTTCTCTTTCTGCTAGTTTGTTGTTAGTATATAGGAACACAATTGATTTTTGTATGTTGATTTTGTACCCTATAATATTACTGTATTTGTTTATTATTTCTAAAAGCTTTCTGGTGATTCTTTAGGGTTTTCTATACATAGAAACATGTCATCCACAAATAGTGGCAGTTTTACTTCTTCCTTTCCAATCTGGATGCCTTTTATTCCTTTTTCTTGCCTGATTGCTCTGGCCCAAACCTCCAGTACTATGTTGAATAGGATTGGCAAGAGTGGGCACCCTTGTCTTTTTCCTGTTCTTAGAGGAATGGCTTTCAGTTTTTCACCATTGAGCACGATCTTAGTTGTGGGTTTTTCATATATGGACTTAATTATGTTGAGGTATTTTCCCTTTATACCCATTTTATTCAGAGTTTTTATCATAAATAGATGCTGTCTCTTGCCAAATGCTTTCTCTGCATCTATTGAGATGATTGTATGATTTTTATTCTTTATTTTGTTAATGTGGTGTATCATGTTGATTGATTTGTGGATGTTGAACAATCCCTGCATCCCTGGAATAGATCCCACTTGATCATGGTGTATGATCCTTTTAATATGTTGTATTCAGTTTGCTAATATTTTATTGAGGACTTTTATATTTAGGTTCATCAGTGATATTGGCCCGTAGTTTTCTATTTAGTGTGTTTTCATTGTCTGGTTTTGGTATCAGGATAATGTTGGCCTTGTAAGATGAGATAGGAAGTGTCAGTGTCCCCTCCTCTTCCATTTTTTTTTTCTTTTTTTGTGAGGAAGACCAGCCCTGAGCTAACATCCGTTGCTAATCTTCCTCTTTTTGCTGAGGAAGACTGGCCCTGGGCTAACATCCATGCCCATCCTCCTCTACTTTATATGGGACACTGCCACGGCATGGCTGACAGGCAGTGTGTTGGCGGGCGCCCGGTATCCGAACCAGCGAACCCCGGGCTGCCCAGCGTGGACTGAACCGCTGCGCCACCGGGCCCATCTCTTCCATTTTTTTGAAAGAGTTTCAGAAGAATAGGTATTAAGTCTTCTTTGAATGTTTGATAGAATTCACCAGAGAAGCCATCTGGTCCTGGACTTTTATTTTTTGGGAGGCTTTTGATTACTGTTTCAATCTCTTTACTTCTGATTGGTCTATTCAGATTCTCTATTTCTTCTTGATTCAGTTTTGGGAGGTTGTATGATTCTAAGAATTTACCCATTTCTTCTGGGTTATCCAACTTGTTAGTGTGTAACTTTTCATAGTAATCTCTTATAATCCTTTGTATTTCTGTGATATCTGTTGTAATTTCTCCTCTTTCATTTCTGATTTTGTTTATTTGAGCCTTCTTTCTTTTTTTCTTGGTGAGTCTAGCTAAAGGTTTGTCAATTTTGTTTATCTTTTCAAAGAACCAGCTCTTGGTTTCATTGATCTTTTCTTTTGTCTTTTTAGTATCTATTTCATTTATTATTATTATTTATTATTTCTGTTCTGATTTTTATTATTTCCTTCCTTCTATTGATTTTGGGGTTTGTTTGTTCTTTTTTATAGTTTCTTTAGGTGTAATGTTAGATTGTTAATATGAAATTTTTCTTGTTTCTTGAGGCAGGCCTGTACTGTGTTAAACTTCCCTCTTAGTACTGCTTTTGCTGCATCCCATAGATTTTGGTATGTGATGTTTTCATTTTCATTTGTCTCCAGGTATTTTTAAATTTTCCTTTGATTTCTTCATTGATCTCCACGTATTTTTGACTTTTCCAGCTCTCTTCTTATAGTTGATTTCTAGTTTCATACCATTGTGGTTGGAAAAGATGCTTGATATGATTTCGAGCTTCTTAAATTTGAGACTTCTTTTGTTTTCCAACATGTGGTCTATCCTTGAGAATGTTCCATGTGCCCTTGAGAAGAATGTATATTCTGCTGCTTTTGGATGAAATTTTCTTTCTATGTACATCTATAAAGTCCATATAGACTAATGTTTCATTAGTTCATTAGGCTGATGTTTCCTTGTTGACTCTATCTGAATGACGTAAGTGGGGGTTGAGGTCCTCTACTATTATTGTGTTGCTGTCACTTTCTCCCTTTAGGTCTTTTAATTGTTGCTTTACATACTTTGGTGCTCCTATGTTAATTGCATATATATTAATAAATGTTATGTCTTCTGGATGGATTGTCCCCTTTATCACTTTATCACTATATAATGTCCATCTTTGTCTCTTATTATCTTTTTTGGCATGAAGTCTATTTTGTCTCGTATAAGTATAGCTACACCTGCTTTCTTTTGGTTGCTATTTACTCGGAGTATAATATTTCATCTCTTCATTTAGAGCCTATGTTTGTCTTTAGAGTTGAGATGGGTCTAGGTGCATGAATTCTTGATGACATTATGGTTTCCCTGTATCTGTCATGAGCTCTCTGTTTCTAGACTTCTTTTATGATGAGAATATTAAAACAAAAAAATCTAAAGAAATTTAAACCACTGGTATTTGTTTTGTTGTTGGTGAGGAAGATTAGCCCTGAGCTAACATCCATTGCCAAGCCTCCTCTTTTTGCTGAGGAAGATTGGCCCTGGGCTAACATCTGTGCCCATCTTCCTCTAATTTATGTGGGATGTCGTCACAGCATGGCTTGATGAGTGGTGCTTAGGTCCACATTGGGATCCAAACCTGTGAACCTAGGGCCACCGAAGTGGAGCAGGCAAATTTAACCACTACGCCACTGGGCCAGCCCCTAAACCACTGGTATTTTTGATCGCTATTACAAAACTAATCTTAACTTGTGTACCATAATACTAATCTTGTCTTCAACTAGTAATTTTTATAGAGTTATTTACATTAGCATGTGAAAATAGATTGTTGTAGCTTTGATTAAATGTAAGGTCTGATTATTGTGAAGTAGCAAAAGAAAAAAAGAAGCTTGATGTTGTTAGTTTCATTATATGCTGCATGCTTAAATTTAAAAGGCATTTCTCTGCATTAATATTACTGAATTCAACATACAGAAATAGTTAAAATATAAAACCAGACCTGAGGGTATATCCTCTACTATTTACAACACCAACACTTTGGTTTCAATAAAATCACATCATCTATCGTATTAAATTAACTTGATAGCTTAATTTGATTATATCTATACTTTTGACTGTACCTAACGCATAGATTTATTTTGGTATTAGTTTTGGTTTTTTCCAAGCATAAGGAATTTATATTTATTAACATGAAAAAATAGAGGCTCCACATTATTGTTTTCCTTTAAAAGGGAAGAATAAATTACTCAAGTTTGAAAAATAACACTTCTGAGTATAGCAAAAATTACATTACTGGATTAGCCACAAATTAGTCTGAAGACAATAGGTAGAGAGAAGAGATATAGAATCCAGCTATAAGAGTCTTTACTAATTTCTATAGATATCCAACCTCTGTACAGCTCTTTCTGCCCCAAATTCAGAGTTTCTGTTGTCTGACTTACTAAGAAATCTATATTATCACTTTGGTTTAAGCAAAACTAATTCTTGGATTACCTGAGAAATGTTTTCTTCATACTACTAATAACTTTTGAAATTGTCCCCTTGTCTTCATCTAACTGTCCTTCTTTTCCAACTGTGTCTGGGCTTTTCCAGTCTATGTTGTCCTCAGTTCCAGAGCCATTTCTCTGGTAAGAAACAAAGCCACATCTTGGTTAGTCATGCATGGGTGTTATTATTATTATTACGTTAGCAAACAAAACCATATTAAAATAACTAGGATTCAGAGTCAATGGTGGGGAAGGGCTACTTGTTTCACTAAAGCAAGAGGTAGCAGGAAAGGAGGAAACAAGCTGAGTCCCAGGGAAAGCTTGACAGCCTTTATGACCCTTCTAGAAAAAATAATAAGGAACACAGTAGAATAAACCCTGGCTTTGGAGGCAGTCAGTCCCGTATTTGGAGCTCTGCTCTGCTACCTAATGCCGTACGTCTGTTGGTAAATATTTTGCCCTCTCTGAATCTTAGATTCCTTGAGTGTATAATCCTCCACTTATCTTGGAGGATTGTTGTGTGGATTAGGGGTTGTGTGGACTTGTGGGCAAATACTAATACAGTATTTGGCCCCTAGGTGTTCAGTTTATGAGTGTTGTTATTACTAGCCTAGACTGTGGCTCTTTCATACTGTTATGAAGGCATGCAATGAGGGCCTACAGGCTCAAAAGTTGAAAGAAACAGAAAATTTAGAAATGGGGCAAAGTTATTACCGCAGGGTTGTGGTCTGAATGTTTGTGTCTCCTAAAAATTCATACACTGAAATCCTAATGTCCAAGGTGATGGAGTTAGGAGGTGGGGGGAGGTGTTGTGGGGAGGTGATTAGGTCGTGAGGGTGGAGCCCTCAAGAATAGGATTAGTGCCCTTATAAAAGAGACCTCAGAGAGCCCCCAGCCCCTTCCACCATGTGAGGGCACAGTGAAAAGATGGTTATCTCTGAACAAGGAAGAGTGACAGACACCTCACCAGACACCAGGTCAGCTGGCACCTTGATCTTGGACCTCTCAGCCTCCAGAACAGTGAGAAGTAAATTTCTGTTGTGTGCAGCCCCCAGTCTGTGGCATTTTGCTTTAGCAGCCTTCATGGACTAAGACAGCAGAGAATCAATTTATGTCTTCACCAAGTTCACATTCCCTCTTTTCAGGGAAGGGTTCCTGCCTTTTCTTCCTCTCATAATCTAGCCGATGCCAATGAATTCACTAAAGTGGCTGTTTATAACACAGCACTATGGTAAGAAAAAAGTGCTACCTATTTACTTCCAATTACGATTTATAGCCAGTGGTAACATTAAAACTGTTTAATAACCAAATAGCTGGGGCACCCATGTCCCACATTCCAACTGTAGCCCATATCTGTCCCCACTTCCTGCCGTGAGCAGTCACAACGGACTCAGACTGTGCCGATGTGTACTCCCAACTAACTGAACAGATGTTTCTGTCCATCAGGAAATGCAAGAACTAGAAGGAAAGTGAGTATCTGACTTCACTACTCTATGTGAGCTGCCTGGAGAAATACAGGCTGTGAAATGCAGACACTTTTGCTTGTGTTTGACTTTTAAATATTGCCTTCCCTTTCATTATCAGCAAGGAAAAATTCCCAGTTCCATAACAAATATAAGTGAAGTTTTAGTCCTGCACCTCATAGGGTAACAGCTTGGTAGTTGGAGCTTTCTCGGCCTTTGCACCAAACGTTTTTAAAAATATTTGACAAATTTGGGGGCCAGCCCAGTGGCACAGTGGTTTGGTTTGCGGGTTCGGAACCAGGCGCTGACAGACACACTGCTTATCAGCCATGCTGTGGAGGCATCCCATATAAAGTAGAGGAAGATGGGCATGGATGTTAGCCCAGGGCCAGTCTTCCTCAGCAAAAAAGAAGAGGATTGGCAACAGATGTTAGCTCAGGGCTGGTCTTCCTCTCACACACACACAAAATTCTTGACAAATTTTTCTTTGGCAAATACTTAATTTAAAAAATCACAGAAGACAAAGAGTAACCAAATATCCAACACTTCAATTTAGTTTCAAGATCAGCAGTAATTTAAGTAAATGTGCACTGGGCAGTTTTTTAATAGGAAGATATGGACTTGTGTGTAAAGTCTAGGCAGGAGACATGTTGAGTTGGCCGGGAAGTTTCTAAGGGTCCTTTCTCCCTCAGGCTGGAGAGATTTATAACAACCTCACACCGTCAGCCCTGGAAAGGACTGACAGACAGGACGGCAAAGCCCGATTCCTGGGCTGCGCTACACTCAGTGTTTCTCAAGACCAAGCAGCTCGGTCCTGACAGGTAGGAATTCCGAGGAATTTGCTCCTTGTTGGCATCACGTTTCTTGGAGCCCGTTTCCGTGTTGAAAACCCAAAGGATGCTGAAGCCTGGGCTGGTTATGTATTTTAAACCTTTCAAGTGGCTTCAGACCACAAAAGAACAACCCCAGATGCCACAGGGGATGGCGTTTTAGGAAGTCAGTGCCTGTCCCATTGCTGTCCCCCATTCGTGTATCTTGGAAACGGGTTAAAGGTACTGAGAATCTCTGGGTTCTCTGTCCCTTGACTGGATTGTGGTGGCAGAGCTCTTGGTGGGCTGATTCTCAGCCCACCAAGAGTCCAGCCAGAGCTGCCTTTTCCCTGCCACTGCAGAGGATTAATCGCAGTGTGACTGGCAGAACTCAGCTGTGGGTCAGTGGTCAGTACGGACTCCATGACCACGTCTGTCAAGGGTCATATGAACTGCCGATCTGTGTGTGTGGTGAGTACTCTACATGGGCAGCACTAACGGCTATAAATGGAACTGATGCTGTGCCAAGAAAATAGCTGCTCACACCGCAGACTTCTTGGCTTTCCTCTGCTGCTTCTCGGGCGGTGTGAGTTCTGGCAGGAGCCAAACTCCAGGATGGAGACCCGTTCTTTGGCCACCAGCTACATCAGGCAGCTTCACAGGGGCTGTGAGGCAGTTCCAACTGGCAAGCAGCCCTTCCTTTTAATAAAGCCATTGGCACCTTCCTGAGGGGAGAACAGAAATGAGGAAGAGCTGGCCTTCACGATGCACAGAGGATGTCAAAACTGCCGTCTTCATAAAAATACCTAAAGCTGAACTTATCTGAGAATATCAACAACATATTGAAGAAAAAGTCTGAAGCTTTGTCATGATCATCATGACGATACGGAGAGCAGAATTCAATACTTTCCTGAAGACTGCTAGGCTCCCTGGGTGGAACCATTATGACTTGGCACCCGTGTTGCTAGAACATCTTGTAAGCAGGTACAATGCCAAATGAGCACATGTGAACAAGAATACTCAGCAAGGAGGAAGTGTTTATTCTATCAGTGAGTGTCCACTCTAACGAAGTAGGAAAGAATGCTCCATCTGCTCCACGGACAGAGCCGTCCAGGCTGCAAGGCGACAGATCACCACTGGTGCAGAAGCTGGGGGGACAGAAAAGCACATCTGGCCCCGCAGTGGAGCCTGGTGAATAAGCGTTTTCCAGTGTCTAAGTGTGGTTTCCTGCCCACCCTCACAGAGGAGGGAAACACTGCAAATCAAATCTGTATGCTTTCCTACTCATCAGACATTGATTATGATTCTCCTGGGCAAGTAGGGAGAGTGGCTAATTGTCTGACTGCCTTTTGCATGTGTAATTATATTATCCATGAAGACTGAATACTTATTTGATAGTTCATAAATTTGCAGAGCATGTGAGGGGGAAAGGAAGTTCAGTGTGTGCCAAGAGCAGACAACTTGCTTCATTTCTACCCGTGCGGTGTCCTAGCATTGTCTCTGGAGGGCATTTCCCTTTCTTTTCTTCTTTTTTGAAAGTACATCTTCATTGAAGTATAAGTTACATATATTACACTGCACATACATAAAGTGCAAAATTGTTAAGTTTGTACACATGTATATACCCATGAAACTATCACTACAATTATGATAATTAACATACTAATTCCCCCAAGAGTTTTCCCTCCTCCCCATCCTCCCCACACCCATACCTCTTTCCCAGAGAACCACTGATTTTATTGTCACTGTAGATTACTTTGTATTTTCTAGAATTTATATAATTAGATTCATACAATATGTACTCTTTTTAAATTTTCTTTCACTCATACTTATTTTGAGACTCATCTGCATGTCACGTGTGGAGAGTTCATCTTTGTAGTGCAGAATGGCACTCTATTATGTAGATAAAGGACCGTTTGTTGATCCATTCACATGGTGGTGGTTTGGGGACTCTTTCCAGCTTTTTGGCTATTACAAATAAAGTCACATGAACTTTTACATACAAGTCTTTATGTATGTACAGATGCTTTCAATAGTGTTAGGTAAAAATCCAGGAATGAAATGGCTGAATCATATGGTAGGTTTATGTGAATTTAAGAAAGTATCACATTGTTTTCCAAGGTGATCGTACCATTTTATATTTCCATCAGCAGTGCATGACAATTCCAGTTCTTCCACGTTCTTACAGACATTTGATATGATATTTTTTAAAGTTTTATTCATTCCCATAGATGTGCCGTGGTATCTCATTGTGGCTTTAATTTGCATTTCCTTATTGACAAATGACATTGAACATCTTTTCATCTGTTTATTTGCAATCTATATAACTTCTTTGGGGAAGTATCTGTTCAAATTTTTTGCCTAAGTTTTTTTTATTATTGACTTTTGAGAGTTCTTTATATATTACTTAAACATGTCCTTCATCAAATATATAATTTGCAAATATTTTTTCCCAGTCTGTGGCTTGCCTTTTCACTCTCAATAGTACTTTTAGAAGAGCAGGTTTTCCATTTCAATGAAGTCCAATTTATCCATTTGTTCTTTCATGGATCTTACTTGTGGTGCAATGCCTAAGTCTTTGCCTAACGCAAGGCCACAAAGATTTTCTCCTGCGTTTCCTCTTTCTTTCTTTCCATTGTTTGGAGCCAGGAGCAGAAGCGGTAGGGCTGGTTTCTAGATGTCAAGAGACTCCCGTTTTCTGCACTGAACAGCTCTGTGCTATCTGGCCACTGGCTGTTTGGATTTGAAGCATTAGAAAGAAGGTGGGAGCAGGAGCCTTGAAAACTTGCTGTGAAACCCTACATTCTAATGAAGGAAAAAAGCCACTAATTGCTTTTAGAGAACTTGTCAAGATTATTTCAGAGGTACTCAGTAGGTTTTTCCAAGAAAAAGCAAAAGCTGTTTTTTACAGTATTTTGAAATGTTAACCAATGGCATTTATTATTTAGTAAAACTGGGAAATGGGAAGAACTTTCTTGGCATTTTAATCTTAAAATGTAATTAAAATATTCTTTCTTCAATTTGTGCTGTTCTCCCTAATTTGGATTGAATATTTCTGGAATGTGAGCATAACCAGTGGCTCAAAACAAACCATCAATGTAGGTGCTAAATGAAGCTGAATTGATGACAATGCAGACTTCAATGTTCCATTTGGTCACAATTTTTGAAAATATTACCCATGGATTATAATTCTGGTATGAGCTCTATTTGCTGAAATTGCTTTAATTCAGGGAAGATTCTATATGTTTTCCTAAGCATCCTAGTGTTTTAAGTCACCAAGTATAGAAAGGAAACCCCTCCTTGAAGCCCCATTCTTTAAAGCAAACCTCATACGTGTGAGAACAAATTACTTGAAAAGTTTCCACGTAATTAACTTAATTCTCATACAGCAGATAATCTAAAGGAGCTGCTTAGTTAACGTCAT
This sequence comes from Tapirus indicus, assembly GCA_031878705.1. Lineage (NCBI taxonomy): Eukaryota > Metazoa > Chordata > Mammalia > Perissodactyla > Tapiridae > Tapirus > Tapirus indicus. The sequence continues at coordinate 153,721,372 of CM062919.1, forward strand.
GTGATTCTTCTACTGGATACCTATTCTGATGCTATTACTGATATTGCTCATTACCTCTGGGACTTTTAAGGTCATTTTGCAGAAGACATGGACATTCTGAAGTTTAGATTTAAGCTTTGCATTTTCTGCACTGAGGAGGGTGTCTATCACTAAAGCTGGTTAAAATACGTAGTTTAAAATGCAGTCAGGAAAGTTGTTTTGCACTGACAGTATAAAGGCTAGCTGAAGGGTTTGGAAATGCTCTTATAGGAGGGAGGGAGAGGGGGTTGAATTTCTTGCTGTGGGCCACCACTAGAGCAACTGTTAATTTAAACAAGAATGATTTTTTAAAGTAAAACTGTTCAAGTAGGGTTTCTTTCCTCGAGGAAGGTAAAGGACGTGGCTGGGCTCATACATTTTTAGCAGCTGACATATTAATGAGACCATTTCCATTGAAATGAGCCAAATACTATTACCATGTGGGGACTTCCAGCTGACTTCTGAAGCATTTATGCCCTTCAAAGAGTGCTTCCAGAATCAATTAAAACTAATTTTTAGATTCAACATACACACACCCACAACCAGTCAACATTCATATTTATTTGACTTTGCTCATATTGCCGTGTCCAATTTTCTTTAAAGAGTTGGTGTTTTGATGGCTAAAAAATAATAGAAATGAAATCTGGTCAAAGTTGTCATCTAAATCAGTAAACTTTTCAAAATTTTAATTTTCTTATTTTGGGCGAAAATAACCAAAACATCCCCTGACGAAAAGCCCTTCATTGTTGTCAGTAAGTAGCCTGCAAACCCAGGAGAATAACTTGTTTGGCACAACTGGAAAGGAACTGTACCACACAGTGCTGGGGAAATATGGAGCTTTTCTCCAGTTTCTGAATCTCAAGAACCATTATTATCAGATGGGAACTATAACTATAGAGTAAAATAGCAAATTTGTCAGAGCACTTGTCTATTCTGGTTTTGGTTATAATAGTTTGTTTTTTTCTTTTCCAAATTTCTTTTATATAAATTATCTTATTTAGCTCTCACAACCAGTATTACTATGCATAATAGAGAAACTAGAAACACAGAAAAATTAAGTATTTTGCCCAAGGTAACATTGCCAGTTAGCAGAGAAACCAGGATAAGAACACTGTCTTTCTCTAATAGTTTCCTCTAGAAGTTGCTGCTACATTTTTTTTTAAAAAGCACCTCTTTCTGTTAATGGGATATCCAGCTATATCTAATTCTGCTTTTGGTAATATCCATCAATAGATGAGAGTAAACATGAATGCCAGTGAAGTTGGTGGTGGAAGAATGGAACACCGAGGATGTCTCGAGTGCTGTCCAGACACCCAGCATTCTATTTGCAGAAAACAAGGCTGCCCTGTATCCCAAGGTGAAGGTTTAGACTCTGGCACTGCACTGAGGTGTGCTCCTCTTACTAAGCCATCTTTCAAGGGATCTTTCCAAGAGAGCCCACTGCAAGGAGCTGCTCTGCTACAGGACTGGCACAGCCCAGCTCTGCCTCCAAGCCAAGGGTGTCTTTGAATGCTCTACCCCTTCTGCAAAGGGGGAACTCATGTCCTGATAAAAAAATAAAACTAAATGCCTGTGACACGTGGAGGGTGGCAGGGCAGGAGCTGAGGGGGAAATTCGGCTGATGTCCGCTGAGAGTGAGGTGTATCTGTGTGAAGGGGGCTGCACCATGTGACTTCCACGAGGCCCCCAAGAAAAACAAGAGGAACCAGAAAGATGCTCATTACCCCTCAGGAAAAGGAGGGTAGTCCTTTACCTATTCTCAGGAGCCCTAGGGCTACAAATAAGATAGCAATCTAACCTAGAAATTTCCTCTTCCATGATAAAACTCTTAAAAAGAGTATTACTTCTTATAGCACAAAATGCCTTTTTTGAGCTTTCAATCTGTTTCGGATGGCAAAAGAAATGGCCCTGATTTTATCCTGCAGCACATTTTAATGAATGGCTGACTTATTAGGACATTGTTAGAACGAAATACCAACTTTCCTTGAACACCAGGTAGCTCAAAGGCCACTCTGATTTTTCTCCAACAAGTTACCACATTTTAGGGAAAAAGTGTATTCTGTCCCCACCAATCCAGTGACTCTCCTGCTCAGCTGAAGGCTGTCGTGGACACTTACTGTTGTTTTGGGCTCTCCCTTTTTGTGGTGGCAGCACCTCGATTTCACTGTGGGGCATCACCTTCTCCCCACGTGGATGGTGATGGTAAGAATGTGCATCGGGTTGCCTCCTCTGGCCAAATGGTCATCGCATGACTCAAGCCAGGCCAATCAGACTCCCTCCTGGGACTTTGATTCTTGAGAGAAGGACCCAAGGATGAAAAGTAAACTTTGTGTAAATTTCTTCCTGTGGCGGCATCCTGACAACAGGGTCAGGAATTTCTGCTCCCAGGCTCCAGAGCTCCCTATTTTCTGTCTGTTTTCAAGCCTGGTTTCTCAGTCTTGAATCAGTTCTGTGACCTACTGCAAATACTTTTAATAAATCTCTTTTTTGCATGAGCATTCACATTGGAGGAGCTCCTAAGTAAACTTTGGAGACCCCAGGGGAAGGCTTCTGAAAGAGGTGAAAGAGTTCAGTCTTGAAGTACCAGGAAAACTCGTCCTGGTGGAGAAGGGTGGCATTTTTAAAGGCAGAGAGAGCAGAACATGTGTGAAGGATGGGACACATGAGAGAGCAGATGGCACATTCTTCATGTGATGGTGGGGACATGGTCATGGTGAGATCATTTGGGGAGTTTTTGCCGTGCTAAGGGATTTACATTTTGTCCTGAGAATACAGGAAACCACTGGAGGGTGTTCTGCAGGGCAATGCCATGAGCAGTGTTGCACTTGAAATGGCCTGCTGGGGATGGTGTGGGGATGGAGTGGGGGGGGGCAGGAATGCACATGGGAGGATAATGCTGTGGTCTTGCTGAGAGACAGTTGTGACCTGGGGAATGGCAGTGGGGATGGGTAGAAGTAAGGAATTTGGATGCATAAGGAGGTAGAGTTGACAAAATTCAATAAAGGATTTTAGGAAGAGAATAGTGAGAGAAAGAATGGGTCATTGTTAATCTCTGGGTTTCTACCTTGGACAACTAAGTTTCTGGAGGTTTCCTTAGCTGAAGTAAAGACACAGCAGGAAGATTGGGTTTGTGGGGGGAAGATTCATTTCATTTTGGATTCAACAAATTTGATGTGTTTATGTGACATTCAGCTGGGGGTGCCCCATGAGCTGTTGTAAATGTGGGTCTGAACTCAGGTGAGATCTGAGATGGAGTGAGATGCATTCAGAGAAAGAGAGCATCTCCTTTATAGTCAGTGTTTCCCAACTTCTGTCTCAGTGGGTATTCTCAAGGTCTCTGCCTCAGGCATTCCTCACTTCTCACATCACTACAAACACTCCCTGGACAATCTCATCCTCGCTTATGACTTCACTACCACGTGCAAATTGATGAAAAACGAGGCAAAACTCCCAAATCTACTCTCATATTTTTTTCTGACATTTCCATCCCACTATCTTCTAAACATTTCCATCTGGTTGTACTTATCTGTGCCTTCACTCTTAAGAATTTCAGAGTTGAACTCACTATCTTTTCCTGAATACCTACCCTGAAAACCAAATAAGAACAGTTCCTCCTTTTGTCTCCTCTGCCTCCAGTAATGGCACCACCACTCGTCATTCCAGTGGTCATCCAGTGATGGAGCTTTGTTCCCTGTATGAGTCTTCTGTGGCTGCTGTGCCACATTACCATGAACTTAGAGGCCTAAATAATAGAAATCTTTTATCTCACAGTTCTGGAGGTCAGAAGTCTGCCACAGGTCTTACTTGGCTAAAATCAAGGTGTCAGCAGGGCTGCTTTCCTCTCCGGAGGCTCTAGGGGAGAATCCGACTCCTTGCCACCCAGAGCTTCTAGAGGCACCCACAACCCTTGGCCCATGGCCTTCCCTCCATCTTCAGAGACAGTAACACTGAGCCAAGTCCCTCGCAGACTGCTGTCTCTCTTTTTCCTTCGTATTTCCTCTTTCACTTTTAAGGACCCTTGTGATTACACTGGACTCACCCAGATAATCTAGGATGATCTCCCTCTTTCACAATCCTCTGATTCACCCCTTAATTCCATTTACAAACTTAATTCCGCCTTGTCATGTGACAGTGTCTTCTCGGGTTCTGGGGTTTAAGATGTGGGCATCTATGGGGGATCATTATTCTTACCACTCTCCTCTTCTCTCCTGCTGTCCCAGCACCCACCCCATCTGCATGCCCTATCCTGCTCTATTTTTCTTCATTGCATTTAATATTACCTAATACATCATTATAGATTTACTTGTTTACTTTCTCTTCCCCTGCTGGAATGTATCACAAAGCATCAGAAGGCAAAGACTTTCTCTTGTCCATGGTTGCATCCAGAGCCATGCCAAAGACATGTTAGATGCTCAATAAATGTCCTTTGAATAAATGAATGAATGAATATTTATTTGTCACTGAAGGTGTAAATTTGACCTTGACAACACGTTTCCCATATCCATTACCTGTTATTCATACCCATTGTCATTTGTATTATTTCTCTCCACGCTCGTGTTTTCTTGGGAAGTGTCACTGTTTCAGTGAATTCCTAGCTAGTGTGTACACCTTCATTTTCTGCCCCTGTCTCTACATCACAAATTGTTCATGTTAATTCTCAGCTTGAAAGTTTTCAATGGCTCTTTGGCAAAGTTTATGAGATTATTCACGACCCGCCCCTGCCCGTCTCTGCCACACATTTCTCTCTACTCCCTGTGGTTTGTGTTCTCGAGATTCTGGAGTACCTGCCTTGCTGTTCTCTCAGCCAGAATACCTCCCCTTCTTTGACCACCTAGAAAAATCCTCCCTTTCCTCAAGGATCTGCTTCGAGCATATCTTTCTCCACAAAGCTTTCAATGGAAAAATCTAAACAAAGTTAATTACTTCCTCCTCTGAGGTTACATTGTCAGGAACAACAGAGGAGGGAGACCATCAAGAGGGGCCAATAACACTCAGACTGTGACCACATATGAGAGATCTTAGATACTTCTTGATTCTAAAGGGAAGATTTGGAGGCTAGGTTCCCATGAGTCCACTAGCATAATTTAATCAAGTCATTATTCTATTACTACTATCACTATGACTTTTTTTCACAACTCCCCACTCCCCACCCCTGCAGTCAATTTGGATCTTTCAGGTTGGAGAGGCTTATAGAATTTCAGATGACACTATTGATATTCAAAATTCATCATTTTACTGCACTAGGCATTATGTATATTACAGATAAATATATATTTTATAAATCACACATGTCTTTATGTGATATTTTTCATACTCTCTTGTGTTCTGGAGTCAGTTTTTCTGGGCTCAAATTTTAGCTCTGTCACTTACTACTTACATAGCCTTGAGTGAATTAAGCTCTTTCAGTCTTAGTTTTATCATGTGAAAAATGTAGATAATAATAGTTCTATTTTATAAATTTATTGGGAGGATTAAATTAATTAACATGTATAACATGCTTAAAACAGTGCTGAGCACATGTGCCTGATGAATGTTAGCTATTATTGTTATTATTATTATAGATTCTGAGTTTTCTGAAGGTAAGCACTATTTGCCATTCAACTCTGTATCCCCAGAACCAGATACAAGTTTACACACAGCAAGTGATCAATAAGTATTCTTCGAGTAATGAATATATATCAGCTATACTCAGAATGTCAGGACATAATTAATGTGTAGAACACTAATCTAGAAATAAACCTTGTTGTGAATAGATTTTGAAAATTTGGGCAGTTTACTTCTATTCCTCTTCTTTTTTCCACCTCACTCTGAGAATTGGAATTTTGACTTTACTTGTCAGCTAGAATAAACTCAGTATATAATTAGATGGTGTTAATTAACTTGGAATTTAATAAACAAATCTAATTTGTTGAGAATTATTTTACTCAGTAAACAAATATTTATGGAGGGACTAGTATATGTGGAGACTTCTAGGTGCTGGAGCTACAATGTTGCAGCTGCTGGAGCTACAATGTCACAGGTGCTAAAGATACAACATTGAAGCTGCTGGAACTACAACGTTACAGGTGGTGGGGCTACAATGTTGCATTCTCCACACTTGGAACCAGGCACAGTTTTCTGTCTACACTTAAGTGAAGGACAAGCTGGCAGGGTCCTGGTTGTTTCCTCTGTTTCCTCCTCATCACACTTCAGGGACAACCTTTCACAGAGTGAATAGGGAATACTCCAAGTCCAGTGTTCTCAGCCAGGTCCGATGTTGTTGGCACTGGGACAACTGCTCTTGAGTTTGTGGCGGGCATCTTCTGAAACCCCTTGTTCAGCTTCCTGAGCGTTAGCTGTGGCAGATCTGGGGTCTCCTCTCTCCCTCATGGCTTCTGGTTCATAGCTCTGTTAGACTGCCTTTTGGTCCCTAAAAGAGAAGCCCCTGAACAGACATGACCCAAGGAATACATTCCGAGGGAGATGTAGGGTTCTGCTTCCCTACTAAATTAAGCCCTTGGCATTCTTAGACTTGATATGTGAGATTTTAAAATTTTGCACAAACCCTAAAGGTTTAGGGAATGTGCTAATTTCTAGTTTTCTTGAGTTTTGAATCTGAGTCTTCAGCATGTCAGTCAACCACGATCGCTCAACAGCCGTTACTGCTTTCCACTAGGCATTACAGCTGTAAACCTTTAGGGACTGGAGTCCTTGAATCTTAGCAGAACCAGCTGTTGCTATGAAAAGATAGAAAACGCATCACCACACCATTGCGTCCACCTGCATTTTGTCCCCATCTTCCCAAAGGGGGCTGGAAATCTTGACAGAATATGAGGTTGGTGGGATGGGAACTAAACAAAGGAGAAGATAGTAATTTAAGTGGGTAGGGATAAAAATTGTGTAGTAAGTACAAACAGATGTCAGTGAAGAAGGACAGACTCAGGCATGGGGCTTGTGGCCAAGGAAAAGAGGGTGCTGTCAACTAGGGGACATGAAGGACAGGGCCATGGCTTAGAGCTGAGTGAAATGAAGGAACAAGTTGTGTAGAGTGGGGGATAGGATGTTCCAGAACAAGAAGTACACAGGCCTAGAGGCTTTGCTGGTGTGTCCTAGGAATGACAGAAATGCATTCTGACTGCCAATGATTTCTAGATGCTCCTTAGGAACCTCTAGTTATGGACTCTCTCCGAGAAATTCAGTCTAGTTCTGAAGTCTGTGGAGTCATGGGGATGTTCTGGAACCAGGGTGTTGTCATATTTTCTTGATGTTGAACTGGTAAATCCATTTTTCTCTTTTGAAAATTTTCCCAAATAAAAGTCTTTGGAAGTATTGAGAGAAAATTAGTACAGCAATGATTTGACTTCATTGCCTATTCCTGGAAATTGTTTACCTCCCCAGGAAAATCTGGAGGATTTTCCTCTAAAATATACAACGTTCTCTAAAATGTTTCTCACTTTCTTAGCAGTGGGTTGAATCTTGCCATCAGCCTGTCCAGGGAAGCTTTGGGTAAGCTTGTTTATTTGGAATAGGTGCTAGAATTTGACATTGGACTTGACTTATCCATATTTTTGGAGACTATAAATTAAGAAAGCATCTGAAATATGCATAAACTTGTTAGGTAAAAAGATACAGACACATGAGCAGAATAAAAAAAGCTTTCAGTTAAACTCCCCTTTTTACTTTAGGTTTAAAAAGGCTTGATACTTCCCTAGTGGTTCTCAGCCAGCTGATTTCAGTCCAGGAGGCTAAAAGAAATATAATAAGAAACCTGTTCTCGTAAAATGTTCCGTCTGTCTGAGACAAGTCGGAGCAGGAAGTATTTGTGAGAAGCCTGTTCTCTCTGAGCCTCTCCTGGTTCTTCATTCCAGGAAGCTTCCTCCAGACCCAGATGAATGCCTGGAACTTCAGTGATTTCTCCATTTCCTACCAAGACTATTAAACGAAAAATAGGCCAGTGGGTCTACTTCTCATTTGCTTCTGATGACACTGCCTAGACCCATTCAACACGGGTTTGTCATTCTTCAGAGCTGGACTTTGATGCTCCTGCAGACCCTGTGCACTCTGAGCTGTGAGAGGGGACCTCGCCTGTCCCGTTCTCCACTGAATCCCCAGGGCCCAGAAAAATGCCTGTCCTGTGGAATGAGTTTAAGGAAAATGCATAAGTATCTGAACGATTAGCACACAACAACTGTCTGTCTGGGGCATCCAGTTCAGAGAACCCAAACCAGGCTCTGGGAACTCTTCCCCAGAATTTACCCTCTCACACCTTCAGCAGTTATTCACTTTTTATCCTAGAAATGATGCAAAGTAATTACTGTTAACAATCTTCAAAATACAGGAAGCAGATACTTTTATAAAAAGGTATTTTTTTCTAGATAAAGATACTAAAATGGAAGAAAGTTAAATGACTTGTTTGCAATCAGATGACTATTTTAGTACTAGTTCTGTGTTCACAAGAATATACTACCAATAACAATATTGGTAATAATAATAACATTGATAATTAATCTTTAGTCCTTATCATTCAGAACTGTATATATTACAGACCCACTGTGTTGTAATTAATTACCATGATAGATGAGTATGTACATGTGAATACAGAAGAATCCAAGAAAATAGGTGTTAAATTTTGAGGCATTTAATAGTAATAATATTTATTGAGTTAGTGTGTGCCAGCTCCTGGGCTAAGTCTACACGTTCTGTACTGGGATCCTAATAGTAGGCCCAGGAGCTGGGTGCTGCTGGCTTCCACATTTCACCAGTAGGAAATTAGGGTTTAGGAAGATGAAATAAATTGTCCATTGTCAAGCTAACAGGGAAGGATGGAAGTAGGATCTGAACGTGATGTTTTTGACATTACAGCCTGTACTTTTTCTTTGAACATGTAAGTTTATTGTTTGTCCTTCCAGTTTACATTCTAGTTGATGCTTCAGGATGTGCACATGAAATAATACTTGCCAACAATATGTAAGTGACCATGAGTAACTTTAACTCAATTACTAAAACCTGCAGGGAGTAAGCCTGAGTGGAGAGGGAATTCACGTTGCAAGCATCTCCTACAGAGAGCGAGTTTGAATCTACATGGACAGCTGTGAAAGAACATACTTTTGTGAAGATAAGAGATAGACTGCAACTAATTATGTTAAAAAGATGAATCTTTACTTTCTTAATAATCTTTTTTAAATTGATATATCAACATATTGTACTAGTTTCAGGTGACAACATACTGATTCAATATTTGTATATATTGTGAAATGATCACCACAATAAGTCTAGTTAATGTCCATTACCACACATAGTTATAAATTTTGTTTTTCTTGTGATGAGAACTTTTTTTTCCATGAGGAAGATTGTCCCTGAGCCAACATCCATGCCAGTCTTCCTCCACTTTGCATGTGGGACGCCACCACAGCATGGCTTGACAAGCAGTGTGTGGGTCTGTGCCCAGGATATGAACCCAAGAATCCAGGCCACCGAAGTGGAGTGCACCGAACTTAACCACCATGCCACCAGGCTGGCCCCGATGAGGACTTTTAAGATCTACTCTATTAGCAACTTTCCAACGTACAGTACAGTATTATTAACTATAGTCACCATGCTGCATCGTACATCTCCAGGACTTATTTATTTTATAACTGGAAGTTTCACCATTTGACCTCCAAACCTTCACTCTCTCAATGTATAATTCTGGGCTTCTGGTTAGATAATAGTAATAACAACAACAAAAATAATACCATCTTATGTCTGCATAATATACAAGAGTTGAAGAAAACACAATCTGACTTCATTTGTAGATTAATGGCCCTTAATATGATAAGATTTGGTTTAAATAAAAAGGAACTGGAAGAATGTTCATCATACAGGCTTGGAAAGAGTGCAGCATTTGAAAATCTCCACACTCAGCATATGCTGAAGTAATGGACCGTCCGTAGTCTTTCCAGGAACTCCTTTTCAATTGGTCACGAACCTGTGAGAGTCAGCCCACAACCCCACCACTTCACCCCGTCCCCACTGCACACACGATGCTCTCTTGGTTTCTTGTCATCGTGGACAGAATATTCACCAGCTCCATCCTGTGGGAGATTATCTTAACGGACTTGTTTCAGGTTAGATCTGTGTCAGTAGGGACTCCTAGTGCTATTTTCCATTTCTATCATTGCCAAAGACCATGCTTCCTCTTCTCTATTTTATTATTTCATCGTTTATATTCAAGAATTCAAATTGTATATTTCCTTTAGAGGAAGTGAACGTGTTTGCAATAAGGACAGAAAACCTCCAGTTCAAGGGAACTCCTCTTGTCTTTTCCCCCTTTCAGAAAAGCATGTTAAAATGATTCAACTAAAGAGATAATTGGAGAAAAAGCAAGTTAGAATATTCTAGGCAAAGAATAAAATAAAATTCTTCTCATTTTTTTGAAGTATGGTGGTGGGATGCAGACAGGAAGGGAAGAGGCACCAGAGATGTGCCCTCACGAGGGTGTGAAGTCTACACGGCTTCAGTCACGGTGCTCGGGGATTAACGGGCTTGAGTGACAGTGTCAGCTGGAGTCATTGATTTCTGCCTTTACCTGCAGTAAGTCTTAGCATTTTGCGTATTTTACAATACATAGGGGAAGAACGTAGTCTTTTAAAACAGCATCTTCTGAATTTACCAAATAACGAAAAATGCAAAAAAAAAAAAAAAAAGCAAATGTCTGGCCATTCATTCTGTAAGATATGGTGAAAATGAGCTTTGTGGTGGCACAAAGAAAGTCATCGTGAGAGGAGATGACAGGAAAGAAAAGAGCTCCAGCCAAAGAGGAAGCAGTGACGAGAGGCCAAGGTTCACCCCGGAACAGACTTGATTTCTATGAGGAAATTGTTTGTTTTACTGTCTTTGAGTAACACCTGTCCTAGTAATCTGGATCGATGGAACACGCTTTTGCAATGCATTTTAGTGTTCTTTATAGGTGCTAAAAAGCAAGTGTATATTTACACACTTGCTAGTGTGTGGTCCCCCATTGTGTTGGGGTAGAAATAAACTTAAGAGTTACGAGTCACTTATGGAGTGTGTATCCTCAGTAACATTTTATTCTTGATTCTATATACCTACTGGAGTTCACAGAAGAATAAATAAATAAAGGCACAAAATCTCTTTTTAATATTAGAATCATTTTAACCTCAGAGATGTGGAATATTTTATAAATTTAAATCTCAGAGCTATTCCACCCCATTAATATATTTCTTTACATCTGAGTTGCACAGCTGGAGGGCCCCTTTCACTCTATCAGTGGTTGGCTACTTAAAAGTAAATATTGAAGCTAACAGAAAATAGACATTGCATAAACACTTGTTCCTCCTCTACACTAAATTAAAAACAGAGTAACATCAAGCTTTCAGTCATATCTGTGTCAAGCATTTATGTGTTTTCCCCCCCAAATCAGAAAACAAAAAGTAAGATGGCAAACCTCCTTAACCAAAACCTTAAAATTTTATCTTCATATCTGGGGAGGTTTAGAACCCAAGAGCAAGATTTCTGTGTATGTTACAGTGGAGTCTAATCACTCTGAACTGCCAAAAAAACGTTATAGTAAGACTTCAGAAACTTAGGACAGGTTTGGAGGTGGACGGGCGGGGTAAGGCATGAGATTAGATAATCTGAACTCATTCCTTCATTCAAAAAATACTCAAGGAGTGTTTTCCAATTTCCAGACCTCTTGCCACATCCTGGGGGTGGAATGATGGACAAGCCAAACCTGGCTCTCTTGGAGCTTGCGGTCTAGAAGGAGAGATGTTAGTTCATCAACAAACACTTGTGAAGTGGCAGCTGTGAGAAGCGCTCTGCGGGGAGATTCTGGGAGAGCCCTGGATGAGGGGATTTGAAGTGGCTGGGGTCACTTCCCCTAGCTGGAGGAAGTCACCTAGCTGAGGTCTGCTGGCTGCGTAAGCTGATAGGAGAGCAGTGGAGACAGGAGAGAGAGCACAGCGAGAGAGACCAGCATCCCAGGGGCAGAGGCTGGGAGGCCGACCACACAGATCCCTGTGGCCACGTGGAGAATTTATCTTTATCCAAGAATGCTGGGAAGCCCTAGGGAGGTGTGAAGCTGATAGGTGACCTAACTGGGCTTTCACCTGGCATTTGGAAAGATCTCTGGCTGCTTGTAGAGAACTGGCTGAAGCTGGTGGAGTGGCCGGGTTAGAGCAGGGCTGACCCAGCAGGAAATTACTGGGGATGTCCAGCAAGAGAAAGAAATCAGCAGTGCCTGCTCGTGGTGGGCCTGGGAAGAAGTGAAGGGATTCAGAAGATCTACAGGAGATACAATGGACATGGCCTGATGACAAAGTAGATATGGGCTCTCTCTCTCTCTATGTGTGTGTGTGTGTATGTGTTGTGGGTGTGTGTATTTCAAAGTAGTACTTTATAAAAGAAGATCAAGTAGAGCAATTTTTATGGTTAATTCTCTTTTTTAAGCAAATCTTTACTCTTTCTCTTCTTTTCCCTACTAGGTATGATGGTCAGGATTTTCATGTAAACAGAGACTAAGGGATGATTGAGTAAAATGGAAGGGGAAATATTCTCTTTATTAAAGTGATTTTCACCATCAGTTTAAGATAATTACAGCATATGCATTACACTTTTTAAAAACTGAATTATGCTAAGCTCCCCAAACCACTAATCAAAGAAGTCACTTAAATAATGACTAGGTTATAATAATATATTACAGTTAAAGTGACAATAGAGAAGAATTAAAGATACAGAATGCTGAATAAGGCTTAATTGTCATTATCCAGGTGAAGCATGAATGATTTAGGGTCAGGTGAATAACGAGATTGGAAAAGTGATTGGGTTCACGAATTTAGGCTTAAAGCTACCAGTTTTATTTGGTTTATTGATTTTTTGTCATGATCATGTCATTCTTTTTGATGAGTTTTGCAACTTTTATGATTCTGACTTGTGGAGTAGTTTAAAAAAGTGTAAATTATAATTAACATTTCTACACTTTTCACACTCTCACAAGTTTTATTCAGCTGGCAGTTAAGTGGTTGCCCTATAAATATAACTTGAATGGCCTCATCACCTGTATGGTGTCTGCCACTAGAGTTTTATCTAAAAAAAATCTGGGGGATTAATATTTCTGTAGTACGGGGCTTAATGTTCGCTGAATATTGGTGGTGGGTTGTATCTGTAGGATTCAGCCGATGAGTGTGGGACATGATCATTTAGATCTTTTGGATATCATTTAGATATAAACGAAATTTCTTTTTGAAAATAAAGAACACTGGGAAATGGTATGCGTTTTAAAGGATGAACTGAGTTGCCACAAAGCACTGAGATGTGTTAGGGTTTTATGGAATGGCAGTTAGGACTTGGTTGACTGAGACGACCAGATCTTGTCACCATCCCTGCTGAGGGTTTGCTGTTTTCTCAGTGACCTGTTTTCTGAAGTGTCACTAAGGTTCGTAAAAGAGGACAGCGCACCGTGCATTACCTCAACCTGCTCAAAGCAGAGCGACGTTGTAAAACACGTTACAGGAGCTCTCCCACTCAGTCTTTCATCTTCTATATCATTTTTCCTTTTTAATTACATGTCTGTCATCGAAAATGAGTTACAGGAAATCACATGGCAACCTGGAGAGTCTCTGAGAAGTGTTTACCTTGACTTTAAGTCTGTGCAATTTCCATATAAGACTGACACGCATTTTAGTTGATGTTTTCTATCCTAAATGGTAAATATGGCTTGGGATGTCTTTCTATACATTCCTGTTAACATATTTTGGTTCTTGGACAATATAAAATGTAAACATCATGGATAGGGACTCACAGACATTCTAGCTTAGGCTTCCTACCTGGGCATCTTCCTGACAGCAGTATTTCTGGGAAATCAAGCTAATTTCTAGTTTGTTTTCCCTGATGGAGGACCACTCCTACTCCTTCCTCACTCCGGTGTGTCCTTCTCTCTGAGGAGGATAATCTAGAATAATAATCCATGTGACTCCTTTGAAATTGCTTTTCTTTAACAAATGCTGTCAACTTTTTTTTCTCACTTAACTCCATATATTGACGTTGGTTCAGATTCTGTCAGCTTTGTGAACACTTTATTCTAATTCCTCCTTCACCTTGAAATTTTTCTTGACTCTAGGAAGAGAAACATGCGTTCAAGACTTTACACAACACACTCTTATAATGCAGTTTGTGTTCTGTTTTTAAATTCGTAAAGTATCTCTATAAATTTGATCTCATTTTGTTTTCTTGAGATGGTAGTTGTAACTGTCTTCTTTTTATAGTTGGAGAAATCAGAGTTTATAGTAGTTAAGTCAGTAATTTGTCCATGGTTATATTTTTGGAAAATGAAAAAGTCAGGACACAAGCTGGGTAATATTATTTTAAGAATATATAGTTCACAGATTAAAATTATTTAATAAATGCCTGTTATATGTAAGGCAATGTCCTTGGTGTTGGGGAGGGGGCAGTGAATTAAAGGATAAGGCCCTGCTTTCCTAGAGCTCACATTCCACAACTGGGCATTCTGAGAAGGTTTTTCCACTATAAATACAAACCAGGATGACATCACTTACATAATCAGCTTATTATGAGTTACTTAATTTACCCTAATCATGGAACTCCTTTTTTTCTTTTTAAGGAAAGGGCTGTCATATTAAGATGACCACCAAACTATTATAAATGCAATGTACCCTCAAATTTTCTTTATGCAGAACTAGAGTGGAGTGTGCAGGTTTTTCCGCTTGACTGAGAGTGTGCATTTCCAGCTGGTTGAGCAGAGGGCTGCTGTCCCCGCCATCGAATGGAGCCGTGCTGGATGACCTGTGCACAGAATGGCCTCCCCGTCTCAGCAGAGCCTCGAACCTCAAGAGCGGTTCCAGCTAACAGGAAGGCCAAGGTGTTGCTGACCTTGACATAATCGTTCTGTTAACTTACTCAAGAAATCCTTCCTCTTTCTAACCTCCCACACGGAGCAAGACTTCTAATAATATCTGTGTCATGTTAACACATCCCACACAATAGCAAGTCACGTATTCTGAGTTCCTTGTCTTGTAATTACTTAGCTGGAAAACAACTTGGTGATCCCAGAGATGCCAGGAAAAGTCTCTTGCCTGCGCTTTTCTCTAAGAATTCTTAAGAGGCAAAGTTTCTCAGTAGTATTCTACTATAACGCAAGTTTAGGACCTTTGTTCATGTTGAAAATAGCTTAGAAGGAAACTATCACAAGATTCAAACTCAGGGATAATATTCATAGTGGAAACAAAATAATTACCCAGAATTTTAATGTATTCCCCAGGTTTTAGGTTTCTTTGAAAATAATACTATATTTTGGGGATAGTGAGTCTATGGGGAATCTAAAAAATAAGAGGGAGGACGCAAATTTGATGCTAGTTGGCTGTTGCCCATAATCTGAACCAAGACGGCCATAGAAATGCCATACAGAAAATATAAGGCTGTGTCATTAGAAGCTTTAGTTGTCTTGGATTCATGGAGTATTCTGAAGTAATCTTTGCAATTAATAAATTATTCTGCTATTGGTGTTGAGATATCGAGGCTTCTTTAAAACAAACACACACAACCCATAGGCTTGGCACGCTCAAATTGTAAACGTCCCCTTCCTTTCGGGTCGCATTTGGCAGGAGGGGAAAAGACTGCAGTTCTACACAGTTCCAGCAGGGGTCAATATGTTTTCATCGTTGCATTCTGAATGCTCCGTGAGCAGCAGCAGAAGTGCTGATCCTAACTGGAGCCGACACAAGGATCTTCTGTAATCCTCTGACATCCTTTTCAAATAATAATTCTTAGGTGGGTGGTGGGCTGGTGGCTGAGACGCCAGTGCAGGCTTCTCCACAGTGAAGCCTAACCATTGTCAATTATTTTTGATGTATGCTGGCTTAAGTCTTCTTCTTACTGGCTTTTCCAACCCACAGAAGGCTGTTGCTCCTCCTAATGATAGAGACACAGTACCCAGGACCCAGGACGGTCAGGACAAGTGTCTTCTTTTGGCTTGATGTGCTCTCTAAAGCCCATCCCCTTCTTTTTCAGCCTCCCTGTGCTCTTCCTACTCAGTATAAAGAGTGAGCACACACCTTCAGCCGAATACGTTAGGAGCATTTTCTTATGACCTTAATTGCCACAGTCCTTTCACTTTAACTCATTAAATGCCAGCACTTGGAGGCAACTGGAGACATAATGATGAGTATGTATGATTGTAGCTGCCAAAGGGCTAATAATTGAGACTAAGCCCTCCCCCATCCCACATACTTTCTAATCATTTGTTCAGGGGCTCTGCCAGCCAGTGCTATCCAGCGAACAAACTGTCATCCTTTATGTGCATTTTAAAGTTGGTGGTCGCTTGAGTCTCAAACTGTCACGCAGAAACTCAAGTTCTCTGAGTCCAAGAAAAACCCTGCATGTCCGGCCCCACATTTGTAAGCTCATTTGTCACTCTCCTTGGCTCTGGCTGCAGCCCTTTCTGCTGAGCAGGGGTGAACACCTCCTTGCAGAGACATTTTCAGAACCCGATTCTGGAGAGCGGAGGAGGTTGCAGCAGGACGGTGGCCCCGATCTTAACTGCTGGGGGCGGGGGAGCACTTCCAATGGGCTCTGGCTCCACAAAGCACACCAGAGAGGGTTTCAGGGGATGCGCGTGTGTCTCTGGAGGTGGGGATGTCTTCTGCAAGGTGGGACAGGTGGAGTCAGAGTTAGCCAGGCAAAATCAGGGACTGATCTTGATCTGGGGTCACAGGGGCTGGGACCATTTTCCACTTGTTACGTACAGCTTGAGAGGTGCCTAAAACGAAATACTCTGCCACAGCCTGAAGTGTCAGACAGCAAGGAATATATTTATCCATACATGTGGGTTTATTTTGTGTGTGTATGTGAGGAAGACCAGCCCTGAGCTAACATCCATTGCCAATCCTCCCCTTTTTGCTGAGGAAGACTGGCCCTGGGCTAACATCTGTGCCCATCTTCCTCTACTTTATATGGGACGCCGCCACGGCATGGCTGACAGGCGGTGCGTCGGCGGGCGCCGGGGATCCGAACCCGTGAACCCTGGGCTGCCAAGCGTGAACTAAACCACTGCGCCACCGGGCCAGCCCATTATGTGTAGGTATGTTTTAAATATCCTTTCTAAAAGTGTGTGGAGATTTTTGGACCGGCTCGGTGGTGTAGCAGTTGGGTTCATGCATTTGGCTTTGGTGGCCTGGGGTTCCCCAGTTCGGATCCCGGGCATGGACCTACTCACACTCATCAAGCCATCCTGAGGCTGTGACCCACATAGAAGAACTAGAAGGACCTACAACTAGGATATACAACTATCTCCTGGGGCTTTGGGGAGAAAAAAGAAAAAGAGGAAGATTGGCAACAGATGTTAGCACAGGGCCAATCTTCCTCAAAAAAAAAAAATGTGTGGAGATTTCTTTTACTTTCAAAGATTACCAGTACCCTTTAATGAATCAATAATAAAAACAAATCCAGTCATCTCCATTATTCTTGGTAAATCTTTCTTTAAAGCTCCTATTGGCATATTTAAGCAAAGCAGGTGATAAAATTCTTTGATGAAGCAACTCTATCTCTTTCACTTTAATTCTGTATTTGCTTAAAAAACAAAACTTACCTCCTCAAATTCAGGGGCAGGTATGAGGCATAAAGGCTGTAGGTTGATGAAGAGACCGCAGGATTTCCGTGTGGGTCTGACAGTCACCTGGCCGAGGACACTCTTGTCTCTGAGGGGGAGTCGGGAGAAGTGGGAGGAATTTTGAGCTGATCCTGGGCTGTTGCAGCAGACAGATTAATTTCTTTATTTTTTAAAAGGTCATGGTTAGCATGAATGGGAGATGGTTTAGACACGTAAGGACACATCTCTTAGAAGAAGCCTATGTTTGTCTATTCATTCAAGGAAAGTTGACTGGGTGCCTGCTCTCTGCCAGCACCGACAGACTGATGAGTGCAGTGGGCCCGGGCTGTGCTCTCTCTGAGCTTACTCTCTCCTTGCTGAAATACGCAAGTTTGAAAGTCAGTATATGTTCTAAAAACGCCTCTGTGTATTTTTATTTCCTCACTTCACAAGTTTGCTTCCTCATATTTAAGATGTAGGCTGAAACATTCCTTGTATTCTTTGAAGGTGAAAAAAAATACATAACTGCAGGGTGAACTGCAGAATTTCAGTGACTGCAGAATTACTTCAAAACCTAAATTGGGAGCAGAGTGGATGTAAAATGGTTTACAAACAATTAGCAGATTAGGATGCTTTTTGGTTAGTGTATTCATTCATAAAATGGAGGAAAATGTGTCTGGAGCAGCTGACACCAGAGTTCAAAAGTTGCCCATCTGCCCTGCAGGAGGTTGTAACAGCTGGACACAACCATCGCTTGTTCTCACAGCATGGCTTCAGGAAAACCAAATGTCTCTGCTCTCAGAATCCTGACCTTGTGAATTAGGATAAGTGAGAGGAGATGGTTTCCAAATTATCTGTTAAGACTTGTAAGGATTTTAACTCTATTCATAAGATTTATCACCAGGCACTGAAGCAACCTTGAAACAGAATAAATAGGTATCATCTCTTTCATTTATTTATTCAAATATAGCTCTATGCTCAAAGAATGACCCCCTACATTTAGAGATTAAAAAAACCCATAATTTTGAAAACTTAATTGAAACCCATAATTTGAAGCTATATTATATCTTTGCTTATTATTGGGATGGTACATTTCTCAAGTAGTCTGAGAGGCCAGGCCATGGGCATCTACTCTGGCCTCTAGGTGATGGGCTTGCAGCTCTTAGACAAGCTCCACTCGGAGCCCTGACCACCCACTCATCTTGAGAAGAAAACCCCAGGACCAAAGATAAGACCATGTCCCTGCTCTTCCCCATTGCTTTGGCTCTGACCTTCATCCCTCTTTGCTTTCCCCTCCAAAATATGTTTTCTTGTTTCCATTTACCTTGAATTAATGAGTAATCACAAACTACCAGATCTTCCTGCCTTGCAGATGTCCTGAGTACAGGAAATATCCCAAAGTTTCTAAAAGAAGTATTGATATTTTCTTTTGGAAGGAGTCAGAAAGTCCAAATACTTCCTTGCTTTTGAGAGTTCTGAACTCTTTTAGGAAAAGAGGCTACTGTTTTCCTAAAGCAGATTTTCTGTTTCCAGACTGACTTACAGCTCCTTGTGAGACAGTTTATCCTTTGCAGCAAGCAGGGAGGACACCGCAGAGATGTTCTTGCTGCTCTGGAGACCTCTCTGTCTCTAAGATTGCCTCGGTGTTTGGACACTTACTACGCGTGATTGTCTCTTTGTCCCTTATGTGACTCTGATTTTCCTGGTTACTGCAAGGGAATTAAAAGTTGTAACCAGATTTGAAAATAAAAGGAGGTGGGTATGGGGCCACCCCATGACGCAGTGGTTTAGTTCGCGCTTGGCAACCCGGGGTTCGTGAGTTCGGATCCCGGGCGCCCGCGGATGCACTGCCTGTTAGCCATGCTGTGGCGGCGTCCCATATAAAGTAGAGGAAGATGGGCACGGATGTTAGCCCAGGGCCAGTCTTCCTCAGCAAAAAGGGGAGGATTGGCAACAGATGTTAGCTCAGGGCTGGTCTTCCCCCCCCCCACACACAAAAAGGTAGGTGGGTATGTGAAAGTCTTTCAGAAACTGCCCAGGCTGATTTTTTTCTCACAATGTCAATAGAAATGTTTAAGGAAATAATCTTTGTGGGAAATTTTCATGGTAGACAACTTTTAGGATATTTTTTGCTTATCAGCTTGGATCAGATACATTTTTTTCCCCTGTGACAAACTCACTTTTATCGTGGTGAATTCTTTGCCTTCCTATTAGGTATGGGATAAAGGTGTGAAGTCTGGGCTCCCTACTAGCCCATTAACCTGAGGTGTGGTGCAGTCACTCAGAAGCTTAGGTTGTGTCTTGGAGATTCACCATCTACAAGCTCTAATTCCTCTCTTACGTTGTGCTATTACTTGACCTTGAAGAAAAAATTTTATCTTAGTTCTTAATACCAGGTGACTTATTTCCTTTTTTCCTTTACCTGCTAGGAAACTCAAATCAAATTTGGGAACTGCCTGTAGCAATTATATGTCTCTTTAGGAATGAATTTTGTGTCTTGATTTTAGTAACTCTGTTTTACTTTTTGACCTTTTTTTTCTTTCTGATTCTTTTTCCCATTGAATTGTGTATGTTTGTATACGCCATCTTGAATAATTTTGGAAGAAAGTTAGATCCTAAATAAGTAAATAAAATCATAGTTTACTCTTATTGATTGCTCACTATGTGTTACTCTCAGCTAAGCATTTTACATACAGTATCATGCATGATGTTAGCACAACCCCATGAAGTTGCAGTGTATCAGTTAGGAAAGCATTCAGCTGCAAGCAGTTGGATAGCTAAGGAATAGTGACCTAAATAACAAGGGGAGTACTTCTCTTAACGTAACAAGAAGTCTAGAGAAAAGGAGCTTTGGTGTTGATGTGAGAGCTCGCTGGTGTCAGGACTGGCATTGCTGAGGTCATCTTGCTCTTTCCCTTGGGACTCAGAATGGCTGCAGAGGCTCTGAACCTCATGCCTGCATTTAACACAGGAATGAGAAGGAAGGGCTGGACCTCATCAGGAGCAGAGTTTCTCCTGGAACCCTCAGTCAACTTCTGCTGCCCTCTCCTGGATGTAAGGAGTGGATGCTGGCAAAGAGAAGGAGTTTGGCAATGGATATGGAAAGAGTAAATTTAATGATATTAACAACTGCTACTGCACAGACACAGATAAATCAGGTGGACGCTGACTGTAATAATGGGTCCCCATGAGTATCTATGGAATATTAGCCCTGAGTGCAGAGTCGACCTGCACATAGGCAGGGAGTTCATTATCCCCATGCTATAAATGAAGAAACTAAGGTTTAGAAAATTGTAATGCCCTGAAGTCATAGAGTGAGTAAATGGTAGGGACTAGATATAAATCTAGGGTGATTGTCTTGACAGTTTTTTATTTTTGGCTAATGTGCTATACTGTGTATCCCAAAATAAATACATTTAAAAATAGTATACAGGCATGCATACTATTATTGTAGCACTAATCATCTGGGATTCCAGGGCACACTGCAGTCTTGTTTGGTGTCTCCAGGACTGAAGACATACAATCAGTTCCAAAGTGAATTGAGGGAGTTCAGCTTGTGGTGATGTCAGAGTGGCTTGTATTGGACTAGCCCTCCCACAGATAACAGTGATAAGCTCTGGGCAAAAGTAACATCAACAATAACAACAAATATTTGAAGGAAAGTCAACTCTTGAAAATAGAATGCTGCATTGGGTAATACTTGATTTTATATAGCTTTTGGCCTGAGCAAACTCTCCAGCCTGTGAGGCATGGAAAAGCTATAGCTTAGGCAATAAGTCACAGTGTTAATGGCTTGAGTAGTCAGAAGATGGAGTCAGGGCTGCCAGAGCAGGTAAAAAGTGAGAAGCAAATCCCAGAAAGGAGCCACATAAAGGGAAGCCCTCAAATGTGCAAATAACTCCACTCAAATTCTTGCCTAACTCTGAACTGCATGTGAGAAAGTGGAGTGGGGGGTTGTAAGGAGCTTGGCCAGAAGGATTAGATTGAAGGCTGAAATAATTAACCAGATATTTCAGCTGCTGCTCCTTACAGTGGAGGTGTGTTTTGAATTTGGGTTCAACCAAGTTAACTACTTACTAGAACAAAAATAAATACTCTTCAGAGGAAGATAACAGAATCCAGAGACTTTACAATATAATATCCACTATGTCCAGCACACTAAAAAAATTACTAGACATGTGAAGAAACAGTGAAATGTATCTCCTAACAATGAGATAAAGTAGTTCATATAAGTCAACCCCAAGATGACACACATGGTCAAATTAGCAAACAAGGACTTTAATGAAGCTGTTAAAAATATATTCAAGACTTTAGAATAAATTATAATTAATGAATAGATGGAAAATATCATCCAATAAATGAAAACAGAAAATAAGAACCAAATGGAAATTCCCAAACTGAAAAGTTCAATACCTGAAATAAAAACTTTAGTGAAGGGCTTATAAGCATATTGGAAATAACAGAAGGGTGTAGTAAACTTTAAAATAGATCAAAATAAATTGTCCAATCTGAGCAACTCAGAAAAAAAAAAGATTCAAAATAATGAACAGAGCCTCAATTACCCATGAAACAATAGGAAATATTCTAATATATGTGCAATTGGAATCCTAGGAGTTGAGGAGTTGAAAGGAGGAAGAGAGAGATAGGGAGATACAGACAAAGCAGAAGGAAGTGGATATGGAGAGAGAGAGAGGGAATATGAGGAAGAAATATTTGAAGAAATAATGACTGAATAATTTCCAAATTTGGAGGAAAACATCATCTTACAGATTCAAAGTTCAGCAAACCCTAAATTGAATAAAAACTAAAATCTCATGTAGTCAAACTGCTTAAAACTAAAGAGAAAATCTTGAAAACAAGCAGAGAAAAATGACACTTCTGTATAGGGACTGGTGATCTGAAGGATGGCTGATTTCTTATCAGAAACAATGAAACTTTAAGATAATAGGGAAACATGTTTAGAATACTAAGAGAAAAAATAAAAAGAGTCAATGTAGAATTCTGTATCCAGAGAAAATATTCTTAACAAATGAAAGTGAAATAAAAACATTTTTAGATAAATGAAAACTGGGGAAATTCATCATTAGTAAACCTGTCCTACAATAAATGCTGAAGAAAATTCTTTTTTTTTTTGGTGTTCTCTAATTTTATTTATCCTTACTTGTGACAGAAATCACACTAGATGGAAACTCAGATGGCAGGAAGGAATAAAGAACATGGAAAATGGTAGATGCACAGGTAAATATAAAATATATTCTATCTCAATTTCAGAATGACATAAATGTGTGTTTATAATAATGTGTATTTATAATAATAGATCTTCAGAATACATGAGGCAAAGCTGACAAAACAATGGGGGAAAAGACAAATTCACCATTATTGTTACAGATTTTAACACCTCTCTGCATCAGTTTGGGTCTTGGAGAAGCAGACTCCAAGATGGAATTAGACGTGCAAGAGATTTATTGAGGGAGAAAGCAAAATAAGAAGGGTGTACAAGACTGAGGTATGAAAGTCTGACACTCATGGAAAGAGAGAGGGAAGGAAAGAAGATTGGCTAGAAGAGTATTACAATGCAGTTCAAGAAAGTTTTGGCCATGAATGGAGATTTCTTGAGCCCAAGTCCCTTATCTTGTCCGAAGTGTCCTGCCTCACACTCTCAGTTTACCCAGTGATGGGCTAAGAACAGCCATGGAAGCACGGCCCTGTGTAAATGTGGTGGTGGACCAGACAGGCAGCCATGACCAAGTGCCATGACCAAGGATGGCATTTTTCTACAACAATTTGCCCTATCAACAGAATAAAGGAGAAAAAAATCTTATGATGATTTCCAACAATGGAGACAAAGTACGTGACAGAACATAATACTCATTTTTGATATAAAAGACACCTCAGCAAAGTAGGTGTAGAAGGGAACTTCTTCAGTCTGATAAAGGGCATCTATGTAAAATTTTCTGCCAACATACTTAATGGTGAAATATTGAATACTTTTCTCTTAAGATTAGGAACAACAGAAGGATATTCACTCTCATCTGTTCTGTACAGCAGTGCACTGGAATTCCTGGCTAGTTAAAAAACTTTAGGAAAAAAAGAAAAGTTATAAGGATTGGAAATGAAGTAAAACTTCTATTCAGAGGTGGCATTGTCTATGTAGAAAATCCTAGGGAACCTGCAAAGCAACTATTCAAACTTATTAGTGAATTTAACAGTTTTGCAGGGTACAATTTCAATATACACAAATCAAATTTCTATATACTTATAGCAAACAATTGGAAATTGAAATAAAAATACCATTTACAATAGCATCACAGTCATGAACTACATAGCCCAACTCTTAGGCAGAGTAACATATACTTTCAAACTAAAGGACTATTTACATCATTTGCTATTACCCAATACAGCATGTTTGAATAAAAAGAATTACAAAGCATTCCAAAAGGCAAGAAAAAACACACTTTGAAATGAGAAAGCAATCATCAAAACCAGACTCTCATATGACACAGATGTTGGAATTATCAGACTAGGAATTTAAAATAACTGATTAATATGCTACAGCCTTTAATGGAAAAAGTAGGCAACATGTAAGAATAGATGGGTAATGTAAGCGGAGAAGTGGAAACTGTAAGAAAAAATCAAAAGAAAGTTCTAGAAATAAAAAACACATTAACAGCAGTGAAGAAAGCCTTTGATGGCATATCAGCAGACTTATATGGCTGAGGAAAGAATAAATGATCAAGGAGATAGGTCAATAGAAACTTCCAAAACTGAAATGCAATGAGAAAAAAAGGAAAAAAAGAAAACATCAAAAAGCTAGGGGACAATATTAAAATGTGTAATGTGTAATTGGAATACCGGAAGGAGAAGAAAAAGAGAATGGAACAGAAGAAATAGTTGACATTATAACAGCTGAGAACTTAAAAAAAATGAGAGACACCAAATTCCAGATCCAAGGACTCAGAGAACACTAAGACAATTACCCAAACCAAAATCCCCAAATGCACTTAGGCATATCATATTCAAACTGCAGAAAACCAAAGACAAAGAGAAAATATTGAAGGAAGCCGGAGGAGAAAAATAATCTTGTCTATAGAAGAGTAATATAAAAATTACAGTGAATTTCTTGTCAGAAACCATGCAAGCACAAAGACAGTGGTGTAAAACATTGAAAATATTGAAAGAAAAATACTCACTAACCTAGAACAATATGTACACAGCAAAATTATCCTTTGAAAGTTAAGGAGATATAAAGACTTTTTCAGAATAACAAAAACTGAGGTAATTCATCTCCAGTAGATCTACTCAGAAGGAAATGTTAAAAGTTCTTCAGGCAGAAGGCAAAAGATATAGGCAGAAACCTGGACCTGTGTAAAGAAACAATAACATCAGATGAGAATAAATAAAGGTAAAATAAAATCTTTTATTAAAATTTTTCTTATTGATCTAAAAATAACTATTTAAAACAATAATAGTAACTATGTATTGGGTGATAATAACATATGGATAATTGAAGTGAATGACAGATATTTCATAAGGGGCAGGAGAGAGGAATTGGAAATATTCTGTTATAAGGTATTATATTACATGTGAAGTGCTATAGTGTTATTTGAATGTGGATTTAGATTACTTTAAAACATATTATAAGTTCTAGGGCAACTACTAAATTTTTAAAATGTACAATTGTTATGTGCTGAGAGCAGATAAAATGGAATCATATAAAATGTTCAATTAAAGTCAGAGAAGGCAGAAACGGGGCGGGGGGGGGTGGTGGTTGTGAGAAGAGACCAAATTCAATAAATAGAAAACAGTTACAAACATGGTAGATATTAATTCAGCTACAAGTATAATCACTTTAAATATGAATGGTTTAAATACACCAATTAAAAGACAGAGATTGTCAGAGTGGATTAAAAAAACAAGACTCAATTACATGTTGTTTATAATAAACCCACTTTAAATATAGAGAGACCCAAGTAGGTTAAAAAGTAAAGGGATGAAGATACACCATGCTAACACTAATCAAAAGAAAGCAAGAAAAAAAAGAAAGCTGGAGTAACTAAATCAATTTTAGACAAACCAGTCTTCAGAACAGTGAGGATTATCAGGAATAAACAGGGAGACTACAGAATCATGAAGGAGTTGATTCTCTGAGAAGACATAATCCTAAACGTGTGGGCACCTGACAACAGAATATCAAAAGGCAGAAGGCAAGAACCGAGAAGAAAAATAGACAAATCTTATCTACTTTTACAGTTGGAAAATTAAACACCATTCTGTCAGTATTTGATAGGTCAAACAGGTAGAAAATCAGTAAAGATATAGATGACCTGAGCAGCATTATCAATCAAATTGATCTATTCGACATTTATGGAATAATCCACCCAACAAGAGCAGAATACACATTTTTCTCAAGTCCACATGAAGCATTCCTCAAGAAAGATCACATTCTGGACCATAAAACACTCCTTAACAACTTAAAAATAATAGAAATCATATAAAGTACACTTTCTAATCACAATGGAATTAAACTAAAAATTATCAGCAGAAAAATATATGCAAAATTTGAAACATTTGTAGATTAAACCACACACTTCTAAATAACACACAGGTCCAAGAAAACATATCAAGAGAAATTTTAAAAATATTTCAATAAAATGTGAAAATACTACTTATCAAAATTTGTGTGATGCAATGAAAACAGTGCTTGGAGGGAAAGTTATGGCATGAAATGCATATATTAGAAAAAAAGAAAGATCTACAATTAATAACAACCTAAACTTTCACCTTAGCATACAAGAAAGAGTAAACCAAACTCAAAACAAGAAAGAAGACAATAAAGATTAGAAATGTGAAATTAAGTTAAAATGCAGTTAAAAATGATTTCAGATGTTGAGGAATACCAGGATCTAATGCAAACTGTGGGGAAAAAAGAATTGAACTGCATTACAAACGTATGAAACTACTTTCCTGAAGGGGATGGGGGAAAGGTGCTCACCTAAGTAAGTTTGGAAATGAGTGGAGATTTTAAACCTCAAGGAAAAAGGAGCATAAGAAGACTGTACTCTAGCTGATAAAGCTGTTTCCTTGGGGGTGCAGGTTAACAAGTATAAACCACTATTTGTGCACGCTAAAAGTGAACAGTTAAGTAAATGGGTGGTGGGTGGTGGGAGCCAGGTCTCTCACCGTTGGAGTGGAGATTACAGACAAGCAGGGAGTGGTCTACACTAATCCATGTGGCTGGGACAGTTTCTCAGACTCTCTTTCTTTTTGATAATCTTGACATTTTTGCAGAGTATTTTGTAGAATGTCCATCAATTGGGATTCGTCTGATATGCACACATGTGCACATGCACAGGTTAAGTGTACACACAAATATTTTGTTGCTTTGTCAGCTGAGATAGCCTAGAAGCAATGATCCCCTCGTTGCAATGAGCACATCTAGCACCAAGATCTCCGTTTCGTGGCCGAGAACAAGGAAATGTTCAAAAGTGGATCCAATAATGATGAAGGCGTGTTAAAGGGACATAGGAGCTAACTAAAAGAGCTTCCAATGGGCAAAGCTGGAACAATTTAAACAACAAAATATAGTAGTACTGGGTGATAACTCAAAATATAAAATAAATATCCATAGATCATACTTATATAAACAAATGATGGAATAAATAAGTAGAACAAATAAGTCTTTAGGGCAGAACAATTTCAAATACTTATGTACATACTCCATCTTCTAGGAAGGAGAGTATTACTCCTCATTCTGTTAAGTGTGAGCTGAACGTAGAGACTTCCAAAGAGTAAAGTATGGAAAAGAGAAAAGAATGGCTAACTCGACAGTGGAGAAACCTGACGAACGCTCCCTCGGCTCGGTGATCAAAGTTGCCATCAACAGCGATAAGTCATGTCGATAGTATGTACCTTTGAAATTCTTCTGTAATTTTGAAATTATGTCAAAATAAAAAAGTCACAAATTAAGGCCTGTGGGGAATTTGTCCTCTGTGTACTTGGTACCGTGCTCAAAATGTGGTCCACAAAGCAGTTGTATTGTCATCACCTTTAAACTGCTGAGAAATACTGACTCTCACACTCCACCCCCGATCTACTCTGTCAGAATCTGTGGTATAACAACACGTCCACGTGATTGTCACACACATTAAAGACAGGCTTTGTGTGAAAGTATTTAGCACCCTCTGCAGGTGTTGTAGAAATTCAAGGAGGTTGGTCATTTATCCTTTTCCATCCGCAGGTTGGCCTCATGGATGTGCCACCCCCATTCCTGTTTCTCCACTTAACCCGTTACTCTGGCGTGCCTGGTACAAGGAAGCATTCAGAAACTTTCCGTTCAAAAAAATCTGCTTAATGGATCTCTTGCCTTGATTCTGCCTGTTCTCATTTAACGCTCAGTTTGACCCTCACCTCATCCATGAACACTTTCCTAAACTCTTTGAACACCTTTAAACCTCTGTGATACTGTCAGTCTTAAAAGACGATTTGATCTTTTGCTTTTTATTAGATGCTATTTTCTTTCTCTGTTTATGAGTTCCAAATAGATGGTATGGTTTTGCTGTTATAGACCAGATTTTATGGACCAAAACTTGTCTTCGAGTTTCTCTATTACAACTCTCTCCAAAGTATGATGTTTATCCTCTCGAGTATGTGGAAGAGGATTCACTTGGAATGAGAAAAATACTAGAACTTTTGGTTATTTATCAAAATGAAGAAACATAATATTTTATAACTAGACAGAATTATATAATTTATAATGTTGTAAGACATATATTAGAGATGCAAGCCCAGAACTTTTTGCTGATGTGGGCATGCAATCAAAAAAGTTTGGAGACCATTGCTTTAGAGAGCCATGGAAAATATTCAATATGTATTTCTTATTCCATTTAGTAATAAAAGAAAAACTGAAGGAAGAGACAATGACCATCAATGTTTGGCTAAGCATCCTTGTTGATATGCTGGGTTCAGAGACTAACTCATTCTTTACTGGCTGGGGTTATGGTTATGGGAATTGTGTTTAGAGGTAGTGTTTTACTGGAATTGCTGTAGTAAAGTAGGACTCGTATTTCTCTACTGATCAGTGACTTCTCATTTGACTGGCGTATTGGACATCCTAGGACAACTTGACACTGACTCAAACTCAGAGATTTTATGGCTGTAGGAAAGATGATAACTGTATTTTTCTGCAAAATCTCTAGTTTCATATTCAATTAAAAAATGCTATCTCTTAAATATTATATACTAGATCTAAAATCCTGTGAAAACTTATTTAGTGAAGTTCTGATTTATATAACTCTTTTTGACCAATAAATAAATATAAAGCAAAATTTCTGTGTATCATGCCTAAAGCCTAAATTTATTAGAAAAAATAATTTAGAAGAAATGGAAACAGATAATCTTTAAAATATTTGATGGTTTTTTACTTTTAAAACACAAAGTAACTGTACTAGTTCTAACTGTGAGAAGAGAAGTAGCTGGAAAACCACTGCTGACTCACAGCAATGATGACTCACTAATAGAACCTCCTCCTCCAACGTGGGCCAGCGAAATCATATCACAGATAAAGGATTTATCTTCCTAATATGTAAAGAGCTCCCAGAAATTATTAAGAAAAAGAAAAACTAATTGCTTCACTGAAAAAATGGACATTGGATATGAAAAGACTACTCACAGATAAGAAGGTATAAATGGCTCAAAGACATATATTAGGAAATATGTAAATTAAAACTAAACTGAAACGCTGTGTATCACCCATAATATCTGTAAAAGTTCAAAAGCTCAGTACTGCATTCTGTTGTTGAGACTGTGTTACAAACACTGTGTTGGATGTGACTTGGCTCACTCTGTTTGGAGAGTGATTTGGGTGTAGATGTTAACATCACAGTTTACTTAAACCTTTTGATCTAGCAATTTTACTTCAGGAAATTTATTCTAGACATACTTACCCATGTCAGAAATCATGCGTAAAATAGGCTATTAATGTAAGTCTACACTTTCACTGTATGGTTTTCCATTTTAAAAATTTAATAATATTTACAACTTTTTAAATCTCATAACTTTTTAAATACGATATTTGTCTATTAAAATTATGATATTGTGTCCTTTTCCATGCATCACATCCCATAGCTCACGTACCTTGGTCATGTGATTAAGTGGGTGTGCATCAAATTTCTCCCCTGCAAAGTGGTTATTTTTTCTCTTGTAGTCAGTGGTCTCTAGTGGGAGATACTTTGAGACTAGCAAACTCTTGTTTCTTCTCAAACTTTGGCCACGACTTTTAGCATCCTTTGGTGGATCTCGTCTGCAATAATTGTTACTGTGGTGTTTGCCTAATGTCGATTCTCTATTTCTCTCTTCCAACTCACTAAGTGGAATTTTATTTTAAGAGCTATTCCTTCCCACATTTATTTACTTACTCAATTATTTATTTATATCAGTACATACTCATGAATATTTAATTTATTCTATAGGTTAGAATCTAATACCACTGTTATTTATTTTGTTGCTCAAATTGATCCGGCTTTGGTTGTTAGGACCATTTGGTCTTAGGTCGTAAGTCCCATTGGCTCTTGTGTTCCTTCAAAAGCCCCATCTGTTGAGCATTTTCCTGTCTTCCTACACCACCAGATATTCCAGGTTTACCTTGTGTCTTCCCTGTCCCAGCCTGGAATCAGCCACTTCTCGAAGCATCTTTAGAGTCACCATTTTTGTGGCATTCATGCTAGAAATGCATAATCTCTTTCCAATTGTGAGACAACATCAGACAAAGCCATATTGAGGGGAATTCTACAAAATAACTGATTAGTACCACTGAGGTATCAAGGTCCTGAAAGACAAGGAAAGACTTAAGAGCTCTTATAGAATGGAAGACCAAGGAAAATAGCAATGTAACGTGGGATCTATTGGTGGAAAGTTTGCTGAAATGGGAATAATATCTGTGGTTTAAGTGATAATATTGTGACAATGTTTATTTCTAGTTTTTGATAATTATACTATGGATATGTAAGATGTTAACATTATGGAAAGCATAGCGCGAGACACAAGCAAACTCTTGTGAGGGTTTTAGACTTACTTTTATGTGTCTAACATTCAAGTTCAAAATACAAAGTTAAAAATATTAAATTAAAAAGAGAAAAATACATTGAGGTGTTCTGGAAACCTCTCCAGGATATAGTCTTAAACGTGGGAAAGAAAAGCTCACCAATTGTGTATGTGTGTGGAAATACGTGTGTTCCTGAACGTATATATTTTTAGAAGGCCACAAAGAAAACTGCCACTGTTTGTAACCTCTGTAGAAATTTTGAGAGAAGGGAGTGAAATTTAATTTTTATTGTATATTCTTTTTCTTTTTTATTATGTGCATGTATTACCTATACAAAAAAGCAAAAAAAAATCTAAAGGGTATTATATTGCTAAAGTAAGTGTAATGATTTACATATACAGTCATGTGCCACATAAGGATGTTTTGGTCAACAATGGACAGCATATATGACAGTGGCCCCATAAGATTAGCACCATATAGCCTGCTGTGCAGTAGGCTGTCCCATCTAGCTTTGTGCAAGTATACTCTATGATGTTCATACAATGACGCATTTCCCAGAACTTACTGATGAGAATAATTCATACATGTTAATTAAAAGTTTACCTAAATTCATTTATCTCATTTCCCTTTAATTTTTAAAATCACTTTTCACTAGGGAGTGGAAATTGTTGTGGTGGACCCTGCCCAAGTAGACTATAATTTAAAAAGTGCTCTTTCGGGGCTGGCCCAGTGGTGTAGTGAAGTTTGCGTGCTCCACTTCAGTGGCCCCAGGTTCGTGGGTTCAGATCCTGGGCATGGACCTATGTACTGCTCATCAAGCTGTGCTGTGGCAGGCATCCCACATATAAAGTAGAGGAATATTGGCATGGATATTAGCTCAGTGACAATCTTCCTTGGCAAAAAGAGGAGAATTGGCAACAGGTGTTAGCTCAGAGCCAATCTTCCTCACCAAAAAAAAAAAAAGTGCTCTGTCACCACTGCTGTAAAACTTTGCTTTCTCTCCATAATTGGTTCTTTCCACATCTGTTCTCTTGCCTAGAATGTCTTTCTTTTTCCTTAACTGGCTATCTCCTCTTTAAAACTCAGCTTATATGTTTTCTTCTCCAGAAAGCTTTTTCTGATCCTTAATCCTCAAACTTGGGCTTGACACCAACCCTAAATGCTTCCATCACACTGTTTGCTTACCTCTGTCATAACCTCCGTTTTGTTACAATTATTTGCTTTTTTAGTCTCCTTCTTAGATTACATGCAATTTAAGAGAAGAGACTAAGTATTTTGTCTTTGCACTATTTATACTTCAGAGAATGTCAAACCTTGATCTAAAATAAGATACGTGTATTTTTTAAAGGATGCAATTAAAGTAAGTCTAAAATATGCATATAGAAATCTCATGCTTCTTGCAGTGAGCAGATCCACACAGGATTAAATCATCTATATGAAAACAGGGTGAGATCACCAGGTCTAAATTCTGAAAAAAAATCACACTAAATTTAAAGGAAATAATAGATAATAGCACTTGAAGGAATCTTAGAGATGAACTACTAGGGACTACGTTTTCCTCTTCCTTTTATGCTTTTTCTTAAATTGACGTATAATTAACATATAGCACTATATTAGTTTCAGGTGTTCAACATAATGACTTGATATTTGTATATATTGTGAAACGATCACAATATCTAGTTAACATCCGTCACCACACATAGTTACATCATTTGTGATGAGAACTTTTAAGATCTGCTCTCTTAGCAACTTTCAAACATACAATACAGTATTAAGTCACCACCTTGTACATTACGTCCCCATGACTTATTTTCTTTATAAGTGGAAGTTTGTACCGCTTGATGCCCTTCACTCACTTCATCCACCCCTCATCCCACCTCTGGCAACTGTTCTCAGTATCTACGAGATTTTTTTTTTTAAAGATTCCACATAAGTGAGATCATATGGTATTTGTCTTTTCTGTCTGACTTATTTCACTTAGCATAATGCCCTCAAGGTCCACCCATGTTGTTGCAAATAGCAGGATTTTCTTCTTTTTTATGGCTGAATAATATTCCATTGTATGATACACCACATCTTCTTTATCCACTCGTCCAATGGTGGACACTTGGGTTGCTTCCTTTCCTTGAGTATTGTGAGTAATGCTTCAATGAACATGGGTGTGCAGATATCTTTTTGAATTAGTGTTTTTGTTTTCTTCAGATAAACACCTAGAGGTGGAATTGCTGGATCATATGGTAGTTCTATTTTTAATTCTGGGGGGACCCCCATACTGTTTTCCACAGTGGCTGCACCAGTTTACATTCCCACAACAGTGCACAGTGTTTTCTCTACATCCTCACCAGCACTTGTTATTTCTCGTCTTTCTGTTAACAGTCGTTTTAACAGATGTGAGATGATATCTCTTTGAGAGAGCCCACTTTTTTATACATATGAGGGAAAAATAGAGTAACTTGCTGTTTAATTTGGGTTCTTTTAACTTCAAAAACAGATTCAATCAGTAAAGGGGGAGTTTATTCTAACATTTCACTTGGGGTGATAAGGGTGGGGCCACAGTCTGCAAATCAGAAGGCATTGGCTTGGATGTGTGAATCCTACAAAGGTGTTCCTTTGTCCAGGTCACCACAGCTCTGAATGTAGGTGGGGCATCACCGTAATCTTCCAACTTGGGCTTGACACGTTTATAAAAGCGCAACCCTTACAGACACTCACTGTGGCCCTAGATGAGAGAAAGAAATCCCAGGACCAGAATACATCTGGAAGGTTGGTTCTTAGCACTGGAGCACTGGGGTCCTAGGAGAAGGAATTCCTGGGTATCCTTCCTGCACCTTTGCCATGAACAGGACTCAGTGGCTCTCTCCACGTCATCTTGCTCTTTGTGTCTTTTCTACTCCCTATCACCAATTAGCTCCTTCTACTCAGCATATTTTAAAAACAAAAAACAGAGCAAAACCACTATGTAGCTTCTTCTAACTAAACTTTATAATTTACCATAACTCTGGCTTTAGGATCCCTTATGTCCTCCACCGAGGGCTTCTATTCATGTATTTTTTTTTTTCAGCTTTGTTTCTCAGAACCTCATTCTCTCTCTATTTTCCAGTTTAATTTCTGGAGACAGTGTGACTGTCCCTGCTCATCTAGTGTGTGTGTGTGTGTGTGTGTGTGTGTGTGGCTGGGTCACAGATTCCTGTCTATCTTATGGAACACCTTTCTTTGAGTGGGTTAGGAGTCCACACTAGCTGGACTCGGCTATGAATGGAGGAGGGGTTGGAGGGTGGGATGGGACATTTTGTTCAAAATATACATGTTCCTAAAAGTGAACACCAGCACCTGAAAAAAATCAAAATCAGAAAAAATAATGGACAAAGTTAAGATTGTAGTTCTTGAGACATTGTTGGTCTGTCAAATAAAACTAAAATATGGCTTGGCAATGACACCAAAACATTACGTTAGATTAAAAAATCAATTGACACAGTTTTTGTACTTGTTTATTCATAAATGTAGTAAAATGGAAATTCTGGGGTTGAGAGCTGCGTGTGTGTTCAGTTTCACACCTTACTCACCATGGACACTCCATCGTATTGCACAAGTATGGCAACAGCTGGAGATGCTTTGCAAGATGCATTTTTTTTTCTCTTTTTCTGTTGGTGTTATCAAGCTTTGCCTAGAATAATAGTATGAATGAATGTTTCACATTAATTTCTGTGACTCTAAATTTAGTATCTATGGAAACGTCCTGATATTTAAACATCTGAGCCTCATTTCAAATATTTTTGGATAGTTCTTCATTATTTTTTCCTTTGCAATGAAATTATTTTTTAAAGGTATTGCTATTTGAAGAATTACATCTAGGGAATAGGATATCGGTGCTATTTTTTTCTTAATGATCTTAAGATTTTTTTTCTACAATTATTTAAAAACTATGCTAAATCATTCCCTTTCCTTCTGCTTGAAGGAAGTGGTGATTAAATAACAATGCTGTTTGCTGATCGTGTGCTACAAATTCAACCCATTTAATAAAATGGCTATAGTTTCAGACACCATTTACATGATGCTGATTCCCACTTTCTGTTTCCAATCCAGCTCATTTCCCTACACTCCAGACCCCTATCCTCAAGTGCTTCCTGCACGTTTCTATCGGGATATTCTACAGAGAGCCAAATCTAAAAGGTACCAAAGTGGACTTGTCATTTAGCCCCCCGTTTCTTCACCTGGGTTCCTATTTTATTGATTGACACCAACATCTGCTTATCTTTTCCAGGCAGAAACACATTAATCTCCCTTTCTTTCATCATCATATTGGATATCTTCTCAAGATCACTAAATCTTGGTCATTCCGCCTACAGAATATTTCTAAAGTACGTTTATTTCTATCCATTTTTATGTCTAGTTTCCTCTTTCAGGCCACCAATTTCTTTCACTTAAAATACTGCAATTATTTTCACTAAGTGCCCCTAACTTTACTTTTTAGCTCCTTCTGCTCTCTAAAGCCAAAGTGACTTTTCTAAAATGTGAAGCTGGGCATGTCTCTTCCCTGCTGGCTTGAGCGGAGTCTCTCTCTTCTCTCATCTTTACATCATGTTCTGGCCTTCCTGAACTTCTCTTGGTTTGCTGACTACACCACATTCTCACTCTTTGTTCGAGGCCCATGAACTTACTGCCTGTTTACCTGAAAAACACTTTCTCAATTTCTTTGCCTGGCTAATTTTTACCAATGCTTTGGTTCTCTGCTTCAAACCTGAGTCCTTCGGGTAGAATCCCTCAGTTTCACAAGGTTAAGTATCTGCTTGTGAGCTTTAGAGCACCATGTACTTCCTCTATCCTAATGTCATCCTGAATTAAAATTGCTTATTCAACTGATGTCTGCCTTGTGGGTTATAAACCTCATAAGGATGGAAGCCATGTCTGCCTTCTTTTTCCTCATAACCCCAACATCTACAGGAATTTCTGGACCTAGTAGGTATCGATGAATGCTTGTTGAATGAACGAGTGATTGAAAGTGCTCTGATTTAGTCTTTTCAATTTAATAAGAATATATTGACTCTATCCCATGCTTAGTTGATTATCAGATAATAACATCTTCCCATAATCAGAATGCAGAAAACACTTTTTTTCACAACCCTGATGATTCTTTTCATGTTGACGGCATTCCATTTTCACGACAACTGTGGCTTCTCCCCACTCTCACATGCTTCTTTCTGGGGGAGTGGGTGGGTTATATGTCTTATAGATTTTGAAAGAATGAGTTGAGTATGCTAGCTCAGTTATTTCTTTTTGTCTTTCTCTTTGGGTCCCAATCTGTTCACAGAGAATGTGCTTCTCTGTGTGTTAAGGTTTACAAATGCAGGATCCCATGTGAGGGGGTCTGTGGTGTCTCAATATTGCCTGTGTCTGAGTTGGTGTCTGTTGAAATCTGGGTTCACAGTCAGGAAACCTGCTTGCTGCAGACAAAAGCCCCCTTCTCCCTTATCAGATTGTTCAGTGTTAATGAGATATTTGTATTTATCTGTGGTATTAAGTCTTCTCTCTTAGTCTGCTCCAGCTGCTATGCATAATACCACAGACTGGGTGCCTTAAATGACATTTATTTCTCACAGTTCTGGAGGCTGGAAGTCTAAGATCAAGGTGCCAGCAGATTTGGTGACTGGTGAGAGCCCTCTTCCTGGTCACCTTCTTGCTGTCTTCACCTGGGGGGAGAGAGGAAGAGGGCTCTGGTCTCTTCCTCTTTTCATAAGGGCACTAATCTCATCATGGGGGCCTCAACCTCATGGCCTCATCTAAATCTAGTCACCTCCCAAAGGCCCCACCTCAAATACCATCACCTTGGAGATTGGGGCTTCAACAAAAGAATTGTGTCGGGATGCAAACATTCAATGCATTGGACCTTCCGTTTGCTTTTCTATCTTTCTTGTTTTTTAACAGTTTCGGGGGGAAAAAGGAGTACTATTTGCTGGGCCTCACTGAATCCCAGTGTTGTCACTGCTGCTTTCTAGGCTATTTCCTCCACCCATTCGTTTAGGCAACAAACACTCATTAAGTGTCTGCTATGTGTCAGGTAATCCCTAGAAGATTAGTTCTTCTGCCTGAGCTTTAAAACTGCAAAGGGCCCTCGGGGAGTCCCTGGTTCTATTCCCACTGGGTTGTGGGCATCATGCTGAAGTTGGAGCGGATGGTGTTTGGGGTTCGTATTATTCTGAGTGGATTTCATGTGTACAGTTTGCTTTGAAAATATCCTGTATGTTTTATTCATTTTAGGAGACTATGTATTCTTCCCTTTTCCACCACTCTTCAATTCTTCTAGGTAAATACAATAAACTGAAGCTTCTAACTGTTTCTAGCATTGTACCCCTGCCTTCAATTAGTTTAATTTGTACTTAAAGAATATCTATAACTTCATTTAAGCACAACTAGTTTCCATAGTAACATCATAGATTTTCTAAATTTAGGCTATGATGTAATTACTAAATGGCTATCATACCCAAATTCTTGTTTATTTCATCTGCAGCATTCCTTATTTAAATCTATTGTACTGCACACACAGATTTTCCACATCTGAATTCAGCTTGGAAGTATCGGACATTTTTCAATTGCTTCTATTTTAAAAATTCTTGTTTGATTTCACAGTATTATGGAATTCAGTTTTCTGCTAGAGTTAAGGTATCGACGGAATAGGCTGGATTTTGTAGAGTATATCTATATGATGTTGACCTAGTTTTTATAAAATTATGGAAATTTTCTATCTATGCTGACAGCTTGTGGAATATCAGTGTAGTCAAAACCATTACGGAGAGTGAATCTCACACTAAATTAATTGATACTGTTAGATCTATTAACATATGACATCATGAAGTAGTTGAGGATCTTGCCCTAGATTTCCTAATGTACCCAATCTAATAAGATTGTTTTTGCATGTATATACATTTGACTTAGCTGCTTTTCCTTTAAGTAGTAGCTGTAAATGTCTATTCTGTGTATGTGTATACAATTGATGTTACTCCCTAAAGGCCCCTAATGGTGGAAAACTTTAAGATCTTTGCTTTCGGGTTTAGATCAGAAATTTATTGGAATAAATCTAGCCTTTTGAGCCTGTAAACTCTGGGAAGAGAATTTTGTATGTGGATTTTCTTTACTGAAATAAAAATCTTAATTTTTTTACTTACTTTTTCCTAAACTACGGCCTTAGAAATATAAAAACTTGCAGGATAGAAAATGAAGAGCATCTGTTTGTGGACATAGTCAAGTTGTGTCCTAGAGGATAAAAGAAAAAGAAAGAAATGAAAAAAGTCATCATACATGTTAATACTGTCCAGACGCCCCATTTGGTACTTGGAGGCTCCAGGAGAGTTCAGAGCAGTCAGGGGACTTCAGAGGGAATCCTTCACGATGATTCCCCAAGACAGATCAGTTGCTTTGTTGTATCTGCTTCCGCGGAAGTTTGTTTATTTTCCCAGCAATCTTATTATATACATATTACTACATCTGTAAATACCTCTTCTACCAGCCCCTGGGTTCCATCAGGAAAGTAAATTCCAAGAAAGCAGTTGTCACGTTGGGCACAGTTTCGGAGACATCAAATAAAGATGAAAACATGCTGGCCTTGGGAAATTTGAAGATATTGGTGATGTTTGCTAGAATAGATTCAGGAGGTGTTGGGTGTATTCATCAGCATTTACTCAGGCAATATAGGCATTCTAGTATTCTGTACATAGAGGATTTAGTATAGAGTGAAGTGTTTATGGAACTTATTGGGAGAATTGAAGCAGTGAAGGGCAGGAAAGCTACCACTGAGGATAGAGGAGCTGTTCCCCGAGGGTCAGAGAAATGGGCACGGAAGACCTCAGTCTGAAACACGAAGGTCAACCTTTCTTGAAACCTGTCTCCACAGGCTGTGGGAAGCCCCAGGAGATGTCTCAGTCTGTAGGGAAGCAGATGGGTGTCAAGAGCTTCCGCAAAAGCCATGGCAGCTCTCTGGCCTCTCTACGTCTCTCATAGGTCAGCTGCCTCCAGAGAACAGCAGCTCCTGCTGCCCTTCAGCCCCTTCTCACCTGAGCTCCTCTCACTGATGAACTGACCTGGGACCACACAGAGCAAGGGGTTCTGGGAAGTGAGTTTCCCAGGCTTTGATAGGGGTGGCCGCGGTGCTGAGTTGAGAACAAACAGTTGGGACTGGGGTTCGTATGAGACTGTTTGCCATAGCTTAAGAAGAGAAGTGGGTCACAAGGCAGAGTTTTTCTTTTTAAGAAAATTGAGAGAGGATGAAGGGAGACAGGGTGAATTAAAGGCAGACAAAGGATTTAGAGATTTCTTTCCTTTTGAAGAGTGGTCATGCTTGGCTAGATTTTTATGCAGATGGGAAGAAATTAATAGAGAAGAACAGATTGTAGTGTGATAAAGGGAGATGATTGTTAATGAACCAAGTTCTCTGAGGGACATGGAGAGGTTGAGAGCAAAGCATGACTGGAGAGTTTAGGAAGGACAGGTTTTCTCTGAAACTGAAAATAAGACAGCGTGGTGCAAAAATAAGGTTCAGAGTGGTGAACTGAAAGAATTGATGGGTGACAACCTCTGTTTTCTCTGTGAAGTGGGAACTAATGATGACTGCTGAGAGGGATCTGGCAGGGGTTAATTTTGAGAAGAGTGCATTGGTTTGGAGTAATGCTGAGAACAGTGGAGACAAGAGTTATCCATGAAGCAAAAGCTTGCCGAGTTCACTGAGGGCTCAGAGGAACCCCGAGCCCACACATACATGGTGGCACCAATGTGCATGGCTGCTGAATTTTCCCTACCTGCACTTACCGTCTTTTATGAATTTATAGCTCATTTAAATTCTCCTTTCCTGTGACTTCAATGACTGCCCTCTGCTTATCTCGCTCCTGGCAGTCACATGGACACAGCGAACATCATCTATTGGTTCCTAGTTTATAGCAGGCATTCAGTAGAATGTATGATGAGTGGAACTGAACCAAACTGGCTCTAGTAGGAGACACTTGATCCAGGTTTAGTGAGTCGTGGAGTCCATGATGTGAGAAGATTGGGAACTAGGGAGATAGTGGAGAATATCTGGGACAATGTTCCCGAAGTGATTGACTAAGAAGTCTGTGCTGGGTAGGAAAGAAAGTAAGGCCAGAAAGAGGGCTAAAAAACAGGGTGAAAATGAAGGGAACAAGGAAATAGAAGTCTTGAGAGACTGAAGAACAGATTCAATGAGAATAAAGAAATGAGAAAACTAGGAAAAAAGAACCCAACAAGAATTGTAGTCTAAGAGTGGATTATTGGAGATATTTTCAGAGGTGTAGTACTTTTCAGAGGTGACAGAGAAAATTATAGCCATGGCATGGGTGAAGGGCACTGGAACTCAGAACATGAAAGAATTAAGAATATGGTACTGGAAAGAGCCACTATATACAACTGTACACTACACCAGTCTAGTCTACGTCATAATCTATATGGAAGGTGCCCACTGGAGGTACCCGTCGCCACCAGTGTGGCCACCCATGGCGGTCCCAGACTGAGTTATTTATGTGGACCCTGTCCTCGCACACAACCTCGGCGCATATTGCTGTACAGTTCTTATGGTTACCCAAGTGACCCAAGGTCACTGTGTGATCAGAGGCTTTTTGGACAGAGCAGAAGGAGAAATGAAATCCACCGGAGACAGGTTTTACAGGATGCAGGAATGGTATCTTGAAATATGAGGAACATTTTGATCCACAGAACAGGTTAAATGCTCTACAAATGGAGAGACCAGCAGGAACAAAGCCCTAAAAACAAGAAAATGCTCTGATAATGCATTCTGTGCTGTTCAGAAGATAGACCTTAGCATGATACACACCACGGTGGTGGCCGTGGCATTATGATGAAAGTGGAAATCCTGGGCACGGAGTCTCCTGGCCCTTGGGGAATATGTTCCAGTGAAGGGAGCAGTTCTGGACTAGAAGAGGGGGTCGGGACAGGAAGTTATCTACTTTCAGTCGTTGGACAGAAGGTGCAAATCAGAGCCGGAAGTTCTCTGCCACTTTTGTCAGAAGTAAAGCTTGTTGAATTTAAATTAGAAAAGGATTAGTTTTCTTTGTTGCTAGTGATAATCATTAGTCTTGTCTAAGCATTTTGCTTCATAACTATGAAAATGGAAGAGAACAAAATGGATAGATTGTACCAAGTGCTTTCTTAATTTGTTCCATGAAATTATTCTGATATATTCACAGTGTTTACTTCAGAGAAACAATTGTTTCTACAAACAGTTATGTTGTATTTATATTATTCAGTTTTGTTGGTTAAAATTATAGTGTATAATAAAATTAGCAATATTCTGCTTTATATGGGGCCTTTGCTCCAAGGACCCCTAAAAGATTTATGAAAATATTGCAATAATCCCTATAACACTCTTGTGTAGGAGGTAAATTTCAATAAAAAAATTCTGTTGGTAGTAACTCTCGGAAACAGTGAGCTAGTCACCCACATGAAAGCAATATTAGTAGAGAAAGGAAGGTGGGTGGCAGTCAACATGTAGGGTCTTTTGACTTGTTGCCACTGTGTTAGCTATCATTGGCTGCTGTGATAAATAAACTCTGATAACTCAGTGACTAAACACAATAGAAATTTATTTTTAGCTTCTTTAAAGTCCAGTTGGTGGTGAAGGGTAAGGAGCGATGTGGGAGTGAAGAGGGTGATCATATAGGGTCAGAAATTTCAGGGGCCTTTACCATTTTCAATATATCGTTTCCCAAATTGACCTAGACATTTTCATGTAGACCATGGATGGTAGAACTGAGAGGTAGAGAACTATGCAGATCTGTGTTGGCCAGTGCACTTTCCACAGGCCAGAACATAGTCACACGATCACACCCGACTGCCAGGGAGACTGGAAATGGCGCTGTGTGTCAGGAAAAAGGAAAACAGATTTGATGAACAATTTATCAGTTTCTGCCCTAGTCACCAAGCGGCAATTCACAAAACGTGCACTTTTTCTCATGTGAGATTATAAAATATGGCCTGAGTTTCTTTAGCAACTATTTGACATCTTGACAGAGGCTACAGCAACGTTTTCCAGGAAATAGATTTCCACAATCGTACTTCTACTCTGGCGAAATAACATAACTCTCAAGCAAAAATCCCTGCTACAACTATCTGGGCCCTGCAATTAATAAATGTTGGGTGTTATGTTTATACAAATATATAACAAGTAGCAAATGACCCAACAGGCAAACTAGTTTATATAGAATAGGAAGTAGCAGTTAAAAATTAATTTATTATGGTTAGATTAGGAAAACCTCTGTGACTTGATAACAGGTATCTTTTTTAAGTAAAATATTGATGAGTGGAACTTTGCTACCGAGCAATTCAATAATAGTAAAAAAAATTTCAAGGGCACCAACTCATTCACAAGCGGTAGTGAAGTCAATAAACCAAGAAAACATCAAAAAACTTATAACTTGGTATAGAAGTATTAAATAACCCTAAAAAATTTTATAAGTTTTCCCCAGTGTCATTAGCTCAGACTTTAGATGGGAGGGTTACATGGGCACTTTGGGGTGAGAGCACCCGTT
Organism: Tapirus indicus; assembly: GCA_031878705.1. Taxonomy (NCBI): domain Eukaryota; kingdom Metazoa; phylum Chordata; class Mammalia; order Perissodactyla; family Tapiridae; genus Tapirus; species Tapirus indicus. The sequence continues at coordinate 153,763,556 of CM062919.1, forward strand.
CTGGGGATGGTTGGACATGCTCGTGTCCTGTGTCTGGTGGCAGCAGGGAATGATGTTGAAGGGAAGTTGCTTCTCTCCTTCGCCTGATCCACAGTAAACACTCTCTTGGCTTCATCCTCAAATTTCTGTTTCCAATTTAATATTGAATAATGTCTTAAAGATGACAAGTATTCCAAAATGAAAATAGCATAAATAACATATTGGCTTTTATTTTTGATACATTGATATTTTCTAATTTGATATTTTGCAAGTTGTCCATCTTATAGGAACATTCTTTCCCAATTATATTTTTCAGATTTCCCAGTGAAGTTCATATTAGGGGAAGAAAGCTCCTCAATTATCTTTTGAAATTCTGGGAACACAGTATCTCCTTTAGGAAATTCTATGGCAATTGCTTCTGTCTCTCGGGAGGAAAAAGGGAAGCCAGTCGTTGTGACAAGTGAGTGCTGTCTATTATTTCTCCATTTATTTCTCTTCTGTGCTTGGAAATTTACAGTCTAACACTTAGTTGATGGAAACATCAACTCTTCAAGTCCTCCACCTAAATATGAAGCTTTCTTTAATTTAAAAAAATTCCCAAATTAATTCAATGCAATTTAATTCAATCAATATTTACGGGCTTTCCAATTTGTGGTGATACTTAAGAGATACATAAATTAATAAGACATTTGCTGATCTCAAAGATTTCACTGTCTCACTGGAGCTATTTCTAGTTTTCACTTGCTTTTATCCTTGTAGTTGTTCCTGGGTTTACTATCTTCAAATGTTGCAAATATGTCTGCTGCAGAAACATGTGAATGCCTTCTTCTCTGTGTCGTTGTCGGGGGGAGTTTAAAAGTCCCATTGCTTTTGGAGGGAAACAACCTACCTTTACCGCAGATGCTATCAGGGATCTCTCCCTGCATTCTTAAAAGATCTGTGCATGATGTTTACTTCCTGTGAGATGTTATCAATGTCTGCACGGCTTCAGTAGCGGAGGTTAAGCTTTCTTCATTTTCTGTCTCACCGTGGTTTGGCTGTTTAACTCTTTCATGCTTTCTCATGTGCGTATCATAGGAATTTGAAATACTGAGGGATCTTGAAAATGTTTAGGGAACCTAGAGTTGTGGTTCATTAAGCAGATTTTGATTTATTCTGCTTTTTCCCCCTGTAATTTCCCTAATTCACACTTGGGGCTCTTTGTGATAGGGGAAAAAAAGTACAGAAAGTAAGAAGAGGAGAGGTGCGGAACAGAGGGGAGTGGTCCCTTTAGGGAGGAAATACAATTCAACCAGATAAAATAATTTGAATGATAAAACTGAGCATATATTTGTATAAAGTTAAGTATATAATACTGCTTTTGAATTTTTGAGAAACTCAGACATCTGACCATGAGGGCGTAAGATAGTAGAGAATTAATCTCCTGCTACAAACAATTGAAAAATTGGACAAAAAGACAAGAAACAAATATTTCATTCAGAAACTGGAAAACAGGAAGCACAGGACTGAAAAAAAGGGAAACAATGAAGCAAATCTACAACCACCCAGGTTTTATAACTTGTAGAAATTCTAGACTGTGGTTCAGAAAGAAAGAACCCAGCACGGTCCGGTAATTTCATAAATTGGGATGACAAAGATTGGTACTTGGGGAGACTGAGCTGGCTAGAATTCCTGGGAAGAGAATCTGAGATTATGGAGATCCACAGAAAAAGAACCTCAAGGAGCTTAACTGGTTGCCAGAAAACTCAACATTCCTTAAATGAATAAAGCAAGATTCAGTCTTCAAAAATGTAAAATTCATACTGTCCAATATCCCATAAAAGTTGCTAGACATACAAAGAAGTAGAAAATGGGAACCGCAGGCAGGAAACAATATTAACCATGGAGGACACAAATGTGCACTGCTTGGGGTCTCGCAGCCTGGAGCTCGACTGGAAGGCCTCCCTGGTGGCTGTCACTCTGGGTCACTCTTGCTTTTGTGCTGAGCACAGGTTGCCCTCAGGTCACTCACAGCCAAAGCCTGGGCACAGCGAGGGCACTAGTGTGGGCCTGTTACGGGAGACCTGGGACCCCTCCAATGGGTGACTCTGGTGGAAACACTCCCTATTGGCCTTGTGGAAACTTTTTTTGGAAATATGCTGCAGTCCAAGATTTTTCTACCTTCCTTTCATCTCCTTCTGTGTATGCCAGATCTGCATCATGGTCTGAAGGCTCCCCACATCTTCTCTCTCTCCCTTCACCACTAAATCTCTTGCATATTTAAATCCACCATGTATTTGCCTCTCAGTAGACACAAACTAACACAAGTGGACCAGGAATTGTCCAAACAGATGGTGAAACAGGGATTTAGGACTGGCTCACTCACTGAGGGCAGGCAAAGTGGCGTCTGTCCTGAATGGTGGGTTGGGCATGGGTGGTCTCTGGCACAGGTAGTGGCACGATTGATAAAGATTTCACCATTGTTGAACTAAGAAAATGCATGGTGGAGGGAAATGCCCTTGCCATTTCAGTGAGTCATTTGAAAGAGAGGGAAAAAATTTCCTATAGAGATAGTGGAGTTGACCATTGACTGGTGAGTTGTATTTATGCTACATAGAGGGATAATGAGAAGCTAAAGATTGTTAATAAGCAGTTAAATGCTAAATGTGAGAGCAGGAGGCCTCCTATGTAGCTTTTGACAAGATCCTCCTCTCCTGCAGTGGAAGAACAGATACAGCTGAGTAGTGGATAAAGACCTGATACTTGGAACTGTGGAGTTCCAGGATTGTCTGCATGCTCATCCAAGGTGGATCTATATGCTAATGGCAGGGGCCTCACTGGGAAATCTGGGACCCTGGAACGTGCCATGGGGACAAGTGCTTGGAACCTCTGGATATATTGACTGTGCACTCCCTCCACCCTCAAGCCCTCGGAACCTTAAGAGGTAGCCACACTTTTTCTAGATGGAGCTAGTACTTCTCCTTAGATGGACAATGCTGCAGAGGTCTCCCCCATAAGGCATCCGGTGCCCCCACAAGAGCTGCCCCTAGCTTCTCCCTTGTTTGTTGTGCTAATAGGAACTTGATCAAGAGGGCGGGAATGGCAGATTGAATAAGTGAAAAATACTAACTGGGAGCACTTTCTCAGCACATGGGATTTACTCCCCAGGGCAAGGACCCTGGGGGAGAGAGCACACTCGCTGGTATGCTGCTCCTGAGAAAAGCGATGGTCAACACTGAGTGCAGTGGAAATATCCGAATTGTCCTGACAGAGTTAAAGGAAGAAATAAAGATGCTGAGGGAGTGAGTGTGCTGGATGGGATGTGCCAGGGCAGAAGACCCATCAGAGGTGAGCTCCACAGGCGGGCTCAGAGGCGAACCATTCATCAAGGCCATTAGGAACGCGCTGATGAGGCACCAGCATCAGTGAGTTCAGTGGTGGCTTTCCTTTGCGGGACAGGGCCGGAGACAGGGGAGGCAGTCACAGATGTGGCTGTTAACATGCACAGGGGTGTTGGCCCTGAAGTCCTGGAGGCCAGGAGGTGGCCCTGCACTGTCAGGAGTGAGGAGGCTGTGGTTACCTTAATCACAGCAAGATCAAAGGGCCTTGTCACTGAGGACGTCATCCAGGTAGTCAACAGAGCAGGGAGTCCCTCGGGGCGAAAGAGTTAGGCAACCAGCAAGCATGCCCGTTAACATCTGTAACCCAAAAGCTGAAGGATGGAGGGGCAGTAGGCCGAGGATGGTCAGCCCGATAAAAAGTTGCTGTTCCTTGCTCAGTTTCTGAACCTGAGCCAATTTTCAGATCCAGAATCCATTGACTATAAAGAGGGTTGGGTCCACAGGAGGAAACACTTTGACGCCACAGCACATGGATGCTGTAATGTTTTCACATTCTTTCCCCAAAGGGATCTAGACCATTGCTTGGGTGATCGCACGTTAGGGAAAAGGGATGTGTTAGTTTCCTTTTGCTGCCAGAACACATCACAACAAACTTAGCAGCTTAAAATGGCACCCATGTGTTGTTTCACAGCTCTGCAGTTTGGAAGTCCAACATGGCATGGCTCGGCTGATTCTGCTTGGGGTCTCACAAGGCCAAAATCAAGGGGTTGGGAGTGTCTCATTCTTTTCTGGACGCCTTTGTTCTGGGAAAGAATATGCTTCCATGTCACTAAGGCTGCAGAATTCAGTTTATGGTAGTGATTTCTTGACGAGTGTCAGACAGGAGCCTCTCCCCTCTTTAAGGCCACGGTTATTCCTCGTTGTGTGGCCCCCTCAGTCCTTAAACCAGCAACAGTGCCTTGAATCCTTCTCACACTTAAAACCTCTTTTCCTTCTTCTGATGTGTCTCCAACTCCAGTTGGAGAAAGCTCTCTGCTTTTAAGGGCTCATATGATTAGATTGGGCCCAGCTGGATAAACCAGGCTGGTCTCCCTGTCTTGAGGCCTGTACCCTTAATTACATCTGCGAAGTCCCTTTTGCCATGTAATAAAAATCCCACAGTTTCTAGGGATTAGAGTATCGGTGTCTCTGGGGTCCATTCTGCTTACCACAGGGGAACACTCAGACTTCTAGAATCTTTGGACACAAGGTCTGAGTTGATATTGATGCTTAGATAGCCAAAGAATCATCATGTTTCTCTGTTAGAATGGGGCTTATGCAGGCCAGGTAATAAATGACATCCTGAGTAAAATTGGCTCATAGTGGGCTCCTTGCATCTACAGAATCATCCTACCTATCAATGTGTAATTGGAACTGATATGCCTGGTAATTGGAGCAAACTTCACTTTGCCTGTGGACTGAGCTGTTATGCTGGGAATGCCAAGAGGGGACTTCTGAGCTGCTTTCGCTGTTTCTCTCCCAATGCCCCAGTTAAGATAGTGAATAAATAACACAACATCATGAGGGGATGTCAGAGATTAGTGAGACCTTTAAAGACCTAAAAGCAGGAGGAGGGATCCCTATCATACCTCTGCTTACTTTTCCAGTCTTGCCTCTGAAGAAACTGGGTGATCCTGGCAAACAATAGTAGATTAGACCATCTCAACCAAGTAGTAGCCCCTATAACATCTGTTCTTCCATGTGTGCTTTTTTGCTAGGGGAGATGGATAAGGTCTTGGGTACATGGCATGTAGCCACTGATTTGGCAAATTCATTATTTTTCATTACAAGTTAAAAAGTGGATCTGAAATAGTTTGCATGAATGTGGGATTCACAACAATATTCATTTACAGTTTTGCCCCTGGGCTATTTTAACATTCTCCCCTCTATTACATTATAGTCTGAGGAGATCTGTACTGTTCAGACATCCCACCAGTCTTCACACTGATCCAATAAATTTCCTGCTAAGACAGGATGAGTAAGATGTGGCCAGTGAACCAGAGACCTTGGAAAGACATATGTGTAGCAGAGATTGGGAAAGGAATCCTCTGTAGTGTCGGGAACTGCTTCCTCAGTGAAAATTTTCAGGATCCAGTGGTCAAGGTACAATGACATCCCCTACAAAATAAAAGACAAATTGCTATATCTTGTGTCTTCTACACCAAAAAGTGAAGCACAGTACTTGGGACACCTCTTTGTGTTCTATAAGCATCCCCAATATCCTACAGACATTGAAAGTATAATAAATATTACAAACAATGTAATGACAAATTTGAAATCCTAGAGGAAACTGACAAATTCCATGAAAGACACAAATTATCAAAACTGACTCAAGAAGAATCCAAATAGTCCTATATCACTTAAAGAAAAATTTATAATTATCTTCCCACACAAAAATCCTCCAGGCCCAGATGGCTTTCCTAGCAGGCGTAACATCGAGAAGACATTATGAAGAATTAATGCCATTTCTACACAAAAGAATACACTTCCCTAATCATTTTATGAGGCAAGCATTACTCCAGCCCCCAAATCACAGGAAGATGTTGTATTAGTTTCCTAGGGCTGCCATAACAAATACCACAAACTTGTTGGGTTAAAACAACAGAAATTTATTCTTTCACAGTTATGGAGGCTAGAAGTCTAAAATCCAGGTGTTGGCAGGGCCATGCCCTCCCCAAAGCCTCTAGGGGAATGTCCTTCCTGACTCTTGCAGCTGTTGGGGGCTCCAGGCCTTCCTTGGCTTTCAGCCCAATCCTCCATCTCTGCCTCGACTGTCACATGGCGTTCTCCTGGTGGTCTGTGTCAAATTTCCCTCTTCTTAAAGGGCACCAGTCGTACTGGATTAGGGCCCTCCCTAATGACCTTATCCTAACTTGATTAGTTATGGTATAGACCTTGGGGAAATGTAAAGATTTCTTAGGTGTGAAACAGAAAGAATGAATCATAAAGAAAAATGAATACATTGGACTTCATGAAAATTAAAAACTTGTGAAAAGGCAAGTCACAGATGGGGTGGAAATATTTGCAGCAAACATACCTACAAAGTACTTGCATCCACAATATGTAAAGAACTCTTACGGCATAATAATAATAAGAAAAAAATAATCCAACAATAATGGACAATATATTTTAACAGTCACTTTAAAATAGAGGATATGCAAATACCCAGAAAGCCCATGAAAAGATGCTCAACATAATTAGTATCAAGGAAATATAATTTAAAAATAATAATGAGTTACCACAATATTTCCATTAAATGGTTAAAATTAACGAGACTGAAAAGGTCAAGTCTTGTAGAGGATGTGATGCAACTGGGACTCCCACACATTGCTTGTGGGTAACCCAAATGTTAACAACTACTTTGACAAGCAGTGGACATTCACCCGGGAGAAATGAAAACACAGGTCCACACTATCACCTGTATACCGATGTTCTTAGCAGCTTTGTTCATAGGAGCTCAGAACTGGATAGAACCCAAAAGTGCAGCCGCAGGTGAATGGACAGATAGTGTTATGTCCGTATAATGGATACCATTTTATTAGTATGTTTTACACTATAACTACTTATACTGCTTAACTACAAGAAAGGAATAAACTATTGGCGTGCTCAGCACCATGGATGAAGCTCAGAACCACTATGCTGAGTCACAGAGCCAGTCCAAGATAGTACACACTTATGATTTCGTTTTATGATAAAAGACAAGCACAGACGGTCCCCAACTTAGGCTGGTTTGGCTTCAAGTTTTCTATTTTACAATGGTGCAAAAGCAATATGCATCCAGTAGAAGTCATGCTTTAAATTTTGATCTTTTCCCGGGCTAGCAATACGCAGTATGATCTTCTCGTATGGTTCTGGGCAGCAGCAGCAAGCCACGCGATCACGAGGGTGAACAACCGATGCACTGACAACCCTTCTGTACCCATCCAACCATTCTGTTTTCACTCTCAGTACAGTATTCAATAAATTACGTGAGATATTCAACATTTTGTTGTAAAATAGGCTTTATGTTGGATGATTTTGCCCAACTGTAGGCTAATGTAAGTGTTCTGTGCACGTTGAAGATAGATTAGGTGCATTAAATGCATTTTCGGCTTGTGATATTTTCAGTTTACGATGGGTTTATTGGGCCCAAACTGCATCGTAAGTCGAGGAAGAGCTGTACAGACTATTGTGACAGAAGGCAGATCATTGTCTGTGGCCTGGGTGGGGATGGGGACCTGACTGCAGAGAGTACTAGGAAAATTTTTGACACGATAAAAATATTTTATATTCCTATTGTTTTGGTGGTAATTTCAGTATATACATTTGTCAAAATTCGCCAACATGTAGACTTAAAGTGGGTTTATTTTATTCTATTTAAACTATACCTAAATAAAGTTTTTATAAAACTCTTACAAATCTAAAATAAGAAATTCAAGTAACAGTATTAGACTAAAGTGGTCAGACCAGTATTTTCTCCGTTTTGTCCTAATAATGCATAAGGGCATTTTCCCATTACGACTGGGTATGGTCCCTGACAACGATATATATGACTTGTTTCTATGGAATGTTCCAAAATTTGCTTTTATTAAAACAAATATATCTACTCCAAAAATGTATGTATACTTTAAAAAAGTATGAGCAGGCTAAGCTTGTCAAAGTTCTTCAGACAGAAGTTCAGTTTCAATAAACTGAATGAACGTGTGGAGACAATTTGTCTCCTCTGAGCTCATGAGCGATAAAGAGGAGAAGAGGGGATTTTGCAAGACAGGCCACAGGCACAGGTGGCGGTTAGAACTGGGAATGACTGTGGGTTAACAAGCAGGTCTCTGCATACATCTGCTGGCAACGTGGAGCCTTTGGATGTCGGCTTTAGAGCCCACGTCTTTGTCATAATGCTTCAGGTTCCGTCAGTGGGTGATTTAAATGATCACACTTTGGTGACGTGTCCTGGGAACTGTGCCTTCCCAGGACCCCTCTCCCTCTCTCTGTTCCCCTCTACTTCCACACTCAGGTGCATGGCCACCCTACACAGCTGTCTTCTCAGTCAGGAAGCACTTCTTTCCTCCTTTGACTAACGACTCTCACTCTTCATTAAACAACTTTATTGTCTGAAAGATACCTCACGGGGGAGAGGATCTCCCGTGATCATGCACGGTATTTCCAAGGACCCACTTCTGGGCCTATTCTCTAAGCCCACTTTGTTTCTAGCATTAACTCTCACTTGCCTAGTGTGCTTGGCTCTCTCCCTATATTGGGCAAGTGGAGAACGCAGAAGGAAAAACGTTTGAGGAGAAACACTTCAGGCCTCTGTTCTCTGCTCTGCTTCTCCTTTTCACACGCCCCACCTTGCAGCCACCTTCTCATACCTTCTGCTCCTGTTAGGTCCCAAAGTAGAGCCCATCAATCTTCTTGTTTCTTTAGTAGTCCTTGCCCTCCGCCTCACCTCATCACTCTTGCTAATCCTTTGACAACCACCCATGTAATCTGGTTTCCTGGGAGACAACCTTGCTTATTCCTTGAAAGCTTCAGTTCCTCATATTTACACAGTGACTACCATTCTCACCTCTTACAGACTCTGTGTATACATTGGCTCCAAAAAAGCAAATAATAAGTCAAAGCAGTGTCTCCTTACTACACTCAACACACTCATAATTATAGTTAAAAGCATTTAGAAACCGCTATAACCTTGTCCTGATAACTTTCTCTTTCTACTAGTACTATAGAGAGATCAGAAAAATACAGTTAGTCATCACTTCTACTTTTTCATTTCTTTGCAAAGACAGCCAATTTTCCTTCTTTATGTCACTACTCTGAGGAACTTTCACTTTGCTGTGTTCCCTTTATTTTTTTTTCATGGATTTGTTTTCATTAGAATTTCTCCTTCTTCACATTAATTCTAATTCCTAAGCTCATCCCACCTGCTCCTTAGAAATACCGTAGTTATAGAAGTTGGAAGGGGAAGTCTTTAAGATGAGTTAGCTAACATTTTGCATTATAATATGAAAATTTCTCAATCCTCCAGCTTCTGGTCAAAAAGCCAGATTATAGCACAGGATCTGAGACATTCTAGGAGCTCAGTAATATTTGTTGAATTGTCATTAGGTGTTTTCACCATGTTATCTTTACTGGTCAGGATAGGGAATGCCCTGTCTCTAATTTGAAAGAGAGGTTTGTATAGAATCGCGGTTATATGAGGAAAATGAAAGCAACACTTCAGCTTTTCTCTCCTGTATCACTGGTCAAGGAGCTAAGAGTGTCTTTTAGCCTGATTTCCCCAGGAAGCAGAACCAAAGCAAAGGGTTAATGTGCTGTTATTTCACAGGGAGGAAAATTCCAGGGAGGAGGAGTGAGGAACAAAAGGAGTGATTCAGGGGAGGAGATGGGGCCAAAATGGGGCTGTGGTATTGAACTGACGGCAGTACCACACCCTGGAGATGCCTATGGATGGTGTCTCTGGACGATTCCCGGGGAGGGAAGGGAGAAAGCAGAAATAATTTATCCACTGGCTCTTGTAAGCCATTGGTAACTCTTCCCCATGATGTATTAGCTCTCCTGGACTTGCAGGTTGTGAACGCAGGGTGTGGGAATCGAGCAGAGTCTGTGGTCTCCCTGGCAAGGCACCCCTGGGATTGGAAGCCAGACGCACATGGAAGGGGTGGAAGATGGGGCATCATCCAGTTGCGTCTGTGTGCGTTTGGTCAGGACACATGGAGAGCCAGAACAAGGATGCCAAGAGGATCTGAAGAGAAGGATAGTAGGTGTCTGACACAAAAGTCTTTATTTCCTTCTCCAAACATGTGTGATCTAAATGTATCCTTGTGGATGTGATACCCTGTGGGTCTCCGTCTCTGCCCTGCAGATGATTTCCTTCTTATTGGAATTATCTCTCTACTGGATGTTGCTGATGGAATTTCTGCTACCAAAGGCTGATGTATGGGGAACATTCTGAGATGGATGGAGAGGCTTGTAGTTCATACCTGTAGAGGGGAAAACGTAAGAGCATGCTTGGAAGTACCATTCTTCTCTCCTTTGACTGCTTTCTTGAGAGTAATCTTCATGGAGAATTTCTGCTTTGTTACAAGGAGAATTCACAAATGTGAGGGTTGTGTATTACACACTTGGGAGTGGCCAAGAACCACTGGTCATATAGCTGCCAACACTATAATTGACAGAAGGAGGATGCTCTGAATCAGTGCCCCAGTGAGGATGTGTAGAATCTTTTGAGAGGGATAAAAACAAACTAAAAATAATGCTAAGAAACAGGCCCTTGTTCTTGGGTCAGTACTGATTTTAAATTTCTTTAAAAACCCTCAAACGTAGATATTACCTAATTTACTTAAAATATTTTGCTATATGAATTACCTCACTTTCAGAAAGGAAAATTGAATAACAGAACAGTTAAACAGGTTAGTTTTCCATTCACTATAGTTTTACCCCAGGACTAGAATCTGATCAGATTTTATCCTTGTGGGTGAGGCACAGCTCCATTATGAAAGCTAAGAATGCTTCTTCCAGAAAATGCACTTTGCACATGTAATCTTATGCTTACGGGTGCACATATACAAGTTTGCATAAAATTTCAGACCCTTGAAATCTCTTTCTCTAATAAAGGCAGAAACAAAAGGATCTTTTACATGGTCTTTTAAGAAACTGTGAATAAGAATTAACTTTAAGCACAACCATTTCCCAAATAGAATTTCATGCTTGCTTTCTAACAAATTAGGTAAATTATACATAGTACCATTTATTTTTCTCATTTTCAGGAAATTACTGAATTTTGAATGCAGTTTTTCTCTTTATGGGTATATTAATGTAATTCAGAGGAAAACCACAAAATGAGAAATTCAGGAAGGATAGGATATATGATAAATATATGATAAAAGGTTAGGATATATGATAAACGGTTAGCAGAGCTGGGAATTTCCCGGTCTGGAGAAAAGAAGGCGAAGGGGAGACATGATAGCTTCTGGAAACATGTGAAGGGATATTACCAGGAGGACAGGGACCAATTCTCATTACTTGGTGAGAGCAGAGCAGGAAGTAATGAGCTTAGACTGCAGTTGGGAAATTTAAGTTAAATATAAGAAAACTTTTTAACCATGAGAACAATTAAGCGACGGTGCAAATCGTCGAGGGAAATAACGAATTCACCTTTACTAATAATATTCAAAGTAGCACTTGACACTCATCCATCAGGGATAAGTTAGGAATAATAAAAATCAATTTTACCAACACTCTGGGAATAGATTAGATGACCCAAGAGGGAATACTTCTCAGAATACCCACCATGTACAAAAATAGATGCAATGGAAAAGAGTAGCTTTAAAAATATATGAGGAAAAGATATTAATTCTACAAATGGTTGTTTGTTTTCTACCACATACAAAACTCAGTCTTTATGGAGGAAATGGAGATAAATCCCAGTGGTTCAAGTTCTCAAGTCACTTGTTTGCTAGTAAATTGGCATTTCCATTTTTTTTTTACATATCCTTATTAGGAAAAATATTTTGAGCACTTAACCCTAATAAAGTTATATTTATTTATAGATGTAAAATATATACATTTTAATAAATGCAATAATGTATATATTATACACATTTAATAAATGCCATATAAGTTAAAAGGGGTGAGATAAAGATGAAATCAATCTTATTTTAAAAATATTTTGCTAATTGTGGTACCTCCATCTTTCATTAGCTTATTATTTAAAGCCACAATAATCAATTAAGCCAATGATAACTACTACTCTTTATATCAAATCATCTTCTTGATACTTGTAAGGTCCGTGGCTGACTTCTTGTCATATCTGGTTAGACTACGGCTATTTTACCTTGTACCGTGGCCAATGATGTGCTCACACCAGGCACAGGAGAGTGGCCAGTGCTGCTGCTCTAGACAGTTCTCTATGCTTCTATTGCTAGTGTTCCTTTTAATCTGTGATTTTTCTGCAGGCATTGTTTTAGGACTTTGGTTCCTTTTATGAGGTTTGTTTCATTGTAACTAGATAATACAACCCATAAAGCTACTTAATTGACCCATGTTCACTGCAATATATGCCAACATTTTAAACAACAGATGCATGCGTGGAGGTGTCCTTATCATCTCCTATCTTGGAGTTTGGCAGATCCTTCTCTTCCTCCAGGGCCTCATGTTCTGTAGATGACTTGTGACCTTAGAATTCATGCAACAAGTGATGGTATATCCATCAATCTGTATATGGAATATTGGCAAAGCTTAATCATGTTTACAGGCAAAATAACAGAAATAGACTGCTGCTTCCAGAATTACAGCAGGCTAGATTATTCTATAAGCCTTTCATTGCAAATCAATTTGGATTTTAAGTTAACATACTTCTAAATGCATTGATGAACTCATAGGAAAAATTTTAAAATCCCCAAGAATTCTACTCCTCAAAAAATATAAATTGAGAAAAAAAATATTTACAGAATATGGACAATAGAAAGATATTTTCCAGCGATAAAGGAGAGAGTTCATTGCAAACTTACCCTCATTAAAAGAACTCCTAAAGTATGTATATAATAAAAAGGGAAATGATCCCAGAAGATCTGAAGTGCAAGAAACAGTGGCGAGCAAAGGTGTTGGTAAGCTTGTCAACAAACACGGACATACATTGTATGAAAAGTGATGACCGTGTATGATGTGTGAACTCCAACTAAATAGAAACAAGAGGGAACTGAAATACAAGACAATAACATTAGGTAATTTTAACGGAGATGAAGAGTTAAAGTATTAAGGGTAAAATATTCGAAGATCTTTTTATTGTTTGCCGAGGGATAATAAAGTGATTTTTTTTTAATGTTAAGAATGCAAGGTGAATTTTCAAACATAGCCACAAAGAACATATTGCTGGTATATAGAGCCAAATGGTGTAATGGAATAAAAAAAATCAATGCAATCCACACAAAAGAAAGAAGAAATGAGAAAAAGGTAGCACAAAAAAGTAGGACAGATAGAAAAACACAGAATAATAAAGCAGAAAAACACAAATGTATCAGCAATTACAACAAATGTAAGTGAACAAGCTATTAAAGTCACCCATTAAAATACTGATATTTCTAGATTGCATAAACACCAACATCCAGCAAAAGCTGTTTGCCAAGGACTTACCTAAAACATAAAGGTAAGCAAATATTTTAATGTAAAAGATGGGAAAAAAGGCAAATATTAGCCTCTAAAAGGCAGATATGAATAATAGTTGCAGACTTTTAGGTCAAAAGCAATATCAAGGATGAAGGGAATCACTTAGACAATGATAAAATTCCAATTCACTGGATCATGAGACTGTTCCGAACCTATACACACCTGATGAAATAGCCTCAAGCATATAAGGCAAAACTTGACAGAACCAGAAGGAGAAATGAACAAATCCACTATTAAAATGGGAGATTTAAAGTCCTCTCACAGTATGTGATATCATTTAACCTGAACAACACAATCAACAACTGCTTTAGTGAACTTCTGCGGAATGCCACACTCAATAACAGTAGAATGTCCATTCTTCTTCAACACAAGGAAAATACAGATGTGAAAGGACACATTCTATAGACACAAGACGATGAAATTAAATTAGGAGATAAAAGATGTTTCCAACATTTGGGGAAAAAACCATAAATACACATGAGTCAAAGAAGGAATATCTTAGAATTTTGGAAACACTTAGAACTGGATAACGAAAACACTGTGTCAATTTGTCAGTCTGAGTCCTCTGAGAAACTGACACCAATACAGAGTTAGATGTACAGGAGATATATTGGGGAGATACCTTTGAGGGGTCAAGAGGCAGGGAGCGGAAGCAGGAACCTTCAGGCTGTAAAGCAGGGCTGATATCTGTGAGAAGAGAAAACGGAGGAGGGGTGGGGAGGAAGAACTTCACACAGTTGCATGGTTCTGAGAACACCTCAGCTAAGTGGATGGGAGTCACCATGTCAAGGCTGTCCTTTGGAGGAGTCCCATGTCCAGCAGCCATGGCCCTGCTCTGCACCCTTCTGTGCTCAGTCACTGGCTGGGAGCAGCCTGGGGAGGGTGACTTTGGTGAATGCCACAGCGGATCTGAAGGTGCGGCAGCTGGAGCTCAGTCAGCTGTGTCCCCACAGCACATCCTTTTGAAGGAGATCTGAGCAGCACATGCCATGGCCACCATGAGACAACATACACACCTACATGTGTGGAATAGGGTTAAATAATATTCTGAGGGGAATGTCTGGCTGAAAGCACTCGTATTAGAATAAAAGCTTAAAATTAATGAGCTTTGTGTTCACCATAAGAAGTTGGAAAAAAGTCAATAGAATAAATCCAAAGAAAGCAAGAAAGATAACAGCTTAAATTAATGTGACATAAACCAAAAAACATGAAATACACATGTTAAAAATAATTTGTTGAGGGCCAGCCCCATGGCTGAGTGGTTAAGTTTGCATGCTCCACTTCGGCAGCCAGGATTTGTGGGCTCAGATCCCGGGTGTGGACCTATACCACTCATCAGCCATGCTGTGGAGGCATCCCATGTACAAAATAGAAGAGGACTGGCACGGATGTTAGCTCAGGGCCAATCTTCCTCAAGCAAAAAAAGAGGAAGATTGCCAGTGGATGTTAGCTCAGGGCCAATCTTCTTCAGCAAAAAGAATAATAATAATAATTTGTTGAAAAATTTAGTAAAATATACAAACCATTGTCAAAATGGATCAAGAAAAAAGGCACAAAATATTAAGCATAAAAAGAAACATAATTGTAGTTACAGTGAACAGTTAAAATGATAAAGGAATAAGATGAACAGTGTGAATGATAATAAATATGAAAAATTAGATAAAATGGGTAAAATTACTAGAAAAATATGACACACCAAAAGTGACTCAAGAAGACTGAGAATACCAAATAACCCTACTAGTCCAGAAACTAAATCAGTGTTTAAAAATCTTCCCATGAAGAAAACACAAAGTCCAACTCATTTTTAGGTGAGTTCTGCCAAATATTTAGGAGTATGATCATTCCAAATACATAAACTTTCTTCCAGAAAATATAAAATGGCAAACACTTCCTACCTCATTTTATAGAAGCATATATAAAATCATAACTGTATTTATATATAATACACATTATATAATACCTATATATAAATATACGTATATATATAGTATGAGCTTTAGTACCCAGACAAAGAACAGTATAGGAAAATATAGAGCTATCTCGCTCATGAATATAGATGTTAAAATCCCATCATTAGTATACATCTAATGCATGAATCTCATAAGCATAAGGAAAAAACCAATTCAGAAATTGCACAGAGTATGATATAATTTTAGAAAGTTCAAAACACACAAAAGTTAATATATTGCTTAGAGATGCATTCACTCATTCATGAAAACTCTCAGAACCCGGGAGGGGCGGGGTGGGGGGTAGGGGGTGGGGGGGCTCCTCCACGCGGAGGGCAGGGCAGTGCCGTCTCTGAGGCACTGGCAGAGACAGCACTATTATTAGGAACGTTCTTTGTCTTGAGCTGGATGGTGACTATTTGAGGTTATTTTTGCAGCACTGAATGTGTTTAGGGTTGGAAAGGATCTTTGAAATAAACAAGCCTGGTTTCCCATTTTACTCATGAACAGGCCAGGCTCAGAATTTCTAAATGCTACACACATAGTCACGAGGAGTCACCTGACTCTCTGACGAATGTTCTTTCATCACAGAACACTAATAAACGCTGAGGGATTCTTCTGTCTGGTGTTTTTTTCTGGTTGATTTAAACTGTCACTAGGCATGACACCCTTATGCCAAACATTAAGTAACAATACCCATTACGTGGTATTTACATTTTAATATTTGTTCAATCATTTATTTTAAATATGGTATCAGAAATTATTTTTAAATCATGAAGTATGAATAGCCATCATTTATGGTGTTCCCTATGCGTTTATCACTGTGGTAAGTTCTTTTCACATATTATCAACTAATTTGATTATGGTTTTATTAAAGTTAAAGTTTATTCTCAGCGAGCATTTCCCTAATTGCTTCATTATCAGCTGTAATATAGTGATTTAATTTGCAGAAAAACTTAGGGGAGGTCAGGAAAGTTTTCCTAGAGGAATACAATGAGAAGTCAGCTAGGTGAGAAATGGAATTAAAGGTGGCAGAGGAGCAGGTGGGGCCGAGCGAGAGAGAGACAAAGGCAGAGATGGGGAGGCTGAAGGGCAGAGAGAGGTTCTCCAGGGGAAATCTACACCCTGCAAGCAGAAGGACAGTAGAGTCCTTGTGTGCTAAGTGTAACAAGGAAACACAGAAAAGCTCTGGACGCTGAATGTAAAATGTCAGCCAGGCTGGGTGAGGTCTTTGGAGGTCCAGTGGTATCAGATACGCTGCTTAGCTCCCCATCCCAACCCAAATGCCTCAGCACTGCCTACGACCCCAGAATTGCAGCATTACTTGTGGGAACCCCCAGAAGAACTAAGGTTTTCTTCTACCAGTCTATAGAATAATGTCTCTGAGATGCTATTTAAAATGATGTATAATTCTTAAGTATCTGCATTTGTGGATTGAGTTTCACACCACAGGGAGTGATTAGCATATAGTATGAAACTAAAGCCATGGGAGACAACGCACATGTGGCACGAGAAGTAGGGGTGCCGATGGTGGAAGCCAGAGGGACCCCAGCACTTAAAAGAACAGGAAGCAGAGCCGTGGCTGCAGCTGGAAGAGCTGAGGGGAACCTGGAGAGTGGGCAGGTATGTGAACCAAGGAGAGGTGGAGGGTGTCAAGAAATTGGGGTGAAGTCAGTGGGGTCAGACGTTGCTGATGGTTTAACGAAGACAAGGTTGAGAAGTGCACGCTGGATTCAGTGACAGGTCACGGGCTTCTTTGGAGTCCTTGGGAGAAGATGGTGGTCACACGTGAAGGGGGGACAACTGAGTGGAGAAGAGGGGACAGCAGGGTGCACAATAGTTTCCAGACGTTCGCTTCTGAGCAGGCGGTGGAGATAGGAGGGTGACTGGAAGCAGACGTGGGAGGAGGAAAGTTTTCCTCTGGAAGGAGTGACCGTGGAGCATGGTCAGTACCACAGGAGCAGCCAGAGCGAAAGGATGGGAGTAACTGACGGAGCGAATGCACAGAGAAGGAGGGAAGGGGCAGAGCCAGAAAAGAGGCTGAGAGGCTGACTACAGAGGGGAGGAGGTCTGTCCATAACTGTGACGGCAGAAAGGGAGGATAAGGGTTTTTCTCTGATAGATTCTACTTCCTCTGTGAAGAGGAGGCGAGGTCATCGTCTGCTGTGAGTTGGGAGGGGAAGGTTGGGGGCCTGGTGTACAGTGGCTCTAACCTGTGGGTCTTACCCTTGTCGGCACATTGCAGCCTCCTGGAGGTTGTCCAAACTCCCAGCTGTACTTCAGGTAAATTAAATCAGAATACATGAGGGCAGGACCCAAAATCAGTGCTCTGAATAACTTCCCAGGTGGTTATCTGCTACCAAGCCTGAGAGCACTGCTCTAAACCCTGGCTGTACACTAGAATCATTTGGGAGAGCTCTGAAAATTACTGACGCCTGGGCCCCACCACCAGAGGAGCTGATTTTATTGGTCTGGGGTGGGGCCCAGGTATCAGGGTTTTTGAAAAGCTCCGCAGGATTCCGACGTGTAGCCAGGGTTGAGAACCCCTGATGTAAAGGGTGGGCAGGCAGCATTGGGACTGCAGACCTCAGGTGTGTGGTAACAGCGGCCTGCAGAGCTGAGTGATGCTCACGGCACTCAGCACCCTGGTTCAGAGCTGGACAGGATGAAAGACGGATGGCTGGAGTCCTCTGAGCACAGCGTTTGTTATTGTTACTGTCTCGGAAGGAAAATGGAGAAAGAGATGTGCAGATCTTGACAATAGAAGGACTTGAATGATGGATTATGAAGTGTAAGCTGAAGAGGAAAGGAGGTGGAGATCTGAGGTGTCCCTAAGGAAGAAATAGAGGGATCCTGAGGCAGGGGCTCCCCTGAGGTTGAAGAGCAAACGCAGAGCAAGCAACTGTGTGAAAAAACCGGTGATGTTTGAGGAGGATGATCCAAGATTGATTTAATTTCTAACTTTTTCTTTGCTTATTGGTATCACTGACATAGTCTAACACTAACGTTAGCAGCTATGCAGAAATGAGTGAACAGATGAGTGCTAGAGATGAATATGTGCCATTTTAGGATGACAGAGAGGAGACGCAGAGTCATCTTTTCTGGGTGTGTTTGGAAGTGTTGACTTGTATTTGGCCTGGGAAGTTAGAAATGGCTGTTACCTGATTCTGATGCTGCTTTAAGAGGTTGGCTTCCTTTAAGATCCTGCCATCTGCAACAACATGGATGACCCTGGAGGACATTATGTGAAGTGAAATAATCCAGACACAGAAAGAAAACAAACCTACATGATCTCACTTCAATGTAGAATCTAAAAGAGTTGAACATGAAGAAGCAGAGAGTAGAACAGTGGTTATCAGGGGTGGGGAGACGGGGTAATGGGGGATGCTGGTCAAAGGGGATGAAGCTGCAGGTATGGAGGATGAGTGAGTTAGGCACTGCTCTAAAGCCATTGCTTGCTCTGAAATCTACTCAAAACTGGCAACCTTCTGTGTCATCAGGTAAACGGGTTTGAGACGTATTCCCAAGTGCAGAGTCCACTGTCTCCAGAATCCAAATGGGCTTGCTGCAGGCTGTGCCTCTGTCTTAGTAGTGAGGGTGCAAGGTCCTCTAGCTAGTCTTCTTTCTTACAGGGTTAGGTTAGGGTTTGGTCATGTCTTGGCTTGCTACAGACTTTTTGACCACCTAGAATTTCATTGATGTGGCAGGCTCATATGTGTAGATTCTCTGGTCTCACATTTTAAAAAAAGTTCATCCTATTATTTCTTTTTTCTGAGGCTTATGACTCCTTCTTCAACCCTCTAAGGCAGTTCTGACATCTCTATATTATTTGTTGTAGACCAAGCTTCCAGGTGCCATCCAGCAACATTCTGAGACTGGTTCTAGGTTTCTCTGCTAGAATGTTAAGCTCTGAAACACGAATGCTTTGACGTCCATAGATTTTCTCTCATGCAGCGTTACAGTCTAACCTCCCGGTGCAAAATGCCCGTGTCTCAGGTCTTGGGATGACAGCGATTTTTCTATCAGGTCTTTGAGTTGGTTTATAAAAGTTATTGAACACGTGCGCTCAGTCTCTTTTATATTTCTGTCCTTACAATTAAATCCAGGGCTTAAATTTCTGCAAAGTCTGCCCTGCAGATGCCAGAGACAAGAGCCTCCTTAAATGCTTCCTTGGGATTCTTCTGAATCGTAGCCTCCTGACTGAACTCTGGCACTAGCCTCAACAATCCTGGAGGTACAGCATGCCCGGGTTATGGGACCCTACCCGCTTCTGCAGTGATGGGGTCCTTGTCTTGGTGTTTGGTGAATTATCCAGCTCCAAAATCCCATCCTGAGGGTCTGCTTCAAGGCCACCTGTTTCATCGCCTGTGATCCACCAACAAAATACAGCTCGAGACGAAGGTTTCTGTTCTGGTGGTTTGTTTTGGGAAGTGATCTCAAAGAGCAGGAGTGGGGGGTTCGGAAGCATGAAACAGGGAAGAGGGAAAGCCAACGGAGGATGCAATCTTGGGTGCGTGACCACTGAGGGGAAGTGGGGTTTCATCCTACCAGGACCCTCTGAGAAGCCCTGTAGAATCGCTTCAGAAATGCCTACTTGAGGGGTAGAAGTGGGGAGTCTGGCCACTGGATCTTGTCCTCCACGGAGGAGGTTTTCCTCGCTGGGCTTTGACTCCCTACACTCTCGGGCTGCACTTGTGTGAGCGCCCGGCGGGCCTCCTGAGCGGTAGATGCTGTGTAGCAGGTTACAGCTGGGGGAGCTGGCTGCTGCCGTGATGACTGGAAGGAAGGCCCGGCCAAGAGGCTGTAAGTTGGGCACAAGAAGGGACCAGTAACACTCCCTCCTTTTTTGTAACACTTTCCTCAGATCCGGTCTTGCATTTGGGATTCTGCTCCAGGTGCCTCAGGAATCTGTCTCTGTCATAGAACCATGAAACGTCAGAGAAGAAAGGAACCTCGGGGAACTTTACGAGGACCCATTCCCCAGGTGACCCTCCTGAGGTACAAAAAGGCTCAAGAATTCTAGCAAGTTTTGCGGCGAATCAGTGCTACAGTGAGACTTGGAACCCAGGACGCTTGGTTCCCCGGGCTTGGTGCCTTGAAACTCCCAGCCCCTTAGAGTCCAGGAGGTCACAGAACTGCTAAGGTGGGAATGGTCTCTGTACTCACTCGTGTTCTTTGTTCTCTGAGAGAAACTTCAGTGATGCTGCTTGTATTTATCCAGTACTTTACATTCTGCCAAACAATTTTGTGCACATCGGTCCATTTAATCCTCACAGGAACCCTTTGAGAGCTGTGTTTTTGTCACTCACAGGTTAAGAAACTAAGTTTAGAGATTCAGTCGCTTGTCTGCCTATGGTCTCAGTTAGAAAACAGAATTCTGTCTTCTGAAATAGTTGGAATTCTGTCTTCTGAATTCATTTATTACAAGCCATGGGAAAATCTTCATAAATGCCAGAGAAGTACACACATATAAATCATGTCATTATTGAGCAATCTTTAATTTTTAGTGGAAATGTGCAGATCCAAGGATAATCACTCTCACACACACACACATACACAGAGAAGAATAATTAGTAATTTAAAATATATAAGCTCCTGGCATCATCCACAAAATAATTGTTGTTTACAATATTCATTCACTTAAAAATTATTGAGCACTTACAGTATGCCAGGAATTGTTACAGCCCTGCAGATTATAGTCAGAACAGATAAAGCCTTGCTTTCATGCAGCATATTATTTATATTAAAATACACACAATTTATTCTTTGTGCCCATGGCTGGAACTCAATGACCTCTTGTGTACTGTAATATTTTCATTGAAGAAAACCATGAAAGAAGAAGTCACTTAGTAACTAGAAAGATAGGTGAGCTGGAGTGCACATTCTTTACATTGCAGGTTATTTTCAGAATTGCTTCCCTGTGAGCAGGGAGACCAACAGGAAGAAAGAAGGTGACACAGAGAACTCCCGCTTCCAGCTGAGAGCTTCCCTACTTGCTGACACCATTTCCACTTAAGTGAACTTTCCATGCCCTCCCCTCCACTGCCCTTAGACGAAGCTTCCCGTTCTGCTCAGCCACCAATAACAGCACTGTCCTCATTTCTAACTTTCGACACCTGCCTCCTAGTTTTGCCAGCTTGTGGTTACCTATGGAAGGCATTTTATGGACTGAAAATGCTTGGCTTAAGAAACTTTTTCCCCCCAAATATGCATAGCAAAACTGATGGTAACATATGGCCCTATATTTTTTTCCCTTCTTGCCAGTTCACTAAAATAAATTTACTTTCAATTTACATATTCTTGTCTACATTTCAGAACTTTAAAATATATTTGTAAGGTCTGTCCTGTCTATCTTTTTCTGAGATTATGCAACAGCTTTGCATGCTGTTTAGGAAATAACAGGAACTTTTAGGATTTTAAGAATCTTTCATTTCCTAAGAAATTTGAAAAGTTTATGAGATCAGAAAAAGAAGGCCAGATATCCTTAGAAATGTAAAATTATGTAAAATGTATAATAATTGTTTCTATCAGATAGATAGTAATATACCTTCCAGATTTAAAAACAAGTCTACTGCCTATAAAACTCTAATAAAACTCTATTAGATAGGTTTGGCTCTCCTTACACAATTCTGTTTGGACCCTTTAAACAAAGACCATATTATTAAGAATCATAGAAATATGAAGGGGCTCTTGGGAGGAGTTTTTAAATGAAGGAGAAACTTGTCATGGACCTTTGAATTTACTAAAATGGAGATAATATTATTTTCATTCAGAGACAAGACTGCTCTGTTATGTGAGAAAAACCGGCAGGGTCTACGAGAACATCTCGAGATGGCTTCCCTCTTCCTGGTTTCTTGAGACTTCTGTCAATGCAGTGTTTGGTGTAAGCAGGAGTGCCCTGTAGGCAGGGTATCATGGGCCCATAGCAGGAGAGCTTCAGTCTGATGTGGAGACGCATGGCCTGCTTTGCTTGCTGTCGTCTGGATTCTGCTGTGGCGGACAGAGCTGTGACTGGGTTTCTACACATCCATGGTAGGGCTGGGTCATCAGCTGCCTCTTCTGATCCTGTGGCTGATTGAACACCGCTTCTCCATTCCTGTGGTCCTGGGGCATGGAAACAGAGTGTGTAGATTCTCAGCACCCTTGCCTTAGCCCTGAAAACCATGCAGCAGGTAATATTAGGGACCCTTGTGAGGTCCAGAGTGAAGGGAGACATTCCGAGATTTTCAGAACAGTGCTTCTCAAGTGTAAGAAGTTCTGCCTTCCAGATAGGGGACACTTGGCTGTGCCAGGAGATTTTCTTGATCGTCACACCTGGGTGAAAGACTCCTGGCGTCTGGTGGGTAGAGGCTGCAGGTGTTGCTCACATCTTCCACTGCATAGGAGAGCCATCCACAACAAAGAAACCTTGGCTAAGAGATTTGATTTCTTTTGGTTTTGACACAGTCATTTTAAAGACTATCCCAAACAGCCATGTTAAAATATAAGTACAGCTTGTTGTCACCAGGTGACGCATGCAAAGGCACTCTATTTCACTCCACCCCAGAGTTTACCCCATTGCTCTATTCTCTGCTGAGCCCACATCATTCCTCATAATCTCCCAAATCTCTCTCCATTCCAGACACCCATCATGTCCCGTTCCTGTCCCCATCCCCGAGCACCATCCCATACCTGAGTTTCAACCGAGGGATTGGATTCAAACATGTTGTAGTTAAAAAAAAAAAAAAAGAGAGAGAGACAGATGGTTTACTTCTTTGGCTGCAAAATGGCCTCATGGGATGCACGGTGCCGAGCGGGAGCACTCCTCTGTGCGTTTCCCTCAATACCCGGGGACTTCTGAATCCTTCTCAGTCGTGGTGTTTGCGTTACAGGGTAGGCATCCTCTGATGGAGGAAACCCACATTGCTACCCCAAATTTGCTGCAGACATTCATATCTATGTAGGTCATGGAAAGGATATGTAAAATAATTCATAATGAAAATTATGAGTGATCTTTTTTTTTAGAAAGCAAAAGAATATGATAAAGCATCCCATAACAATCCTTTTTGCAAATTGCAGTAGATAACTGTCACATTATCAGAGAAGAGAAGTAGGGTGGGATTCACTTTCTGAATTTTCAGGAAGGTAGATATTTCCTAAATTGAGAGTCGTGGTCGGGGAAGGTGTGATTAGCACAAAGTAGAAGTGTTATAAGGTGGACTTTAACTTGAAAGTTTAAAAAGTTTTATATCTGAATTATATTTAGAGACACAGAAAGCCAAGATTAAGGACACAGCGAGGGAGCAGACTTGTGCACGTGTGCTCAGTCACGAGGTTTAAACAGTGTAATTGAGCCGGGGTCTCAAAGACAGTAGCGTGTCTGATTTGGAGGAGTCTTATTGTGAAAGATGGAGCAGATGTTCATGTGAGACAGCAGCAGAGGTGTCTGACTTTGTGAGATCAATACTTCATGATTGTGGAGTTTGACATTCCTAATCTGATAAGGAAAATCTCTCCCACATGGTACAGCTTTCTTTGCTCCTCTTGAAACATAATCTGCACTTGGAATGTTACTTCCCTTTTAGGTGGGGAGACAGAAAAAGATGATCCTGCGAAACTATTCCTTCCTAGGCATTTTCACTAGAATACAATGTCATAAAAATGCAGAGAGAAGGAAAAGAATAATGAGAGCTGAGGGTCCCTTTTACTCTACAAATTCTTTTGCAAGGATGGTCTCACCTTCTGACGTCAATGGCAAATCATACTCTTGTTTTTATTCCAAATTAGAATCTCTCACCTGCATTAGCCCCGTTTTATGACTCCCATCTCCACCCCAACACATTCCCTTAATATATGCATGGGAGCCAGTGGGGTCTTTTTATTTTTATTTTTACTTTAAAATTTCTTTAAGCCACTTTTTGTAATCGCTTACTTCAAACAAATGAGCCCAGACAATTTGCCTGGGGAGACAAGAAGTTCTTCATGTCCTGAGGACTTTCTGTCAGAGAGATGAAATTTGGCATCACATAGCCCCATCATCGCCAAGAAATCAAAGGGTTTTCTATCCCAACAGCTAGCTGCATTCAGAGATGTTCACTTAATAGGAATGTGTGTACAGTCAATACCACCTACGACTGGTGGGGGACGAGACGTGTCAGAGAATTCTCTCAAAAATCGCTGCCACTGCTGGGTTTCTGCCAGAAAGTAAATAACAAATATATTGACATGCGTGTTCCTCAGATGAGCAGCTGCGCTGATCAATGCCATTCGCGGGGCTGCCTGTGTGTGTGACAGTCTGGGTTGACGCCGTGTACACTGATGTCCTTGTTAGTCTCATTTGCCAGAGGAGAGCCTGGGCCTCCCACGTCGAATTCTCTAGAGACTCTTCTAATCTGATGCTAAAGTGATGCTCCACTGGGGGGTGTTAATGAGTCCCTCCCCGGTACCTCCTCATCGCTGACATTCCCTGAGTGGAACCGTGAGGGGAGCACATGACTCCCCTGCCCTCACTCTCCCTGTGTCTCCAAACACGCGATGAAAACATTTTGCATAAACAAATTCCCAATCATAACTAATCACAGGAAAGCTGACAAAGTGTGTTATCTCACACTATGAAAACGCTAATCAAAGCAGCACATCAATTGTTAAAGTTAATGATTTAGATACGCAACGCTCTGCCTAAATTTTCGTAATTACATAATTACACACAGGTTAACACCATCAAAAATAGCAACTGCCTCCTCAGCCTTGGGCTACGTCAGGGTACGGCAGTGCTGTTCTGGATGTGACTGCTCATCTCCTGGGGTAGCAGGGCGTGAGTACAGCACAACCATTCCACTCCAGGGATTTCCACGCCTCTGGGTTCAACTCCCGTGAGGCTCGAGGTCAGGAGGAGATTCATCCGTTTAGGGCTCACTCAAATTTGGTGTTGAAAACACTGCATTGACAAATTTCTCTCTTCTGTAGGATGAGCAGTCTTGTTATTAGTTACACAATGATCCATTCTAATTCATAGTGTCCCTTTTCCCATCTCAAACTTCAGGATTTAAAAACAAATATCTGTTAGTTTATCGATCTAAAGTGTTTCAGGGCAATACCCCTCAAAATAAATTTCTGGAAAGCAAACCTTTTCACTGATTTTTATTGTACCATTGAAACCAGGTTTCAATCAGAAAAAAATCTCCGGAGGATTGACTTAAAATATTTTGTGGTATAGAGCATTGAAGGACTGGGATGTTTTCTAGGACTTTCAAAAACGTGCAGCATTATTTTAACTTTGGATTCTCTTCTTCAAACCCAGAGCCTGGGGAGGAAGGGAGACTGGATGCAGCCCTGAGCACATGCATTCGCACTCTCTCCCTTTTCCTCCTCGCTCCTCTTTCTCTTTGTTCCTTTTTACAAGTCCTTATCTCAGGAGTCATAAGACATTCTGGGGGTATAAAAATAAAAGCAACACAATCTGAAAATTTAGGGAATTCCCAATGTAGTTAAAAAGGGCAGGCAGACAGCTGCTGTCTATGAGCGAGGAGTTGGAATAGCAGTGTGAATAGGACACTAGGAGAGTGGACGCAGAGACAGTTAGCTTTGCAGTGAGAAGGAGGGACAATTGGGGAATCTTACAAAAAAGAAGATCCTTTACCAGAATCATGAGTATTCCAGGTGGAAAGTGTGTGTGTGGGAGGGAGGGCGTTCAGGGGAATGAAAGGCCTGTGCAAAGACATGGACGTCTGAGAGCATTAGGTGTGGTGCTTGGAGAACTCCGATGCATCCAGAATTTGTCTGTAGGAGTAGTAAAGGAGATCTTCAGGGAAGTCTCTTATGGGGACTAATACTTCTGGGACCAGACATAATGACTTTTTACCCGTATCACATGAACATATAGGATTAATAGGCAATGACTATTTTCCTAAATTGAGATATGCCAAAGTCTTCTTGTCCTTTCCTAGAGATAAAGTCAGTGCAGCATCTGTACCGACTGTAAATCCCCCAGTGAAAACCTTTTGTTTGTGCTTTTTTTTCTCTTTTTATGTTTCTAGAAAGACTAGGGATAAACGCCTTCTGTAGTGTCCTAAATGGTTTAGACTTCTGATTGGATATCATGGTGGGTGCTCATGAGGCATCTAATCAAAATACTAATGAACTTGATCAGGCGTCCTCTCTTGGCCTTAGAAAACAGAATGAATCTGAGGCACAGTTTATATTCTTGTGCTTTATCGTAGACTACATTTCAGGGGCAGCAGGAGTGAAGGGAAAGGGAAGGGACGAAGGGACAAAAGGACACCATGTATTCTGATATGTTACTGAAGAGGCCACAGCTGGAAAGAAGTAAACATTTACTAAGTCTTTTGGGATGGCTCTGGAGAACCATATGGAACCATGGCTTCTTGTACAGTCTGCAAAGGGGAGGGAGGAGGAGGAATTTGTCTTCTAGATCCTTCTGTTTGCTGTTCAAACTGTATTCCATAGGGCATCAACTCCCTCACCCTTCCATGTCATGCTGCCAGCACGTGCAGAAAGTGGCCATGTGATAGCCTATGGCTCCAGAAGGAGAGGAATATGGAACATTCCAGAAGGAGAGGAATATGGAACATAGGAAAGCCCAATGCTTATGGGGAAGAGTTTGCTGAGAGGGAAGGAATAGCCCGTGGAGTTCTAGAAACGATTCTTGTGGCCAGAGGTAGCATGCTGAATGGTCTCAGGGGCAGGGAGGACTGCCCACCTTGAGAGATGTACTTGGCTGACTAACCACGTGTGTCCCCAAGTCTCAGGGCAGACTCAGTCCTGGACCACGGCCCGCTGCCTGTGACTGCGTGTTGTGTGGCTGGAGGTCACCTGCAGTTTGATCACTAACATTACCAGAATGACTTCTCCCCTTGTTAGCAGGGGCTCTTCCCACCGCCTTCTCGTAATAGGGCCTCTCTTTTTAAACCCTTGTGTGCAAACGTTAAAATTTTCAAAACCTAATTCTAAGCTTCAACAATGACAGAAATTTTGTAAATGCCACTGTAAAAATAGGGTGTTTTCAACATAGGCTGAGTGGTTCCTTCCAGGCACAATTTCTGCAATGTAGGTTGCCTATCCTAAGTTGATAGGATTGTCTGTAGACTATGGAAGTCAGATTGAATGAGTTATTCTTTTCCTAAAATGATTACTTGAGATAAATGAAAAAGATCACACTTCCATACTAGAATACGATTTCTCTAAAATGTAAATATATACATACACACATATATACACATACATATGAAATATACATTTTGATGTCACCTTTCACTAATATTTGAATTTTGATTTAGATGACAAGAATATAATTTCTACTTGGCAAATTACATTTTAAGAGTTCATATCTTAGATTTGGGAGGCAAGACTGAAGGAAACACCATTCCCATACACAAGTGCGTTTTTAATCTATTTTTAATTTCTGTCTCAGTCAAACCTGAAATGTTGCTCTGTCGTCCTTCTTTGCGTTGCACTGGACCCGTCTGCTGCTCTGCTCACAAATGCTAATGTTTCCACGACATGCAGGGCCAGGCTTCTGCAACAGCATCATTCTTTTCAGCTGCTTATTAGAGAAAAGCACTGCCCCCTCACCTGGCTCTCCCCATCCAGTTAGCACCTGTGAGAGGGCAGCTCATCTGAAGGCTTCTGTACACCTGCTGTGCTTCTAAATCACTGACATTCTCATCCTTCCCACCCCGTCTCAGAATGGAGACACACATACACAGCACTGTCTCCCTGTTGTTTCTTCCCCGTTGTCAAGGAGCCCATGATAACCGCTCACGGCCATTTAAGACATGGCTGCCTTCATGATGTTATCACTGATGAAAAGTTCCTAGTATTTATCTTTTTTAAAACCACGTCTCACTTCTTTTTTTTCTCTGTTAATGACTAATTAGTAACTACAACTCTGATATTATATTTTCTATGTGCTTTGAAGGAAGCCTGGTTTTAACCACCCCACTCTCAATTTTAACTCTGAGTTCTTTGCGTGACCAGACTTTGTTCTTACGTTTAGACAGCTTTTGAACATAACGTGTTGGGACTGTTTTTAAACGAACTGTTTGGTCACAGCTACAAATGCTGGAGTTTCTGTTAACGGAAATCTTCCCCAGGGCCCACACCTTTAGGTGCTTTAAAGCTGATGGAGGCAAAACATCATTCTAGAGCCTGAATTTAAGATATTTCCATACAAATTCAAACCAAATGGACAATTTTCACAGATGACACCAAATTTCACAGTTTCTTTCTTTTTTTTTCTTTTCTGTGAGAGTGATTTATATAAGACTTTTACTTTGATCAATGACCCGACATGAGAATCCTTCTACCACTCGACATCCCTGCCGCTGACCAGGCTTGAAGACAGGGTCACAGGGCCGTGTGCCACGGAAATGAACACCCCAGTCTATACAGATGATAGTTCTGTGGTGTGAGCTCTAGCGGAAGCCACACTGTCAGCTTAAAGAATAACACGGAGAGGGGCCGGCCCAATAGCGTAGCGGTTAAGTTGGCGTGCTCTGCTTCAGTGGCCCAGGGTTCACGGGTTCAGATCCCGGGCGCAGACCAATGGCACCACTTGTCAGCCATGCTGTGGCAGCGTCCCATATAAAGTAGAGGAAGATGGGCACAGATGTTAGCCCAGGGCCAGTCTTGCTCAGCAAAAAGAGGAGGATTGGCAACAGATGTTAGCTCAGGGCTGGTCTTCCTCACCAAGAAAAAAAAAAAAAGAACAACACTGAGAGATGAGATAGGAGTAGTTTCAGGAAAACAAAACAAAACAAAAAGTCTTTGAACAACAAGAGGGTAAAAGTTTTAAGTGACTCCAACAGAGTTATTTTTGGATGCTATACTATTTCTCAAACCAACACCGCCACTTTTGTCACTGAATCACAGGGTAAAGGCAAGCATGATGTTAACTGGACAGGTCAAGCCTAACGTTTACACGGACACTGTTGCACGCACCGGGAACTTCTGCTCCTCGTGTGACATTTTTGAAGGACACATCCTTTTGACCACAGGTTTCTTCTTCCTTCTTCAGAATGCTGGGGTTGATGGAGAAGAAGCCAAGTTCACACAGTCTCTTCATAAATAAAATTAAAAAAATATATATATTTAAATTTTATTAAATTAATATTCATTTTTTTATATGAAAAAGAGCCAGAGTATTGAAAAAAGCCTTGATTAAACCTTGGGAAGAAAACTATTTTCACTAATGACACTGAGATAACCCTGTGTTTGTGTATATAGCAGTGTTGGTCACCAAGCGATTTCTGCAGCAAATATTATAGAAGACCACAGAGGGTCATGTCTTTGTTAAGCACGAATGAAATCAGAAATGGAAAGAAAACCAAAACTCAAAACTATGCACAGAGGAAACAGACTCGAATCACTAATCTAGACTCTGAAGGCTGGTATACCAATATTTATTAGAGGTTTCGGGCATTATCTAATGAAAATCTGAGGGACACCGACTTTCCAAGTGGAAGAGGTACCAGAATTACTTGTTAGCCACTAAGTCATGATCAGTTCTGGAAACGCCAAGCAAATGGGGAAATCATCCCACATCTCTTCTTCTCCTTTCCCACCTAAAAATTCAGACCAGTCGTCACCCACCCCCCACATGCCACAGACTTGGTCTGTTTCATGCTACTTGCCTCCTCACAGCCCTTCAGTGGACTCCCACTCTCTACCAGATAAAGCACAATTTCTTGACTGGTATGCAGTTTCTTTCATTAGTCGACTCTTGAGGAGATAGATGTTCCGTTTTGTCACGCCTCTTCCGCAGTCACACCACGCACTGCAGCTCCCTGTCTGTTCCGGGCAACTCCCTGAACGTGGCTTTTCCATGCTGTTCCTTTAGCTCGGGTGCCTGCTCTCTGTGTGTCTGTCAGACTCCTACTTAGTTTGTGGAAATCAGCCCCATGTCACTCGCCTTCAGGAAAAGCTCTATGTACACACACGGCATTCATAGTCTCTATTCTCCGTTTCTGTCCATCTCTCACACTATGAGCACTTTGAGGAAAAACTCTAGGCTTTATTAGTCTTCAACACCAGTGTATAGCTTGACGTTTGGTGAACAAGAGTTACAGGGTGAAGACTTTTGTAGGAAGAGTGAATGGATTAATTTAGGAAATATAATTAAGTCATAAGTAGTCTCTGGACAATATTTAAGTCCTTCACACTTAGTCTGGAAAGTGGGTCCCAGCCCAAAAGCTGGTTTTGAGCTTAGGGACATCTCCAAAGCAGGCTCCGCAGGCTGTTCTTCAGAGTGGAGAGCAGCCTTCACTGGCTGACTCACCGCAGAGCATTCTGAGGATGGAGAGGCGTGTTCTCAGGTTGTGAAGAGAAGCACGAGTGTCTAATGGGAGCGCAGATTTCAAAAACCATTTCATTTGGGTTACTTGTATTGGTCAGAAAGGGAACAAGGAACAGAAGAACAAATAGAAGACATTCCGAGGGATGCCAGAGCCAGGACTTCTCTGAGGCACCAGGGATAGCCCATGCAACGACTGAAAAAATAAACCCAGAACTGCCTACACTGTCAGTGACGGGCGCAGTACAGCTGGTATTGCTGAGTGAAGTAGAAGTCCTTTTCCCAAACCACTGGTGTTGCCTGATGTGTTTTTTGGAAGAAATCACTGAATAAATATTTTGATAGCTTACTTAATTTAGAATTGGTTAAGTGTTTGAGAGATATATTTATTAGAGTATAAAAGATTGACACGTGAACATAACTCTTCTGCCAAGCGCTGACCTAACAGGACCGTGTGTGCAGACAGGCGATGGGGCCAGCGTCGCGTGGGATGAAGGCAGGGTTTGCAATGAGAAGAAGAGAGCAGCATCGAGAGATGACTTATTCATCTTGCATTTTCAGCACCTCGAGCAGGGCTTGGTATTGGTAGATGCTCAATATGGTTGTGTTGAATAATTGAACGACTGAGTGAATGAACAAGCCAGGCAGACAGAAGGAGGGAGACATGAAGAGCTGCTATATTTGGGTGAGTTTTCAGTAGAAGATCACAGAATGAAAAATGTTCTTCTCTGATCATGAATAAAAAGCAGAGAAATATATGAAGTATTAGCAGAAGGAGAATGGAACAAGCCTAGATTTTTAAAAGCTCTATGCATATGTAATTTACCATAATACCCACTGATTTTAGTGTACCCTTTGATGGAGTTTTATTAAATTTAGAGTTCTTCAATCAGCCCAACAATCTAGTTTTACCATGTTTCGATCACCCCAAAAAGTTCCTAGCACGCATTTCAGCCCATTCCCACTCCTGTCAGCAGCCCCAGGCAAACATTGATCAGCTCCTGTCCCTGTGGTTTTGCTGTTTCTAGAAATTCCACATACAGGTCATCACACCATACATAGTCCTTTGTGCGCAGCTCCCCCCAGTTAGGGTAACGTTTCTTAAGTCCCATGGCCAGGCCTCAGAGATTCATTCCATCACACAGACACACCAGTTTGTTTTGCCATTCATTCACCTGTTGGTGGACATCTGAACTGTCTCCACAGGTTTTTAATTTTGGATAATGCTGCTGTGAACATTCTCATTAAGTCTTTTTGTGGACATATACCTTTATCTTGGGGACGGGGCAGATCCCTCGGAGTAGATTTGCTGGCCATGTAGTAAATGTATGTTTAACTTTTTAGGAAACTCCAATCCACTTTCCAATGTGCAAAACTACATCTAACATGAGGTTTCTTTTGTTGTTGTCGTTAATTATTATTATTGAAGTTGTTTTCTCTTAATATGCATGAGTTAAGTAATTAAACATAACAACTAGAGTCAATTGTCACTTTTTCCAAACTTGTAAATAGATGTGAGTCACTGTGTTTTGTTTCTTTTTTGTGTGTTTTTGCCAAGCAAATCAAAGGAAAACAAACCCAAGAGCAATAATACAAGAAGGTTTATGTAGCTGTAAGTGTGCTAATTTTAAAACCAAGGTCTGTTTTCATTTAATAAATCTGATAACTGTTATGATATGAAAATACACTTTGTATCTTATACATCCTTTCTTCATTTATTTTGTTTTTTATTTTTATTTTTTGCGAGGAAGACCAGCCCTGATCTAACATCCGTTGCTAATCCTCCTCTTTTTGCCTAGGAAGACTGGCTCTGGGCTAACATCTGTGCCCATCTTCCTCCACTTTATATGGGACGCCACCACAGCAGGGCTGACAAGCAGTGCATCGACAGGTGCCCGTGATCCGAACCCACGAACCCCGGGCTGCCAAGCGCGAACTAAACCGCTGCGCCACTGGGCTGGCCCCTATACATCCTTTCTTTAAATTCCATTTCAAATGTTTTTATACTATTGACATTACACATTTAAGTTATACTGTTGAATTGTAATAATTTTAGAGAAAGGGGATACATGATTATATAATCTAATTTATATTAAATTTCAATTATCTGTGATGGAGAAAAATCATTACTATTAGTCCATATAGCCAAGTGATAAATTATACCAGTTTCCTAAATTACAAGTAATAATTTACAGGAGATGCTCAAAAATGTAACAGCTTTTTACTGGTAGAACAAGTTTCAGTTTGTGAAACTAGACAAATTTATCATTCTCACTTAAAAAGTCTTTCTTTTCAGTTTAAATAACGTAAAGTCACTTTTGAACATTCACTGTACAATTTGGGCCAAACTGTGCAACAAGTAAAGGTGGAAATGACCAGCTCTAAACTGCAAAGGAATAGTTTTTGGTTCTTTGAAGGAAATAGCACGTGATCCATTATGAGCACGATGTGTAACTGGGCGCACACATGAGCAGGAACAATTCATGTTTCCCAGGGTTTGAAATCTTGGCATTTTAGGAAGGGAAAAGCATCGTCAGAGAAGAGCATGTCAAAAGCCCCCTGAACAGGACGGCCGCTTCGATGTGAGACTCTGTCTCCTCAGTTGGCTCTGGTTCCAGTGTGCTGCGTTTCATCTCTTACAGTCATAGCGCACAGGTACCAGACAAAAGGTAAAAATCAGACACAAGACACTGCAAAAGGAAAAAGACAATGACTTCTTGGTTTCCACTCCTAGACCTCTCTCTGTAAAGCCCCCTCTGCAGTGGGCAGGGGAGAGGAGAGGGTAGAGGTGTGAGCCACTTCCTTGCAGCTGAACGTGAGGCTCTCTCTGCACCCCATCCTCAGCGCCAGCTTCCGTCCTGGCTCTGGGATCCCTCAGAATGTCTTCTATTTGTTCTTCTGTTGCTTTTGACCAGTACGAGTAACCCAAATGAAACAGCTTTTGAAATCTGTGCTCCCATTAGACACTTGTTCTTCTCTTCACAACCTGAGAACACGCCTCTCCATCCTCAGAATGCTCTGCGGTGAGTCAGCCAGTTCAAGGCATGAAATCACCACTGTCCAAAGCAGAACTCACTCATTTAGAAAAATTAATGGACTAGACTACGTATTATGTAAAGCAAGGCCTTTGCTGTTTTTAAAGCCAATGACCTAGGCTTAAGACCAAAACAAACACGACTCGATGACTTTGGAAGTAACATTACAAAAGAAGCAAGAGGCTCAGAGAGGTTGACAGAGGGGTCTGCTCATGACCGTCAACACTCCTGAGACATCTTGGGCATTCCAGGATCCTCCTGGTTTCCCTTCTAAGTGGTCTCGCTCTGTCTTTGTCTCGCCTGGGCCTCATTTATAACGCTCACAGCTATCGTTTTAAACAGTCCCAATTCCATCCAATTTACCAGGATACATTTTATTATTTCTCAAATGACTGCCCTCAAACGTGCTTTTCTGTCCAGTAGCATCTCAGGCCGATCCCATTGCTGTCAATCACTTTCAGGCATTTTGCAATTTAAGATGACAACCTCATATCTGGTGTACCACTCGGTTCTCTCCAGCCAGGGTTTGACCAGTGATTTGAGTCGAGGGCGGAGTTAGCTGCTCCCTTGACTCCTCTCACACTTGGTTTGTGTTGAGACAGGCAGGGGGATTTGACGCGGGTGTTAGTTCTGTTTCCTTGATGGGCGCTGCTGTGGACCATGGTCAGCCATCGCTCTTCTGGAATCCACGACTGGCCATACACGCATCTGCGCGGCAAACCGCCCAAATGATTTCACTTCTTTGGGGCACATGTGTGGACTCTTCAGGAGCCTCCTCATTACACAGGTTCCCGGTGTGGGAGTCCACTCTGGCTTGACTTCTCTGACCTCTCAGCTCCTTCCTGATGACACCCCACCCCTAGCCTCTAGATGCCGGGGATTCTCTACCCAATTGCTAGCCTTCTCAGGTGTGGTACCAGCCTGCTGATTGAAGCCCAGCTACGTAGACCGTGGGAAAGCCACCCACCCTCGCTGAGCCAAGCCTGAGGCCCGCGCGACGTTCTACCTGCAGAGCCTCTGTCCATTGTCTGATGGCCAACCTCTGCCTGCTACCCCTGACATGATCTTGAGGACGGGGGAGGAGATGGTGGTTTTATCTGAATTTTCAGAACCTGGCTCAGTGCCTGGTACAGAGTAGGGGTTCATTAAATAGCTGTCGAATTAGTGAGTTGATGAATTAACAAATGCATTTTTATAATAAAGAAAAATCCCAGGATATTGATATTATGAAGAAAAAGCATAAATATAACCATTTAGTTGAAGTATATTAACCAACTCTTTTCCTTCTATCTAATATTTTAAAAATTCCACTTATGAAATCCTATGACACTTTCAGGTGAATTAAACATTATTTGTGCCATATTTACGTTCCATTTATAATACTCATCAAGTTTTGGGAAAAGTTGTGAGTTGTGGAGTCTGTGACAGACAGACTTTGGGACACCTCAACCAAGCAATCCCTTTATTTAAATGTCTTAAGTTAGAGGTAAGTAGTCTTGTAGCTTTGGAGAAACAGAAATTGTCCCAGGCACCAAGATCAGTGTCTCTGCAGGCCACACCCCATTTCTCCTCTGTGACTCGTCGAGCATGGAGTGTCTACATGCCAGACTTTGGGCCATCAGGGCAGCCTGTGGGTTTTTTTCTTTGACTGTTTTGTCTAGGCAAGGGTATGTGGAAAACATGCAGTAGCAGCAATTTCACTTTTGATCAGTCACAAAAATTCCTCATCATGGTATTCCTAACCCTATTGGTTTATTCTGATTTTTTTTATAAAAGTAAAAAAATAGTAAAACTGCATTTCCTTAGTATTTTTGTTTTACCTTTATGTAAGTTTTCTTTAACCATCCCTAAATTCTACTCTCTACCCCAAATTGGGACCTTCCAACATGGTGATTAAGACCACTTGGATTCAAGTCCCTGCTCCATCGCTTCTTTACCGGGGACCCTGGGGCAGGAACCGAATCTCTGCATATCCGTTTCTGTGTTGAGAAAGTGAACACAATAATATAACTTTCCGTGTGGGCTCCTTACACGGAACCCACAGACTAAACTGATTCATCAGCAGGCGAGAAGCTCTGGGTTATTGGGATTTACCAAAGGTGTATGTTTGTTTGTTTTAAGCACTTAATGTTCAAAAGTGTCAGTTTTAATTTTTTTGCCCAGGTTGTTTCTGGGTTAGAAATCTGAGGCATGAAGAGGGGTTTGCTGACAGTCATACGTGACCCCTCTGCTCAGTCCCAGCATGATGAATGTGGAAAGTACGTGAGGGACCCCCCGGCACTGGCTTCAGAAGGACACTCTATCAGGTCCTCTGCTCCCTGAGTTTCCTTTTGAGAAAATCTTTTACAGGAGCACAGCGCTTTTCAGTTGAAAATGTGTTATGAGCTTTATTAAAACTCCAAAAAGTTGCCAGACCAGGGATTACTGTCCCCATTTTACAGATAAGGAAAATGAAGCTCAAAGAGGTTAATTGAGGTGCACAAGGTCACACGGCTATTTAATAGCAGAGTTAGGGTTAGAACCCCGTTCCTCTGATTTTTAACCCCATGTTCTAGCTGCTTGTGTGGGCAGAGCCAGGAAGGTTATCATCACAACAGAAAGGAAGTTAATTCAGCTGCAGGTGGATTAACCCAAGGGGAATCCAATCAGCGCTGGGGAGAGCCTGGGGAAGCACTTTCCTTCCACTCTGATGTGTGCACCAGGACAGCACAATCTCGTCATCTGGATCAGAATCGGAATTCCAAATAGCAGAAAAAGCTGAATTACCCTTTCTCTCTGTACTTGCGTCTGTCTAGTTGGGGGCAGTTGTATATATTGCTAAAATCTCTAGCTGGCAGCGTGGAGTAATTCTCTTTATTGTGTTGATTTTTGTGGTCATCCCAGCATCCTTCTGGACTTGTGATTGTGGATGTGAGTCTAACAGAAGAGTAAATATTCACAGTCAGGAAATGTGTTTTAAGTGTGGCTGTGCCGATTTGAACTGAGGGCTTGTCTTGTGAGGGAATCAAGACCGAGGTGAGCCCAGGAGAGTGAGGTTTTAGGACTCCTATAGGAATATGAACTGTGTGTGTTCCTTTCATTTTCACAGAACAGTCCTATTTGAAGTCATCCGTCCATCTACTGCAATTTCGCTGGGTGTTGCCATGGCACCCTTTTTTATTTTTTAATGTTCAATTTTTCTTTGTGAAGAGAAAAGGCTGAGTATTCATTTTGCATTAATTGGAATGCAAGTGCTACTTTTAGCAGAAATACCTATATTTTTCATTTATTATAATAATCAATTTCTTCTCACCAAATTTGAACCATCCTACCCACTGTTGTATATTTCTAGAGCACTTAGTCTGCATTGCACATTCACGATCCTGTTTGATTCTCACAACGTCCTGTGAGGTAGAAATTAGGAAAGACATCATTCACCGTTGCAAACCCACACATGAGAATGGGACATTTTTCTTTGGGGAAGTTTTATTTCGACTTGATTGTCACATGGTTTGTGATGTGAAAACAACTGGGATAGCCCTTTTATTCACAACTTCCTAACTTCAGATGTTTTCCGGAAATGTTTACACTGTCGACGTTTAGATAAATTCTATTTTTAAAGAGCAACTAGAAAATGAGTAAGAATGATAATTTTATTCAAGAGAAAAATTGGGGAAACTTCATATGTTTACCAGTTTCTCTGAATATTGTCATTTTTAATTTGAAGAGATTATCCCTTATATTTTCTGGTTATGCAAAGTAGGTTCAAGTTCTATTTTCGTTTGAAATTATCTATTTAACAATGGCTGACTTGTTTTTAATAGTGATTTTAGGTAAACATCAACAGAAAAATGAAACAGTTCTTCAATCTGGCCTGTCTCTTTAAGTGCACCACAAGGGCTAGGAGCAGAGAACCTGCAATATTCTTTATAATTTCATGGGGTCTTCTGAGGAAATGTGCCAATTTTATGGAGACTCGTAGGGAAAAATTTTGATTTCATGTGGATTCGAGTGAAAAGGTAAATTTCATGGGATTTCTAAAAATGGCTGGCTTTCTCAGGATCCATGAAATCTCTGACAGCCATGGAGAAATGCACCCCTCTTGTCGCAGAGTAAATTTTAGTGCAGTTTGGCAAAACTTTCTCTCTTATGCACCTGCCGTGATGTGCATTACAGCTCTGGGTCTTTTTGACCTTTTACCTTTTGACAGATACCTGTGAATACTCACGGGGGTGCTTTGTGCAGTGACAGCAATGTGCTTCCTTTGCAGTTGCTTAGAGCTGACGTGTGGTCACTGGCACACGTGTGACTCCTGGTGTCAGGGTCAGGAGGGCGGTGCCCAGAGCTTGGAAGTTCCTCTCCGGGAATGGAGAGAAGCCTTTCCCTCCCATTGCCAGAGTCCCCCCAAGGTCGTGGAATGAGAGGTTTGGAGGAAACCCGACAACATCCTGTCGTGTTTCTCCAAGGTCGAAACATCAGCAGGGTCCCCTGGGGAACTTGTTAAAAATTCGAACTCCTTGGCCTTACCCCGGACCAGCTGACCCAGATTCTCAGAGGGCAGAACTTGAGAATCTGCTTTTTCAATTCAACTCCCTGAATAATGCTGATCCTGACACACCAGTTTGAAAGGCACTGTTCAAATCCAATTTTCTTCCCAATTCAGAACTCTCTGCTACACTGTCTCTCGTGACTTCTACACCTACTCTATGTAGGACCCCTCCCGAGAGCAGGTAGGGGCCTGGCGAGGTGCCATTAGCTGGACGTGGGCCTGGAACTGGGGCTGGGCTAGGGGAAGAGAAGATATCAAAGCCAGAGCTGGTGCCGATGGAAGCACGGTGAATGCAGCGGCCGCGATAACTGCCCGATAGAGGTGTGCTGTGTGGTGACAAACAGCGTTTCCTTGATGCAGGTTTTTTTTTTTTTTTTTTTTTTCTTTTTTTCTGAAATGGTGAACAATGCTCAACAAAGTCCCAAAGAAAACAAAATAAAATTTATCTCAGTTTATATGTTACTTGCATTTGT
The DNA here is from genome assembly GCA_031878705.1 of Tapirus indicus. NCBI lineage: Eukaryota > Metazoa > Chordata > Mammalia > Perissodactyla > Tapiridae > Tapirus > Tapirus indicus. Next base: position 153,802,308 of record CM062919.1, read on the forward strand.
GCAAAATTCAGTGTATATTAAAACAGTGAAAAACACTTTGTATTAATACATAAAATACTGTTATATTCTAATTCAGATAATTAGGACAAGGTTTTCCTCATCCTTGGATGTCCAGTGGGGCATTAGTAAGCAGAGTTGGTTCAGGAATGCTCTTCCTTATTTAGGACTGCAGGCACTGCAAGATTCTAGCATCCCTGGACCTCTGCCTTCCTAATGCTCTTAATGCCTCTCAAACATTGGGACAACAAAAACTTCCCCAAATTTCCAAAATACCTCCTGGGTGGTACTGTCCCTTTGAGAACCATTTTCACCGTTTCTTTTACTTTTCAGCCACACCATACACACATCTTTCTGAAGTAATTCTCTTGCTTAAAGTCTTTCGATGTTTCCCCACTGCTTTCCGGGTAAAGTTCCACAACATGGTTGAGCAGGCAGAAAGCATCCTGTCTGTCACCCCCATCACTCTAGTGCTGTCACCAGGACCCTGGGAGTGTTGGACTGCTTCAATGCCATGCTCCCGTACGCCTCCACGTCTCAGTGTGCATTTTGCTTTTCCTAGAATGTGATCTCTCTTTGCTTTGCTCTTCCAAAGCTCAAGGATCACATTTTTGGTAGCCTCTTGGACAAGCGACTTTAGTGATAGTGCCTCTCTGTGCTCTTGTAGCAGCAATGTGGGCACACATTGTACTGTGATTATTGGTTTATTCAACCTCTTAAAGTAAGAACTTCGGTGTTTCTCTATAAAATATTTATATTTCTTAGCGTGGCCTACAAACATCTTCAAGATATGCTCCTACATGTCTATCTAGCCTCATCGCTCATGGTCTTCCACCACACATTGTATTTCAGCCGTACCTAAACCTCGCCTTACAGTTCCTAGAGCATAACCTGCTCTGCAGCCTCTGCTCTTGGATGTGTGGAAAGGCCATTTCTCATCACCTGTATAACTATTGCTCATTCTATAAGACTCGGCTGAGACTGCCATCAGTTTCACTGTGAATCTACTAGGGATCGTAGTTCTTGGTACCGAGGTGATAGAAGTGGCGGAGACTCGGACTTTGTTTACATGGAGCCAGTAACCCCATCATGGATCTTCCATCTCTCTGGGTCCTGAGGTGCATCCAGAGTCCTTTCTCCAGCCCTCCTCCAGCACAGCACTTACCTCACAGTGTTGCCTTGTGGGCTGCATGCTTCTTGAGGAAAGACAGTGAGTCGTGTCTGTATTTGTGTGCTCAGCACCTGGCAGAGTTCTTGACTCAGAGTGGGCACTTTAAGAGTGCATGAAAACCTGACATGTTCGCTAATTATCAAGAAAGTCAAGAAAATATTTGTTAACAAGTTCTTGAGTGGAGGTTTGGGGATGCTTCCTCCATATTTTGAGTCCTGATTATTGTCAAGTACAGTATTTTGAAATAATCCTTGCATAGCTTCTAGCAATTTTTCCTTTCCTTTTTCCTCATTTCTCAATAGAGTTTTTCTTCTTGGTAGTAGCCCTGAAGCTCGGACTTGCCACCCCTGGCCCCTCTAGTCTCCTATAAAGGAGAGGTCGAGGAGGGGAGGTTAACATTTGTACAAATTACCCCTTTGGATCCTGGTGTAAGGGAGGGGGTCAGCTGTAGCTTCTCTGAAGAAATTAAATAGCTGAAAGGAAATGTTACTTCTTGAACCCCCGCTGCTTCCTCATTACCAAAAATTTTAAAGGAAAACAGAATGGCAGGTCTGGATCCTGCAGACTACACGTTGTCTTAATCCTTCATGGAATGCTCAGTTTGCCAACTAGACAACATCTGATTTTGTTTTTCTGTGTATGAACAGGCTTCTGCTAAATATGAAATAAATTTATAAATTCTGAAAAAAAATTTGCATATTTATAATTTTGGTTTCCAAAGCACAAGACTTTGAGACAAGCAGATGCCCTTCCCAAATAACACAAACTGAGACATGGAATTTCTTGTGTTTTATTATTCCGTAATTTGGAATGAAATGAAAAAGTTGAGATCCTTTCTAGCATAATAAATGATGTTGAGAAAAGCTGTAGAAGTTTTCATCCCAGATTCAGAGGTAACTTTCAAAAACCAGAAACTCACCACTTTCTGTGCAGAAATATACTGAATGTATATTTAAAAAGTTATTAAGTTATTTTAAATACAAAAGTCCAATAAAACTAAAAATATTACAAACTACAAGATGTTTACATAATGATTTAAAAACAATCTTATCAAATTCCTTTCCAGTAAACATTTTTACTTTTGTCCCTGAATTGTAAAATCATAAATTTGAAAGTATGTTACTTTTGTAGTAGAAAGCTAGAAAGAAAAATGCTCAGATGAGAGATTCACAGGCCTGGGAGATGAGAGCTTCAAGAAAAACCTGGATAATTTAGGCTGGGTCTGGGCGCACCTCACTGCCTGCTGGTCTGGATGCTCCTCGGAGAGCCAGTCCTTTCTCCCAGCCCTGCTGCTTGGCAAAGAACCCCCAATTCTCTGAGCCCCAATTTCCTCATCTGCATAAAAGAAAATTTTATTTCACAGGGTTGTTATGTAGAAACAACAAAATGTACTGTGAGTGAAAAAATACTCAAAGCATCTGTAAGATACCATGTGATAGTAGAATATTATTGTAATTATTCTGAATGTCTCATTTTTACTATATAACCTCTAGTCCTAATTTTGTCCTTTATGAAGATAGAAATTGCCCAGATATGCTCTGTATATAGAAACCTACTAAGCTTTTTAAAGAATCTTCCAGGAGGCACTGGCATGTGCCCTGCTGGACACATTCCTGACACCTCAGCAATGTCATTAATGCCTTGGGCAGCTGCAGAGTAAGTGATTTTCACAAGCCAAGCCCTTAAATTGCAACAGGTAAGCAATGTGGAGAAATACTTATTTAAAATAGAAGATTTAAAATAAATTTCTTTAAAGTCAGAGCCCAACATTAATTTGGTGGCTTTAAATATATTTTAAATGAAGTAAATTCAACAAAATTTAAACATTTTACCAATACTTAGCTCTATTTCCCTTCCAAAAGGGCCATGGCAGGATTTTAAGAAAATATTTATTCATAGAGCTTCATAGTTTGTTGTTCTCCTTCCTTCTGTAATGACATCCATTTTATTTTTTCCTCCTAGAATCAGAGTTTGTATTTTTGCCAGCTCCTGGTACAGATTGCACTACTGAATTCTGAGAATGTCAACCTGGGCCATCAAAGGGGCTCCTTCAAGGGCTCCCCCCAGAGACATGAGCCGGGTGCAGGGCTGAATCTGGGATCCAATTCCTACCCCAAATGGCGGGGGCCGGAGGCACTTGCCTTCCTGCAGGATCTGTGCCCATCCAGCTGGCCAGGCTCTGCCATCATTAGAGTGTAGAGATCAGGCGCTTTCGACTTAACTCAGGCAGAGGGGGCTGCTTTGTAGGAACTGCCTGTTTTAATGTTTTCTTTTAACCCTGTGACTTTGAAATTTCTCAGTATTTTTTGTGTGAGTGAACAGAGAGTCACACAGAGGAGAGCTCAGTTTCCCTAGGGCAAATCATGTTTTCGGCTCCTCTTTATACCAAAGTTCTTCCTGCATTTTATCTTATATCCCCCTACAAGCTGATGATTTGAGCAGTTCTTCTTTTCTCACCAAATTTAAGGATGGACGTTGCAAGGACATACATTGCTCGCTGGATCTTAAATGTTTTACTCCATGTAGAGAAGTGGATGCAGGAGTTCTCGTTAACCCCAAACCTTATTGTTTGACACTTTGGCTTTTTTATGAAAGCTCCTGGATCCCCAAATTCCCAGATACTTCTGGAGAAACTTTTGAAATCTTCTTTTCAAAAAGCAAGTGATAAAATGATATTTTCATCATTGGATTCTTTATCAAGAATTAGCTGAAAATATTTTTTTCCTATTAAAACAAGGAGAGGAAGTTAATAGGCTTCCATGCCCCAAGACCACTTGGGTACATTACTACATAATTTAACTGAATTTTCACAGAAGTCCTAGAGAGGAGGTATTACAGATGCAATTTTAGATGGGCAGGGCAGGCTCGGGAAGGGTAGGTGGGCTGTTGAAACCACACAGCTCATCGACAGCAGATCCAAAATTTAAAACCAGTTTCATCTGATCCCAAAGCCCACTCTGTCCCCAGCGACTCCTAACTCTCGAGGTAAGGGAAGAAACAGGTTCCCGACCCAGTGGGGGATGGTGGAGACTTGTGTTCCAGCTCCCTGGAGTCTGAGCGATTCTTCCATGGAATGGAGACCACACCATATTATGTCTCAGGTTGTCAAACTCAGGGGACCCAGGGCCAGGACAGGACTTGGGAACTCACGTGAGCACGCCCTCCCCATAGCCTCCCTGCCTGGCTCGCTCTGTGTTTGCCTGTCCTTGTCCAGACACCTGCTTGAACACCTCACCTGCTACCCAGCGCTGTGAAAGAGCCAGGCAGGAGCGTGTTCCAGGGAAAAAGGAGGCGACAGTGACGGGCCAGCTGCTCCGGGATTAAAGATGATGAGCCAGGCGGGTGGTGGTGCAACCGTACTGTAACTTCTAGTAAACAAAGACGTCCCACAAAATAGATCAGAAATGGAGAGAAGCACATTTTCCATGACCTCAGCTCTAATTCCTGCTTCCCAAGTGGCTCGAGTCACGTGAATTGTAATCCTGTGTCCACCTCTGACAGTCAAGTTGGCCATCATCCGCCTGGAAGCAAAGGGTGAGCGCGTCATCCGAGAGGCTAAATTTTCGTTTAGGCTTATTCGTTTGGTCACATTCACTCCACACTGTTTCGTAACAGAGGACTGTGTATGGGGCTCCAGGAAGGTTCTACAGAAATGGAGTCAAAAATACACCAACCAAGATTTTCCTGTCACTGTCACCTGTTTCTGAGGAAACTTCAATAAGACTCCTTTGCCTTTCTACAAGATTTTAAGCTCTGTGAGGGTGCAGAATCATTTATTCACACAACCTGTCTTACTTTTGCTGCGTGTCAGGCATCGTTCTAGGTACCGAGGGGGTAACAGCAGAAAACAAAACTGAGAACTTTTGTAAGCAGGTATTATTCTGATGTGTGTGTGTGTGTGTGTGTGTGTGTGTGTGTGTGAGTGTGTGCGTGGCAGAAGGGAAACAAATAGATATAAAATCTGTCAGGTACCATAAATGGATGCCAGTGGTGACGGGCACCATAAAGAGAAATAAAACCCGGGTAAGGAGTTAGAGAGCTGCTGAGGAGGGGGTAGTTCCTATCTTATACTGAGGCCGAAGGGGCTTCTGATGGCTTAGTTTTTCAGCAGAGACCTGAGTAAAGTGGAGGAATGAGCCCTGGGGTTATCCAAGAAAGAACATTCCAAGCGGAGGGAACAGTAGGGCGCTGCCCTGAAGCAGAAGCACACCTGACGTTTCTCAGCACCACAGAGAGGCCAGAAGAACGAGGGGGAGCAGGACAAGCTGCAGGGGCTCAACTGTGTGGGGCCTTCTAGGTCAGGTAGAAGCGTTTGGATTCCACTTTGAAGGAGATGGGAAGCATTAGTGGGCTTTGAACAGAGGGCTTGCTCTGGCTGCTGCGTTCAGAATAGACTGGACGAGCAAGCAGATAACTCCGTTATATTTATGTCTTGCCTCTGGATAAACTTAGGGGTTATGGAGGAGATTGGGTGCAGTAATACACATGGGGGGGGGATTGAGTTAATACACACTCCGATCCTAGAACGGGAATGTACTCAGTGTGTCAGCTCAAGAGCCAGCCTCTTTCAGTGGTTTAGAGATGAGCTCTGGCATTTCACTATCTGGGTTCCAACCCAGCTCTGTTTCTTACCTGTGTGATTTTGGAAAAGTTAGGTGACTCTTGCATGCTTTGAGTCTGTCACCTGTAAAGTGTGAATGACAACAGTGTCTGCCTCACAGAATCACTGTGAGGATTAAAACGAGCCCATGTCAGGAACGTATTTAGAGCGCCACTCGCACGCAGTAAACACTCAATAATGGTTTCCTGTCTCATGTGCAGCGTTTACACTTTACACAGTGGGCCACGTGCTCCATCTAAAGAGCGTTGTGTCATGGATTGCATAAGTAGGGCTATTCCCATTTTGTAGACAAGGGGATTGAGGCTCAGGGAAGTGAGGTGGTTCGCCCAGGAGCACCGAGCCCAGGGCAGTGGGCTCTTCCAGCTCCACTCACTCCCGTCCTCCTGCTCTGCTGCTCTTGCACATTGACCTGTGTCTAAGAGGAACTCAGAGGCAGGCCTCCTAACTCTGGATTGGCTGTTCTTTCTGTTTTATCATAGCTCTTAATAAAATCATTGTACAATGAATGAATATGTGCATTAATAAAAGAAGCGACACGAGAAAGGAGGACCCTGCAGAAGGACAACAGATTTGGGTTGTTGGAACATGAAACACGGATTTAGGGGACTGGATACCAATCAGTGGGTGACACATTGTGTAATTCTGAGAAAACTGCCTAACATCTTGAGTCCTTGGTTTCTTCATATGCTAAATGAAATCTCAGTATATTCTCATATCTGCTGGCTAGATTTGTGGGAAGATATGCCAAGATAAAGAAGGAAACATTTAGGAAAATATGCTACATATACCACATGTGTTGCTACTATTAAACTTCTCTAAGAAAATTCACATCTAGACACCTCTAAAATACCTTCTGGGGTTGGTTAGTAAGCATTTGCTCAAAAACTTGAATTCTTTGCACTTTTCTTGGGGGAGGGTGAGTGTTGATTAAAAACTTTTTTCTACTGGGTTAAATTTGTGGGAATTTTTCGACTAGTTTAGAGAAAGTTGTCCAGTCCCACCTTCTTTTTGACTTTCTGAAGTGGAAGAAATCACCTGGTATTCCTTCCCAACCATTGCTGCCAAGGGGACTTGAACATCCCACCCACTTGGGAAACAGTTAACAAAACTGTTCATTGATTTCACTCAACAATTATGAATATTTTTTATGTACCAATCACTCCACTAGGGGAGGCCGGAAAAGACGAGGTGTCATCCCTGACCTCATGGAGCTCAGAATCGAGTGGGGAAGCCAGTGTTGCAAACTGTGCAGCGACCACACGTGACGTAAGCTCTAGCGGAGACTTTGACAGAGCACTTTGGGAGTGTAGTTCAAAGTATGCCTGCCTCTGACTGCTGTCGGGGGAGGATCAAGGAAAATGTGCCACAGATGTTACTTAAACTAAACCTTAAAGCATAAGGAAAGGTTTTCCAGGTAAATAACTGGCACGGGAGAAGAGGTCTTCCAGCAGAGCAGCACCTGTGCAGTGCCATCAAGACACGGGCAGGGGTCTTGCCCTCAAGCACATTAAAAGGCTCACGAAAGGTTGGATGGAGCATGTGAGGTAATGGCAGGGGATGGAATTGAATATGGAAGCAGAGTTTAGATAGCTTTTTCTGGGGGTGACACAGTAAATGGCCTTGTTTAAGCAGAAGAGTAATGTGATCAGATTTGATTTATACAAAACTTTGCCAGTGAACGGAATGGAGAGGAGCAGGACCGGAGTCTGAAATACCAGTGAGGGTGCTGTTTCATTCGGTCGAGTGAAATATGATTAAGATAAGAACTAAGGCTATGAAACTGAGCAATGGAAACCAAGTCTAAAAAAAAATTTGAAGCAGAATATATAGAACTGTTGACCAATTGTATGCGGATGTTGGAGAAAAGAGGAAAAATCTGAGATTATCTCTCCATTTATGAGTTTTCATTAACAGAGGCAAAATAGAAAGAGGCAGAAGAAGTTGGCAGATGGGCAAAGGGATGGAAAGTCAATGAGTTACAGCTGTGCATGTACTAAGCTTGGGGGATGTGAGGGACAGTCAGACAATCTACCTTAGACTGTTTCATACGAGGTTTTAGAACTCAAGCAAATGTTTGGAATGGAAATACAGATTTTGGAAGTTTGGAATGTGGGTGATAAATGATATTTAGAGATCAGATAAGGAAGCTCAGGGGAAATAGCAGAGTGAAAAGAAACAAAGAATAATGAGATAATTTTGGAAAGACCAACTTGAAAGATATGTAGAGCAAGAGAAATTCATGGAACAAAAGCAGAAGGAGCCAGCAGAGCAAGCAAGGACAATGAGGAGGCGTTGATGTCTTTGAGGCTGAAGAAAGCAAGAGTTTGAGGAGAGAAAACTCTGCAAGAACACCACACACTGAACGTGCTCATTGGGTTTGGTATTAGGAGGTCATTAGTGACCTTTGCCGCAGAGATTTAATGTAATTCTGAGGCTGGAAGCCAGTTGCAGAGGCAGGCGTTAATGGGCGCTGTGGGCTCTAAAGAAGCAGAGCCCATGAGTTTGTACCTTTATTTTTTATTTCAGAGAGAATTTTCTTTATAAAAGAATGGAATACAGTTGTAACTAGAGGGGGCAATTTTTGGGGAGATAGTTGAGTGTATTTATAGGTGAAGGGAAAGAGAGAGATTTATGTTTTAGAAGAGCAGAGCTTTCAGCAGCGCAATGTCTTGTGGATGCAGGAGGGTTGAGTTAGTTTGAGGAAGAAGAAGGCTTCTTCCTGTGAGACTGAGAGTCCACCCCTACGGATAGGCTGAGGAGGCCCAACATCCGCTGTGGTAAGGCTGTTTTCTGGATTTTTACACCTTTTAACGTTCAGGGAAAGTGTAACCTAGGGCATACATACTCACAGAAAAGAACAAATATTGGTTTGCCCCTAAACTATGAGACATTTGGGTGTCAAAATATTCCATAACAATAATGGATCGAATTATGGTAAAATTGCGGTTTGTATGGGTTGCTTTTTGAATTTCTGCCCTCCCTCCCAAGAATAGAAGCTGGTTAGGAGATCGGGGAAAGGTCAGAGACTATGTGGGACTGACCAGTTTAGATAAGCACTCAATGCTATCTGAAGTTTGACAAGATTGAACCTGAATTCCAGCCCTGGACGTCTGCCCAGCTGACATCCTATCTGGCTTAGGCTTCTTCCGACTGGCAGATAAGTTGGGATCAGACAGTGGCGGATTCCAGGCCACGTGCATATTTATCATATTGTGAACTTGCCCTCAAGCTGACTAAGCCAAATTAAGCACATAAGAATTGAAAAGTTTCAATGGAAGCTGATGTTTTCGGGATTCCAGGATGTGGCTCTGCCAGACCAGTGTGTTAACTTACTGAGGGAGAGCAGCTTGCGTTTCAGGAAAGAAGGCAGCCACGTAGTCCTGACAAACGCATCAATCCCTCTGTGTAGATTCTGTGCCCTGTAGATGCCCCCACCAAAAGCACTCATCTGACTCCCTGGAAAAATACACGCAGGGTTTGGATGCTGCCCATCGGAGATGGGTAGCCTTTTCTCAGACCACAGTAATTACTCTGCAAATGCGTTGCTTCTGAATTCCCCTAATGCACAGTTCTTTGTTCTTTTCTGCTCATGTCCTCTTTTGCTTTTGAGCCATTTCCCGTCTCTCCCTTCTCAAGACTCATCAGAGTTTTAGATGCCTCAGTAATCATCCCTTCTAATCCCTTCCTTTATGATGAACATAAAGCCAATTTTTCTCCCTTCTCTTCACGGTTATAAACATTCATACCATTTATCATTTCATTGCTATTTCTGTACCTTTCCAAGTCTTTGATATTTTTTCTTGTAATAATATACTTGAAACCTTGCACAGCATATCAGTGGCCTATCGTACAGTAATTAGTGTCTTTTGCTAATTTTTGTCAGATCTCTAGTTTTAAGTCACTCTTTGTTTTGAATGTTTAGATGACATTGAAGCAGTGGTTTCAAATTTCTGCTTCCTATTGGCCCTAGATTTCTCTCTTGGTCCCCTCTTGCTGTCTTAATCTGTTTGGGTTGCTATAACAAAAACACCACAGCCTGAGTAGCTTGAACAGTAAACATGGATCTCTCACAGTTCTGGAGGCTGAGAAGTCCAAGAGTGAGGTGCTGGAGATGCTGTGTCTGGTGAGGGCCGCCCCCTGGTGCACAGTCTTCTCGCTGTGTCCTCACACGCTGGGGGGGTGAGGGAGCTCTGGGGCCTCTTTTATGAGGGCACGAATCCCGTTCCTGAGGCTCCACCCTCACGACTCAATCACCTCCCACAGGCCCCACTCCTAATATCATCACACTGGGGATTAAAATGTCAACATATGAATTTGGGGGCCACACACACATTCAGACCATAACATACGCTTAACAGCTCGTGAGCATTTTAGCCTTTATTCTCTGAAGTCTTACAGGCATTTGCTTCTCTAGTTGTGTTAACATCCTCCTAGGCTGGACTCACACCTAAATCATTCAGTCTCATTTTTAGAGTACTTGAGCAGTCAATTGTCCCAGACTCAGTGGAGAGCCTGGACCATACGTCTTCTGCTTGTGTTTTCTTACACAGCCATCACTCTACCTTAGGTCCCAGCCTGAAAAGTAAAAGAGGGCTTCACGTGTCAAAGTGTGGAGTATAAGGAAAAATGTCAAAGTTTTTCCAGAGAATTTGTGGTTGGAGTCCATTATATCGATGTTTTTCAAAGTGAAATGCGGCCACTTTTAATCCATTCCCCTTTACCCACTAAGCTTTGCGGTCCTGTCTACTACTGTTTCCTCTTTGTTCTTAGCGTGCTCCAGTGAATTCCCAGTCCCAGCGCCTCTGTGGACAACAGAGCAGAGCCCTGCCTGATCTTTCTGCTCCATCCTCTCACCTTCTGGCGCTGTATCAGACCATGCTCTGCTGCTATTCATAGGGTTTTCATGGCTAATCTTTTCAGAAGTGAGGGACCAGGTCCTTCTTCCTATTCTGTCTTAATCTGGAAGCCCCACTGAAACCTGTCCACCATAGGTGACCCTGCTCGTATTTGAAATCCTGGTGGCACAGCTTTCAGCATCACAGCAACACTCAGCCACCACAGTATGACAACCGACCTTGGGTGGTGGTGTTCCCTGACTGGGAAATGAACCCTTGCCCTGGTGGTGACAGCATGGATCTTAACCACTAGATCCCCAGGGCTGGCTCTTGTTTCTTCTACCCTCAACTTATCACCCAAGCCAACACCAGCTGCAGAGCTAGATGGGGGGAATCTCTAACTGTGCCAGATGGTGAAGTGGCATAGTTAGGGGTCTCTGAGTTCTTGTATCCCCTATCCCACCAAGCTTACCAGACATGGAGAGACTTGGACTTGGCCAAAGGTGAAGAAATTGCCCTGACTGGAGCAGAACCCACATATTTTCATTGCCTGTACACAGCAGTTCACCCCCAAAGAGACTCATTTCCTGTTTAAGGTAACGTGACTACACACCTCTCTGCCTGGAACAGGAAGTTTTATGTGGGGCTTTCCACTTGCACATCTGACAAAACCGAGCTCCCTGGAAATGGAACATTTGCCTTTGTCTCATTTGGGTGAGACAGGGAAGGAAAGAGGTCCAACAAAGGAATATTCTGGGAAGACAGTCTATTTCCTAATAGTTCCAGTTTATATATAGAACTTCAAGAACCTCATGAATTTTAAAAAGGATTTAATTTGGAAGTACGTACATATTTTATCTCCCAGAGATGTGGTGGTGTCCTTATGTAGAAACTCAAATAAGAGGATACTTTTAGGGCAGAGCTGAGCTGGTTTACTGCAGTTGTGCAGCAAGCCCAGCCACAAAGGGTCAGAGAAGCTGCAGGTGGACTGTGGTGGAGCAGCCGTCTGTCCATTTAGCACGGGGACCCTGAAGGGTTGGCAGTGTGCGCTCGCATGGCTGAGAAAGGTTGGAGTAACTGAGGGACGTTTTACACTGCCGCCCAAAGAGATTCTGAGAAGCCCAATGATATGGGCAGAGAGAAGGAGACCTCCTTGTGTAAGTGAGGCCTCTGGGAGGAGAGGAAAGGGACAGGAGAGGAGCGGCTTACGTTGCCATTTGTCCAGGACACCACAATGCAGCGTCTGGAGAAGGATCCCCCGGGGCAGGGTCCAGGCCCTGGTCCAGCCCTTGCACGGTGCAGGGATGACGAGTGGTGACTGACACAGTAGCCCCAGCCACACCTATGAAAGTGGACAGTAAAGGAGCTGCACCCTGGTCCTTACCCAGTAAGTCTCCCATAACTGGTGCCCAGGGAATGTTGTTACTTGTACAGTTATGAAGAGAAACTAAAACTTACTCAGGTCGATTTAAGAAACACGTATTGAGCCCTCTCTCTCTCTCTCTAACACCTCGCTTGATGCTGGAAATACAGGGGAGCAGCACGTGGCTCTGCCTTCGCGTTGTGTTTTGGGATGTTTTGCTGATGTGAGGGGATCATTGTGTTCCATGAGGTGATGTGTAAGCTTTTACACAAATGGTCTCTGACTAAGTAAAATGACAAGTTTATACACGTTGCTGGTGAGGTGCCGTGCGCTCCATCTCCTGTCCAGACGTCACAGATGGTGAGTGTATGTGATAGAGCGTATGCGGCCTGGTCCAGCCCTTATGGAAGCTTGAGACCACGAGGCAGGCAGACTCTGCTTCCTGAACTAGCTGTCCTTTCAAGATTACGTGACTGTTTATTGTTGTACGAACAAGAAGGAAGGGTGAGGCTATCTGACTTACGACTTTAAAATGACTGACTTCTGCCCAGGAAGCATTCCAGTTCAAAGGGCACAGAGACAAAACAATTAGAATCACGGCAGCATAAACAGGGACAGTGTCAAGTTGGTGACGGAAACTGGTAGAAATGAAACAGTCACACTGAGGTGAAAATCTTGCTTTAGATAATGCTGAAATGTCTGTCATCTTTCTGACCATCCTCTCCTATTTCTACTACAATGGGGTGGGGTTTCTTTTTTGTGTTTTTTAGGTTTTTTTTCCTTGAAGAGAAAGGAACATACCCAAGGACACGGGACCCCGTGTAGGAGCCAAGGTTGCAGGTCAGATATTTCTGGCTCCTAATTCTCTGCCGGGTCCGTTAGACTCTGTCTCCTCTTAGTTCTATTATTTGATTTTCCGTTCTCTGTGTGCTTACATACTCAAAGTGATAAAATACATTTTTGTTCTTATGTTACTAATGCAGTAGAGGTATTTTTCAATTTTGCTGAATTACAGCACTCTAAACATGGCAAACAACTGCTTTCAACAAAATGTTTTCAAGGCATGCCTTGAAATGGGAGTTAAAAATAGGAATGCAAATGCTAATAACAGTATTGATAAAAGAAACCCTGGCTTCAAAAGTGAGAAATTCAATTAGAAAAAAAGGTGAAAGTATTTGAGGAAAGTACAAGGTATGAGAGTACTAATGGAAGATTCAGTTCCATGGCCGCCTTACAAATTAGATAAAGTTTTCTGCAACACAGTTACCTACAGGTCAGCGAAGAGGACAGGGCCGTGGTCTGGGACTGCCAGCTCTCAGTGACTCTGGAGGTTATGTCAGGACACTTAGGCATCTGTAAATGATGAGAAACAGGACTGCTCAGTCAAGGTTCACCCACGGGACCCAGCCCAGCGGCTTTGCGATGTTCAGACACTTGTGTGATCATAAACTTTGTCTGCATCTCGAAGAGGGCAGTGCCTCCCTGACTGTGGATTTTAAGATCACCTAATATACCAGTGCTTAGGTGCTTAGGCAAAGGCATTGTTATGTGAAAGAACTTCATTTTTTGTACAGTCTTCCTCAAAGGAGCTCAAAGCACTTATCAGACTGCCTGTCATTAATCACAGCATTTCTGTGAGGGAGGGAGCAAAAATCACTCTTTTCCTTATCATCAACACTTTCAGATAATATACTCTGAAGATACTCTGTAACACTTCGGAAAGCTGCTGTGTCCATCTGCATGGTGTTCACAGCCTGAGAGAGCCCGAGAAGGTCAGCCTCACAGACATCGAAATGATTTCTAGCAACGAAGAGTTAAATGCCCTGCAGAGCCAAGGATTCTGGGTTCCCCCTCCTTAACACATTCCAGTTAATAACTCGAATCTTAATATTTTATGCTTTGATAAAAAGCTGCTTACTCTGGATCTTTTCTCAAGGGACCTGGAGTTCAGTGCATCACTAAACTTCATGAAAAAGACCTGAACTTTTATCCCTGAAGACCATGAGTGAGCAGGAAACTGTGTATCAGATAGCAGTTTTCATATAGCCCGAATAATTGCCCATAGTTGGGGTGGGGATGGTCAGAATAAAGGCTAGCCTTTTGAATACATACAGATGTTTTGAATTATTTTATATGCTGCATATTCATAACATATATTTGGAAAGAGTTGGAGGAGGACTAGCCCTTAAGCCAGCCTTTTCCAAAGTATACATTCTGGAACACTAGTTGCGTAAGATGCTCTTGAAATACAAGGTCAATAAGTTTGGTAAACTCTTCACATTATTCTCTTTTAGATAGTGACCATAACAGTAGCATTTTAAAGACTCAGAAATCTTAGTAAAGAAACATGTTTTAACCTTGTAAAAATTGCTCTAACTTATTTCAACACCAACTCCTTTTTCATGAAGCATCCATAAGGAACAAATATTGGGAAAATAACCTTAACTCATTTCATCTGAATATGTAACATGCTTGGGACATTCCCTCTACACTAGGGGACAGCTACAAGCCACTTGAACTCCACACAATCTGGAAGAGACATTGTATGGTGTTTATAACATAAAAAAGTTTAAAAGCTTGTTTAAATTGTAAATGCTAAATTCCAAATGATTGAGGCAGGCAAGAGCACGCCTTAGAAGTCGAGAGAGAGGCGTAGGGCAGGGAGCAGGCTTTCATAGAAGGTTGTTGCTGTGGACTGAATGCTTGTGTCCTCCGAATACACATGTTGAAACCTAATCCCAATGTGATGGTCCTTGGCGGTGGGGCCTTTGGGAGCTGATTAGGATGTAACTGCAGAGCCCTCGTGGATACGATTAGTATCCTTATGCAAGACCCAGAGAGCTCCTTCGCCCCTTCCTCCACGTGAGAACACAGAAGAGGAAGTTGTGCTCACCAGACACTGAGTCTGTCAGCTCCTTGACCTTGGATTTTCCAGTCTTCAGAACTGTGAGGAATAGTTTTGTTGTTTAGAAGACACCCAGTCTTGGTGATTTGCAAGCTACCCATTACAGCAGCCCAGGTGGACTAAGACATTTGGGTGGTCTCGGGCTATGCAGAAAGGAGCAGAGCAGTCAGAGTGTGGGGGGCGTGGTGTGGGGTGGAGAGTGGGAGAGGGATGGAGGCAGAGCGTGGTATTCCGTCTTACAGGGATGAGGGAAGAACACCCGAGTGACCATATGCGCACTTAGCAGTGACAGGCTAAGGAAAACGGGCTTCATCCCTATCATCGGGATTGGATGCCTCAGCAGGTCCTGGACTCCACCACAACGACTCCCGTGTGGCTGCTGCTCACGGTTGCTTCCCGTCGGAAGGCAGCCTCCGGCTCTGTCCATTTCCTATCAGATTCCTCACTTCTCTGTCCAGATTTGCAGGGCTGGAGCAGGAAGACGATTGCAGATCTATGTGCTGCATAGCTAAATATTTCAAAGAGTAAAGTTAGAAAACTAAGTGTTAAATATAATATGTTCCATCCTCCTGCATTGACAAGTATGCCTCAAAGAAACCTGCAGGGCCAGGTTCACACGTAGGATTCTCATGGGAGGCAGAATTCTAAAAGTAGCCCCTATTAGGAGCTGAATTGCCCTCCCAGATTCATATGTTGAAGTCTGAACCCCCAGTACCTCAGAACGTGACTATGTTTGGATATAGGGTCTTGAAAGAGGTAATTAAGTTAAAAGGAGATCATTAGGGTGGGCCCTAATCCAATATGACTTGTGTCCTTAAAAGAAGGGGAAATTAGGATACAGACAGTTACAGAGGGAAGACGATGTGAAGACACAGGGAGAGGGCGATTATCTACAAGTTAAGAAACCAACCCCGCTGACACGTTGACCTCAGCCTTCCAGCCTCCAGAACTGTGAGAAAATAAGTTTCTGTTGTTTAAGCCGCCAGTCTACGGTGCTTTGTTATGGCAGCCTGAGCAAACTAATATAGCTCCCAACATATCCCGCCCTGATCCCCAGAACCTATAAAGATACTAAGATGCCACTCATCAGGTAATTTTGTGTGGTGTGGCTGATGGGAAAATAGGGCTATTATCTTGGATTTTCTTGGTGGGCCAAAGTAATCACATGAGCCAGTAAAAGCCCAGAGCTTTCCCCATCTGCTGGCTGAAGAGAAAGGCAGAACCATGAAGACTCCATGAACGGTTGCTGGCCTGAAGATGGAGAGGCCACCTGAGAGGGAGCTGAGAGAATGGCCCCTGAATGGGTCTCAAGGGAGTGGGGACCTCCGTCCTCCAACCCGGGGGAACTGACTTCTGTCAACGGCTGAGTGAGCATGGAGGTGGACTCTTCCCCAGATCCCCCACAAGAATCTAGCCTGGCCAGAACCTAACTGCGGCCTTGTGCGACCCTAAGCAGAGAACCAGTCTGAGCACATTTGGAATCCTTGCCTACAGAACTGTGAGATAATAAATTGGCGCTGTTTTCAGTCATAAGCTTGTGGTAATCTGTCTATGCAGCAATAAAACACTACTACAGTACCCTTAGAGTTTCAGCTCGGGGTAGGAGAGTCACGGGCATGTGGCTCATGCCCCTTCCTTCTCACCCCACCTCCATCCCTCACCAGGAAGTCTGGGGCCACTGAGCGCGCACACTCCAGCTCTATCTACACCCTCTGCAAACACCTATTCCTTGGCCACTCTTTGGGCCTAGACTTGCCCAAATTTGCCTCCTGGTTCAGTATTAGGAGGACAGTCGCAGGGAAGCGGCCCACACAGGCCCTGGAAGCAGGCCCTGGGCTATTCGGGAAGGAAATATGAGGTTTGCAGGTATCTAGAGCATAGTTCAGATTGGGGAACAAAAAGCTCTGGGTAGCTCACTGTCCTGGCCTGTAGTTTTCTTTCCAGGAGAAAAGGGTGGGGGTTGGGAGGGAGCTATGGTCAGAGGAGGACAAAATGAGGCCTTGAAATACAGGACCCAGGATATGGACCCCCCCAGCTGGCAGGGTCTAGTGGTGAAACAGCCTCTAGTCAGTGCTTTGAGAATTCTCAAAAAAGCAAGGGTTCCTATACGAAGTAGGTTAAGCAACTTCATTGTAATAGAATGCTAATTAAGACTTTTTTCTTCCATGAGGCCAGTGCAGTGGCTTGGTGGTTGAGTTTGTGTGCTTTGTGTCAGCAGCCTGGGGATTGTGGGTTCGGATCCTGGGTGTGGACCTACGCACCGCTCATCAAGCCATGCTGTGGCGGTGTCCCACATACAAAGTAGAGGGAGATTGGCAACAGATGTTAGCTCAGGGCCAATCTTCCTCGCACACACACAAAAAGTTTCTTTCTTTTAAATCAGAGGAATAATGTGATAAAAATGGAAGTCGAGTTCTCTTTAACTTGAAATTAGGTACAAGTTGGACTTGAAGCAGAAGGGATTGAAGGAAGAATTACCAGATGGAAACGTGTCGCAGGAATCGGGACACAAGGTGAGGAGGACTCAGGTGCAGGCAGTAACAATGGAAATGTGTGAAAAAAATACCCATGAAAATATTTCTTTAATATTGTTGAATCTGAAATTCAATAGTATTTCTACGTGAAGATGTTTTGTATGCAGCTGATACAAAACAGGGATTCAAGGCAAGATCCACATGGACAGAAAGGGGCACTTTGTTATAATTAGCACCATGGGGAAACCTGAATCTGTTAGAATGTAAGATTTTCCAGAGGGGAATGCAGAGGGATGAAAATAAAACCTTAGAGGATTATGAAAGATCAGGCACAGAATTAAGAAAATCTGGAGACAGAGATGAAGAGAGAAAGGGTGCACACAGAATGACAATCTTCTCAGAAGGTCCCGCTGCGATGGACCTGAGTCACAGAAAGGACGATGCTCCAAGTCAGGTGACTGTGACGGAAACACCCTCCCTTTCCTCCCACGACCTGCTTCTCTCTTGCAGCTCTTGCCTCTGAACCAACTTCTGATGCTCTCTATGGGGTTCTGACTTTGAGTTAATAACCTTGTTTGGATCTTCTGTCTCAGTGTGTTCCTGTTGGCTGACTCTGCTCCCTCACAGGCAGGTCCTGGACTCAGTGTTTCTGATCTCGTCTTTACCTCGGTTCTACCCCATTAGAGCAAGTTGAGGTAGAAGGTTTGAGACATTTCTCTTGCAATACTGGGTGGTCCTCAAGGTTAAATGCAGCAATAAGCAGAGTAAAGATTAGGGAAAGAGTTAGAGATCAAGTAGTCGTCACTGGCCTTGAAAAGACCATTTCTTGCCAGAAAAATTAAAAGAAAATCAATTGATGAATCAATCATCTAAACTTAGTCTTATCACTTTGTATTATTGATTTTCTAGGGAATTTTAAGAGCATCCAATCTGAAAATTAATTCTGTGCTCATTATTTGGAGGAAGAAGGTAAAGCCAGGGTTCAGGGAGTTTTGTCATTACATTTCTCATTTCTGTCCTCTCAGAATGTCAGAAATGACCCCAATTTCATTGATCTGAGGGGACTGCACACACACTGGCTGGAGATGCTCTGTGAACTGTGAGAATTATTATCTTCAGGACCTCAGGCCCGTGCAGGGGCTGTCACACAGAGCACACACGTTTACGGATACTGGGGAAGATTCTTCATGCTGGTCTAGAGAGGTGGTAGGAATATAAAATCCCTGTCCACAGGGAGCTTACATTTCAGGGATGTGGGGTAGACGAAATGAAACATGAAGATGAATAAAATCCTTCCAAATACAGAAATCACCTATCAATTAAACTCAGAATTAAGTTCTGAGTTTGTTAGAATTGGGTTCTATGCTAGTTCCATTGTATTCTATTTGTATAACTTTCAGCAAGTAACAGTTTCTCAGATCTTCAGTTTTCTCATTTGAGCAATGAGGATGAAAATCCCTATCTTGTGAGTTTCTGTGAGTATTAAACTATTTTTCAAGTAAATCTACCCCTTTGTTTCCAACACGCAAAATTCTCTCATTTCCACTTTTTCTCCCCATCTCTTTGGAGATTTTGTACTTTCAATATTAACGGAAAGGTACGAATCCTATTTTCCTAAATTATATGTTTATTATTTGCCCCTTTAAATGTTCCTTGAAAGCCACTGCCAGTGGGCCTGAATCATTTAAAATTATTCCTTTCAGAAAAAGGAAGGCCTTTATTTATGTTTCGTAGAAACAGGGCATGAATCAATGTGCAATTATTTGTTTATATTTATCAAATATAAACGCATGATGCTGCATAAAACCCACGCTGTCAGAGCCACCATCCCTGAAACACCCATGCACAGCAGGCAGAATCAGTTCATGTAGATGGTCTGGTTTTGTGTTGAGTATTGGCAAATGAAGTACAAGTCCTGTTTGGGGGTGAGAAACACCTTATTTTCTCTTGAAAAAGAGATAAATTATTTAGTGTGGTAGATAAGGTTCTTTTAAGGAAAACCAGCCAGCACTGGAAAAGACACATGGTCATGAGTAGAAGAAATTTTATTTTTTTTCTTTTTTTGTGAGGAAGACTAGCCCTGAGCTAACATCCTTGCCAATCCTCCTCTTTTTTTTGCTGAGGAAGACTGGCCCTGGGCTAACATCCGTGCCCATCTTCCTCTACTTTATATGGGACGCCACCACAGCATGGCTGACAAGCAGTGCATCGGCCAGGGCCTGGGATCCCAACACGTGAACCCTGGGCCACCAAAGCGCGAACTAAACCGCTATGCCAGCAGGCCAGTCTGAGTAGAAGAAATTTTAAATAGGCACCTTTAAAAAATTACTACATAGTTATTTCTACAAACATGCACTGATAATTACCTTTTAAATGATAATGGAAATAAAGGAGTCATGTGGAATTTGCAATCTGTGGCATTTATACATTTCATTTTTGTTTTTATCATCCTTTTTCAACATTACAAACACATCCCTTAGCAAAACTCTCCTGGCGAAACTTCAGAATCTCTGCACAACCATGTTATTTGAATAATACTATTTGAAGGATCATATCAGAAGCTGAACAGAATTGATAAAAATGTCTTCCTAGATTTTTAACGAGAAGAGTGCTTATTCCGCCCGGCACAGGCATCTCATCTAACACTGACCCATTGGTCACTACAGGAAATGCACAGTAGACAACCCGCAGTCTCATTTCTGTCTCCCTCTCTCTTTTGAAACATAATTGCCTTCAATCCACTTTTGTTCTGTGGGTTTTTAAAATCATACAGAAGTGTTCCCTTTATTGATACAATGTGGGATATCACAGATTTTTCTCCACAGGTGGAGGTGTGTCTGTAATAACCTTGTCAGTCTATAGGTGTTACACTAGCCACAGGTTGCTAAGTTGCTATGCACTGTACAGCCTTATGAAGGCTTGGCTTTCTCTGAAAATCTTTGCAAACCATTTAGACCATGCTGAATGATTTCTTGAATGAGTTGACTCATCCTCGGCTGTTTCACACACACATACTCCTGAAAGAGCTGAGTCACAAAGAAGAGTGAACCTGGAGCACAGACTGAAGCCCTGCCAAGGTAAATATCGAGCCAAATAAACCAGCATCTCCTTCCGCTGGGTTGCCTGTGGGCCAAGGAAGGATGGGCTGCACACACGCAGACGCCCTCGGGTCTCACTGAGCAGAGAGTAGGGGATGCTCCAGGGGTGGGGAGACCCTGACGCAGCCAATCACATCGTTCTGGACTGGAAAGGCTGAGAGGATCTGGGAGATGGAAAATGCCGCAAAAACGCGTCAAGTTAATTTCACGCTTTTCCACCTTCAACTTTTGCACAAATTAAATTTAATGCTCCTCAGCCTGAGTGGTCTGCATGCAAAATGGTGCCACAGTGGTTGGGGCTGATGGAGATGAAAATGGTGGTGTTATCTACAAAATAGTAAGAAAATATTTGTTCTGTAATCATAAGTAGCTTCATAGTAATTAAAGTGTCGTCTCCCCACTCTTTACATGTACTGAAACATTAACATTAAATCATTCACTGCCCCTTGATATTAGACACCAAGGTAGGACTTTCCTGTTCCAATGCTTTGCAATCTAAATAGGGCCCATCTTTGGTGATCGTCTCAACACGAACGTCAGAATAAAACTCCACGGGACGGGAGACGTGGTCTGTGCGTGGCCCGTAACGTATCTGGAGAGCAGACACATTTCCAATATT
This sequence comes from Tapirus indicus, assembly GCA_031878705.1. NCBI lineage: Eukaryota > Metazoa > Chordata > Mammalia > Perissodactyla > Tapiridae > Tapirus > Tapirus indicus. The sequence goes on from CM062919.1 coordinate 153,823,391, forward strand.
TGCTAGAATTGCTGACACAAACAAACCCAAACGGACCTGCCCACAAAGGACGACCCTCGGCAGAGCTGAGCACTAGGGTCCTGGACCTGCAAACACCCGGAGACGCCTGCGCCTCCGCTCCCTCTCCCTGGTCTGGAGCATGACCTCGCCGACCTACCAAGGAGTTCTGGAGTTTCTTCTTCTAGATCTGTTTCCTCGGAACTGAGGAAATGATCGAACCCACAGGAAATGTGCCAGTTGTCAGAGCTGGGGGAGAATCTGGAGACAAGGAAGGAACCTGGCAGGGTCGTCAAAACTTAGTCCGTTCCGTCCATCTTTCACCTTTTGCACTTCCAGAACATATTTTTCTCTGTTTTGTCCTAAAACATGGTTGCGCTCCTCATTGCTCTCGAGGGAAGCTTTCCCAGCAGCGACTGCTGTGTCACCCGCCGGTCTTGGATGCCAAGTTAAGCCAACGTCAGGAGGCGGCGCTCCTGCGGGTGGTGCTCACTGGGTTGGGCTGACTTTGCTGTAATGTTTCTTCTTGTTAAGGTCAATCGGGTGGTGACAGCGTTTTTTATTTTTATTTTTTCCCGGCCTAGGATTGGATATAAGGGTAGGAGATGCAAGTGGAGACACTGTGCTTACCAGTCGCCCTTTCTTCCCATTCCAAGGACGCTCTTGTGAGGAGGGGAGAGCTCGGTGACGTCTGCTGGCTGCACGGCGAGGAGAGGGCAGGTGGAAAAGCGTCCTTCAAACTAAACTAAACCTTCTTCCCAAGTGAGGCCAAGAGGAGCCTTGGTAATGCTTGTTGTCCGCGGCATCTATGTAAAGTATGACGGAATCTCAAAGATTTCATCTTTTCAGTAGGAATGACAGTGAACACATATGGTCTTGCTTTGAGAAATCTTAGGCATTGTGGAAAAATTTTTTTTCGTTAATCCAAGTGAAGTATCTTTTGGAAATATTATTTTATTTTTCCTTGAATTTCTTTTTTTTTTTTCTAAGCCTCCCCTTAAAATCCTGCAGCTACACCAATGTCCATGCTTTCCTCTGCTGGAATCCCTCCCCGTTACCCACCGCTAAGTCTGTAGAAGCTCTTCCTTTCCCTCACTCCTCCTTCCCCACCCTCACCACCTTCTCAGGGACTCGTAGCCCCTTGATCATCTTATAAAAGTTGCTCAGATACCTCCGTGAAACCTCCTCTATCTGTCCCAGAGGAGTTAGTTCCTCATCATCTGTGCTCCCACAGTCCCATGGAAACCCTCCATTTCCACTCACCTAATTGCACTGTGGTTCTCTGTTCACATCTGTCTCTCCATTGGACTGGGCTGTCCTTAGGGCACGACTGGGCCTTTGTCAACTGTGTGTCCCTTGTGTCCAACCTAGTACCTTGGCACTCAGTAAATGTCCATCAATGAATGAGTCAGGAGCAGAATAAGAGAGGGAAGCAGAGAGCAGCATAAAAGAATTAGAGCAGGCATCAAAGGACAGCATAAAAGGCCGTGTGCTATCCTGCCCTGCTCTCTACGTCTGCTGAGGACACGGTGGGCAGTGTCAATGTGGACAACGCGAGGCAGCATTGAAGAGGAGGCTGGAGCTGTTAATAGGATGCAGAAGAGCAGGTGCAATCACTGCTCCAGTGGACTCTGGCCAGGAGGCAGGGCTGTTGTGCACCTGTGTGATTCTGAAAGCACTTGGGAAGTTGCGGATACAGTGGTGATCTGCAATGGGCGGTAAAGTGATGCTGAGCTACGGTTTATGAACTGCCTGCAATGTGGCAGACCCCTGCTGTGCTAGGCACTTTTCTACATCATCAATAATCATCTCAAGAATCCTGTATCATTTTCACAACTTTATATACGAAGGAAAAAAAGCTAAGAAAATTTAAGTACTTCAACCTAAGCCACCCAACTGTTAAGTGTTGGAACGATCCACCTGGCTCCATCCGCTGAGGCCAGAATAGACTCTTGCAGGAGATCTATTTCAGGAAATGTTCCTGGAAGCCAATTAAGCCATCACCTGTGAGCAGGAGTGGCTTTCCTCTGATGTGAGATCACTTCTAAGGGTCACTGGACCCATGATTTGCTGTTTTTTCTAGAAGGACCTCAGATTGTCCTTAGTCATTTCTTAGAATATTATCAGAACTTTGGCCAAAGGCTACATTTAATCAGAATTAACCAAGCTGATAGCACTTTAGGGACTTTAGCCTACAGGAGCATTAATACAACATTCCTCCAGCATCTCACTGAGAACCTTAAGGATGGAAAATGCCTCATGCCTTGCACTGTCTTTCTTGGCCAAAGTTCATATGGAAGTCTAGGATGCCTGTTCCTCTCTGGTACACTCCTTCCAGGACCACCACGTGGTCCTTCTATTCCAGATCCATCCTCCCACTTCTTTACTCCACTTTTACCTCTTTACTCTCCGTACCAAGGTAAACCCAGCTTCCCACACCCTCAGTCTCTTCATGGAAATCGCCTTCCACCTTCTTCACTGCCTGAAGCTCAAATCTCCCTTAAGGACACACACCTTCCCCCTGGACCATCCCAGGAGATGAGCAATTGATTGTTTTCTCAGTCTGAAGAGCTACAGGGGAGGGCTGCTCTGTCCAAGTCCCCGTCACCACAACTGAGCCATGACTCTTCAGGTTTGTTTACAAATCTCTGCTCATACTGGCTGCTCTTTATTTTTCGTTGTGATTTGTATATCCTTCCTTGAAGGCAGGGGCAGTTTCTCACATATGACTTCTCTTCAGCAACCAGCAATTCTACAGATACTAAGTGTTTTTTAAAAATAATAAAAATAATGCAAAATTCTCCTTTATTGAGACTCCTACACTACTTCTGCTCATAACTGACCCGGTTGTGTTCTGTTGTTTTACTAATTTTTTGAAAAATTTTTTTATAATTAATTTTAACTTCATGCATTTAGTTAAGATTAAAATTTCCCTCAAAGTACTACTTGCACTGCATCTCAAAGTTTTGATATGAAGTACTTTCATTGTTGTTCAGTTCAAAATTATTATTTTAGTTATGATTTCTTTTAGGTCAATGAATTTTTAGAAGTGTTTTTTAAATTTTAAAATGTATGTTTTGAAAAATTTCTTTGTTTTTGTTTTGTGACAATTCCATTGCAGACAAAACACATATTCTATATGATACATATTCTTTGAAATTGGCAGAGGACTAGTTAGTATTTGCTCCCCTCTCCCTTTAAATATGGTTCCTCTGTACCTGAGAAGAATGGGAATTCTCTCCTTGTCAGATCCAGGTTCCATGTGAGTCCTCTAAACCACGCATGCTGTCTTCTTTATCTTCACCAACTTTTCAGTCTGCTTTACCCAAGAATAACATGGAGAGGGATACTGAACCTCCCACTGTGATGGTGGGTATCTATTTCTCTAGTATGTTTTTGTTTGGTAATTTTTAAGCTATTTTATGAGGTGCTTCAGGTTTTGATTCCATCAGTCTTCTAGTTGAAACTTTTATCATTAAGTTGTGCCCCTTTTTTATCTTTACTAATACTTTCTTTGGCATAAAATTAAAATAGATACCCTTGCTTTATTTTGGTTGATGTTTGCTTAGTATATCCCTTTGCATCCTTGTACTCCAACCTTGTGACAGCTTATATTTTAGCTGTGTCTCTTTGGGAACAGCACAAGGCTGCGTTCAGTCCCCAGTCTGAAAATCCTCCTTTTTGAAAGGAGGTCAGTTCATTTGATTTTATGTTGCTGATATTTGGACTTGTTTCTATCTTATTCTGTGCTTTCTGATTCTCTAACTTTTCTGTTTTTGTCTTTCTTCTTTTTTCTTGATAGATTGAGGTTTTATTTGTTTTCTCATTCTGTTTTACTCCTCTACTTCTTTAGAAGAATAAAATCTATTTTTATTCCTTTAGTCATTATTCTTGATATTTTAACACTCATGCTTAGCAAAGGTTGATCAATCTTAACCCATTCTGAAGAACATTAGCACTTCAGAACTCTTTGAGATCATCTCTCATCATTTACATACTATTGTGGTCCAGTATTTTATCTTTCCCCTCTTAACAAACCTCGTAAGTAAAATTTAAACTTTTTCATAACGTGAAATTGTCTCCTAACTGATCACTCTGGTTCTATCTTGGCATCCCTAAGGTCTATTCACAACAGAGAAGCCAAAGAACATTTCGTCTTAAAAATGAGAAACTTTGCTTTATTAAAATTTATAATATGCATATGGAAAAGTACACAGACCTTACATGCGCAGGTTGATGAATTTTACACAATGAGTACCTTCCTACAGCTCTCCAGCTCGAAAATTGGAAGATCCCAGCATCCCAGAAGCATCCCTTGGGTCCCTTCCTAATCATGAGATGCTTCCTTCTCTTCTGTGACAGCTGCTGTGCTGACCTATAGCACCATAGATGAACTGCCTAGTTTTGAATGTCATCTGAATCAAATCATGCAATGCGTATTCTCTTGTGTTTAGCTTCTTTTACTCAACATCACGCTTCTGAGATTCATCGATGTTTTTTGGTGTAACAGTAGTCTGTCCATTTCTGTTGTTGTGTAGCATTTCACTGTGTGAATGCACCAAAATGTATCCATTCTACTTCTGATGAACACTGGGCTTGTACCAGCTTTTGCTATTTTAACTGTTACAAGCACATTATTGTATATATCTTTTGAAGTACACATGTATACAAATCTGCATGATATATCTCTAAAAGTGGGATTGTTGCAAAGTAAGGCCTATATAGGGTTATTTTGAGAAGAGGCTATGTGTTTTTTCAAGGTGTTTGTAACAATTTACACTTCATACTGATGATGAACATCAGTGTATGAGTTCCTATTGTCCCACATCCTCAATATTACTTCCTTTTGAACTTTTAATTTTGAGATAATTTTAGACTTACACAAGACTGACCCCAAAAGTACAGCAGAGAATTCCTATATCCCGTCACCCAGCTTCCCCTTTAGTTAACATCACTTATAATCATAATACACTTACACGATACACTTAAGGCGTGAACACTGGCACATTCCTAGTAATTAGACCACAGATTTTACTCAGATTTCACTTGTCCTTCTTCTCATGTCCTTTTTCTGTTCCAGGATCCAGTCCAGGATCCCACAGTGCACTTAGTTGTCATGTCCCCTTAGTCTCCTCTCCTTGGTGGCCTTGTCTTTCACAACCTTGACATACTTAAAAGGTGCTGGTGGACTTTCAAGTAGAACATCCTTTAGTTTGTGTGTGTCATATGGTCTCCTGGGTATATCACGGTCACACGTTCTTGGGAAGATGCCACAGGACCGGTGTGCCCTTCTCAGTGCATGAGGTCAGGGGTCCATGATGCCGACACGTGTTACTCGTGCGAACTCTGGTGATTTGGTTAAAGTGGCGTATGCCACGTTCTCCATTGTAAGCCTGTTGTTTTCCCCTTTGAGATTAATCAATATTTACAGGAAGATACTTTGGGATTCTGCAAATATCCTATTTCTGTTTAAGTTCTCACCAGTACTTTTAGCCTCCACAGGTGAATCCCGCCTACATTAATTATTACTATGTTGTTCCAATGGTGATTTCCTATTTTCCCCATTTATTAATGTAATTCTTCTCTAGGGAAGCATTGTACCGTCAATCTCATTTATTTGTGTTTTATTTAAATCCTGGATATTTGTCTTATTTTCTGAGCTACAGCCCAATAACTATGGTCATTTATTTTGTTGCTCAAGTTTTCTGATTTTAGTGATAAGGAGCCAATGGGAGGACACACCCTCATCCTTAAAACAATTTTTGACTGCTTACTTACTTCCTGGTACCACAAGCCGCTTCAGGTTCATCTGGTATTCTCCCTGCCCCAGCCCTGGAAACAGCCACTTCCTCAAGGACCCCTGGTTGCTTTTCTTGAAGAATAATATTTAGAAACTAAGAAATCTGGATACTAGTTGTGCTCACTGCCACAAGGATGTCAGTGTTTCTAGCACCTCTCAGTGGGTAGAGCTAGGAAATACATGTACGTATACTAACCCAGACATAAACATACACCTGTGTTATCTGTCTGTCTGTCTATCTAATCCATGTCTCTCTATCTATTTGGAATAAACCCCATGAACCCACATGGATGGCTCTGACTTCAGCGCTCCAGTGTTCATGTCACCCTCTCCCTTTCTTTCTTGTGATTTCTTTCTGTGACACTGAGCAACCTGGCTCTGGTTATGTGCAATATATTTACTTATTTGTTCCAGCCTAACATACATGGAAAGTAATTTCATAAACACTAAACATACTCCTGCGAAAGATACATTTATCAAAATCAGTAGAGTTTTTCTACTGATCTTTTTATTTTAGCTCATAGTATTAATCAAAATACTTTTGTCCCAAGTTACTTAGGTCTACTATTTTCTTTCCCGTTTCCTTCAGTGTGGCTATGTAATTTATGTTTAATACAGTTAGGTTCATTGTTACCGTTGGCATTCTTTCTTGGGTTTCCCCAACATTCTGGTTGATTTCTTAAATTTACATAGAGTAAAATTCGCTCTTTTTGGTATTCGGGTTCATGAGTTTTTGACAAAGACGTAGAGGCAGGCACCAGCACCACATTTTCTTACAGCATGGTTCCTTCACCCTCAGTTCCCTCATGTGGCCTCTTGGTAATCCATATGCAGTACCTTTCCCATTCACAACTTATCTGTATTCTGTGTCTGTATTTTTACTTTTTCCAGAGTGTCATATAAATGGAATCATGCAGTTTGTCATCCTTGGGATCTGGTTTCTTTCACTTAGTCAAATGCATTTAAGATTAGTCTTAATGTTTATTAAGCATGTATATTACTTTTCATTGCTGAGCAGTATTGCACTGTATGGATTACCACGTTTGTTTATCCATTCACCGTTTGAAAGATGCAGATGATTATGAGAAAAGCTGCTCTAAAGACCTGTGTACAGGTTTTGTGTGAAACTAAGTTTCCATTTCTTTTGGTCTGGAAGTGAGATTGCTGGGTCATATGGTACATATATGTTTAACTTGATAGGAGGCTGACAAACTATCTTCCAAGGTGACTTAACCATTTTTAATTCCCACGAGCAATGTGTGAGAGCTCGAGTTCTGCATCTTTGTCAGAACTTGGGACTGCTATGTCCCTCCTTTTAAAGAAGAATGGGTGGTATCACATAGTTTTGTGTTTCCTTAATTAACTATCTCTTTGTGTGCTTATTTGCCATTCATGCACTCTCTTTGCTGAAGTGCCTGTTCAGATCTTGTGCCAGTTTGTTTGTTTCATTACTGTTGTGTTTGGAGAATTGGTCTTATAGCCTGAATGCAACTTCTTTGTCAGAAATGTGATTTGCACATGTTTTCTCCCTGTCTGTGGTTTTTCTTTTCATTCTTTTAACAATGTATTTAACCAACAAAACATTTTAATTTCGATAAAATTCTATTTATCACTATTTTCTTTTACAGATTGTGCTTTTGATTATGTATTCCAAAAACTCATCTACAAACCCAGGGTAGTACAGATCTTATCTTCTATTTTCTTCTAAAAGTTTCATAGTTTTATATTTACATTTAGGTCAATGATCTGTTTTGCATTAATTTTTATGTAAGGTATGAGGGATAGATTGCCTGTTGCTATCCAATTATTCTAGCACCATTTGTTAAAAAGATTAGCCTTTCTCCATTGAATTGCCTTCACGTATTTGTCACAAATCAATTACTGTATTTGTGAGAGCCTATTTCTGGGCTCTTTATTTTGTCCCATTGATCTATATGTCTATCCTTCACCAATGCCACACTTTCTTGATTTACATAGCTCTGGAGTAAGTCCTGAAATGAGGTAGTGTCATTCCTAGAGTTTAGTTCTTCTTTTTCAGAATTGTTTAGCTTTAGAATCGACTTGTTGATATCTACAAAAAGTCTGCTAGAATTTGCATTTGTATTGTGTTGTCTATGCATTAAACTGAAGAGACTTCGTATTCAGTCTTTCAACACATGAATACAGTGAATCTCTCCATTAATTTGGATCTATGATTTCTTTCATCAGTTTTGTAATTTTTATTATACAGACCTTGAGATTATGTTTTTAGATTTTTATCTAAATATTTCATTTTTGCAGTGCTCTTGTAAGTGATATTTTGAAAAATTTCAAACTCATTGCAAGCATACAGAAATAAAATTGATTTTTGTATATTGACTTTGTATCCTGCAACTTTGCTAAGCTAATATGCTAGGAGCTTTTCTGTAGATTCTTCGAGAAGTTATCTACACAGACAGACAGATTTTATTTCATCGTTTCAAGCTGTATGTCTTTTGTTTATTTTCTTTGCCTCATTGCACTGGCTAAGACTTCCAGTATGATATCAAACAGGAGTGATGAGAGAGGACATCCTGACCTTGTTCCAGATCTTATGGAGAATATGTTAAGTTTTCATCATTGACTATCATGGTAACTTTATTTTTTTCATGATAATCTATTTTAGGTTAAAGAAGTTCCTTCTGTTTCTAGTTTGTTGAGACTTTTATCACAAATGGATGTTGAAATTTATCAAAAGCTTTTTCTCCATGTATTAAGATGACCATACGGTTTTTCTTACTTAGTTTCTTACATGGTGAATTATGTTGTTTGATTTTTGAATATTGTACCAGGCTTGCATTCTTGCAAAATACATCCACTTGGTCACGATGTATTATCCTTTTTATATGTTGTTGGATTTAATTTGCTAATATTTTGTTGATGATTTTCGAGTCTATGTTCATAGGGATATTGGTCTATAGTTTTCTTTCCCTGTAATGTCTGTCTGGTTTGGGATTTAGAGAATGCTTGCCTCGTAAAATGAGTTGTGAGTTGTTATGTCCTTTCCTGTTTTCTGGAAGAGATTGCACAGAATTATTATTATTTGTTCCTTAAATGTTTACTAGAATTCAGCTGTGAAATCATGTTCTGAGCCTCCTTTGTTTTTGAAGATTTTAAAGTACAAATTCAATCTAATAGGTTATCTATTTCTTCTCAAGTGAGTTTTGGTAGTTTGTGTCTTTCAAGAAATTGGCCCATTTCATCTACGTTTTTGAATGTATGCATAATTTCTAGTATTCTCTTATTATGCTTTTAAGGTCTGTGAAATCTGAGTGATATCACCTGTTTTATTCCTGATATTTGTAATTTTTATTTTCTCTCTTTTTTACTTTGTCAGTCTGGTTAGAGGTTTATCAATTTTATTGCTTTTTCAAAGTACCAGTTTTTATTATTTTTTTCTTTTTTTGGTCTTAAATTTAATTGATTTCTGCTCTTTTCTTCATTACTTGCTTCCTTCTGCTTAATTTGTGTTTAGCATGCTCTTTTTCTTGCTCCTAAAGGTGAAAGCTTAGATTATTGATTGAAGACTTTCTACTTTTCCAATATAGTATACTATAAATTTCCCTGTAAGTATTGCTTTAGCTGCATCCTGCAAATTTTGCTATATTGTATTTTCATTTTCAGTCTGTTCAAAATGTTTTCTAATTTCCCTTGAGATTTCCTCTTTAATCCATGGGTTACTTGCAAGTGTACTGTTTCATTTCCAAATACTTGAGAATTTTCCATATATCTTTCCGTTATTACTGCTTCTTTAATTTCATTATGATTTGAGAATATAATGAAGGTTCAGTGTGGAACTGAAAAAAATCTATGTATGTATATGTATATATGTATATGTATATACACACATATTTGTATCTATAATATAGTGCTATTGTTGGTAGATTGTGGAGGACTCTCTTACATCAACTAGACACTCTTCTAATCCCATTCTTATTCAAGCTCCTGGCTTCAACTATTATATACATTTTGAGGACTCCAAAATCTGTGTCTGCAGCATAGATATCTATTTTTATGTCCAGGCTTTTGTGTGCTCAAATATTTAGTGCACTTCTTTCCTCCGAGGTCAAGGGCTCTTCAATATCCTTAGGTCCCTACCTAATTTAAAACAAACCTACTCTTCCTGTTTGGGTGAGTATTATTTTCACTGTCTATCCACTTGCCCACCCCAGTCACCTGAAATTCATCATTGATTCCTTCCTTACTTTTCTCTCATTCCAATGAGTCATCAAATCCTGCTAATTTTCTCTTCATCTCCATAAAAAGCCCTTCTTATTTCCCACCCAAATATTCCAGTAGTATCCTAATTCTTCTCCTGTCTCTAGACTTGAATACCATCCAATTTGGTCTCCATAACAGTATTAAAGTGATGTTTTTGAAACGTAAGTTTAACAATTGTCACTTGCCCATCCCTCATTAAATTTTTCTGACTTTTATTTGCCTTAAGAGTATTAAACAAGTGAGCAGACACCCTACCCAGCACAGTAGATTGCTCCTAATCCAGCTCCTCCCAATGGCATCTCAGTTTATCACTGCTCTTCCCTTCTTCTTGTGCCTTACACGTCAGCCACACTGAGCTACTTGCAAAACTTCTCCCACTTTGATCTGAAATAGTTTCATCTGTTATGCGTTTCTTTTGCTCCATAAATTTATATGTTTGGTCACTTAATATATCATTTGTATTGTTCTGTTTTGTGTATCTTCTCCATTAGATTATGAGATCTTTTAGGATAGGGAATGTAATCTCATCATCTACACATTCTTTTCTATACCCAGCAGAGTGTCTGACTCATAATAAATACTTAACAAATCTTGCTTTGAATGAATAACTAAATGAATGATTTATTGAATGAAAGAATAAGCAATTGAGCCAGGACTGGAAACCACATATTCTAGTTACAGGTAACACATTGACTTTATTTTAGTAGAACACTGGTTAGTTATCTACCATTTCAGTAAAGGGTGGGTCTTACTTTATAAATGGGTAAAATAAAGTTTGCTGTTTGATTTTACTTTTTAAATCTTTTTGGCTATGGAAGCAATTGTTCCAATGTCTTGAATAAATATTCTGCAAAGATACTCAGGTCTAGTTTTCTTAAAGGACAGAACTGACAGCTAAATGCATTGATTTGCGTATCCTCCTGCAGGAGCTTGGCTACCATTTTTGTGCCACCTCACAGTCTCATGTTATCTTGCCAGGACATGCTCCCGTCAGTCTATTTCTTCACTAACAAGAAGAATTTAGTGTTATCTATAACTCATGAGCTCTCTCCAATTAATTTATAAAAGGTTAAGTAAAAATTATCCCAGTTAAATAACAAAAGTCTTTAACTGATCCCTATTCTTTATTTTGTAAATCTCAGCTACTCTGTAGTCTATACAACAGTACTCCTAACCTTTGGGGCAAAGCTTTGCCAAAAATATTTTGAGTATTTGACTACATTAAATTCAATTTCTTCCTTATGTAAGAGCATACTTTCACCCTCAAACATCTTTAAGGCAGTAGCCCAAACTAAATTCTCCTTAGGGGCATTGAACTGATGTAGCATGGTGAAACTGTTTAACATATAGATGCCATCGGTTACTCAGGAAGTATAATGAGGTGTGTACTTGGATATCATATTAAGGAATTTAGGTGATGACCTTGTGACATAAAAGTCTGAAATACTCTCTCCTTAGGTCTGTTGGCAGGGATGAATTACAGTAGTTTGGAAAGCATCAGGGTGATCCACTAAACATAGAGTTAGCACATAGTAAGCTCTTGCTAGATGCTAGCCTTTATAATTATTGTTTTTAATTTAAATTTACTCTTCAGTAAGCTGTAAAAATAAATGCATGAATTTCTATAAAATTTGTACTAATCCTAGAAAACATAAAAAGTGAAATTTTGCTGTTGTTTTGATTCTTGGTAATGATACATTTCTTTTGGTTTCTGGATTGTATTCTACTATAATCTAGATTGTGAATATCAAAGGATTATTTGGTCTCAAAAGAGGACTGTGTGGAAGCCCTGTTTGGGGCCTTCCTCTTTATTTCCACCTTCAATGGAACATTTTCAGCATGAATTATACAAAGGTGAGAGTTAAATATTAACTATTATCATTTTATTTTTTCTTCTCTTTTCTTACCGAGAAGAGAACTGTGAGCATACTGCCCCTTTCCTGAATGAGAAGGATAAGTGGAATGATATATATCCATTCCCTGAATATGGCACATTTCCTCTTAGGGATTAAGTTAATTTCGTCTTCAGATCTCCCCCTCCACCATCTCTTGGTCTTCCCCTAATTCCAGATGCTCATTCACAGAATAGGGCAATATTCTGTATGGAGTAATAAAAACGAAATGTAACAAAGATGGAAAATCAGATCTGGCATTTGGGAGACAGTTTTACTATGCCACAAATTCTGACATCCTAAGACGCCTGCAGAGTTAATAGACTTACAGTATGTCCTGTGGAACCAGGTACAGAAATGACTGATAAGGAAACAAATTAGCTAAAACACAGTGAAGACCTGTCTTTGTAGAGATTGATTAAATTTAGTTCATGGGGTATTATCTGTGACTGACACAGACAAGGAGTCAAGCCAGTCAAGGTCATTAAAGAGCCCCGAGAACTCACTTCAAAAATCATGTTTCCATTGCTTTCAACTTAAAATAACTGCTTTCTGTTCACCTGAAGTTTCCACTTCACTCACCCTATTCCTTGACAGAAAACCCCCGAATGCCTCTCATTATGAACCTTGCTCTGCTCTCTCTCCCTCTGATGCCCCTTCCCCATCTTCCCTTCTCAGCGCACCCCCATGCCCGCAGGTCGTTTTTAGCAGCAGCTTTATTTAATTATCAATTTAGCACCTTCTCTTAAGATGGTCATGTGCTGAGAAGACCATCATCTCCCAGCTCTGCTTCCCTTTACCTAAGGGACTCACTTTCACGGATGTTCTGCAACAACAGGATGACCAGTGAAGATCCTGGTGCTGACCCTTTAAACTATGTTCCCCACCTCTTCCTTCACTAACCACTCAATTCACAAGCATTAGGGTGGTAGAGAAACACAGTGCACCAGGAGGAGATGGCCACACTGTCCTGCTCAGTGGTCAGCGAACACCCGATGTCTTTCACTCGGTGTCAGCACTACTCTTTAAAAGAGACATTGCCAAGCAAGAAGGAAACCAGTAAAAGGTGTCCAGGGTATTCAGGGGTGCTAGAAAGATAACAGAAGATAGTTGGAGGGAAGTAGGGCTGGCTCTTCAACGTAGAAATGAGATTTCAGAGGTCGTGTGCTGCTTTTCATACCTGAAGGGATTAAATCTGTTCTTCGTTCGTCAGAGGTCCAGACCAAGTCAGTGGATGAAGATTGTGTGGACCACTGTAACTCAACAGAAGGAAGTAAATCTTATTGATCCTACTTCTACAATGTACCCTGACCTTTCCACTTCCCTCCCCCCTTCCAAGACACGATCATCCTCACGCCAACTGTGTCAACGACATTTCACCTGGTCTCTCTGCTTCCACTCTCCAATCCATCTTCTAAAGAGCATCCACAGAGAGATTTTTAAAACCTGAATCAGATTGTGCATTCCCTGCCTAAACCCATTCTGTTGTCCCCTTACTTAGTATAAAGCCCAAACGCCTTTCCATTCCTACGGGGCCCTACATGATCCAGTCCCTGCCTACCTTTGGTCCTCCTCCTCCCTGACGCTCCGTGTATTCTGGCCATACTGGCCACCCTTCTTCTCTGGGAACATGTCAAGCTGCATCCCAATTTCAGACCTTCACATTGGCTTTGCCCTGATGGAACACTCAGTCCCCCTGGGCTCCCCCTGCAGACTCCTCTTTTTAGTCAGCATCAACCCCAATGCCACCTTCTGATAGGTCTTACCTTGGGACTCACGGTAAAGGAACTCTCCCTGGTCACTGTCATATCTCTTTATGTTTCCCCTAACCCTTATCATTCTGTAAAATAATCCATTCTACATATTCTTTGTTTTCTAACTGCAATGTTAGAGTCATGAGGGCAGAACTTGTTTTCGTTGCTCCTCTCTCCACCACGCCTCCGACAACGTCCAACCTGATAGAGAATCAGTGAAACCTCATTAGACTTGTTACCTCTCCAGCCCCTTAGGCACTAAGATTCCATGATTCTAGGGCTCATCATTCTTAATCTCGTCACGTCCAAAAACAACTCAGTGTGGCTTATTCCTTACATGAATGCTTATTTACATTCAAATATTGCATCTGCAGCATATTTTACCTACCATGTGATAGCATAGTAGTTAAAAATTTCATCCTGGAGCCCCTCAGACTGTGTGAATCTCTAACTAGATTCGGGCAACATTGTGCTCGTTATTTAGACCCTTTAATTTAAATATTCTTATATACAAACTGAGGATAGTAACAGTGCCCCCTCACAGTGTGTTTGGTTGAGTAAATGAGAAGATACATGTGTGGAACTTAACACAGTGCTTGACATGTGCTGAGTTCTCAAATATTAACTCTTAGTAATAGTAGCAATTTGAATGTTTTCACACAATTGTGCAATTGTTAAGCAGGTCCTTTTATATGAGAATAAGTCAATACCAAGGTGAATTGAATAATGGCCAAGAATTTAAGTATGCCTTTAAAGTTGTTTAGTCCAGAAGAAGAAGTGTATACGATTTTTCAATGCTCTCGTTTCTAACCTTACATGTTTATTTTGACAAGTGATAAGCTTTTTGATTACTTCAGAGAGAGAGGGGAAAAAAAACAGATTTGATAAAAGAACGTTTCTGTCTTTTAACCCTTACAGAACTCAGGAATTTTCTCATTCTAAGAGACCCTGGTGCAAAAATTAGGATTTACAGTGGAGGTGGACAACTGGACTCCCATTGCATGTGTATTTTAAGTTGTCTCACTCATATGTGTTGTTTTTATGATAGATAAAGGAAAAAAACTACATTGGTGTTCAATATGAAAGTGGAATAGACAATTTAAAAATACCAGTAATTGTGTAACCGACATTATTTAGCCAAAGAAACAAACTCTATGTTTTCATCTGCATTCGTGGGAGCATAGAGAAGCCAGCACGACAGATGCGTAATTATGCGTAGCCACTGTTAAAAAATCCACCTTAGGTATTAATTCTTTTTCGTTCATATGAATAATTAGAATTAGCTTTATTTTATCCTTTTTAAAAGTGTTTTGAGAACTAGCACATTTCTGAGGACTAACACTCTTGATCTATGCTTTTTGGTCATGATTCAATGAGGCTTTTTCTTTCTACTTTTCTTTGTGCAGCATATAAAGTAGCCAACCCACAGTTTGCATATCACGACTACCCCTAACTGTCATCACAACATGGTCCCATCACAACATGGTAGCAACTGTGGACGATCTTTGGCTACCTATGGTTTTCAGGCGTATTCGTATTCTAAATATTGTAAATACAATGCTTGCTTTAAAGGCGCCTTGGTCTGATGCTATTTAAAAAGCTCTCACTTAAAAGAACAGGTGATTACTCAGTTTACCCTGTACACTGCATTTCTTTAGCATGGTAAGCGTGACTTCCTTAGCAAGGTAAATTTTTTTTTGACTTGTGAGAAAAGTAAATTGGAAAATGAACCAAATTATTTTCAATAGAAAGTCAAGGAAAGGCACTTGCAGGAATTTCAACACATCCCCCATTAGTTAAAAGAAAGTGGTGCATGGACTGAGTCTCCCTAAGCTTCTGTTCTCTCTGCATATTTGTCATTAATTAATCTACAAACCTAGCTACTTGTTTTCACATCTGGGTATACAGAGTGGTTATTGCTACGGAATCAGGTATTTCACCAAATATACTCTCAGCACAAAGCAAATACAGTGCGTCTGCCCTTTCATTCAGCTCTCAGCAACTAAAGCTTAAGTCAAGTATGCATTTTCCAAAATTTAATGAAACCACCATCAAAATAAAATGTCAAGGTGCCAGTTGTCTCCTGTTGGGCTTTCTGGAGCTTTATTTATTGATTACGTGGCTTGCCTCTCTACAAGCCCGCCACTCACTTTTCTAAGACCTTGACCACAGACCATCCAATTGCTTGGCTGTTAGATTTTCAGCAGGCAGTGGCTATTTGAATATGATGTAGTGAAAGTCCAGTCGTCTGACGTGAACCACAAGAAATCAGTGGACAGATATTAACCCTCCCAGAACTCAAAGTAGGGCAAGCAATTCTTTTCATGCTTGAGGAGTCATAGCAACACCTGAAAAGTGCTGCAGGGAGAGCAAAATATGCCGACACGTGGGTTATTTAAGCTTTGACTGGGAGGAGTTTTATGTTGAAGATACTCATGAACCACACTCTACATACAAACGACACCAGCAAGCCACCCCAGGGGAATCCTGCCAGGGAATGATTTTCCTGGTGGGGCTATCACATATATGATGGTCCAGCCACATCTGGAAGTTTTCTGTGTATGTGGGCGAGTCTGGCAGAGGCACCTACCACTCTTGACAGACAGGCAGCTCTTGACGATATGACTCCCGGCAGGGTGTTCCCTCCCTCTTTCTTGCTTCAGAGGCATTGCTCCTTTGTTTGTACGCTCCCTTTGAGTATCTTTATTTTGAACGGTAGCAAGCGTTCGAGATACAGTTCACAGGGTTACAGGATTAGGGATAAGGAATCGAAGGGTTCTGTGAGTTGATGAGGAGGGCCCATAGGGGCACACATACCCTGGTCCCTCTTACTAATGAAGAAGTTTGCAGTGGGCACTGACAGTTCTTCTAACCCTCAGATCTCAATTACATCACCTCCACTTCTCAGGCCAGGTAATAAAAGATGTGGGAATGGACGAGAATGGAGGGAACCCAGAGAGAAACAAAAGGCTACAGTGTATGCAAAGCCCTGAGAAAAAACTTTTAGACTTTCATCATGATTTTGAAATAATAACATTTACTATTTACCAAGAAGGCAACTTCCCATCACTGAACTATTGTCAGAAAGAAAGACATTTGTCTGCTGAGCAACACACAGGTGTACACGTGACAACATGAGCAGCCCAATTCACGGGGACCCGCAGACACAATGGGAAGTAGATAGAGGTGTCCTCCATGATGAGTTATATTAAAGTGCTTATTTTTTCCCTATCAATAAAACAATTGTCATTTTCTACTGAATTTCAGTTAAGAGGTACAGCCCAGAGTGATGAAGGGAGGTAAGACCACTGGCCAGAGTCACCTGCCCCGAATCAGGTGAATGGACAAAGACGGCATCAGACACCACTGGCATGTTGAATATTTAGGACATCTGTGTCATTGATCATGATTCTTTCTTCCACTAATGCATTGTGAAGAAATAAGATCTTTTTCTTTAAAAAGAAGGCTATCCAAGTGGAGAGTATAATTATCTATAGACATTCATATGGGATGTCTGACACACAACAGGAGAAAAGTAATGGTACATTCAACTAATTATAAATGTGTGAGTAGACGTTTAAGCATGAAGTTTGACACCTTGGAAACACAAAACAATCACTTCATGCAGAAGTAACATCATCAAATATAGGGGTGCGGGTAGTTGGAATGATGGATCATACCCACATAGCTGTAAAGCTGGGCAGGGAGTAGTGGTAACCACGTGGGCAGCAGCTGATTTACAAAAGGACACAAGCATAGTGATAAGGGAAGCACAGTTGCCTACAGAGGTGCCATGCCTAAGGATAATGTCCAGGACTCAAATCTGAGCTCCATGATGCTAACCAACCCTCTTGAGGGTTTCCAGTGCCGGTTCTGGAGGGATATATCTCTCTGCACTGAAAGTGCCTGGAATATTTTGTCCATCATTTTGAGCAAACCAAGAAAAAAAAGCCATTTTAATGAACATCATCAATTAGCACTGATCAAATATTCACAGAAAGAGTGCAATTCTGAACATTCCATCAAATTGGTTGAATATATCTGGTACTATCCTACAAGCAGTTTAAAGATAAGTTTTAATGCTATGTTCTAATTAAGAAAGTAGTATGTAATAGTACAAAAAAGTGAAAAATTTTGAAAAGCATAAAGAGGAAAGTGAAAATCATCCAGAAGTGTCTCACCCAAATTTGATCATTATATATAATATTTGACCAATCTTTTCATCATTGTATATACATGCATATTTTAGCACAGTTAAGAGTGTATGATATCTACAGTGTTATATTCTGCTTTTTCACTACCCTTTACTTTTATACAATTTCTTATATCATTAAGAACCTCATGAAACATAATTTTAATGTTTATATATTATATCCAATTATATAAGTGTACTATAATTTAACTGTTCATAGGGTACTTCTTTCTTAATATTTTACTGTTTTAATTAACACTGGGATAAATATCTTCCTTCCTTTCTTTATTCATTTGTTCAACAAATTTCTTTCAAATGCCTTTCGCGCTCCAGGCACCGTGCTGGGCTTTGGAGGAACCAAAGTGAATAAATGAGGAAGATAGCCTATAAAACAAACAATTACAATAAAACATGATAAATGCTAATATCATGTTAATGTAAATCTGTTCACATTTCTGATCAGTTACTGGTGTTATGTTATAGAAAGAGGATTACTGGCTCTGTGTGAACAAACGTTTTGAAGTCTCTAGACATGTTCTGCCTGCTTTCCAGAGCGATTCTGTCAATTTACAGACACACTGACTGTGTTGATACTGTGTTTCTCTCTAAACCTCTACCAGCATATTATTAACATTTGATAAATATTTGCTAATTTGATAAGTAAAAATGATATTTCATAATTTACTTATTTCTCATTTCTTTTTCAGTGAAGTTAAACATATTTTCATATGCTAGTCAGCTTTGTCTATGACTATGAACTGTTACTCCATTATCTTTTCATATTATCCCACTGGAGCATTACTGTTTTTCTTATCAATATGCATGTTCTCTTTATACAGTAAAGTTATTTACTTTTTTGTGATATAATTTTAGTAAATATTCATTCTCAATCTGTATGCCCTTTGATTTTGCTTAGATTTTTGATACACATTAAATTTAAAAATTTAAATGCTTACTTTGATATTTTATCTTGTGATTTATTTCCACATAGAATTATATATTTTTTCACAAACATTAAGTTGGAGGATATTTTCAAGTGTTTTTCTTTCATACACGGTGTTTTTTCAGTTGTGAAGACAGTTTCTGGTCTACGTCAGTGTAAGCTGCCGAGGGTTTGTTGACTGGTCCTAGAGTGGGTCAAGGTGGACATCATGATGGTAGGGAGCTCTGCCAACCCACTGGTCCCAGCATCTCCTTCTGTGGAATCTCAGTTATCCCCTCAGAACTTGACCTTGTCAGGATCCTGCGTGGCCCTGACTGGCTTCAGTCTCTCCCTCTTTACAATGACTCTTCATATCAGATCCTGTTGCTAGCCAGTTGAGGCTCCCGTGTTTCCTATTCAGATTCCAAAGAGCACGGCCCAGTTCATCTTCACACACCAGACCTCAATCTAGATTGCTGGTCAATATGTGGATTGGGTGTTCTTGAGTCGGGGTCCATGCTTTGACCGCTCAGCTGGGACAAATAGGAAAAGCAGGGTGGTGCCAGTGAGTCAAGTGGAACAAGACTTGCCTGTGCACTGGCCGGTATGCCTCAGAACAGATTGTGGGTGTTGGAAGTCCTGTGATTGACACTGCTGTCAAGAAACAGTTTCAGGTGAGAACGTATTTGAGTATTCAGCTCTGCTGCTGACCAGCTCTTGGTCCTTGTACAAATCCCTTAACCTTTCTTAAAGCACACCTCGCTCATCTGAAAAGTGTGATGATTATATAGTCTTTAAGGTCCATTCCAATTCCAATACATCCATAATTCTTTTAAACAGTATTTGACCATCTTAAAATAAAGTAGTTCTCTTCCACACAGCTGCCGGCTGGATGAGCAATCAGGAGCTGAGCGAGGCAACCTGTCAGAACATTTAGGTCCCGGTGTGGTTCAGAGAATGGGCAACAGGAGGAACAAATATGCAGAGTCGACAGTCCGTGGTTGATTACCAGGTAGTTCAGTTAATAATGTGGTGTGAGCAACCCTTTATTATTCTTGTTATTTCTTGTGAGCTCAATGATAAAAATTTGCTAAATTCCTGAAGGGAACAATCAGCACAAAATGCTCCTCAAACTACCAAACCTAACGCTTAAATACAAAATCACTAATGTCAACAGAAAAGCTTTTAAGGGCAAGTTTGTTCCTTGGAGCTGATTAATGCTAGCTGCTGTAAAAACAACCCCCAAACCTCAGTAACTTAGCAAAACAAGTGTTTATTTCTGGATCTTATCGCAGCTCGGGTAGTTGATGGGTGGCCTTCTGCAGAAGGGCTGAAGGATCCCGGCTTGTTGCATCCATGACACTGCTGGCTTCTGGGCCTTCTTTGAGCTTCTCCACAGGTTTCTTTGCTTTTAGCTGGCAACAGACCAAGAGTGAGTGTGAGGGACTGCGGGCCAGTCCTGGCAGAGCTGCAGGATCCTTCCACTCACATTCTCTCCATGGAACCCAGGAACACAACCCCATCCTGATCACGAGTGAGTGTGGGAATGCAGTGTCCGCATGTGCCGGGGGAGCAAGCAGGATTGACAACGTCCGGGCAGTCTTTGCTACAACGGGCGAAATGGGAAATGCCTGCCAAAATGGAAAATCAAGGGACCACACAGAATGAGGCGTCTGTCTCATGGCTGCACCAATAGTCATGAAATTGTCAGAAACAAATGTACTTCCTAGAAACTGATGGTAAATTTTCAAGTAGGAATAAAAAACTTTTACTGAGATAGTTTGGGGTAATTCTTATTAATCAGGGAAAAATATTAATAAAGTTTGCACCACGTCATTATGTTTAGCAGCAGATTTTGGTGATATTTTTCCTGAAGTAAATTTTTTCATAAACTCTTTACAACTAAATTTTAGATCTCAGGCAAGTTGACGTACAGTGACTGTGGAGAACCTTGGCGGTGTCTGGGAGGAGGGGTGCTCTAGCGTCGGGAGCGCTGCGTATCGTAACAAAGGGACATAGGACAGCACCATATTTACACGATATTATTTTGTGCACAGATGTCAGTCACCTTATCATAGATTTTTTTCTTAGTTTCACATAAGAAAACTAACAATAAACAGTATTTCTTTTATCTTCTAGCTTCATTGATCTTAGTATCATGACTCAAGGTTGATTTTTTCCCCATCTTCTCCCTTCTACACATCCTCTGTCCACACTTCTAGACACAGTAAAATAGTTTTCCTTGTTTCTACTTTCCTATGCTGCCTTTACGAATTTTTTTCTTAAGGTTTCCAATAGACCCCTTAGCGTCTTTTCCATAAGCTAAATCTCTGTTCCCAGTACTGTTGTGGCTTGACTATTAGTTATACTCACCCAATAATTCAGCATATACTAGAAAATAGAACTTGAATTAGTGTTAATTAGATGACCTATGCCATTCTGTCATGCACAGAAAGGTAACGTTGTTGTGAATACAAGGTGATTTCTGACCACGTTCAGCTATGTCATGCCGTGTTAACCAACAAAAGAAACCAGTACTAAAATTCTACTAACTTAAAATGATTTTGATTTTTTTATGGGGTCTTGTTTTCTGGCTGACTGACCAATATATGTATTCAAATTCCTCTAGTTTTCTGGATTTGATTGTTTGGGGCCTGAAGATAATACTCTTTTTACTTCAAATGCTTGACATAACCCTTTTCTTCAAATGGATAGCATGGAAAGTGTCTTGCATCTTTTCCCTTTCAGAAACAACCATTGCCTTGTCAGAAAAGCAGAATATAAAGCTGGTTCTCCATCATCTTGGTTAGAAACCCATTTATCAATAAATAGCCTTTCTTAAGTTGTCTTCGTTTTGTCACAATAAGCCGTCAAGAGTTCCAAAGAATGCTGCAATTAAAATATCTTTAAAGAATCATGGTTGTTATGGATACTGCCACGTACTCTACATTGTGGAATGGTGCATTATTGTGAGAGCTAATATTTATCAACCCTTAACCCTATTAAGACTCTATTAGGGAAAAATATTATGAAATTTGCATTTCAATCTGAGTTCTACAATTCTGAATAATATCATCAGATAACACTTCCTAATGGAGTCATTTTGAATTGGACTGTCAACATAGATAAGAGATAAACTGAGGCAAGCTCAAAAAATTGAGTTTATTGGGGAATAGCAGAGGAATTGCAATTGGGACAAGCAAAGCATGGCCAACCATAGGCAAGTCAGAAGAGACAAAGAAAGGGTCAGCTTTTATTAGGTTTTAGGAGGAAATTGGGGAGAGTTGTGTTGAATAAAAGTTCATGGTAGAAGAACAAGCGTTTGAGGTTGTGGTGGTTTCTCACCGGCTTCAGGCAGTGGTTGGTGCATTGTTGTCACTGATCTTCCTTCCTTTTCTTAAAGCAGGAGATGAAATTCCCAAGTGAAAAATGTCCTCCCTTGTACCAGAATAAAAGTGACATTCCTATATCACAGATAAGAAGTTGAGACAGACAGAATTTTATATAAAGAATTCTATACAAACATATATATATATACATATATGGATCTGAAACCATGAAACTCCTAGAGGAAAACGGGCAGTACACTCTTCAACATTGGTCTTAGCAGCATATTTTCAAATATGATGTCTCACCAGGCAAGGGAAACAAAAGAAAAAATAAAGAAATGGGACTACATGAAACTAAAAATCTTCTGTACAGCAAAGGAAACCATCAACAGAATGAAAAGACAACCTAGCAATTGGGAGAAGATATTTGTAAACCATATATCTGATAAGGGGTTAATATACAAAACATGTAAAGAACTCATACATCTCAACATTAACAAAAAAACAACCCAATTAAAAATTGGTCAAAAGATATGAGCAGGCATTTTTCCAAAGAAGATATATAGATGGCCAAGAGGTACATGAAAAGATGCTCAATATCACTAATCATCAAGGCAACACAAATTGAAACCACAATGAGATAACACCTCACACCTATTAGAATGGCTATTATCGAAAAGACAAAAAATGACAAGTGTTGGTGAGGATGTGGAGAAAGGGAGCTCTTGTGCAATGCTGGTGGGAATGTAAGTTGGTGCAGCCACTATGGAAAACAGTATGGAGATTCCTTGAAAAATTAAAAATAGAACTACTATCTGGTCCAGCAATTCTACTTCTGAGTATACATCTGAAGGAAATAATGTCACTGTCTCAAAGAGATATCTGCGCCTCTGTGTTCATTGTAACACTATTTACAATAGCCAAGATATGGAAACATCCTAAATGTCCATTGTCAGACAAATGGATGAAGAAAGGATAAAAATGTGATATATATATATATACATATATATATATATATATATCACACAATGGAATATTATTCAGCCATAAAAGAGAAGGAAATCTTGCCATTTGTGACAACATGGATGGACCTTGAGGGCATTATGCTAAGTAAAATAAGTCAGACAGAGAAAAACAAATACCATATGATCTCACTGATATGTGTAATCTAAAAACAAAGAAAAAACCAAGTAGAGAGACACAGAGAACAGATTGGTGGTTGCCAGAGGTGGGGGTGAGGAGTGGGTGAAATGGATGAAGGTGGGGTCAAAAGGGACAAACTTCCAGTTATCAAATAAATAACTCCTGGGGATGTCATGTGCAGCATGGCAAATACAGTTAATAATACTGCTATTACTTGCATATTTTCAAATAATTTGCAAAATTGCATATCTGAAAGTTGCCGAAAGTAAATTTTATATGTAATTTTATATGTATTCTCATCACAAGGCAAAAAAAATCTATGTATGGCAGATGCTAATTAGCCTTATAGTGGTGATCATTTCACAGCATACACAAATACTGAATTAAAAAAAAAAAACGGATTCTATCCAAACAGACCTTGTTCTCTTCCTTCTTCCTGCCGGTTATGCGGCTGCAACGAGTGGTACATGCGTGACTGCTCCTCCTTCAGGGTTTCCTGCTCCATTTTAAAGGAGGTTTTCCTTGTTTATTTTCACAGAACTTTTGGTGAAGGAGAATGTCAGTATAAAATTAACGAAGTTTTGTGGGACCAACAAATAAATCCACCAGCTTATTCCCTCTGATGTTGGAAGTCATCAATGTAACCACGTTTACAACTGATCTGTACCGAGCACCTACCAAGTACAGAGCATTATCTATCTTGCCCATAAGAAGGTAATAGAGAATAACACACACATGTCCACTCTATTTATTTACATAATGTGTATAAATAAGTATGGACAGCCATAGGATAAAATGCTAACTAACCATTAAATGATTTTGCAGACTGATACTTGCTAACGTGGGAAATATACACCATATTTTTTAAGTGAAAAACAACCAGGCTTAAATTAATATGCAAAACATATAATTTTTTGCCAAAAATATGTTTTAAAAATATACTGGAAGGATATATATCAAATGTTTATAATAATTGTCTCTGAGTGATGGTATTATAGGCAATTATTTCTTTGTGGTTTTCTGTGTTTTCATGATTTCTATTTTAAACATGTCATATGTCTGTAATAAGAAGAAATGATAAATGAAATTATAAAACATCATTTAGTCTCAGAAATGGCATGAATATAAATAAGTATAATATTTTAAAGAGCTGCAGAGCCATTCTTTGTTTATTCAGCAATCTTATTTAATATTTACTGTTTCAGACTTTGAGGACACAGCCTCTGCCCTCAAGGAGCCTGTTGATTGTAGCAAATTGTAGGACAATTCATAGAAAGGACGGCTTATTTTGGCTGATATCCCAGACACCAGGTTCTTATACAGAGAAGCTTGAGGATTGTTACTCACATGAAAAACCTCATCTCCCTGTAAATGACATTCAAGAAGCATCTGAAAAGTGTCCCAGATGTAAGAAAAGACCCAACTGGGGAGTTTTTTAAATGATAATCAGACTAAAAGAAAACCCACTTTTCTATTTCTTATATAAAACATTTGAAGAGGAAAAAGAAGCTTGGAAATGTTACTATCTCAAACATTTGTTGTTAATAATGGAGAGTTATAGTTTACAGACATTAAATTTCTCCTTACTTTAATACGGTGTAGCCCTTGGATATAGATTGTCGTAGGGCCCGCCCTCATGTCTCCAATTCCATTGGAAGCGGGAGGACGCCCGCATTCTAGGAGCTGTCCCACGTCAAGAAGGCAGTGGAGGCTGGGTCAGCGTCAGCGGTCATCGTCCCCTCTTTGTGCTGGTGCGGACCATGAGAACATTCCCTCCTCAGTGGCCACTGGCGGACCGGGAATGTGAATGAAGGACTGTCCATGTATCCCCTCATGCAATGTTAGAATACTCATTTGGAATTTCTTTTTTTTTTTTTTTTTGTGAGGAAGACCAGCCCTGAGCTAACATCCGTTGCCAATCCTCCTCTTTTTGCTGAGGAAGACTGGCCCTGGGCTAACATCTGTGCCCATCTTCCTCTACTTTATATGGGATGCCACCACAGCATGGCCTACAAGCAGGGCGTCTGTCTGCACCCGGGATCCGAATGCTAGAACCCCGGGTGCCCGAAGCGCGAACTAAACCGCTGCACCACCGGGCCTGCCCTCCTAATTTGGAATTCCTAAGCTTTAAAACCAAAATTAGTTTTTAAAGAAGAATAAAAAGTAATATTTTATGTATCAGCTCATCTTCTATTATTCAAATCTAGTTCATTATCCAGTGGATGGGAATTTGTTTAAAATTAATCCATAATTTTAAGTGTTTCTTGTAGACCTAGAAACTTCTTTGTGTACTGCCTCGAAATAGATTTCTGTATGTCTGTGATGGCAAAGGCTTAAACAACACAATTAAGACATCAATTAAGGTGATTCAAGATTGTGAGATGACCTAACTTGAAGAGAATGTTAGCCCATCCTCCTGGGATGCTGGTTTACCCAAAGTCAGGGCCACGTCTTAGGTGATTTTTAAGTTCAATGATCTACTAAAATGAATTTTATTTATTTGGTGATTTTTAAAATTGTAATTCAATTTTGATCTGGGTAGGCTTTTTTATATCTCATTGTCTTGTACACTGATGTGTTCTGAATTTTCTCTTTTGATTTAGATGCGAAATCAATTTAGTTTCCTGGTGCAAACGGTTGTCTTCTGACCTGTCTGCCTGACATGCAGGCCAGCAGATGTCTGTCACAGCACGTGTGAGTTGGTACAAACTGCTGGTGTTGCAGTGTGAATAAGGAAGAGATCCACCTAATTTTATACTAAACACTGTAATCAGACTACTTCTCGGTGTTTTTCAATGTCTGCAATGAACAGTCAATAAAGGTGCATTAACAAGAACTTCATAAAAGACATAGTCCTCAGAGGAGATGGTGAAATATGGCTAGAGAAAGAAGGGAAAGGACTTCAGAATTATACCATAAGCCACACGTCTCCAACAGCCAAACAGAAAGTGATAACAAAGAATAAACTGGCACATCTGAGGGCAGTTGTGCCAGTAAAACCTTGAAAGTGGAGCAGGCCTGTGAGGAAACACTACGGATAACTGGGTGTGAGGGGGCACGGCTACGTATAGACCCACTTGACCGGAGCCACAGGCTGATTTGCAGCAGCTTTGGGATTCATGTGGAGTATTCAGTCAGGCCTGCTATTCTCAGGCTGCTCCAAACATTTCTGCCCTAACTCCTTCTGACCCTTATCCAACCCTGGCCAAGAGTCAAAATAGAAAAACTATCCAAGTAGGCATTTGCAATCAGCGTGATGGCAAACAAACGCTCTGGCCAAACCCTCCTTTCATCCTGATAGAATGATATATTCTTAGAACTGTGGTCCATTTTAGGTGACACTGACTCTGCACGTGTGAGTGTGTGTGCGTATGTTGTGAGACAGAGAGAGAGAGAGATGATAGAAAAATAGGGAGAGAGGCAAGCTCTGAAGCCTGGTGTGGACTGGGGCTCAGTTTCTATACTTCAGAGTAAATTTCATTCGTCTGGGTTTCTAGGAAGGTTTCCCTGCAAAGTCAAATAATATTCCTAATTTGTCACATTCTGAAAATTCATATTTAGGGATTTATTCCTCAGCCCTAAGATTTTATATTTTATCCTACAATGTCCCACCTCAGTGCAAAGCAATTTGCTGTAACTTTCTCTGCTGTTGCACATTCACTTAATTCTCAGGGCACATGCCCCACCCGTTCTTGTCCCCAACACCTAATGGTTCAAGACCCAATTCAAGTGTCTTTTCCAGTCCAACACCTTCCCTGCACCTTCTAAGTGAAGTAGATAACTTTCCTCTGTGAGTCATGTTGATACATAGTATCTAATTATTATATTCATCACATTGAGTGGCATTTATTTTGTATCTTTCTCACCATTAGACTATGAGTTATTAAGTGTATACTTTATGCCTTATGTGTCTTAATAATTTTGTCATCTGGCCCTCGAGTCTCACAAATTGTTCACTGAATGAATACGTGATTAAATGAGTTTGTGTTGTCAGAGAAGAGGACAGCTTCAAGCACTGAGGAAGCGTTCAGGGGAGGAGATGAAGGAGAAAGATGGTGCCGTGTGCACTGAGATGACTTGTGCTTCCCTCACACTTTCATCTAGGGCTAACCCTGTGTGCCAGCCACCACCTGGGCTGAGGTCGGGTACCTCAAGTCTGGCCCTTAATTTGCAGCTGGGGCTGCCATCTGCAAAACCTGCAGGAGATTCTCACTGAAAGTCTTTTCCTAAGAGCTTTGCTGCTTGTTGCAACCACCTATTACGATCTGACTTTTGTGGTAATTTCCCAGAAGTCTTCTCCAAATTGTTTGTCCAATTAATCCTTGTAGAATTTCTTCTTCAGTGGCCTAGCGGATGGCTTCACAGTGTTAAGGAGCTAAAAGAAATAATGTTGCATGTAAGAGGAAAAAGATCTCATTTTAGACCCGTAGACTGCTGAACGGGAGAGGTAATTTATAACAGTTCTTTAAGTTAATGACTGTCAGTGTCAACAGACGACTCTGCCATGACATTGGGACTATCAAAGGAAAAGTCTCAGAGTTGATTTAAAAATAGGCACTTGTAAACATATGAAAATAAATCTGATTTAAAAGAATTTTCTTTCTACAGGAATACTTTATCTGTAATTAAAAATCTGCCTGAGAGAGAGAAGCAGTTTTGAACCTATTTAAGCACATTTCATAAAAGTACTCTGGAGAACCGGAAAGCAGTTCCAGGTGAGTGTCAGGGTGTCGTTCACTCTCGAAGGTGCTGCCAGCTGTGGCTACTTCACAGTACCCCTGTGAAATAAAGATGTTGGGAGGCTGGCGATGCTCTCCTCGCTCACCTGCTCCTGTTGATTCACAGGATGCATTGGTTGAGCCCTTTACTTATATCTTGTCTACCTATTGCCTGAATGTGTAATATTGAGGGGTTTTATCATATTAAATTTAGGACTTTTTAACTTACAACTTTGACAACTTTGTTACTCCTCAGAGATTTACATAAGTAAATTGGCATCCCCAGCAAAATAGCATGTTTTCTTAGAAGGTTGGGATCCTCACATACCCTTCTACTCAGTGCGTTGTGTTAGGTCCATAGAATCCTGTGGAACTGAATTAGTTTGTAAGAGATAGTAAAAAATGCGGTGTTGAAGGGGGAGACGTGGCAGCAAAATTGATGTTAGTTATAAGGGTAAAATAAAATAATTGGAAAACCTTTCCTAGTTTTAGAGAAATTAATGGGCATTGCTGGCTTCTTCTCCTGGACATAATTCTGTAGATGTGACAGAAGTGATGGTACAGTTGATTCTGGGAATCTAAATTAAAAGACAGAATTCTTAGGAAGACATAAGCTGATTGGTCTTTATGTGTGGAGAAAAAGAACAGCCTAGATGTGAAGAGAGCTGGTGCAAGGAAAACAGAAGTTTGGGGAGGAAGTTTTCAGTTGTAATTCCTGCTTTTCCTCACATTGCCCTGCATGGATTGTTGCCTACAGTAAGCATAAAGACTGTAGCACCGATGACAGATGGTGGGAAATAGCAGAATGGCACTCCCACCAGCAGGGGTGGAGGGCGAATGGCAGCAGAGTCCCAGATATTTTGGCTGGCTCTGGAGAATTCCCTCCTGCCACCATGCCCACCGGTACTAGAGAGGAGGGGAGCAGGGTCCTCAAGTAGTAGAACTGCCTACTGTGGGGAGGGGGACTCAGAGAGTGGTTCAGCCCAGACTGTAAGGTTAGAAAACCCCAAACTTGAGGTGAATCCAGCCACCCTATACCAGATAAAGGAGAATTAGTGGGCCAGAAGCTTACAGTGAAAATAAACAAAAGCTTAAAATAAATATAAGGTAAGTGTGATCAATATTCTCAAAGACATAAGGGAGAATGTTGGAAAAGATAAACAGAATAATGAGTTTTGAAAGAAAAAAATGAAATGAGGAACTCAATGGATGGGTTAAAATATGAGAATGAGTACAACTGGGTAACAAATTAGTGAGTTTAAAGATTAAGTTGAGGGATCCAGAAAAGTTATCCAGAAGGGGTAAAGAAAAAGAATAGTAAAACAAATATTCAGAGTATGGAGGATGGATGTGCAGGTGTTAATATCCACGTGAAAAGTTTTCCAGAAAACCTATAGGGAGAAAATGGAAAGGAGGAAATATTTGGAAAAATAACGATCTAGAATTTCTAAGAATTAAAGAAAGATAAATATTAAAAATTTTCATTGTGCCAAACCTTAGCCAATAAAAAAAATACAGACTAATTAGAATGAATTTTAAAACATCAAAGACCTTCTTAAAACTTCCCAATAGAAAGAGCAGACTATTTAAAAAGAAACAAGCAATAGATCAATAAAATACTACTTCTCAACGTTAATCTTATATGCAAATACAGAGGAATAACATTTTTAAAGAGTTGCAATAAAAGAACTTTAAATCTAGAATACTGTATTCAACTAAAAATTTAAATGGAAAGGAAATATAATAACATATTCTTAGACAAACAAGAACTCAGAAGTTTCATCAAGCAAATGGCTCTTTTGAAAATACACTTTCAGAAGCACACCAGTAAGTTGTCAAATAAATGAGAAAGATTTAAGAAATATATGAAATGTAGAGGTGAAGAAATAGTAAATTTTCTTGTTGCTAAAACAGATCTAAAATCCATAAAAGATCCATAAATCTCAGAGTTAAAAATGTATAAAATGCAAACACAGTGGTGTTGGGAGTGGGGGAGTGAGAGACGAGAGAGAGTTTAGATGATACGGATCTTGATGAGCATAAGAAATGCTAGAAAGGACAAAATTAATGCAGCTATATATAGTTTTACTGGTAACCAAAAGAAGAAATAAAATACAATGTTAACTTTCATTCAAGAAAAAGAAGCTTGATATGTTCAAGGGAAGGTGTGAAAGGAGAATTAGGATAATCTGTAGAAAATATGTAATAGAAAAATCAATCAAATATGAAGATAGAAATAGCAACAATTGCAATAAATGTAAATGTATTGAACTCACTGACAAAAGACAGATCTTTAGTATGGATTAGAAAAAACATTATCCAACAAAATGTTAAATACAAAAGAAACACTTTAAATTAAAGATAGTGAAAGCTGAAAACAAAGATGGGGCTCACAGTTACAAATAATGTTGGATTAGGTTATCAGAACCAAGCCTCTCATTGTAGACAGCTAGAAGACACATAAAATATTAAAATTATTTTTATATGCAAAGAAGAGTTGATAAGACCAGGCCAAAACTGAAGGGAAAATGAGAACCAAGAGAAGTAAGCAAATACAAAGCTACTTTAACTAAAATATGGGGAAATTTGAACTATGTCTCTACTTTGGGAACTGTACTTGTTTTATTGAGGTCTTTCATGCACACATGCAGGAATCTAGCAATCTCTGGGAATTCAGTCCCTTTTTGTACAGCCCTTGACCAGTGGCTGACAGATGTAGGAATTTGGCACTTTTGGACAACTGTGAAGTGTGACTTTCTCCAGGGTCTTCTGCAGGGTAAGACAGAAGCTGTGTTCAGCAGGTCTTCATCTGAGATGACCCTCTCACTTGGCTTTCTTCTCTTCCCTCCTGCTTCCCCCACTCTCTTGCTGGTCTCTCCAGAGAGTACTGCCTGATTAAATCACTTGTTAATGAATTCTGACCCCAGGGGCTGCTCCTGGGAAAACTGGCCTAAGGTATCATCTCTTAATATTGTCTCTTCCTCATTCTAATTTGTTTAAAATTTATGGTGCTCCAATTAAATGTCTATTAAAAATTTCATGTTATTCTCTATATCTTTTAAATTCTCTTTCATATTTTCCAACTCTGTATTTCCATGTTATATTACAGATAATTTCTTCAGCTCTGTCTTCCAGTTATTAAATTTCCCATTAACTGTATCTAATTACTATTTACCCATCAAATGAAAATTTTTATTTCAGTTACACATTTGTTACTTCCAGAAGTTCTATTTGGCTCTTTTGTAATCTGCTTTCCATTTTTATAGTTTTACTCTTTTTTCATGTTTCAATTCCTGCTCATGTTTGTTTAAACATGTTAAGCATATGATTTTAAATTCTGGGTCCAAAATGTTGCATCCCTTGTTTCTATTGGACTCTGGTGATTTCTTGTGAGTATTGTTTCATAAATTTTTGACTATGAGTTCAAATTCATTTTGGAACTTTTATCTGTAGGAATCCTTTGAAGCCTGGACAGAAGGGTTATTTCATCACAGAGAATATGGGTAGGATCATCTCAGATGCCCGGAGGCACTACTAATGTGGGACCATTTTAAATAGATTATTAGATTTACGCTTGTTGGGTCGCCAAGTCAGCGCGGATTCAGGCTACAAATCAGCATGACTCAGAGTGTTTGGCTGTGAATACTCAAGGGACATATTTTTTCTGAAAGTAGCACCAAAGTTATGGCAGAGAATGTTTTTGCTGTCTCGTGCTATGGGGTGGGTTTATTTCTGATATACCTCCCCCTCAGGGTACGGCTTTTAGGGCCCAGCCACATGTGGAGATGTCCTGTTAGATTTCTCACCTTTGTTAAGCCCTAGGCTTTATCTTCTGTCCTGTGAGACAGAAAAAAAAAAAAAAATGGAAACTAAGATTCAAGAAGATGAAATATATTCCCCAAAGTGAAAATGGCTTCGGTGCTTTCTTAACTATCGAGATAACAATTTTAATTTAATTTTTGACTGCGAAAAGTTCTTTTTGTCTTGAAAGAACAAGGATATAGTTATAAATTTAAATATATATTTTAATTTAACCTTTCATTTGTTTTTATTTTCAGTGCAGCTGAGTTACTACTTTTCTCAGAAACATGTCAGTTTCTTTAATTTTTTTTATTACAATGCCTGGCACATGTGTGTTTTTCCAAATTTCAGGCAAACGTCCATGTTTGTTGACATGTCATTCTTATTTATTTATTTACTTACTTATGTATTTATTGGCAAGGTTATGAGTTGGTCCATGCATATCAAACATGCTGCTGACTAACAATTCTATTAGGAAGCAGTGAAATTCAGTCTAGACCATTTAAATTTTGTAAAATTTATATTAATTGATGAATAATGCATTGATCATCAACAACATAGCAGTGTCTGTGTTAAACTTCCAGAGACGCACTGATGGATGAGATGAGTTCTCCTTCAAAGAGTGCAAACTTTAGCAAAGGAAACAGTAAAATAAACAACACATGGTGAAAAATGTTCTAGTGATTAAATGTGCTTCGAGGAGGGCACAGTTGGTTAAAGAGATGTACAGGGATGATGTTACATCCTGTCTGACCTGAAAAGACAAGTAGCTCCCCAAGGTGATAGTGAGTGGTGGGGGGATAAGGGAATGGATTTTTTTTCAGGAAAATATAAACATATGAGCAATGTGTGAGGTTTGCAGTGAGAGAGTCCTTCACGGCTGAAACAGCAGGGTGTGTGTTTGGTGGTGCAGGGCAATGGAGAGTGCGTAGGGATGTTGAAGGAGCAATTGTGTGACTGGACACAGAGCTTCACCTCACCATTCACACCAGACTAAGTCGATGAATTACAGGTGATGTGACGAGGCCTGTCTTTTACAGCGAGACCTTTGGAGCCATGAGAGATAGAGTAGGAGTTACGACTGGAGTCCAGAGACAAAACGATGGGAGTGAACTGAGGTGGAACATGAAGAGGAGAGGATGAAGGGGAGACAAATTTAGAGAAACCATTGACAGGACAAGTGTACCATTTAATGTGAGAAAAGGAGAAGGCGAGAGTAAAAAAGACTTCAAAACCCTTCTCTGTTTTAATCAGGTACCTTATTTATTGATACATGGAAGGAAGAGCGAGGAACAAGTTTTGAGGAGAAAGACCCTGGGTTCAACTCTGTATTTTTAAGATACGTACTGAATATCCATGTGACGATAAATAAAACCTGTAAGAGTGAGGCTGTGATTAGGGTTTAGGTTTAGGGTTCATGTGCGTTTATAAAATAAGAAAACGAGAAAGCTGAGGACAGAATCCTGGGTGACACTGTCGTGTAAGGAATGGAGGCAAGAGATGACTGCAAGGACACTGATGGGAGGAGACATGGTATAGTCTACGTCATAAACTATGTCATAAATAGGCTACAAATAGACATACAGAGACTATGTCAGGAAAACAAATGAGGGAAGAATGACAACGGTAGGTGGTTTTGTATAAATGTTGCCATCAGGATTGAAATGTGCTGTTCTGTTTGGCGATTAGAATTGCGTTAGTAACTGTTTTCCATACAGCTTTAAGAGAGAGTTAAAAGTGAAAATAGAGAGTACTCCTTCAAGAAGTTGGACTATGGAGAGTGAGATAATGTCAAGAAATGATTTTTTTTTTAAGATTGGGGGTAACTAAGCATGATTAGCTATGGAAGTTAGGAAAATAAGAAGAGGCCAATGGAAAGGTTGATGTTGAAATAAATGAAATATTTGAGTAGGAAATGCTTTGAAAAAGGCATGACGTTGAAAACAAATTTATCTGAGCTAACATTTAAATGTTGCTCTGAAAGGAGTGCATCAGCTGATTCTAAAATCCAATGTAAATACAAAAGACCGAGAATAGCCAAAATAATCTTGAACCAGAAGAAAAAAGTTGCAGGACTCACATTTCTCATTCCAAAACCTATTACCCAGCTACAGTAATCAGAAAGTGTGGTCCTGACATAAAGATAGATATATAGATCAGTGCAATAGAATTGAGGGTCCAGAAATGAACTCTTACATTTTTGGTTAATTGATTTTGACAACTATGCCAAGGCAATTCAAAGGAGAAAGAGTTGTCTTTGCAATTAATAGTGGTGGGACCTCTGGATATCAACATCCAGAAGAGTGAATTTGGACCCTTAATTCAAATGATACACAAATATTAACTCAACATGGGTTTTAGACATAAATGTAAGTGCTAAAACTATAAAATTCTTATGAGGAAACATGTGAGTAAATCTTTGGAACTTTGAATGATGCAATGACTTCTTAGCTCTGACACCAGAAGCAAAAGCAAAAAAAGGAAAAAGTGATAAATTGGACAGCATTAACATTGAAAACTTCTGTACTTCAAATGACATCATCAAAAAAGTGAAAAAAGAAAATATTTGTAAATCCTTTCTGGTAAGAGACCCATATCCAGAATATATAAAGAATACTTATAACTCAATAATAAAAGGCAAATAACCCAATTAAAAATGGGCAAAAGATTTGCATAGACATTCCTTCAAGAAGATACAGGAGCATCCCACAAGCACATTAAAGATGCTCAACATTATTAGTCATCCTTTAGTCATGGATGTTCATAGCAGCATTATTCATCAGAGCCCAAAGGCGGAAACAACCCAAATTTCCAGCAACTGATGAGTGAAAACACAAAGTGTAGCATATCTATACATTGAAACACTATTAGGTAGTAAAAAGGGATGAAGTACTGATACATGCCACAACATGAATGGACCTCAAAAGCAAGATGCTAAATAAAGGAAGCCAGTCACAAAGACACAGAGCATATGATCCCATTTATATGAAATGTAACCAGACAATTCTATAGAGACAGAAAGCAGATTAATGGCTGCTTATGGTAGGGATGGGGGTGTTGGGTGAGGGCAAATTGGAAGTGAGTGCTCATGGGTACAGGTTTCTTTTGGGGTGATGAAAATGTCCTAAAATTAGGTTATAGTGATGGCTGCATGACTCAGTAAATATGCTAAAACCATTGAACTGTACAATTTAAATGAGTGAATATTAGGGTATGCAAATCTTATCTCATTAAGCTGTTTAAAAGGAGTGCACTCCATCCACGCTGGCCACAGGAAATGTGCTGCTTACGTTCAGCTAGAAAGGCTTTTGTGATGCCGGAAGTTTTCTCAAGGCTGCTCTTGGTTTGGCCATATAGTGAGGGACGTTCATATCACTGCTTAGGAAGATCGACTGAACTCTGGCTCTGGGTTGTTGCTGGACTGTTCTACGACTCCATCTCCACTCTCATGAGAGAAATGAAGGCAATGGAATCCACACAGACCTTCAGGATGGATGCTCCACGGTGTCTATCATTGTACATTTGCAGTTTGGTGACTTCATGGTCATTATTGATTGGACTTTCTTTTGTAATTGAATTTTATCTCTGCTTTTACTCTGAGATTATGAATAAAATTAGTGATATTTTTCAACTTGACTCCAATGTAAATTGGCCGGCAAAGATTTAAGTTTTGTGTCTGAGGTCAGTGCACTGGTCAAACTGGCTTGGAGTGTTTATTGCTAGCCAATAGAAAACATAGTTGATAAGGTGCTACTAGGATTTATTTTAATGGCTAAATTAATACTCTTCGACAAGTCACTAAATTACCACTTTTAACTATAAACTAGGAAGACGGGATTATATTGGATAGCCTTTTTATTTGTCTATTATAATGCATGCCTTTTTAAACATGAAGAAGTTTTAAAATTATTTTAAACAATTAGGATTTAGAACTGCTTGGTGCTTAAATTCCATGGAACTCAGATTCTTAAAACAAGATCACAAGCCTAGTTGTTATGGAATGAACATTTGTGTCCCCCCAAAATTAATATGGTGAAATCCTAACCCCCAGTGTGATAGTATTGGGAGGTGGAGTCTTGTGGGGGAATTAGGTCTCTAGGGGAGATGGAATTGGTGTTCTAGTGAAAGAGATCCCAGAGAGCTTTCTAGTTCTTTCAGCCACGAGAGGATACAAGAAGTCAGCAGTCTGCAGTCCAGAAGAAGGTTCTCACCAGAACCTAATCACACTGGCACCCGGATCTCCAGCCTCCCGAACAGGGAGAAATGAATTCCTATTGGTCATTAGCCACTCAGCCTCTGGTACACAGACAAACCATTATGGCAGCCTGAACTTATAGGACACTGGTCAATTTCCTTGTACAAAAGTAAAAATAATCAGTGTAAAAATAATCAGTGTGTAGTTTGTGCTAATATACACCACAAGGCATCTACTTAAGGTCAAATAACATAAAAAAACCCTTTGTTTCTGAATAGGAATTGTACTAGTTGTTCATTTCGTGCAGAAGATGGTTAAAAGAAGCTTGTTTCGTCCCAACTGCATTTGACTATCCCAGAAAATGAAAACCTTTTTTATAAGATGCTCAGGAAATAAAGCACTCAAAAGCAAAGCTTAAAGCTCTTATATGACTCAGAGTCAAACAGGAGACTGTCTCCACAGCGAGCTGAGACTTCAAAGTACCAACCTCAGGCTGAGACCCACTGGAACAGCACAGCCCACAGCAAACCACAGCCCGGGTGGCGAGCTGTTTGTCTCTCTGATCTTGAACTGGCTCCCAGTCAAGCACTCCCAATCAAGACTCCCAATCAAGCACAAGCCCTCCTTGGGGGAAGCCACCATTATTGTAGTCCTCAAAACAGTGTCCAAATAATTTTTCAAATACAATGTCTAGCATGTAGTAAAATATATCCAGACATACAGAGGAATAGAGTCAAGAGTGAAAGTTAGCAAAAAAACCAGAAAACAGATAAAAAAGACTTCTGATACTGAAATTATAATATTTTTATAATCAAATATATTATGCTTAAATAAATAAAAGGCAAGCTTTGCTTTAGCCAATTCAAAAAGATACTTGGATAAGAATTCTAGGAAAAGATACAATAATGGAGATAAAATTCACGGGGCAGATTGATCAGGAGATTAGATACAAATGTCAGTTAATAATCTGGCTTCATGAACAAATAGTCGTAGAATTCACCACAGTAAATTCTGTTCATGACTTTTCAATAAAGGCCCTGTAACAGGAAATGCCAGTGAATAGCAACAGCATTGGAGCCTGTTACCCACTCAGCTATAATGAAAATAAAGAATGAATAGAGTCGTGGATTCAGGAACATATCCAGGGGCAAGTGAAAAGAAATAGCACTCAGTTTTCATACATAACTTCACAAAACTAGAAAAAAAAAAGTGTTTTATCTTTTTCTTTACATAAAGAGAAGGACTAATAATTTGACCTAAGTAAAACAGGATGTTAAACTGTCCACCCATTTCCCATTTGATCAGGTCCTCTGGTCCAGGAGGGAAGAATTATGCTTCACCCTCGATTCCATCACTGTGAGTGGATGAACTGTTGAGGCAAACGTTGCCTTAAGTGAAGTAAAATTGAGCTTATGTGGGATTTCACTTGTAACCAGTATATAAATAAGAGCCTTTTGATTGATTTTCTTCAAGGGTCAGTTGGGATTTGGGGCTACGGGAGCCTCACAGGAGCGGTCAAGGCCCACAGGGTAAGGAGCTCCTCAGAGATGCGATCGCGACATGGAGAGGATCCGCCGTACTTCACAGTGCAAGTGTTTCCTCTCTTCCAGAGGTTTCTAATATTATTGCTACCAAGGATCCTTTTTATTATTAATACCCATGACTTACTCTGGGTATTAGAAATACCTTACTCTTCAAACTGAATTTAGAAGGAACTCAATTCACTTTTCCATAGACAAAGGCATGTAACTGGATATCAGATCAGCAAGAAATAACCAGTAGGCTACAGGGTTGATGCAAATGTAGACAAAAGCTAATATTCTAATTTTTCATTCATTCATTCATTCTCCTATTCATTCCCTAATTCATTAATTATTGGGTGGTTTTCATGTATCAGAGATTATACTGGGCTTGTGAATCTTTCTTGCAGTTAAGTACAAGTTTCCTAAGAGCTTTCTGACGTATTAAAAATAATCAGACTCCCCACTACAAACTTTGTAGATTACAATTTTGGAGAGTCTAATTTTTTATAGGGAAAAATTGAGACCTAGAGAGGTTAAGTGAGTTGCCCTAGATTGTCCAGATAATTCATGGTTGTATTAGCACTAGGTACAAAATGAATTGTAAATATATTAATAATACTTTTGGAAAAATTAAACATGAGTTATTTTTAAGTCTTCTCTCTTAGGATCTGTCTTTACATGTGGCTAAAGAATTGCCACAGCATAATTTGTACAATAACTTGCAATTGTACCAATCAGCAACAATTTTTCTCTCTAAACCCTAATCAGAGGAACATACTTCTGGGTCTCAGTCAATTGTAGTTGCTTGTCAATGGCCTCTGACTGACCAGTACAGCTGAAAAGTAGAGTCAGGCAAGTTTGCCATTCAGCATGTCATAGCCTAAGAGAGTCTGAAAAAATGCTGGAGCAGCTGATCTGTGGCAGTAGGTCAAGACAATCACTGTATAGCCAGAAACAAAAACAGGATATTCTTGTCACTTGTTCAAGAACCAACCTGGATCAAATCTACTTTAAATTTTAAAAATTTAAAAACTTCCACCTCCCAGTAGGTAGAACCTCTGGGATAACCTCTTAAACATTCAGACTCTACACTTTTAATAGAAGTTGACTGAGTCTTCATTATTTATTTATCCCAGAATGCACTTACAAAATATGAAATATTATTTGAGTTTGTTGTACCATTAGCTTTAAAATTTTATAAACTACTGAACAGGTGACAAGTTGAATAAGTTAAGGAGATTTATTGTTGTAAGGAAAGTATATTAGTAGGAAATACCCTTGGTAAGACAGAAGAACTAAAGACTATATAAAATTTACTAAGTGCGTTTGATAAAAAATGTATTTTTCAAACTTTAGGCATATTAAAGTTGTCTTAATGACTGAACTATGTTAAAAAAATCCTAAACCAGGAAATTTGTCTTATTTTGTCTTTGCAAAAATGGTCACCTCACTTTTATTTTCATATGTTTCCATTGGTAGGAATATTCTCCACATGCCTCAAAAAGCAATTTATGATGAGCCATGGTTTTCTGACAGAAAATGTATGGACATTTGATTTTTTCCCTTTCCTTTTTCATAAGAAACATTATGTTAAGCTTTCCTAAGAATGAACACCTTAGAGGTCCAATGAGTAACTCTTTTATTGGGAAAGCTTTGAAGAAATTGTTATTCCAGATTTAGTTTTAACCACCAAGGAAACTTGTTTGGTGATGTGGCAGTAAAAGAAATCTTGGGGAAAAAATATAAGAATTGGGAAAAAATGCTAAAATTAACAAAAAGAACCTTTACAGTTTTAATTCATTTAACAATTATTAATATGATTAAGCACCCCTTTGGTGACAAGACTATGAGAATCTCTGAAGAAAAGAATAAGGTGCAGTCCTTGCCCTCTAACTGTGTTCGGTGGAATGGGAAATGCAGACTGATAAGGGGCAGTTGCAATATGGCGCACCAATCCCACGGAGGCTGTCATGGGGCACCACGGGCCGTAGGAGAGGGGCCTGATTTAGGTCTGGAGGGTCAATGAAGGCCTCTCAGGGAGATTGTCTCGAAGGCCTGATGGGCGAATGAAAGTTAGATAACAGGAAGGTTGAGAAGAGTGTTCCCGAGGGAGAGGACTGGGTCAGGGCTGGGGACCACAGTTCTGCACAGTCATCGCCCGCTGCCTAGAAAAGACGTCGTGATGCTAACAAATGCAGACAGGAGGCAGAATCACTCCACTCCTGCTTGGCATGTCCTTGCTGTCACCGAAAAGATGGTATCAAAATAGAACAGATAGGAAAACACCTCTAAGAGTGAATTGAAGTCCCAGAAAAAAGAAAAAGAAGAGATTATAAGAAGCCACCCAGACATTTTTAAACGAATTCATGTTTGCAGCCGTAGACAAATGACATTCCAAGGTGCCGAAAGGACTTAGAGATGTGATCACAGAATGATTGGCAGGGATCTACAGAAATCATAGAAAAAAGGACTGGAGCCAGGAGCTGTGATGTAGTGAACATCACCCCAATTGCCTCAGAGGTACATGGGTAGATTCTGGAAACCATTAGCTCAGCAGTGTTGCTCTTTAATGGCATTCTAGAATGGATCCCTCCAACAAGGAATTGAGAGAACTTAGAAAACAATGAAACTACCTGTAGGATGCAGTCTGAGAGCAGGAGAAACATGACTACCAAATCAGCCTGTGTGGTTTTCCGCGGTTGAGTAGCCCGGGGGTCTCTGGAGGCCGGGGGTGCAGTGTTGGTAGCCAGTAAAGATGTGGTGCGGCCCCCGGGACGTCCCTGTGGACCGGAGTGGACGGCGCACGGATGACCGCAGGCGGCGGCGGGTGGAGCGTGAGCGGCCGGTGCGGTCAGCAGTTCCGTGTTGGCTGCAGCGGGCTTTCTCAGGCGTGTCTCATGGCTCCGTCTTGGTCACATTCTAGAATCTACTCCGGGTGGAGAGACACCAGTCTGGAAGGAGTAAGCTGACGTATTTATTGGCTGATAGAAACGGTAACTAGAACAATGCATAAAAATCAAGATGCTGAGATTTCACAACAGAAACAAATGTCAAGTTTTGGCCTCTAAAATCAGTTCTATAAGAATGTGCTTGTGAGTTTTTAAAAATTATGTAAAGCGATACAAAAAAACATGTTAGGTACTTTTGTTAAACACAAATTCCAGAAGTTACACCTACTTAATAAAAAGTGAATTCAGCTAAGATTACTTTAATAGAGGAACAGTTTCCAAAATGAGTGCATGGCAGTAAGACTAATTTCCTAATATTTTGCTGCACTTGGTCTCCTGTTAGACCAATTCTGAGTATCACATTCAGCTACAGGTGGACAGGTGATACGGTTATTTCTTCAACACCCATTCCACCTGCCCTGTTGATACAGCAACAAGGTCTGAGTGGACTTGACCTCATCCCAGCTTCAAGGGCACACTATTTCCAGCCAAGCCAATCAGGAAAGTTCCATCTTCCTTTGCACTGTAATTGGTTTAATTAATCCCGGCCTAAGCTTATCAGTGTGTGGCATTCCTCTGGTTTTAGGGATTGGTTCAGGGTGACCAGTTGATGTAAATCTCAGTGTTTTCTTTTTCCCAGCAGTTAATGGGCAGCAACCTGCCTGTCCTGCTGAATGAGTCATCCTGCAGCACTAATCGCTGCTGGCAGGTGTCCAACAGCGATGAGGGAAGTCGGTCTGGGGAGAAAGTGAGCGCAGAGATGAGGGCAGAGAACAGCAAGCCACAGGAAAATGGACCCCAAGCTCTGGTAAAACTACGCCTGAATTGCCCCAAGGCTGGAGTTTTTAGTTATTCTTTAAGTCAAATTGAATTTGGTTTTTTATCACCTTTAACTGAAAGCATTCTAACAGATTCAATGGCAAAATTCCAAGATTATTGTCAAAACAAAGGGAGCCCATAAGGAGGAAGTTTGGAAGAACTCAGACAGAGGGAAACTTAAGGATCCTGCAAGTTGCTTAGAAGCATCTGCCGTGGAAGAGAGAGAGGATTATTTTTTCTATTCGAGAAATCGAGGCTAGGACTGCAGCCACAGAGTGGTGGGGAGACAAAGTTTGACTCAGTATGAGACACTGAAAATTACTCTCTCAAAGAACATTTCTAACTTTCAGAGGCATTCTGTTGTAGGAAGAGCCGTTTGCAGTTGCTGGGGGTGTGAAAGCGCGGAGTGACGGACAACCTGTGTGTTCTCTGCAGCCCCAGGGTTCAGGGCTGTGCTGCCATCCTTCCTCATCTCAATGGAGCTGAGGAAGTTACTGGTGGAGCGAGCTTGCTTCCCGCCTTGGCTTCCCTGTGTCACCTGACCTGTGCTTTCTCTGGGTCTGTATCCTCATCTGGAGGGTGAGTGGGTTAGAATAAATTGTTTCTAAAACTGTTTCTAGCTCTTAAAGTTTTTGTCACCCAAAGCAAATCAGTGGCTGTGAGGCTCTTGGCCTGCCACCTCTCAAGATAATAGTAAAATCTAGAAATGGGAAATTAGAATGTCGGCTTCCTGCTAATCACATCATTTCCCAAAGTTAGAATGAGAGACTGCACTGGGAATACCACCTGGATCTAATTCCTGAAGATAGGAGCATATTTCAGAAATGGAATCTTCTAGTGAGTGGACTACCAGAAATTCAGTCAATTAACAAGAAGTTCTTGAGCACCTGTATCCCCAGGCCTGTGCAGGCACTATGCAAGAGAAAACCTTACCTGTCTGGCTTTGTCTATGATGCAAAGTCAGTCACAAGTTTTCAGTGCCGTGTACGCTCTGTTATCCAGAGGCCACAGGACACCTCCCTAGCTTTTTCTCTTTTACTGAACCCAGGATACTGCCAAGATTCTCAGTATATAGAGAAAAAGAGAAGACAATAAACGTATCGTTTTAAGTGCCTATTAGATTCTTTTGAGAGTTCCAGAAAGATCCTTTAAATAAAGTCAATAAATTTATTTTGTACTACATACACACACATATGTGTAATATTATGCTGAAATTATATTAAACAATAGATGAATATTTTTATACTTATTTCAATTAATAATTTTTAGAAAATATAAATCAGCAAAAACTGCGTTCATAAACACCTTGGGTGTCCATCTAGTGAATTCCTGCTCTGTGCTCATGAATACGCTGGTGCTGAAGAATCCATATAAGTGAGGCTCCTGCCTCCTAGGAGTTAGTAACTGGAAGAACCAGAAAGGAGGACTGAGCTCTTGAGTAAGTTAGGAGGACACTTGCTCATCTATGTGGTACATGCTGTGGGTGTCGCAGGAGCATAGGGGAGAGAAGGGGTGCAGCTGGGAAGCTGACATGCAGACAGTGGATCTCAGCTGGGCCTTGAGGGACAGGCTGAAATATAAGAGGCAGAAGAGGTAAAGAATGCTGCTCGGGGGAGGAAAAGACAGAGTCGTGAAGGTTCAGAAACAATAGAGTTTCATATGGCTGTGAAGATACCATCCTTATTAGACAGAAGAGTGGGGGATGCATGGAAAGTGAGGGTGCGACCAGATTTTGACACATCTTAAAAGTCAGACAGAGTAATTAAGACTACATGATGTTTGAAGTAAGGAGACCTAGAATGTCTTTGAGCAGAAAGTAACAAAAACAGTCCTTAAGGAGATATATATTGCAGTGAACTAAAGCATGAATTGGAGGATAAAGAGGCCTGCGAGGAAGCTGGTGCAGTAATCTCTGTGTGAGCGATGACGTCAAGACATGGCTGGTTAAAAGATTAATAACAAGGTT
Source organism: Tapirus indicus (assembly GCA_031878705.1). NCBI lineage: Eukaryota > Metazoa > Chordata > Mammalia > Perissodactyla > Tapiridae > Tapirus > Tapirus indicus. The sequence goes on from CM062919.1 coordinate 153,866,629, forward strand.
AAAACTTGAGTAGAGGGTGTTTTGATGGATAAAGGAAAAGGAGCTTGATAACTGGTTGCACACAGGTCGTTGATGCCAGATCTCTCCATCTGGAATATGCTCACCTGCCACCTCATGTAAGTTATGTCACCCCGTCATCTGAGCTTCTGTGTGTGTGTCCTGTCTCCCCACGTAGGCTCTAAGCTTCACGTCAGCTCCTAGGGACAACATGCCCTGCATCCCCAGGGCCCAGCCTATCAAGAGCAAAGGAGGAGAGGCAGAGTGTGCGCGCAGGGGTGAGGGAGGTTGAGGTTTGCGGGTGGGAGGGTAAAGATGGTCTCTTTTTATGGATTCTTGTTGCTCAGATGAGAGGTAGAAAGGGAAAAGAATGAGCATTGATTCCAAGTTTTCCAACCATGTAACCAAGGTGTCTCATGAACCTCACTGGTAGTTTCACACAGATAGGATGATTGATTTTTTAAAGTAAGTGTTATATTTGAATGCTAAACTGGCAAAATGATGCTAATATTAATTTAAACAGCCATAAACCATCATTTTAGAAGAACTCAAGTAATGCTTCCTCTTGTAAGAATGGGATGGGAAATTGAAAGAAATTATTTGTTATTGATCATCACACTCTATCCAGAATCTAAATGCAAAAGAAGTTTGCTTAAGGTCCCCTTACTCTTTAAATGTTATTTCCATCCTATCTCGGGTGACAGTACAAACAACTCCAGCCCTCGTCTCCTGGTTTGTCCTGTCACCAGGATCGCTGGACACCAGGGAGCCATTGCTCTCTCTATATTATGTGTTGTATGTTATGGATGTGGTTTCGCACTAGGTATGTGATTAATAATTTAAAAGCTCAAAATGCTGAGAAATGCAGAACTAATTATGGGAATCCAATAGGAAAGTGAAGATGCTATATCTATGACTTATTTCTGCAATCAGGCATGTTGATAGGTGCACAATTACTCTGGGGAGAGTAAAATTACTGGGATAGATCCTGGGAGGAAAACAGTAACTAAGCTGAAAAAATTTTTTAAACCAAAACATTGGGTATAGGTTCATTTGGTTTTATTCTATTTAATTTTTCAGCATATATAATTGGATTTCTAAATGGTACTGAGAGTTAATTATATTGTGGAACAGAAAAAAATGTGGTTGGAATTGGGCTTATCTTGCCATCCCTTATGAAAGGAAGAGGGGCAGAGGGTGCGAGCAGGGATGAGGGAGGTTGAGGTTTGCTGGTGGGAGGGTAAAGATGGTCTCTTTTTATGGATGCTTATTGCTCAGGAAACAGGAGGCAAGATTTTCACCTGTGCAGGATTAAGTGGGTGATCCTTCAGGTCGTGGAGGGAGGAGAGTGAATGAAACTTTTACCTTGAACTGCGAGAGAGAACTATAAGTGAAATACGGAGTGCCTAGGTGGTGCTGAGGTTTGCCTTCATCAATTTATAGAAAGCCTGTCTGTATTTCCTCCTCAGATTCACCTGCCCAGGCTTGTGAGTTAGCAGGTGAAGAACTAGATTCAACCAGGATTAGAACTGTGTCAAGCAAAGAAGATTGAGGAAGAAAGGGGTAAAGACAGAGAGAGTGTATGCAAGGGAGCAATTGCACGGAAATGTGTGGAATCCAAGTGAGTGAGGAAAAAGTAAGGGCATGGTGTGGAAGTGCTGTGGGAGTGGAGGCTCTAGAGGTTTGCAGTGGAGAGATGAGAGGTGGTGATCACGCTGGGATACTGGAAACTGAGGCTTGGACGATGGAGCCGTTATTGGTGATGACAAGATCGAGTGGGCACTCAAAGAGGTGGATGGTGGAGGGGTGGCATCAGAACTGCGAAGACTTGGTGTTGGAGGGATCTTCCCCAGATCTATTGAAGTCACCAAGGTCGATGACAGGACTAACAACAGAGGGAAAAACCGGTGATCTAAGGGCTGAACTCTTCACTGAGTGAGAGGTAGTGACTGGAAAGACTGAATGGTACCAAATGGTGGGACGCTACATGACATGGTTGTCATGTCATGACATGGTTGTCATGTCATGTCATGTCAGAGAGTGGGCTCTAGGGCCCGACTGCCAGGGTTCAAATCCCGGCTCTAACATTTTCTAGCTGTTTGTGGACGACGAACTTGTCATCCCAGTACCTCAAATGCGTCTGTCAAATCAGGATGGGAATATCCAAACCTCATAGCGCTGTTGGGAGGATTGAGTCAGATCGGTGCCTGGTGCAGAGTAATCATTATGTAAATGCCATCATCTTGTGGCACAGACTGATGGGTGGGATTTCACTGTGAGTGTAATAAGCAGATATTTATCAGGGAGCATACGGGAGTCAGCAGGGAAGAGCAAGGCCTGGCGAGACGTGAGGGTTGGAGAGAGCAGAGCTCCTGCTTGAGAAGGCTTCAGGGGAAGCTGGGACCTTGCAGTGGGTCCAGTGTCAGTGGGACCACAAAGGTAACAAGGATGCTGGGCAGAGGCTGGAGCTACAGGGATCAGCTGATAACAGACTGTGAGTTCCAGAAGGGGCATGGCAAGGATGTAGGTGCTGCGGGAGAGAGGAAGACCGGGTCAGGTTTTAGGGAATGTACAGAGCCACACAGAGACAAGTGTCCCATCGTGATGGACAACTCAGGAGGTCTGGGCTGGTTCTGCTGGGTCAGGTAAACTAGTCACGGGAGGTACGAGGACCACGGTCCTGATTGTATTCCCTCCGGTGACTGGTCTCACAGAGGTTTTCGGAAGATGCAGCATGAAAGTCCTACAAAAGACTCCTCTGTGGTCAGTGTAGAGGCTAGAGGAGCCACTGCCGAGCGGGGAGGCCACAGTGCTTCCGGGTAAGTGATGAGAGGCTAGTTGATCAGTGCTGCAACCCAACCCTGGCAGCCGGTTCAGGTGCCGAAACTAGCTCAAAACGTCGCTGTACATTTCCAGAGCACCTGTGCTGCTTCTTCAAGGCAGATGTCGTAACACTGATTCTCTAACTGATTGTATGTGTATGCATTTAATGACTGTTTCCCCCACAGAACAGGCAGGAAGTGTGCCTCTCCTGTTCACACTGGGGCTTCAGAGCTCTGCAGGCAGAAGACGCTGTGTCTCTGTCCATCCATCTCTGTGTGTCTATCCCTCCACGTACATCTATCTGTGCCTACATCCTCTGTCTTTGTGAGGGGCTATGTTAGCAGTTAAGTTGACAACATAGATTTATTGTCAACGATCACGTCTAATCTCAACTTTCACTCCCTAAGCTGGCTGCCCCCATGCCCACTTCTCCGTGGTGGGCGGCACACCCAGTGACGGGGTTCTGTCCACAGGTGTCCCAGGGCTTCACCAGCAGCATCGTTCTGGACTTTCCCCAAGGGAGCAAACGGAGATTCCGCCCGAGGAACGAGACAGTTGAAGTGCCTGAACCGGATCCGCCGCGCCTGACGAGGCTGGCCAGAACGAGCGCTCCCTGCAGACGTCCTGCTCTGAGCTGCAGTCAGTGGGCAGAGGGATCTCACTGTCGTGTTGCCTGGAATCGGTCACTGATTGTTTCCTGGAAGGACACTTTTTGTTCCCAGCTAGATCATAACTCCCGGTGACGAGGAGGGGTGTCACGGGCTGCAGGAAGCTGGGCCTCTGCTGGCTGAAGCCAGTGGTTTCCCGTGATACGATGCAAGCCACTTCTGTGAATTCGGAGTGCTGTCCTGTATCCTCCGTGAAAAAGGCCATCCTGCGGTCAGGGCGCTGTGGCTGATGGGTGAGGACACAAGGCTGCTCAGTGCTGCCCCTGTTCACCGGGCCTCTGGAATTAGAGGGGCCGTATTCTCAGATCACTTACTGATGCGTCCCCTGCGGTGGCACGTGATGCTCTCTGCAGTGGCCATCGTGGGCGCTGTGATAAAGGCTTTTCTCAGTGACTGGAAATGATGTGTTTTCACCCTCACACTCTCCGGTCACTGCTGTGGACTTGCCTGCTTGTGCGGGCTGGAGCTGACAACCTCCCAGAGCTGAGAAAGCTGTCAGTGTCAGGAGGCTCTGATGGAACGAGGCAGCTGGTGGCTTGTTCCCTGTGCTTCAGTCATGACCTCTAATTGAATTAACACCAGTTTAAGGGACGCGTCTGCATTCAGATGGAAGAGAAGGTAAGAGAGAAGTCCCAGGTGGGATTTCATGGAAAAGCAATAGGGCTTTGCAAATAGCTGGAGTCCAGGGCACTTGGAGCAGTGAGCCAGGCTGGGCCAGGCTAGACGAGGCAATGGTGCAGATTCAGGGCAAATGGCCGGAGGGAGGGTGAGAAGGGATGGTGGGAGGAGGGACCTCGGGGTGAGCTGGACCTGAGAGGTTGTGCACGTCTGGCAGTGTCCTGTCCTTTTCATCCCAGCCTTGTCTGTGTCTTGGTAGAAATCTGTGTCCCAAAGCAGCCACTTTCGCGGGGCTGAGCGTGGATTCAGAGATCGTTTTAGAAAGGCTCCGTCACATCCACGCCCACACTTATTCCTTCGGTTTGACACTGTCACTGCCGCTGCTGACCAGTCACGCTGCAGAGGCTGAAGCGGAAGGCTGACTTGTTCTAGGTCTTTCCGCCCACACCCCCTTTACTTGCACAAACTGTGTGTGGATGCAATTCCAACATGCTCACAGGGATTTTTAAAATGTAGAATTCAAATGGTAACATCCCAAAACGTGCTGTGCTGTCTTAGTCAGTTAGACTCTGTGTAAGTTGTGCCCTAGTTTCCCTGATGACATCCTTGGCTCTCGTCCCTCATGGGTTGTTGTCCCTTCCATCTTCCTGCTGCCTCCCTGGTCCCTCTCCGCAGAGCAGCCAAGTCATCTGTCAAAAGTGGAAGTCCCATCTCGAAACTTTCCTGCCTAGAATCCTGTAAGGACTTCTTATTTCTCCTGGAATAAAATCCAAATTGTGATGCTCTTGCCTCCAACCTCATCTCTTACTGTTAATGAGAACCATTCCCACCACAGGGCCTTTGCACCTACTTGTCCTGCCTAGAATGCTCATCTTCCACTGATTCTTTTATTTGTCAAACTTAGCAATATTTCTGATTACTTCAGTATACACATGATTACTTTTTAAGTACTTTTTAAACGTTTGTCTCTCCCATTAGGACATGGATCATGCATCATTGCCACCCTCAGCACCTAGTATGGCACTGGAGACCTAATAGATACGGTAAAATCGGCATGGAATGAGTGAGCACTAGCTTAGAATTCTCAAAGCATTTTCATTGACATGAAAGGACCACTTCCTTCTTTGACTCCCTATTAAATTTTTTCTTTAGCTTATGATTGCTTTCAAAACACATATTTGCCTTTCCGGCTCTGCATTTATAACTAAATATGGGCTGCCGGGTGTGGTCCTTCACAGCTGGGAATAATCCTATTATAATATCAATTATTCTCTAACGTGTCCAGCAGGCTTCTCCACAGGAACACCTTTGACCTGGAACTGGGGCCCAACTCTGAGCCCTACAGGTGGGGTCCTCACTCTGGCTCTCCGCTGCCCTCACCTGTGGGGTCAGAAGTCCATGAGGCCAAGGGGATGTGCTCGCCCAGACCTGAGCACTGCTTTCTTGGCCACACTCCACTACACAGGACCCTGGAATTCTGTGCTCAAACTGCCCAAGCCAGCTTCCAGGTCCCACAGGACCCCTTCCTTCAAGACCTGTCCTGCATGCACGACACCCCTTGGCCTGAGGAGTGGCTGTTACCACAGTGTGGACAGACCTTGAACAAGCAGGCTGTGTGCACGGCCGGAAAGACCAAGTGCTGAGGTAGGAAGAGAAGCAGGTCTGGCCGTTGGCAGCCCCAGGACTGGTCAGAAGACTCAGCCCTGGAGTGAACGGGCTTTGCTTCGGGCATTCACTCCAGGACTTTTGCTGGTTCGTTCTATAAACTTGTTGAAGTTAGAATAAGAAAGACTAGTCAGAGAAAATTAAAATAAAAGGAAAATGAAGAAAGTGTGCTGTTGATAAGAAGATGTAAGAGTTAAAGAAGTCCTAAAGTGAAAATCGTGTTATCGGGAAGGTGATTTATTTCTTGTTTGTTTAGCCGGAGTAGGAGTATTTTTAGAACACTCCAGGTCATATATTTCACCTTTTCTCATGAGCCAGTTCTTGAGAAAGGAAGAAAAGCTAGATTACTTCCTGCCTCTTCACGGGTATTCTCATAGAATTCAATATAGGCTAAAAGTGGTTTTTAAAATGCCTTATGCCAACCTTCCTGAAGTTCTGCTCACTTGTACTGTTGCCTCCGTAGCTACAAAAATGGCAACGTTTGTGACTTGAAAGTAAAATGTAGATGGTTCTGATCATTCCCTGAACCCACCTTGTGTCCTGTGTTCAGGGTGGGAGGTGGTGTGGACGGGCTTTCATGGAACAGCTCTGGCTCCTTCCTGAAGAGACGTGGACTTGATCTCTTACTCTGGACTACAGGAGCAGCTGCCTAGATTTACGTCCACTGCCTCCTTTGATTCTGGATTACGTCTGCACGTATGGCATTTAAGCAGTGTGAAATATGCATCCTCCAGAAAACAGATCCCTATAAAAATAGAGGACACCTAAGCAAATTGTCACTGTGTTTGCATTTTCCAGGGGCCTCGAAGTGATGAAGGTTCTAGCGGGTGTGTGGATCACAGCTGTCATCACGCTACAAGTGCGTGACCAGAGATGCAAACATTAAGTGTGTTTCTTTAACAGTTGGCTTAACACTAAACAGTTGTCACTTAGATGTTCTGAGAAATCTTTTAAGCATAGAGAGAGAAGGTAATTCTTAAAACCCTGAACGAAGTAAATAAGGACAGGATCAGGAAGGTGAGAGGGAATAAGAAAAATAACGGGCTCAACAGAAGTCCTGTTGATGAGGGCAATAAAAGTAAATAATGCAAATTACGTCTCTGAGGCTGGAGGATCTGCAGCGTTAAAGGGCTTCCTCTCCATATCAAAACAAAATAAGACAAACGCCTTCCTTTCTCTGTCCATAAACTCATAAAAGTACCATTGTGTCTACAACCTCAGCGCGTTGTGTGACAGATGGGAGGGTAGTTTGACCATCCAAATGTGGGCCGGGGCAAGGAGAATGTGGGTCACAGATTTTGCTAATGGAATAAAAAAGATACCAAAGTCCTTAATACACATTTTATGCACATTCGTCTTTTTCAAAGTTGCTGAAGTAAACTACACAAACGGCATATTTGATGTATAACTTACCTATTTTGTTTCTTCTAATTTGAGCAACTTTGCAAATTACAAATTTTTCTTGGTTTATATAATTTCCTTGTGAAATATGGTACTTAACTGCCTTATCTTCAATTAGTAAATACAGAGTTCACACAGGGGTGGTGAATTCTGCTTATAGAGGGCGCAGAAGTTTAAACGTTCCAGCCTTGAACTGCTACACGATGGGGTTTCGAGTGAGTGGGAGCCTTCCTGACAGTGTCGCATAAGAAGCACCAGAGAATCCAACATTTCTCACAGTGAGGAGCTATTTTCAGGTGCTGTGTTGCCAATCTGGTGCCATCTCTTTCCCAAATCAGATGCTCATGTGAACACATAGGTGACACCAGAGCACAGATTGGAAATGCATAAGAGATGTCACCCCAGGAAATAAGCAGCTTTGGATGGCATTTGCAGAGCATATGAAGTAAAGCACACCTTAAATTTCAGCATGACAGGGACTGGGCTCAGGCCTATAGACCTACAGAAACACTGTTGGTGAAATCCGAAGTTTGAGTTCTTTCTGCAGAGACTGAAATTAGGCACCATTCAGCCCGGGTGGGTGTGGCAGGCTCACACGGACTAAGGACGTGAACATTCAGACAAGACAGTTCTGAGAACCTGTTCCCTAGTGAGATGGCCTGGAAGCTGACACGGGAGAACTCTGCACATTATTTGTAGTTTTGTGTGTGTGTGTGTGAGGAAGACGCCCTGAGCTAACATCCGTCGCCAATCCTCCTCTTTCTGCTGAGGAAGACTGGCCCTGGGCTAACATCTGTGCCCATCTTCCTCTACTTTATAGGGGACACCGCCACGGCATGGCTGACAAGCAGTGTGTCTGTCCACGCCTGGGATCCGAACCTGCGAACCCCTTGGCCGCTGAAGCGGAGTGCGCAAACCCAACTGCTACGCCACTGGGCTGTCCTCTATTTGAAGTTGTTGAAAAATCCATCTAATAAATTGTACATCAATTTTATAGTTTGTATTTCATGTTGTGGAATTATTCATTCTCATGTAATTTTGAGGATTTAAAAAAAAAATTCCGAAAAAAAGGATCTGAAAAGGAGGTATATATAGAGAGTTATTTAAATTGGGTGAACTCACACTGAAAATTACAGTTAGTATTCAGGTGCTCAGATTTGAAAAACAGGTAAGAATTACTCCAGCAGAATGGTGTTTAAGTAGAATAAAGTTTATTATTTTCTGGGTGAGTTTCACATAATCCTTGAATGCATATGATAAAATAGGCCATAGTCTATGGTTTTTGTACCTAAAGTCATTCAGACCTTCTCAGGGTGAAATTCGTTTTTTATTCTTGATGAAAGTACATCAGTATAGGGTCACAGAATGAGATAATGACAGAAATAACTGTCCCCAGGTCTGCTCCTGGAGCCTCCCTCCCAACCGTATCATTTTCCTGGAGAACAGAGTGGGACTAAGAGCTAATTACTATGTTTCCTAAAGTGCAATATAAATATTCCTTCCCTGGCCTCCTAGGATATCTCAGCTGACTGGGATTGTGGTTACCGGGCATAATGTAAAACTAAGGTCGAAAACATTCCACTTCCTGTTCACGATGGAATTTAGTTGGTCTGATAAATCACGTATGTGCTATCAATTCTCTTTTTTATGGATAATAGGTCAATAAGAGCATATGCAGTTTTAACTCTACAAATGGACACATAATACTTTGGATGTGAAATATTAAATTTGAAAAAAGTCTAAGCATCAATCATTCAAAATGCAACTAGGTGGACTTGCTGAAACATCTCCATTTCCCTGAACCCAACATGCTCTCTCGTACCATTTTGCCTGTGCACGGCTCCCTAAAATGACTGCTTTCCCTGTTCTGATTTGGCTAATCCCTGCTTGTCTGTAAAAACTCAGCTTGGCCATCACGTTCTCCAGGCACCCTTCCCTATCATCCTTCTGCCCAGGTCAGCTGGTTGACTTTGGAGATTATTCCTGTGTGCTTCCATAAATTCCCAGGTTTCATCTGTCCTAAGACATTATCATTCAATATTGCATTCATCTCTTAGTTTATCTGCCTTACCAGAGAACACAAAATTTATCTTTTAACTGTGAATTATCAGTGCTTAATACAGTGCCTGGTAGATGATAGGTGCTCAATATTAGTTGTCTAAAAAATTAAAGTTAGTAGAAGAAACACTACAGCATATGCAAAGAGGCCAAATGCAATGTGTCAGGACCTAATGCAATGGATAAAGCCTCTGAGGTGTTAAAGGGTGAATGTTAGTTACCATCAGAGAGATTGTCTTATTTCTGGTCACCTGGTACAGGTCATATTTTATGACCCTCATGGATATACAGGCCTATGGAAGAGATCTCAGTCAGACGAGAGTGAGGGTCCTCTTTAACCAAAAAGACATCGCTGGCCTTAGGGCTAAGTTAACTTTAAAGGTCTTAAAATGGAAGACCTTGGTGCAGGTTTCTGAAACGCTCTAACACCATCAGCATTATCCATTGACATGTACTCAGTGCCTCATCCGCATCAGGCACCATTAAACATTTTCCATGAAGAATTTTGATTTACACATCACAGCTGTCTTATGACGTGGGCATTGGCATTTTATACATCCTACACATGAGAAAACAGAGGCTTGGGAGACGAAGGAACTTGCCCAGAGTCACACCGTTGTAAATGGTGAGGTGGAATTCCAACGCGAGCCATCTGTCTCCAGGGCTGTGGTCTTCACTCCAGGCTCTCCTGCGTCCAGCATGTACCCCCAGGTGTGTTCACAAGTGTTCCCTCCCTCACTCACAGCCACCACCGGGTGTCTGCTAACTCCTCCCTTCACAACAGTGGATCCTCTGACTGAGTGTGACTCCCAAAATGAAAATCTCACCTTATCTTTCCCAGTGTTCATCTAGCAAGTCCGGACAGAATAAGGGAAATTGTGGTCTTCCCCCTCACAACCCTCCAGCTCCTCCTGCTCCAGTATTAACTATGCAGAAGGGAACATGGAGTCGCAATGGGAGACAATGGGGAGGGGGGGTCAAGTCCATTCTGCCCCTTCTATCCCTGATCCTAATGCCACAGCTGACGCTTCTGAAACACTTCCAATATAAATCTCGTGCTAAAGAGAAAAGAGAAGGGAAAGGATGAGAAAAGAGAATAGTGCGGAATATACACTTAAGTAGCAATCAGCTTTCTTCCTCCACCTCTACCAGTCATTCCCCCATGACCATGCACTTGTCCTTTGTATAAATAAACATTTCTGTTGAAATATGATATACATACAGAAGTGCACAAATCATAAATGTACAGTTTGATGAATTTTCACAAAATGAACACACATTTGTAATCCCCACCCACATCAACAAACAGGACATTATCAATACTTTGTGGATTTTTTTGCTGAGAAAGATTTGCCCCGAGCTAACATCTGTGCCAATCTTCCTCTGTTTTGTATGTGGATCCCCACCACAGCATGGCTACTGATGAGTGATGTAGGTCTGCACCCAGGAACCAAATCAGGGTCTCTGAAGCAGAGCGTGCCAAACTTAACCACTAGGCCACAGGGCCACCCCTTATATACGTTGTGATTTTAAATTGTGTTTTCCTGATGACTAATGAGGTGGAACACCTTCCCACATGTTTAATAGCCATTTAAATATCTTACTTAGTGAGATGCCTCTTCAAGTTCTACCTGTTTTTCTATTGCATTGACTTTTTCTTATTAATTTGTAAGTTTATTTTTATATCCTGAATACAACCTTTTATCAGTTATAGGTATTGGAAATATTTTCTCCCCCTTATTTGCTTGCCTTTAAATGAGCGGTATCTTTGATAAACTGAACTTTTAAATTTTTGTATAATTTAAAAATAATTTTATTTAATCCATAAAGTTTTAATATAATACAATTTATCAATAATTTTCCTTTTGGTTAGTGCATTTTGTGGTGTGCTGAAGAAATCTTTGGCTGCTAATAAATTATGAAGGTATTTTCTTACATTATCTTCCAGAAGCTTTATACTCTCTCATATTTTAGATATTTAGATATGAGAGATTCTCTCATATTTAGATGGATCTACAATCCATCTAAAAGTGATTTTTGTGTGTGGCGTGAATTGTGTCAAGAATCACTTTTTCTTCTGAATATGCCGTTAACTCAGAATTATTCATTGAAAAGCCCATCCTTTCTCCAGAACTGGGTCATCTATGCCCTAAGTCAAGTGTTGGTGAAAATCTGCTTCTGGGCTTTCTATTTTGCTCACTTGGTTTAATTGTCTACCTAAATGCCAACACCACATTCCTTTAGTTATTGTGTCTGTGTAAGTCTTCAAACTTTGTTCTTCAAAGTTGTTTTGGCTATTTGTGGCTCTTTACATTCCCATTAAATTGATTGTCCAGTATTACAAAAACAAAGTACCTTTTGGAATTTGTGCAGGAGTTGCATTAAATAGATAAATCAATTTGCAGAAAATTGAAATCTATAAATACTGTATCCCCCCTTATCTGCAGGGGATGCATTCCAAGAGACCCGGTGGGTGCCAGAAACCACAGACAGTTGCAAACTCTGTATACACTGTATTTCTTCTTATGCATACAGACCTGTGATAAAGCTTAATTTATAAATTAGGCACAGTAAGAGATTAACAACAATAACTAATAATAAAATAGTGCAATTATAACAATATGCTATAATAAAACTTACTGTAGATCTTAGCAATCTCAGCATACAATTTTTTTTCCCTTCCTTATTAAACCAAGAACTTTCACCTTTTCACTTAGGAAGCACTTTACAGCTTCTCTTTGGCATAACTGAATTGCCAGAATCACTACTTTTGCACTTTGGTTATTATTGTACTTCCACTCTTGAACACTTTCTTTCTGTCTTTCTGTCTATCTTTCTTTCTCTTTTCTCTCTTCCTTCCTTTCTCCCTTCTCTTGTTTTGTTTTTACCTTTATTGTACTATCAGGGACCTTCACTATGATGATGAATACAAGTGGTGATAGAGTACATCTTCTTTCATTTCCAGTCTCAGGGGAAAAGCTTTTAATACTACAGCATTAATATGAGGTTTGCTGTAGGTGTTATTTTATAAATACTCTGTATCATATGTTTTCTTCTAATTATAGTTTGCTAAGATATTTTAATCATGGTGCTTAATTATCTTAAATATTTTTTTCATTGAGATCATCATATGATTTTCCTCTCTTTATTATGTTAATGTGGTGAATTACTTTAATCTTAGGATATTAAAACAATCCTGCTTTTTGGAATAAATACAACTTGTAATATAATATTCTTTTTATATACATTTGAGTTTGATTTGCTCATGTTTTTTTCAAGTTTTGCATTATGTTTATGAAAGATACTGGCTTGTAATTCCCATTCTTGTAATGAACTAATCATTTGGTATCAAGATTTCATTGGCCTTAAAAAGTGACTTGGGAACTATTACTTATGTGCTTTTCATATTTCTCTGGACTAGTTTGTATGGATAGTTATTACTTTTCTTAAAATGTTTGGAAGAAATCACTATGAAGTTGTCTGGTTCTTATGTTTCTTTTATATTGTTGGAAGATTTTAGTTCCAGTTTCAATTTGTTGAATAGATATAGGAATCAGATTTTCCTATTAATTTGTTGTCTGTTTAGAAAATTAGGGTTTTTTCTTGAATTTTAAAAATTTATTTACACAAAATTGTTTATAGTATCCCCCTATCTTTTAGAATAAAATCTGTAAAAGTAATCCATCCTTTTGTTCCTGATACTAGAAATTAGTACCTTCCTTTATGTTTATATATATAATTTCAGATGTTTATGGTCAGCATATAGAAAAGCAATTTACTTTTGTATATTGACTTTGTATCCTGTGACCTCTCTATTCCTCATTAATTCCAGGCGTTTTTTTGGTGAATCTTTGAGATTTTCTACATAGACAATCATGCCATCTATGAACGAAGATGATTTTATTTCTTCCTTTCATTCCGTGTATCTGATTTTATTTTCTTATTTGATTGCACCGGCTGGGACCACCTATGACGCTGCGTAGAGAGGCGAGAAAGGGGACCTTTGTCTTGTTCCTGACCTCAGGAGGAAGGTGGCCAGCTTCTCACTACTAAGTATGTTAGTTCTTCTGTAAGTGTTCTTTATCACATCGAGGGAGTCCCCTCTGTTTCCAGTTTGCCGAGGGACTTTATCATGAATGAGCATTAGATTTTGTAAATACTTTTTCTGCAACAATTGATATGATCGTTTGATTTTTCTTCTTAAGCCTGTTGATGGTGGATTACACTAATTGATTTTTGAATGTTGAACCAATCTTGCATACCTGAAATAAATCTCATTTGGTCCTGGTATATAATTCTTTTAATACACTGTTAAACTCAATTTTCTAATATTTTATTGAGGGTTTTTGCATCTGTGTTCATGAGAGAGATTGATCTAGTTTCCTTTTTGTAATTTCTTTACCTGGTTTAGTTATTAGGGTAATGTTGGCCTCTTAAAATGACTTAGGAAATGTTCACTATTTTCTTGAAAAGATTGTGGAGAATTGGTATCATTTCTTCCTTAAATCTTTATTAGAATTCATCAGTGGAAACAATCTAGGACATGTGTTATCTTTTTTGAAAGATTATTAATTATTCAATTTATTTAATGGAAATAGAAATATTCAAATTGTTTTTCCTTGTGTGAGTTTTGGTAGTTTGTGTCTTTGGAGGAATTAGTTCATTTCATTAAGTTATTAAATTTGTGGGCATAGAATTGTTTATAGTGCTCTTTTGTTACCCTTTTATTGTCTAGGAGATCGATAGTGATGATTCTCTTTCATTTCTAATGTTGATAATTTGCATCTTCTCTCATTTTCTCTTGGTTAGCCTGGCTAGAGTTTTGTCAATTTTATTAATCTTTTCAAAGAATCAGATTTTGGATTCATTGGTTTTATCTTATGTTTTCCTTTTATATTTCAATAGTTTCTGTTTTTATTTTTGTTTCTTTTCTTTTGCTTGCCTTAAGCTAAATTTCTCTTCTTTCTCCAGTTTCCTAAGGTGGAAGCATACATGATTGATTTTACATCATTCTTTTTTTCCTGATATATGCATTTAATGCTATACATTTCCCTCTAAACATCACTTTCACTGCATCCCACAAATTTTGATAAGTTGTATTTTCATTTTCATTTAGTTCATAATATTTTTAAATTCCTCTAGAGACTTCTTCTATGACCCATGTGTTATTTAGAAGTATGTTTATTTAACCTCCAAATATTTGAGGATTTTCTTGTTATTGATTTATGATTCAATTCTATTTTCATCTGAGAACATATTTTGTGTGATTTTTATTCCTTTAAATTTATTAAGGTGTATTTCATAACCTAGAATGTGGTCTATCTTACTGATGGTCCATGTGGGCTTGACAAAAATGTGCATTCTGTTCTTGTTGGAGGGAGTATTCCATGAATGTCAGTTAGAGCATGTTGACTGATAATGCTGTTCAGATCAGCATTATTAATTTTCTGCCTGTGGGATCTATCAGCTCCTGAGAGAGGGTGTTGAAGTCTCCAACTGTAATACTGGGTTTGTCTGTTTCTCCTTGCAGTCCTATTAATTTTGCCTTATGTATTTTGATGCTCCGTTGTTAGGTGCGTACAAATTAAGGATAGATATATCTTCTTGCAGATTGATCCTTTTATCACTATGCAGTGCTCCTCTTTGTCCCTGATAATTTTCCTTTTTCTGAGGTCTGCTTTGTCTGAAATTAATAGATACTCCATCTTTCTTTTGATTAGTGTTAGCATGATATATCACTCTTTCTCCCTTTACTTTTAACTTACATGAATGCTTATATTTAAAGTGTATTTCTTGTAACAACATATAGATGGGTCTTGGGGTTTTCAAAATATTTTCTGACAATCTCTGTCTTTCAGTTGGTGTTCTTAGACCATTCACATTTAAAGTGATATTGATAAACTTGGACAAATATTTGCCACAACTGAAACTATTTTCTATTTGTTTTATTGATTATTTTTCTTCCTATCTTCTTTCTCTGCCTTTTTCTTGTTTTAATTGTGCATTTTATACAATTGCATTTTCTCTCTTAGCATACCTACTATATTTCTTTTAGAATTTTTTTTGTGGTTGCCATAGAGTTTGAAACCATTTGCAACTGGTTTTTAACCAACCTAATTCCACCTTCAAATAACACTATACTGCCTTAAGTGTAGTACAAGTAACTTATGAGAGAGTACTCCCAGTTGCTCCCTCCCACCCCTTGTGATGTTGCTGTCATTCATTTCATTTATTCACAGGCTACACTTACCCAATACATTGCTACTATTATTACTGTAACAAAGGTTTTTTTTTGTAGATCAATTAAGAATAAGAGAAATAAAAAAATTCATTTTACCTGTATTTATTCCTTCTCTGACATTCCTCCTTTCTTCACGTAGAGTCAAGATTCGGGCCTATAACATTTTCCTTCTCCAGAAGAACATCTTTGAACACATCTCGCAGTGCATGTCGATTCCTCCAGTTTCACATACAGCATCAGGTGAGCACGGTTCTTCTGCCAGAGATGAATTCCCTCAGTTTTTGAGTGTCTGAAAGTTATTTCTCCTTTACTTTTGGACAATAATCTTACTGAACATAGAATTTTAGGTTGGTGGTTTTTTCTTTCAATACTTTAAATTTTAAATTTCTGCTCCACTGTCTTCTTGCTTGCATGGTTTCTGATGAGATTGGCTATAAATGTTATTCTTGTTCCTTTGTAAAAAAGATTTTTCCCCCTCTGGCTTTCAAGATTTTCTCTTTTTTGAAATTGATATGTTACCTAGAAACATTTGTGTTTATACAATTCTTATTTAAAAATCCCTAATAGCTTAGCAATTTTTGCTCATTTACCTTACATCATGTACAATATGAGGTAAGCCCTGTTTTGATCCCCATCTTATAGACATTCGAAGAGGCACTGAGAGTTAGTAAGTGATTTGGCATTCTTACTCCAGATCCAGTGCTCTTAATTACTAGGCTATATTGGCTCCCACTAATATCATCGTATTTCTACTAAAATAGTCTAGTAACAGCAAATGCTCAAAGACCAGCCTCACTGAATCAGGCTCTCTCCTTCTACTGTGCTGACTTCTTATCTCCTGGATTCCATCTTTGAGCTCCCTCTGGATCCTCCGTTTCGAAGCAAGTGGGAAATCAATGCTGAGCAGTATGTAGTTGCCATCAACACTGTCTTACTTATTGTTTAGGTTGCATGTCTCAAAATAAAAATAATATACATTTCCTTCTTATCCACTTGCAACAAAACTCTAAGTATAACTATTACTCTGGTAACAGATATAACATTGCTTCAATACACTAACACAGAAGATTTCCCATTTAAAGAATATCCAGGTTTAATTTACCCAATGAAAAAGAAAAGTGTGTGAGAACTTACACAATAGAAATACTACTTGTTATGTATGCCTACAATTAATGACCTAATATCCTTACTGTCTGATTAGTAAGTGAAAAAATGGCATGGAGATCCAACAAGTTTTCCAAAGAGATCCATCAGTAATGTGTAATCTTCATTTGTTAAAATTTCCCATGATTACGTCAATTTCACACCTGTAGCATTTGTTTTTACCCGTCTCTAGACAGGAATGCCCCGTGAGGTCATCCTCCATGCTGGAATCCTCAGTTCTGATCTGGAATAATGCATGTCTCCCCTCCCAATGGTTCTCAGGCTTCAGAGAGCTTCTTTAAGATGTTTCTCCATGGAAATGATATATTTCTTCTTGTAAAACACAAAAACATGTTCTTTCCTCTTTAATAATTTTAGCTGATTATCATGGTAGCATTTTTTATGCATCGTGTTTACTGGTTTACTCCAATGAAGTGTATGCTGGGATTACCCTGACTCTTAACCAGTGCTTTCTTGTGAACAAATAAAAGAGAATGGAAGTCCAGAATGTACTCCTTCCCCCCACCCCCGTGCATTAATATTGCATATAATTATTTTACTTAGCTAAATTTGTTAGTTTGAATATTTGTTTTTAAAACTGACTATAATAGAAATGTAATAAAGCATTTTATATTTATTTTTGAGAGTTCAAAATATATGAACTGAAGGAGAAAAGTAATCCTTGCAAGAAAATTTCACCATCCACCTCCCATTCTGCCCCATTCCAGCCTTTGGTATATTTCAGGTCTGAGGGATTCTCTTTAATTCCAAAGCAGAAAATAAAAAAGGAGTTAGAGCTTAGAATTCTAAAACGTGAAATATTTATTTAAATGCTTAATAGGTAACATCAGGTGTTCAGTATCATATAATATTTTATTGAAGACATAGACACAATCAGCTTATGTGTTTAGGTTAGTACAGAGAGATCACTGATTTAAAATTCTCACATGTAGAAGGAAATGTGCAGAAGTCAAATGGAGAATTACTTGTGAAGAAAATACAGGAAGTTAACTAGTATTTAGATTTAATACTCAGTCTTGAACCACTTATCACATCAAGAGGAGCGTTTCTTCTCCCCTGACTCCGGGCCGGCCTTTGATCAACAGAGGAGGCATTGAGAGACCGTCAGCTTCTGCTGCGCTCCTCGCGGGCTAGGCCCTCGGAGAAACCAGCCGCGCGGAGAGGTCAGACGGAGGAAATCGTAGGAGACTCGATGCCGGCAGTTCTCGGCCAACAGCTAGCAACGCGGCGGCCACGTGAGCGAGCCGCCTGGGTGCTGCAGCCCGGCAAACGCCCGACGACAGCCCGAGCTGACATCACAGGAGCAGAGGAACCCCCCCGAGTCCCATCACCTCGCAGAACGGCGAGGGGGTCCAGCCGCTGAGTTCTGGGGTAGGCTGCCATGCGGCAGTAGACAGCTAACACACAGATGCGATGGAGCAGACCGGGTGTGAAGCTGGTGAACAACACAGGGGACTGAGGAGGAAAGGAAATTGAAGATAAGTTCCTGCCTCACACACTTACACTAGGTGAACAAAGTAGCCTCTTAGCGGACACAGGCGCCTTTCATTTTATGTATTTGAAAGTAAAGGAGACAAATTTTGGAAGGCAGCTCTTCATAGTGCAGTTTTACATTTAATGCAGAAAGAAAAACAGAAGAGTTTAGTGATACCTAATAAAAGTCAGAGTTGCCTTGAAAATTTTGTATTACTTAAAAAGAGAAAGAGCAAAAAGAGGAGCCAAAAAAAGCCTGCTTAAGTATAAGTTATTTTAAAAAGGAAGAAAATTGCCAAAAGCTTATGGAAAAATATGGAGGATAAGGGAAGAAAAGGAATGTAATTCTGGGGGGAAAAAGTGACTTTCAGTAACAGAAGGGAAACAAAGTTTTAAGGCGTCACCATGTCCTCTCAGCTCTCATCATCCTTTCTCGTACATGTTGTGGAAGGTACCACATTCAGTGTTAACTTATTTACTTATGTATCTTGTATCACTAAACTATAAACATCTCCAGGGCAGACACTTGTCCTACTTACATTTATATCACTGGGATAATATACACATTAGTGTGTTTGTTTAGTGAATGAATGAGTGATTTGGTATAAACTGATAAACATGGGAAATTATTTGTGAAACGCAAAATCAACCTGTTAGCAGAAGCATGCCCACTGTCGGAGATGCCTGTCTTATTTTATGGGGCGTTCTGATTCTTTTGGCTTGAGGTTCAAAGAAATCTAGAAAAGCCCTCTTCTAGAGACTCCAAGAGGCTGGCCATAATATGTAAGAAAGAATACATGTTTTAAAAAAATCAATAAACACATATTCTGGAACCTAAAGTTTTACAGCAGCTCTTTGAGTCACAAGGTAATTCTCAACATCTTCCAATCATTTCAGGTCATCGAGCACCAACCATGTGCTAAGCATTTAGTTTGGAGATGTGAATGTGGATTCTCTCTGGTCTCTGCTCTGAAGAGGCCATGGGACATGGGGCAAGATCAAAATGAAGGAGAAAGGGGTCTATTAAAGAAGCAACATTTTCTGAATGCCTGTAGGTACAAAGGATTATTTTAAAGTCCTTTGATTTTATTAACCTTTTTAAAACTCACACATTGAGGAGCAGTTTTATTCCCATTTGTAGGTAAACAATTAGGATGAGAGAGATTCAGTCACTTGTTCAAGGCAAGCTGGGAAAGTGGGAGAGCTAATATGTAGAAATCCACTTTTCCTCTCTCTCTCTAGCTCCCAAACTTCAAACCCCAATACAATGAGTTGAAAGTACGGACACAAGGACCTCTGTGCAAGCAGCTCTGAGGGCAGGGGCAAAGCTTGCCTGGAAGGGGGAGGCTCTGCACGGACAGGATGCCGTGACAGGCGCCCATCCTGTCCGCATCCCTCCTCTCCACTGCGCTCCACTGCTGCGGTTATCCTCAGAGCTGATCTGGGCTTTGATGCCGGTGAACGTGCTAGAGGTGTGAATTTGGAGAAGTCACTCAGTCTATCAGAGTCTCTTCTTTCCTGTCCGTAGAATAGGAACAACAACATGTTATATAGATAGATAGAGCTGTTGGAAGCATCACCCCTGAGATGTGTGTCAGCACTTAGCACAGTGGCTGGTGTCAATACCCTCTTAGCAAATGGTGGGAGTTCGTCTAACGAAGCTTTCACTCCAGCTGCTCTGATTTGTGGTTGATTGATCTGGTTCAGTGGGTCTGGATAGGATGTCTTACCAGGCATCCAAGATTTTGGCAGATCTCCCTAGACACTTGCTAAAATCAGGAGATTGTGGAGTACCTTTTCTGACCTAGCCAATGATTACAGACAGCTCTTTAATTTTAGGCCATATCTCCAGAAATGAGGAATCAGATGTCCCCTAGGGACTCAGCCCTACCTTGTGATGTGTTTCTTTGGCATTCAGAGAGAGGAAATCATGCAGGAACTTTGCTTTGCTTCACCTCATGGAGCACTTGCCCAGCCTTCTCTGTAGTCACTGCTTGGCTGTGGCTCTGGGGAAGCAAGCAGCACTGGCTCTACTTGGGGATATGAAAACTAATCCCTAAACATTAAAAAATAGAGTATTTGATCAAGATCTTTAGGCACGTCTACTGGTTCATACTTTCACTCAGCTGCTGAATCTGAACAGAAATAGTTAATTTTCAGAAGGCTATAAATAAAAAGAAATTCAGTGCTTATTTCCACCCCAATCCTGGCCTCATCCCAGCAAAAGCTGGATCTTCAAAGTCTAGAATATTTGAGATCTGAGGGTCTGCCTCCAGCTCCTCTCAGGCGCAGGGCAAGGAGGGGCCAGAGCTCAGAGTCCGGACTCCGATCACAAGGGCGACACGGAAGAAATAGGAGAAAAGACAGGAATTCATTCGAGACAGCCGGCCGAGCAGGCACTTATCAAGTGGACCGGAAAGGAAACTCCTCAGAAGGCCTTAAGAGTGTGCAGGAGCAGCAGCAGTTATCTGAAATACAAATTGAAAGGCACAGCAGATGCGTGATGCTAGTCTTCCAGATAAGATTCCTTCTGGAATTCAAAAGCGTCTGAAAGAAGCAAGACAACTCTCCTCTGGACTCAAGATATAAACACAGCGAAGATGTTTATTAGAAAAGTTAATGAGTTGCAGGACAGATCACTGTTCAACCCGACTTCACTGCCTTGGACTACAGGACGGAAAATTAGCAAACCAGGAAAAGAAAAATGTAAGGGGGTACTTTTTCATAAGCAAACTCTGAAATCATGGACACTGATATTTGCGATAATAAAACGGAGTCAAGAATTACCTGCCTTTTTAGTTAATGCGTGCCCCTTACATTGCATATTCACATGTTCGTCTTAATTTGAGGAATGTATTAAAATCTTTATTTGCCTCAATATCCAGGTAAAGTCACAGAATTTTAGAGATTCACTGTTCAGTCCTCTGATTTTATAGATGAAGCCCGGAGGAGCAGAGCAGCCGCATGGCTGTCCCGAGGTTACACAGCCGGTAGGAGTGTGGTCACACAAAGCAGGACCCCCCTTCACAGGTGGACACATGGGCCCAAGACGTGGGGAGACGGGCCTGGGCCCTGGGCCCCGGCTTGTGTCACTCCTGGTGATCCCGCGCCGGACCTGCGGGCATTCTCGCCGCGAAAATGCCGTGGGAATTCTTTGATATTAACTATTCCTCATCATACTGTAAACAACATAAAATCATTCTCCATGGTATAGAAATAAAAATATATACTTGGCTGCTGGATTCAGAGATGAGTTAAAACAGCTTTGTGATGTCCCCACATGACCCCTAGCTTCCCTTTTAAGTTGGTAATTTGGGTAATTTCTAAAGGAGCTATTACAATCTTTTTCTACAGTGATGATTAAAGGTGATATTTTAGTCTGTATTTAAGAAGTTCTCACTGGAAAAGGAAACTAAGAAATGACTTTTTTCCGTCGTGTTATACTTCAGAAAAGGAAGCACTCAGAAACAAATGCTGCTTGTTCCGTGGGCGTGAGGAAGCCTGTTAATGGCCGCGGGGAGGGCGGGAGAGGCCTGGGTTTCCGTGCAGCAGCAAAGGTGAACCTCACAAAGGCCCTGCTGCTGTACCAGACTGTGGAGCTCACGCCCGTCAGGGGCATGAGATGCACAACCCCCAGCACAGCTGTCCATTGAGGTGACAACTGAAAAACAAGGAGTCAGCCAATTAATTATGTCATCAGCAGTAAATTCAGTAATGGGCTGGGGTGGCTACCCAACTCCATGCTGCGTCCAGGCAGCCATCTGCACGTCGGCTCCCCATCCACTTGGCACTTGTTGCTGCAGAGGTGCTTTAGACAAGCGGCTTATGGTCAGGTGACAGACAGGAGCTGTGTCTCCTCCTCTGGGAGAAGTCTGCACTAAGTTTCACTCCTTTCAGAGGAATCAACGGTGAGTGCCAACGCGATTCCCAGCAGCCTGGCCCTAATGATAAATAAGCAGCTCACACACTCAACCTTGTGTTTATGCATTTGCTAACACTTTTTGACCAGCTCCTGTTTTCCAGGCACACACCAGAGAGGTAAGTGTATGAGCAGAAATAGGTGCATCTGAGTAGCAGAAATTAATGTACTAATGTTGATACACAGCAGCACTAGTGATTTTCTGTGACTTTTGTGGCCAGTGCACTGGATGGTTCTCTGCTGGACAAATCTGTTGTTGACCCATGTGGACAATAAACACTGCTGAGTTCTTCCTTTTCTTTTTGCTGAGCCAGCATCTGTGCCAATCTTCCTCTTTGTATGTGTGTGGGTCGCTGCCACAGCATGGCCTCTGACGATGGTGTAGATCTGTGCCTCGGAACCGAACCCAGGCTGCCGAAGCAAAGTGCATCGAACTTAACCACAAGGCCACTGGGCCGGCTCTGAGTTCTTCCTTTTTTTATCCTGGTTTTTCCAGGATCTTCTTTGAATTGTGTGAATCGGTTTTGAAGGTGGTTATAAAACAATTAGACTAGAAAGGCAGCACAGAAAAGTCTTACCTAATACTTGTCTACTTAAATTAGGAGCAACTAGGCTGTTACTTCATGCTGTTAACATCTGTTCTATGATCCCTTTAGCCAAAGATGGTGAAATCCCAGTTTGATAACCATGTCTTAATTTCACCGATTTCATCAGATCCTCAGAACCGGAGAGCACTCCCCCCCGCTCCTGCTCTGAGGGTGCCTCTGGTTCAGGATCCCACAGCTCTGAGCTCAGCGCACTCTAGGCCGCCTCCATTCCCTCTTCCCTTTGCATCATCTCCTTTCTCTCTCCATTGCTCAGGTTTCATCTTTCCCCCATTACGATCCAGATCTAGGCTCCTCACCTCCAGTTCCTGTCCTGAACTATGAAATATCAGTAAGTGTTTTAATGAATGATATTTAGTCTTTTTTCTTAATTTTACAAAGCAGATGAACTAAATGTTCTATATTTGTTTCTTGCTAGAAGTTTTCTTTCCTCTTTTTTTTTGACAGATCAGAGCCTTTTTCTAGAATGAATAAGAAGAAGGAGAACCAGGAGGAGAAAAATGGGGATTTCAGTAAATCCACCTTTTATTCCGTTTGTTCCATTTTGCCTGAAATAGGTTTGATGGTGAATTGGCATTTTAAAATAAATATTCTATTACTCCAATGAGAGGAAGAGAACACACTGACCTATGTTTTGAAGCAAAATGCAGATTTGGATGGAAAATGCGTTTTTGACGATGTTATGGTAACTGTCTTATTCTTTGAACATTCTTTTCTGGAAAGAAAGAAAATAAAAATAACTTTTTCTTTCTTTCCTTCCTTCGTCCCTCCCTCCCTCCTTCCTCCTCCTTCTCTCTCTCTCTTTTCCTTTCCCTCCTTCCCTGTCTTCCTTTCTTCCTTTTTCTCACATCGTTAAATACTTGGTGTGTCAAGACTGTGCTGGGGCAGGTGACACCATGAGCATGGCCTATGCCCTCAAGGACCTCATAGTGCAGTTGGGGAGACTGATAAGTCAAAAAGCAGTTTCAATTCCTTGTCTAAGTGCCCTCAGCTAGGGTTTTATGAAAGCTCTCTTATGGAGAGATGCCTGACCGAGACCAGGCAGTGTCCTCTCAGCAGAAATCTGAAGACTGAGGAAGCGTTAGCTGGGAAGATAGAGACAGGAATTATCCTAGGGCACTGGGAACATCAGGAGCAAGGCCACAAGGCAGACAGAGCACGGGGCCTTCAATGTGACTTTTCCTGTCACCTTTCCCGACCTAATTATGGAGACTCTTGTGAGTTCCAGGGGTGTCTGTGTGTGTGTGTCTGTCTCTTTAGAAGATGATGAAGAGAATTATACTTATCTAGAGAACATAAGATTGTCTGAGAATTCTGCTTAAAACTTTCTGGAGACGAGAAACGAGCATTTAGTATACAGATGATGTAATAAGAGCTACTATTTCCTGGGGATTTTAAGGTGTAGCAAGCACTGTGCTAAATGATTTATTGTAATATTAATTTAATTTGGGAAGGCATTATTATTATTTGGTTTATAAGTGAAGAAGTTAAAGCTCAGAGGGTTTAACCATCTTGCCCAAGGTGCCATAAGTAATAAGAGTTTGAGGCAGGTTTCAAATCCAGCAATTTGATTTGATAATCTACCCTTTTAATAAAATCTTATGCTGTCTCATGAAAATACCAAAAATTAAAGATCTAAAAGAACAAAGACAAAGACACAAATGAAGCATACTTAGGAGGAGGAGAGTCCACAGTTGCAGACTAACCTTCCCCAGCACCCGCCACGTGGGAGGTGCCATGGGGGCACTGGGCAGATATGTGAAACAGCTCTATTTCTTACATAGTTATTCTTCTTACATAATATCTTATGTAGCTGTTTCTTATATAATTGTTTTACTTTTATATAATATGTCATATGTTTTATAATAATGGTCTTATCTCTAATATTTTATAATTTATATGTGGAGAGAAGAAATATGCACATAAAAATAATTCATAATATGAGTAGTGATAATCATAAATAGCATTTGAATTGAGATTTTCAATTTCTAAAATCATTTTCACATAAACATATTATTTGAGTTTCACAAAAGTATGTAAGATGGTTATATTAGTCAACTTTGGCTGAGACAAGGCTTGTAAGAACCCCCAAATCTTACTGGCTTAGAACTGCAAACAGTTTTTTTCTCTTGACCTTTGATCTGAGGTTGGTTTTGGTCTCCTGATCTTGTCTGGGCTTGCCTGGCTTTGAGGGGCCATGCTTGACTTCCAGGTAGATTTTGTTCTACTTCACATGTCTTCATCCTGAGACCCAGAGTAAAGAAGTGGTAGCTTCCTGGGGCATGTTATCCCTGGAGTGGATCACAGGACCACAGAAGAAAGCAAACTAAACCACAGAAGTACATTTGAAGCTTCTGCTCCTGTGATGTCTTTTAACCTTCCATCAGCCAATCAAGTCACGTGGCCAAGGCCAGCATCAAGGGGAAGAGGAAATGGACTCCACCCACAGTGGAAGGCACTGCAAAGTTACAAGGCAAAGACGTGGATGTGTCATCCTACTACAGGGAGGAAAAGAAATGGGAACAATACTCCTCCTTACAAATGGGGACAGAATCCCAGAGTTTAGATGACCTGCTCTTGATTACAGTTAACAGGTGGAGGAGCTGAGATTCAGGTCCTTGTCTTAGGTTGCTGACTTTTGTGTTCTTTGCTATGACAGAAAAATGGTCTAAAAAGAGAAAGTGATTACTTAAGGTCAGGGAGTCTGAAAATTTGGGGGGAGAGGTAGGATTTGATACAGATGTTGGAAGATGTGTAGGTATTAGGTAGGTTAATTGTCCTGAGAAAGTCCCTGGATAATCTGTCCTCCTCCCAACTACCCTCCCCCCACAAAAAGAGTCCCAGTTTGGAAGATAGACTGTACAGTCACTTTAGGCTTTAACAAGTGGATAGGAATAAAAGCGTGTTCCATCGAAGAAGGTTCATTGAAGTGTGTACCTTGTGTGTAGTTCCTGAAAAGGGGCACCATGCACCTGGTCTATTCAGACGCAATGAAGAGACTAGCGTGGAATGGAGGCTACAAGCTGGGGAGCATTTGGAGCAATTCACTGGAGACGTGGTTGCGACAGATTTATCTGTTGGTTGCCAGACAGCGAAGACCGGGCTTATATTCCTAGTCAGTAGGGAGCCACTGAGAATATTGGAGCAGGGTGGTGACGGTATTACAGGTAGTGATTTAGAAAGATGAATGTAGGACAGATTGAGTAAAAGAAAGTATGGGATAACGGAACCAGTTGTGAAACAAACTCAGTAGTCTTGATATACGGTCATGATAGTCTAGATAAAACTGCAGAGAATGAACTTTAGGGGTAGGTATTAGAGCACCACGAGAGAGAAGAGCGTTCAACACCGAGTGGACATGTAGAGAAGGCAGTTGGATGTATGGACCTGGAGCTCAGGAGAGGTCTGTGTTAGGAGTATAAGTCTGAGAGCCCAGTCTTGACGTTTACTGTGTGACCTTAGACTAATTACTTGACTACTTTGAACTTCAGTTTCTTTTATTTAAAGTTGGAGAACAAAGTCATACTTCCATGCAGCAGTGAATACTCATTCCTCCAACAAAATTTTGCTATGATGATTCATTTGAACATTAAGCAAGTATTTACTGAGTTCCTGCTATTCATGCTAATACAGAGTATTTTCTTGGAGACATACAGTGTTAACTGGAAATAGGTCTACTCTTAGGAGCTTATGGCCTGGTCAGAGAGATATACTTAATGAGCCAAAAATATACAAAACACAGAGGCACAGAAAAATACTATTGAATTTGGGGGAGTTATTTGGGGTGGGAGTTATTTCCAGGTGTGGCAAGCATTTATAAAGAAAGAAGCAATGAGCTGGGCCTGCCAAAGTGCTAGTGTTTGGATATATAAAGATGATGGAAAGAGCATATTTAGCAGAAGGACTAACACAAAAATAACATCTAACTTCCAACTTTATATTCTAACAAATAACAACCCAGTGGTTAAGTTTAGCTTATCTTGTGGTTCTATGAAGAGAATTAATGGGAAATAAGCTTGGGAGTGAGGTCATCGAGAGCCTTAAAGGCTTTAAATGTTAGGCTGAGGAACATGAAGGAGACACAGTGAGAGACTGAGGAAAGAGGAAGGAAGGACAATATCAGAGTGCATTACTGAGAAATATTTGACCATATTTTAAATGAATTAGTATAAAAGGAGACCAGTTAGGAAGCTCTTACAGTAACTCATGAGACAAATATTAAGGACCTGAATGTGATTAGGTGATGACATTGGAGAGAGGAGGGTGAATGAGGGAAATGCAGACTCAAAAGTACTAAGTGGTTGGATTGGAATACGGGGCACATGAAGCAACGGAAACAAACCAATCAATGAAATAGCTTCAAATCCAAGAAAAATGTCACAGCAATGACAGAAACAGTGATGACTGGATTTGTGTGGAAAAACAATAAGTCCCATTTTGTCTTACTGGGTTTCCGGTATAAGTGGAATGACTAAGTAGTGATATTTAGCAGACAGTTGGAAATGTGGGGCAAAAACTTAGGAAAGAGGTCGAATCTGAAGGTATTAACCTAAGTATCAACTACATAGAGCTGAAGTAATTAGACTTCTTGGAATGTCAAGGAAAAAAGTCTAAACAGAAGAAGAAAAATAAATATAAGGACAATGGCAGAGAATAATAATCTTGGGAGGGTAAGATGACGTCAAGGAGACAGAGAAGAAATAGGCACCTAGAAAGACAGCCATGAAGAAGTAGTGCCACATAATGAGAGAAGGGCCCGGGCACTTTCCAAGGGAATTGTGCAGGGGCTGCTGTAGGACCCAGAGATTGGACTTGACAGTGGAGGGACCACAGAGTGATGAGGGCAGCAGCAGGCAGAGGCTGTGCTGGAGAGGTGGACACTTGAGTCTTGTTTATAGAAGGATCAGAGAAAGCTGAGGAAACAGAGTGATGAAGGGAGTTAACCTAATTAGAGCAGAACATCGAGGCCCAAGCTTGGGGACAAAAGGAGGATGGAGTGAATCTTCCTGTGGTTGTGTCAGAGATACACAGATTTAAAATATAGCAGCTTGTCCATTGGGATTTGCCAGTCTTATAAGGAATCCATAGCAGAAGTCTGGTCTTAGCGATCCCCCTGCATCTGTGGATGGCGCTCTGGATCAATACCCATTATTTAAATACTCCTGCTTGCCCCCAGTTTTCTTTTCTACCAATAAATGCTTTGACTCAATCTTTATTTTCTGAAAAGAAACCATTTTTGAAGTCAATATTCTAGTGTATTGATAACACTTCTTCGCAATTTTCTATTTTTATTTAATTTGCTCAAAACTAGGGTCATTTCCCTTGGACTGAACTTAGCCCTGGTTTTTGTGAAACCTGCATTTATGATGGCTCAGCTTTCTTGTAGAGATGAGGGTTCAGAACCTGCACCAGCTCCCCGGACAGGTGTAGTAAAGGCAGGGCGTTCACCGCATGACAACGTGAAGTGACACAGCCACAGGAATGCACGTGCCCCATCTCGGGGGACTGTCACTCAGCTAACGATAATTGGTTGCTCATTCAGTGTACCTCACTATAATAGGTACCCCTGGGAATTTTATGGCTTAGGAAAAACCTGTTCTCTGCTCCCAAGGGATCTTTGAAGGGATCCAAAACAATCCGTAAGAATAAATAATATTCTATCATGCCCTGGAAGAGGACTCTCTTCCTTCACTAAAATATTTCACCTTATAGAATCATATGGAACATGCTGGATGTTCTCAAGAGGAGAAAAGCATAGGGTAGTGCCTTTACATCTTCTGGACTTTCCCAGAAGGTAATAATGCCAGGTGCCGTGTGTTTGTATGGTCCAGTTTTCTTTGTGTGAGTCTGACTAGATGGCATCTTACTGCCTGCAGCTCTGTTAGAACTAGGGAAGGTGTTGGCCCACACGTAGCTTCCCCCTGGATAGGCGAGTTCCCCGGAGCTGCTCCTATCCATTTCTGCCCCTGCCCTTTCTTCCCCTAACATAAGTCTCTTCCTTCAGACCAGAGCACACCTTGGGCAGTGGCATTCTGTCAGTCTTAGGCTAACACTCCTAAATGTCCGATATCCCTGTGAAAATGGCACGACACTGTGGACGTCTCCATGCATGTGTAACTTCTCTGTTCTCTTAAGTCTCCCACTTCTTTCTGAAGTGATGCGTGTTCCTAAGCACCACCTCTGGTGCTTCTGTCAGTGCAGACTCCCCATTCCCTGTGTGCTGTGGCAAATTTAAGGCAGGAAGTAGAGTTTGGTGGACAGAGGTCAGGAGTGATAAATCAGACCAAGGTTCTGGCTTCAGGTTTTTTACTTTGGGTAAATTTCAATCTTTTGAGTCTTAGTTTTCCCCTCCGGAAGATGAAAAGGTTGAGTTAGATAATCTCTAAGAACCAAGGCCAGACCAAGACTTGGTGTCCCTCATTGCCAAGTGATCTGGCAGTGCTTCAAACTGGTCATCTTCAAACCACTGTTTTACTTGTCCTTAGCACAGCCAAGGTCAACACTGCGAGGATTTATTTTCCCCACTTGAGGCCCCTGTCTTCACTGGCAGCCCTGACATAGATTGAGTGTGGTCCTGGGATGGAGCCTGGTGGCACCACTCTCCTTGCTTGAGGTGGGCTGCCTCTGTGACATCGCTCGCTGCAAAACAAATGCTGAATGCCATTTTTGCTTTTCACCTTTTTTTTAGTAAAAGTGAATATCCCCATGTTTCCTCTGGTTGGTGAGAACAGGTGCCAATGTAGGTCTTTTGTTAAAGCGAAGTGGAGTAAAGCGAACTCTGGGAGAGCAGGAAAGCTGTCCTCTCCGGCCTGGAATATGCTCGCGGCTCCTCCTCCTCTTCCTCCAGATGGTCCAACACTGTTTCCTCTTATGGACAGCTCTCCTCCAGCCTCTCAGGACAGAATGAGGTGTTCTCAACAATGTGCTCCCCGTGCTTCTTTATACCTCTTGGCAAAATTTATTTTATTGCTGTAAGTTGTGTGTTTATACATCTATCTTTGCTAATAACCTGTGAGCCTGGGGAGTTAAGAATCTTGAATGTGGTTTTGGGTCTCTTATCCTTAGCTTAGAACCTGTATTAGTCAGCTGGTGTGAAAATGGCGCTGCACTCCTTAAAAAACCACCTCTAAACTCAGTGGTTGTAATGATATTTATTTTTCATTCATGCCTCTGTGGATCCACTGCGAGGACACTGCTTCAGTCTGCAGGTCTGAGTTGGCTGGGCATTCTACCATATACCATGTTCTTTTTAAAAAAATATATTTACTTTTAATTTTCCTTGCTTCTTTGAGATTTAGTTGACATATTGTGTGAGTTTAAGGTGTACAATGTGATGATTTGATACATTTATATATTGCAAAATGATTACCACCATAGCTAACACCGCCGTCCCATCATATAGTTACCATTTCTTTTTCATGGTGAAAACACTTAACATTTACTTTCTTATCAACTTTCAAGAATGTAATACAGTACTATTTACCATAATCACTGTGCTGCACATTAGATCTTGAGAGCTTATTCATCTTATAACTGAAGTTTTTACCATTTGACTGACATATCCCCATTTTCCCCAGCCCCCCCCCCCCAGCCCCTCCAGCCCCTGGTAACCACCATTCTACTCATTTCTATGAGTTTGGCTCTTTCAGACTTCATATGTAAGTGATATCATACAGTGTTTGTCTTTCTGTCTGACTTTTTTCACCTAGCATCATGCCCTCAAGTTCTATCCATGTTGTTTCTAATGGCAGAATGACCTTCTTTGTCATGGCTGAATAATATTCCATTATATATACCCATATACCTTATTCTGAGGCCCACTGGATGGAGGGACAGTGGTTATTCTTTTCACGGCAATGGCAGAAGAACAAGCATGATTCAAGACCCCACTTAAGTCATGAGCGTTATATCCTCTTGTCCAAAGCAAGACTCACGGCTGAGTCCGAAGTCAGGGGGCAGAAAATACAGCCCACTCACCATGGGGCCAAGAAAAGGGTAAGGATGCACAATACACTACAGAATTAAGTGAAGAATTAAGATCACGCAGTCAGTCTACCACAGTACTTGACAATAAGTTTGTGGTTGAATGCTGTTGAATGAATGCATGTGCGTGAATAAATTTCAAAATTACAGGTGATTCAGCAAGGATCAATAAGTGGGGGGAGGACAGGGCCAAGTGCTAATCTGAGTTGAAAGCGGTGCTACTGTCTAAGGCTGTGCCTTCATTACTAAACAGAAGTCAAGCCACGTGCCCCAGCCGTGCCAGGGCAACCAGAGGCACCAGAAAACTTCAGCATCTGCGGTGATTCCTTTCTTAGTTTAGACCTAAGCTTGGGCGAAAAGCAGCCTTTCCCATATCCTGAGAGCAGCTGTCCACGAGGGATAGAAGGGAAGCAGGGCCATTCCTCTGTGAGCCCCTGACACGGAGGACAGGCAATGGCTCCTCTCTGTCATCACCCTGCTCCTTGGTCTCCTGAGGGCCTCCCTCCCCCGACACAGATTCTCACTGCCATTAGTCAGCAAGAGACGATCCTTCTCTTTGCTGAAGAAAACCTGACACCATCTTCAACAGATCCATAATTCTGTTTATTCTAAAACGGGAGGGAAGATGCCAGGTCAGTTGGATGAGGGACAATCGCAGATGAAGGAGAGCCTATGAATGAGTTAAGATGGCCATGGAGGGCTTTACTATTTCACGTGTTTATAGAAAGTCCGCGAGAACCTCCAAGCAAGGAGTCGTGTTGCGGATACATGAGGGTTAGAGTCCTATGTGAGCTTTTCAGAAAGTCCTATGTGAGCTTTTTTTCCCAAGAAAAAGTGAGCAAAGTGATTTGAGAATTCAAGGAGAGTTAATTGGGGGAGCAGGCGGGGAAATCAGCTACCAGAGGAATCTGAATCAAAGGCAGGAGGGGAGCTGGGAGGACGACAAGCCCCCGAGCCTCCCAGGCTTCTGCAGATTGGTGTGGGGAGGCTGGTGACAGAGCAGCACTTTGGCCAGAAGCCAGAGGATGGTCACTATTTTCAGAGAAGAAAAGGGGGTGGGAGGTCTTGACTGGGGGAGTGCAGACAGGCTGCATTAGCGCCCCACCGTCGGAATCCAGGCCTCCACTGCCTTGTAGTTTAGAGAAGAGATGATGGGGAAGGCCGGATGGGGTGGGCCGCCTTAAACCCTGTGCTGCTCCAGCAGTGGGAGACACGGGTGATTGTTCCTTCCCTCGTGTGTGCACATCAACGTCCTGATAACCCAACAGTCACGAGCCACGGGGGAGCGAGAGCCAGACAGGACCAACTGCGGGACAGTAGGCACCCCAAACACGGTTCCCTCCCCCTCCTGCCTTCCTGTACACTTCCTGTAGGAGGACTGTAGCCATAGCACTTTGAGCCTAACCCTTAGGATTTTTCTGAAGAGTGATTTATAAATTATTGGAAAGCACTTGGAGAGGGTAAAGCATTTCATGACATTCCAAACCAGGCCAGGCACGGCAAATGGCTGAGTGTTGTGGGGAATTTCTGTTAAGTTTTCAAGTCCCAATGAGAATGTGAAAAGAGCGATACTTTTTCCTTTATGTGAACTTTAAGTCAGTGTGTGCATAAATAAGTAAAATAAGGCTATTTGACTTTTTCCAGTCAGAGGACTAGGAACTCCGAATTTCACCTGTATACATTTTCGTGACCTTACCTGCGCATCCCTCTCAGCTTCTATTTTTAAGTGTTTACTTTCAGTTAAAGGGAGGAGGGAACAAAAACAGTAAAAAGTAGAAAGCAAAACTTCCTGAACAAACCTGTATACTAAGTTTACTTATCTTTGCTTGCATTCATTTGTTAAAATAAACAAAAAGAAAAGACAGGAAGAATGGGTAAGGATCGCGTCAGCATCGGCACACACGTTCCGAATGCCCTGGGTCGGCTGGTGCTGTTCCAGGCACCTGGGAGCTAACCCGGGTGTAGAGCAAGACCTGTCTTCACAGAGCTCACAGCTCAGTGGTGAGGACAGAGTGAACGCAAGTGCGACGAAATGAAGAACACGGGAAAGTGTGGTGCGTACTGACGTGTGTGCGTGTGTGTGAGCAGAGACAGACACAGAGCTGTTCGTCTTTTCTCCAGGCAGGAGACGGTGTGTCAGGACCTTTCTGAAGCAATTCCACCATGACACTCGGGGGACGGATGGCCTGCACTGTGGAGATGAGGATGTGTGTTCGGTCAAATGATGGGAATGGACATCATATCAATACAAACACTGGCAGGGTTTTATAAAGGCCTCAGTCATTTTTAAGTGACCGGGCTTTGAGTGTATGATGCTTTCCCAAGTCAATATTAAAGAAGGTCTATGGGAAATTTTGTATCCTCCTTGCCAGACTCCTTCAAGTGCCAACTGAGGAAGTAGGAGTCGGCTTTCACAGTTTTAAACCAGGCGTTCCTCTTCACCTAGAGCTTGCCAACTGCTCCGATACACGCAGACAGACAGTGAGAAGCAAACGTTCGGAGTGAAGTTTAAAGCAGCTCTGGACCCGGTCTCTTGCTGTTCCAGCCTCGCATTGCCTTGTCCATCTGCCTTGCCCACCATTAGGGTCCTGTTTCAACAACATCCCACAACATGTGCACCTCCAGGCTGTCTTCACCTCTTTGCTGATGCAAGTTCTGGAATGCTCTCGCCTCCCAGCCACAACTGAGTCCACAAGGACTTCTTCAAGGACCAGCCCAGCCACAACCTCTCTCTGAGTCCCTTTCCGATGCCTCCTGCTACCCATCCTTCTGGACAGAAACAAACGTGCCCTCTTCTGGGTCCCTCAGCCCTTGGGACATATTTTTGTCATATCACACTCCAGGTCTTCCAGGTCTGTGAACAGTTGTGCCTCTTCCCTAGACTTGAGGTCTTCAAGGGCAAGTGTTCTGGTGATTCCAGGTCTATATTCCCCAAGCAGAGCATAGTGGCTGGCAGGTAGCTGGGATTCAATCAACAAAAAAGGACTGAAAAATAAATACATTTTAAAATGAGGCATAATAGTCTAGAAGAAAAAAAGAGAGCTAGGTCATCTTGGATTAGTATTCATAGCAGTTTGGAAATTCACTCTCTATTTTAATCTCTCTTTCTTTGAAACGTCAAGCCAAAAAAGTAGACTCTTTCTAGGTCACAGGACTGGCAGAGTGGCTGTGACTGCCTTGACGTTCTCTGGAAGAGAGTTCGTAGGCAGGTACCTGTACGAACACTGAAGAAAAGTCATGGGGAGATGATTATTCCATTAAGTGAACAATAAAATATAAGTCTGTATAATATGCATCAATGCATAAACAGATTTGGGAAAACAAAAGCACAAAACCAGTTTCTACCAAAAAGTAGCCTTTGCTTCGACACTTAAGCTGCCATTAATTCTCTCTTACTCAGGGTCGTCCTAGATTACTCACTCTCTAGGTCTTGGCTCCCTCACCTTCTCACTACTGCTGCCTGGATTTTCATAGTTTCACTATTTTTTAAATATTAGAAGATAAGAGATGCTAGGGAAGAAACAGGAAATTTTGAAATTAGTCAATGTTTTTTTTTTTTTTTCAGGGATTTGGTCCAGACAAATATTTGGGGATTTAAATTTATTGATTAAATATGATGCCCATGGTTTCATCATCTCTTTGGTAATAGCTATAATTTAAAGAACGTTTAAGTGCCATTTACTTCTGAAATTTTTAAAGCTAAGCACTTTTATTTTTCTTAGTGAGTATAGACCCAGGTATATGAGAAATACTGCATCTCTTATTTTTGTAAGTATTTAAAAAATGTTTTGAACTCAATTCCTGCTGCTATGGCGGGATACTTAGTCCGCAACAGCAGAACCTTGAGCTTCACTGTGGTTGCATCAAACGTCAAGGATCACACACAGCGACGACATCTTGGGGGTTTGGGGGGCAGCCTTCTAGTCTTGTGTCTGCTCTCATAGTTTATCACCCAGACATCCATTTTCCCGCCAGCATGGGCCACCTAGTTCCAACTCTGTGGCTTCTGTGCCGTGCTTGGGGAACAAGACTCTTAGCAGAAACTAGAGATCCCAGATCACAGGCAGCTGTTGCCCTGGACCTGCTGCCCCCCATGGTGCCGGGGAGCCCCCAGGCCCCAGCCGATCCAGGCCAGTGGGCCTCTCTTGCCCCTCCTCCTCCCAACAGGGAATCCCTTTTTAGTTTGAAAGAATTCTTTCTCTTTTAAGTTTCCTAAAGACATTTGCCTCTGGCCATTACTCCCTTTTCCCTCCTGGGCCTTCGGTTTGGGGAGCAAAAACCAAGAATTATTTTTCTCAAAGCTGTTTCTGCTGCTTTTGACCCTGCCTCATACATTCCTCCTCTCTGCAATAAGCAGAGTGTCTCACCTGTTTGAATTGGGAGAAAGAAAAGGCAAAAATAGAAGGAAAAAAATTTTAATCTCAAAACAGTATCCAGTTGCAATAAATATAAGAATTGCTATGTGGAAGAATGAATTTGTTCTCAGGATCACTAATCATCAGTCACAGACTCTCCACCACAGCCTGTATTTCCCTGAAAATGCAACAATTTGGCTCTCATGAAGAAATTAAGAAAACAAGGAACTGAAATTGTACCAATCTCATTCCTTACATTTCTTTAAAATACAACCAGTGATGTGTGAAATTATATAATTATTATATGAATATAATTTGTTAATTAATATTTCCACTGATAGTTAATTGGAGAGTTCTTGCTTGGCAAATTTTCATACTACTTTTCACTCCCTGAGGTGACATATGTCCCTCACTGTTGTGTGTGTTTTTGGCCAAAATTATGATGCTTGTCTTGGGAAATAGTTATAAACTTAATAATCAATTTTCATTATGATTGCTCCCCTCTATCAGGAACACTGAGCTTTGGAAGGAAGTTTTTTTTTAAAAAAAGAAGCAAAACACATCAGAATTTTGATTCTTAGAAAGATTACAGTGAAAGTATCGCCTTAAGATGAACCCAGAGAAGCAAAAGTGATCTTGTCACTTTACAGACAAGGAAATCAAGCACGAAGAAGGGTAAATAATTCCCGAGTCATATAGCTGATGGGAGAACACTTCTTATTTACTATTATCATTAACATTTTAAGGTTTATAAAGCACTTTTCTATGGTGTGCATTTTCCATGTAAACTTCACAATTCTCTAAATTATGCTTTATTTTATTCTCATTCCATATGTAAAGAAACTGGAAGTCGAAGCTAAAACCCACATAGCTAGAAAGAGCAACATGGATCTCTGATTTTAAATACTGTGCTATTTGCAGTAAACCATCAGGATTTTTCTAGATTATAGATTTTTACCAGACTATGTGACTGTCCATTTCACATTCTGCTATACAAAGTGAGAGTTACTGGTTCAGACAATACGTACCTGGGTAACCTCATCTTCTAGCGCACCGCCCCCTGCACATCCTTCTTCAGGACTCACGGGATGGGTGGCATGGATGCGCGGACCCGGGGTGATATACGATTACCAGTCTGCACACTGTGACTTGACGCTTTTCTTTTCCCATCAAGAAAGCACCGGAGTTAGCCAAACTGCAGGGCTAGAGGTCCAGTCCTCCAGATCCACGTCTGCCCCGGACTTCTGGCACTGACTACAGGGAGTTAGGTTCCAACTACAAAGTCAGAGGGAAGATTCCACACAAGACCACCCTCCCTTCTGACAACAACTGCGAGTTCAGGGCTTTCTCAAAACTACCCTCAGGCTGGAAGATCCACTTGAAAGACCTATGGAACTCACTGAAACCTACTGTGTTCACAGTTATGGCGTGTTACAGGGAAAGGATACAAATTAGAACCGGCCAGAGGAAGAGACATGTAGGGAGGACGCCAAACACAAAGCTTCCATTGTCCTTAGGATGTGTCACCTCCTGCCCCCATCAGTGTGCAATAATACGCGAGGATATTGCCAACCTGGAAAGCTCCCCCTAGCTTCGGTGCCCAGAGTTGTTACTGGGACTCCATAATGTGGGCTTGGTTGTTTGATTGGTTGACTACGTAGTTGAACTCCGTCTTCAACCACCCAGGAGGTTGGGCTGATATCATGTGACCCAGGGGCCAGCCATGAATCTCCTTGTCAGCATCATCTGTCAGGGGTGGCCGAGGGGCCACCATGAACAACAAAGACAATCCTGCCACTCGGAAGTTCAGGAACTTAGAGGTTACTCCCAGGAGCAGGGACAAAGGCCAGCTTCTCCTTGGGAAGGCCAGAGTCTTTACTCCACGAGAGATATCAGAATGGAATGAGGTACTGACATTATTTGAAGGAGAGCTTTGAATTCTCTCTAATTTGTTTCAATAAGTGAATCAGCCACAGACCTCAGCATGTTAGTAGTAGTACCCTAGTACTACTACTAGTACCCTACCTCCCAAATGATGGCCTCATATCAGCATGTCTCCACAACGAGGCGAGGGCAGCTGCTCCAGTCACTCGGGGACACAATCACTCCCCTACTTCTGCACAGTGCTCACACTGTCACCTCTCCTTTGTCAGCACTTCTCAACACTACACATGAAAAAGTCTTATTCTTAGTTAAGACCAGGTTCAATTGGTATCTCCCTTTTGAGGCCCTTCCCAAGCTCCTCAGGCAGAACTGTCTTCTGTGGGCTAGAATACAAATATTGGGAAAGCATGGTCTTGCTCTAAGAGGCATCAGTCCATCTGTTCCCTTAGCAGACTGTGAGAATTTGAGAGTAAGTACTATTTCTTATTTATTTTTGTATCTTCAGTCTCTGGCCCAGTGACTACACTCAATTAATATTGTTAAACTGCCCTGTAATAATAAGCAGTCTCACTGTGCTATTCAGTAAATGACCATTATAGATTCTCAAAGGGCAGGGTGACATGATGAAAATGGAACCTAGGGAGATCCATCTGACATAGTATGCAAGACGAACTTGAGGAGGATTGTACTAAAGGAAGGTCAACAAACAGGAGGCTCTGGCAGGTATTTGGGACAATAGTCCTGACCAGTGACACTTCAAAGGAAGACCTCTACCTGACAAAGATCATTCAGCAAATCAACGTCAGTCAGTTGTTGGCCAATGTCTGCCTTCACCTGTGTGGGGCATAGATCCAGGATGTGGTAGCTTCTCTTTGACCAAATGCCATGCCCCGAATAAAGGGGCCGCTGTGTGTTATTAGCCAACACTCACAGCGGCTGTCAGACTATATCACATCTGGGATGGGAGCAGCAGCTCATAAAGAAGAGTGGGTCACCAACAGCATTTGCTACAGTCAACCCCTTTAAACTCTCAGAACCACTTGCTTCTCAAGTAAGTTTACTCAACTCAGGCACAGCTCCTGGAGATTTTCTGGGTAGTCACAATTCTTGGAAAAACTTGTAAGAAGAGTTAGTAGGAAAACTAGAGTTTTCACTGCACCACTGGTCCTGAGTCTGGGAATGATACTCATCATCATCCTCACCCCGCTGGTCTAGGCGGCTTGCCTAGAGGTTGACCCAGACCCTGACCCTGAGGGGTCTCAGCTCAGTTACCGTCTCAGATTATAACTGGTCATGGCATGTCAACAGATGCTCTCCAGAAGATGACCTGAGTGTCAAATATATTCCTTCCTGTCCCTATTAGGTAACACCAGTCCTACTTCCTAGTTATCGGGATCGAATTGATTCCACCTGTTAGAGATAATATTTTTTTTCTTTTCTTACTGGCACAAGGGGCCCGATGTATTAAGACGGTAGCTACAGCATAAAGTTCAGTGGGACTCTTTCTGAGTTCCTTGGGGGAAGCATCCCTCTCCTTGGAACCAGGAACTCTAGACCTACCGAGTCTAAAGTTGAAGAGAGAGGAAGCAGAAATCCTCTGGGTAGGTAAGTGGATGGAGTGGTAAGCAAGACCACCCCTACTGGCACTCCTGTTTCCTGCACCTGTATATTCTATATATTGGGAATGTGGTGCCACATAATGACCACTGTTTTAAGGTACATACCGCATCTTGAAGAATGCCACCTCATCCTTGTAGGATGTCCCCTTCCAGCTGTGCCTTGGGTAAGACCTCAGGGGGCCATTGCAACAGCTTCTGTCAGAATGGCAGCTTCTGAATGTTGTGGTATGTGATTAAGACCAGTGCATCTCATGGTCCTGTGCCCATCGCCATAATTCCTTTGCCATAGAATGAGTCCCTCAGTTTAAGACAATATCATAAGAGACCCCATGTCAGTTGCTCAGATGCCCTGTGAGTCTTTGGAGGGTGCTGGCAGTGGTACTCTAGGCAGGAAGACAAGTTTATACCCAATACATGTCAGAGAAGGTCACGATGGAACAATGCCCTTCTTAGGACATAAAGGGCCTAATGTAATGGACTTGTCACCAGTTTTCTGGTTGCTTCCATGTGGGGAATTCGGCATTGAATTTTCTACTGGCAGGTTGGGCACTTATGAGCAGCAGTAGCTAGATTAGCCTTTGTGAGAAGAAGCCTGTGCTCTTGGGTCCATGCAGAGCTTTCATCTCTCCCACCCCACTTACTCTAGTCATAAGCCTATTGTACAAGCACCGAGATGGCCAAGGAGAGAGGCTGGTTGACACCTACCAGCCCAATTACCATGTGGCTTGGTTATTTCATGCCTCTTCTTCAGTGGATGTCTTTTATAAACATTAATGTGTAGCACAGAGATCCTAACACTTTCTGCTTTTAAACATAGGTCCAGCCAGTTGCTTGTTTCCTTGAACTGCCTTTTCCTGGTCTTGGAATCTTGCCTCTTCTGTGGTCCTGACCAGTAGGCTATGTCCTTCATCACTGCTCATGAGACTGTAACCTTTGGGGACTTTTCTTTTCACTCAAAGTAGAGGAACAGATGTGCAGCCCAAAGATCTGCCCTTTGGGAGGACAGTCCCTCATCACTGTATTAGGAGTTTTTCTTGAGTGGGGGCTATCACACAACAGTGACCCGCTGGTACCCACATACCATGCCATTCATGAACCAACCCCTGTGTATGGTGACTTGAGTAAATGACCGTAGAGCCCTTTAAGAAAGACAAGAGACCACTTCTGAATACACGCTGTGGTGTTTCAGCTCCTTCTTCACCAACACCTTGCCTCTCCTGTGGTTGACAGGTTTTTGGTCTTAGGACCGATATAAATCTGGAAACTGACTGAGGATTTGTGATTTTCCATTTGGGCAGCTGATCTCAGGCTTCTCATTCATTCTTTTTTTTCTTTTTTGGTGAGGAAGACCAGCCCTGAGCTAACAGCCGTTGCTAATCCTCCTCTTTTTGCTGAGGGAGACTGGCCCTGGGCTAACATCCGTGCCCATCTTCCTCCACTTTATATGGGACGCTGCCACGGCATGGCTGACAGGCAGTGCATTGGCGGGCGCCCGGGATCCGAACCCGCGAACCCCGGGCTGCCAAGCGCGGACTAAACCGCTGCGCCACCGGGCTGGCCCTTCTCATTCATTCTTGATCTCTTTTATTGGTGGCTCTTCTTTCTTGCCTCTGGAGGCATCATACTCTATGAGTCACCTCTGTTGATTCCTGAAGGTCAGCAGCCCCCCTGACACACATCCTACTCCCATTCTAGGCACTGCTCTTTGACCTTGCTGCCATCTAAAGTAACTCGGTTCACTTTACTTCTGAAGTTAGGAGCTGCCACCCAGTCTCTGGTTGTCCAGGTCCCGTCTTCCCCCTTGGTACCAAGGAGCATCTCTTCTTATTAGTCCCAGCCTGCAAAGGACAGCCACCCGAGTCCTCACTGTGCCGATGCTCCTCCTCATTCTTCATCACCCTGGGAAAATCTTGTCTGGCATGAGGTGAAGGCTTTGGTGGATGATAAAAACTGGTTGCTTGGGAAATTGGATTGAATTTATTCAGCATTTTTTTCCAGAAGGGAGAGAGAGAGATCTTGTACATTCCACTTATTAGAAATGTTCTCTCTGCGGTTGGGCCGGAATAATTCATGAGGCTTTTTCCATGACTTGAGGGAAAAATTTCATAATAATATGTAATTTTATTTTCTGTTATTCTAAGTTTAGAAAGCATCCTTCTGATTATTCACTTAGTCTCCAGATACCTTGTTAATGAAAGTTAGTGCCCAGAATAGCAGGCATGTGGTTCTATTTGCCAGTGCTCCCTGGTAACCTGATAAATTCAGATTTCTAGGCCTGCAAAACTCAGTGCCAGCAGCACAGGAGCGATTCATTCAGTATAAGACAGAACTGAGTTCTCCATTCCCGAGCGTCCAGGCAGAGGTGAAGAGCCATCTGTCTTGGGTGTGGTAGAGGAGATTTTTGCGTTGGACGGAAGGTTGATGCCTCGTGAGGAGAGTTTGTTTGCCGTAGTAGTGGGCCAATGATGTTTGACAGGGTTAATTTTAAAACTGCCATAGTTGCAACTAGTCTTTGCAAAACTGTGTGCTACTGCTAAGTGTTCTGTCTTCTGTTGCTAAACATCCTGGCTCTTCTGAAACCTCCCGCCAGGGATGCCTGAGGTTCAACCTTGACACCTAAACAGCCTCCGCAGATGCCGCATCTGCATTGTCGGTGGACTGTGCTAAACACACGGAACTTCCGACCTGGGAGATCCAGAGTGCAGCTGCTCTTGCAGCGTCGAAAGGGGACTGGTTGCACTGATGTCCGTGGGGAGAAATCTGTGCAAAAAGGTAATGATAGCTGTAAAACTGAATCTTTATTTGCTACATGGATGCAAGCAGGTAACAACATAAATGCCTTGAGCACATGCTGAGATTGCACCTCAAGAAGTAGAACAGCTGTTGGAGGCTGAGAAGCAGTAGCAGTGATGCCGCGATGCAGTGTCAAGAAGATGAAGATGCACCAAGGAGCCGACAGGCGGTTGCAAGAGCAGGGGTGCTGGAGCCACGTGGGCTCCTTCCATCCAGACTCTATCACCAGGCAGCCCTGCAAAGTCTGAGGACACGGTACCAGCTTCAAGGCTGTGTCTTCATCTGTTAATGAGGAAGCAAACTTCTCGTGTTGCTGTAATGACTAAATTAGATGACGTACCTAAGCCTTCACACGGTGCTTACGCACTTATGTTATTATCAACAGTGCCACTATTATTATTGAT
The DNA here is from genome assembly GCA_031878705.1 of Tapirus indicus. Classification (NCBI taxonomy): domain Eukaryota; kingdom Metazoa; phylum Chordata; class Mammalia; order Perissodactyla; family Tapiridae; genus Tapirus; species Tapirus indicus. The sequence continues at coordinate 153,908,299 of CM062919.1, forward strand.
AAAGTTCAGAAGCATAAGTGATTACAAAGCTTTGCAAATACCAATCACATCTAAAACTCGGAGGTCTGATTGCACATTTTGTATTTTGATATTTTGTATAAGTATCAGTAGACCTATTAGCTTTATTGTTATTATTTGTAATCTATACTGTCTGCTTGCAGATCTACACCACTGGCACATTTACTTTCAAAAAGGAAATATTATATGTAAATATATTTATATATTGAATCCACATAGTCATATATTTTTCTGTGATATGTATCTCTACCCATATGAAATATACATGTATATGCTATATGACATGTGATGTGTGTTATATTTGTGATAAATCACATACATATCACATACCACATAGATGTACATGTATATTTCATATAGATAGAGATATATACCACAGGAATATATGTTATTAAATTTGTAAAAATAATGACCTTTATCTCCTTGGAGTCAGCTTCCCAATATACCCATGTCACAGCAGACATACAATGCTGTTGGATCAGCTCCCTGGGGTCAACTGGGGGTTGACTACATTGATTTAGGATGCACAGGACGGTGGGCATTCTGGCTGCCCCAAGCCCCGGGAGATATTTGCAACCTGACCATCACCTAGGATGTGGTAGAAACTTACAAAAAACATAATCTGAGGCAGAATATCGGTCTCAAAAGAAAGATAGAATCGTAGAAATTTTGATTTAAAGTGTGGATTTTTCTACAGTGCTCTTTTCTGAGGGCCATGTAGCATTTACTTAAATCCCAGCAACAGCAGGGACTTCCCAACTTTCTAAAGCGTCATTTCATCTTTAACAACTTTATTTTGTGGAAAGTTTCTTACCATATTTAAATCTGCAAACCCAACTCTCCCTTCCCCCACAGCTCACTTCCTAGTCCTGCCTCTGTTGTGGCAGTTCAGAAAAACTCTGCTCCCTCTTCTGCTTATATGTAGATATTTTGTATATTTCCTTGGCTGCCTAACATTTGAACCTTCCTGTGTTTAGAGAATTCGCTGATTTGTGAATTTGCGGGGGAGTGGGGAGAGGCAAGGGCCGAAATATTCATTCCCAGTCTCCCTTAGCTCAACCTTAAATCTGGTGCGAGTGACTCAAGAAAAGAGGGCCACGACAACGCACTGTAACAGCAAGAGTGGAGAGAGCTTGCAGGGCTGTGCTTCTAGGGGCGGCAATGGTGTCCAGGGGTCAGAGCCAGGGCAACAGAGTACAAGCCATGAGGTCACATGTCCAGTGGGGTGGCCGCAGTGTGTGCTCATTGGACTGGTTTTGTGGGATGATTTGGGATGGCATCCTGGCTGCTATTAAACCTTCCCGTTCCTGCCCACTTTCCAAGCCTTGTTCTCCAGCCTTATCAGTGATTTTGTGAGCTACTCCCAAATTTGCTTTTCTGCTTAAGACTTTCCGAGTCCATTTCTGCTGCTTGCAACTAGCAACCCTGGCTGATACAGCATGACAGCCATTCAAATAGTTGGAGACAGCTGCTGTGTCTTCCTTAGTCAGCTGTTCACTCTTCTCCAGAGATAGAAGCAGTTAATACCTGTGTCCTCAGCAACATGTATTGTTTGCATTCATGTGAAAGTCTGATGACTAACAAAAAATTTTAAGAAAATTTATAAATTTGAGAGTTTTGGAGTCATTCACAATCTGCTTGTCTCTGCACATGGAAGAAGATGGTTGAACTTCTTAAATGTAAAATATGGACTGTGTCCTCTTTCTGAAAGTTCCTATTCTCCTCAGAGGAGAGCGGTTTTCCCTGGAATCTTTCATGGTCTGCCAAGCTGTGGAATAAGATGACGCTGTAACCTATTATCTTGTGAGCAATTGGATGACTATGAATCGAAGGAAATTATGGATTAATTGGACTTCAGAAAGGATGCTACCCATGCATTCTCTGTGTAAACTCTAATTTAAAAATAAGGTACAATGTAGAGAGTTTTCTACGTGCCTTTCAATAATCTAGGTGCTTTATATAAGATTTCTTATCATTCAAAAAATACTTCTAGGTAGATTTAAATCCTACTTTCAGATAAGAAAACAGGCCCAGAAAGGTTGAGCAATTTACCTCAAGGTCTGAATGCTGATGGACAGATTGGAACTCCATGTGTTAAGATTCCAAAGCGCTTCCCCTTGCCACACTTCTTCCTAAACGTGTCAGTGTTTACGTGACTCCTCACAGGAAGCATCAGATAAAACGGATCACCATCCTCAGTATCGTGTGTTATCAAGATGAGCTAAATATATGGTTGTAACTGTGTGTGCGTGTGTGTTTTCCTGTGTGTGTCACACTAAGATGTTTTTGAACCACTCATGGGTGTGACTTTCAGACACATGTGAGTTTACACTGTTGACCTTTAAATTGAAATCTATAAAACTGCTCCTGAAAATTCAACAAACCAGCAAAATGGAATTAGGACAAAGATCAAAACTTTTTTAAAGCTATAGCTTTATATTTAATATATGTTTTTATAACCGTGAGTGCCTTAAATTGCACCAAAGGAAACCACATTTATTACAATTAAAAGACAAATTTTCAAGGGATAAACTAAGTACTTTAAAATTAAATGACAACTTCAGAATTTCAAATAGAGTAAAGTAAAGAGACTCAGAGGAAAGAAGTAGATTCTGTCTGGCTCTTTTGCACACACGATGACCTTAAGTGGACTCCATATCAGAGACTTGGTCGTACTACTGACCGCCAGGAGCTACATGGGTGACCTTGGTAATTCCTTCGTCTCTTTGAACCGCGGCATCCTTATCTGTAAAATTAATGGGTTAAGCTCAATGATCTCTTTCAGCCCTAAATAATTATATGATTCTAAGAATCTCTGCACATAATTGGAGAAACAAATCAATAACTGTTAGTTTTATATGACCCTATTAATTTTATAAGTCAAAACTATATTCCTATTGTTAGCATGTTAGAAAATTAACTTAAAGGTCTCAGCAAAATTTGTTCCCATTAAAAAATTAGGTTAAAAGATCTGGTTAATTTCATATAAACTTAAATCTGTCATTAATTACTAGATACATTTACGTGAACTATAGGTTATATGTAAATATGCATGTAACGTGAAGGAGAATTTATGTCTAAATATCAAATCTGCATGTGAAGAGAATATCTCAGAAGAGAAAACAAAAACTGATTTTTATTCTTCAAGTTAAAAATACCATTTGTTTTATGACAGAATATACTTGTTCATTGTAGTAATATTAGAAATTACAGATAAAGCAAAAACACTTCTACAACTCCATCACCTGGAGATAGTCATTATTAATCCATGTTAAATCTACTTAAACATTTTCTTTTTTATTCCTTGCTCACAAAAATGTTGAATCACTGTGCATTCTATTTTATAATTTGCCTCTTTCATTTTAACAATACACTGTAAATGTCTTCCCATATTAATAAATATTATCTAATGCCATTCTCTATCTTCTTTTCAAGAGCAATTGCTAATTCTGCACCCTTCTTCCAGAGTTAGCCAGTCTAAGAGAGCTCTGATCCATTCAGCCAGAGATCCAGACCCGGAGCCGGAAACGGTACACCTCCCCACCACTTACCTGAGCCCCTTCCTGGACCTTTCCTTACCCTGGGCTTTCTGAGACTGGATAAACACGGAAACAACTTCCTGTGTGGTGCTATACTTTTTAGGACTTTAGACATTATCTAACAATATGACAGAGTAATACAGTTTGAAAGATTTTATGTAACTTTTTAAATTTAGGTTTATGTAGTCAGACTTATGGACTCTTACAAAGTACTCATAGGTATTGTATCTAAGCACGGTTGTCTCAGTACTGTCCTCCCCATATTTAACTGTCCTACAGTAGCAACACATGCTTTGGATAATTTCAAAGCTGCTCTTCCAACAACATCACATACAAATTAGAATGAGGTTTAAAACAGCATAGCACCCAACCCAAAGGGGGTCTGTGTGTGTGTGTGTGTGTGTGTGTGTGTGTGTGTGTGGAGGGGGGAGGATATCAATGAACTTTAAAATGAATTTTTGTCCACCTTAATGGGCTTAATCTCAACTGTGAACTTTTTTTCCATCTCTCCCAGACTATTCCTAGCTATTTTTTAGAATATGTTTATGAATTATTTTTCTGGTAGTATTCTTTGAGTTCTCAGAAATATCTGTAAACTGTATGGGAATTTCATAAATATAACTGATATTTGGAGCTGTAGTTTGAAATGGACCTTTTATATCCAGATGCTAAAAATAATGGAGAATTTATAAAATTGTTTTTGAAATATTTATAATGCATCTTTTGTTTAATTGCATTTAGGTTTTGAACAAAGCATTTCTTTTTCGTAATGTACACATATCATTCAGTATCTGAAAATAAATTGTTGTTGCTTGATACAATCAAAGTAAAGTGGGTCTGTATCTATAGAAAGCATAGAGTGAATTTGGAAGAGGTGTTGGAATGGCCACAGCTTGTGCTGCTTGACGGAAAACCGCATTTTGAAGAAACCCACATACTGGTACTTCTGGAGTTCGCCTTATCGGGAGCAGGGATAGGCAGGGCTGCAGACAGGCAGAAAGAAGAGGTGTCAACGGTCAGTGAAAGTCTTCTCTCATCGTGGCCCTTTTCTTTCAGAAACCACGCCCAGAGAAGCAGATTATCTCAAATATTGTCACTCCAGTCATTGGCTTTAGGTGCCCATTCCTTCCAGGTGAGACTCTCTTCACATTTATCCAAGTATTGTTTCCAGGAATTTCCATTTGTTTCACAAGCACTCACAGGCTCCACCATGCGTGTCACTGCTTTCAAGTAATGCTGGTCACACGATGCTTACCTCAAAGTTATTTTTGAGGCTCATCTCTTACATTTCTGCAATTGTTTGAGTGGGTAGGGAGAGGATTCTTTTGATTTCTATTTTTAAAGGTGGCAAGTAAGTAGCAACGAATTTCAATTCATTTGCCAAAGGTCAGAAAGCAAGTCAAAGGCTCTTCTTGGTCCAGAGCTCCAACTTGCTGAAATCAGCTTGGCATTCTTAATCATATCATATATGTATCAATCAATTGGTATTTTTATTCCTCTAGTACCTCTTTGAGAATTAAAGTGACACATAGACTCTATTTCTGTGTGCAAATGGTCAATCAATTAATCATTCAATAAGTATCATTTTTAAAAAGTTTGTCTTATTTGATATAACCCACTTCTGGCTTTGAAATCAGACAAGTAAGCAGAGAAATCACATAGGCAGCACGCAAAATCTTCCTTTTCAGTAGAGATGCTACTTTTTGAGTCGGGTAGATGAAATAAATTGCTTTCACATCTTTTGACTTACACACATGGATGTTTTATGATCCAGCAACTAAAATATTCACACTGGGCAGTTTGCATAGGACCCCACTCCAGCATCGTGGCCAACCATTCAGGTCCTGAATCCCAATATAGCTTCAGAACTAGAAGGGAGCAATTTCCAGTGCTTTTGCAATAATGTTTTCACTATTTTCTAATGATTGGCTTGGTAAAAAATATCAGGAAGTATTACCCCCCAGTACTCAGGTCCATAATTTCCATCCTGCTCCCTCCACCCCACGTGGACATAGCTGGTCCTAGCTTGTGACTCTCCTCTTTTTTGCACAAACCGTTCAAGCTCCTTTGGGTCCACGGAGCATGATGGATTCAATCATTCTGATGCTGCCATCTCCCTTCACCACCCCTATTTGTTTGATAAGCCACAGAAATTTCACTTTTGAATTATACCCCAAAAGGTTAAACAGAAGTGTATCTATTTCTGGAATTTATGAACACTGTCATTATATCCTTTTTCTAAATCACCCAGCTCTTCACTCACTTTGTTCCACTTCCTGCTTTAGCTCTTTTCTTTTTTAAAAAAATATAAAAAATTAAATTCAATAATAAATGCAGTTAGTGTGGTAGGGTTTGGTAGAAATATAAAAATACGAAATGAGAAAATAATCTGGTCCTGTCGTTGTGCAGTTCACTGCGTTGTCTCCCCTCTAAGCCTTTGCAACTATTCTCTTTGTGTTTATGTTCTTTCTCTCTTCTTCGCTGGGTTGACTCCTGCTGTTTCCATCTATGCCCCACCCTGTCCTTGGCTAGCCTGGGCTGTGTTTGCGTATTTTTGTTGTTAACTCTTACAGTCTTTTCTAGGAAATTCAATAAACACTTGCAAGAAGGAAGGAAGAAAGGAAGGAAGGATGGGAAGAAGGAAGGAAGGAAGGATGGGAGGAAGGAAGGAAGGAAGGATGGGAGGAAGGAAGGAATGAAGGATGGGAGGGTGGGAGCGAGGAGGAAGGGCAGAAAATGCAGTTTTTAAGTGATTAATGAACATTAACTAAGTAACGCTATTAGTCCTTCAGATTTTAACTCCGAGGTCCTATTCACATTATTTTTATTGGTTCATAGAAAGACAGCAGGAGGCTGGTGGATGGAACAGTTGCTCACTGTAAGCACATCCTCAGATAGCAGAACCTTTTTAGTTTTGTTTTTAAAAATAATATGGTGACATGATAGTCGGTAAGCCAATGACAATAAGGCATGAGATGAGTCTGTGAAATCCAGACCCTGAGACAGGGAAGGACGTTCCCATGCTGATGTGGTGTCTACAACCATGTGTGTGACAACCACAGCTTGGTGGTGGTGGTGATGAAGGGACCATGGTCAGACATTCCAGAAATCTTTCCTTTTCATTTTACCTGTTCACATTCCCCCGAGTCTAGGAATCATCTGGATTTGCTTTCATACCATCCCACGTAACGCAGACAGAATATAGATGGAACTCTATCACAAAGACCTTAAGAAGCAGTCAGTGACTTCCTTTTTCACCTGCATGGAAAAGCACATAAATGCCCTATTTCTGTGAAAATGCCAATTATTTGTGATTTATAAAGCTAATGTTAACTCTTCACCAGATTATGTATTTCTATAAATTGCAGAATGAGAGGTGCCACCATCTGCTTCGTACCCACGACTGAGGGGATTGGTGGCTAGGTTTCCAAAGATCCCAAGGATTTCTTTAAGCACCTGCTCCTGGAGCAGCTCCCATTCTCCAGCCTCCTGAGCAGCTACCAAGAGAGTCGCCAAGGGCATTTCCTGCTTCCTTTCACATTTTCAGATTCCTGTGACGTACTTAATCCCGGTCTTGTGCCCTGTCAACTTTTAATAGTTCTAACTGCCCAACTTTCTGCTCTTGTGCGATCATAAAATCCTTTTGACATTTCACTTTCCCCTCCAGAAATGAATCCTGGTTCCCAGACATGACCTTCAGCCTCTTTGTAAACAGGCAGCAGACGATGCTTTCCCGCTCAGCCGCAGCACCCTGCCACTGCCCCTCCCCTGATGGCCTGTGGTCTCCTGCTGGACTGGGTGCTTTTCATGTCACCAAAGGGGTCTGTCCTCTGATTTGGAATTTCATTGCTTCTTTTTCTCCCCTGGTCCTTTTAGAGTTCCCTTCCAAGTACAGCAGATTTGATTCTCCTTTAAAAATTCTTGATCTTAAAAACGGAGGGGGAGGCTTTTCTTTGCTGCATCATTCTAGAAACATTACTTGTCCACTTTGATCTTGGAAAACGCTAAACAAATTTACACTGATTAGTGGGACTGCATTCTGGGTGATGCTGGGTTTTTAAAAATCACTTGCCTGCTATTTGCCCTGACCGTAATCAGAGGCTTATCTCTTTCTGAATTAATGATTATATGCTGTATTTTGCTTTCTGTCTTCTTAAATTTCTCTTGTCTCTAAACACCTCTAGCTTCTATTTGGGATTAAATCATACTCTTAATGAGGTTTAATCACTGCTTTCCACATTCTCTATTTCCTCTGAGTCCTAAATATTATTGAATCCTAGACCCATGTTCATGCCGCAGTTTCAGGTTCATGTACTCATTAAATTAGAAAGCAGCTTTGCACCAGACCCACTGCTTCCTCCACGTGATGTGATTGTGTCCAGTGCCTAGGTAGTTAGACTCCTCCACAACTGCCACCTGCCCTTTTCTTGCTGTGCGTGTCTGTGTGTCTGTGTGTGCATTTCCTAGTTCATTTCTGCCGAGGCGGCCTATAACATTACTATTATCACATTTTCAACCAATTTATAACACAGAACTCCTGTCCTTCATGGCATTTTGTACAGGAAACCTATCATTCAGGAATTATCAAATTTTCCCTTTAAACAAAGCAGCGTACCTCTTTATTTCTGATCATTCTCACCGGTGTGAGTGCCTAATGTAGAGTCGTCGTTAAACGGTCTATAAAAGCCCCAGGATTAATGAACTAACGTTAACAAGGTTTTGTTGAACAATAAGGGAGCATTTGGGTCAGCAATTACACGTGGTGTCTAGGACATCGTTAGGATACACACACGGACCCTGTGTGCTGATGACCTGGGGAAATGGCCGCATATTTTAAGAAGAAACAGAGGCCTGCGTCTCGAGGAGACTTTGAAAATCCAGGAGCCGTCTGCGGGTTGTTTGCTGCCACTGCTTCTAGGCAACAGGCAAGAGATGTTTACAGTCTGGGCTCCCCTGCCTCCACCTGCAGGAGCTCTTCATCGCTGCCGCCGCGGAGGGACCGCCCGCCCAGCTGGTCACCCCTCCAGCCGGCCCTGGGCCCCCAGCTGGTCACCCCGCCACCGCCCGGCTCCCTGCGCACGTCAATGATTGTTCACGAGGACGGTGCTGCCGGGAGAGGAGAGGATTTCTCATTCACCTGTGAGAAAAACAGCATCCGGAATAAGGTGCTCTTTTGTCCCTGATGCTTTGACTCCATTGTCACCCGCCTGCTGCTGCTTCGGGGAGACCCGGTGCAGGGGGGTCGCGGTCCTCTAGCTGAGAGCGGACCCCAGAACACGGACCCTTGACCCGAGCTTCACAAAAGCAGTTTTTCTCAAAGCGTATACCTACGCTTTCCAAAATGATAGTCAAACAGAAAGGAGTATGATTCTAATTTGCTTTTTAAAAGCATGCAACCTACGTCTATTTAAGAAACGGAAGCGTGGAAATTTTAAAGAAAGGACAACAATAGAATATCAAATTCTAAAGGTAACTCATTTCTGGCCTCAGGAAACAAGCCTTTCTCATTCTTTTGTCTTGTGGAAAGTAGGAAGGAGATATTTGGAAAAGGAAGGAAAGATGTGTCTGAGGGGAGGGAGGGAAAGAAACACTGGGGACTGGGGCTGTCAGGGCATGACTGTTCTTGTTTCCGGAATCTTCTCCAGAGCTGACTCGGTGACCAAGTAGATCAGCAGCTGAATTTAGAATGTGTCATCTCGACAGAGGCTGGGTGCCAGTCTCGAGGGGTGTGGTAGTCAGCCTCCGTTTCTCCAGTGGAGGGAGGTGGGCTAGGTCATCTCTCAGCTCCTTTCATTCTGGCTTTCACTGATTCCTGCTTGGCTCAGACTGTGGCGCACAGTCAGTCTACGTGGTGTGAACCCGGACTCTGGGGGCTGACGCTTCTCAGTCAGCTGAAGGCTCTTCTGTGCTCCGGTTTCTTCATCAGTAAAGTGGGGGGGTACCTCACAGGACTGTTCTAATGACTTACTGAGACAACACACCTAAGTCACTAAGAACACTGCCTGGAGCAGAGTAAGCACTCAAGAAATGTTGGCTATTGTAAAAATATCCTTTCTGATGAATTAAAGAAAAGAATTGGTAACGAAAAGGCATCTTCGTGCTATTCGCTATCATAGTTAGCATCACCAACAAAATTTGGTTAGTATTCAACATTACTGGGCCTCACATTTTCCAAGTTCTATCAAAATTAGAAGAAGAAAATCCAACCTAAAAGTTACATTCAAAAAATTGAGCTTATGGGGCCGCCCGGTGGCGCAGCGGTTTAGTCTGCGCTTGGCAGCCCGGGGTTTGCGAGTTCGGATCCCGAGCGCCCGGAGACGCACTGCCTGTTAGCCATGCCGTGGTGGCGCCCCATATAAAGTGGAGGAAGATGGGCACAGATGTTAGCTCAGGGCCAGTCTTCCCCAGCAAAAAGGGGAGGATTGGCAACAGATGTTAGCTCAGGGCTGGTCTTCCCCACAAAAAAAAAAAAAAAATTGAGCTTAAACGTAGATATCTATGTTCCTTCATGAGGTCAGCATGGCACCTGTGCCGTTCATATGTCTGTGAATCCCCATCTCCTTCAAACTCTAAAGAATATTCATAACTAGGACTCATTCACTGCAAGATGCTTTAGTGAATATGACACTGGATCTTCAACCCGGCTCTTACAAGAGTATGCTGATTATTCCCATTTTACAGAGTGGGAATTGGCTCAGGGGTTCAATGATTTTTCTGATTTTCACAGCTATAGAGTGATGGACCTGAGGACTCATAAGTCTTATTTTAATTCTGTGCTTTTCTCATGTGTTTCTGACATGGGAGATGGGGAATTTGGTGGGGGGTAGATTGAAAGGATGGAGAGAATGAATGAGGAGGCAAGAGAGAAAGAAGGAAGGAAATGTGTGCAGAAAAATAAGTTACTTATGTTTGTATCCTGCAATTTATGGACTACGTTGCTGAGAGGAAACCACACAGACCCTAACATCCATGAAGTGTGAGCACTGGGGCCTTAGTTCTATTTCAAGAAAGTCAGGAAAAGCATGACTGACTCCTGGCCTTCACCCACCAGCCCAGGTGCAAACAAGGCTCTTTCCCAAGGAGCCCTTGCCTTTTCCATCTGTCTGAATTTCTCTGGTATTTCAACGATTTATTTATGCAATTTCAGGCAAAGCTTACGAGGAGAACAAAGTGAGAATTTGGCTGGAAGTTTTGAACTGTGATGCTCTAAATGCAACCTGTTTGGTTAAGGCTCTTGGTCATAGAGCACATGGAACACCTGTACTTCAGAGTACAGGGTACCATTTTAATTTAAAATTGTTGACTTTAATCTGTAAGGCTTTATTTGACTTGGACCCTTGTTACCTTGGAGATCAGCTGTCTTCCTTTACACCCTCATAGCAACTGGGAACTACTAAGAAGCATTTGGTCATAATTTGTATCTATCAAAGGCAGGTATGTGTGTGAGAGAGAGAGAGGGAGAGTGCTTCCTATTTTCTTTCCAATCAGTCCCTGTCAATGCATTTACGAGCTGTTTATCTCTAGGCAAGATGTGAACTTGGGGTCTTTCTTGAGGGCCTTCAAATATCCTGAAAGAAGAGAAGCCACGGTGTGTGGTGGAAATTATCTGCCTCACCTCCTACGGACCTTTGACTGGATTGGGAACCCAACTCTAGGACAGAGATTTCAGGAGGAGACATGGGTTAAAGTTTGGCTCACGCTTCTTGAAGACTTCCAAGGAATGGGAATTTTAGACGATCCTGAAACATCCCTAACCTCACCAGGAAAGGAAGCTGCAGTGGATCTAGTTTAAATGTTGTCCTGTCTTGAAACTGAGAGGAATTGTGTCCTCTGTTTCTAGGAGAATCATTAGATTTTTCTTTTTTCAGCATATTGATAAATACAATACTGACGTTGAGTGAAGAGACATTTCTCCATTAAGATGGAGGTTATGAGAGAGAAGAGCTGACTTTGCCTGGAGGTTAAGGAGAAGCAGTATCCAGGAGCGACACCGAAGGACTGATCAGGAAGAACCCAGGGTGAAGCTCTAAAGCCAGTGAAGCTATGGGACCTGGGTGCACAGGTGATGTTGAACCACGGAGATCACAGAAACAGAATTAGGAGGTATTATGAGGGATTTAGGATAGTTTTGTAAGAGTATGGTATTTTTGTGACTTATGTCCATTGCATTGTACAGTTCTAGAATTTACTGATCTTAGTTTGTATTAATTCAGCAACTTTCTATCATGTTCTGTAAGAACTTGCGATTGGCCACACTGAGCTATGCAAGGACATGTTTTCCCCAGCTGGTAGACTGAGTCGGTTGTAATTCTGCTCAAAACTACCTTGCTCCTCCATGGACAGAGTGTTTCTGCTACAAGGGTTATAGCACATTTTACATTCCCACCCTTAGCAGCCAAGCCGCACGACATCCCCTAGATTGGTTGAAAACCAGAAGTTTAATCTCCAATGAGTCTGTACCAAAGAAACACACAGCTGAAGGTGGGAGGTCTTATGCTGAAAACAGTGGGATTAAGTGAAAATCTACATTCTGAATGTGAGACTTCTTCCCTACTTGAATCTAAGAACAGTGGCAGCCAGGCTACATCTCCCAGGTAGGAAAGTAAATGATGTCCTAGAGGTATTGAGCATTTCAGGTCCTCTGGAGAAGTGGTCCACCCTCATCACCTTACATTGCAGAGAACCAGTAGATAAGCCCAGCCCAGGACACAGAGCAGCCAAGCAGTTTTTCAGCACTCCAACTGAAATATGAATGGACAACCAAATGCCCCAGAAATATGAAGGAGAAAAAGTCCCATAACATGGGAGATAGAGCACAAATAAGCCAATGATGGAAGAACTTTGAAGGATCATTAAACAATTGAGAGAGCACAAAACTTAAAAAAAAATTTTATGATTAAATAGTGAATAAATAGTAAATAGTAATAAATAGTAAATAAATAGTGAAGCTACTGCCACCTTGAAGTAAGAAGAGGAGGCTGCAAAAAAGAGAAAAAAAAACATATGAGGGCTCTTGGAAATAACAGGAGGGATGAAGCATCCATCTGAAGGATTAAATTATGAAGTTGACCAAATCTCCCCCAAAGTGGGAAAAGATGTAGAAAATAGGAAGAAAGATAATAAAATTAGGAGTTTACTGTAGGAGATTAACATTAAAAAAATGGGAGTTTCAAAAAGAGACAATAGAAAAAAATTAAGGATAAAACGTTATTGAATAAATCATTTTAAAACATTTTCCAGAATTTAAGGAGATAGTTTTCAGGTTGAAAAGGACTATTAAGAAGATCACAGCTCATAACTGGGCCCAAAAAGATGATTCTAAAATTTTATGGGGAAAAACAGAACACAGGTTGCATAAAAGGATGGGGAATCATAGCATCAGACTTCTCAAAACAAACTCTGGAAACTAGAAAAAAAAGTAGATGTGCCCTCAAAATTCTCAGGGAAATCATTCTGAGGGAAGACACAGAATTCTTGTGCCCAGGTGAACTCTCAGTCAAGGATAAGCATCATAAAGACACCAGACATCGAGGTCTCAGGATATTTGCCTTCTATTTGCTCTTTCTCATGTATTGACTAGGATCTGGGCTTACCAAAAGGAGGGTGTGAGCACAGGAGGAGGTAGAGCGGGCCCATGATCCAGGAATCCCCACCAGCCGGGCAGGACTTGGAGAAGACAAAGTGAGTAAAAACAGAAGATGGGAAGGAAGCAGATGAAAAAGAAAGTCAGTGGGCTCACGGGACATCATATGGCCGGACTGGGATGCTATTTGTTAGTGCCGTGGAGTGGACTGACTCCCAGCACCCTGTGCACAGCAGAGCGGAGCCCTGCCTGGTCCTCCTGCACCATCCTCTCACCTTCTCGTGCTGTATCAGATGATGCTCCACTGCTCTTCATAGCGTTTTCATGAATTAAAACTGAATATTTGGAAGTGGGTGGCCAGGTCCTTCTTCCTAGTCTGTCTAGTCTGGAAGCTCTGCTGAAACCTGTCCACCTCGGGTGACTCTCCTGGTATTTGAAATCCCAGTGGCACAGCTTTCATCATCACAGCAACATGCAGCCACTACAGTGTGACAACTGACAGACGGGTGGTGTGGTTCCCCGACCAGGAAACGAACCCGGGCTGTGGTAGTGAGAGGGCCGAAGCTTAACCACTAGACCACCAGGGCTGGCCATGATGCTATTTACATAATTTTAATACTGTTAAAATTGGATATTATTGTAACCAAAATTATTATATGACAATTGGGAAGTTGATGTGAGGAGAGGGGTGTGTGTGTGTGTGCGTGTGTGCACGCACACGCATGTGCATGCAGAAGAGTTGGGGGCAATATAAAGGAGGCAGAATCTCATCTTCCAAAGAAAGAAGTCAATAGATAATACCTAAAACTGAGAAATCAAGAAATGTCTCAATGTATATTTGAACATACGGAAGAAAATACCAAAAGAAATAGTTAAAATGATTGAAAACAGTTACCTTTAAGGAATTGAGAGACTGCTTTTTTGTTTTTGATGTTGTTGCTATAAACCTTGTGTAACTATTTGTCTTTTTGTATTTATAAATTTGATGGGAAAATTGCAAGCGGGAGATTTCCGTACTGCTAGAAAGAATAGCAAGAAGAGGGATCATGGAGGAGGGGGCACATGGAGGCCTATGTGCAGAACCATCCAGCTAGTCCTTCATACAGGCCTCAAGATGTTCCCGGAAGCGACCAGAACAAGGCAGGCCACATCCACCGGCAGCTGTGAAGTACGTGGACTACGGCAGGCACTTGGTCTAATACTTGCAGGTACCCTGGAAAGTGAAAAAATGATTAAAGGGTAAAAAAAGGAATCTGAAATGGTCACGAAGTCCTCTACTCTTGCACAAACTCTTCCTAATTATTTCTCAAAACCTGACTGCTACATTCGTGTGAATAGAAAATTCAAAAATTCCTAGTAGCTGATTCTAGTCAAAGTGTTTAGATATGCAAAAGATATTTACTGAAAAATAAGTTTCTGAATTTTCCCCATAATGTCAAAAATGTTCTTTCTATGAATAATTTGCTAATAACTCAATATTATACTGACCAAGTCTTGATTCACATGGAATTCACATTTGCAACCAAAATAACAAAGAAACTACATATAAATTTAAGAAAATTACTTACAGAAAACAGATATGTTTCTTAAAAAGGAAGAGGAAGTATCAAATTACAGATTTGTTCTGACAGAACAGATGTCAGTGTGTCTGAAAACTCTAGCCCAGTACCTGTTGTACGGTGGGCACTCAACAAATATCTTCTGAGCGAATGATTAAATAAGTAAATGAGTAAAATATTGGAAGGTATTTTGAGAAGTCCATAATCACAAAACAAACCAGATTAAAAAGGATCTATTGTCTTTAAAAAGACTTAAGTCACAGAGATTCTAGAGTCTTCATTTGAGATTCTTAAAAATCTCAGTATCATAAAATGTCTTTTTACATGTAAACTTGACCTCTAGTTTCAGAGTTTAAGATCATTTCCTCTTTTCTACCCACTCAGGTTTGGGTATGGAAGTCTCCCAGCAGAATGGGTCACGGGCAGACCTGAAGCCGGGCCAGCCAGAGGCGTGCCATGCCCGCAAAAATTCCCCCCAGCCATGTGCTGAGGCTTTGACGAACTTGGCCTGGTGAGGAGTCAGGCACACAGCCAGAGCTTCGGTCACAGCTGGAAACAGCCAGAGGTTACAAGACCTTTGAGAATGACAAGCCAAGTCTGTTTGAAGGCCGTGACCGCATCCTCACTCCGGTCAGGTGGGATCCAGAGAGAAAGGAGTCTTCCTGAGGACTTGAAGGGCAGGGGCTCGGCTTGCCTCCGACGGGTGTGCCCGCGTGTCGCCCCCTTGCAGAGCTGGCTGTGTGTGGTAAATTAGGTGTCTTTTACCTGCACTGAGAACTTACAGTCTGGCCTGTGTGTTTCGGTGTCTTCGCATCAATCACAGAATCATCTTTTTGACAACCTTGCAATCTTACAAGTAAGAATCTTTCATACATGTGGAGGCCATTCTTCCCTTCAACGTTTCTCGTCTCTGGGTGGAATGCCTTTTTTTAATGAGTTACTTTCAAGTCATCTAATCATCTTTGCTTCCACATACCTGCCACTAACATGCTCCAGCTTGTGGAAAATTCTTGATATTTTTCTCTTAACATTTTTAACCATAATATTCTTTTTTCTCTCTGTAATCCTAGGAAATGCATGATCTTTGACTCAAAGACCCACATTCAGATCCAACTTATGCCATATATTTTTTTTGCCATTTACTTTTTTGCCATATATTCTGGGTTCTTTGGAAGTTATTTCACCTCTGAAATTTTTAAGTGAAAATCATGGTTATTTAGAGAAAAATCTACAATGCAGTCATGAGCAAAGCATTTATTCTTACATATTTGCCACAAGAGTGAATGTTCAATGATGGAAACGAGATGTGATGCTTTACTACAGGGGTTGAGAAGTGGTCTTACTGAGAAACGTTGAGAAGAACTCCACAGCCCTCTTCCGTGCGTGATAGTTTTGTAGGTGACAGTTTAGCTAAGCTGAAATGTATTTCCCAGAACTCTCCTCACGGTATGGTTCTGAGTTCGGGCTGGCTACAAGAACGTTTATGCGAGATTTGAAAGACAGAAGTGAAGCTGCAGCCAGTGTGCTTGGAAGGTCAGTGCGGGACCCGGCCATGACTGCGGCTGATGCCTGTCGTCGCTGATCTGCAGATGCCTGTGGGCGCGCGGCCACAGCGGGGTCTGTGGTGCCCTCGGCTCTCACTAGATGTTCCCGAGTTTCTCTGAGCTCAAGGTCAGGTGTCACCACGTGGTTAGGTTTGGATGCAATGAGAGCGAGCTGAGGGCAGTCCCAGTCGATCCTGTGGGTTCCTGTCTATTCTTTCAGATTCCAATTTGCCTTTGCTTTCACCCGTTTCGTGCCTGGCTTTCTATCACAAACGTGTGCCCTGCTTATACTCCATGACTTCAGCCAACCACCAGACACAGACGGCCGTTTTTCACAGACGTCGTCACCAGCTCTCACAATTCAGTGTGTCCTGTAATAAATCCCTATCGCCTATTGCTCACAGTGGCTCTTCTTGCCTGATTGAATCCTAACTAATATGCCAAAGTTAGTGGCTCAATTTTCTCCTAAATGGACATTTTTTTAATTTGCTTGATGACTTTTTCTATATCTCAGGCTGAAGAACTGGTCTTGTTTAATCATTCCACTGCCAATGTGGTGTGAGCTACAAAAGCAGTGTTTGTGTCCAACTCCCACTAACATCTGTGGTTCTTTTTTTCCCTTTAGTCCAGATTTATTGTTCTTTATTACATGCCAGGGGCTATGCTAAGTGGCTGCATTGTCTCATTTAATCTCCACAGGAATTCCATGAGGGAGGCTACATTACTACACTCTTAAGAAATGAGAAGAGAAAATTTTAGAGATGACTGAGTTTTGATATTGTCTCCGTGTTACTGGAACATAGTTGGCGACTCATCTGAAAAACAACCAAGACATCAGTTTAACAGAAAATTAGAAGTGTTATTTACAAAGTAAAGGGACATGCCAAATTGCAGAAAGAGCCAATATGGGTAGTTACGAAGAATATCAGTGAGTTGTGAAACTTTATTTGCCAAAGGTCACACACAAAGGTAGGTGATGGTGGAGTCAAGAGCGAGTCTAGGATCTGAGTGCTTAGCCGATTCTCTGCACTGCCTCACATTTCAGCATCGTACTGAGTCAGTTTGTCATTTTCCCCAAAAACCTCCTGGAATTCTGATCACGATTACATTAAATATATTGATCCATTTGGGGAGAATTGACATCTTAAAAATATTGAGTCTATCAGTCTGAAAAGCTGGTGTATTTCTCCGTTTGTTTCCATCATCTTTACTTTCTCTCAACAAAT
Organism: Tapirus indicus; assembly: GCA_031878705.1. Taxonomy (NCBI): domain Eukaryota; kingdom Metazoa; phylum Chordata; class Mammalia; order Perissodactyla; family Tapiridae; genus Tapirus; species Tapirus indicus. The sequence goes on from CM062919.1 coordinate 153,925,768, forward strand.
TTTTGTACTTTTAAGTATAGAGGTTTTGCAAATCTTTTGTTAAATTTATTCTAAGTATTTTATTCTCATCATTTGAATTACCCTTCCGAGCCCAAGGAATTAGTTAACTTAGATAAAGTAACAAAATACATGGTGACAGAGTTGGGTTAGAAAGGAGTTACATACTTATCCTCCCTTTTCCTTAGCCCCAGGTCCCATGGCTGAGGGGGAGACAGGAGCCTGCAGGTGTGCAAGTGAGGTGACCTGGAAGGATTCCCAATACTTCAGGGCGTGCACCAGGGTCTTCGGTGTGACTCACGTGGAAAGTCACCCTTCGGAGGAACATTAAATAAGATTTTCCAATTATCCTGTGACCTGCAGGAACATAAATCCTGCAGACAATCCAGGGGGAGGTTTGCAGATACAGAGAAGGGAAGAAACCCCCGTGGGAGGACAGCATAGTGAATAGAAAGGCTTCCTTGGGCGTGAACCTCCAAGAAAGAGGAAAGACTTACTTTTGAACGGCAAAATTTTCAAGTTGGGCAACCCTTTGCACCTGCATTAGGTAATATAAACATCTTGAGCAAAATATAGATAAATGTCATATCATTCTACCCTGAATAGGTGCCCTGAAATATATCATTAGAGGGAACTTCAAATTTAGACTGCCTTGAATTATTTCTTAGTAAGTTGCTGAAATTTGGTGCTGGATTGCAGAGTAAAAATTATCAAATACTAATGGGAACAATGTGGAAGTTCGTTTCATAGGCCATTCAACTAAGATTGTCAAGACTGCCAGCCCATGGCCTAACTGGCATTCTCAGGTCACAGCTGGTAGAAGTTTCAAGAGCAACAGGAAGGCAGTCACCCTGTCAACATCTGGGGGGTTTGTAAGGGGTGACCTCGGACTAAACACAAGCTTCCGTCCTGCTGATTGCAGATAAGATGAACATCCCAAGCATCTGGGGTCGGTTCCAACATTACAACAATGAGAAGAAAGGAGATGACATATTCATCAGAAGCCTTAGTATTCTGCTCAGTCAGGTGAGTTTCCAGCATGAAAATAGGTAGTTACTGGAAGGTATTTTTAAGAGTGAGTAGACAACAACATGTACTTGTTCACCAGGGTCAAACTAGAAGCTATAGAATAATGATGAGTGGATGCACTAGCTGATCATAACTCCAGTATTAAGGACTTAGCAATAAAGGAGCAGATGCTGTTTCTGCTGGCTCAATTTCTAAATTCTTGAAACTATTTGCAGGTGGCAGTCAGGGCTATTTGGGATTCTCAGCACGTGTATATAAAGTTATTGGCCCCAGTCTTTCCCTGCACGGATATTTTGCCATGGTCTCATCAAGGGTGGTGTGTACTTCCTTGCTCTGGACTTTGGGCTCAGCTATGGGACTTGCTTGGTCAATGGCATGTCGGGGGAGAAGTGACAAAGTGCCAGTGCCAAGCCCAGGCCTTAAGGGCCTCAAGTGTTTCCACTCACTCTCTTTGCACCTCTGCCACCACTGTGAGAAGAGCCTCCTGGGGAGCTGGGGTCCCTGCAGCAGGGCCCTGGAGCGATCGCATGTGGAATCGACATGAGTGGTGCACCAGGTTCAGCTCCATCCCCAGCTGGATGCAGAGCCATCCAGCCCAGCCCAGCCAGGACCATCCATCTCTGAGAACAGATGATGATGTTGTTTTAAGCTTCTGAGTGCTGGAGTTGTTTGTTTAACAGCCTCACTGCAGCAATCACTGACTGATACAAACTTGGTACTGGAAGTGGGTGCAGCTGTAACTAACACATGAAATATACACCATAGGATTTGGGGCTGAGCAGAGGGTGGATTTTGGATGGAGACTGGGAAAAAGGTGAGGAAATTGGCATATCTGGAAAAATGATGACTCATATTGTGTAGAGGCAAAACATTTAGGAAAACTTCCACCTGGTAGAACTTGGAAGATGAATATTGTGCCTCACAAACTTGTAGACTCAGGCAAAATGGTTTCTAAGCAAAATATGAGAAGTGTGAGCCTGACTCTTGTAGCTGCATATAATCTATTTCTACAAGAAAGAGAGAGATCAGAAAAGAATTGACCAGTTTGTAAGCAGAATGTTATAAATCCAGAAATTTCTGGCTTTGAAAATTAGACTATTCCTCACCTTCAGCTTCCCAGCCAGTGAAGGATTCTCAGATTGAGATATGGGATAGGAGCAATGATCAAATCAATATTCATATGCAGCCTGGGGCACAGAGCAAGTCTGAGTTTAGTCTTCACACTATTTACTAAGATCCCAGGAAGAACTGAGGTGGTGCCTAGCAGACAACTTCCAGCTATAAAAAATGGCTGCTAAAAACAGGCTTTCAGATAAAAGAGGCTGTTTTCTTTAAATTTTTTATTTATGACATAGAAATCACTAACATTGATAATATTTTATACAAATCTGGCAAGCCTAATTTTTATCATATTCATTTTGAATTATATAAAAGAATCAGGTTACATATTTTATAAGATTAATATTTTAAATTTAGTAGAATACTTCGGTTTGTGTGTGTGTGAGGAAGATCGGCCCTGACCTAACACTTGTTGCCAATCTTCCTCTTTTTGCTTGAGGAGGATTCGCCCTGAGCTAACATCTGTGCCCATCTTCCTCTGTGTTGTGTGTGGGACTCCCCCCCAGCATGGTGTGTGGGTCCACACCTGGAATCCGAACCTGTGAACCCCAGGCCGCTGAAACTGAGTGCGAGGAACTTAACCACTACACCACCGGGCCAGCGCCTAGAATACTTTGGTTTTTGACCCTTAGGAGCAATTTTTATATCAAAAAAATATATAGTGTTTCTTACATAGGAAGATAGTCATAGTGAGAAAGTTTGCTGGCAGGTCCCAAGGAAGCCTAAAGTATCCAATATTAAGAGTAGAAAGAGAAGCACACATTAGAGAAAATTGTGGATGAGTATTTTGGCCCATGAAATACATTGCAAAAAATATATAGAAGACTAATAATATTTTTGAAAGATTTGATAGGAAAAAGTACTGAAAATCAGGACTGAGAGGCACTGGGCCTGCTGGAAGTGTCTGAAGACCTTTGGGCTCCAACTGTCCATGAGCAGGACACAGCCTGAGACAGGTGCTCAGCTTCCACGGAGGGCATTTGAGACAAAGTTCTTTTCAGAGATGCCAGAGAGGCGGATTGGGGAAGAAGCAAATCGAGAGGGTGGAGCAACCAACCAGGAGAATAATGGATGGGAAACCACTCCCTGGAAGCAGAACTGGGATCTTATCAAGGACTATTCCTGTCCATAGAAGAGGGGAACCTGGTTGCATTTTCCTGATGGGCTTCAAAATTATTACAGACCAAAGCCTACTGTGTGCCTACATCCTGTTCTTCTCTCTTCCTCTTTTCAAACAGGAGTGCTTATTGCAATTATCCTTTCTCTGTTCCACAGTGAGTTGTGTTTGGAGGAGGTAACTTGCATTTTAGTTCATAGGTTTCCAGATCAAAAACGGGCTCATGGACTGATGCTGATTACAAGACCCTGGGCGCTGAGCCTCATGTCGTGTGGTGTGAGAATTTTAAGGGTTCTAGGATGAAGGTGTTTTGTTTTTTGCTTGGGAGAAGGTTTGCAAGAGAGTAATCGTGGCCAGAGTGTAGATTGTGGCTGATTGAAATTTCGTCTCCAATCTTTCACCCCTTTCTGCACCCATATTCTTGCCATGGCGTCATCTGGAACATGAAGTTCCTTCCTGTGCCTCGACTGGGCCCTAGCCACGTGTCTTGTATTGTCCAGTTGCATGTGGAGACTAGTGACAGTGTGCCTGTCCTGAGCCTAGGCCTGAAGTGGCATGACTATTTTTGTACTCGCCCTCTTGGCACATCTGCCTTCTCCGTGAGAAGGGGCATCCCTGCTGCCCCTTTGGCCAGAGTCAACTGAGTGAACCGCAACCCACAGCTTGAAGCAGAGCCACCCAGCTGGGTCCCATCTAGATTAGTTGACCTCCAGCTGGTCTGCAGATCCGTGAGAACAGACTGTCGTCGTTGTAAGCCGCTGAGTTTGGAGCGGTGTGTTGAACAGCGTCGCTGTGGCAATGTGTAACTGATACTCAAGGCCTCCACACTCAGAGATGAGGAGAGGCAGGGATAGCAGCAGCAGGAGAGTGTGCATCTGCCAGGCACTCTGCCCCTGTTAGTCCCCGACTCCTGTCCTGCTCTTCCTAACCTCCTGAACCCTTTTCTTACTCAGGTGACATTAGTTAGCAGAGTACCTGCTGCCGAGGTCCAAGATGAAGTATACCACCACTGTCCTCTGCGTAAGAAGACACTGTTTGTCTTTTAGAAAGCATTCTGAACGAAAGGTAATGGCAGAAGTTTTCTCCTGGGCTGTGGATGGCCTGTCTGTGTCCCCACAACATTCACATGTTGAAGCACTAATCCCCAAAGTTTTGGTGTTTGGAGCTGTGGCCTTTGGGAAATAACCAGGTTTCGATGAGGTCATGAGGGTGGAGCCCCCATGATGGGATTGGTGCCATTACGAAAAGAGGAAGAGACCAGAGCCCTCTCTCTCCAACATGTCAGAATACAGCAAAAAGTCAGCCTTCCATCAATCAGGAAGAAAGCTCTCTCCAGATGCTGAATCTGCCAGCACATTGATCTTGGGCCTCCCAGCCTCCAGAACTGTGAGAAGTCAATGTTGTTTAAGTCCCCCACTCTGTGGTGTTTTGTTATAGCAACCCAAGCAGATGATGACATCCTATGATTTGAAAATTACTTTAAAATGAGGCATCAATGGAGTAATGTCAGCTATATGGCTGAAGAAGATGTCCCTCATTGTATCCCCCTCAACAGCAACTTGGCACCCATCCATGGACAAAAGTGCCTTAGTGGGAGTTGTGGGGTTCAGCACCGTGCGCCAAGGGCCCCAGGAGAAGTCCCATTCACCCATGCCTAGACTAACAGGCATACAGACCCTGGACTTGGCTGTGGACACCAAAGTGGCTTGTGAACTGACACCAGCCCCTCTTGGCCATGGCCCAAGGGCCCCTGGAGAACACTGTCTTAGACAGTCATCCACAGATGAGAGAGCCTTTGTGGAAGTCCAGGTTTCCATTGGAGAAGTTTCAGAACACCATTGGAACAGAAAAATACAAGTTTGGATATATTGGAGAGGGTAGGAGGAGCAGTTTAACTTTACCCACATCACCTCTCCCCAAGGCAGCACAGCTCAGGGCCAAAAGAAATCTCCTCAGCTCATGATTTCTCCCACGGGGCAAAGTGAGAGTGTGTGAGTGAGTGCCTGGCTTCCCCAGCTGTGTAAGACATTACCAAAGAGGCTCTCTCTCACCCCAACCAGCATATGAGTCGTGGGTGGGAAGTGGCTGGGAGAACAAAAGATGGGACTCTTGAAAGTCATTAATGGAACATGGATCATACTAACTGCATCATGGGCTCCATGAAAAAAACCCCATGAGTTGCTGGGATGTCCCATCCGTGGACTCCTCCAACTGGCCAATGGGCAGCCCCAGCACTCCACATGGCTCCCCTACCCATATGACCACCCCATACCCAGCTGTCTGTGTATGCTCTTGACGGCAGATGACTAGTGAGCACGCACAGAAACCTGGTGCACATATGTGGGCCAGGGAGAGACCACATATGTCTGCCCTTGCGAAGGCAACAGGGAGGCTGTCAGCCCGCAGACTGGTGTGTTGCAGGATCGAGAGAAGGCATTCAAGCAAGAAGAACGGAGCAGACATATCTGTAGAAGGTCTGAGAAAGCCTCAGAATCTCTAGCAGGGCTGAAGGAAGGTATTTCTCTCCTGACATCAGTTAATAAAGCCTGCAGGAGGTGACTGCTACTTCAGATGTGAAGATAGCAATGCAAGACTTCAAGGAACATGAAAAATCAAGGAAACACAACACCACCAAAAATTTACAGTAATCTTTCAGGAGCTGACCCCAAAGACATAGATATCTGTCATTTACCTTACAAATAATTCAAAATGGGTGTTTTAAGGAAGTTCAATGAGATACAGGAAAACACAGAAAGACAATTCAGCAATATCAGGAAAACAATACACAAACAAAATAAGAAGTTTAACAAAGAGATAGAAATCATAAAAAAGAACCAAACAGAAATTCTGGAGCTAAAGAATACAATGAATGAAATGAAAATGCAATAAAGAATATCAACAAAAAATGGATCAATAGAAAAAAGAATCTGTGAATTAGAAGATAGGACCTTTGAAATCATCCAGAGGAGAACAAAGAGAAAAGAACGAAAAAGAGTAAATAAAGTTTACTTGACCTATGAGATACAATAAGAACAAACAGTCTGCAAATTATTGGAGTCCCAAAAGAAAAGAGAGGGAGAAAAGGGCAGAAAACTTACCTAAGGAAATAATGGCTAAGAACTTCCTAAATCTGGAGAGAGATTGGATATCCAAGTTCATGAAGCTTTTAGGTCACCAAACAAACTGAACTGAAAGAGATCTTCTCCAAGACACATTGGAATAAACTGTCAGAAATCAAAGACAAAGAGAGAATCTTAAAAGTAGCAAGAGAAAAGAAGTTTGTAACTTAGAAAGGAACACCCATTAGGCTATCAGTAGTTTTCTTAGCAGAAACCTTATGGGCCAGGAGAGAGTAGGATGATATATTCAAAGTACTGAAAGAAAAAACTGCCAACCAAGTGTACTCCAACTGGCAAAGTTGTCCTTCAGAAATAAAGGGGAGGTAAAGACTTTCCCAGACAAATGAAAGCTAAGGGAGTTCATCACCACTAGAAATGCATTACAAGAAATGCTGAAAGGACTTCTTCAAGCTGAAATGAAAGGATGCTAATTAGTAACATGAAAATACATAACACATGGTAAAGGTAAGTGTATAGTCAAAATCAGAATGCTCTAATACTGTAATATAGCTATATATTTTTATAATGAATATACAGTATAAAAGAGGGGAATTGTGACACCAAAAACATAGAAGGGGAGTAAAATTGTAGAGTTTTTGTATGCTATTGAAGTTAAGTTGTTATCAGCATAGAATAGACTTTATAAGATGTTTTATGTAAGCCTCATGGACTTCAAAGCAAAAACCTACACTAGATACAGAAAAGATAAAGAGAAGGGAATCAAAGCATACTACTACAGAAAATCATCAATCTACAAAGGAAGGCTGCAAGAGAAGGAGAAAGGAACAAGGGAAATACAAAACAGCCAGAAAACAATTAACAAGATGGCATTAGTAAGTCCTCTCTATCAACAATTTCTCTAAATGTAAATGCATTAAATTCTGTAATCAAAAGGCATAGAGTGGCTGGATGAATAAGAAAACAAGACTCAACTATATTTTGCCTACAAGAGACTCACTTCAGCTTTGAGGACACACATAGGCTCAAAGTGAAGAGATGGAAAAAGATATTCCGTGAAAGTGGAAACAAAAAGAAAGAAGTAACTATACTTGTATCAGACAAAATAGCCTTTAAGCCAAAAACTGTAACAAGAAACAAAGAAGGTCATTATGTAATGATAAAGAGGTCAATTCATCAACAGGATATGACAATCATAAATATATATGCACCCAACATCAGAGCACTGAAATATATTAAGTAAATACTAATAGATATGAAGGGAGAAATAAAAAACAATACAATAATGGGAAAATTTAGTACTCCATTTTCCACACCAGATAGATCATCCAGACAGAAAATCAACAAGGAAACATTGGACTTGAACTATGCCTTAGAACAAATGGACCTAACAGACAAATACAGAACATTCCATCTAACAGCAGCAGAGTAAACATTCTTCTCAAATGCACCCAGAACATTCTCCAGGATAGATCATGTGATAAGTCACACAGAAAGTCTTAGCAAATTTAAGAAGACTGAAATCATACCAACAACTATCTTTTCTGATCACAATAGTATGAAACTAGCAATCACTAATAGGAGGAAAACTGGAAAATCCATAAATATGTGGAAATTAAACAACACACTCCAGAACAAACAATGGGTCATAGAAGAAATCAGAAAGGAAATAAAAAAATATTTTGAAAGAAATTAAAATGGAAACACAACATACCAAAACTTATGGGATGCCACAAAAGCAGTTCTAAGAGGGAAATTTATAGTGCTAAATGCCTAAATAAAGAAAAAAGAAAAAAAGAAAGATCTCAAATAAACAACCAAACTTTACACTTCCAGGAACAAGGAACAAAAATACCCCTAAGCCTGAAGTTATCAGAATTAAGGAAATCACAAAGATCAGAGCAGAAATAAATAAAATAGAGACCAGAATAACAATAGAAAAGATCAATGAAACTAAGAGCTGTTTTTTGAAAAGATAAACAACATTGACTACCTTCTAGCTAGGCTAACTGAGAAAAAACAGAGAATACTCAAATAAATAAAATCAAAGATGAAAGAAGAGACATTATGACTGATACCACAGAAATACAAAGGATCATGAGACTATTATGAATGACTATATGTCAACAAACTGGATAACCTAGAAGAAATGGATAAATTCCTAGAAACATACAACCTATGAAGACTAAATCATGAAGAAAAAGAAAATTCTGAACAGACCAATAATGAGTAAAGAGATTGAATCAGTAATCAAAAATCTCCCAACAAAGAAAAGCCCAGGACCACATTATTTCCCTGGTAAATTCTACCAGACATTTAAAGATGAATTAATGCCAAACTCTTCCAAAAAACTGAAGAGGAGAGAACACTCTCAAACTAATTTTACGAGGCCAGCATTACCTTGATATCAAAACTAGATAAGACACTACAAGAAAAGGAAACTTCAGGCCAATATCCCTGATGAATACAGATGCATAAATTCTCAGTACAATACTAGCAAATTCTACAGCATATTATAAAGATTAAAATGATCATGCATTAAAATGGTGAAGTTAGATTTGTCCCTGGGATGCAAGGGTGGTTCAACATATGCAAATCAATAGATGTGAGACACCACAGTGATAGAATGGAAGATAAAAATCACTTGATCATCTCAATAGATGTAGAAAAGGTATTTGACAAAATACAACATCCTTTCAAGATAAAAACTCCCAATAATTGGATATAGAAGGAACATACCTCAACATACTAAAAGCCATATATGACAAGACCACAGCTAACATCATACTCAATAGTGAAAGGTTGAAAGCTTTTCCTCTAAAATCAAGAAAAAGACAAGGGTACCCACACTCACCTCTCCTATTCAACATAGTGCTGGAAGTCCTAGCCAGAGCAATCAGGCAAGACAAAGAAATAAAGTACATCCATATCAGAAAGAAAGAAGTAAAATTGTCTGTGCAGATGATATGTTCTTATATAGAGAAAATCCTAAAGACTCCACCAAAAAGCTTAGAACTAATTGATGAGTTCAGTAAAGTTGCTTTTGTATCCTACAAAAATACAGAAATCAGTGGTGTTTCTATACACTAACAATGAACTTCTGGGAAAGAAATAAAGAAAACAATCTCACTCACAATAGTATCAAAAACAATAAAATACTTAGGAATAAATTTAACCAAGGAGGTGAAAGACACTGTACACTGAAAACTATAAAACTTGGATGAAAGACATTAAAGAATACATGAATAAATGGAAAGATATACTTTGTTCATGGATTGCAAAAATTGATATAAATATAAAAATTGATATCTATTCTACTCAAAGCCATCTATAGAGTCAATACAATTCCTATCAAAATTCCAATGGCATTTTTCACAGAAATAGAAAAAACAATTCCAAAATTCATATGGAACCTAAAAGATTCCAAATAACTAAAGCAGTCATGAGAAAGAAGAATAATGCTGGAGGTATCACATGTTTTTTATTTTCAAACTACATTACAAAGCTGTAATAATCAAAACTGTATGTTTCTGGCATAAAAATAAACACATAGACCAAAGGAATAGAATCAAGAGCCCAGAAATCAACCCTCACATATATGGTCAACTAATATTTGACAAACAAGCCAAGAATACTCAGTGAGGAAAGGATAGTCTCTTCAATAAATGGTTTTGAGAAAACTGGGTAATCACATGCAGAAGAACGAAATTGGACCCCTATCTTATACCACTCACAAAAATTAAATCAAAATGAATTAAAGGCTTAAACATTAGACCTGAAATCACAAAACTCCTAGAAGAAAGCAGGGAAAAGCTCCTTGACATGGTCTTGGCAACAATTTTTTTGGATATGACACCTAAAACACAAGGAAAAAAGCAAAAATAAATATGTGACTACATCAACCTAAAAAGCTGCACAAAAAAGAAACAATCATCAAAATGAAAAGGCAACCTACAGAATAGAGAAAATACTTGTAAATCAGATATATGATAAGGGGTTAATATCCAAAATATATAAGGAGCTCATACAGCTCAATAGCAAACAAAACCCGAATGATCTAATTTTAAAAATGGGCAGAGGAACTGAATAGACATTTTTCCAAAGAAAACATACAAATGGCCAACAGGTACATGAAAAGATGCTCAACATCACTAATCATCAGGGAAATGCAAATCAAAACCACAATGAGACATCACCTCACACTTGTTAGGATGACTATTATCAAAAAGACAAGAGATAACAAGTGTTCATGAGGATGTGGAGAAAAGGGAACCCTTGTGCACTGTTGGTGGCAATGTAAATTGGTGCAGTCACTATGGAAAACAGTATGGAGTTTCCTTGAAAATTAAAAATAGAACTACCATATGATCCAGGAATCCCACTACTTGGTATATATCCAAAGGAAGTGAAGTCAGTCTCTTGAAGAAATGTCTGCATTCCCTTGTCAATGGCAGCATTGTCAACAATGGCCAAGATATGGAAACAACTTAAGTATCTGTCAACAGAGAAGTGGATAAAGAAGATGTGATATACACACAATGGAACATTATTCACCCGTGGGAGAGAAGGAAATCCTGCCATTTGCAGCAACAGAGATGAAACTTGAGGCGTGAAGCTAAGTGAAATAAGTCAGACAGAGAAAGAGAAAATACTGTATGATACCACTTATGTAGAATCTAAAAAAGCCAAACTCACAGAAACAGAGAGTAGAATGGTTATTACCAAGAACAGGTTGTGGGGGAAATGGGAGATGTTGGTCAAATGGTACGAACTTCCAATTATGAGATGGATAAGCTCTGGAGATCACGTGTACAGCACGGTGACTATGGTCACTATGTACAGTATACAATGCTGTATTACATACCTGAAAGTTGCTAAGAGAGTAGATCTTAAATGGTCTCACGACAAAAAAGAAATGGTAATTATATGAGGTGATGGAGACGTTAGCTAACCTTACTGTGGTAATCATTTCTCAGTGTGCAAGTGTATCAAATCATCATGTTGTACACCTTAAAATCACACAATGTTATATGTCAATTATATCTTACGAAAGCTGAAAAAACATGAGGCATTAAATAAGTAGAATTCAATCTTTTTTTTTTTTTTTTTACCACACTGTGCAGTAATCTTCTGTTTGCCCACTCAGACGTGCTCTCCACTTTTCTCCACCTTGCTCTCTGTCCCTGGAGAGGACCTGTGTGTACAGATTAGTGAGATCCCTAACGCCCTGGCTTCTGGTGGTGTTCTGCCAATAAGGAGCCTGGCAGGAGGTCAGAGGTAGATAGGAGACTGAGATCAGGGCATTTATTCTCCTAGACCCTTTCCTTCAGGGTCACCATAGGCTGGCATTTCCCTGAGTGAGGTCACAGCTCCTCTGCCAGCAATTCTCCCTCCATGACCTTTTCCTGCTGAGTCTGGTAAGAGCTGCTCTCCTCTGGTCCCCAGGGAGGTAACATCATTCTTATTCTCAGAGGATCACCCTCTCCCTTGAGATTTTCCGATGCCCTATCCTTTATATGCTCATCCCGATTTACTGTGCTGGAACCTGGATGGAGACACAAGGAATCAGATCCACACAATGTAACTTATGGCTAGCCAATCGCACGTGAAATAATCAGAAAACAATAGTGTATAAGGAAAACACCTTTCTTAAAAATTGTGACTACTCAGCATTTACATACACACTGTCATGACATAACTGTTAATTAGATACACTTGCTATCTTGTTTTGATTTATGATACATAAAACTCTAATATTGATAAGAGTTTTATAAAAATCAGGCATGTTTACTTGTGGCACACATTTTAAATTATACAAAAGAAATTAAATGATATATTTTAGAGAACCAATATTTTTATTTGTGATAGCATGCTTTGATTTTTTTTTGCAGTATTTTAAAAAATTTTTTATCTATGTCAATAGTTTATAACACTGTGGGGTTTTAGTTGTACATTATTGTTTGTCCATCACCATGTGGATGTAACCCTTCACCCCCTGTGCCCACCCCCCACCCCCCTTCCCCTTGGTAACCACCAACCAGTTCTCTCTGTCCGTGTGTTCATTTATATTTCACATATGAGTGAAATCATGCAGTGTCTGTCCTCTCTCTGGCTTATTTCACTTAACATAATACCCTCTAGGTCCATCCATGTTGTTGTAAAGGGGACAATTCTGTCTTTTCTTATGGCTGAGTAGTATTCCATTGTATGTATATACCACATCTTCTTTATCCAATCATCGGTCGAGGGACATTTGGGTTGCTTCCACGTCTTGGGTATAGTGAATAATGCTGCAATGAACATAGGGGTGCATACGCCTCTTGTGATGGTTGATTTCATGTCCATTGGGTAGATGCCCAAGCGTGCTTTGATTTTTGACCTTCACGGGCAATTTTTCTTTTTATCACACAACTAAAGTATTTCTTGTATATATGGTTAATCGTGTTATCTGGAAATACGTTTAAGTTTAGAAAGCATTGAATACATTAAAATGTGAGCAGAATTCCTCCGTCTGTTTGGGGTCAGACATTTAAGTTATTCATTGTTAATAACTCAGGTTAGATTCTTTAGAGACCCCCGTTCTCAGCCAATGCTGGTAAAGTATATCATCCCCAAAAACCTGTGTCTTGAGGCTGTGACAATCTGGCCAAGTTAGAGTGTGAAGCTGGATGTGCACAACTGAAATGGGTCCCCCTAATTTTAAGGGAAGAAGCTGAAATCCCCTTAGGGTGTTCTGACAAAATGTAAATTCATGATGTAGAGACCTCGGCATAAAATCCCATATTTTACTTGATGGCACTTAACACTATCCTTTCCTAAAGAAAGAAATAAAGCAGGATGAAATCAAACCAACTTTTGAAAAGAGAAAATGTTTATAGAAAATATAGTGTCATTTTAAGATCAACTGATGACCACTGCCCTTCAGACTTACAGAAAACTCTTTATGCTTCCATTTGCAGAAAAAGAAATATTTATGTTGAATAAACTGTGGTCTCACACACACACACACACACACGCACATGTGTGTGTAAGAGCACAGTGGTTCCAAGACATAAATACTTCTGTTCTTCCCATTGAAATCTCTGGTTCAGTTTATTTCAGAGGCCTGGACTACAGCTCCAGCTCTGTAGCTGTCTTCGATATGACATGTTTGGGGACAAATGAGACACTAATTTCAACAGGCTACAACAGAAGGGGATAGTGGAAGTGAAGAATGAGGAGCGTAGGATGGAGATGCGACGAGCCAGGTATATTCCCTCTCCCAGTTCCTTCACAGAGGGTCTGACTTAGAGGGGTCACCATTTCAACCAGACTTCAAGAACAAAATAAGACCCCATATCTCAGGACCATCTGGAAAGGTGGTTTGGATCCAGATTGTTCAAAACAAGGCCTATGCTCCAATAAAAGTGCCCCAAGATCCAAAAATATGCCTTAAAATTGACAAAAGAGTATTATAAAGATCATGTAAACAGTTATCCATTCACAAAGCAAACCTACAGTTTAGCTTAGACGTGAGGGTAAAATTCAGAATAATTCAGTAATTTTCCCAAGGACGCAGGCTCCAAGCCACATAGGCACGTCTGACTCTTCATTTTCTTAGCCAATCAGTCATCAAGAAGTAAAGGTTTTAGCAGCCTAAATGCCTCACTGAACTATCCCATCCTTTCCACTTCCATGACCACTACTCAGCCTTTTGGCCAAGTACCTGCATACAGGATAATAAGCTCATACATTAACTCTCCAAGCCTGTTATTTGCTCTCTTCAGTCCCTGCATCATGATTAGATTAATTATTGCTAAAACTCAGCTTTCAACCTGTCACTACCTTGCTCTAAATCTTTAAGGATACTAGAAAGTAAAGTCCAAACTCTTTTACTAGCTATTCAAATCCAGTACAACTCAAAATATTAAAACCTAATGGAGCCATGAATAAAAATAATATTATTACGACCTTAAAAATCTAAGCCTACTTAACAACTTACAAGTTGTGTTTATGCACATAATTTCATTCTATCCTGTAAACATCTTGTAGAGAGGTGGGATCTGCTGTGACTATCATATTACCAGTTTCGCTAGCTCAGCATAAATGTTCTCTACCCTTCTGTGCGCCGTGCTGGGATGAGGGGAGGAGTGCAGCAGGAGCGTGCGATGAAGAGGAGCAGAGACAGGCTCTGCAAGGTGGCCTGAGGCCCCGGGCAGAGCTGCTCTGTGCAGGCAAAGGAGCCGATTTCTTGGCATCTGTGAAGAGCAAGAGAAGCAAGTGCTTGAATGTCTCAGGACAGGTTGTCTCTTCAAGGAGCAAGTGCCTCTGATGCTAGGGTAAGTGGTTGGCCACGAAGAAGTTGGCACCATAAGGTCTTAGCACTCATGGCTTGGTGCTGTTGGCGCATAGTGTGAGATGAGAAATACAAGAAGAAAAGTGGACTTCGGGAGAGGAAGTACGAAAGTGACTTACCAGAATAAGAACCTCTTTCCACTCTTCTCACCAGCCCTGCCTCCTGTTACTTCCCAACAAAAGACCCCTGCCCATTCAGGCAGAGCCCCAGAGCCATCCCCTTCAAATGCCTTGTTCCTTCAATCTCCTTGCCTTTTCCTTATGGTGCATGAAGGATCACAGTTAACCTTAGATTATCACTCATGATACCTAGAGAAGGAGTTCAAGAACACTCATAAACAGAAACAAGAATTGGCCAAAAAAAAAAAGTCAGGTAAAAGGTCTAGGGAGAAGCTTGTCTTTATGTTTTTCTTGTGTTGTATCTGCCTTTCCTGTATGTCAGCTCCGTTATTTTTGCTGCCCACTGATGATTCTCCCTCTGCAGGCCATAGTCCAAATCCAAAGAATTGGCTTATTAATTACCAGTATTAATCATTGGCAGAGCTCTTCATGCAAAGCCTGTCCATGAATTACTGCCAAGATTGCAGACAGCCCACCTTTGTATCCAGTGCCCACCCTCAGTCCAATACGTGAGCTTAAACAAGAGTCTTGGTGAAACAATATAGCCAGAAGGAGAAGGTAAAGATGGTGGCCATCGTGAGTGACATGTCCAGCAAGTGGCCCCTCCTGTAACGCCTCCTCTATCCTTTCTACTGATCCATATTTCACCAACCCTTCGAAGAACAGCCTTTATCTTTATTTCCCTCAGGAAACTCTCTCAATTAGTCCAGGGCGCGGCATGATACAGAGGCAAGAGTGTGAGGCCCAACGTCACACAGGTCTCAAACATCACAGAATTCATACCTAAGCTAGGTGCTCCTGAACCCTAAGTGTGCACAAGAATCCCTAGAAAGCTGATTGAAACACAGATTTAGGGGCCCCAGTCCCAGAGATCTGATTCAGCAGCTCTGGGTGGGGCCTGGGGATTTGCTTTTCTGACAAACTCCCAGGTGGTGCTGATGCTGCTGGGCCGTGGACCACACTTTGAGTATGGCTGCCCTACTTCACTCCCCTCTTAGCTACATGGGTTTGGACTTGTTATTTAGTTTCTGTCTATAAAATGGGAATGCTAATAGTATTTCATTGGAGTGCCATGCAATTTGTATGAATCAAAATACTTTCTGTGTTTGGTATATACTGGCAATAAAAATTAATTGGTCCATCTTCCCTTTCTCTGATCTTATTCAGTCAACAACAATAACAGTGTCTGTCAGATGGCACTTCCTTAAAATTAATTTAACACATATACATTTAGATGGTGGTATGTGTGGCTCTCCAATTGGATTCTCGGTCACTCAGGAGAGGTGGCAGAGCCCCCACAGAGCTCGGGATACAGGATGTACTTCTGACCCTGTGGAGAGGTGGTGGATGACGGGCTAAGAGCAGAGGCACTGCCCCAGGGAACCTGGACTTAAATCGCAGGACTGCAACTTACAGTCGGTGTGACTCCAGAGGAGATATAGAGCCCCTTTCTCCCTCAGTTTCTTGCTCTGTAAATCGGGGGTGATAATATTAGCTTCCTCAGAGCTTTGTTGTGCTCAGGGAGGCAATATATGTAAACACTTGGAAAAGCGCTTTACACATAGTAACAACTATGTAGACATTTGTTATTATAATTGAAATCATTTTGCAATTTCTCCCAGTAGAAAGTTCAAATATTTTTAAAGGTGAATAAAAGCTGAATGTTAAGATAGTATAAAATGCATTAAGAATATAATTATTTTTATTTTCAAGTCTTACAAAGTAAAGTTCAGTTGTCATGTTCTTCTGGTTTTTTTGTTCGCAGACATAAGTGCACAGCTTGTAGGCTAACTGTTGCCACACACCTGAAGATAGTTACAAGTGTTGAAATCCCCTTCAAATATATGGTAGCTGCAAGTATCAAAGATGATCTCACCTTCCTTCCCTCACCCACGGTACACAGCTACTTTGTTAAAACACCTTCCCTGAACACCTGCTTTCTACAAGTTATACAAAGTGGCCTTGAGGTATGACCAAGAAAGAAAACTGTGTGCAAAGCTGTGAACTATTGAATCAACTATTGTTTACACTAATAAGCAGAACATTAAAAGGTGCCCACAGCAATGGCATTTCCATCATTGCTTTATAACAGTTTACTTGTTTCTCCTCCCTGCTACAGTGTAACTTAGTTGATCATAAGCATTTTATATTTTCCATAAACCAGGGAGAGTGTGGCTATTGAAACAATTTCTAGGGTCAGGTTGCTATGGCTTCAAGTCAGATCTTCTTCCAACCAGCCCTGTACCAGTGGGACAGTTCAAAGAGCGGATGTAAAACAAAACTTATAGAGAGTGTCTCTTCCCGTGAAGTATCATGGCAGAGAGGACATTTGATGATGTGCCTAGAAGCACTTGGCTCCAAGCAGACATTCAACTTGTAGTAGTTACTATTCTTCTTCCTTGTACTCTTGGCATCTACCACGGTGAGTAATACAGTGTAGGCACTAGAAAATGTGTCTTGCAATAATCAATGTATAAATTCAGCAGCTTGGTAGTGCTTCATTCTCAAAGCTGGTTAATTCCAGATCTCAAATCAGCATGTTCAGTAGCACCAAACCACTAAGTCAGGACTCTCCCCACATTTTCCCTAGAAAATTATGACAATTGCAGGTCACTTCAGTTCACTAAGTAAATAACCTAATTACTCTGTGGGTTAGTTCAGCCCAAGGACTCAATCATATAGGACAAGAGATTCTAACTATGCTCTTTTACTTCACCCCAAGATATTTCTCCTATTCTGTTTTGCTTGTCAACATGGAAGGCAATAAAAGTTACTTTATTGAAAAAGGATAAACCCCGTCTAAAAACAACGTCTGAGGGAATTCCAGAAGCGCATGTGCTGGAATGAGCATGATTATTGGTTGTGATTCTTTGGACAAGGTATTAAAATATTTCCGGACCTCAGATTTCACATTGGTCTAATAGGAACAATAATAATCTGTAAATTGTGTTGTAATGAGATTTCTATGTCTCTCTAGCCCTTTTCCTGGCTCTCTCTTCTTATTCACGATAGCTCACTGCTGAAGATGTCTTGATTACCCTCATTCCCTCTGTTTAGCACGTCAGAATATTTGTCACCGTGGATTCCCTCTTCTACAAGGCTCCGTTTGGACAGTTTCTTTTATGGCTTTGTTAGGCTGTGTGCATGAGGCAGAGTCAGTTCACTGTACCCCCAACGTCACACCCTCTCCCGATGGTGCAATTCTGGGACTGGAAACAGCTGCCGACAAGGCGAGGTTCGTGTAGGTGTGGCCATGCAACTCATTCTGTCCAAGGACGATTGAACCATGCACATGCCTCCTCCAACCCTCCTCCCCACCTGCCAGCAGATACAGAGGACGTAAGTCCCCAGGAGATGGTGGGGTCATAATCCTGGATCACTGTGTAGGGAAAAGCCCCAGGCCAAGAGGGAACACTGCGCCAAACTATTACATGAATGAGAAGGAAACATATGTTGTGTTAAACCACTAAAATTTTGGGTTTATTTGTTAGCGCACCTAGCCTGACCTTAACAAATACAGGAGAGAACATAGCTTTTCTCAGAGTGACTACTGGGTCCTCTGAACGCTGGCAAAGGACTGCCCTGAGGAAGGAGGAACAAAGTGCCCTGTGAGTGGTAAGTAGTGAGTGAGAATTACACATTTCCAAACTTCATGTTAAACTGGGCCCACAGAGCTGTTTAATTTGGTCTGCAGTCTTTAAAAATATTGAATTAGCAGCTAATGTTCTCTAAATAGAAGATTTTACATAAAAATCTGCATGTTTAGCTTCTTTTGAAAATATGGAGGATTTGACCATGCTGTGCTCGTGTTCCTACAGGACAGCAATTAGCCCCAGGTGAGTAGCAGGTGATCAGAAGGGTCCCACCATTTCCCAGAATCTTGTCAATTATTCCATGTCTGTGCTTACAGATTCCAGCCACGAGAATCTAAGCAGGAATATGGAAACAAAAACTGTACCATCAAGAACTAGTGACTCAGGTGATGGAGGAGAGGAGAGAATCACAAGGGACTGTAACATAAACCAAAACTGACAATGCAAGAAGCTACAACTACCACTTGGCTTGAGAGGAAAAGGAGATCCTGTTGTAGGAGCCCAGGGGCCAGGCTACTTGAAGGGTCCTGGAGCCCTAGGAGATGCAGCTGTCATTAGAGGCAGAGAAAGAGGAGGTGGAGTAACTCGGTTTCCCTCTCTGCCCTGCCCTCCGTCTCCTACCCTCAACTTCACCCTTCAGGAGGCCAGCTGACTCAGGGGCCTGGGGACGCATCCTGCAGGGGTGACCCTTCCATGATGCAGAGCAGAGCAAGGGAAGGAGAGAGAGATCTCTGAAGGCAAACAGGCTGAGACCCTGGGATTCATCTGCTTTAATTGTTTACACTGTCTCCCTGATCCCCGTCATGTTTCACCCCAGGTCTGTTATGGGGTGAGAAGTCAGACCTTTCAGTCTCTTTTCAGAGGACCAGCAACTTTCCCATTCCTTTTCCTTATCTCACTGCAGTAATATTGATGAAACCAGTTTGTTTGGTTTCTGACTTTAAGCTGCAATGTTTTTTGTTTTTTTTTTTTTTAACTGGGAAGATTCACCCTGAGCTAACATCTGTTGCCAGTCTTCCTTTTTTTTTTTTTTAAATGTGAGCTGCTGCCACAGCATGGCCGCTGACAGACAAGTGGTGGCCATTGGGGCTGGCCGTAAACTGCATTTTTATATGACATGAAAATACTTCCCTCACCTCAAGAGTTATGTCAGGGTGAGATCAATAACTTGTGCCGTAATAATGGCTACCATTTACTGAGCCCTACTGTGCGTCAGGCCCTGTGCTGTGTGGCTAATTGTAACAAAGTTGCAAAGTCAGTGTTATTCCCTCCTTTTCCTGAGGAGAATCCTGAATCCCAGGTAGATTAAGGTAGCTGAAAATGACAGAACAGAATTCCAACCCAGGTCAGCTGGACTACCTCAGACACTGGTTCCTTCCATTGTTTGTTCTCAGAGTAACCTTCTTGTTTTCCCTTCCTGTGGATTCAGGTTTGGTTGTCCTGAAGCTCAGTAACCACCTGCCTTACTGTTCAGACATCAGAGTGATGTGGTTGTGTCACACAACTCTGGCTGCATGTACAACAGCAAATAAATGGTTTGGCTGAGGACCTTCCCTACTAAGGCCAAGCACACTTGTATGAAACAAAAGTTCGGCCAGAATATTTTAAGGGAAATTTGGATTCTAGTTCAGGATATACCAATAGATTCCTTCCAACACGTGTATTGTTACCACACAGACTTAGATAGATAGATAGATACATAGATACTGAGAGATGTAGAAATGTTCCGAGAGAACATATCCTTTTGGAGAACACATAGAGAAGATTTAGGGATGAAGAAGATTCCATACTGGGGTTGTGATGTAGACAACAAATAAAAATAATAATGTTTTGTTATCCCAGAAGTTAAATATGTGATATTTTTGCTTTTTCCCCTCTCCTCATTTATTAGTTCATTCACTATGCAAGGTGGACACTCCAGCAAGGACCTGGTTTCTCATCAGTGAAATTCAGTTCATATAGAGACTTCATTTTAGTTCTTTTATTTGATTTTCCTGCTGTTTCACATTGATGACCACTCCATCCTTTGTGAAGCTCTTTCCTTTCATTTTTTCAGACACTACCTGCTTTTGGCTTTCCTCTATCTTGAGCACAAGATGTCAAAATTCTCTGACGTGTCCTCTCTCATTCTGTGAGAGGCAGTGCAGTGTAGTGGTTCCAGCACGGGCTCTGGAGCCAGACCTCCTGGACATGAACCCTGACTCTGTACTCATGAGCTCTTTGACCTTGGACTGGTTACAAAACCCCCCTTCATAGGCATTTGTGGTATAGAATAGACATCAAGATTGAAAAGTTTAGTTTTGATCTAATCTGAAAAAGAATCTGGATACTTATTGTATCTCTACAAAAATTTTCACATGTGCTTAATTAAAACTTCCAAAGAGTAAGCTGAATGTCTAATTGGTATGTTTTTGACTCCATGTAACAGGAAATCCTCTTTGGATAGACTTATCAAGAAAGGGCATTTGTGTTTTTATAAATGAACAAGCCCAGAGCCAGCTATGCTGGGCTTCAGGGTGGGTCGCGAGTTGTTCCACCGACCCAGTGGGGTCACAAGGACCAGGTTCTTTCTCTCTACTTGGCTGCCCACGCTCAGGTTCCATTTCCAGGCGGTTCCCCTCTAGTGACAAGTTTGCTGCCAGGGCAACCTGGGCTTTGTGCCTATTCATATGGCTTGGGGTGGGGATGTCAGGTGTGGTGAGGAGAGGTTGGAGAGAGGAGAGGGAAGACACCGAAGGCTCTTCAGAAGGCTCCTTGCAAATCTCTCCTACTCTCTTGTTGGCCCACATGGCCTTCATCCCCCATCCCTGAAAAGGGGTGAACTTAGCATGATTAGTCAGTTTGGGGAGGGGGGGCGGGACATAGGAAAATTATACTCCATTGCCAAACTTCCTCATGTGTAATGGTAAAGACTTCTGAGAAAAAGAGAGGATTTGGTTAAATAAACTATATTTTGTTGTTATGGGAATTACTTCATAACTATGTGACTCAAGTTGTGTGTTGGGAACTTCTTGGCAGCTATGTAGGAGACATTTCCAGTTAAATTATCATCCTGATGTGACCTACAATTAGATGATTTTAGTACCTGAACTACAGGGGAGACAGGACAAAATATTGATCAGCTGCATGTCCTGTGTGACCAAGGATTGTGGAGGCCAACTTTAGAAAATGACAAAAACAAAGGCTATCCTAGTGTTTAATGTCTGGTATCGGTTCTGCTGTGAAAAAAACGGACTGTAAGTATCCAATAGACATCTCCCTTTCCCATGCTGCCTCAACTAGGAGAAATACTTTAACAATCACTCAAACTCACAGTCAAATAACACTAGAATGGAGTGGACTGCCAGCTGTAATCTTTCTAGGGCATGTTAATACTCACATCGCAAATAAGCAAGTCTGCCTTAGCAGCCTAGGAATTAACATTTTCCAATGAAATCAAAATGTGCTTCTCAGATTGACTTTGGGGACACCAGCAATATTATAAAGCCCCAGAAAAATTCTGTAGACGTTAAAACACTTCCAAGATGATTGCATCATGTTTCAAAGATAACTTGGATTTATAATTAAGTTTACAAGTCAAGGAGGTTGTCCACAATTTTTGCAGAATGATCATTAATGAATGTGAGAAATGCAGCAGGCAGAACATATTTGATTTTAGTAATCTCAGATAGACTCTTAAAAGTTAAAATTAAGTTGTACTGGACATTCTCATGCCACCAGAAAAGAAAACTGATAGAAGAATTACAAATGAGGAGTAATGATGAATAATGCTATTTCATTTAGAAGAAACATCCGACCAGGCCATGAAGGGATTGGTGTTAGGTATAGTCATTTTTAATATTGGCATTAATCACCTGGAAATGGAAGTAAAGAGTAGTTAATCAAATTTGCAGATGATACTAAATTGAAGGGTGCTGTTAGCATGCATAATGACAAGATGGATAAATGACTTTGAAAAAGCATTTTAAAATGACGTTTTACTTTAAAAATCAGATGAATATAATGGGTGAAAATAATTTTTTGAAAAGAGTCATTTTATGGAAAGAAAGCAAGGCATAAATAAAGTACAGAAAGAATTTATCATTCTATATACAATACTTTTGACTTTAGCAACAATATAATGGAGTAGAAAGCTAACAGTATTTGAGGACTAGATATGTTGAATTTTCACTTTATAATGAGAGGAAAACGCTGTTTCTCTATATAGTTCTGATGAGACCAATATTTAAATACTGAAAACAATTTCATGTTTATCAACACACCAAATATAGGAAAATGGGATTAAATACATCTGAAATGGGCAATAAAAATGATTAAGGAGTTAGCTTAATGAACATCTAAGAAAAGACTAAAATAATTAATCTTGTAATCTGCAAACCAAGAAAGGAAGCACAAGGGGTGGTACATAATAACTTCCTTCACTAAGGAAAGTACAGTAAAACTCCATACATCCAAAGCGCAAGGCATTCTTTCGAATAATCCAGGTTAAGATTGTCTCGCATTTCATTAACACAACAGCTATGATGATATGTCTGATAGAACGCTCAACATGCAGTTGTATCAAGTTACACATCTATTTACTGTGTAATCATTTGCTGTATTCCAGGGGCCCCATGAGAACAGCCAGGCCATGAAACAAGCACCAGTTACAGTCGCAGTAACTGCTGAACAGTCAGACAGTTGTCCCTGCGGCCCTGCAGGTGCCACCTCAGCGATGGGAGCAGAGGGAGTTTTCGTCATGGCTACACAGGTTTTGCCCTTGGGATTATCCCTCCAAAGAAAGCCTGCAGGAGACAATGGCATTTGTTTTCCACTCCTTCATTCTTGAAAAACTCGTGTGCTTATTTTACTCAGCAATTGTTTCAAAAGTTGTACTTGTTGGTGAAGTATTTATTTTTTGTAGACTTCTGTTTTGTTTGTTTATTTTTGGTGAGGAAGATTGTCCCTGAAGGAACATATGTGCTAATCTTCCTCTATTTTGTATGTAGGTCACCGCCACAGCATGGCTGGCAAGTGATGTAGGTCTGCGCTCGGGATCTGAACCTGCGAACCCTGGTTGCTGAAGCGGAGCTCACCAAACCCAACTAATACCCTTTGTTTTGTTTTAATCCTGGGAGAGAGGGGCATCAAATGATGTCCAACAAGTCTGTGCAATGGTTATACAAGCAGTAGTCTTGTCCTATATGTATAGGCTACTCATTACCCTTCTCAGGAAGAATTAATTTTAACAACAACAAAAACACATTCTTATACAAATTTTGGGCAATGGAGTTTTGACATTTTATGTCTGGATCAAAAGTAGAATGATCGGTAAAGGCAATATTCCAAGTAATTAAAGGGAACGTTTCTGCAACATTTCTTCTTCACCCCCCACCTCTACACCCTGGTTGATTTGCTCAGGAGCTGTGGACTGATCAGGGGACACATGTTAACTCCCCAGTAAAATGGACCAAGTCTGGCCAGCTTAGAACACTGCACACCTGTGTTGTGATGCAGTGCTAACATGTTTCAAGATATTCAGAAGGAAGAAAAGACAGTACTCTATTAAAAATCTAGTTTAGAAGGATCTAGGAAACTACTGAGTTAGTTACTGAGTAACCTTTAGTATTTTATGCCTTCAGGGCCAGATTCAATGACTTGCCAGGGTTCATGATTTGTCTCCTCTGAATCTTTATAGAGTGATCTGTCACTCTCTCTCTCTCTCTCTCTCTCTCTCTCTCACACACCCCGCAAGTTATCCACGCCCCAAAACTTGATATTTCCCCAAAATGTTATACACATGTTCCCTCTAATTAGAAAGTTTTTCTTCCCTTTATCCTCCTAGAAAATTGCTGCTGATCCTTTAAGATAAGGTTCAAGTGCAGTTCCTTCAGCAAGCTTCACAGTACCTTCCCTCAACCACATCGCTGTCCACCCAGAACCTGCCATTATTTCTTCTGTCCCCACATCACTCACGTACGTCACCACACTGAGAACAACACAGCGGTGACAACCACGACCGTCACAGCATCACTTCTTAGGCACCTGGTGTGTGCCAGCACCGTGGTGGGTCTTCTAGATGTCTTAGCGTCTTTACAGTAAGACCTGAAAGTAGGTATTATTCCCTCCATGAAGAAGTTGGGACCCAGAAAAATCACAGCATGTGTCCAAAGCCACGTGACAGTTGGCAGAACCCCAGTTACTCCACTCGCCCCAAATCTGCACTTTGCACGTGATCATCTTCCTCTCCTGCACGTCTCAATTCTTGTCCTTATAGCTGTATTCAGTAATTGTTTGTGAGAAGGCAGTGTGTCATTGTCTTTGAAAACCAGGCTCTGGAGCCACACAGTTAGGCTTTCGAGTCTGGTTCTGACTCTCGTTAATTGAGTGACCTTGAGTGCTTTCTTCAGCCTCTCTCTGCCTCAGTTTCTTCATCTGTAAAGTGAGGATAAGACAGCTCCTGCCTCACAGGGCAGCTTTGAGAATTAAACAAGTTAACAGGTATAATAGATAGAGCAGTGCCCGTCCTGTTGTAGGTACTCCGCACCTGTTCTCTGATTATAGGTTTGTGTACCTTTCTTTCACATAGACCATGAACTCCTCAAATGCAGAAATCATATCTCATTCATCTTTTCATCTCCTCCACCCAGCACAGTGTCTTGCAAACACCAACAACTTGCAGTGTAGAACCACAGACGTGGATTTGTGCCAGTGGTGAGTAGGTGTGTGGGGAGGGGTCAGAGGAGCAGGGAGGAGAGAGCCACGTACCTGACAACAGTCTCTGGTTGCTACGAGTCACTTTTCCCTGACAGGGGAGAAAAGAAAGCCCCTATCAGCCAGGTAGACTCCAGCAATACATAATTGCACTCTTCTAGCTGGGAAGCTACGACATGTGCTGCAGAACCAATTTCCCCTTGCCAGAGGGACTGAACAGAGAGAAAACCCTCAAGAGCTAAGGAGGCACACTAAGGTGTCAGGAGCTGCTCCCCAGCCGCTACTACTGATCCCCTGCCCCCTTAGCCCAGAGCCGCCAGTTCTGCTTCTTCCTGCTGTGCCTAGACCTGCAAGCTGGAATTGGTGCTGGCTACATGCAAAGGTGAAAATCCCACGAGGGGGATACACTTCAGTGATTAAGGTGGACAGACAGGGTACGGGCTCTGCTCTCCTGCCTGCTGTTCTTCTGGCTCTTTCTATTCTGATATATTCCCTGACTTCTGGCCACTGGTCCAGGATTTCAAAGTCCCTCCTCAATCCCCCCAAAATGCCCATATTCTAGTCTCTTGTGCCCTTGCCTTGTGGCTGGGTCCTGAACACACCGACACAGCTGTTTCTCCCTGCCTTGATACTGCTTGATGGGACTTCCTAGTCTTAATCGTGTGTCCAGTCCAGTAGCACTGCTGACCAGCCTCCCTGTGAGGAGGCAAATTTGTGCCTCTTCTCAAGTAGTGGACTTTCACACAAAAGCTGTTCCTACAAAAAATCTGTACAGAGTAACAGATAACAATTAAGGATATGGGTATCAGAATCGACAGACCTGGTCCAGAGTCCCAGCTTTATCATGCCCTCCTCTGTGACCTTAGGCAAGTTACTCACCTCTCTAAACCCTAGTTCCTCACCTGTATAACAAGGCACATAATGAATCTTACCTCGAGGGCGTGTTATTTTGAATATCTAATTAATGAATACATGAAGTAAATTAGAATTAATATTTTTATTGTTAAAAAATAGATTCTCAAATCACTGGTTCAGAGATGAACCATGGCTGAATATAAGGCTCAAGAATTATAAATCATCGTTATTATCAAAGTACCTTATTTTAGACCTAGAAATGACCTTAAATATCCAATCATCTTTTTTAAGAGATGAGGGAATTGTGAACCAAAGACCAAGATTCATAGTTCTCTCACTAACTAATTAAAGGAAAAATCTCCATTCCCATATCCCAAATGAAGATTTTTGGCCTGGATTTCATAATTTCAATTTTGAATCCCTTCATTCAGTTTATTCTCATCTCCATCCATCCATCCACCCACTCATCCAACCATCCACCCATCCATCCATCCATCCATCCACCCACCCACTCACCCAACCACCCACCCATCTGTCCCTCTGTCCATCCATCCACCCAACCACCCATCCACCGAACCACCCATCCACCCATCCATCCATCCATCCATCCATCCATCCACCCACTCATCCAACCATCCACCCATCCATCCATCCATCCATCCATCCACCTACCCACCCATCTGTCCCTCTGTCCATCCATACACCCAACCACCCATCCACCCATCCATCCATCCATCCACCCACCCACTCATCCATCCACCCATCTACCCTCCATCCATCCACCTATCCAGCCAGCCAGCCAGCCATCCTTTCAGGAAATATTTACTATAGAGCAACAATGTCAATGATGTATATCAATCTCTGTTCTGAGTCCTGGGAATTTGTGATCACAGTCCCTACCTTCATGGTGCTCTCATTCATCTTCCTTCTACTGCTGCTCATGTTACTTTAAGCTTTGGTTTCTGCCGTTAGAAAATGCATTCAAGTCCTTTCTGCATAGCAAAAGTAGCTCTTTTAAAAAGATATAAGTAGCAGCAAATTTTGAGGAAAGTTCTCATTGATAGAGTTGTATCTCACAGATTAAACCATTTTCATCCAAACATCACCTAGAAGCCTTTAGGTAAATGAGGCCAGCATGGTGAACTGTTATTTTTGTCTGTTTGTCTTTTCTTGTCTGTGGTTTATTTCTCTCCCCTCAGCACAGTTAGAGACACACTAGAATCTTGAGCACATGTAGAAACCTGAAAAATATGGGTGTGTTTTAATGGATTATCAACTACACTGCAGCAGTGGCTGTGTTTTACACCATTTTGGAACCCTTAGCACTTGGTAGGTGCTCAATAACTGTATTAATAATAACAAGAAAGGTCCAATGAATAGTTAGGAGCTCTTCTGTAAAATGGTTAATTAACGAGTATTGTTAACAGCTGAAACATCAGCCTTTTGCATGCCACCTTGGCTCTTGTCTGGGATAAGTGTGCTTTGGGGTTAGTTAGCAGATGGGTAAGTCCTGTCTGACTGGCAGCTGATAGTAACCAATGCAGTTAAAAAGGAGTTGTCCCTTTCGGCATTTACATCTCAAATTGTCCCATTTATGACAACGCTGTGCTCACCCAGAAAGCTTTTTGACATCTTAAGAACCTTGGCTATTTGGAAGCTGAAAATATTCAAGGTAAAAAGGATGGGCACCTAGGAGGGGATTTTAGCTTGTGGAAGCCATTCACAAGGAATTGTTGAGGTGGAAAGACATGCACTCCTGAACGGCTGCTGAGCAGTCTGGTTTGGTATGGTGCCGGGTGACAAAAAGACTTCCCCTTTTCTAACAGGAGAAGATTCATTTGTCTATGCCTTTGTTAACCACACAAGCAAACGACCCACAGGTGTTCTTGCAAAGAAGGATCAATTTGTGAGTCAAGGGCTCCTCTTAAAGCTCAGCAGAATACTCAGGCACCTGGCTTTCTTCCTCTCTTCACCTTCATCTGTCCAGCAAATCCATCCAGTTGTTCAAACCAAAAATTTTGGCATTGTTTTTGACTTTTTCCTTGTAGTCCATATCCACTACCTCACCAGGTCCTGTTGTCACCACCTTCAAAATAGGTGCAAGATCAGGCAACTTCTCGTTACTACCACCGCTACCACTTTAACCCGTTAATCTGCATTAATTCAATAGTTTCTGATCCGTTTTCCGGCTCGGCCCATGCCTCCTTCAGTCTATTCTCAGGAGTAATTCTATAAAAAAGGGGAGTTAGTTCATTTCAATCATGAGCTAAAAATCCACTAATTGCTTCCATCTTCTCAGAGGAAATGTCTAACTACTCACCATGGCCAACAGGTCCCGACAGGACCTGGCCTGCATTCCCACGTGGCCTCACATCTACCACCTACTCACTGCCTCCAGCACACACCGGGCACACTACTCAGAGTCCTCGCACCCACTGCACTTCTCCCTGGAGGCCTCTTCCCCGGCGCCTGCTGGCTCGCTCTCTCACCTCCTTTGGCTCTTTACTCAGACGTCATCTTTTCAATGAGGTGTCTCCAGTGACACTGTCTGAACTTGCAGTCCACCACATGTGCTTTCTCTCCCCTCCTGTGCTTTTCTTCTTCTGTGCACGTGTCACTATCTCATGTACTGAACGTGGCACTTGTTATTTACTGTCTGGCTTTGACAGGAATGCAAGGAGCTATGAGGATAGAATGTTCCTGTTTTGTTCATTGCTTTGTACCTCATGCCCAGAACTGAATCTGCAACACAGAAGACACTCTACAATATTTTTCAAAAAAAAGGATGAATAACTTTGCAGGAGGGATGAGGTAGATTAATTACGTTAATATCTCATACAGATCGTGGCCCCCGGGGTCCCTGATGTGCAAGGTTGTGTTTTCCAACCATATCTTCTCCATCGTATGTTCCTCTGTAATATAATCTTGCCACTCGCCTATCACGAGGTACAGGTGGGCTCATAACTGTTTTGACTAACAGGGTGAGGATAAAACCAAGATTTGACCCTTTGTTGAGGCCTCAGAAGGATTAATAGATACATTTCATAGACCCTTTCAAACAGATGAAAATCTTTAGGGCATGCCCCGAGACGGTTTCTGTTAAAAATTAGGGCTCCTAAGGATCTCAGGGGCATTGTTCCACAGCAGCCTAATGGGGAGCCTCCATAGTTCACAGATCCTTGGAATCAGAGCTAGAGGAACCATTCCCTAGGAGCTGCACTCGAGGAATTATGCCCAAGAAGCCTCATCCACAACTGGACCTCATTTAGATAACGGGCTGCCAGGCCTCAAGCTGAGGCCATGATGCAGGTTTCGAGGGAGGATGGGAACTGATGTGGCTAAAATGCAGATTATAGCACATTGTATTTTCCTAAGCTGGCTGCTACAGTACCTCCTGTCCCACATAACTGCCTACACTGTGGCCTCGGCACTATTCTATCAAGAGGTGGTGGCCAGTTCCTCACCCCTTGAGTCTGGGCAGGCTGTGATTGCCTTGACTAATAAAGTATGGTGGAATTTTTGCTGTGTGACTTCCAAGGCTGTGTCATGAAAGGCAGTGAGGCTTCTGCCTTGGAGCCCTGGGCTTGGAGGCCTGAGCGAACTACCAGGAGAGGAGTCTCACTACCTCTTGGCTGCCACACTGTGAGGAAGCCAAGCCAGGTGGAGAAGCCACACGTAGGCTCCCCATTCAACACTCCTCGTCTCTGAGTCACCTCAGCCCTGGTCCCCGACATGTGAGTGAATGAGTCTCCAGCTGATTCTAGCCCCCAGCTGACAAGTCTCTCCCAGGCTTCGTCTCTCCAGACATAGTGGAGTAGAGATGAGCCATTGCATTCTGCTCAATTCCTGACCCACAGAATCTGAGAAACATAAAATGGTTGTTTTAAGCTATTATGTTTTGGGATGTGTTGTTATGCTACAATAATGCCTGGAACAAATCTCTTCGCAATGTTTCTTTGCAGCTCCTCCATCTATAAGTGGGGTCTACCTTGCATCCGGGCCAAGAACGAAGCAGAAGTGAAGGCGTGCCTGTTCTGGGCCTGGGGCTCAAGAGACCTTGTGCCCTTCTGCTCTTGGAACCCTGCCTCTGCCTTAAGCTTGGGCTGGCCTGGTGGAAGATCAGTGACCTAGACTAGCTTACAACCAACCAGTCATGTGAGAGAGGTCAGCCTAGATCATCAGAGCTACCTACTTGACCTGCAGCTGACCCCAGGTGCACAAGTGAGCCTAGTGAAGACCAGGGAAACCGCCCAGCTGACTTGTGCTCCCGTGAGAAATACTATACGCTATTGTTTTAAGCCACTGAGGACTTTCTGGTGGGGGAGGGGAGGTGGGCAGGGTAGAGAAAATTGTTATGCAGCAATAGCTAAATGATACAAAAGGAGAAAGACCTTCCAGGTAGCTGAACTCGTGCATATTTCTGAGTGGGAAAACTACAGTTGGAATGTTGGAAATAAGGGTTACTGTTTATTTGTGGTCAACAAGTTACTCCCAGTCTCCTCAGACCTAAGCTTCCAAGCTCATAGGCCAAGAGGACATGCGGGAGTAACTATTTCCTCCATGTCATTCATGAAGGGGTAAAACAATTCTTCCCGTTCTGCCACCCTACTCCTTGCATCAAGGCCAGTGAACATACCTTGGCTGACTTTATAAAAGCCCGCTTCCTCTGTAGGATCAGACTTAATACATATAATGACATAAAGTGCCATATAAACAGTGTTACCATGCTCCCAAGCCTAGAAGGAGAAAAAAAGAATAACTTCTAAAGTGCAGCTAAAGAATTCAAATTTTATCAAAGCCAAATTGGAATATGGAAAAGATTTCTTAAAGTTCTAAATTTAGGTGTGATGGTTTTCATGTGTTTAGAATCTGGCAAACCAACTTCTTCTCTGCCCTACTTTGGAAAGGTTACATACAAGAGGGAAAAGGAAGTTTCATTTGGTTGTAGATGAACCCTTTATGGCCCCCCAAAATAATACCTGTGTGTTTATATCACCCAAGTATCAGGAGGAAGGATTAAATGTATCATTTTTAAGAGCATCTATTTTTAAATTAAGATACATTGCTTTCCTTGAAAGACTAAACATGCAATTTTTTACATAGAAATAATCAATTTCCTAATGTTGGAAGGTGTCCTTTACAGAACACAGACTTTCTATCCTTGGGATAAAAATGACGCAATGAGGAAAGTTAAGTTTGTGAATTTTACGACATAATGAAAGTAAGAATAGTGCAATATAAGGGAAGTAATTTAATAAGAAAATGAACACTAAGATTTTGAAATGGGTGTTTTTATATTTCTTTGAAATTATACTTTAATGATGACTTTATAAGAATACAAGTAAACTGCAATCAAATTGTCCCCCTTCTTGCTCTACACACTATGGCTGGTTAAGCCATAGTCAACTGAATCTCAACCCATTGCGGGGCATAGAGCACGAGGTTAGGAAGGAATTTATAACCTGGTATAGGTGACTGTGTGTTTTCTGTTTCTCTTTTCTGAGCCCGTGCCTTTTGGAGGAGAAGGTTAGGTTAGGAGTAGAAGGAAATTATTAATTTTGTTAAATTCTAGTTTCCTCATGAACATTGAGGAGAGATACTTGGTCTGGGTGTGGCAGATACTTGTTTAAATCATGAAATATGTGAGATTGCCCTAAGAGGCAGCAGACGGTGAGAAGACAAACGGAACTACAAGGAGCTCCACTGTTTTAACAGGCTGTGGTGGAAAAGAACCCAAAGGAGATGACTGAGGATGTAACAAGGATGAGTTTGTCAAAGGAGTAAATACCAGAGTGACTGGTAACAGGCATCTGAGACAAGTCCACAGAATCTGACAACTAGGACACCATTATAAGGACGTTAGCAAGGACAGTGCTGGTGGGATGGTAGGAGTGGCAGTCAGTTTTCAGAGATTTGAGATATGGATATTGTTGAGGAAACATAGTTATGAGTGTAAAAAAAAACCTGTTAGAAACATTTGTATGGGAAGGTAAAGGAAGAGTAAATACAGAGAGACCAAAACTAGTACTGAGAGAAAATGATCGACAAGTTAAAGAACTGGAAAACTGATAAACCGGTTATTGGAACCCTTGTTCCACTTTGTTCCGCTGCAGACATATCGACTTGTCATCCATGGCCTCATCCGTTCGTTGATAGAAACGTCTATCAGAAGAAAGACAATAAAAGTGTTCCTGAAACATGCCACGGAAGTCCTCTGCCCAGAGGTTCACCATCGCTGGCTAAAACATCTTTTTTATATCTGGTTTCAACTCTATTTTTGCTCTGTGAAAATTTCTAGGTCCAGCTGGCAGCCTGTAATATATTTATGTCTCCTTTGTCCTTCATTTAAATTCCCCCACCCTCATGGCTTCTTCACCGTCATGCAGTTCCTTGGTATTCGGTGCTACTTTGCTTCCCCTTCCCACTATCTTTAAACGAAGAATCATTCTACTTCCGCTTCCCACATGTGACTTTATCTCACCAAAGTTCAGTTCTCTTTGGAAGGCTCCTTTACTTCCTTAGTTTAAAATCTCAAGTTCACTAAGTTTACTTCATACACCAGACACACACGAGGCTGCACATTTTGTTTCTCACACCATCCCCAGCACATTTCCCAGTGAATCGTAAATCACCTTCACCACCAATAGTCCTTGCCCCGTTTTAGCCAACAGAGGCCTTAGCACATACAGAGAGTATATTTGGAAATGTTTCTCTTCTTCAATTATCAGATTAGAATTTCCCTTTTCTGTCTCTTTTTTGATTTTTTAAAATATTACCTGAGTTCTCAGAGCTCTATCACTAATAGATTAATTAACTCTGAGTTTTTGCTCAATTACAATAGTTATATTTCTGGCAGGCAATGGGACGTGGAACAGGAGGGACAGCAAAGAACCTGGGAGCAGGTGTGCAGAGCAAGAGGTAGGAAGGGCCCGTATTTAATCCCTCCCAGTCACCTGACTAAGCCATGTCCTCTGGAGCCCTGCACAACCCTGCAACCGTCTCTCTGGAACTGGTCTGTCAGTTACACCATCAAAAACTAAGCCTTGCCTTGTCAGTCCTGAGCCCCTTCAACGGGACCCTTATCCTCATGACTTCAATACAATTCATAATGACTCTGCTTACCTCATTCCCACAGTTTGTTCTCCACAGTTTTCTGTAGAAATGTTCTAATTTGACTAAGTGATTGGATCAGATTCTGTGATATCCTGGCTAATTTGCTTATTTGTGCTTTGATCAATCAAGTTCACAGAATTTTTTATAGTCATTGTTTTTCTTTTCTTTTTTTGTGAGGAAGACCAGCCCTGAGCTAACATCCATTGTCAATCCTCCTCTTTTTGCTGAGGAAGACTGGCCCTGGGCTAACGTCCATGCCCGTCTTCCTCTACTTTATATGGGACGCCGCCACAGCATGGCTTGATGAGCGGTGCATCTGTCCGCGCCCGGGATCTGAACCTGCAAACCCCTGGCAGCAGAAGTGGAGTGCGTGAACTTAACTGCTATGCCACTGAGCCAGCCCCTTATTATTTTTATTTATTTTTTTTCCTATACAATTAGAATGGCAAATATTTTTCTGGATTTTTTTCTTTTGTGTTTTTACTCATTACACATTTGCAGAAGGCCATGAATTTTCACACACCTTGGAGTTAGTTCTATCCCAAATGGATCCCCAGGTCCTCCTTACTCTCATTTGTTCAAGTTCTGAAATCTTAAATCAGATTTGCTTTATTGAGCACTGAAATGAATGATATCATTTTAACAGAAGCCTCTGAGAAGCATAATTGTGTCTGAGTTA
Organism: Tapirus indicus; assembly: GCA_031878705.1. Lineage (NCBI taxonomy): Eukaryota > Metazoa > Chordata > Mammalia > Perissodactyla > Tapiridae > Tapirus > Tapirus indicus. Next base: position 153,959,494 of record CM062919.1, read on the forward strand.
AACGAGGACAGTTGTCTGTATTGACTGAAAGAAGAAACTTGGAAAAGGCTAAAGTTTGGAAAGACTTCTGAATAATTAAGAAGAATGACTGCTAAGCCAACTACCATATTCTTAGTTGTCTAGTCTATAGAAATTGAGAGCGGGAACCAGATGGAAGTCGAGGTACAGACTCAATATCCCTGGGAATGTCAGAGCAGAGACTATTTTTGGAAGCATAAAAGGAGCTTGTGTGGGAGGAGTTGCTGAGGTAGGTGCAGTCCTGGGAGGCAGAGACACGACTGGAAAGCCAAGTGCTGGGTGGTAGGTGGGGCTTACCTGCCGGTGGTAATATGTGCTGACTGCACATATTTTCAAATCCCATACCTTTTGAATTTTTTAATTTGAGTGCAAACCCAGATGATCTATGATTATTTTATAGCACGAGCAGGGAGTTGTGTGATTTTCTTCACTATGCTTTTCCTCCCTTCCCCTCCAGTGTTCTAGAGTTACCACGTTTGTCTAGATTTAATTCTCACGTGGATTTTTAGCTTTTAGAGATCACAAAGTAGCTTGGACAGCTACACGGGGAAGGCACAATAATGAAAGGATTAGGGACTTAAGGATGAGAGGAAGAGACTGCAGAAAGGAAAGCTGTGTGTGTGCAAGCTTGACGGGACCTGCAGGGCTCACTCACTCCTGGGAAGTACAGGGGCTGGCAGGTGAAGGAGTGCAGCCAACACTGTCAGGCCAGGTGTTGGGAATCAAAACTCGGCCGTCCCAGGGATCCCAGGTGGCTTGGAAGAGAGGTGCGAATGAAACGACCCAGAGAGTCAGGAGATGGAAGAGGAAGGCAGTCAGCTACATTTAGGGTCTTGCAATTGGAGGGATTTCAGTTGCTTGGCAGTCATTTGAGCGATAATGAATGTTTGAATCATTCTTGAATAGGGGATAGATCTATTTATTTTTGGAGAAGTATTGTCTAGACGCTTTCGTCTTCGGCTCCCCCCAACCCCCTCTCAATTGTTTTCATTTTAAAGGAGCATGAATATATTTAAGGACTTTTGAAACCAGAATGAAAAGCAGGAATCTTTAATTAAACATATGCTACATAATCACATGTATTATCAAAATGTGAGAATCTAAAATACTAAAAATAAGTTGTCCATATTGAAATATTATATATAATCTATGTATTATATGTACTATATATGCCATGTGTATGGTATATATAGTATATATAACAAAGAGTATTGATGGGCCACATTTGTTTATAGTGCAGTAATGCTGGGATTTTTCTTTTTTGGAGATGTAAATGTTCTAAATAATATCTGTTATATGTATATGTGTGTGTATCGGTAGCAAACATTTTATTGCATATGAATTTTAATTTTGCTTAACAAACAATATTCTCCATGGCTTTCATAAGTTGCATAAAATAACTTTGTGAACATTTTTACATAATGACAGGGAAGTGAATTTCAAAAAAAAATTTTTTTAATATACATTTCATGAATATAATACTAATTTTTCCAAGTGCTGTTTTCTTATCCTGACTTTTTCTTTGCATTTTGATTGAGCTATATGATTGACAAATTTATCTGAAGATTTATTCTTTAAAAATACTGAACCATTTTCTATAGGAGTCAGTGACAAGATAAAAATACAGGCACAAGTTAGCTCTAAAAATGCCAAAGCACTGATAAGGGCTCATATACCTGTTCGCTTTGTGTTTTTGAGAAGCTGAAAAACAGGTTCACAATCTTGAAACATACACAGGTATTGTCACCAGACATAAAATATAGAAACTAAAGGGAAGGAAAGGTCATGTATCCCAACAAGGCTGGTGTGAACCTGTGGTTCAGCGTTTGTTGGAAATGCTCAGAGGTGATCACAAAGTACTCAACATCCCGCAAATGACAGTTGGGAAAGCTCCCCGAGAGGGTCTTGCATGTTGCACGTCTTGGGAGTGAGGCACCAGCTGCCCTCATGCTGGACCACCTTGTAAGGACATTTGTTTGGCAGACATCCTTGGGAGGGAGAGGGTGTCTGCCTCCAGAACAGAGGGCAGACCTGGTATCTGCCAGTGACAAAGGATGCCACATCTCTAAGTCAGAGTTTTTCTGCAGTGCAGCGTATCTGGTGTGAAGTTGTCGCCTGTCCATCTTAGCATTGCTCTCTGGAGAATGGAGATTGAGGAACAAGAACAAGAAAATGCTGACACTCTGGCTGTTGCTGTTGCCATGGGTGATAAAGTCCGTTTTCTCTGACCCAGAAATCTCGTGAGTCCAGGACAGCATTCATGAAGCCATGGCATAGATTGTCACCTGGAAGGTAGGGATCCTTCAAAGTCCTTGACAATGATCATTAGCAAGAAAAAAGTGCAAGTGCCCTGAAAGTGAAGAAATCCTTTGCTACAGGACCACTTAGTCCTAACGTGTACCTTACAGCAATCAAATAGCAGGTGTATCAACTTTCATGTGGGATAAAACTCACATACCTGCTACTTAGTTACGTGTCATAATCTTTTAATAATTTGAAACTCCTAAAAAATGTGTACACTATATATATACATATATATCTGATTTTTACCAATGCTACATAAGATTTAACTCAAAAATATGCTGAAATGTGTGTTTTAGGTTTATATTGTAATGCCTGTCAAATTTGAAATATGCTGCCTTAAACGATGAAGGACCGAATCCACATCCGTCGACAGTTGAAAACGTGTGGGTTCTGGGCGCTTGGACTGTTGTTGTTCTCGCGGCAGAGGCACCTCTGGGTATAGACGGAGACAGGGGAGGGTGTGAGCCACTTATCTCTCCATGATCATCTCCTCCCTTTGTCCCGTGGCCACCATGCTTTCCTCATGCCAGTCGTCACTCTTTTCTTCCCTACTTACCTATGCATGCTCAAGTTTGTTCCCTAAGGAAAAATATGGCATGATTTCTCCTGGGAAACTTATATTTTAAAGGGCTTTCTGAAGAAATGAAAAAAAGGGCTTGTTTAATTAATCCAGGACAGTGGAATTCCAGGTGGATAGACTAGAGATTTTAGTATAAATTGTGACTGACACTCCTTACTCCAGTCCACAGAGGCTGTTCCTCTGTCTCCTGGGCTCATAATTACATAAATTATGTAAAAAGGTTCAACATGAGAAGGATAACAAACAATATTTGGAATCAGAAGACCTGGCTACAAATCTTAGTCCAAGACTGAGTGGTTGGATAAGCTGGGAAAGTCTGTGAATTGCTCTGAGCATCCTTTCCCTGATTCATAAAACAGGGAAGCAATAACGAAACTCCCATCTCGTAGTTGGGACAAGGATCAAATTAAATGATGTGCCTGAATGTTCTCATAATCATTAAGTTATGTACAAACATATCATAATGAGGAAGCATAAAAATGAGCACATAGCTCATGGGGCAGAACTGAATGATGTGTGTGTCTTAATTCTCACCAAAGTCTCTATGAGGTTATGTCACAACAGAAGTCTGAAGGTTTATCAGCATCACACACTAACACTCCCATTATTTGATAGTCAGCCAGTTCTACACTAAGAACGTGTTGAAAATTCGTGTTTTATGACAAGAAAAAGCTGCCAGTGTCTTTTCCCTGCTGGCCCTTGATGCAGTTACTCTACTAAAGTTAATTTTGAACAATCAACCCTAGACATAGCCTAGTAAAAATTAAGTTCATGGATGAAGAAAAATCCTTATAAAAAACCAGACAGGAAACAAAAAGACACCTGTAAAAAAATAGAAACACAGTACTTGGATATTTCTGCTTCACAATGCTAAATTCCAGAATAAAATCTGAAACATCAAGCTTTCATAGGGCAAAAATATGACCTAAGAATTCTAGTAAGCCAAATAATTAACTATTTGTGGGGAATACAGGAATTACATATCCTTCAATATGCAAGTGCTTGGAAAGAGCACCCTCTCACCTTTACTAAAAAAAAAAAAAAAAGAAAATGATATTAATTATGACAATAAGTGTGAAGGACTTAAACTCTACAGTTAAGCTAAAATTTTTATTTTGAGTTAAGAATATATTTATATGTAGAAACAAGTTAAATGTCGAATAATACATGAAGCAGAATACTTAAACAAACCAGTACAAATCCATATAATTCAATGTTACCCAACTATAAAAATCACAGTTTCAAAAAATATTTAATAATACTGTTTAAGGTAATATTTAATGAAGAAAGTAGAAAATGAAACAAAATATGGATATCATTTCATTTCTGTTAAATAAATTAGGTGTAAAGAAGGCAGAGAAAATATCAGTGTGATGACAGTACTAATTGCTGGGTGGCATGGTTGTAAATTTTATGTCACTTTCAAGGTAATATTGAATATCTAATATTCTATAATGGCCATATTTTACTTTTACAATCAGAAATTAAAGAAAGGAACTTTAGAGAGCCATTGACAAATCCTGCAGAAAGTAAGTATGTAAAGAGTGAGCCAGCTAAAGAGATTGAGAAGAAACAGAGATGGGGCAGGAATTGCAAGAGAGAAGACGATGTGAAGACAAGAAAACAGCTAACGGTCTCACATGCTCAGGTGAGCTCGAACGAGGTGGGGATGAAAGGAATCCACTGGGAAGGTTCAGTGGGAAGAGCCATGGTGGACTTCCCAACGGCGTCCCAGGAGTTTGCCAGAGCTGTCTGCCAGACATGGCTGATGTCGCCTGAAGAGGGAGTGGAGAAAGAAATCCGTCCACTCTTGAGGAACTTGACTTTGAAAGGGAGAAAAATTGGATTTGGGCTTGAAGATAATATGAAACTCAAGGTTTCTGTTGTTGTTCTTTGTTTTAGAGTGTGACAGTTTAGACTGGAATTGAATAAAGAATCTGATGAGCCAGATTTGAATCTGGGTTCAGGAAGATGGCAGGGTAGGGGGAACGTGCCGTTGGAGTCTTTAGTTGACTCATCAACTTAAAATATAGATTTAAAAGGGGAATCATGAAGTACAACACATATTTTCAAAGTTTATTTTAACTTATAGCATGAGAGGGCACATTTTTCACCAAACTCTACATATAGGTCAAAGTCTTTATTTAGTTCTTCAGTGGCTTTTTTGGAATAAATTGCATTCATAATGCATCATTTATAGTTTCCAGTTGTGAATTCTTTAAAGTGGAGTTAAAATTTAAAGCCCTTAGGAAGCAAAAGCCTTCTCAAACTTTTACAGATTGTTTCTGTCCACATCTAATTCAACTACAGCTTATAATTTAACTTTATTGAGACTTTTCAAAGCATTCAATTTAATTTTCATAGAAATAAATTTTTTTACTTCTTTCACACATACTTAAATGGTTTACAGAATATTTATTTAAATTTAAAATGACAACAAGTGAAACTGAACAAAATAACTTTGGAGACAAACTCAGCTGACTCTTGGTCAGCATCCACCCAGCTGGAGGTGTAGGAGTGCTCCAGGCTCCAGGAGGTGACAGCTGACAGCATGGAGCGTTCACGGGGAGGGAACGCTGGCTACCAGTGGTTGGGGTAAGTGGAGGTGGGTTAGGAGTGTCTACTGTGCAGAAACTAACATGAACAAACAGTGAAGAAAGGCTGGAATCTTGAAAAAAATCTATACACTGAAATGTATATGACAGAGAATATAGATTTCTTATAAAGAGTCTAATAGTAAAAGAATAACATTATAATTAACTGTAAATTATAAACTTTAATGAAATACAATGTGAGACTTTCCAAAATATAAAATGATTTAAAAAAACTGGAACCACATTAGCCAGGTATTGAAATATTATTTGCAATAAATATTGATTTCACAAGAAATGGAATTTTGAATGCTTTCTTTGGCTGGAGGTTGAAGGGATATATAATTTTAGCAGGAATCTTTAAAGAGGTAGATTGAGAATCAGGGGTCTTTGATGATTTTTATTTTTGAGAAACTGAAGTAGAAATTTAGGTTTTTGCTATTTTCAATTCCCATTATAAATTTCCACAAAACTAAATGGACAGTAGATCAAGTCATATAACTTTCTACTGTGGCTAAAGCAAGCTCATTTGTTAAAATTTCCCATTAGTGTGCCTTCTTGCTGTAAGAGTTTAGGCAAAGGAGGGGAGGCATACCCCCTCTGATTCCTGCACACGCACACGGGACTGACCACTGGGGCATGTACACAAAGCAGGTCTCTGAGTCAAGGCAACGAGGTCAGTTGTCAGAAGCATTTTCCAAAACAAGTGGTAGGCCAGAGGGGAATTAAGCCATCAGCCGGGAAATGAAGAGAAGCAGTAGAAAGCCAGAGAAACTGAACGGTTGGTTTGCCAAACCGGGAAATCTAGAGCAGGCAGCAGATTGCTGAGACAAAAAGAGATCAGGCTGAGACAGATGGAGCTATGGGCGCTCAAGGGCCAGTTTCCAGTCTTAGGAACACTGAGCACCATCACCGTTTCTGCTTTATGTGGTCTGCACTTCCTTTTTCTGGGATCATCCCACCGGGTCTGAAGGTGGAGCTTGTGCTCATGCTGCGTTCAGAAAAGTTTCCCTTTCTTCATCCTGAAATGTCTCATGCCATCACAGCACATCGTCTTCCACTCCTCACTTTTACTGTCATCTGCTACTCTTCAGGACATTTTTTCTCAGGTTTCAACATTTTACCCCTTAGTTTATTATTCTTCTAACCTTTTTACTTTACACCATTCCAGTATTCCCGCAGGGATCAGACTAGGGTGAGGCGAGTGCAAAGTTGGAGGCGTCACCCTCAGGGACATGCGTTTCTTGTCATCGCCAGTAATTTCAGCCCTTTGATAACCTCAGTGTCCCGCCATGCCAACTCCCCTCTTCCAGCGCCCCCACTCTGGGGATTCTTCAACCCCATGATTGTTCCTACTGACTGAATTGCCCCTCGTCCAGTGGGCCCCTTCACTCTGTCTGTTACCATCTTGGATTCATGGGCCATCATCATCACCGTCATTCCCTGGCATGGACACCCTCTACGCCCCTGCTCCTTTTTGGCTTCCTTGGACTCACTTGGAAAAAACACAGACCCGAATAAATTCAACTCTCTGCCTCCTTCACACTTGTAGCCATGCAGCTGAATGTGGCTGGAGAAAAGTGGAGAATCATGCCGAATGCTTTTTCTTTACGTTAATGATGATGAAGCTCAAGCAGGATCTCCAGGCTGCACTTCTCTAGTCTCCTTACTCTGACACCTCCTCCACGACAGTTTCTTCCCTTCTCCTCTCCCTCCAGCGCTCAGCCCATCCTTCCCCATCCAACACGCATCATTGACTGCTCCCTGCTTCATTGAGAACATTAAAAATTGAGGGAAATATCTTTGTCTGTTTTGTTCACTGACATCCTAAGAGCTTATACAGAGCCTGACACCCCTTAAGTTTAAATAAATGTTTATTAAATAAATGAGTGAACAGGAGACGTGAAAAGTAGTTTAGAATTATACTTTATACCATAATAAATTTTAGTTAATATATTTAAATATTTTTAATCAAAGTATTGAAACACATAAGAAAATATAAGTGCATATATTTTGACTGCGGGTCTGGGTGATAATAATTTTCTAAACTCAAAATTTTTAAATTTAAAAGCAATGGGGAAAATCACAAGGAAAACATTTAGACTAGATCACATAAAATTTTGAATTTTCTAAATGACATAAAACATTTCAAATCCAATTTAAAAATAAACACACAGGGTAAATATTATTTATCACGAGCAGAGCTGCAAGAAGTTAATATCCTTACCATGTAATCATAAAGTAACTGAACAGACAAGGCACAAAAAAAATAGGAAAGCTTATAAATGTAAAGAAAATGTTAAATTCTATTAATTTAATAAATACAGATTTACACATTAGAATCTTACTTTTTTCAAATTACCAAATAAAATAATTATGAATTTAAATTTTTAATAATAATTTTTATTAAATGTACTAATTAAATATTAAAGTGAACTATTAACAGATTTAATACAATTAAATTTAGAATAATAATTTTAAATCTAGGACTGTAGTGAACTGGAAACTCCTTTTTCTCCCCAAACAATTTGAAAATATATACTAAGTTAAAAAAAATATCTCTATGTTTTTGATGCAATAATTAATCTCTGAGAACAATTTGGATTTCTAAAGAAAGTAGCAGTTTGAAATACATAGACATCCTTATATAAATAAAATGACTTTATAATAGCTATTTTCCTAAAAGCAAAAACTGGTGATGAGGAAACCTAACTTTGTAAAAATGGAAGGGAATAAAGACAAATTTTCTGTATCCATGGCATGGAGAATCACGCATCCATTAGAAACACTATTTTAAATTGAAGCTTTAATAACATGAGAAATTAGTTATATAATAAATTTTTAAAAAATGATATAAAATTGTAATCAGTACGCCCTCTATTCAGAAAAAAAATATGTATAAAAAAGACAGTAAGAAAATGCAGCAAAATCTCTACAGCAGTTTTGTCTGAGTAGGAACACAGTGTTACAGGTGATTTTGATTTTTAGAAAGCGTTTATGTATTTTTCAAAGTTTCTCCAATGAGCATACTTCACTTTTATAACCAGAAAGAGAATTTAATTTTTAATAAGGAAAATAATATAGATATAATTAGCAAATCACCATACCTTGGGCAGGTCCTATAGAGAGTTGAGTAAAATTATAATAAATACATATTCTCAGGTTAATCAATTCTGTTGACCTAGGCTTATTAAATATATTCCACACTCTCTTTCCTATATTATTGCTCTTTCACTGTAATTTACTTGACTCCTCTTTCTAGACCCAGTCTGACAACTCGCTCTCCTCCCTACACTAAATAAATGATGTGGGGAAATTGCTTGAAAAGGCTCCTGGCAGCCCCGTCTTTCTGCCTGCTGTTGAATCTCCTTTCTTCCTGAATTGAGCTCTTTGCCTGTGGCTTATCTGCTTCTTATGTTGCACGTCCCAGATTCCTGCCTCTGTCCTGTTCCCATGTCATGGAAGTATAAAAGCCCCTTCTGGAGTGAGACTGTGGCAATTCAGGGCAGACTTTCCCCTCTTGTGTTCTGTCTGGGTACTAAATGAGCCCCCTTACTACGACTTCAGGTCCATAATGATCTGTGTCTAACCACTGAACACCTGAGCCACTGCAACTTCTTGGGCTTTGCCAATCGGATGCCCGACGAGCTTTCCTTAGACTAGGACGTGTCTCCCCCAGTCCCCTAAGAAGAGCGCCCCCACAATCAACACCTCCCGGATACCTCCTTCCTCCCTCTTCCTCCTTCCCACCTCCCTTTCTCTTTAGGGGACCCTTCTGTCATTTGTTGTTGTTACCAGCCTACCTGCATGATCTGGAACCTCCAGCCTCATCGGGCATCTCTTTTCTTAGGTGCACCCTCAGCTCTGGGGGTTGTTCCTCCACAGTAACATTGACACAGATCACAAAACATTAGAGTTAATTACAGTTCAATTCTGCTTTCCCTCAAATCAGAGGATGACTTTTGAGACTTTGAGGCAGGGAAGAGTTCACTCAGGAGCATTTCTACATTAACACTGCATTTGTATGTTGAAGTGAAATTAAGTATTTAAGGATCATTGGAAAAAAGAGATAGGATCTTTGTTACTGTTACTGCTGCTGCTGTTGTATTTGAAACCCACACAAGCACTCGTCTTCATACGTTTAACAACCTGATTTAATTAATTGCACCAACATGATCTGTCACTGCGATTAGAGTCCCATTTGTATGAACAGAAATACCAGTTTCTGAATTTACATGATGGCCAATGATACCCCACTTCCTTGCATATGTAGAATTTAATCATCAGAGGCATAAATGACTTTACTATACTTTCCTCAAACTTTACGTTTGTTTTATTCCTCTTCCAGTCTCAAATACTTATTAATATTCTGTATGCATATCCTTGAGATATTTCTGCATAGTGAACAGCAATACCAATAAGCTCTATGACGTTATTGAGCTTAGCCAACAGCAGAATATCTAATGTATTAACAACAATATGCTGGTTGTTATCAAAACTCTGCCAATAGATCTTATAGCTGCTATTTCAACAATTCTAAGTTTGTACTTATACCATACTTATACATATTTTTATACCAACTCTCAACTATCAAGCAACCATACAACCTTAGTAGAATCATAAAATGCTCACCAGTGCTTTTTTGTATAATACAAGTAACTATAGTTTCTATCACCCAATTATATATTTTAATAGCTAACTTGTATTTTACCTACTTCCATTGTGCCTGCTATCATTTATCTTTCCAAACAACCTATCCTGAATTGCCACGGTCTCTCTCCACAAAGCACCCTTCCATCATCTATGATATGGGAAAGTGCAGAAGCAGAAATCTGGGTGCAAACAAGAAGCAGACAAAGGCGCTCACTCCATGATGCAGGAAGGAGGCTGGAGAGCAGGCGGAAAGCAGGGGTTGCTGGGAGTCTTTCCAGACCAATCCCCCAAGACCCCTGCTCCATTTAATGCAGGAGAAACCAAGACCAGTGGTACAGAAGGAGATGATTAACACACAGTGTGCTAGATATCATTCTTCTCACCCTAGCACAGTTTTGATGTTCCACAGCTTTTTTTTCCGTCCTGTGGATTTTTAAAGACACCATTCTGCATCTGAGACTCTGACTTCTCTCTCCTGGTGATCGGGAGGTGGTGCTGGAAGTGCATGTCGAGTCGGGGATGGTGCTCAAAACTGAGGGAGGTCCCAGGTCCACCTGTTGGATAAGTACGCGCCACAGCTCCCTAGCTTCTGGAGGGATCTGCCCCAGCACTGGCTGCCATACATCACAGTACCTGGGTGTATGAGACCTTGTCAAATTCTTTTGGGAACAAGATGGACAACATTTTCCATCTAGGATACTGTATCTGAGGTAACATCTGATGATCGTAGATGTTGGGTGAAGGGCTCCCCATGGACCGAAGGGTCCTGCCTGGTCCTATTGAGAACACAGGGAAAAAGTCTTCTCAGATGGCAGGATTTGTAGGCAAAAGTGATAGAATTAATAATTTTCTGTCACTAGGGTTTCTGATATGGCTGAGTAAGCAAGAGGAGATGCAAGGAAACTTCTTGCTAAGAAGAGCTCTCCAGGAGTCCAACTCCTGCTAATGGTGGCTTTCAAGTAGTCTTCAGAGTGGTCTGACAGTTGATCTCAACCATGTCCCTATAGATAATTATTCACAGAAAAATCACAGATGTGGGTAGGGTGAATGACATGGCCTGAAAACTATAGAAACAATAGATTGGGATATTTTGAGTTGAGGGGTAGACTGTGTTGATAAGATAAAAACATGGTAGTTGGCCAAGTAGCCTAGCAGTACTGTCATGAAATACAGACCGTAGGAAGTGCTCTCACATGGCAGCCAGGCTGGCCTTCAGATTGGGACTGTACTCAAGCAGCAGAATTACGTCGACATGAGGGTTGTTAGAAAACACAGACCTAGAGGTCCAAGGTCCAGGAGCTTTGGTCTTGTCAGCTGATGTGGAGGGGAAACCAATTCTTTAAAGTGATGTCCTTCTGTGGTACACAGTGCTCCTTTAAACAGCCGTCCTGTCTGTCCCTGCTTGTAGCACTTGGGCTATGCTCCGTCCCCTGCCCTCCCGTGCCCCGCGCTGGCTCTTGTCTCTTGAAAGATCCAACCCAAGCCTCACCTCCACCTCTTCCTCTTTATCTTAGTCCTTGACCAACAACTTTTTTATCCCTGTTAAACTTCTGCTTTGTCCTTCACATTCACTGCACACCATTGCTTTCTATTTTACAAGCTATCTTCATCAGAATACATTTCTTTGCCCAAAAGGAAGGACTAAAGTAGCTTCTTAGTGTTAGGAAAAAGGCACTGGTGAGGAAGAGGATGGAGCCGCACTGCTGCCCTGCTGCACTAGGAGGCAGGGCTGTTATTAGAAGCCCTACTAGCAGTAGCAGTATGGACAATAAATGGAAGGACCTCTGACTGGCTCAACGCTTGTACCTCTCTACTTATGTGTCTGTCTGTGTTTCCATCTATCTATATAAATTTTGAACCAGTTCAGAGGTTCTTACTCAAACTCTTATCCATTACATTTATTTTCCATACTGATGGATACAGACACAGTTATAGACACAGATATGGATATAGAGAGACACTACTGTCTACTGCACTGGGTTGAAAATTTAAGTATCAAAATTTGTTCAATAAACGGAAATTCACCATTGGCTTATAATGTGTAAATGACCAAAATTTTCCAAAATATAAATTGTTCTACTGGGATTCTTCCACAAAAAAAGTTTTTACATTTCAAAGGCCCTTTTATACATTTGTTTTCATACCATTCATTTGAGTTTTTCAGCAATGTGCTGCATTTTGGAGCATTCCAGATGAAGCTCATTTGGAAAAATCTGCGCACTTTGGTTCAATCAGTACCAGAAATATTCCTCCAGATAAATTTTCTCAGTGGTCACTTGCCAGAAAGGATTTAGAATTTTTTTCTCAGTTCAGATTCAGATTAATCTAAGAAACATAATGTTAGCAAAGTAATTTAATTGATTTGGACTCAGAAATTATTCTTTTTTGTCTTCTGTAATTTTTGCTTATTTATAATATGAGAGTAATAAACGTCTATAATTTAATAAATTGTAATAACAATTAGCTATAATTTAAGAGTAATAAAAATGGTATCCAGGATGCTAAAACAACAGGATCTGGTCCTAAAGTTACATTGTTTCCACATTTCCTAAAGCAAGAAAGATGAGTGGGCATATGCATGCTCTCAGCAAAGTAACAGGAAAACACATCACTTCCAAAATAGGTTAGAGGGCCTGGCCCGGTGGTGGCGTAGTACTTAAGTTGGTGCATTCTGCTTCAGGGGCCCAGGGTTCGCCAGTTCGGATCGTGGGCACGGACCTATGCACAGCTTATCAAGCCATGCTGAGGCGGCATCCCATATAGAGAACTAGAAGGACCTACAGCTATGTACTGGGGCTTTGGGGCGAAAAAAGCAAAAGAGGAAGATTGGCAACAGATGTTAGCTCTGGGCCAATCTTTCTCAAAAAACAAAAAAATGTCTGCAAAATAGGTAAGAAAAGAATGAGGTAATTTCACACAAAGTCCAGGATGCATAAAATCTCGCTCCCAACCCTTATGACCGCACAGTCAGCATCATAGTACAGCCTGTAAAAATCGTGAGCATCAGGCCATGCTGAGCAATGGAAAGATCTGCTGGAAACAGCTTCCCAAGTGACGCTGAAGATGTGAGCACAAACCCCTGCTCCACTAGAGAGCACTAATGACCAAACTCTTACTGCTGAAACTTTGCAGAGACAATTCCACCTTTTATCAACCTCCTCAACACGCCTTCACTGTTTCAACTACCATCCCTAAAGAAGCAGAAGTTTCACTAACATGCGTGGTGATGAATATCGCTTCTTTAATAGGGAAGAGTGTCCATGTTCTGTGTCATGGTAGCATTGGACAAAAAAAAAGTGTAGAAGTCGATTGCAAATTCATTAATCTTACCTTTCTTTCCTTTCATTTTTAAACTCCAACATAGCACCATTGGACTTCACAGTTGCAAACAATGTCAACACCAGGAGAGGGAAAGGATCAACATTACTGTGTGGAGGGTGGGGTCGTTTCACTGCTCAAAATGCTGGCGAGATGTCGGCCAGAGTCACATTATGCCTCCTCCTCTGCCAAATAGCAGTGTGCGTTCCCTGAGGTTCATAGTCAATCTGAAAGGGCTCCCCTAGATTTTAGATGCAAAAGAAATCCAGAAAAAAATGCCCAGATTTTGTCACTACCATAGAACTACAAACTCACCAGATAGAAGTGATGCTGGTGGGTATTGAATGCATAACATTTCTGCAATGTAAAACTAAAATAAAATAGCAATTTAAAAGTTTCTTTTTAACTCAAATGAGTTTTTTTAAACTTTTATTTGCGTTTATTTTATGAGTTTATTCCCAGGGCATGTTTTTGTTTCCTCAGTTTGTTCAGGGGTAACCTCCTCTGCTCTTCTTGTGATTTAGGAGCCATTTGCTCTTTTTCAGTCAGATGGTGTCAGTGTGGCAGGGCGAGCTCACTTACGTGGCTAATCTGCCCGTGGTTCTGTGGGGAGGCAGCACATCTGGGGTTTGTTCACCTGGATGTGCTCGCTCTTCATCTACACCAGTGAGGTCAGCATTACTCTGCATTGTTTAGCATGTGCAGCAAAAATTCAGCACTCTTTCTGGACCATCGACCCTGTGTCCAGCCCACTGTTTGACCTGGGCTCACCCACCAGCTCCACCATTGTAAAGATGGGAGCACGCATCGCTGGCACGCATGGGAAGAGCAAAATGAAATATTTCTGAAGAATATATTTTTATTTTGTCATGGGAAACTGAGAAATGGTGTTTGTTCTATTAAGAAGTCTTGTATAGGAATTAGTTTGGTTGCCAGCTCCTTCTGAGTCAAACTCCACGGATGATAATTAGCAGCTGAAACTTCCTGTAGACGGAGTGAGTATTGGACACAACATTTCTCAGACTTGGTTGTAAGTGCCCTGGCTCCAGAGCCCTCCGTTGTGGTCTCGTTCCCTCTCCTCTGCTTCTCACAGGTCTCCCAGCTGGCTCCCCCTCCTCCGCCCCTCTGCTCCCTCTCCTGTGCTCCTCCCCTCAGCGGGACACGTCACCCACTTGTCCACTCAGCTACAACACTGCTGTCACCTCCCCCCTCCAACTGGCCAAGTCCTAGTGGTTCTGCCCCTAAACCTCCTCAGTTCCTTCCCTCCTTTCTACCCTCTCCATGACCCCTGTCTTAGGCCCTCATTTCCCTCACTTGGATTTAGAAATTACTAGTCTTTGCCTCTCTACTTCCAGTCTCCTCCTTTCCAGCTCTCCCTCCCTATTAGCATAAGTGTTTTCTCTCTCAGCTTTCTGAGTGATATGTCACTCCCTGCTTAAATACTCAAGTCCTTGTATGGCTCCTCATTGCCTCTGAGAGTCTCTGCACATTTTTTAATGTTACAGTATGTCGTAATCAGCACTAGGGTGACACACGCCAGATACATCAGTGTTGAAAAGGTGGGCAAGATCCACGCTAGTGTGTTGTGATGCAGAACCTCCTGTGTCCACCCCACTGCTTACAGGAGGGTCATTCCCTAAGGCCGGGGAAGTTTACAAAGGAGTGGATGCCCAGTTCAGCTGGGACCAGGACACAGGCTTTGGAGTCAAACAGTCGTGAATTCAAATTCCTGACCTAACACATACAAGATGTGTATTTGGGCAAGTCATTATACCTTTCTAAGTTCAGATTTCACCTGTAAAATGGAGGTAATTGTGCCTGTATTTCATTGTTTCTGTGACAGTTTATTGGGGCAATTGGCTTAATGCCCTGAAGACAGTGCCCAGCGCAGAGTAGGCATCCATAAACGTTGCACTTGTCCCTGTAAAGTCATGTGGGAAGACAGGAGACTGCCTTACTAGGAACGGCTATTTCAAGCAGGAAAAGTTCAGAAAATGGCTTGTCCAGGTGAGGCAGTATGGCCTGTCGAGGAACTCCAGGGACTTAGGAGCTTACAGGGAGGAGACACAGAAGATGAGGATGAGCAGAAAGCACCGAGGACGTTCTATCGCCTGCTGCCCCTTCCTCTCTACTGACCCTTCCAGGTTTCCAGCTTCTTCATCATTTTCTTCCCTTCATATCTCACTTATGAACTCAGTAGACCATATTCACTGTTTCTGCTTCCTCAGCCCCATCTCTCAACAGCATTATCCTCGCTGGCATCACTACCAGCTTCTCAATGACCACATCAACCGGATGCTCCTCAACCCATGATCTTCTCGAACTCTCTGCAGGATTTCGGTGCAGAACTCACCTTCTGGAAAGTCACCTCCCTGGATTTCAATTATTTCTTTCCCTCTCATGGGTTTATATTTATCTCTCCAGACCTCCTCTTTCCATGTCCTTCAAGAGATCCTAATCCTTTGCTATCTCTTAAATATGTGATTCTGTCCTTGGAGTTTTTTTTCTTTGCTCTGATTCTCTCTTGTAGAATTTAAGGTCAACAGTGACTTCAGGTATCTACTAAGTAGCCATGATTCTCAAATCTAATCTGTGTCTGTAGCCCACAACTCTCTACTGTAATTTCCATCTCCCCACCAGACTACTTTCTATAAACCACCTCTTTCGTGTTCACTCCTTTGAACAACTGCCTGACTCTGCATTTCTCTTCCCAATTCTTCACCCCTGGCTGTGTTCATGCTCTTTACTCTGTGACTTTATTTTCTCTCCTGTAGACACAGCATAATTTACCCACCACATGCGTATTAGACTTGGCCAACTGACCTGCTTTGGCCAGTGTGAATCGGGCAGAAGTGACAGTATGTCAGTTCCAAACCTTGTTGTAAGAGGTGTCATGTGTTCCTCCCTCTCCTCTGGAAGCTTTCAGACTCAGGAGAAGAACTTCCACTGGGAAACTAGTGCCCCTTCAGCCCGAGGCCCAGAATGAGTCTGACGGGGCAGAGCCATCCTCGTGATCCTACTGATGAACAGAGTGAAGAAGAACAGCTCCAGCCAACCTGCAGTCTCGTGAAGGAGATAGTAAAGGAGTATTTTTTTAAACTGCTGAACTTCAGGGTGATTTGTCTTACAGCATCGTTGTAACTATAGCTAACAGAGATACTGGCTACGTTTCAACCCTTGCGACGGGAAGATACACAAAGAATACAGGCGCTGTGGTGCTGATTACTTCTGTTTCTTCAGTGGAGGCTGAGGGCTGTGACTACTTGAGAAGTTGACTGGGTGCAGGAGGAAGGGTGAGAAGAGACTGAAATTATAAAATAAAGTCTTGAAAGGTGGGGCAGTGGAGGATGGGAAAAGGAAAATAGCCGGCTTTTCAGGTAGTCGAATACTTTTACTCATAAGCTTATCAGCCATGTCAATGTTGGCTTTTGTGACTCCTTTTTAACATTATCAACTTATTTTTTTTTAATGTGAGTCCTATAATTTTCTTTTGAATTTGGGCAAATGTTCTCATATATGAAGACATTATGCTTTGGCATGTTCCTTGTACATATTTTTACTTTGGGGAGGTTGCCTTACACTTTTTTCCTAATTTTTGGCAAAGCGAGAGTTTTATTTTGTTTGGGTGGTTAGGTCTATCAGTCTCTTCCTGTTTTATTTTCCATGCTTCCACTGGGACCTTTGCAGAAAGTTCAGGAAAGTAAAGACTTTTTTCATTATAAAACATTAGAGCTTGAAGTTCATTCAAATATGTACATCAAAACCAAGAGGGGATCATTCTAACTGTCCTCAGTCATTCTATTCTGTAGTTATTTCTGACCACCCAATGCTGGTCAGAAAAATTGTGTTACAACTGTTACAGGCAAGTGTAACACTCTCCACATGATGATGCAAATGTATGAAGCTCTGTCCCACTAGCAAGAGCCCTTTGACAAAGAGCTAGAAACATTTTCAGCCAGCAGAAGTTCTTACCAGATTGGAAAATTGTCACTAGCCTGACTGTTTCCATTGTGATATGATTCTGCATCTCTTAGCCATCAGTATCTGTATCTTGAGGATGCCCAATATCTTTCCAGTGGATTATCATTTACATTTTTATTAAAACTCTCCATCTCAGAGAATTTTTCTTTTAGTAAACATAGTCTAACTGTCGCAGTCTTTGCTAATTTGCATAACGAGTTGTGTGTGGATATCTCTGTTTGTGAGCACGTATATATCCACATGTATGTAAAAACCTTCAGCCTGGGTGGGACTTGTTCTCTGCGTCTGAGCAGCTTGTTTTCTTAGCCGTGTATATTTTCTTGAAAACAAGAGTCCTCAGCTGATGAGAAGTGTATCCTACAAGGTAGCAAGATGCTATCTGCTAGGCTCTTTATTTTTTCTGATTTTCCACAGCAAGAGACTATTTTGACTCTCTATCCCTGATACTGACTAGACCGGCTTGAAGACTGTAGGGCGTACGTGTGTAGGCAGAGTCAGAGGCAAGGGTGCAGGAGCGACTGCTGTGTCACAGATTGAGTCCTGCTTGGCAATGTGTGAAACAGTGACGTTACAGCTGGCCTCTTAGCGTATCTCTATCTGCGCTGTCGTATATTCGGTTGGAGTGTCAGCGACATTTTGTGTAAACCAATTCTTTCCTGGGCTGGATTTCCAGGAATACCCACAGATGTTTGCATCACGGGTCACTGCCAGTGATATGCAAGCAATACTCCTCAGCCAGTCTGATGATCTGAAATGCCCTCACATATTTTCAGATGTTTCAGAGGGGCACACGTAACATCCCAGATTGTGAACCTCTAAGACATTTCGTAAAGACGTTATAGATACATTTAACAAGATTTTCCTAAGTGAATACGTTTTTTTACGTTGGTTCTTCTCATAGCTCATCCTAAAACGTGTCTTTGTTAAACTCCCTGAAGTGTAGGGCAGCTTTTGCTCTGTAATGTGTCACAAAGCACTGTATCAAAAAGGGGGTCTGGCTCCCTCTTGGATTCACTCTCTGCTGCCACAGACTTTGGGTCAAGATTTAGAGATTCCTCTGAAAGAGAATTCTTTGTCCCCTTGTGTTTTCTCTCGGAGGTTCTCTGCTTCTTCGACTCTATCCTCAGTTCTCCAACTCGAGATTTAAGTACCTGGTCTGCAACAGGCGAGAGACTCTGGGCTGAGCTGAGTCACATTTCACCTGAGTAGAGATGACACATCATGAGCAAATTCCTGTACACCTGGGTTACTAGAGTTGCTAGACAGGATGGAAGAAATAATCCAAGAAGAAAGCGAGGAGGTCAAAGGGGTAAAAACCAAGGGTAAAATGTCACCAAATAGAGAATACGTCACAAAACAGGGGGAAGGAAAATCTGAACTACCGGTGCTACATAACGGGACTGCGTGTTACCTATAAGGCAAATCAGCATTGTCTGGGCAGAGGGCAGCATGTTGCTCCCTGTGCACACGGGAGGCTCATGGACACCGCCCCTGAGGAGACCAGCTCCCGATGCTGGGACGGAGAGGAGGACCCTGGCCGACTACGGGCCGAGGCTCCTGCAGCCTGGCTGAGGTCTGACCTGGCTCCTTGAACCTGCAGTGTCGGGTTTTGTTTTTCTGTTTTGAAACTGAAAGTCTGGTTCAATTTACAAAGTCCATAAACTTGTTCTACCCGCCCTCTGGTTTTTCATGTGGGCAATGAGCTATACTCTGATGGCCTGGGAAACACAGGGAAGCTGAAATTTTGGAAGGAGGTAAATGCATACAATAAAATATCACAAAGGCCACATGGGACAGTGTTCTTTAGTCTCATAAGCTGAACAAAGGTGGATTTCTTTCAAAAGAAAATAATTATAACGTTTTATAGACCATCTTCTCTACGCCAAGCAGTTTGCCAGATGGTGAACCTATAGAATCTTTAGTTTTGTACAGATTACAGAGCACTAAAACCTGGTAAGGTAGTTACATTTTACAGATGAGGAAACTGAAGGCGAGAAGTTTGAGTAACTTTTTTATTGGACGTGTGATGTTTGTATAGCCAGGATTCCAGTCTAGTCTGTGATTTCAAAATTCAGAGGTTTTAAGATGTTAATTTTTTTTTCAAAGCATCTAAGAGAGATTAAGAGAGGAGTAAAGGTGGCATTGTTACTTTTATGGGAGTGATTTTTCCCAACTAAAGAAGACACCGATAGTACCATTTTCATACATTTCACAAAATTAAGAAGAATGACTGAGAAATTATGGAGGACATTAATTATATAGACATCAGCCATGAATTCCTTAAACTATTTGCCTGTGCTGATAATACTGGAACTCTCAGAAAGTAGATGAAGATATAAGTGGACTACTGTGGACTTCATTAAAGAAATAAAGGAGAATTGATTAGTGAAAAAAGTCATAGGAACTTTGCAGGTAATCACGTAATTTTGAGTTTAAATTGGTCTATGACAGGGACATTTATTTCAGAACTTTTGTATGCTTAAAAATAAAATTTGGAAACTACTAGAATGTTCCCTTGTATGGAAAGTTGAACAAATTTTGGTACAAAAAAACTCCAGAAAGTTACAGAGTTATCCAAAAGAAAGCAATGGATCCTCGTCATTTGTCGGGCAGAGTCAATGGTTACAGTGAGGGGAAAAGCCAGATGCAGAGATGAACACATTGCAAGATCCCTTACTCAGGTGGATTCTCCAGAAAGCAGAACCCAAGATGGAGTTTAGACTTTAGGATATTTATTAGGGAGTGTCTTAGAACCAACATCTTTGGAGGGGAGGGAGAAAAAGCAAGATTAGGCTGAGGGTGAATCTGAACTGTGAAACAGACCTGATGAGAATCTTGGCTGACCCAATGGGTAGGTGTAGAACTAACATGAGCCATTGGAATATCCCTGCACTGGACCAAAATGGCCAGTAAGTCATACTCTGACCTCCATGATGTGTGCTGCTCAGGAAGTGGTGTGGCCTTGGAGGAGGTGGCTCTCTGCAGCTGAGGCCACCCCTGGAGGGACTGAGAGCTGAGGGCGTCTGTCGACAGCACTCCCACTTCCAGTCTCCCTTGAAGGGGGATCGGGTGGTGCCTCTGTGCATCACAACACCTGAAACAAATTATGCCCAAACTCAGAAGTGTAAACACATTTGTAAATGATCACATGTGCATGGAGACAAGCAGACTATAATCCTTGGTGATGGTGAAAGAAACTGGGCTGGAGGTAGCGCAAGAAATCAAAACAATCAAAACGGGCAAAAATATTAATAACAAAAAATAAGATATACCTCATTTAGGTAAAATTAAAAATATATATGTAGTGCTTAGAGAGAAGTACTAGAGGACCACCATCTCATAATAGTATTATCAGTGGGTGGTAACGTTCCCTTTCCATCGTGCTTCTCTACGCTATATGAGTAAAAGCAAATATTTATTACTGAGATAATTTGAAAAATTATAAAGCTATCTAAAAATTAATAGTCAATTAGGTGATCACTAGATATCCTTAAAACAAGGCCTTACGTTTTCAGAAGGTAGATTTTAAAAAGCAAGTTGCTCTAAAAGACGAGATGGTACCAGAGGCCCTGGAGCTGCGACCCAGCCGTGATCCCCAAGAGTCCAAGTCAATAAATCAAGCCTGCATGTGCAACACGCGTTCATCCAAATGTCTCTGGAGAGTGTTCAGTCAGCCAGGATCTGTGCTAGGATGTTGGGTGACATCCAGAAAGAAAGCAAATGAAAATTCCTGCCCTCATGGGTCCCACCTCCTGTAGGGAAGAAAGAGAAAATGAGCAATAAGAACAATAAATGAGTAAATTCTATGGCAAGTGAAAAGTTGTTGGAGGCCAGTTCCCCGGGAAACAGACTGTCAGAAGCTGCAGTTTGCATTCAGGAGTTTTTTGGAGAATGTTCTTGGGAAGAACAGCTAAGGGCAGAAGGAAATGGGCACAAGTAGCCCAGAGTGACCACAGCAGCCAGAGCCTAAAGGTGAAGGACACTGGCTGGGCTCCTGTTGGAAGCCTTCTCCCTCTGGGAACATGTCCACGTGGCTTGTAGAACCTACAGCTGAGGTGCCTTCAGACTGTGTCTTGATTCAGGGCAGGAGGGTGAACAGAGTCTGAACCAAGCCTGTGACTGTGCCAGTGCGCAGGTGTCCATTTGGAGTGGACACAAATGGTTTCCCGCCCTCTCTTCTGAGAGGTGGAGAAGAACACTTGCTATACACATGCACCTGAGGTGTGGTCAACCAGCTCTGGCAGAAAGACCACATCTAACAAAGCAAGTGTCCTTGGGATTTCTGCAGGACGCAGTTGGATCCACCTGGGCTTTGTAGGGGCCCACCTGGTAATCAAGAGGAGATCTAATGAGGGTCACTACTCCTGAATCCATTGTGCCTTTAACAGTGGCAATGATCTCTGCTCACTCTCCCCCGGTTTCAACTGCAACGTGTCCAAGGCACCATAAGGGGCGAGTTTCAGAGACTCTGCCTCTGCCCTTCCCACTGCGATGACTCCTAACCTGCAGGCCGAGTGGCCGAAGTGCAGTATTTTCAAAAGCGAACTGTGTCTATTTCAATTGTGCCTTCAGAGGCCAACTGAGTCTGCAAGCCCAGTGTTCCCAGTGAACCCACTGTGAGCCACACCTGGGAGGCAGTTAGTCAGTCCCCCAACTCCCTCCCCAAACAGGAGGGCCATAATGATGCTTTGGGCCTCCAGCTGTCTGTGTCAGCTCGGGCCCTGTGTCGAAGAGATCTCGAAAGGTTTGGGCTTCCTCCCTCACTCCAGTGTAAAATCACCTAAGTAAATGGCAGGGTCCCTTCGGAGGAAGTGGGGGATGGTGACATGTCCCCGGCTGTGGCGTTGCAGGCTTCTTCCTTCTGAGGTAAAAGTCTCTCCTTCCGTCAGCAATTTCTAGGTCTGAAAACCGGCTCAGGTCTGGAATGCGGGTAAGAGCTTGAAAATCCTGTATTAGGGGCCTGGGTAACTGCCTCACCTCCTGGGCATCCGTCCTTAACTTTGGCTGTACAGATGGAGCGGCGCCCTTGCTGACTGCCCAGATGTCTTACCCAGGACCTCCTCTGCAGCTCTCTGCAGGTCCTCTCCTGGCCGCCACTCTGGCATTGCTGTTCACTATAATTGCTCCAGCTGGCTTCTGACAGGTCGGCACTGCCACCCTGCCTCTATTAATTAGAGATCCTGTGAGTCCCACTGCTGTCAGTGAGCCCAGTTATTAACAGCATCTCCTGCTGTCGTCCCTGGCTCTAGAGGACGGCCCCCACTGGACTTCTCAGCAATGCCCACACTCCGCTCACCAGCATGTTCCTTATTCCTCTGGTAAGTGGAATTTTCTCTCGTGGATCATGGTGGTCTGGTAGGTTTTCTGACCTACTTAGTGTGTCCTCTCAGGAATGCCCATTTCTGTAAGCTCACCGATCCCTCCACAGCTGTAAGCTACAGCAGTTCCAACACTTCTGCCTTGCAGAGTTCAGTCCTTTACTCTCCCTAAGCTTCTAGGAGCCATCCCGGTGCCTTGTCTGCTCCCCTCCCAGGGACTCTGCGTGGGTTGTAAGTCCTGTACCCTGGGAGAGTGCTCTCACATCAGTGAACTCTCTTTTATGCGCATCCTCAGAATGCAGCCCCATGAGTAGTCTCCTGGATCCAGCCAGGGTTTGCTGGCTAGCGTTTCCTCCAGCTTACAATCTCTTTGTGATTGTAGCAGATCAGCTCTTCCCCAGATGGGTGAGGTTGTGACTTCACCCTAGTTACTGGCTTTGTGTGTCCAGGGGAGGGGTGAAGTGGGGGCATTTCCTGAGAAGAGCACATTTGTTCCTGCAGGGAAGACGCCTCAAGCAAAAGTAGGCTAGCCCGTTAATTTACAGGAGCATGTCTCTTTGATGTTCTCAAAGGTTTCAGGAGGATCTGGAGATTCAAAATTTGGAAGTTCTTCAGTCCAGACCTCCACATCCCAGGTTTCAGAGTTCTACTCCTTTCCAGTCTGGAACCTGACCTTGGCTGAGCAGACCTTTGGGGTTGAGGATTCCACTTTCTAAAGAGCTCTACTCCTTTAATTAAATACTGAATCTTCAACTTTCACTCTCCACTGGCCACAGGAGACCCTCTGAGTTTCCAACTGCTACTTATATTAGTGATTAATCACCCTCAGACTTTCCTTGCCACCAACTTATCAATGGCCCCCAGAAATAGCTATCCAATTCCAAAGTTCTTAAAATAACTATTTTCTTTGAAATTCTTCAACTCCTGAGAAGTCACACTTGCCAGTGAGTTCCTTTTAATGTCTGTCTGCTCCCAGTTCTGCACCATCGAACATTTTAACAATTTCACCACAGTCAGATGCCTGGACCTAACACTGTTCCATTTACACCCACTGGAGGTGTTTTTATTGTCTGGCAGGTGGTCCAGCTCCCAACATCTCATTTTAGACTTTGCTTCCCAGGACCAATTCCAGTACAGCTGTCATAGGTCAAATTTCATGAGACTGATATTTGTGCAGAGGAGAATTGGGTGGAGGTCTTGGAAACCATGGTTGTAAGGGGTGAGAGAAGAAGTTGAAGTGTGATGTAGTTGCAACAGCGGACTCAACTACTCCCACAGGGAGTTCTCGAGTTTGGCAGACCCATCACAGTTGTGCCGACTTGAGGCACGGGGACAAAACTTGGGGCTTCTTGAACTGACTAGTCATTGTTTGTGGGCTGCCTCTAGGAGGGACATCTCCCTGAGGGAAGCTGCATTCTTCGTTGAAGGCAATTGTTGGAGAGGAATTCAGCTCAGGACCATAAGCCAGCACCAGCACTGGAGGAACGAGCAACTCTTACAAGGGGAGTGGAGGTAAAACCCAGGCAGTGCAGCACATTTTAACAGAAAAGTTGATACATTTTATAGAGAAAAAAATAGAGCAATTATGTGAGGAAGATCAGAGTGCCTAAATCAATATCAGAAAGATAACTGGAAAATACCAAAATATATGGAGATTAAGGAGCACTCCTAAACAAATATAAGTCAAAGAAGAAATCTCAAGAGAAATTAAAAATTATTTTGAACTAAATGAAAATGAAACTATGACATCAAAATTTGTGGGATGCAGTGAAAGCAGTGCTTAGAGGGAAATTTATAGTATTGAATGCATCTATTAGAAGAAAAATCTAAAATCAATAACCTAGGTTTCCACCTTATAAAACTGGGAAAAGAAGAGCAAATTAAACCCAAAGTAAGCAGAAGAAAAGAAATAATAAGAATTAGTGCAAAAATCAACGAAATTGAAAGCAGGAAATCAGTAGAAAAATCAATGAAATCAAAAGCTAGTTCCTTGAAAAGATCAATAAAATTGATAAACCTCTAGCCAGGCTAACTAGGAAAGAGAGAGAGAGATTACAAATTACTCAGATCAGAAATGAAGAGGGAGCATGACCACAGATCCTATGGGTGTGAAAAGAATAATCAGGAAAGACTATGAACAAGACCATGTCCACAAGTTGGATGACCTAGATGAAATAGACAAATTCCTTGAAAAACACAAGTTGCCAAAATTCACACCAGAAGAAACTGACAATCTGAATAGGCTTATATATATTAAATAAATTGAATCAATAATTAGTAATCTTCCAATACAGAAAGATCATTAATGTTGTTAAAACCATAGTATTACTTATATTACTCCCTATACTTTTTAATATACTTGATAGATTTCATAACAAAGAGGAGGAAAGTCGACAGGTGTGCCAGATGCGGAAGTACTGATCATACTGGTGATTTATATGATTAAACTTGCTCTTTTATCATCAGTTCCCTTTGTCCTACCTGACCCTCTTCTTCCAAGCTACCAGCCTTATCATGGCTTATTTCAAAATATCTTTTAAAAAATGAAAACGGTTTCAAAGACATTCTTTGCAGGCCTCTTAGTTCTGTCATCTTCATCAAGTCTGGCCACGCTCTCCATGCCAACCACCCTCTCTACATCAGCCCGTGCGCATACCCTCTATTCTGCTCCTAAGCAGCTAAAAGTCCACCGCATAGGTACAAATTTATTCCTTTTAGGTTGAACTATCAACATCGATTTCAACCAATTTACCTTTCTCTAGCTACTTAACTGAATTGAAGTCAACTCGTCTTCGAGCATTTTATACGCTCCAGATATTTGTTAAACCCTAGACTCCCCTCTTTGCTTCCCAGAGTTAATATTTCAAATATTTACCACTGATTTTACGCCCATGTCTGCTCTCATTCCCTCCCCTTTCCCAGACGTTGCTCACCCCCTGCCCAGTGAGACAGTAGAGGTGGTCAGAACTGAGATCTCTCTTTTCAAGCCCACCTCACTACCTCAGAATTTGTCTTCATGTTCCCTCAGTTTTCCTCTTCACTTCATCTTTCCTCTTTGCTCCATTTTTTTTTTTTTCCCCAGAAGAACACTATCTTTACTGATTTCCAAGGCTGGTTCAATCATTTGGACTTCTCATTCAATTCTTAAATTTCCATTGGTAACTTCATATATTAATTATTCTCTCACTTATATAATTTATAGTGCTCATTTATTTGTACTTTTTCTGTTGTTACTCCTACATGCCCTGCATTATGCACAGCTTTGAACAAAACAGTGTCCCTGTTCCCATATAGCTTACCTTCTGTGAGGAGACAATTTTTAAAAATATGTTCAAAAATAAACTGTGGGGGGGGGTAAACACTATTAAGGAAAATAAAGTAGTGTATTAGTGAGAGTTCTCCAGAGAAACAGACCAGGAGATAGACACATAAAGTAAGGAATTATCTCACACTTTCAGAGGCTGAGCAGCCCCACAATCTGCCATTTGCAACTGGAGACCCGAGAGGGCTGGTCCTGTGGTTCCAGCCAGAGTCGGAAGGCCTGAGAGCGGGGAAAACCAATGGTGTAAGTTCCAGTCCACATCTGAAGGTTGATGTCCTCACTTGAAAACAATTAGGCAGAAAGAACTAATTCTCCTTCCTCTGCCTTTTCATTCTTTTCAGAACCTCAGCTGATTGGATGAGGCCCACCTGCATTGGGGAGGGCCATTTGCTTTATTCAATCTACAGATTAAAATGCTCATCTCATCCAGCAACACCCTCACAGACACACCCAGAAATGACATTTAGCCAAACACCTGGGTGTCTTGTGGCCCTGTCAGGTTGACATATAAAATTAGGGAGTGCCAGCATGTAGGTGGCATTTTAAAGAGAGTGGACAGGTAAGTCCTCACTAAGAAGGGGTCACTTGAGCAAGAGCATGAAGGAAGTGAGTGGGCATCCAGTTGGATGTGGGGAAAGCAGTCAGGCAGAGGGAATGACTCTGGTCTCAGGGGGATCAAATCTGAGCTGTTCCTGGAACAGCAGGGAGACTGGAGCACTGATCTCAGAGGAAACGAGGTAGAACAGTGAAAGGGAGCCAGTTGTCATGTAACCCCTTTTAGCCACTATAGGGACATTGGCTTTTACTCTGAGGGAAACAGAGAGCCACCAGGGTTTTCACACAGCAGCGTGAAAATCTGATTGTTTAAGCAGCATCACTGTGGCTGCAGTGCGGATGATAGACTGTGGGAGAAAAGGGCAAAGGGCAAACCAGTCACGAGGGTCTCTAGGGGAAATATCCTGGTGGAATGAAGCTGAGTATTAGCAGTTGAGGTGAAAGAAGTGGTCTGATTCTCAAGGCATTTTGATAGTAAGGCAAATAGGATTTGCTAATGAATTAGATGTGGACCATGAGAGATAAAGAAGAGTCAACAATGACACCAAAATTTCTGATCTGAGCAAGTGGAATGATGGAGTTGCCATTAACTGAGGGTCAGCTTTGGTGGCGTTAAGAAAAGAGGCGTTCAATTTTAGATAATTTAAGTAGAATTTTCAAACAGTTAGATATAAAAGTACAGATTGGAGACTTACAGTCTTTGGGATATAGATGGAATTCAAAGCCATGCGATGGGAAAAGATCAGCAGGGAAGTCGGTGTAGACAGATGAGAAAAGCGTTCTAAAGTCTAAGCCTGGTCACGTCACGTCAGGAGGTTAGCTTGGCGGGCTAAACCAGGAGAGGGGTTTCCTAAAAGCCATGTGAAGAAAATGTCAAATGCTGCTGATGGGTCAAATCAGAGGAAGGCTGAAATTGATCTTTGGATTAACCAGGTGCAAGTCATTGCAAATCTTGACAAAAGCCTGATTGGAGTCAGTTCAACAGATAAAGGGAAGAAGGAAATTGTGTCATTGCATATATACCATTCTTTCAAGAAATTTTGCTGTTCAAGGACTGAATGAGCTCTGGGTGGGGGAGGGGCGATGAGGTTAAAATGGGAACATATATATGCACGTATACTGATGGTAATGGCACAGTTGAGAGGAATAATTTGATGATGGAGAGAGGGGACAATTGCAGGAGTGAGGTTCTTGAGTGGGGCCAGAGCAAATGAAGTCTAGCGAAAATGTGGAGGGTTTAACCTTCAACAGAAACACTTAGAGTTTATTCTAATAGGAGGAAAGGAAGAATGTCTATGTACAGATCCTAGAAGATGAGTAGACATGATGGTGGAAGCTTATAGAATTTTTATTATTGTAGTTTCCATGAATTCAGCAAAAGTTGAAAACTGGGATGAAGATTAGGGAAGAGGTGTTAGAGGTTTGGGAAGAGTATTAAACAGAAAGAGAGGAAGGAAGAGTTACTAATATAAGGCTCCGCAATGTTAAATGCCCACTTGAGTAGTGGTCATGAAGTTAAGGTGAGCAGATTTGCAAACCTTTTTGCAAAGAAGATGCAGAGCTATGTCCAACCAGGGTGAGGGTTTTGCTTACCAGGTTTAGCCAAGAGAAAGCCAAGTGAGTTGAGGTCTATGAAAGAGAGTGTTCAAAATGATTGATCGTGGAAAACTGAGAATGTTTGAAAGGAAGTGTTTACAGTGATTGACCAAGCTGAGTATGTAGGGCAGGAAGGGCATGAGGGGTGAGGAAAATGATGGTAAGATCAACGGATTGAAGGTCCGGTGGGAGGCAGGGTTGGTGGGAGGAGGCTTTGAAGGATATTTGGGAGCCAAGGATTTGAGGAGGTGGTCCAGAAAGACAGGAAGTGATGAGTAGACACTGGGTCTCGAGTGTGACTGCAGAGTTTAGTGACTGAGGTGAGGTGAGAGAAACCGTCACTGGAGGGAGATAGTCAGGGAGGCAAGAGGACTCTAGGAATTATATACCTACATAGTGAAATCACCCAGAGGAAAGAGCTGTGGTGGAGTGAGCCAGGAGCTAAAGCTAAATTTTTCAAAATTGAGGAGAACCCCGCAGTCCTTTAGATGATTTAAACAAGGAACAGAAGTAGGCGGGTAGTATGATGACATTACTGTGAAAGAGGAGAGGGAGGTGTGGGGGAGCATGGGATAGGCTGTAAGTGGCAATGAGGAGCCAGGATGAGCCTTCCCTCTCTTCACCATTTGAGAGAGCGATGGGGCTTGTAGTGCCTCTAAAGGAACCACATTTCAGTAAGAGCAAGAAGATGAATTCAGAGAAGCTGTTGAGGACATGGGGGGTTTTGTTAATCACAGACAGTCAGTCTCAGGAGTCAGGGAGATGCTGCTGAAAGGTTCATGTACAGAGCTGCATGGAAATGAGAACGTGGAAAGTGACCATATCCTGGGAATCCAGGGGTTTTGGTTGTGTGCGACAAAAGTAGTGACAAAGTGCGTAAGGAGATGAGTCCTGGTGATCTCTGGCCAACAATGGAGGAGGTGAGTGTCGGGTAGTATGCAAAGGTTAGAATCACGGACCCCTCTCCATCATCTTGATGGAGGTGTGGGGACCAGAAAAGGGTTGATCTTAACTGCACAGTTGTTCCTGTAATTGTACAGCCTTGGAAACCCTTCTCTTAATAGCAAAAGTCCTTCTTATGGCCAAAGTTGTTGGCTTCTATATGGGGCAAGCTCAAACATGTAGTGGGTACCTCTAGTTTCCCATAAATAATATGGTTCCCATAAAATAAATTATAAAATCACTACTTTGGGCACATGAATGAGCAGAAGCCATTGTGTGGTTGCGTCAGAGCAGTAGTGCAATGGGTGTCCTACCAAACCAAAGGTGGTGAAAATAAAAATGCTCTGACTGAAACCCTAGGATTGCCCTGTGTGGCTTCTTTCAAGTCTTTCTGGACCTTTCAGCAGCATCATTTCTGTGGACCACTCAGCAATTTAGGAATACCCTTCCTTTTGGGAGTTCCTGTCACTATCTCCCTTCTTGGCGACTCTTCCTGAGTCACCTCCCTTACCTCTGAAGCTCATCTTGTCCCTTAAACAGATTTATGCATACCTAGAATCTTCTGCTCAGCCTCCTTCCTGTCCCACTCTGTAGCAGGCATCTGAGTCTAAAGTGCCCTTGAGGGACACAATGTCTCTTCTTCCTCCAAATCATCATTTTCTACAACGTGAGTCCAAGGGATCCTTTCAGAAAAAAAGTTGATCATAAACATCCTGCACTCAAAGCATTCAACGGCCTCTTTTCACTGCTAAGCAAGCCTTTTTTCCTCAGCATTATGTTAAAGGATGCAATTTGACTCTGTTCTCCCTGGGTTTCACTTCCCATCAGCTTTTCTCTTCTTGGGGTCCCTTTACTGAAGCCACATCCACCATGTTCATCTGTGGGCTCAAATGGACAGCTGTGTCCCCTCAGCCTTTGCTCACACTGTTCCCTTTACACCAAATGTTCTTTGTCCTCTTCTCCACTTGCTAGTCCTTCCATCACAGATGACTTCTTTTCTGAGGAGCATCCCAACCCTCTGAATTGTCCAGTCCTCCCTGTTTGCTGTCGGTGCATTCTATTTAGACTTCAGAAAGGTTTTCACACTCTGTTTTATTGTTCCCCTTTGCCTGTTCATTTAAATTCTCCTTTTTAAGAAGGAAGTGAGATGGTTGTCCTCGGATCTGTGTGTGCGTTTCCTCCCTGTCTGAGCACCTCTCCTGGATCCTTAGTTTCTCCAGGGCAGCTTCTCGTTCCGTCAGTACCTCGCACCATGCTGTGCACAGAGCTGGTGTTTATGAAATGTTTGTGCAATTAGAATGTGATGGGAAAGAATCCAGGCCAGGAAGGAAGAGTGAATGGCCATCAGCTGAATAAGATGACAGCAGAATGTGAGTTCCACAAGGATAGGGATTTTAAACTGGTTTGTCTTTTGGGAGTGCTGTAAAAATTCACTGAATAAAAAAGACTCATAGGAGATTTCGCATTTATATTTCAACACTTAACTATAAGCAACATACAGGTATTATAAGAAGGGTGGGGTTTGTCACATCTCAATTCAAACACACTTTTAAGAACGTTTTTTTTTTTTTCTCACAGTAATCTTTTAAAAAAATCTGAACAGACATGAAAGAGAAAAATATTTTCCCAAGTATAGTATCACAAAATATAGTCATTCTTCCTTTTACCAAACTTTTAGATTTAAGAAATGCTTATGCTCCTTAATTTTATTCAATTTTTAAAATCAATCACTCTTGCGCTGAATATTTTAAATGAATATGACACTTTGCATGGATCCCATAAATAAACAAAACGTGCACAGCTTTGTTTATGCTAGAAACCTTCTGCTAAGTGTTGCTTCTATTTATTTACTTTTAAATTATGCCAGATTTTTGCAAATTTGAGTCAGTTTGGGGATCAACTTGAAATTTTAAAGACTGGCTATTTACTTTGCTTCTGATACTTTGCAAATATGTTGAAGTAATAGTTTTAAGGGTCAGCAGAAGGTATAAAAGGAAATTATTCATGATGGACTTAATTATGGAAATAGATGTGCCATACCATAAAATTTTTACCATCTCTCTTTATTTCTTTTGACTTCTTCATTCTCTTTGCTTCCTCCCATATCCAGAGTTTTTAGCCCAATTCCTCACGTCTCAAGCTCAGATGCGCCCTGATTTGTGTAGCACAGGGCAGAAGTTCTGAGAGGATGAACACGAGAGGATTCAGTAGGGGTCGCCTGAGACAACCACAAAGCCATGTTGGTAAAACAAGCTCTACTTAGACTTCGTAACTGAAACGAGAATTCACTAGTTCATTCATGATAAAGAGCTGGCATCTACAAACTGACCTCTTCTTATCATGTGTAATCTGACATGGTTCATGAGATTTGGGGCTGGTTAGCTTTTCCAAGAGAGCAGGAAGGAAGTGACTGAGTTATAGATGGCAACACAGACACTGATACTTGTCCCACCAACATCCATCCAACCCCCTACCTCCTTCTTCCTCTTTCTTAATTGAACCAGGATTGTGTCCAGAGAGTTCCTGTCCTCCACACTGCCATGCGCTTGACCCTGCCTCTAGCTCCGGGGATAGGCGATACTTACAAGACCGGTCAACCCATTGTCTCTGAGAGTGGTTGGTTTAGGTGTGGGCATGTGACCTAATTTTGGCTGATGAGATCTTAGCAGAAGTCAGCCGTGGTGCTTCTGGGAGATTTTATCACTCTAAAGAGATAGACCCCAAGAGACAGTCCTTTTCTTTCCTTGAATGCTTTTTATGCCTGGATATGGGCTGGACCTGCTGCAACAGTGACTGTGAGGAAAGCCGGCCTGAGGGAAGAGCCAAGAAGATGGGCGTGGCCAAGTGAAGGAAAAACCCAACCCTCCACGATGTACTGAAGCCACAGGCTGTTCTCAGCCTGGAGCCTCCCCTACCTGAGACCTCCTCGTTTAAGCCAGTTTGAACAATTTTCTCTTACATGTAGTCAGCAGAAATCTGACAACCTTCCTTCTCTGTATGGTTGAAGAACGAAGTTATGTCTTATAAAAGGATATACACATTTGGATTTCTTTTGCAAGTAGGTTAGTGGTCAGTAAAATATCTAGAGGTTAGATTTCATTGGGCATTGTTCAAATTTTGGACTCTTGAAATTTGGTAAAGAAAGAGGTGTAAGTCAATTAGTGTTGCCATTGGGTAACAGAATTGTTTATTTTTCACTAATGTAAAGTAGCCAAAGTTACAGGAATAGAATAGCTTTAAAAATAGAAACACTCGAAAAGGAAATGCCATCAAATCATCATGCATTTTAAAAGAGCCAGGTTGCAAATAGGTAAAACCACTGCTCTTTCAAGCAGTGCTACTGTTATAAACGTTAGCAGTTAACAGAGAAAGACAGGGGTGTGAACAGTGGCCCCTCTTCAAAGAGCAGTTATCCCCAAAGAAAGAAATGTGACATTATTACGACTATCCACATTACTCTTTTAGTCATTCTGTTAATTTTCAATTAAACATAGCTCCTGTTTTGGCTGCAATGAGTTAACCCAATTAAAATTTTCATATTATTTACATCCTACCTGAAAAGTAGTCCATATCGGAACCTGTTTTAGGCAAAAATGGGTCCACAAAAAAAGGGGGTAAATATAAAATTGAATATGGTTTTAAGCTTAATCTAGATATAGTTTTATGAGATATAATTTCAAAGATGGGATGCTAATTTTTTAATACTAATTAAGATGGTTGTGACATTCACTGCTCTATTTAATTGACTGATAGCTGGGATACCAACCAGGCCATTTCTGGTCCCTAGAATGCCTTTGTGCAAATGAGACCCACTAGGACATGGCTTGGCAAGCAGAGCAATGGCTGGATTCCAGCTGCCACTTGTCCACTTGGCCAGGCATTGTTGCACAGTGAATAGTGGGCACAAATGGACTTACAGGCCTGAGTTGCAAATTCCAATGCTTAGGTGGACAAGTCCCAGATAATAGGGGGTGCTAAGAATGCTGGCAAACTAGAGACCCCTCTGTAATTGCAGCTCCAGCTGCCATTTCCAGGAGGGAAGGGAGGGAGAGCAGTGCTTTCAATCTCCCAATTTTTGGAAGAGGCTGGAATTCTAATTCAGTTTATTTAATACCAGGGACCCAAACAAAAGGTGTTTGAGGCGCAAATACAAACTGGGGACTGGCAGTTTGTGACTCTGGCTTAAGGGATGTGCACGGCCATAGCTGCTGACTTGGACGCCATGTTTATCCCGTTCGCCCCGACCCTGTTGGATCAGGAATGTCTGAACTCCTGGGGGTGATGGTGCCACTGAGGGAAGCTGGGCAGAGGCCATATTTTCATCCAAGGTAAGTCTCACATGGGAGAGACAGGGAAGGGAGGGAAAAAGGCTATACATGTGATGTCCACTCTGAAGAGGAAAGAAAAGGAGTGGATGAAGTTAGGATGGTGTAGGGAGGAGGCCGCTGTGGTTTCCAGGGAGTGTGCCTCTTACAGGACTGTTCTGCTAAATAGCTCCAGCATTTTGCTAACATTAATTAAACTTCACAAACCCTGTGAGATAGGTAATTACTATAATTAAACTGAAATTCCAGGTCAGTAAAATGAGACTTAGAATGCCCAAGGTCGTAGTGAGAGTGTGTGGTCCAGTTTGCAAACTAAAAGTTCTTACAACGTGTCACTCCCCTAAAAGGGCTCTCCTAGCTCCCTCAGCTCTTGCTCATGCTCTCGATGTTTAGATTAAGAAGATATAATGACAGGATAAATAAACTTGATCACTGAGAAGTTAAACTGCAGGTTGATTAGGGAAGCTTAAAGACAATATGGAAAAATATCTAAATGAACGATCCATATTCCATAAACATATATAATATGCAAATTCATTTCAATTAATTGCATTTATTTAAAATATTTCCATTTAAATGGCTTGTTTAGCAAAATGCATCAGTAAATCAAGAAATCAGTGCACGTACAGCATCTCCATACTACACAACAGCCTAGAAAAGACTGTCGTTCTTTGGAAAGAGCACAGCAGACAGACAGAAGGACCTCTTCTTGTTGCTATAACTACGGCTGAACAAAGGTCAGCCCTGGGGAAAACAGACAACAACCTTCCTGGATTGAACGTTAACAACTCAGGCATATTATCCTGAATTCTTCCTCTCAACAAAGAAAGATAATAATCCTTTATTCTAAAAATGGTTACTAGAAGATAATCTAAACAATGGAAACATGCATTAAAAATCAAGCATAAAAATAGTTTCAATTTGAAATATAATATTGAGGCTAATATCAGAGACCTGTGTTTCTGCAAATGGGGATATCCAGGTTACGATGAAAGTCAGAAATCTCAAGTTCAGGAGAAAAAAATTAAAACCACAAATATTTTATGAAAAATTTCTTTATTGAATTCAAAAATGGTGATTTCAATTAACATTATGTAATAGATAATAGTTTAAAATAAATTTAATTTCAAAGTTTTACAGAGCTTAAAAAGTATGACTTTTACAAGCCTAACTTTATATCTTTAAAAAGTGAATTTTAGGGACCATCCTGGTGGGATAGCAGTTAAGTTCACATGCTCGGCTTCGATGGCCCGGGGTTCGCAGGTTTGGCTCCAGGACACAGACAGACGCACCGCTTGTCAAGCCATGCTGTGGCGGTGTCCCATATAAAGTAGAGGAAGATGGGCACAGATGTTAGCAAAAATGAGGAGGATTGGCAACGGATGTTAGCTCAGGGCTAATCTTCCTCACTAAAAAAAAAAAAAGAAAAAGAATTTTAGAAATAACCTTATTATTAAAACTCACAGGGATCTTTTTGTTTGTTTAGAATAATTGAGCAAGTCCTGTTTGGTAATTTGAAGATTCAGAAGCTTATTTACAGTTTCTGTATATAAGCTTATTTTATACAAAAGTCCACCTCTTGCCTTTGAGCTAAGGAGAACACTAATTACCTGGGTTACGTGGTTTGAGGTTTATGCTGAGAATAGGGAGGGGGCTGAGAGAGGGGCTCTGTTACTTGCTTTCCAGGTTCCTGGAAATCCTGTCCAATAAGACTTGCGTGCAGAAGAGAATGGCTGACAGCAGAAGGGACGGATGCTGCCGCATTCTGCACTGCCGTCAGGGAAACATGGGTTGTGGTGGCTCTGCTTGTTGACGGAGCTATACCAAGTGTTTCCTGGTCAGCTTGTAATGGCCAATTTCACAAGATTTCCAAACTTCATCTTACTTTATCGTTACTTGTCTATCTTAGGAGACACACATTTTCAAGAAAGCACACAGGTAGTTCCATGTTTAAGGCAATTTTCCTGGGAGAAAGGCCACTGAAGGGGCCTTTGATGCTGCCAGACAGCAAAGAGAGACCCTCAAAGGGCAGTTTGAGGCTCAGATTGCAAATTTGTGGTTTGATCTGTTAGTGTCTGGACGCTACTTACCATGACATGGTGTTTTGTACCAAAATTGACCCCTTATTTCCTCCATGAGTAAATACTTTGAGAAAATCTGGAATGTTATTTCTTGGGTTTTCTAGTAATCCAGTGAACAAAGCACACAGATATTCATGGTAAAGTACAAGGAGTCAAACCAAGTCAGGGAGCCGATGGAAGAAGTGTTCTTCTGGGATCTCACTTTCTAGCTTGTGGTCATCTCATTTGTATGAGTTTCTGTGTTTGGGGACAACTCTTATTATACTGCCGTGGAATATCAAAGGTGTAATTTTATAGAAACGAGAATTTTATAACAAGAAGGTGGGCCATGAAGAAATAAGAAAGGGCCTAGACAAAGAGGTCTTAGGTCTTGCAAAGAAAATTCAAAATTAATGTCTAGGATAGTATTTGGCACATGTTGTCTAGTGTCCAAGCTGTCTGTAAAAACAGGTGAATATATGTACTTGATTGTCATAGTTGATTTGAATATGGTACTAACGAGGCCAAGGTAATGGGTTTAACCCTGTGAACCCATTATTTTCATTATCCTCAAAAGTCACAGATTTTATCCTGAACAGTGGCCAGCCCTTCCATAAATGCATCCTGTTAGTCATTAGAAAGACAAGACGAGAGAGTGTAGATAGCTGAAGACAAATTTATTACTGTTGGAAAATAGCTCAAAGCAAATGACCTGCTGTTGGCGGGTGAGGAGTACCAGCTTTGAATATGAAGGTCGGCATTGTGATAATGATGCATTGATATTTAATTAGAAGTGAAAGAAAATAACAAGTATGCAGAATATTGATTTTAAAAACTAATTTCATCAAATCCCACTTGTTGACTCACCAAGAAAATCTCTGAAAAATTTTTAAGGAAAAATGATCACTTGAGAGATTTAAAAATATTATTTCATGATAATATAATAATTCATTATAAGCAAAGAACATCTTTTATGTAAATAACAGTACCTTCATCTTAGCTTATGGTTCTTTATTAACTGAAGATGTTTCCTCATCTGGTAATGGTAAGGTGAAGGACGTTTTCTGGGAGAAGTGGATCTCCTGGAGTAGAGTTCTTGCAAGGTGTAATAGGAGATGAGATTCAAAAGACAGGGCCAATTGGGGAAGGGCTTTGAATGCCATTTTATGAATTTTGCATTTTTCCTACAGACAACGGGGAACTTACTTGCACATTTTACGTATGTTACGGTCCTTCAGTGTGCACAGCACTGAATGTTAAGAACCTGCCACGTGCCAGGCAGTGTACGAGGGGACACAAAGCTGAATAAGACAACACTCTCTGAGGTCCAGGATCTCAAATTCTGGTAAAGAAGACAGATTAATAAAAATCCCAAGTAGCTACACTCAAAGAAGAGTTAAAGAAATTATTCTCTATTTGTTTTATTGGCGTATTCAGTCTATGAAGGATGTGGTTGTTTTATTATTATTTTCGGTGTGAATGACTGTGGAAATACGCAGTCCTCAGACAGGAATTGGCAAGGCGGTTTTAGGATGTTAGGTGAGAGGGCTCTGCCACCTTTTCTAACCTGGATGGTGGGTATCTTTTGTGACTCGTAGGGGACAGCTTATTGGTGGAGGAGTTAAAGGTTACCTCTGGGTTTTGAAAACACCAGCAGACAAGCTGCCAATACCTAAGATTTATTTCTAAGTCAGTTTATTTCGGATTTATGTTATTTCCTCTGCTCATGTTACTTCTGCTTTCTTTATTCTTTAGTAAACTCTTGTTTGAATATTTTAACCATGGCTTGGCTGTCCTACAAGTATTTAAGAAAGGATAATTTTTTCATAGTTGCCACACTTTCCCCGAAGTCATTCAGACTGCATTTAGGGGTAATCTCCAAGGGTAGTAATCAGCAAAAATGCTCCCAGTGGAAGAGGAATCTCAAAGTGGATTCAGGGCTGCGTGGTCCACCTAGCCTCTCCAGCAGGTTTCCCTCCAACAGTGTGACTCTTTGGGGGAGACTCCCAGCTCTCTACCAAAACTGTTTCTCTAGGAAACAACTGCATCTAGGAAGTGACTGCCCAGCAATCTTTGCAGCTACTTGTGACATATGAGCCGCAGTGCTGTGGGCCACTTCAAGACCAAGGTCTTTATGAGGGAATCATGCCTCTTCCACGTCCTTCTGCCAGCTTGTCGTAGTTGATGAGCGGGTCCTTGGGAATAGTGAAGTGCCAAGATGGGAGGAAACTGGATCCATGCATCACTTGTAGAGGAGATCCATCCTCTGATCAAAATCCTACCCTGGATGTTACAGGAGCAAAAAATATACTTTTATGACTTTTGCGTTGATACATTTTGGAGTCCATTTGATACAACAGGTAAACTACCTTCTTAGAGATTCCGGGATAACAATGACGACGTTGATCACGATCGTGATGGAAAGCAGCGGTGCTCTAAAGATATTTCATGGCACAACACAAACCTTCTGCAGAGTGGAAGACACTTTTTCAGGCGGTACTCAAGTACCAGTATCATTTTCCCATGAAAATGTCAAGGAAGCCCCTGCATTCCTCCTTCAGATCACAGAACACGCAAAGCAGAGTAAAGGCACCAACCTCTTCCGGGGATGGACACTGTAGCGGGCATTCTGCAGAGGGAACCAGCCTTACGTGTAGTACTTTACGGAACTGTGGATTCTGAAGGAAAGTTAACAGAGGACCGAGTGTTCTCAGCAATTGTTACAAAAACTCCAACACAGCATCCTGGAGAAGACAACATAGGACATGGGGTAGTGCAAGACAGGGCAAATATGCAAGTGGCAAAACTAGTACAAAAAAATAAAGGATATGAGGTAGGCCAGAAAAGAGATACTTCCCTTTACCACATTTGGCTAAGGATGTAATCGATTCCCTAGTCGAAAAGCAATGGATGTTATATCAGAACCATGAAGTACATTGTTTATAATTTGTTCTATATGTTCAATTAATATCACATTAATGAGGGGCCTATGACCATAATTAAAGCTAAGGTTCTAGTAGGCAGAGGGGGTTTACTGATTAATTATTGATAGTGAGATTGGGGTAGAGGTTATAAGCGTAAGGCTTTGGAGATAGACAGGAATGGGAACGAATTTCAGCACTGTTACATACCAACTTTCTGACCCAATCTAGGCTATCTAATTTCTATGGGCCTCAATTTCCCCATTTGTAAAAATGAAAATAATAATAACTACCTTACAGGGTTAGCCCTGGTGGTCTAGTGGTTAAGATCTGGCACCCTCACTGCCATGGCCCCGGTTCAATTCCTGGTCAGAGAATCAACCACCCACCTGTCGGTGGTCCCACTGTGGTGGCTGCATGTTGCTGTGATGCTGAAAGCTGTGCCACCAGGATTTCAGATACCAGCAGGGTCACCCGAGGTGGACAGGTTTCAGTGGAGCTTCCAGACTAAGACAGACTGGGAAGAAGGATTTGGCCACCCAGCTCCAAAAAAAAAAACTGGCCATGAAAACCCTACGAATAGCAGGGGAGCACTGTCTGATAGGGCACTGGAAGGTGAGAGGATGGAGCAGAAAGACCCAGCAGGGTTCCGCTCTGCTGTGCACAGGGTTGGTCACCAGGAGTCAGAATCCACTCGACGGCACTAACCACCACCTCACAGGGCTATTCCAAGGACAAAATAAAATATCTGTAAATTACTTAGCACAGTGTCGGACACAGGCGAGTCATTGATAGTAGCTCTTATTATTAATTTTTAAGACTAAATTTTGTATAGTTTTTCCTTTATAAGCTAGAAAATAAAATTCTTTGGAATTTAGAGCTGAGTTTCTCTCATTTGTTTAACATTTCATTTTGAAATAAGCTTGAAGTACTCTGAAAAGGAAAGCAAATTTGGCACAAGAAAG
Organism: Tapirus indicus; assembly: GCA_031878705.1. Classification (NCBI taxonomy): domain Eukaryota; kingdom Metazoa; phylum Chordata; class Mammalia; order Perissodactyla; family Tapiridae; genus Tapirus; species Tapirus indicus. The sequence goes on from CM062919.1 coordinate 153,998,943, forward strand.
CATCATGTCTTTATTTGATTTAAAAATTGTTTATTCATAAACTTCAAAACTCTATCATTGGACTGATATTTCAAACATTTTGAAATGATGTTTAAGAATCTATCATCTTTCCAGTATCTTCTCGCTCATTACAAGTGCCTATGTTTTGCTGATAAATTTCCTATGATGCTCAGCTCAAGAAAAAAAAGAATCAAATGGAAAATTCCCTTCCTTGCTCTTTCAAGGCACTAACACGAGTATAAAAGTACCTTATTAACTTAAGTAATTATTAACCACCCAGTGATTTTGTCCATAAATGCCAAATAACTGGTTTTATTGATTTTATAACCAAACTCACGCTATGTTTTAAAAAAATGATGAAACTTGAATATTAATCAGTGAGTCACATACAACCTGCCCCGTGTCAATAGTTGCCTGTTCCTGGGCAGCACCTCTGTGTATGCACATCACAGTCCTTAACATCCTGTCAATGAGGGACCCCCATAGCTGGCAGAATCTTGACGCAGTCAAGGTTAATCTTTTGAAAATTCAAATACAAAATGCTTAAAAAGTCTTTTCACCATTTTATTATAAAAGAAAACTCATTATGATGTTTTTCTTTCTTCTCTGAAACTATACTACTGCATTATTCTAGAATATAGTTTTAATATTAATACAAAATTTTTACTTCATTTTAAACAGTCTGAAATTTTTTTCTTCTCTCCTTCTGTAGCTTATCATTAGCTACTATATATTTTTTCTCTTAGGAGTTTCTCAGAAAAAATTATCAAGAAAGATTTATATCTTGTCTCATAACCATTTCCACTGGAGCATACTTCTTTTCAATCGCAGGGTAGCAGGTATCCAGGAGCATCTCATTTTCTTTAAGGCGGCAGTGAAGTAGTTAATTCGCAGCCGCATTCATGACTGAGTTTTGTCTATTTGACCAGTGGTAACAAGATTTATCTTTCAATTATTAAAATATTTTCCCCAAGTGTCAATAAGTCATACTAGTATAAAATAGATTGATGTAAATATAAAAGTAGTTTTTGTTAAGCAAAGTTTGGAATTAAAAATAGGGCAGTAAGTTAAACATCTGATTTAATCCTTGGAACTACCGGATGGAATGGGTAAGAGAAGGGGCTGGAGGCGAGGGAGAGATTGAGGTTGATTCTGAGATCAGTCAAGCATCTCATCACCAATTTTTTACATCCCGGCACAATAATATTTAAAAGATCTGGACAACCGGAACAGCGCCCATCCTCTCTTACTCTGAAGACCTCACTGAGAATGGTTTCTTGAAGTCTTCCTGGGCACACCAGGAAAATCGCCGAAGAGCCACGCGGTGGGGTGCGAACTCAGAGCTTTCTTCGGGCACACACGACCTTTCCTTCGTCTCCTGCGCTGCTCTTCTCCACGCAGCCAGAACCCGGCCGAGTTCATTCACACCCCCCGCGCGCAGGGAGCGCGGCGGAAACGCCCTCTTTCCATCCCTTGCAAACAATTCTCCCCGCGCGCAGAAGGACCTGATCCCAGCCGCGCGCGGGCGGGGCGCGGGGCAGGGGCGGGAGTCGGGCCTCCGCGCCGGAGGATGTGGGGGCGCCCCCCGCGGTCCCCGGGATCCGCAGCCAATCGTCGGCAGGTGTCCGCGTCCTGCGTCCTCACCTCGGCGCCACCCCGCCCGGGCCCCGCGCCCCTCCCCCGCACCGCGCGCGCACCCCGCGCGCACCCCCGCGCGCACACACACAGACACACACACACAGACACACACACACAAACAGGGAGCGGGAGGGAGCGAGGGGAGACTCGGCGCCCGCCCTCCCTCCGCGCACACGGCGACTGCGGGCGGACGGCGAGCAGCGCGCTGGGAGAGCAGAGACCACCGAGAACAGCCGCTCGCACACACACTCACAGCGGCTCTCCTCTCCCCACCTCCTCCTCCTCCACCCCCACCACTAACACCATCTCCTCCTCCTCTCTGCAACAAGAAAAAAAAGCCATTTACAGGTATTTTTTTTTTGATCCGCGTATTTATTTATCCCCCCCACAGTTTGTTTACAAGTATTAAAGTTGTAATGGGGAGCTGCCAAGACACATCTGGATTTGTGTTTCTTTGTGTTAGGGGGTGATGTGCAACTAATTAAAGGCAGACTGGCAGCGTCTGCAAATTCTAAGGCTCCCCAAATAAAAAGAGACTGGTAAGTGATTGTTCTTTCTCTTTCTCTGGCTTTTTTTCTCTTAAATGTTTGCTGTCCGTTGGGATTGTAAAGTGGATTATTAATGCTGGGCTCCAGCAATAAAAGGCGTCGCTGTATTAATTTATTAATTAATCTGCACCGCCCCTCCTCCTGAATGTTAAATATGACCTTTGATCTCTGTGTCTCTGGTAGACCAGACTACAATGAGGCGAGCACAGTCACATTGTCTGAAGGCGAAACAGGATCATGAAGTATGGACGTCTGATTTAGCTTGGGAATAGGACTCTAGTTATTTGTGTGTGTGTGTTATTTTGTTTGTTTTTTTTTTTAAATCCAAACAATAGCTGTGGCCTAGGTACCTTGTTCATGCTCTAGAGATGCATTGATTCAACAGTAATGACCTGGATACTGGGCACAATCATTTTCTCCAGTTTCTGGTGGCATTAAACCTTGAGGGAGGAAGGGGGAGGTGATGGCAGTAAGAAAAGCGAGGAAAGCTTCTGTCTGAAAACACCACTCTAATACTCTGAAAAGGGACATAAATTCTCTCTTTATTTGGAACAAGGTCAAAAGATTGCAATGTTGAAATTTTCACCTCCACTCAGTGTGATGATACCCAATGCGGGGTTGGCATAACTAGTTTTTACTGAGTAGCAGTTATGATGGTCTTGCAGTTACAATGTGATTCGCAGAAGCTAAAGCTATCTGCATATTCTTGCTGGGTCTTCCCCCTCCCCCTCCGGATCATCAAGAATATTTAGCCAGAAGCATTTTGGGGGCACCCTTTGTATTGCCACCAGACCTCTGGGGGAGCAGTTTTCCCTCACGCGAAACCACAGAGGAGGCTCCTGAGTGATTAGGGACTCGCTATGATTGAAAGGTGCCTGCCAGCTTCTAATCCCGCCTGCGGTGAGGTTCCTTATCTTGGTTTACTTTGCCTAATAGGCATTTGTTTACATAAACCCCTCTTCTTGGGCACCTCATCAGCAGGTCTTGAAGTTTCTGCGCTTGGAGTTTGGGCATAAATGGCTCATTAATCTAATTATAAGCATAATTATGATAATTGATATCCATTTTGAACTGAATATTTGAGACTCAGACTACTGGGCCCCCATTTAGAATCCCCTGAACTCCACATTCTAGACCAATATGTGGGCTTCAAAATATGTCACAAAAAGATATTCTGGCCAAAAAGAAATCTGGAAACAAAGAAACTGGTTTTTTAGGTTAATAGACACTTTATGTCTTTGCTTTACTTCTTAAAAGGCTGTGATGTACCTCTCTCTCTGTAATAAACAACTAAAATATCCCTTCCTAAAGCATAATAATGGCCTGTAAGCAAAGGGATGAATGCAAATACCCAGTTAACATTAGACTTTCGTCCTAAAAAGAGCAAAAGAAAAAAATCGTTTTAATGATTATTTCTTCAGGTAAACAGCACCTTTAAAGGACCCCCCCCCTTTTATTCAATGTAAAAACCAGTGACTATGAGAGATCCTTTTTCTTAAAAAAAAAACTCCATGCTTTCCTCTTGTCTGGGGAAGAGACAGGAGCCTCCATTAGGAATTATTGGGAATATTCTGACCGAGGCTGCAGGCACTTGGTTTAAAACCTGTAACATTGCATTATTTTAAAAAAAATTATCTAGTCCATCTTTCTTTCCTTTCTTTCTTTTAAACAAGTAGAACACCACCCCCTGCCCCCACCAAGCCCCACCACCAAATGGCTTGTACAATTGAGACCTGTCCTTGGTCCATTGAATTAAGACCCTAACAGAGCCAGCTGTGCTGGGATTCACACTAATGACCGCAGACACAGAAGGACACTGTGGCAGCTGGTCGTTCTTTTCTCCCTGCTCTTTAGTTGGGATTGTCTGCGGGCCGCGCTCGGCTCTCGGTGGTATTGTGTGTGCTTGCAGTTTATCCTCGGATGTATTGTGGACTTTCTCAGGACTTCATTTGCTAATTTCCTGTTCATTTCCCTCACAGGGCCATTGCTGTTTTCCACTTTGCAGTATTTGCATGGCTGGGCAGCACTTGTTCACACATTTCATAATGTTTCACTGCCCTCTGTTATCGGTGGTATCGCCCTCGCACCCCTGATTTGCATGTCTTTAGCGCTCCAATTGCCCTTTTCGCTCGGCCTCGGGCACCCCGTCTTTCCTCTTTCCCCGGGTATCCCGGCTATTAATACATTTTCTCAGGAGGGCTATAAGAATAGGGGGAGGAGCTGTGGGGAGCCGTGGGAGGGAGGGAGCGGGCGGGAGCCTGGGGGAGGGGAGGGGGTCACGTCTTGATTGTTATGCAAACGAGCCGAGGAAGAATGTGGGAGCTCTCGGTGTCTGCGGGGGGTGGTGAGGAGGCTGTTTATTTTTAATCTTCTTCCTAGTGCAGCTCGTTGGAATGACTTTCTTTATTTTAGTTGTAACAGTTGGAGGATAATGCAAAAGAAGACGCAGCCTGGGAATTCTCCGTCTGTGGAAATGCGCCCCAGAGAGGAATAAAACAGTCCTCGCCTTGCGGTCCCCACCGGACCCGCCCCCTCCCGCCTCGCCCCCCACACCATCGCCCCCTCCCCGCCCCGCCCCCCACCCAGGTGTCGGCCCGGGCGGTCCCCACCTCCACCCTGCACCCCTTCTTCCCGCCCTGCGCCATGAACACCAACGTCTGCGTGGAGCCCGGGCCGAGCCCGGAGGCGCCGGGCTTGCCCAAGGACAGCCACCTGCCCGAGGGGGCCCTCAACAGCCTTGTGGATTACAACTCGGAGATGGAGCGCTACCGCTCCTTCGCCAGCTCCTTCTACAAGACGGGCGGGGGCGCCTTCCCGCAGGCCGCCAAGATCGCGCGCATCACCACCCCCATCTTCCCGGGCAGCGCCGCCGCCGCCGCGGCCGCCGCGCGCATCGGCATGTCCCCCTGGAGCTGCGACAACGCGGCCACCGCCGCCGCCACCGCCATGCTCTGGGGCAGCGGGGGGGGCGGGGGCGCGGGCGGGGGCGCGGGCAGGAAGGCCTCCTCCGCCGCCGCCGCCGCCGCCGCGCCCGCCGCCGCCTCCGCGGGGCTCCCGGCGGGCGGGGGCGGGGGCGGCGCGGGCGGTGGGGGCGGCCGGACCCCCGTGCACCACCGGAACGACTCCCCGCGGCTGGGCAAGGCGGGCTGCGCGCCCGAGCCGGCGCTGCAGATGGCGAACACGAACTTCCTCCCGGGCCTGTCCCCCGAGCACTGCAGGCCGCTGGCGGGCGAGTGCGTGAACAAGCTCAAGTGCGGCGCGGCCGAGGCCGAGATCATGAACCTCCCCGAGCGCGTGGGCACCTTCTCCGCCCTGCCGGCCCTGGGGGGCCTCTCGCTGCCCCCCGGCGTCATCGTCATGACGGCGCTCCCCTCCCCCGCCGCCGCCTCGGCCGCCGTCTCGGACAGCGCGTTCCAGATCGCCAACCTGGCGGACTGCCCGCAGAGCCACTCGTCGTCGTCGTCGTCGTCGTCGGGGGGCGCCGGCGGGGCCAACCCCGCCAAGAAGAAGAGGAAGCGCTGCGGGGTCTGCGTGCCCTGCAAGAGGCTCATCAACTGTGGCGTCTGCAGCAGCTGCAGGAACCGCAAAACGGGACACCAGATCTGCAAATTTAGGAAATGTGAAGAGCTAAAGAAAAAACCTGGCACTTCGCTAGAGGTCAGAGGAGATGATTTCTTGTTTCCCAGTCTGCCCCCCTCCCTCCTCACCCCGCTCTCCCCTCCCCTGCAGGGCTTCTTGTCGGCCTTCAAGACGCAGTATCCCTTCCTGCAGCCCCCCGCAGGGGGCGAGGCACCGTTGTAGGCGGTGGCGCCCGGCACGGCCTCCCGCCGCCCTCCCTCCTCTCTACCTCGGGAGGGAAACCAATGTGATTGGTTTGAAAAATCACAAGTTTCACGTTCAGTATGGTCAACAGTTTCCCTTGGTGGTTTGAATGCCCGTCCCCCTTATTATTTTTAAAAGCATCTCTGCCCGAAGGATTGCACACATGACGTTCTCTATACCTTTACTGGTTAAGAGAGACTTATTAGTGGCCCAGTTACAACAGTGAGGACACAGTTTGTGCACACAAGCCCATGTTCCCGTTCAAGCGCGCGCGCGCACACACACATGCGCGCGCGCACACACAGTAAGCATTGAGGCTGAAATGCATGGATTCAAAAGGGAATTTTCTACTCCCTTCTAGAATAGTTTTTCTCCTCACCATGATAAAATGTTTCTGTTTCCCATTTTATTTTCTGCATATCTGGCATTTTTGGAGAAAGCAGAAATAGTGTGGAAAGCTGAACACCACCTGCAGTTTTTAAGGAGATGTGACTTAGAATAAGAGGATACGATTAGTTCATTTCGGGCAGGTGATGGTAAATTTATTTAAGAATTGTTTTACGTAGTTTCAGAAACCGTGATTCCTAAAACTTGGTTACCCAAAAATAGTTCCTTTGGGCTCTGCATTTGACAAAGTAACCATTTTGTGGTCATGAAACTGTTCTATACACCAAGCATAGTCTTGATTGATACTCTATATGATCAATAATACTTTTTTCTTCCTATATGTCCCTAAAACAATGTACAGATTATCACTAAAGTTGTTAAATTAGGCTCTCACTTATGTTAAAGACAAAGATTGATGTGTTTGGTGGAAGTTTCATATGGTAACGTGATCAAAACAAAAAGAAAAAAAAAGTGGGAAATCACAGGTAAATTATTTTGGCGGTATATTTAGCAAGGAAATCGGGACAAGTCATCATATTTAGCCCCTTGATAAAACTGACAGAGTGGACACTAGATGTTGGTGTGGACATGAGAGTGTAGGTGGGGGTGAGCTTGGGTTGTTCTGTAGGCTGGATGGCCCCGGGACAGTGGCTCGCACAGTTATCAGCAGAGGGGCGCTTGCACATGCTTTTAAAAGCTGCTCATAGGAGTTTTCTCCCTAAGGGACTGGTCTTGAAAAGGGTGAAAGAGAAGACTCAAAAATCTCTGTTGCAAGTGTGAACACGAATAAGATACATATTTTTTTTTGTTTTATTAATATAAGTCAAAGCACATAGCACGTTGGGATTCCAAAAAAATCAGTTATTATATTGATATCATTATTGATTGTGATCAGTTCCATCAAAATACTGCATTTATTCCTCCATCTCTTTGTCGAAAGTTTGACTTTGCTCTAGGATGGTTTATTACATTTCTTTTGGCAACACTACTTAAGCAAAGATGGTAACCATTATAAAAATTCAGGTACATGTATTTTCTTAGGTAGCAAAAATTAGTTTTTAGCTTTTGAATTCTCTTTTCTGGATTAATTTATTGTAACTTCTTTAGGTCTTTAAGGCTCATGGGAGATTAAAATTCAATTCATACTGAAATTTCCTGGTAATGCCCAGTTGATAAGGACTACAGTTTTATTTTTCCTCTTGAAGGATAGTGTCAAGAATTGTCTGGAATTGTAGATTTGATGTTGCTGGTAGGCCTCATCTTTGGCTAGAGCCAGGGCGCTGCCTGCGTCCGCTTTAGGGTATGTAGTGGACGGGACCGCTGAATAGTTCTGATTTATTTAGGAAATAACCACTCTGAAGGAGCTTAATGTGAGTACCAATAGGTTTTCTGCACAAGTTTCTATGCTGACATCATTCTAAACAAATTTCATGACTTTCCTTTTGATAGTTTCCCACAAACTTGTTGTGATGTTTAAATTCCTTAGGCATTTTGATCTCATATGATCCCATAGTATTGCCTTTTCTTCTTTTACAAACTCCATGGGTACAGAAGTTCTGGTGATCTTCAGAAGGTGATGTGTGGATGGGAAGGAAACCACATTTCTCCCTAAAGAGCTCTCCGAAGATGTTCTCCTAACCCCATCCCCTTCCTCCCAGAGAATGGGTCCTGGGTCAAGGCTACTTTTGTTAGTGGAATGCTATTTGGCAGAAAGAAAGAAAAAGTTTGTTTTTTTCTTTAATTGGCTAAGATTCTATCTAGGCCGTTTAAAAAAGGCATGGCAGCCTGATTCCCTTAAGCACAGGTGTAACCACATAGCCATGGTTGGAGGAAGCCAGCTGGATGCCTGTTAGAGTGGCAGGGTTTACATGACAGAAGCAAAGCTGGGACAGTGGTTGCAGGTCAGTGAAAAGTCCCCCTGCTGACCTGCTTCCCTCTCTAATTTGGTTCCTGCAAGTTATCATCATCTGTGGACATGCTTCAGAGATCGGATAGACTCCCTGGCTGAGGATAGTGATGGGGGATTCATTATGGATATTACCTGTGGATTTCAGATGTAAGTTCAGTAGTTAAGATTTGTTGGCTATAAATTATGGACATTAATTAATATCTGGATCATAATCATTATTTATATCCTTATTTATCACTTCAGACTTCATGTGCCCTTCTTTCCTTTGACTTATTCTCATTCCAAAGTCTTGAGGCATAGTCAGAGTTTCAGGGTGAGTTAACTGAAATTAAGACAGACTCATGGATTGCCCACATTTTTTAAAACCTCCCCTCTAGCATTCCTTTTGAAACTGCTTTACTTATTTCCACATTTTCCTGCTTAGTCTCATGTTAAGAGCATCTTAAAGCCTTAGAAATATGTTTGTAAAATCACCCCCTTGATAATATTCCATATGATAACAATGCACATAAAACAAACTTAGTTTTTCTGTGATATTGTGCATTGTATATTTGCAGGTAACACCATTTAGTCAATTACTGTATTAAAAAATCATCACTAATTATTCAAAGCAGTTATTACAAATGCTGTATGCCCCTTGTGCGACAAAACTTATCTTAAAAGCTTGTATCCTAATGATCAATATTGTTTCCAGCTATATAAGAAACATGGTTATATATTATGATAATAAATTACACAATAGCACTTCCTCTCATACAAAGGTAATCCTTCAGTTTTTATATTCACAGCAGTTACATTTCTGATACTAACATCTAACTTTTTAAAATATCCCAACCTGATATGGCTCAAGGGATAAGATTGCCCCATGGGCAACCCCAACCTCTTAGTCCCTGAACATTGTTCAGGTGACGTGATTGATCTCTGTGGGACAGCATTAGAGACCACACAGCTCTGGTTTCTCTCCCATTAGCTGATTTATGGAATTACATTAGTAAGCAGTGCCTCGGGAGGTTTCCCCGCCCCCACTCTTGGCTCTGCTGCCAGTTGCAGACTGCCCCCACCCAGGCTTCCCATGAACTGAGGAGGGACTTGAAAGGGGCACATTATAGGGGAGAGACTGAGAAACCGGAAAGTCAGGAAAAAGGACAATTCCATTTTCTTTCTTTTCTTCTCTCTTTAAAATTTATCTGCTGAACGCACAGGCCGACAATAATTTTACACGTTAGGTTGAGCTTCTAAGGAGTTTGGTGGAAAAATACCAGATTATGCCCCAAGCTTGATAACTTGATTTAGAAGAGGTGTTAGGGGAGGAGGGGCACGTTTCGTAAATATGCTGGGAAGTTCTAAGAGCCCAGCTGCCCAAATGGCAATTGTAAAATTCTGGACACATCTTTGTCCGCAGTTTGTGCATGAAGATGGCACCCACTTCCTGAAGACGTCCGTGTGCGGACCGTATGTAAAATAGTGCGCCACTCAAACTCCCAGTCAGTATAGTCACGTAATGACGCCAGTCAATAATTGTGTCATGAGATGTTGAAGTTTGCTGACTTTAAAAAAAATTATAGGTAAAATACAAATGTTTCCTATCTTAGATTAAAACATCTATTAGTTTGTTGTTTCACATCATAATTTAAAAATGAGTTTTCAACTTTTAGTTTCAAGAATCAAGAACATGCCAGTATAAAAATTTAAATTTTTGTTTTAGTCTGACAATGCAAATATATAACTATCAACGGGAAAGAGGAAACTTTTCAATAAATTCAAACAAAGTGATAGTATATTAACACTAGAATGTAATATAGAAATAATGTAGAAAAATGATCCTGAATTTCATAAACGATAAGACAAGAGCTCAGACAAGTTCAGCTTTGACTAAAGTCACAAAATAGATTTGTAGCCAAGACAGCAAAGTGTAATACAAGTCCAGTGAGATTCTCTTTCCATCACTAGATTTAATACAAGGTAGTCAAAACTGTTTTTAAAAGAACCATACATTTTTAGTAATTCCTAAATGAAAATAATATCCCTCCCCATCCAAATATCATGTAAGTTCTAAGCAATCTTTGGATGGCGGTTAGGAATAGCAAAATAAAAGCAGTTAAAATCCATTTGTAAATTATCCTATAAGAATGCTTGTTTGAAATTCAACCATCATCGAACAAAATACAAACAAATAAACAATCAGAACAAATCAACAACAACAAACTTTAGATTTTAATCAGATAAAAATATTTGGATATTTTAAGTAAGAATGGAAAGTGTATCTGTGATAAAGGAAATGAGTTACTTGATTTTTAAGCTTTTTAATGAATTGATTACTGATGTATTGTTGCATATTTTGGTTGGTCTGAGCCAGCTAAAAAGATTGATAAATTCACGACAGTTTAATAAATTAGTCTGTAAGACTAAAAATTGAAAGGTGTACAAACAGGAGGGGCATTTCATCCATTTTTGCTCCAGTTTACCCGGTTGGAGATTGAAGATCTATGTGGCGTGGTCCTGGAAACACTGCTGGAATATTCTTTCTGGATAAAAAAGTAAAATGTAAAACTCTCTGAGTGTCCCAGGAACAGGCTGGAGTCTGAAATAGCTGCTGCTCTTAGAACTTACTGTTCAACCTTAGTTGTCAGATTGTCTAAATATATAGTTCGCTTTTACCAGAAAACAACTCACTTTTAATCATTTTTAATCACATTATACAAAATATTAAAAATAAACTGGTATTCATTGTGTAAAAATATCTAATTAAATTAATAGGTTAAATTCAAGATTTTTTGAAAGGCCCATGTAGATATTCCTATTGGAGAAAGGACTACTTCTCGTTTAGTTTTCCTCTTATTTTTAGATTAGTTTTTAAAAAACAAAAATGAATCCAAAATAATGGTGAAATCTTTCATTTTTATAATTGTGATTTTCAGTCACTGATTGGAATGAGATGATCTTGGCTGGGGAAGTAGAGCACTCTAGAAAATATCATTTTTTACAAAAACTTGTTTTCGAGAAAGTGTTTTGTTGTAATCGGTGTAAATTTTGAAGGTTTTTTGGATTTCTAATTGTGTTCCTTCATCGTGCTGCTGTGCTGCTCATTCCTGACGTGCTTTTTCATCTAGCATCCTTCTCTTCTCCTTGGGAGTTTCAAAATATGGGGGAGGGGCACAGGCTGGTTCTATCCTTCCTCAGATCTCGTCCTGTCACATGCAAACACCTGTCCTGAAATTGAATTATTCTGCCTGGTAATCGAAAAGCCTTCCTCCATTCAGCATCATATGTTTTCTGTTGTTTATTGAGTTATGTTGCACCATACCTCAGATGCGACAGCCATTTAATAATGTTGAAGGCTCAGCTCTGCAGGGGCTAAAAGGATCCCAGCAGGCTTGTTAACTTCTGCTCAAAAACATTATGAGAAATATTTTTTCCTCTGTGAAACTTCAGGGCTTTCTCTTAATTTATTTTAAGAGCATAAGAATCCATAGCCAGGTATGTTTTTTTATTTCTTAATATATCCCATCTATTTCACATTGCATTTCTTACTCAAGAGAAAATGGCAAAGCAAACAATTACTTTTTTAAAGAACTAATACTAAAGACGTATTTTGGGGGCTGATTTAAAACAAATATAAATTATATTCACAAAATATACCACCAGTTTCTTGGATTTTCATTTCTTTTATAGTTAAAAATTATATTTGGGCCAAGTGGCCACATTTAGATGACAGGCTGTGGGAGGAGCCGCTTGTGTCACGTTAGGTCCATCAGCATCACTTCTCTGAACTTTATTTCCTCATCTGTAAAATGGGGATGATGATATCAGCCTGCCATACAACTTTTAAATGTTGTATGCAGGTTAATGTTCTCTGCATGCTGAAAGATGCTGTGCAATTTCTCACTCCTATTTTAAAATCATCAATAAAATGTAGAGAATATAATTCTATTTACAGGTACTTCAGTACACCAACAGGTTACTTATAGCTTTCATAAATTAAAGCCCAGGTAGACTATTTTGTGGCTTGTGTTTTCTGAATATTGGTTTTAATCATCTAGTTTACCAAAAATCTGGCTTGATTTCACTTGGAAAGAGATGAACCTGATAAACAAATGTTCCTTGTTCTTGTACCTGGAAAGCTGTGCAGATTGCCTGGTGGAGTCGGTCACTGTGGTGAGCCAGTGTGGATGCGCTGCTGCTCCCCCCTTCCTCTCCAAAGGCACCACCACTGAGTTCCATGTCTTTCAATGGAGCGTGTTTCACTCACTCCACACCTTTGTTTAGCTGCTATTTTCTTGATTTGGACAGACACAGGGAGTTATTAGAAATGTGAGTTGGTGAGTTTAAGAAAATCATTCTAAGAAATGGTTAAATGCTTATCATGAATTCTAGTTGGAGGACATATTTAAAAACTATTGTAAAATTGTAGAGTTACTTTTGTTTTGGAAGATGTGTGTGTGTATGTGTGTGTGTGGGGATAAAACAGACAGATATATATTTTGAGATAAAAAATGAAGTGACTAAGCAGAGCTTTCCTTTTTCTTTTAATAAGAAGAGAGTATTTATGAAATGAAGAAAGTTAGTGAGCAATAATAGAAAAGACTGGTGGTTTTTTGGGAGAAAATAGTGATAAGCCCTAAAAGATTTGGAATACTAACCCAGAAAGCATTAAAAACAAAGAAGAAAGGAGTGTTCAAGCCAGGACACAATGCAGTGTCTAGAAGGGACTTGTCAAGACAGGAATGGATGTCTGCTTTGCTTCAGCAGTTGTAGAAGTTTTGCAGAGAGTGGAAACTATAAAAAGATGGAAGATGATATTTTCACGACTTGACTCAATACCTGGTTTGGGAGTCAGAGCTGAATTAGAGGTAAGGAAACACAGATCGTGTTATAGCTGATGTTACTGGTTTTGCTTATACCTTTGAAACATTGGGTAGAATTATTCCAAACTGTAACTAAAGGAGAATACTTCCAAGATGGGTGAAAAATGGGATCCCATTGGGTCTCGTCGGCATCTAAATTCACATTTCAGAGACATTCTTGAGGAAATGAAGAAAAGTGTCAGACTATGGGGAAAACTGTGCTGAAGGTGCCTTTTCTTGCTCAAGGACTTGAAAACCCAACCTGGATGATTGATAGTGTCCAAAGGATAGAGAGCAAATGGACAAGAAGAGAACGGATGCATGTTCATAGATCAGGAAGAGTCATGGGCGTTTCTGTGTATTTCAGCAAATCTGGCAAATTCTGGAGAAGATACATTTTCTCCAAAACTTCACAGAGTGAAAAGAGATGAAATAAATTTTTGAAAGAATAATAGTCTATATAAATTTAATTGTGTGGAAATGATGATTATGAGTGATGGTGAATCAGTGGCGGGAAAACAACTAGGCTGGGGAGAGGCTTCTCTGGGGAATGGTCCCCGTTTATAGGTTAGATGAGATCGGTGATGGTATTAGTGGAGTCGAGAGTCAGGAAAAGAGATGAAATTCCCAGTGGTGTGTAGATGGATGAGAAGTGAGAAGATGTGGAATCTTCTAGTACACATTAAATACTATGTGCTCTGATTTTCACCTGTGAAAAGCAAACTAGAGAACACTGGCCTTTTCCATCCCAAAGAAAATACATGTTGGATCCTCTCTGTAAGGCTGCTGTGTAGAGATTCAATTCACATGAAGTGGAGTGGTTTTGGATTTTCCTCCTGTGATTCCCTTTACATGAATATGTTAATTGTACATTGTGGAGCTTTGCTTCCAAACTGCAGGTCCATGAAGCCAGTGTATGGGCTCATGACAGGGAGGTTGAGAGAGCAGGATAGAATAGAGTGGAACAGAAAGCACGTGAGTGCATCCCACGCAGTAAGAGCACATGTGGTTCAACTCTTTCAGTTGCGCATGTGTACCTAAACGTACCTGTGTGCAGGGACTAGGCTGCTATGTAGAATGTATTTCTAACTGCTGGCTGCAGTCAAAAAGGCTTGAAAAACACTAGTTTAGGGACAGCAACAATAATGCTGAACAAGTCTGCAGTGATGAAAGAAACTATATTTGTAAATGGAACAATGTTAACAAGATAGAGTAAAATTTAAATTTTTCTATTAATAGTGTCTTTCCTTCTCCTAGGCAGGTCTATACCTATTTTGTATATTCATGAATATGTGGTATATTACTAACCACATAGTCAACCCCTGATACATCAATTAAATTTAACAAATCTTTAGGTAGGAACTGTTATCTTCTAAGACTTGTAGTAAGTGCTGTGGATACACACACACAAACACACACACACACACACACTGACTTTAAGGAACTCAAACTTCTCTTTATTCCTAAACTGCCTTTTTTCAATACTCATGTAACTCCCTAACTTTACATGTTAGTCCTTCATCCAAGATACTACTTATGTCTTAATTCACAGAAATGGACACACTGAAAATGATATAGTTGAAATTTTGGAAAACCCTGGGAGCAATCTCACATCAATTTAAAAGCCTTGGGAAGCCTTGATGAGTTCTTGGCCTAGTTCTTCCCCAGATCTAGAGAAGTACAGGCTGCCATCTCTGATCTCTGCCTCGCTACTTCATGTTGTTGTGTGGTGTAGTAGTGTTTTCTATTAGTATTCCAGAATTTTTGAAGGAATGAGGAAAAAAAAGTACTTGCCTTGAACATTTGAACGTATTGAGAATCTATACTATGACTTGTTATATCAAGCATATTTACAGGGAAACCATTGTTTGACCTGAATAAGGGAAAGGGCTTTAGTGAAAGAAAGAAGTAAAGGAAGGATGGAAGGGCAGACTAGTGTTACATATTAAAGGGACATCAGGAAGAGGAGATGTGGACAGAAAGGATTGTCATGATCAAGGTCCTTGTCTTGAATCTGGTTTAAATAAGAAATTAGTGGAAATGGTTAATGTCTCAAAATGTTTGGAGTGATGCCATGAGTCTGGCTTTAGACCTGCTGGAAGCGTTTGGCATTGTTTCTTTTCACTTACCTTAGTGGAAAACATGTTTTCAGGGAAACTAGCTAGTTTTTTTTTTTCCATCTAATTTCTTTTTAAGAATAATTCTTTCAGGTCTGCAGTTAGAAACAGAAAGGCCAGGATGGGAAAACTAATGCTCAACATTAATGATGGTGGTTATGGAGATACAAGCTACCCAGCATCCATATACAACTGATTGTTCGAAAATATCAGTGTAATGTTTAAGTGCTTGTAACGAGGTCTCCCTGG
Source organism: Tapirus indicus (assembly GCA_031878705.1). Lineage (NCBI taxonomy): Eukaryota > Metazoa > Chordata > Mammalia > Perissodactyla > Tapiridae > Tapirus > Tapirus indicus. Next base: position 154,014,457 of record CM062919.1, read on the forward strand.
AAAATGTAGAGTTGCATATATAGAAAAGACTCCAGAAAAATGACAAGAAGAATATTAATCACTACTCTCATAAATTCTATGCCCCCTAAAAGTTAGGCTTATTAATTTACTGTGCCAGTCAGTTAACTATGTGAAAGTGGCTATGTTTGCACAAAGACAGAGCACATGATACTTAGGGAAAAAGAAGAAGTACGTGGACATTCCCTGAGGAGAACTTGAATCTAAGTCCTCAGGTCTTGCTCCAGCACCAGATACGCTCATGTCGCATAGTGGACAATGCTTGAGAGTGTCTGTCCTCTTAATGAGGGAGATTAATCCCCACCTGTTTCTCAAGAGCTAAGTAACGTGTAACAACTTGATAAAATTAAATTCTAACAATTGTTACTGTGCACCTTTTACTTTTATTATTTACAAACAAAATTATGGAGAGACCAAAAAGTCAGAATGATTGTGAATCTGAGCATTCCTTGTGGTGGTAATTGTAGTTATTAAAAAAAATTTTTAAAGGAAATACTCCAAAGGCTACATATTATTCTTAGAAGTATAGTTTTAACCAAGTACATTATTTTGATGATAACATCTAATTGACTGAAATGTTTGGGATTTTCTCTAAATTCCTGTCAGTACTTTGTGGACATAAAACATGCTTTGGTTTCAAGGCTGGGTCTGTCTCAGTGGTTGGACTTTTGTGATAGAAGATTCTGAACCAAATGAAGTTCAGTGACTGTGTCCACAATGTTACAGAACTTAGCTTAAGAGAAAAAATTCTGTTAAACTTATTTTCACCTTTTATATCATATAGAAAAAAACGAATATTTCTCAAATTCTCAGACCTATAATAAACAGAAGCACCATAATTTGAATTGCTTATAGATGTTAGGTATAACTGTTGTATCTTATTTGAATATAAGTTAGAGGCTGTCCAAATCATAGCTTTGCTAGTTCTAAAAATCACCTCTTGGTATTTTTAAATGACCTCTCATTTCTTCACATTTTACATGAATGGTTCTTCTTCTCTCCAATAAAAGAACGAGACAGTTCACTGTCTGCTTTAGAATTAACCAAAATTTTCAAAATTGTCCAGCGACTTGCTCATGAAAACAATGCAGTTCTTTTCAATAGCTGATGAGTGTGATCTCATCTAGAGGGGTTCCTGCGTTCAGCAGGAGTTAGTGGAGGGACTTTTTATTTAACTTTGTCTCTGCCATATGTGTATATTCATTCAGATTCATTTATCACATCACCATTTATATATGTGTATATATATTCATAAATGACATATAAACATGAGAACATACGTAGACAAAATGAACTCTAAATATTTTAATCATTCTTGACAGTATAGTATTGATTTTATTAACCTAAATTTTGCTTTTTGATCTCAATTTCACTTTTAATTTCCTTTCACAATTCCTCTTACATGCAAGGTTAAAAAACCTATATAAAATAATTTTTCAAAAACACCTTTTTAATTTGTGGATCAGTGAAAAAGTTTGCTCTTTCTGCTTACCCTGGTACCATCTTATTTTTATATGTCCAATAACATTTTAATCACTAAAATGCCCATTTATAATACAATAAATTTGTTTGTTGGAATGATGTGGTTTGAAGTGTTTTTCCCCAAATTACTTGAAATATAATCTCCTATAGCCTTAGTCAGGAGACCTGACTATGTCAAATGGCAACATTAGAGACCAAGGCGGAGAGTGGGCATGCTTTGGTCACTTCTGGACCAGCGTGAATCCTGGTGTTAAGCTTTTGCTTCCCTCCCTACATGATGTATCCAACCCCAGACACAAATTCCCCTTTGGACAACTGTTTTCCTATTCCTAACTGGCTCCACCACCATGTTGAGTTGACTTAGTACCTTTACAACCTCACCTGTATAATTTATAACCTCACCTTTCCATTTACAGAAGTGAGCCAGGTTTACCCTGTAAAGTCAGGCCATCACAGTGGTCGTGCGGAGGGTGGTGTGTTCATGGGGAGGGGAGGGAAGACGGGGAACCCTCATATTCTCAAGGCAGAAGGAGCTGCAGGAGCAACATCTCACAGAAAATCAATGCTCAAGAAACAGCTATCTCCAGTTCTCCACCATTGATCAGAGAAATCCTGGCCACAAATGTCCATCTGGAAACCAAAAGAGTGGAATGCTCCTTATAATCATATTTAAGATCTCTAAAAAATTGGCTCCCAAATGTTATGCAGTTACTTTGATGCTTTCTTTCCTTTAAAGAGGGGTCTAATATTCCAGTTAGTGGTCGTATTGATAGATGTTTTTAGTTCACATCTGGATACTGGCCAAAATAAGATGTGAGTATTGCAAAGACTTCTACAGGTGTATGATGAGTGAATCTGAATTATGAGATAAATTAATCTGACCCATCTGATGTATGTGATACATACATATTACAACAGCACAGAAGGAGACAGTAAGAAAGTAAAAAGTGGAAACAACATATACTTATATGTATTAATCCACATATTTTTAAATTGAGGTATTTTTATTAAAATATAAAGTTATTTTGATTATAATAGCAGTATATCATTGGACTTTGAGATGATCATTTGTCATACGTTAATTGTTCTCTCAGACTTACGAACCTAGGCTATACCTGTGCTTGCTAATAACTCTGTTATAGTTAGTTGACTATGATTTTTTAAATATGTTATTTATAAATAGGACATAGAAAAATATTTCTGCTAAAAACATTTTGGAGAGTCTCTAACATTTGCTGGATGTCATCGTAGACGATAATTATTAATTATCCAAAGATTTGTATTAATGTGCGTGTGTGTGTATTCACATTCACAATATTGTATATATGATATAATTTTCCATTTCTCCAAGTAGCATTGTTTTTCCTTTTGTTCCTCCAAAACACCCCAAAGATTGAAAGTTTCATATGAAGCTGGAACAAATATAATCGAATATCTAAGGCAAACAACAAGAACTACTGTTATCTTTTGTCATATTTATTCACGTACTTTCTACTGCAGAATTTCAGTGGTTCATTAAGGTTTTTGAGTTCTCCTGTGAAGAGGTGGACTGGATGCAGGGAGGGTCTGATTTCAAGGCCTGAGATGCCCAAGAGTCAGGACAGGTGCGCTGGGCTCCTCGCGGTGGACAGGATTCCAGAAGAGTCTATGAGCAACTGTATTGGCTAACTGCAGCTCAAAATCGCTTTGCTTTGGTTGGAAAAAGCATTTTCACATCATTATATGGGAATCAGAAAATGATTGGATGACATGTTTCCTTGATTAACAATAAATGGCAAAACAGGAAATTATTTTTTGATTAGTGTAAGAATAATGATACCCCGAAAGACTGACTTCAGCTTGGGAAGTTCGTCATGGTGTTAGAGCCATCCTGTTTCACAGTGGAATTCTGAAGGCCTAGGCGAATCACTGAGATTTTTGGATTAGAAACTATAAATATTGGAAAGATATATTTAACTTTAGTTACAGAATTCGCTAGTATCATAATTATTGTCTCAACTTATAACTTTATGCATTCTGAAGTAAATTTCACCATGGCGTTGCTTTTAATTTGCTCTGAAAACTCGTGTCTAGCTTTATTAAAAATGATTAGTTTTGTTTAGTGTCCTGAATACTGCTAGGTTTTGTGTATTGCTGTAGATATGAGTAGCCAGCCATCTTCATGTGTACAGGGCTGTAGATTCCCCGTTTTCAGCTTTTAGGAGGTGAGTTGTTTTAGACTTGACTCATTTTTCACAGGAGCATGTACGCTGTGCTCAACCTGACAATCCCACAGCCCGCGGACTGCTTGGCGGGCTCCGAAAAAGGGAAAGTTATGCTCAAATTTTAAGGTGGCAGCTTTTGGGATTCTTATTTATTGTAGGTTGTTTAATTATTTCTTCATTGCTGACTTAATGAAAATCAAACTGAAATACATCTCTGCCAAAGACATATTGATAATTTTTGTACTCGTTTCTTTAAAAAGTAAATGTAAAATTTGCTTGCGCTTGGATGCTATCACTCTTTTATTCAAGGAAATACCCTCCTTTTTAAAGTTAGGAGAGAAACCGAAGGCATTCCTTTAAGCTTGACGGTCTTGTATCTGGCTCATGTAGGGATGAATTCTCTGGACGCCATGCTTTCCAGCAGCCGGAAGGAGAGCGGGGCTGCAGGCTTCTCCCGGGCCTCGGGGAGCAGGCCGCTGTGTTGTGTCCGCACCGCAGGAGCCGTGAAGGCCGCCTTTCACACTGCTGATCGACTCAGTTCTGTTCCTTTCCTCCACCCCTCCCTTCCTGGGAATCTGGCTTTCCCGTCGCTCAGGATAATGATTTCCTGCGAGCGTCAGTGAGATCCAGTCACTGTAACCTCATCGGAGTCCGTTCCCCAGCTGGGACTCTGGAATCCATAGAACCCAAAGGTAGCTGGTCAGGTGCTTAATCCCCGGGCTGGTGTGCTCAGCTCCCACGCCGTTTAACGTAGAAGACCTCTTACAAAGACGACCTCATTCGTTGACAAAATTACGGAAGATATGTCCCCAAGTTAACACAGACTTAATCAAAAACCTATAATTTAGCCCAATACTTTACCTGTGAAAACAGTGTTGCTTCGTCCATCTTGAAAAGAACTTAGCCGAAGCCTAAAGTAGATTTCCAGTGAGCCCAATGAAGACTGGGGGGAGATTGGCTATGCATCTTGAGTTTTGTGTGGCCCGTGGGAACTAAGGAGTTTTGTTACTTTCTTAACCCTGAAATAAAACTTAGAAAAAGCTCACTGCAGATTTCTGGTAAATGCCTTGATAATTTGTTCTAATTAGTGCACCAGTGGATTTTCTAACTTTTCTTACATATTTTAGATGATTTCCCAACTAATCATTTTTAGGCTTCATGACCTCAAAGATCTTAATAAAAGAGAGAAATAATTCTTGAAAAATACTTCCCTGCTTGTGTCCCTCCCCCCCCCCCCCCGCAGCAATGGCTTGTCCGTGTCCTCGTGCATATGGACGTACATGCTGGTCTCAACGTGTGCATAGCGACATGTACACGTCACAGCTGTTTTGTGACAGATCATGTTAGGATAGAAAGCCAGCTCTCTGCTTTTCTTGTATTTGTATTATCTAATTAATTTTTTTGTGCTAACAAGCATTGAGAAGTGATTATCTTTTTCCTTTCAACAATGACCTCTGATCTCGGGTGGCATTTCATAAAGCTTGCTTTTTCAGAATATTGAAAATAACACTGAGTAGTGGAAAGGGGCACAGGAAGAGCAAAGAGTTGGAAAAGAGATTTTAAAATGTATCTAAGACATAAGGAGTTCATCTCATTTAAAAAAAGGACCCCATATTTTTTCTGTTTATCTTCATAAACATATATGTTTATCAAGATACAAAATTATATACGTATATACTTACAATCTTGTTTCCAGTTGGCATCTGAGAAGAGGTTGGCATCTCTGTGTCATATACTCCACATGTAAATGTGAATATCTATGAATATATGTGCACATGTTTACTTTTCGTATGTGAATCTGTAATTGCATGGATATGCTTGGATCTAACTTAACTTGTTAAAAATGACTACATTTATATAAGTATGCCTACTTATATGAAATTTATTCTTAATTGGCATCAGGCAGCAAATTAGCATCTGGTATAAACTTTTAAGTTTTCATTTACTGCTTGTGTGTGTGTGTATGTGTGTAAAACGTGAATATTAGAATGAATATATGTTTCTTATTACTTCATATAATTCCTTTAATAGTTATTAAATAAATGTAATGAGCATATATAATTATTAAACTTATCTTACAAAAGTTAATTTTAAACAGTGGTAAAGTAGTTTTTCTCACCAACCAAATCAGATGATGGGGATCCAGGTGGCACAGTGAGCTGGAGAGAAGAGAACAGATGAAATCAGAGGAGTGAGGAGGGAAAAATTAATAAGGACTGTTCTGTGGGAATAATGGACCTTTTTGTTTGTGCTTTTAGGAAATACTTCGTAAGTTTTTGTATATACGTATATACAAACTTAGATTAGATATTGGTTCTTAGCACAGTCATTTTGAAATTTGTTATGTTGACTGTGAGGACAATTTTTTAAAAATTCTTTTTAGTGCAGATTCTGAAAGCAAGTGTGCTTTCAGAAATGGTTGTTTTATTCATTTAAACTTAATTGACATCTTAATCAATTAATACACTTTTATTTTTGGATGACATTACTGCAGTAGGACTGTGTCAACCAAACAAGTCGTGTGAGAAAGTAAATAAAAGCTAACCTCAATTATTGAAGAGTGTTTGTAGTTGAATTTTCCATGTATTTTCTGAAATGTGAAATTCAAGTGCTATTAACACTGTCTTTGTGTCTACAAGGGGTGTGTGTATGTATATGTGTTCTTCTTTGCCTGCTCAATATTTCGGTAACATTCAGATACCACTTCATGCACTGATTTACTTTTAGCATCCGTCTTAGTGTCTGCAAGGCTTGTTGGACTGGTCTGAAGAATAAAGTCCACTCTTCCTCATTTGCTCCTATAGAAAAATTTACTCCCAGCTGGTTTCTGTTGTGCCTATGTACCAATATGTACTCATGTGATTCTGTTTTATGGTGAAGAGTGTGGTGTGATGAACTACTGGAACGCTAATATAGAGAGGGAAATTCAGTAGCTTAACTACTGTTTGTCTAACAAAAATACCCATGATGACTATAAGCTTTTTGTTAAAAGGATTGCTCATACTTTTGTTGCTAGCTTATTACTCCTTTGAAAACTGTAGTATTTTTATGGTACAGAAAGATGGTTATGATCCATTGAGTGTCATTGGCTAGTATAAGTTTTTTTTTCATATATATGACATTAATTTGTTGAAAATGCAGACTTTAAAATAGTGCTATATTTTGTCATAGTAGTTCTTATTAGACCATATGTAGGAATGTTTGGCATTAGTAGTGTTAAGTGATAGAGGTGATATTAATGTAGTATTTGTTGTAGTACATGTATGTTGTCATACAATCATTATATTCAGTTAATTAGCATTAAATTCAATATCCTAATTTTTGTAATATTTTAAGATTGAACATTTCTTTTTTTATTAAATGTTGAAATATACAAGTCATTATGTTGTGTATTGCTGACTAAAAATATTGCTGAAGTGTAAAGGAGAAATATCTGATTTTATATTGACATAGAAAGAAAGCTTAACTTGTTTTCTTGCTCTTTTTTTATAGAGAACACCTGTTCCCAGCGCTGAAGCATTCCGATGGTTCTTTTAAAGCAGTAGTATTTCTTATTTTCAAGGCATTTGGAAGTGAAGGGCAAACTAATGTCTTGTTTTAAGAAACTGCTTAGTCCACCACTGAAGAAAATATCCACATATTATTTTCATTTTATGTATAGGGGTTTCTTCAAAAAAAAAAAAAAGAAAGAAAGGAAAAGAAAAGAGAAAAAAAAGACATATGAAAAGAATTTGGGAGCTTGGGGAATTGGCCAGTCTGTTTCCTTTCAGCACACTGATTCTTTCTTGGATGTAATTTAGCTATACTAGTGCAGTCGTCGTCTATTTTAAAAGTGGCTGTAAAAAATAAGTTTGGGTAAACCCTGCTGTAAAATCATGTATCTTTGCAAAGTACATATCTATACTTCCTTCTCACATCTATGTGTCTCGGTACTGTAAATTGTACAGATAGCAGCCTGTATTTTGTGCGTTTAGACACGAGGAGACAATCACGTCTGAGCATCTATGGAGATTAGCAGTGTGCACACAACACTATGGTTCTGCGAGTTAAATCCGGAGCAATAAATTTTAGCTTTAAATATTTTTTGCCAGTTGTTTCTAGAAGCAGCCCCAGCAGAGGCACGTTTCGCAGTGCATCTCTCCACAGAGACTCGATGCCAAGTTTTACCGACTCAAGGATGACGACATGTGCAGCGGTCACCTCCAGTTGTGTTGCGAGGGGAGATGTCATGAGAGCGTCAGTCACTCTCCGAGCAACGAGGAGGGTAGTGGCCGTGCACTGGCGTTGGTTACTGCCGAGCCGTGCACGGGGACGTGCGCCCGAATCGTAGTCTAGTTGACTTGTTGGGCTGCACTGTGAGACGGAGTACTCGGAGTGGTTGGAACTTGCAGAATCAGTTGTATACTTTTGTTTTAAAGAAACAGTGTTTTCTAGGGCACAGAAGAAAGTATCAGATCTTAGGAGGAGACATCCATGACTGACTTTTTCCCAGCCCAACATAAGCTGTATGTATTTTTGGTTTATTTTTTGCCTTTTTTGGGGGGTAGGAAAAATAAACAATAAACACTTAATAAAATGTATCCAAATATTTGAATTCTATGTAAATGGGTAGTTTTGTTGTAAAATTTGAACACATCAAGGCCTCCTGCATTGAGCCATGGCTAGGTATTTTTTTAAGTTAAGAATTAGGTGTATTCACAGAAGTGAGGCTTTTTAATCTCCTTTCATCTTCCTTTCTCAGAGCCTCCCAGCTGGCCCAGTGGCCCTCAGTGGGGTGTCCCGTTCCTCCGGCTGCTCGTTCCCGAGTAGGAGGGCGGTCTGTGGACTGGAGCTAGTGCTGCACCGGCGGCGCTCGCCTCTCTGGGGGCTCCTGTCCTCTCCGGGGCTCAGGGTTCCCGAGGCTGTCCCCGTAGGACAAACATTCTTTGTGATGACATGATACCTAAGAAGTTCATTTCATATTTTTTTGCCAGATTCTAAAGACTATTTTCAGCTTCAGGAATAAAATGGAGTTAAGCAAAAACACATGGATATCGAAGTGGCCACGTTCCTGTAACTTCTTGTTCTCCATCCGCTAGCGGCTGTTCTAGCCCGTGACATCCGTTAGCCTGCTGAAAAATGTTAGCAAAATGGGTCATGTGAAGAAAAATCACTTGAGAAGAGAAAGAGTAATGAAAAGGACTGCAAGTTTTAGGAAGACTAGCAGATGAATAAGTCTGAAAGGCTAGTTGTAGTTTTGAGTGGGAAAGAAGACGACAGAGGGGATTTTGGAAACCCCAGGGAGCACTTCGCGGGAGTCCTGGGGAGGGCGGGGAAGGCCCGGAGGAAGCTGGCGGCGTGGACAGCAGTGCGGTGCACCTGCCCGGAGCGTGAGCGTGTGGTCCAGTTAGGTCAGGCGGTCTCACCTGCCCCGGGAGAACTCATGGGTGTGACACCTCTCCGTGTTCAGAGCAGAGAGTTAAATAAGCACAGGCCAAGATGTGCTGTGTGTCGATTCTGAGATCGCTTTCCACTTGGTGTATATTCCTTTGAGGGTTTCTAGTTAGAATTTCTATTTCTGCTGTGGGACCAATGAGAGCTGTATGAGTTCTTTCGTGTTCCATTTTTATTTTATTTTACTAATTTTTTAACCAGTTTGCTAATTACTTGCAAATAAGTGAAAACCCACTTTCACACTTGAGCGGTAAGCTTCCCTTCCTTTTTGGAGGTGATGATTGCTGTTAAAGAGGGAGGCAGACTTCCGCTGAGGTGACACCAGGCATACAGTGGAGTATAATAAAGACCTCAGAGCAGCGTACTGAGAGTCTAGAAGACATGCTGGCATTGCAGGTCTTGATGTGTTTTTGTTTGTTTTCTTAAAGAACTGGTGAATTTGTATATCGTAAAATGTGGTTTTTACGTGTCAAGTCAATTTTTTAAATGAAAGAAAATCTGCAGATTATTGAAATGGAAAGGCGCAGCTTTTTACAATTCTCTTACATACTTTATTCTTGATACTGTTCTTTTGCACCATCCATTTTTTATGTTTTAGGTAAAACTCTATTTCCGTAAGGTGAGGTGCACGTGAAGTTCTCGGTGAAAAGAGGGAAGACGTCCCTCTCCCGACACCCCTCCAGTTCTCGCCCCCGTAGGTCCCTGTGTACCGAGAACTTGTGGAGTTCAGCACTGTAGCCCTGAGGCTGTGATTTAAAGGTTTACATTTTTCATGATTCTAAAATACCAATGAAGTGTAACTTTTAAAAATTCCTCACTGTACGTTTCATATTCAGTACCAAGAAAATTCAGAATATAGCAGTCAGAGTGTAGATCGTGTGGACTATCTATACAACTTAAAAATTACATGTCAGATAAGCCAAACACAAAACTAGGAAAGGTCCAAATGCTAGGAGTCCTGCTTTCTCTGGGGGTAGACAAGGAGATGCCACATTCTGTCAGCATTTGGGGAGAGTGTGGAGAATGTTGGGGTGCTGGCACAAAGTGCAGTGAACCAATTTCCTTGTCTGCTGTCGCTCAGTGCCCTAACATCACAGAAGCATCATAACACAAACCTGTCTGTTTCCAGGCCTTCAGACCAAAGTGGCTTTCTGATGGATTCTGCCAGTCTGTACAGCTGGAGGCGTATTTACAGACTAGAAATGTAGCCATCCTTGGGAGAGAAAACACTGATCATCCTCCTCCAGTGTATGAGTGTGTAAAGACACCTGGTTGCTTAATTCCCAACACCCAGCTTCCTTCTTCTAGACACATCTATAGGGAGCGGGACATGGTGGGCTTCCCGTGAAGTAATATTAAGCGATCACCGAAAGAAAGGACTTCTCCTTTCCTTTCATTTAGAACGCTGGCATGTGAGTTGTACAATTAATACCAACCATAAAAGTCTTTAAAATGATGGTATCTGTAATCAAATAATGGCGAAAGGAAAGCAGTTCAGTGAAAACACCATTCTGGGTCAAATATGTTCAGCAAAAAGCTGTGGTGTGTCTTTGATCATGGCGAGATTCACAGTGATATCAAACAGTTGGTTCTCATGTAACAGCTAAATGTTTCTGATTTTGTTTTTATTAAATTTGGCAGTTTCACACTGAGATCTGTATTCCTAGTGAATGAAAGACGGCTACTGTGTTTGGAGGGATTCCACTTGCACAACTGCAAGGAAGTCAGCGCTGTTTCAGGAACGTGGGCCACAAACGTACTCCTTTCGCAGTGTTCTCTTGTTCTGAACTGTGCAGTTATCTATTATATTTTCTAATAGATATTTGTGTAAGGTCTATGTATGCTTGTGCAATTATAAAACAGCAGTTTTGGAAAACAGTGTATTTATTAAAGAAAATTACTTATGGGGCATGTACAAAACTGTAAAAAAAAAAAACTTTAAAAAAAACCACATTCAATTTGCCCAGTAAAGTTGTTTTTGTGAAATTTCTGTGTTGTTGAATAAAGGACTTTAGTATTCAAAATATCTCTATTTTTCCATGAACAAATTTTTATTTGTGGGATTTTAAGTAATAAGCATATGATCCCGAAAATCTAATCTTGTTTATGATAAAAAAAAGTTTCTACATTTGCCCTTGTCAGCTGAATGAATACTGATATATAAATCTTTCATAAAATATGCCAGTTTTGTTCATTTTGTTTTTTCTCATATATTTTGTCTTTCTCATATATTTAAAGAAAGGAAAACAGAAGGGTATGATTATTTTCACATTTCTAAAGAATATATTTTTGTTGAAAGCTTTAAAGGGTCATCTAAATAGAGGAAGAAATGAGTGCATCCGAACTTTTCTCCTTCCTTCTGCATCCTATGTGTGCCAGGGGAAAGCACCCCATGAATTCCTGTGCCGTGAATGAAAAGTCCTGTGATAACACTTGAACACGTTGACGGGCATGAAGAAGGGTGCAGCACTGGAATTCTACCCTCAGCCACTCCCAGCGGTACTCAGAGATTAAATTTTCATTGTCACTTTTTTTTAATGGAATATTGCTGTCCACCCATGCTGTATTATCTGATGGTGAAAGTGTTTAATGCTTATATCACTGCTTCTCAGAAGCAAGGTCTAATTTTTTTGATGCCTCATAAACTACAAGCAACATAGGATGCGGTTTTCTATCTCGGAAATCTTTAATATGGTTGGAAATGTGGAACAATTGAAAGAGTTCATGTCCACAGAAAATAGTACCACATTAGAAGGTTTCTGTAAGTTTTATAAATTTCAGGATGTGTTGTGTTAGTATAATATTACAAATATAAAATATCTTGGCCATGGCAACAGATCTGGATTACACAGGGTGAGAAAGAAGAATTAGGTAACTTGATTTTGAGAGGTCCTGGACGCTCAGCAATTTTTCAGGTGAGTCGCTGTGCTGCTTTATTGTATTTGGTGTAAGCAACAATGTGGCAAAAATTTAAAACTGAATTTTGATAGATAATACTTTCTTTACTTGAAATCTTCAAGGATACAAATACTGATAGTTCATATGTGATGATAGGAGGATAATTCTTCAAAACAGTTTGGATTAACCAAGAAGGGGTGGTGGGGAGAATTCTTATGTAGACACTGAGCCAGATAATAATTTCATATGGTTTCTGCAAAATCATATATGTTTTAAGTGTCTATCGGTCAACATTTTTTTTCTTGCATGTTTTGTGCAGAAGCCATTCTCCATCTCTTTTCCACTCTTGTCTTTGTCTTTTTTGTGTGTGTGAGGAAGACCAGCCCTGAGCTAACATCCGTTGCCAATCCTCCTCTTTTTTGCTGAGGAAGACTGGCCCTGGGCTAACATCCATGCCCATCTTCCTCCACTTTATATGGGACGCCGCCACGGCATGGCTGACAAGCAGTGCATCGGTCTACGCCCGAAATCCGAACCAGCGAATCCCGGGGCTGCTAAAGTGCGAACTAAACTGTTGAGTGACGGGGCCGGCCCCTTCTTTGTCCTTTTTTAATGGAGAAAAATGTCATTTTAAGTAAACACAATGAACACAAATTTAAGGTTCTAATTGCATACACTACATAAGTAGTATAGTTATATCAGAAATTTTTGCTTATTTGGAAATTTTGTTTCTAATCTTTTATTCTAGTATCTTAAGATCTTTTTATTTCCTTTGCAATTCAGATTTTTTGACCAATTTTTAAGTTAATATTTCTTATTTTCAATGTATTTCTATAAAATGAAATGTCAACCAAATTATCATTTTAGTTGTCTGTGCTTTGTTTACAATGTGTTATGACAAAAATCATTCTGGTTAACAGGTGTTGTAATTTCATACATTGGGAGCTGTGTACAGATCACTTTCCAAGAACAGTGCTCTTAAAAACTACTCTTATCATGTATAAACTATGTGTAAAGCATTTTTAATACAGGACTGAATTACATGACTTCTTTAAAAGTTAGATGGTAGGAGAATCTGGTTGCCTGGTTTGAATTATGATCTTCTGCTTATGATTTTTCTGAAAAGTGATCTATTTAAAATTATATGGCTTCAGGAAAACTGCACGGTTGGAAGGGAGGTTGAAAAAGAACAACATTTAAATGGTTCTGTTTAACCTTTGATACCATCATAAAACATATGTAACTGAAAATTCTTATTCATTGTATTCTTCAAGAACGTTTCTTGCCTTTCCATGAATTGCCTTATAATTTTATTTATACATATTTATACTTTTATTTATTAATATCTGTGTGGGTGGAAACAGGCCAATCTGTGCATGCATACGTGTGTGGTTTTTTTAGTCTACAGAGTTTAAATCATGTCCCACAAATACCTAAGAACCAGTGTAGGTTATTAAACATCTTCGTGGAAAAGATTCTGTCACCATTGTACAGTGGCAGTTTAATTTGATGACTCAGCATCTTATCATGCTTAACCTATTCTCTGGGAATCAGAGAATTTGGGGAAGCTACATGGGTCTTTTAGGCTTTTGAGGTGCTCTTTAATGAGTTAACACTTCAGTTTGCTGTGTCCCACTTTCAGTCATTTAAGGGACTGTGTTGAAAATTATGTATACAATTTGCTCCCCAAATGCATTATTTATCTTCATATAATTTGAACATTTTAGGTATATTTTTATACCATTGAGTTGTCTATATGTATGTATATTTGAGTTTCAAGTGCACGTCCAACCACGGATAGATGACTTAATCCATAGCTTTTATACTTTGACCACATGGAAAAGGCCTTTATCCCCCCTAAATTCATGGTGCCTACAGAGCAGCAGTGAGAAGAACATTCTGAATATTTTTTGTGTTAGCAAACTAACAATTGATTTAATTTCTCATTTATTCAACAAATATTGTGTATCTTCAATTTGCCAACTACTGGGGATATCAAAATGAATAAAACATGGTCCCTGACACATTTACCGTCACCATGGAACTCAATCAAATGGTTGAAATAAGTACACAACTAAAAACAGTGGAAAATGTTTGTTGTGAATGGAGCAGGCATCATGTGGAGGAGTGATAAGAGATGATAGACTGAAGCTGTTTAATTTCAAGTTCTTCCCAGCGGAGAGAAGACGGCAAGTGTTGTGCACTCCTAGGATGTAAAACCTGCGGGTCAAGTAGTGAACAAAAGAGATTGGAATGCCAGAAATGAAAAAGAGGAAGGTTCAGAAGACCTGAGAGACACCACCTCCTTAGTCCAGGTTCTGTCATAGCTCGTGGGGATGACTTTAGTAGCTACCACAATATTCTCCCTCCCTTCACTCTTGTCTGCGTTACATTTTCTGTGCTGCAACCTGATTAGTCCTTTTAAAACACACACATACACACACAAAGTTCATGTGAGTCCATACTTATTGTCAATGATTTCCTGTTGCTCTTAGAATAGAACCCTAAATGTGGTCTGCAAGGATCTTACTGGGCTCTGCAGTCTCATCCCACATCGTACCATCCCTTTCTCTCTCTGTGCTCCAGCCACTTAGACCTTCTTCCAATCCTTACACTTGCAAGATGAGGTTTTCTTCTCACCTCAGGACATCTTGTTCATGTTGTTGTTAATACCTAGAATCTTCTTTCCTTCTCTCCTCTGCATAATGCATCTTCATTCTTCAGAACTTAGCTAAAGCTTCACTTTTTAAAAGGAAGTTCTCCCTAACTTTTGTGACTATGTCAAATTCACCTATAACAGGCTCTCAAAGTAACTTGTGCCTCTTAATAGAAATTCTTGATGAATTAATTCATTCAGTAAGTACATATTACACATTTGCTGTGTTCTCCTCACTCATCTAGGCAATTAGAATATGTTTGTTAGCAAATAAGGCAAAAATCATGCCCTCATAGAGTTTACATTGTAGTGGAAAGAAAGAGGTCATAAACAAAGAGGTAAATAAATATAAATGTCACGTGGTCACATATACTATGGGTGCAGTTAGGGAGGAGAAATGAGATTAGGAATGTCAGTGGGGTGAGAGGATGAGAAAGAGTTGGAATTTTCAATGGGACATTCAGGAAAGCCCACTGACAAGTTACCATTGGCAGTTAAGACTTGAAGGAGGCAAGTAAGTAAGCCCTGTGGATGTCTTGGAAAGGGCCACCTGGCAGAGGCAACAGCAAGTACAAACACCTCATGACAAGAATGGACCTGGAGTTGTCTAGGACCTGCAAGAAGCCTGGAGCACAGCGGGTGAGAGAGAGGTTAGTGGGAAATAGGGTTAGAGGAGCGAGAGAGACGAGTGTGCGGTGTCACGCTGAGGACTTGACTCAGAGTAAGAGAGGAAATCTAGGGAGGGTTTGGTGGAGGGAGACGTGATCCAACTTATGTTATAAAAGGACCGCTTTGGCTACAGAGTTGAGAATAGACTATAGGAGGTCTAGAACGAGGAAGGGGGCTGGCTTGGGGAGGGCATTGCCGTAATCCAAGTGAAAGAAGGTGGTGGAGCCAGGGCGGGAGCAGTGGATGTTGTGAAGAGGTTGAATTCAGCATATAGTTTGAAATAAGGGAAATAGAATTTGTAGATAGGTAGGGCTTTAAGAATATAAGAAAGAGAAGAGTTGATGATAACTCCAGGGTTTTTGATGTTAATAACTGGAAAAGTGAAGTCACCATTTACTGAGTTGGGGAACACTGAATTTTGGTTTTGGACTTTCTAAGTTTAAGTTGCTTCTCAGACATACAAGTAAAGGTGTCAAGCATACAATCAGATATGTGGGCTTGAGTTCAAGTAGATTTTTAGACTGGGATATAGACAGTATTTAAAAATAATGAGCCTGGAAGAGTTTATCAAAGGAGTGAGTGTGGATAGATGAGGGAGAGGAAGGGTGAGGACAGACATCTGGGGCTCACCTACAACTGCTGAATTCTCACCTTCATTCTGATCATTATTTGATCAGTGCCCATCTCCCACCTGACTAAGGTAGAGAAGAAATGGTAACCCAAGGAAAAGTTCTGCAGGTGACTTCTTCCATTTCCTCCTCTTCCCAGTGACCCCTGCTCTTTTGACCTTAGTGACCCCAGTCCATACCCTTCACCCACAGGGGACTGATGATCCATCAAGTTCAAGGTTTAATGCTGACCAGAATTAGTGCATTAAAAAAGTTAAGCATAATTCTACTGCACTTGGTATAACATAGTTGATCTTTCTTATATTCTTTGTTGGCAATTCCATTAGAGGAGATGAAATCATTAACTCTTATTTAATATCTCTGGGTCTAAAATGTTTGAGCAGAGAGTGGATACACTACACATTGAGAATTGAGATTAAGATTGTTTGACTCCCAGTTACAAGGAATAGTAAGATTTTCAGAGTTGCCTGAACTTTCCTTCACAAGGGAAGGAGTCGGCTCATGACTATAAAAATATGAGAGTGCAGGGGCCGACTGGTGGCGCAGTGGTTTAGTCTGTGCTTGGCAGCCCGGGGTTCGGAGGTTCGGATCCCGGGCACCCACTGATGCACTGCTCGTCAGCCACGCCGTGGTGGTGTCCCATATAAAGTAGAGGAAGATGGGCATGATGTTAGCCCAGGGCCAGTCTTCCTCAGCAAAAAGAGGAGGATTGGCAATGGATGTTAGCTCAGGGCTGGTCTTCCTCACACACACACAAAATAAAAAAATATTAGAGTGCAAATTTATTCACATTTATTTTTTTGTTCTTTACTTCTGATTCTTTACAGTTAGTCATTTACATGTTTGTTAATAGCCTAAATGCATTACAGGGAGGATGGTCAGGAGAGAAGTGTTTCTTTGCATTTTGTATGTAAGAAAAAGCAATTTGTACCAGAATTTCCTTCGACCCAAGTTTCAGTTTCAAACCTACCATTTGACAGAAATCTCTACATACCACAAGTTCTCCATTGAATCCTCACCACCAGAGTTCTGAGGACTAAATGTGAGCAGCTCCAAACCCAAAAGAACTGAATGGTAACTATTTCAGTCTATTAAAACCCCAAGGACCCCCAATATGTCCAGAACAACAAAACAAGCAATGGCTACAGTAAAAACTGAAATTCACAATTTGGTAGAAAATGTTGAAAATCTTATGAAATGTCGAGAATAAAAAAAATTGAGTCAAAAATAATTTAGCAATAAAACTACAATCTACACTTTATTTAAGAGCTTGGGCAACGTTGTCACGATGGATGGCTGTAGACCTGAGGTTTATCAACAGATTCCGTCGCTAAGAAAAACATCACGTAATTATCCGCAGCACCACATCTGTTCCATCAAGTAAGGGTTAATTGACATGCTGGATTATTAAATGTGTTCTCACACCATAGCAAAATCGTGAACCCGAGAAGTCATAGAGCTTTCCAGCCTATAGAGCATCAGGGACCAAGTTCTTAAGTGGCAAATATGAGGGAAGCCGGCACCCCATTGCAAGCTCCGTCTGAGTCATGGCTGGTGTAGACTTTTTCTTGTTTAGCCTTGTATGCAGCTTGTTTGCATTACTTGAACAGATTTGCTGTTTCTATTCTAACTGCATTGTGTATGGTATGAGGAATGCTGATTAATTCTTGTCGGTAATCATCGCGCAAGCTGCCAATGCTGTACATTTACATCCTCCGTTACATAATCTATGTATGCATTCCTTATGCTATTAGTGGAAGCAGCGTGCGGTAGGTAAATAAACCTGTTCCTGATTTAGATTAGAAATGTCTGTTGATCCTTCTCTGTCTTTAAAAGATAGAAGCTGAATTAGATGGAAGAATCTGGTTTAGGCTTTATCTGCTTTAATTAGAATTCTTTAATTGTCCCTACAGCTGCCACTAGTAGTAAACTGAAATATCAATTGTAATTGGAGGATAAATTTGCGTTTTTTTCCTGGTATGAAGTTAGTATGTCTTACTCTGTGAACTTTAAGACAGTGAACTATTGAGGCCATTGGGGTCCCTGAATGGCCCTTTGATCATTCTGGTACTTGCCTTGTGGGGACAGTCTCATCCACTTACCTTAAAAGGAGAAGTGAGTGGAAAATGAGTTTTAGGTGAGCCTAATTTGATAGACTACTTACTGGTTTATTCAGAGACTAGTGAGTAAATAGGTTTTTAAATGACGGGTTATAGTTTGAAAAAGGTGTTTCACTGGCAGTCCTAAAGCATTTAGAAAGAGGTAAAGCCACCCCTTACTTCAGGCTCATAGTCAAATTACGATTTACACCAGTGTTGTACAGAGAAAGGACAAAAAAAAGAAATGACAGATAATATAAAAAGCTAATGTAACTGTAGCTTCATAACCTTATTCCCAACTTTCTCAATCTTTTCTTGATTTGCTAGGTTGGAATCACCAAATCAGATGATTAGGTTCAATATAATGAGCTTTCCTGTTTTCTAGAAGAGTCAGTGAAGTTCTGGTTTCTGAGAGAATGGCACTGTCCAGAATCTTTATTTCATGGTTAGTCATTTACTCCTTAAAGAGGGAGAAGGTGTAGCTACTCACAGTGGCTTCAACGATCAAAGAGGAATTTATTATCTCAGAAACCTGAGAAGTCCTGAGGAAAGACCAAAGCAAAGATCACACTGTGTGATCTTATTCTGTCCTTGTAGTCCTCTCAGCTGGCTTTATTCTGAGGCTTTATCTGTCTATGTTGTAGCTGCCAGCACCTCTAAACATTTATTTTCCACCTCTAGTAATTCCTGTATAGGGAAAAATTTTCTTTCCTGACAAATCCAGCAAAAATCCCAGAATTAATTCTTGGTGAATCCAACTGGTCTAAATTGGACTATGTGCCCAACACTTAGCCAGTCACCATAAAGAGCAAAGTTTTGGTTAATCTTATGAAAATATAATATGCAAAGCTTTGCTTAATCTTAGCTCTCCCTTAAGATCTAGGTGGACATAAGCCTTTCCCAACCACATTTACTGAGAATGAAAGAATAGCAGTTCTCCAGGGAAAATCAGGGTATGACTCTCAGAAACAAAAAGGGAAATTGATATTGGGCAGAAAAAAAATGAATGTAAGGAAGGAAAAAAGCAAGGAAGGACTGAAGAAGGAGAAAGAGAAGAAAGAGAAAGTAAGAGGAAGAGAGGAAAGGAGGGAAGAAAGAAGGAAGAAAGGAGTGAAGGAAGGATAGAAGTAAGGAAGAAGGGAAGGAAGGAAAGATGGATGGAAGGAGGGAGGGAGAGAAGAAGGGAGGGCAGGAGGGAGGAAAGAAGGAAGGGGAAATGATAAATGTACACCACAGTATGTTTTATCGAAGGGTTAATGGTTAAGGAAGCAGCAGGAGGAAGGAGGCAGAGGAACTGAGGTCTTCACTGGAATTCTAATAGGATAATTAATTTCTGTATAATTGTGTGATAACTGGTTAACTTGAAAGATCCATTTTTATTAATTGGTCATGTGTATGCATAAACACACACACAACACACAGAGGCACACAATACCATTATGTCACGTGAGCACAACACTGCTTCTGAGATGAAGACAATTTACGATTAGTTTTATAGACTTTCCAGCAAAATACTATCACTTATAAATGTGTACAAATGTTGATTGTGTAGTTTAGCTATAGGTTTATATATGAGAGGATTTGTTTCAGGAACTGAGACAAGATCACAAAATCTCAAAATACAAACTAGATTTTATCCACTGACCTTATCATGCATTTTGCACAGATCTCTTAATTGTGTTTGCTGCCTCATCATTGAAGCTGCATTTCTCTGGACTCAGCCCAATGAGTATGATTGAAGCCAAAGGTTTCCTGGTTTCAGCACACTTAATGTTTTCCCTCTTGGACTCAATTCCTTTATGCTCATGAGAAAATTCTTATTTGTTATTCCTTGGAACAGCAAAGTCATATTTCCTGTTTTATGATATTATTTTATTAAATAATAAAACTACATGTACTAAAATACGTAGGTGATTATAACAACGTTGCTATGAAGACAAAGATGGCACAACTGAAGAAGCTGAACCGTGGGTGGTAGTGATAGCTTAATATGTTTGTTCTTTGTTGAGGAGGGAAGTCTAAATCCTGCAATCAGGACTTCCGGTTTGCACTTAGGAAGATAGAGAGCTAGAAGGTGTGTCACTCTCGACTTCACTAAGAGGAGAGGAGGATCAGTGTGGAGAAAATGTGGAGTCTAGGCCACAATAAGGGGGTAAATGCAGGGTAGATGAATGCAGTGACTGCCCACCACAAGGGGAGGTGGGAGCGTGAATCAATGCCAGCCCTCCAGGCTCCTGGCTGGAGAAGGAAGAAGTTAAGTGCACAGTCAGTGGGGCCTGTAGTCTTGTGAGAGAAATGAGGCAGTCTTCCCAGGTGTTTGAATCCATGCTCCAACAACCCCTCCTCTCCTCTCAGTCCCTGTGGTTCCAGTGGACTGATGTCACACCCCTAGCCTTGGTGAGGGGGGAGCACATGAGCCCATCTTGATTGTATGGACGGGTGATTAAGGGATAGGTTCAAGATCCACACCAATCCAAAACACGATTTTTTTTCTCTTGGAAACCACTAGAGAAGGAGAAACATTCTTTCCACTAAGGCTGCCAAAATGGAACATGGCCTGACTGGATCTGCCATTGACCGTGTTGCTCATTCCTGAGTGGGAATCTACCTGAAAATGAATCTAAACAGAATCAAGCCTAGACTCGAGACCGAGGGATAGAGAGCGCACAAGATGTCTTAAACGCCCAGGTCTATCTGTGCCTATCATGGGGCTTTCCAGTTATACAGGTCGACCAATTCTTGTTATTCATGGATGTGGAAACATGGAGCATTCAACATGGAAAACTTCAGATAATTGTTTGCTTTGTGAAGATACAGCTTGTAGTTGGTTCTTGTACATATATCAGTGATTTTTCTTCTTGCTCTCCAATTTAGAATAGAAGAAAAAAATTGTAAAATTTTAGATAATTTAGCCTTTTATATGTATATATGGGATTAAAATATGTGTGTATAAAAATAAAACACCTAAAATAGGTAGTGCTAAGAAAGAATAATTTGTAAAATTCTGAATTAGGGTTCTCTTTATATTTGAATAGTAAGAGACATTTTTTCGGATTAAAATAGACAGATCTTTATTATAGATATCAAAATGAAAAGTTTGATCCAGGGACACTGCTGTGAAATCTGAGAAGTGTGACACTTAAAATATGCTCTTAGGAAATTTAATTATGCTTTCTTTTATCTGTGACAATGATGCTTTCGATCTAATTGGAACATCTTATTTAAAATAAATGGTTAGATGCAGTGGTGAGTCTATATCCATATTTATGAATTTTCAAATTATTTATCATTTCTGAGTCATTAGTAGAATACATACACATACATATAAACACTGGTTTTTTAAAAAGAGGTGGTATTCATCCTAAAAGTGAGATAGTTATGTTTACAACATTGATAAATTCACATATTTAAAAGCCTAACGGACTAGTTGACAGGAGGGATTCTTATATCACTTGATGTTGGATCACCCAGCTGTAAATACAGCTCCTGTTGTACTCTCAGGGCCACCTCACCTCAGCGCTCCTCGCTCACTCGCATGTCTCCTCCTCAGGATGAGGAAGTCAGCCAAGGGGATCCCCTGCCCTGGTCATTCCTGCAAAGGTAACTCCCTAGCGTTGACGTCACAAACAGCTCACAAACTTATGTATTTACATAAAATATATTTCTCAAAAGTTTGCACTGAAAAAATATACAGTTGAAGGAGACTCCAAAACAAACATACATTTTAATAAGTCTCATCTATATTAGGTGTCGTCAGTATCGGCTTGACATTAATGTTAGTTCATTTTGCTTTTTCAAGGGAGTGATTGATATCCTTATAAATTATTTTGTAAGCAAGAAAATATTTCAAGGAATGGAAATTATTGGGGGGAAAAAAAACCTACACAAACTTGAGCAACTTTAAAAGAAACCAGCTCTGTCGAGGTCTCCCTCCCAGCACCTTCAGCCCTGGAAGCTCCTTCATCCAGGGACAAATAGTTCCTTCTTAATTATGACTTAATTAATGATTGTTTATCAGACATCAACACCGTGGTGATTCCTTCATAGGTGTATTGACGGTTCACGTGCAATCAGGACACACTTTCTTACCTTGAGTGGACCCTTGTCCCATCTAATTTCACCAGAGCACAGTGAGGGTGAATGACAGATCTCCCTGACTAGGCCTTCCGGTTCCTGGGTCTGCTCCAAGGAAAATTCAAAAGGATTTGCTGACCCCTATTATGTGCCACTGCTTAGTCAAGCATTTTAGTGCAACTGTCTCAGCCATGTATACAGAGGTGTGTGTGTTATTACCTCACGCTTAAAAACAAACTTAAATGAGTTTCAGATCCTTTTGATTTGATTCCTAATCCTTTTTCTTCTTGCCCTGACTCCCAAATCATGCTCACAGCAACCTTTGTTTACGTTAAATACCTTAAGGCTTCCTCAGTTTTCTCAGGCTAGCCCCTCACTGGGGGGTTGAGACCTGGTTTCTCAGCCTGGCATGTAAGGTGCCTAACCTGCTCCAGACCTGAATTTTCAGCGTCATTTCCTATTCTTGATCCGATAAAACCCAGGGCTGTGTTTACTTTTGTGTTAGTACAGGTCCACCTAGAAGCAGATGGTAAGACAGGGTTAGAGGTGCAAGAGCTGTGTGAGGGAAGGAGCAGGCTAAGGTGGGGTGTGGGGTGCGTGTGTGAGGACAGTGCAGGTGGGAGCTTGGGTAGAATGAGGGCTGGATTGCAACACAGCCTGAGAAACATCTACTGAGTGGATCCTCCTCCACTCCCCGAGGACGTCTGTTGGATGCTGAATCTGGAGAAGGTCACGTCTGGAGAAAGCGCCCCCTCCCCTCAAGTCAACGAATTCTCCCGTGTCTAGGCTTCCATCTGGCCCTTTGCATCAAGCACTTTCTAGATGCAATCCCAGGACTGCTGTGGGGCTCTTGCTGGTGCATGCCAGCTAATTCTGACAAGTACATTTGAACACAGTTCTTTTCCCCCCTTATGAAGCCCAGCAACCCCCAGCTGGGTGATTTCTGGGATTTAACTTTAGTTATGGTCCTGGAAGTCAGGAGAGGATGTGGGAATATGTCCTTAGGGGGACACCTGTTGCCTTTCAGAGTAGTGGCCTCTGCAGCATCTTCTAACGGTTGGAAGCTGTAGGACGCCTCTGCAAGCTCTGAGGGTCAGGGTGTTGTGCAGAGTCTACAGGGGCGTCCACCTGCAGGCCCCCGTCCCACATTTCCAGACCCTGGGCTTTCCCCACCAAGGCCATGAGTCTGGCATAACAGATCACCTTTTCTGAGCATCCTGTGGTCTCTGGGACTCTGGGACTCTGTCAGATGCGGGGGCTGCTACTCAGCTGTTCTGCTCTCTCATTCCAGGAGACAAGGTCTTTTGTAGGCCACCAAGAGTCCCTCTGGCTCTCAGACTTGTTAACTACTTATTAATGGCCCTCAGTGTCTCACCCTCTGGAGGGTCAATATCAATTCAGTTGAGCAGTAACCAGCCAACTCCACCTTCTTTCAAACGCCTGAACCGTTATATCTGAAAGGCAAGTCATCACCCAGTGAAACCTTTAGCAGTTGGGCCTGTCCCAGGGACTTTCTGTGACCCACCTCTACTCAGAATGGGTGGTTAGTGAGCCATACCCAAACCCCCGTTTACCTCTTGTATTCTCAGACCACTCTCACCACCACTTGTGTTAGTCGGGATCCACAGAGAAGCAGAAGCCAAAAAAGGGTGAGACCTGCAGGAGGTTTCCCGGGGAAGAAGCGGCAGAAGGTGAGGGCAAACTTCAGATCCTGATGTAGGTTGGCAGCTGTGGTAGGAGGGAGGCGAGGAAGGCGAATTCGATAGGAGTAGTCTCAGGCTGCAGCGCAGCTCCAGTGAAGATTTGGTTGGCCAGTGGGAGTCTCTGAGGCAAAATCCACACTGGAGGAGGCCCGCGTGTCGCTGAGGAGGCCCGCGTGTCCTGGAGGAGGCCTGCATGTTGCTGAGGAGGCCCTCATGTTGCTGGAGGAGGCCCGCGTGTTGCCCTGCACACTCAGTCCTTGGATGGGAGCAGCCGGTAGGAGGTGCAGCATTAGAAGGAACGTGGAGGTGGACCTGGAGGTCAGTCGTGTCCCCAGAGCTGGCGAGGGAAGCCGTACACTTCCGTGGGCACCATGACGGCTGTTTCCTGAACAAGTGATGACGCGGTGATTGGAAACACGGACTTGGGAGTCTGGCTGCCTGAGTCCAAACACTGCTGGGCCACCGACTGACTCTGGTGCCTTGGAGAAGTTAATAAATGATTTTTCACTTGTCCATATTTAAATTCATGATAGTAGTTACACTCATGGAGCCATTGGAGGGATTAAAAGAGATTATGCACATAAAAGCTGTCATTATTATTATGATTATGTCCACAGCTCAGTCATTTAAATAAATATAACTTTCTTTCTTTTTCTGTAACTAACCTTGTTTTCATGCTGACCCCTAATCTTGGCTGGTGTTAGGTAGTTCTGTGTCTTCCTCAGACACACAACAATTATGAGCACTATTTAGAATCCGACTATTGGGATTCAAATACCAACTCTGTCATTTCTACTTGAATGACCTGGACAGATTACTTAACCTCTCTGTGACCTTGTGTTATCTGTAAAATGGTGATACTGTAATGTAAATTCCTGATAACCTGGTTATGTCTCAAAATTTGGTCAGAAGAATGCCCGGCCCTATTGAGTGCGTGATCAAGGCTGGCTCTTGTCTTACCCTTGGGTTTGCATAGGTCCCCTCCTGTCCATGTTGTCTCAGTGCTGAGGGTTTCTTTATGCATCCAAAGTCAGGGCAGGGCGGATACGGGGCCCTCCCCAGGAACCAGCAGCATCTAAGCCCTGACTTCCTCCTGGGTTATCTTCCCTTTTCCTCGGTCTGTGGGATCTTCATGTAGTCTGAGTGGGGAGGTCCGGTTTTTATTCCTTGTTTATGGCATAAACTTTATGCCTTGAATGGTTCAGAGCTTTGCTTCTTTCATTGCAAAAGCCTTGCCTTTTGAGATTTAAAAGCTTTAGTTTTTGGAATTCAAAAGCTTTTTCTTTGCATATTGTGATATCTTCTCTCTCCCCTAATGTAAGAGGAGGATGAAGGAAGGGGACAAAGAGTAAAAGGAAATGCATTACCAGAGGCAAATCTTAGTTAATATCTCAAAATATCGTTCCTCTGCAATGTTTCTGTTTAGGCTCTTCTCTGTTCCTGAAATTCCTTTTTGCTCCCAAGTAGGATTCTATATTCAAGCTGCAATTTGCATCCCTCCTCTCCTTGGAAGCACTCTTGAATCACTGCAGTCCAAACTGCTTTCTTCTTCTAATTTCGTCCATGTGGATATGGCCACGTTCATCCTCAGTGGCCTGGTACACACTCCGTTTTCCCCACTAGACTCCGTGTTCCTCATGAGCTGGGAAGAGACCTTGCTCACCTTTGACACCTGTCTTCTCTTCAGTGCCTACCATAGGCTTGACACACAGAAGTACTCAAAAATGTTGAACATGTTAGTTAAACAAATTACAGGAAACTGGTTATAGTAAAGGCTTACAATTCTGTCTGAATCTCTACCTACGTTTTCATGGCCTTCTTCACAGGCCTTATCTGTTGCCATGGATCATTGATATTGATGTGACATATTAATACATACACCATATTCATCTTTATTTCAGTTAAAAAATATTGAGCACACTATGTGCCAGCCATTTTACCAGAATAGGGAGATGCAAAATTGAATAAGACTCACCATCAGAGTAGAGATTCTCACAACAAGCACTTAAAGTCATGTATCCGTCTTGCACAGAGCCCAGCACAGGGTGCCAGTGAGAACTTCGCTGGAGAAGGAACGAACAAAGAAGTCAGACGGAGTCCGCGTGAACTTGCTTCGAGCGCAGGGCCGATGCCGTTCATGTATCCCAGAGAAGTCGTGAAGGAGGCCGTGAGCCAGCTGAGTCTCAGAGGACAGACAACAGCTAGGCGTGGAAAGAAGTAGAGGGACAGGCTCGGCAGCATCAGCGAGAACGTGGTGGGGTAAAGCAACAAAATCACGTACTATATGTAAAAACGTCAGATTTGTTGACATTTTCTGTGCAGCATAGGATCACAGTTTCGAGTGTGGGCTCTGCAGCCTGACAGCCAGGTGTGAATCTTGGCTCCGTCACTGTGCTCAGGTGATCCGTGACCTCAGTTAAGATCTTATTCTCTCTGCACCTAGGCACTCCACCTGGGAGACTAGTGTGGTCTTGAGGCTCAGATGGAGAGTTCAGAAGTTTGTCTAACAGAGTTAGTGCTCAATAAATTTTAGCTTACGAAGATCAAATGTAATCTTCTTTTTTTTTCAGCTTCCATAAGAAGTATTTCCCATGAACATCCTTGAGATCCTTGTTGTCCATCCGAGATTCTCAGTGGGGAGACAGTCAGAAGAGGTGTCTGCTCTCCTGGGAAACTCAGTGGGTGACTTGGGGATCACACATTCGTGTGGCTTCCCTCCCACACTCCAATTTCAGAAGTGCTGTCACTGCTTTAGTGACTCAGTGATGGGGGAGAGTGTAGTGTGACATTTGACTCAGGGATGTTGGGGTAGAAAAATGGCTTCGAATTTGATTTACAGAGATTCTAGATACAGAAGAAATACAGTGCAGTTCTAGGTTAAAATAGCTCAAGCATTTGATGTCAGATTTCTTCCAATTTTACCAGTGTGTGTTGTTCCGAGGACTAGAAAAATTACCACGGAGCACGTTTGTTCCGCTGAGCACACTGCAGTCTCCATGACTTCTGGTTAAATACCCCCAGAATCAAGCCACTCCTTTGCTGGTTTCTGATGGAAATGGTGGTATTTTTTGAACATTTTTCTACAATAAATTTAGAGAAAATAGAAATAAAAAACAGGAAAAAATCCAATGTTTCCACTCAAAAGTCGTAGTTTTTAAGTTTTTGCAAAGAAATTCCACTATGATAAATATTACTTTATGCAGGAATGGATTTTGGCTTACCTGTAATTTTCATTTGTTGGAGGAAGTAGTTGGGAAACGTGGTGTGGGAATGTGGACTGTGTTAAAATGTTTTTCTTGGCTCAAACTTATTAATTCGATATTTAAAACCCGTTCATTTCTCAGCTAGGTGCACCAGTTACATTTATAAAGACTTTCATTTAACTAATAGTGATTAGTCATTAAGATTTTATTTCCATGTGCTTGATTCCTGACTTATACCATAATTTTTATCCATACAAGTCTCACCTATCTAGTCAGAAAAATCGCAATATTCTTCAAGCACCCACTAAGTGTTACACACTGGTAGTTGCTTTATTTGTAAAGTGGAATAACTCTTGCAACTGTGATTTAGATGATATAAATATGGCACACTCCTCTCTATTTTATTTTTTTTAATCATGTAACTGAAGATAAATATTTTAAAAACTGGGACACTTCACAACATTATAGTTTAGTGACTGACAGGTAGTTAATTCATAGAATAATATTCTACCTTAATCTGTCACTATAATTATAATGCTATATGATAATCTAACAATCCAATATAGGTGTGGAATCACGATGTGCTACAAATTGCTACTTTCAAACTACTTTTTGGATCAATTCCCCTATACTATGAATAATTATATGTAATAATATCTTAAGTTTGTGTAATATTTTGCAATCTTCAAAATGTAACAATTTTTATGTTTCCTTGCAATCTCATGCAAATCAAGTAAAAGGTAGGCTTTATTAGAAATAATAATAGTTTAGAATTTAGACACATAATATATGTCAGGCATTGTGTTAACATGCATCAACTATGTCTAATTTAAAATGTCTTAACTCTTCTAATCCTCATAAGAAATCTCTGAAGGAGGGACTAGCATTATCCTCATTTTACAGAAGAAGAAACTAGGACTGAAACCAAGTTAAATAACATCTCATTGGTAGAGCAAGAACTGACGTAAAGGTGTGTGTGATGTGGAGTCCACATTCTTCAGCACTGTGTCCCTTTGCCTCATAGAATTTTTCCTTACTAGCACTGACGAAGTCAAGCATTTCTTTCATAGACAATACCTGGTTAGAGTATTTTGACACCACATGACTAGAACCTTAATCAACTATCTGATTTATTTGAAACTAGCTCCATATACACAGAACGTAGAAAGGATAATTGGTTTAGCAAAGGATTGATTTGTACATGCGCAGTTAATGAAAGCTATCTCTAACTAGAGATATTGTGTAAAATGCGTGAGTTTAGATCTGGATGGCCTGGGGCTCGTCTTTTGGTCCTATTTCGTTGTCTTCCTTAAGAGCTGTCCTTGTCCTTGCCGATCCTGCTGGCTGAGCGGCTGTCATCTCCTGGACAATCTTTCCAACCTGGCAGACGTGCTGTTCCCAGGCTCTCACAGTTGTTATGGGTTTTGTGGGAGATTTACAGATTCCTTCTGCAGATATCTCATTTTCCTTCCTATTCTCCTGCTTGCTTCCCTAGCAGTAACCTTATTATCTCACTTTATTTCCCCATTTTCTCCTTCCTTTCTAGTCATGCTGCTGCTGCTTCTCCCGTCCTATCACTAAAACTCCCTTTTCTTCATTCTGTTCTGCTGCCTTTCTCCTTGAGACATCACTCCTGTTATGTCTGTTTGTTTATTTCTGGTTGTAGGCAGGCCTTCTAATTTTTTGCATCTATCCTCCATAAACATCACCGTTTTGTCAGAAAAGACCACCTTCTGGGTAACACCACCAGGAATACATTTCTCCCCCAGGAAATACAACAAAACCTTTCTCTCCAATGCTTCCTGTTCATTCCCTTTAAAGCATTTCTCTGCTGAAGCAGCTAAGTGGCTGCACAACATAATCCTGTATAAAGCTGGCAGAAACTCTATTTCAGAGCGTTTGTGTTTAACTCTTTCCTGTCCATTTTGTGCAAGTTGCAAAGGCACATGAATAATCATTCAATGAATTTTCACTCATTATACACCTTTGAAGCAATTAGGACCTGTCAGTCCCTTTAGATCCTGCTTTGTATAGTTTCCTTTGTTGTTCCAGTGTGCTCTGGGCCCCCCAAACTAACCATATGGACTGCATCAGTGGGCTGCATTTCCCTCTGACTTCTGGGTTGGGTTTGGAATACGGGAGATACTAGCAGGTAGGGAGGACACAGAAGCAGGAGTATTTACTGTCCTAGTTCTCTCCCTGTGGAGTTTGCTTCAGGCTGGCGGCTTCCCTGTAGAAAAGGCCACAGTTTATGGGCCACAGGAGGCCCTCTCCATATAACTACCCTCTCCGGGTCCTGTGACTGCTCCCTCCCCTTATCCTTCAGTATGGCTCTCCTTTGTGTTAGCTTCCAGGTTCTGACATCCCTTAGAAGTCTCCCAAATTCCTGCCCGTGCCCCTTGAAATAAGTCTCGTTACTGAACACTCCTCAAATCACAAGCTCCGAGTGCAGCCTCTGTCTTCCGAGCTGACGGACACAGACTTTGAGCACACCGTGAAGAATTTGATACAGTCGTTGCCCTTAAGGAACTTGAACCGTAGAAATGGAGTCAACCATGTAAACACATAAATGAATTGTGAATTATAGGACACGTAATAGAAGTAGATACAAGGTATAGGAGGGTCACAAAAGAGCAAGTGGTTTGTTCTATCTGGGAAGAGGGCGTCAGAGAGGGCTTCTTGGGGGTAATGCCTGAGTGATGCCTGGAAAGAAGAACTGGTTATCAACGGGTTGATGAAAGAACTGGCCTAGGGCTGGGGCAGGAAGGCCATTCTCAGGTGAGAGAACAGAACTCGTGTAGCGAGGAAGCCTGGATGTTATCATGTGTGCCGACAGCTGCAGACTCACAATGGCCAGAGCTCACAGTAGGAGGAGGAGCATGTAGGTCCAGAAAAGTCTGCAGATCTTATAGGGTCTAATGTACCCAACTAAGGAATTTGGACCTCATTCTCTATGTCATGGGGAGCCACAGAAGCTGGTCCCCTATAAAGGGGAAAAATAAGTTTTGCCTTTAGACAGTTCACTTTGGTGACAGTGTAACTCATTAGAAGGAGAACAAGCCTGGAGACACGGACAACAAAGAAATGGGGGAAGAGGCAAGAGACTGATCAAAGCGATAATGATATAATGAGGCGTTAAAAGGTAGAACTGATGGAACCCATCCACGTGCTGGAACTGGAGGTGAAGGAAGAGGAGCGCTAGGATGACCCTGGTTCTGGCTCAGCGGTAGGTAGAACCGTTTCAGGAGACTCATGGTGCAAGGGAAGGATACGTTTTAGGATAAAATAATAAGAAAAGACAGTTCACTTTGGAGTTGAGTTTTTTGTGGGACATAGGTGTAGAAACTGGAGTTCAGAAGAGAGGTTGGACCAATGAGGTAGGTTTGAGCATCACCACCAAATAAATGCAGCTGCTGCTGTGGAAATGGCTGAGATTGCTCAGAAGGTGTTTCACTTAATAAGAGGAGAAGGACAGGGACACTACCAGCAAGATTAAAGTAATGATTAAGAAAGAATAAACAGTGATTGAGTATTCAGAGTACACTAAGCATTTCGGTAGTTTCTCATATATCTTATCAAATCTTTACCACATAGTGGGGTTATAGACATCTTAATTTCCTAATCTCACATATAAAGAAGCTCTGGCTTAGAGAATTGAGCTAAGATCACACCATCACAAACCAGCAAATATGAGGCTGGAATTCAAACCTTTTAACTCTTTTCCAATACATCATACTGCTCCCTTATTACTTTATTTGAGCAATATTTATGAATATAGGGCAAGGAATAAAGAATAGGAAAAAAATATAGACTTGGGTCTCTTGGGATCCATAAAAATGGCGTTAGTGATAGAAATGGCTGTCTGTAGTCTAGAAGGTACCATTGTTTAAAACATTTTATTATGAGGAATGTAATCTTATTTATTTTACATGTTTGGAAACTGAACTTCAAATTTCATTTGGTTAGCTTTTTTATGCGTTTATTTTCCTGACCCAAACCTACTTTATCCTTGCTCCACTCACCCCAATTACACGGTAGCATTTGTCACTACTGTCGGATTCCTCCGTGTGGCACATTGTAGCTGCGTGAAAGAAACAGGGCTCTACCACTGGCATATCCTTCTTTCAGACGCAGAGTTCAGTGTTACATGGGAGTGTAGATCTGGAAACCTATTTGGAAACAGAAAAGGGCATTTGTACCAGATTCCTGCTTCACACTTCCTAACAGTTTTGTGAATCGCACTCAAAGGCTATGAGTTGGAAATGCCTTGTGAAGGGAAATGCACAGACAAGTGTCCTTAGATTAATGTTAATGCTATGCATTATGCAGCATGACCCATAAACGGGAATATTCTTATTAGACAGGTGATACCATGATGTAAAAATTTATGGCTGACTTTTACAGGAACCGTTGGATAGACTCATGATTTACTAAAGGAAAAGAGTTAATCAGAAAAGCCCTTATACATATCCTAATGCCAATTTCTGAGTCATTTGCTGAAGCCTTAAAGAACAGATTGAATAAAAGTAGACTCATCATGTGGGCCTGCTTCACTCTGCAGAGGAGAAGAATGAATCCAACAGAAGCCTCCATCATCAAATTAGATGCAGATTTGGTGGGAAGAGGATAAGAAAGCTTTTCCCAGTTGCTTCTATTTTCTTAGTGAAATAGGAAACAAAGTCATAACCTGAGAGTCAGGGAGGGAGAAGGTGTTGGTCATGGGAAGAGAGAGGAGGGGAGATGCAGATAAGCAGAAGTTCAGGAGCACAGGGATGGAGCTGACTGGGGAATGGAGCAGGTGATCTGGCTGGGGAAGCCTCACTTGAAGTTTGTGGTCATTGATGAAGAGTAAAACCTGCCGACAAAACTGTGAGTTTTCCTCCATCCGAGTTCACCAGAGAAGTGTGATCTCCTGCAAACAGAGAGCTAGGTTTAGCAGGAAAGAGCTGTGAAGAGATAGGAGGTACCTGGGAGCTAAGTTTATGTGATGCAGTGATTGCGATGATGTAACATGGAATCTAAGCCAGTTATGAGGGGTCCTGGGTAGCAAAAATGAGTGCGTTCAACAGACTGAATTGGAGATGGGTTCAAAGAATTGTTGGAAAGGGGCTATCCTAGGGAATAAGATAGATTAGAAAAACAATTATCTTAAATTTTAAAATTACTGAGTGAGAAATTGTGAAAAAAAAGTAAAAGAATGGCAAATACTCTAGATGTTAAAAGTCTCTCTGGGAATATTGCAGCAAAAAGGTCTGAGGATGGACATAAGGGACAGCTTGTAACCCAGCTTCAAGTACGTATTTGAACAGTATTCTCTTGATTACCTGCTAAACAAAGTGAGTTTGTTTCATGCATATAATCCACGTACTTCCACAGATGGATCCTAATTGATCTGTATGAAGTAAACCTACACGTGCAGAAGGACCAAGGCACGCTAAGTGTCAATGGGAAGTGCTCTTCTTTTTCGAAGGGCATGAGCGATGAAATCATTTTAGCTCTAAGATCCCATATGTCATAATTTCTTAGCAAGATTGCCCCATATTTTACTTTATATTTTCTCCTAGGAAAGGAGACTTCTGGAATGCCATGGCATGGGCTTTCTGCAAAGGTATTTACTAAGTCAAAACGTAAAAACAACAAAGGCTCATAAATTTTGTGAAAATGATTTCAAGACGGTATATCGATTATGCTCCTATCAGTGTCTCTGTTTAGAACATCTTCATCTCAATATCGGGTCTTATTATTCACTAATTTTATGATAAAATTATATCTCATAGATATTTTAATTGGCATTTGTCTGGTTGTAAGTATGATTAAAATCTTCCTTTAATTTCAGTCTCATACTTAATTAGGTATCAATTCATATTTTTTTGTCTATTTTTTCTACTGGGCTTTCAGTCTATTTCTTAACAGCTTGTAAAGCCTTTTAAAATATAATATTTAATTATTAAAATACTTTAAAGTTTTTGGCAAATATTTGTCCAATTGTTTGTTTTTCATCTGATTATTCAGGGTTTTCAGTATATGGATTTTAATTTATATGCGGTCATGCAAATGTCATAGCAGCTGTGTACAATAAGCTTTATTATTCCCATTTTGTACATGAGAAAATAGAGATTCAGAAAGGTTTAATACTCTGCCCCAGATCCCACACAGCAAAGTTTGGATGCAGGTCTGTCTGGGCCCCAAATTCCTTCATTTTCCTATGTTTCACTATGACTGGACACACTAGTCTGATGATGAGAAGATTTTGATATGAATATTAAGATGGTGATAAAATGAAGAAGGACCACATTTGGGAAGAGTTAGTACAGTTACAGCAAGAGTTGAAGACAATGGAGTCACAGAACAAAGGACAGTGATGAGCTGACAGTCACTCAAGACTTCCTGTGTGGCTGGCTGCTGATAGAGAGGTGCTGCCCAGTGTGACAGAGAGACCAGGCACAGAGCTGTCAGTGCAAGATGATCTGCTGAGTGTCTTTTCCACTTTTCATTCCCGTCAGTGACGTTCAGTTTGAAACGTCTCGTCCAAAAACTCTCGGCAAGCTGGGTGGCGAGGCCAAGGTCACAGTTAGACAGTAGATTTGGACAGGTTTTCTGTACACAAGTAGAACCAAATGATATGCCCAATGTTTGGTGTGTGGCAAGAAGAGCGGGGCACTCATTAACTTCCAGGGGACACTCCACGGAAGCAGTTTAAGAGGGAAGAGGAAGGTGGGCCGGGAAGGGAGAGGAGTTTCTGCTGTGGCACAACACAGTTTCCTGGAAAACCTTGTGTTCCCTGGTGGTCGCAGGGGAGTAGCAGGGCATAGAAGAGGCGAGGTTTGGGGAACTAAGAAACTGAAAGTTTGTAATCAGTGCACTGACAAAATTGAATGACAATCCTAATAAAATACTAACATAGTTTAAAAGACGTGTTAAGTTCCTTAGATGTGAGGAACTACTAGAGTAAATACAGGAAATTTTCCCTTTAAAAAAATAGGTGAAGGTGGATGTATGAGAGGACTTAACTGAAGATTGAGGTTGACGAGTTGTGGAGAAAAGGGGAAAGTTCACAACCATCAGGGACCCCTGCAGGGCCATTTCCAGGACAGAGCAGGTGGCTGGACTGCGCCAGAGCAAGAACCTGGGCAATGAGCTTAGTGCCAAGTGCTGCCCTGCTGGGTCCAGCTACAGGAGGTGGAGGAGCAGAAGATGAACACACTAGGGGAAAACCACATGAACCGATGTACATCCACGTTACACTGGCATTGCTTTCTTATCTATAAATCACGACTAAGGCAATTTGCCCACAGAATTAGAGCAAAGTGTATTTCACAATTCAAGGCCATGGAAGGTCCACCCCATAATCCAGATGAGTCCTCCCATCCCTCATTCTCCTTTTTCTGCTATATAATGTTCCTTCTTGGCAGTTATCACAACGTGTATCATTTTCCCATCTACACTACGCTCTATGAGGGCGGGGACTTTAATTATCTTGTTTACAGTGATGTCCACTTTGTCTGGCATAGTGCCTGGTGTAGAAAGCATCCATAAATAATTGTGATTGAATAAATACAAGCAGCATAATCATTGATTGATTCAAAGAGAAATGCTTACTATACGCCAGTCCCTGTGTAAGCTGCTAAATATGCAACAGTGAAAAGTCACAGCCCACTTTTTGAGAAGAGAGCTAGCTAGATCTAGTGGATCAAGGGATAAATGGGCAATTACAATACAGCGCATGTGATAAGGGCTTAAATAAGGTAAACATAAGGTGTTACGAAATCACACGAGAGGAGTACGGATTTGGGCTGCGGAAGGGTAGCTTTCAAAAAAAGTGAAGTTTAATCTGAAATCTGGTGGATGATCAGAAGTGAGAGAAATTAAAGGGACAGGGAAGGCAGAGAATTCTAGACACTCAACAGTTGTGCCAAACCTGGAACTGAGTAAACACCAGAAACATCCCAGGAAGAGTAGGCAACTGGGGTCAGGCTATAGGATCATAGAAACCAAGGGGATGCTAACTGCTTTTAAAGATAAAGCACAAATTCCAGTCCACTGCCAGAGTTCCTGGTGTGGCAGTCTCCTGTGTAGTAATTCTGGGATCCTGTTTCCCTTGTCTTCTATATCTATCCTTTCCCAACTCCTCCAAGTCCTCTTTATTTAGCAGTCAGGTGGAAAAAGACACCAGGGGAAAGACACACCCATGTCCTAGCCACTGACTCAGAGGAGATGGTCATTCTTGCCCACATCCTTGGTCAGATTTTTCTTGTATGGCAAGGGGTGCTTTGAAGTGTAGCCTAGCTCTATGAACAGCTGAAAAATAAATGGGTGTTAAAGAACACGTAGCAGCTTCTGCTGCATGTGTGAATAATGTTATTAAAAATGCTAAGGTTGGAGAGTCAAACTAAGACCAGTTTATGAAGGACATTTATTCCATGTTTAGACTTTACCCTGAAGAAAGTGCCGTGCTAAAGAAAAACTTGAGTTGAAGTGTGGCAATATCATATTTGGAGTTTGCGCAGAGAACTTTGTGTGCAACTCTTGAGAGTGGATGGGACAGAGGCAGCTTAAAGCTGGGGGATAATTCAGATTCCAATCTAGACAGTGATGGCCAGGACGTGGGTAGTGGTAGTTCTAGTGTAGACACTGGTCGCCTGGATGTGGGTAGTCATAGTGAGGTTGGGTCCAGAACTGTTTAAGGGCATTATAAAAAGGGCTTTTCCAAGTGTGTGTGTGGGGGGACTAGGAAGAAGAGAGAGGAGTCTCTAGTTTCTAGCTTGAGCTGTCTGGATAGGTGATGATGATGGTGGCTGTTGAGACAGGGAGCAAAGAGAGGTAGTTTGAGAAGTGGAGATGGAGATGACGAACTCAAGGAAAAGTCAGCTCTTGGATGGGTGTGGTCATCCCACTCTTCAGTTTCTAGGTCCACGTTGCACCTACTACAGAGAACCATTAACTCATATTCCTTATTTATCCAAATGGAGTGACTCACTTACTTGGATCTGATTGGCTATTTGGAATTAAAATTTCAGTGGAGTGGAAGGAAAAAGCGGTGTCCTAGGGAGCATCTAGAAAAGGTTTTGCCATGGGGAAGTTAACACACGTGCTGCAGGAATTTGGTTCAAGTCCACCACCTCCATTTTGTGGTTGTGTCATATCCAGTACAGGAAGTAAGCTCAGAACCGTCTGTGTTATCCTTTTGGAGACCTGTTTGGGATTCCTCCTTACAATATGTTTCCATTGTTTTCCATATATATGAAACGATGGAAACATAAGTATAAAGATTAATTATAAGTGCAAGTATGTCTAAAAAGGTTAGGTTTGCCCAACAGAAGTCATCCGAGAACTGAGTAGTCAGCTGGTCAGTTCATGTAGATAAATAGCCGGTTTGGATAATGTTTACTTGTTGCTACCAATCTCACATTACCCAGTACAAAGCTAGTCCAGAATAGCTAGTTAATTCAAATTACTTTTGCTGGAGTTATTCTGGTTGATGGCATATATGCTAAAGACTTTTCCTAGAGACTTAACCCACTTTCTGTTTAATTTTGACTGTCTACAGTACATTTAAATGAGGACCTATGGACTTGTTAACAGAGGGAAGAGAAAAGAAACAATCAGAAATCCAAGTGCATAAGAGGCTGATGCTTGGCAACCCGCTCCCAGGTCTTGTGTGGGGTGACTCGCCTTCTCCCAGCTCCCCCAGCCCTTTGTGAAGTTAGTGAGGAAGTACGTGCAAAGCTCTTTGAACCAAAGTGAGACAGAGATTTCCTAGCTACAAGGAGACGTGACAGAGGAGCCAAGCACGGGGAGCAAGAGTGTGCTGCGAGGGTCCTGGCTGGATTCGTCTAGATGCTTTCACTGCTATCAAACTTATTATTTTTATGAAGGAAAGAATATAGGAGACACAGGCTGCTCCACTCTTTGTAAGTCAACCCCTTTCCTCCAGGTTTTTTTTTTTTTTTAGCAGCAGACTGAAAAGATGATTAAAAAGAAAGACTTTTTTAAGAGAGCTGTGGTGTTTCCAGTCCACGTGGGAAGAGCTCTTCAGTCATAGTGCAGCTGCTGTTGTCTTGTGGCTCCTGGAAAACGAGGGGGCCTAGCTGCAGAGCTTAATGAGAGTGTACAGTTTGGTGATAATGTGATTGTGTTTGTAGCACTCACACTCAGTCTTCCACCTGACCTTTGTGAGCAAAGGCGGTGAAATTCCGTGGCTCTCTCCCCTCCTTGCTGACTATGTCAGGGTTTAGTTACAGCTTCATTCTGTGAAGGCTTATTTGTGTATGGCGTTTAAAGAAGAGCTGATCGCATCGTCATTTGCAGCACCGGACAACGTGTGTGTGCTGCAGCTGTTTTTCTCTGCTACGTTTTAAGCATGTGGAAAGAAATCTCAAATTATAGAATAACTCGGAGCTAAAGGGGCCGAGGCGGCAGGAGAGTTTACGACCATTTCAAATGGGCTTATATTTGACTGTTATCCTCAGGAGATTTGCGTCAGGAATTTCAACTGAGCATGCTCTCTGGAAGGCAAACATTCAGTAACAGGAAGATGTTTTACCGTGATTTTTTAGCCTCTCCTGAGCACACTCACTGGTGTGGTTACATTGTAGAAATGAATCAGAATACCTTGAAACTACAGCTTTCTGCTTCTGCATGGATTTCATCATTTTAAGGAAATATTTATTGCCTAGTTTCTGTAGAGCCCTGCATGAGCTGGGGAGGTATATTTTGTCCCTGTCTTCACAAGAATTACAGTCCAGTTGGTGGGCAAAATGTTAACTAACATTAAATGCTAAATGGAAACACTAATTGCCACATTCCCAAGACCAGTCGAGTGTCAGCAGACAGCACACAGCTCTCTCCTGTCCCGTCCCGACATGAGTATGGCTGCTGGAGCACTGTGTTGAGCAGGATTATGCAAGTCATCCTGAATTCAGTAAAAAACAAGTGCCGTGACTAGTTTTGGATGTCTGTACACCATGAGGGAGAGAGCTAGAGGCCTACCCAAGTACAGAAACTACGAGTTACAAATTTCAGAATGTCTGGAACTTAAATTTTTTTTTCATTTTATTAATTCAAATACCGAGTACTGAGCTATGCCGTAGGTGTTTGTGAGTAAAATATACACCATAATCGCCTTCACGGCTTCGTGGCTTTGTCATCTTTTGTGTGTGTGTGTTTTAACGTTGACTTGAATTTGAATTCTGGTAAAGGGTGATCTCAAATCCAATTCCACATTTTCCAGAACACACACATACATCCTCACACACACACACTCATAGTCACATTGGATGAGAAGTTCCAGGGAAGGCCACTGCAGTATATTTAGGTGTGCATCTTTGGGGGTGTTCTGTGTAGAATGAGGAGAAAAATTATAAAAGGAATGACTTGATTGAAGGTGAAAATGGCAGAAAAATGTGAATAATGTGCAGGGAACAATGAATTGGAGCAAAGGATTCATGTATATGAATCTTGAAAGATAGGATTGGAATATTAGTTACATTTCAGACACTGGAAGTCCTTGAATTCTAGGCCAGCTGGGCATTTATTGCTTTATCTTGTGGGCTGTGAAGAAGTATTGAAATTATTTGAGCAGAGGAGTGATGTGGGCAAAGCCAGATTCTTTATCTTATCAGATCCTATAAAGGAGATAAAGTATCCCAAATGTTGTGGATAAATAAAATTTATTGACTGCCTATTACAGGACTTTGTATTTCAAAGATTTTATAGTATGCAGTCATTAAGTTTTTTTCTTTTGTTTTGCTGAGAAAGATTCACCCTGAGCTAACATCCGTGTCAATCTTCCTCTGTTTTTTTGTATGTGGGACACCTCCTCAGCGTGGCTGGTGAGTCGAGTAGGTCTGCACCCAGGATCCAAACCCGCGGATCCAGGCTGCCGAAGTGGACCACCTGGAACTTGAACCACTCAGCCACGGGCCGGGCCCTATGTTTTAATAAACTGTATATCACCCATACACATCTCTGTTATGATGAGTTATATTAAGATTTGCTATAAGTGAAACACTGTTAATGCTATAGGCTTTTTGATAAATGTCATAATTTTGGGAATATCTGTCAAAAGTACTATTTTGATTAGATAGAAATTTTTAAATGGTCTTTGAAATTCTAGGCTTCTGCACAGGTGCTTCAGGAAATCTCCAAAGATTCAACTGGAATCTTATGGATCCTGACTGCAAATTTCGTCTAGAATCCTTAACATGACCAGCTTTCACTTATTAAAAGAGCCTTATTTATTCTCAACAACTTCTCAGTAACTTGTAAGTAAATTATAATACATATGAACCCATAATTTACACGCCTCCCTTGGTCACTTAATGTATATTAGTGCTGCTTATTAAAATTTCATTTGTAAAAACGTTGGTTTTGCTGCTAAACACATTTGTCAATCACTGGAGTTGAACATGATTCTAGGCTGAGTTACCACCCCTTTCTCTACTACATTCTAGGTTTTCTGTACCTCTGTTGTTCATTCAACAAATGTTCTGTGATTGGCCTATTGTCTGGGCTACATTTGCACCTTTCATTGTTCTCCTTTGTATTCCAGCAGACTGAAAGCCTGCAAACTACTTTTCTAGACTCCCTCATCCGCTGGCTTCTCCTTGGGTTCTGCCAATGGGAGGCATTAGTAGGAGTTTGGAAGACAAAAGGTAAGGAAGCCTGCCCCTACCACTTCCAGCTGCAGGAGAGGCCTCCTCGGTGGCGCAGCAGCAGGCAAGGCCATTCTAACAGCAGACGCCGTACCTCCGGCGGGGTTAGCAGGTGTGGTTGCTCTGTCTGGCTCTCTCTCTTCAGGTGTGCTGCACTTCTAACAGGGTCAGGCAGGAGTGGGCACCAGCTTCCGGCTCAGCCTGGGGCAGCGGCAGCTGCCTCGTCATTGGATAATGC
This sequence comes from Tapirus indicus, assembly GCA_031878705.1. NCBI lineage: Eukaryota > Metazoa > Chordata > Mammalia > Perissodactyla > Tapiridae > Tapirus > Tapirus indicus. The sequence goes on from CM062919.1 coordinate 154,054,416, forward strand.
TCCTGTGTTGGTTCAGGAGCCCAACTTGCTCCTTTTAGCTCCTACAGCATTTCTAACTCCCTTGTAATGGGTTCCTGACGTTAAATTCCTTTCTCCTGGAAATACCTTGAGTGGCTTCTTTTTTTCTGATCAGACCTTGACTGATGGACTGTGTCAGAGTGAGGCTGTGCACTGGGCTATTGGTGTATCAGACGGACTGAAAACCAGCCATCACAGAACCAGAAGACACATTGAACTTCCTGTGTAGAACTTTAAATATTGTGTGCGGGACATTCTTCTCTGTTGGATAGAAACTCTCTGTGGGCACTGACCCCGTTAGTCTTTTTGTTTGTAGAGCCTGTCACAGTGGCTGAGACTTAAAGACGCTCAATGGAAGCTTTCTAGTTGGATGCACGGAAGTGTGAGGAAGGTGTTGGGCTTGGTGTCCTCACAGAGTTCATAATTCCAGAGGGAGAGGCAACTCGTTACCTTCTCCTTCCCTTTCTTCTTGCTCACACTTGTGATCTATTCAGTCAAACACTGTATTCTTATGGGCCAAAATATAAAGGGAAAGGAAATGAACAGAAAAGAAGAGAACTAATTGAGACAGAAATAAATAACATTGGATTTTAGATCTCTATGTGGGATTTTCCTATCTCCTTGGAAGAAAGAGCACAAAACCTGTGGAACCCAGCCTTTTTCTTCTGGATTTGTACCAAATGTCAAGCTATGAAACTGCCCTTTTATGATGTGAGCTCAGACTCCCTATATCCTGGCTTGATGCTCTATTTTGAATGATTTCTAATCCCAGGAGGAGCAGACATGGTTGAACACGTGTTATCTTTATTTGTCCGGGTGGTGGAAATTACATCAAAGATGTTGACTGTAAAATAAAGATTTGATTATTTTAATAGATGTTGGAGAATCTATTAACAAAGGAAAAATTCTCAGTTTTCTTGGCTGGATTGTCAGATCCATGAGAAATTTCACTAGTTATTTCTCATCGTGTTCTAGCTATAGTAGAAGTAATTGTTATTAACCAGGATAAGGATGTCATACAGGATAATTCTTCAGATGTCCATGTTAGATATAATTGTGGTGATGCTGTCAAACAAGAAGCACCAAAAAAGATGATGCAAACTCATCAACAAGGTATTTTTTTCCAACTATGGGTGTAAGAATATTAAACAAAACATCATTTTTCTTTTTTGTCATAAACATTCTCATGCCTATGCTCATTTTTGCCACAGATTTTGTTATTGCTGTTGTGGTTTATTTTACCATGTGTTTTGCTTGCTTTAGGCTTAGAAGCCAATATATTGATCAGAAGTCACCTTCAAAAATTATTCCTTCTCCGCCTGACTTTGTCTCCGGTGACATTTCTCAAGGACAGTTACTCTCATTCACCAGGTTAGAAGCAGATGGTTCAACACTGCCAATGTGGTAGTGTCTTTCCTCCTCCTACACCTTTTAAAACTTTGTTAGAAGTCCTCATTTAAAAAACTCCATCCTAATTCACCTTACTATTGCTGAAAGCTGATAGCCATTGCTTCACAGTCTTGCACCTCCCTGGGAGATGCAGCAAACACATAGATTGTTTGTTTTCACAAATCCCTAATTGAGGGGTGGGACTTTTAGACAGATTAAACCGCTGGGGTTTCTCAGGTTCGATCATAACTGTTTGTGTTACACACCCAGGTGAGAATTGAACTGGCTGGCTTGTTTTCTCCACACTGATGATGGGAAAAAGTGACGGCTCTAGTGGTCCAGCACTTCACAAACATTTATCTCCTTTTGAGGGTTCTGGAGCTGCTTTAAATAAAGTTAGCACGTGGGACTCCATTTCCTCAACAAAGAAGTCAAAGACTAGTTTAGTTTCTTTTGATTTTAGCATGTTTTTCTTCTAATAATTCTCAAATGCAGTTACAGATCACATAGAAATATACCTGTGCATTAGCATCTCGAAACAGAATGAGCGTGCAGGAGACAGGGCCTCGAAGGGAGTTGTTCTCTAAGTCATCCGGGAAACCTGCGCTGAGGAGTAATAGTCACAGCTTAATAAGTTCAATCCTTACTAAGTTTTTTTTTAATTCAGTAAAAAAGTAGAAAAATGAGTACTTCTTAGAGTATGCTCTTTTTTTCCTCAAACATTTGAGTCAATATTACTATAAATAAATCCTGAGCAGGGATACTTTTTAAAGGCGCCTCCCTCATGACCTGAGGCTGACCAGCCCTGGGTTTCCCTTCTGACGCTGTCAGGTGGAGCTGCACGTGCCTGGCTGTAGGCTACGGCCTGGCACTCAACCCAGAGGAGGCCCGACAGGCAGTGGGCGGGTTTCGGAGGGTTGTCAGGTGGACTGTGCTGTGCTGAGTGAGGTGTGCAGCAAAAGAAGAGAAGAAAAAGACAGAAAAACAGGGTTAAATGCAGTTCCTCAACCTCTGGCAGGGTGATGACCTCACGAGGCAACAGGGCTGAAGATGGCCAAAAATGACCCTCCTGGGTGGCCTCTTTTGGCCCCACAGCTCATAGGGACTTGAGCCCAGCCTGCTGTGTGGGTCACAGGCCACCTCCCTCTCCCCTGGCCGTGCGAGCAGGGATGGGGCACCCCACCCAGGTGCGTCTGTGCGGCACCTCCGTGTGCTGAGCTGGAGCAGCTTCCTGGGAGCGCTACCTTGAAAACAAAGAGGAAAAGGACAGTCAGGCGCCTGGCACCCTGTCCCCGCACACAGCTCGGCCGTCCGCACTGCATTCAGCCTGCCTGGCTCCTGAGGAGAGAGGGGATTCAGCAGGGAGGGTGGGTAACATGGAACCTTAATGAACTGCTCTCTTGCCCACCTCTGTCACCACGTAACTATATAGACGTAAGTACAAATAATGACACGATATAATTGCATGATGGCGACAAATTAATTTCTGCAGTTATCCAAAAAAAAAGGAAGTCACTCATGCAATAATTTTAGTGTGAATAAATTATATGAAAAAAGACCATATACAAATCTGTTCTCATCAAATACTGGAAAAATGACTTTGCTTTCCGTACATCATGACCCTTTATCTCTTTTGTGTATAGTGACCAACTAAAACAAATCTCATTTGGTTATAGAACTCTGATCTTTCTAAATTTCATTCCTAATCTGATCTCCTTCCCCAAACAACCCACCATTAGCCTTAAATTATTATACCTTCTTCTGAACTCTAAATAGAAGTTAAAAATAACATTTCACTCCTTAAAGCTTTAAATTCTGTCTTGTTTCTAATCAGCCTTCTGGAGTGGCTGTACAAGGTTACACAGACCTGACTGATTTATGCATATCATTTTTGTTTTAATTGAAACAGCAACATTTGGGTTCCACCTTAACAGTGCACCTTAAAAGATTATCTCGCTTATTTCACAGGCACCGAGCCGGCACTAATAGTCCAAGGCAGATATTGAAAAGCAGCGCAGGGCCAGGCAGATCTATTAGAAATTCCCATCCACGCGCCTCATACATATTGATTTCTGACACCAAGCAGCAGTGAAAGCCCCCGTGGGAATAATATATTTAGCAGGGTTGGCTGCGAGGAGGTCACAGAGTGCATACAGATTAGCTTCAGAGGACCAAGGCACTAGTGCTGGGGCCAAATGCTAGATTTTATATCATTTTAATCTGAACTTTTACAATCCTTTTAGTTCCCTCTCTCTGGATGGCAGAGAAGGCTCCTCCACTGGATGAGCATCTTTGTCTTTATTCCTCCTATAAATGTGCAAATGCCATTGTACCGGGACGAATGTTCCTTCAGCATAAGCAGCAGAGCCCTGTCCAGCCTGGCTTTTATAAACGGTGGTCAATTTAGATGAAGACATCTTTATTTAAAGATTTCTTTCTGTGGGGGAGGGAAAAATCACACATCCACCTCCAGCTTTATGATATAAGCATAAAACCTGCTCTTATTAAAAGAACCCCCCCACCCTGTCTCCGACACTGGGGCTTAATTGAGTAGAAGTTGCATTTATACTGTTATGTCTAAGAAAACAAAAATCTAAACATTGTTTTAATTACCTTTCTGATGGGTAGGGGGAGCTTGCCCGTTATGTGAGGACGTGTTGCGACTGTATCAGATAAAGGTGTCAGCGGAGAGTCAAACAGGCGTTTTGGAGACTGGCCGGGTGCCAGCAGTGAGGAGGGGGCAGAGTGGACACACTCTGACAGGGGTGAGACCCGTTCAGACAACAAAGGGAAATGGGAGGTTTCACTCCATGAACACAATGGCTGCTTGTCTTTCTCTAGACGGCATTTAAATCTTAGGTGTTCTATAGAAAGTTCCCAGGATTACTAATAATCAGAAAAATTACTACATCTGTGAAGTGCCTTTTGAATCCAACTTATTTTCACTGACATCCCAGACAAGCATGAAGGACTGAAAGAAAAAAAAAACCCAACAGTGTAGGGATAAGCAATCAAGACATATCCTTGAAAATATAGCAATAATTACAACAAGGAAAAGGTGAATTTGAGTTTTCTTTTTATTAATAAAGATTTGTTTTACCAATAAGGAATAATTAAAGTAGCCAATTAAGACCTGGAATTTAACCTGTCAGATTAACTAATTAAATATGTTCAACATCCAGATTAGTTTCTCAGGCCTTCTCCAATGATATATGTTAACTTTTGTTTTATTTTCAAATATGTTCAAGTTGAGCACAAGCCCATAAAAGAGAGTCATTAAGTTTGGAGAAAGAAAAAAAAGAAATAAAACCTCAATTTTAAAACCTTGGGAAATTGTAGGAAGATGTGCTGTGGGCAGATGCCTTCTGTCAGAAACGCTCGGCTAACTTGCCCGAGAATCAGACTGAGAGCAAGCACTGAGCTGGTCAAAGCCTCCTACTGTCTGTTTTGGCTTCTTTGTGGAATTGCAGGCATACTGGAAGTCAGAAGAAACAATGGTCCTTCTTAGAAGCTGGAGAAATTACAGGACTAGGAAGTTGACTAATCCGGTAGCCTCCCAGTCAGACCACTCTGCTCTGCAGAGACGGCACCAAACACTCGGGTTGAAGGAAGCAGGTGCAGAAAATCAGAAGGAATGGACCAGCCACGTCTGCAGAAGCAAGAGGTTACTTCTACTGGAAAAGAGAGAGCATGTGTGCATGTCACTCTCGGACACTTGGTTTAATTTTAAATTGCCATAGAATAAAACAGAATGTTTGGTTTAATTGGCCACGTTTGCAGGCACTGATGATAAGGTGATGACCAATTAAAGAAAAGTCCAAGGTAGAGGTTGAATTGTTTCTTTGGCCAAATCTCCTTCTGGCCTGGTTTTCCCTGGTGAACGTGGCCACCTCCTCACGTGGGAACAGCTTCTGTACACAATGACTCTCAGGGTCTGGGTGTGCTTTTTGCGTGAGGGAGATGTCTTCTGGTTTGAAAAGGAGAACTGGGCGATCTTGAACCCAGGAGCCCGGAATAAACCAGGACACACTCAGGACTGGGTACAAATCTATCAAGAAAGCTGGAGAGCTGTATGGGAGCAGACTCCTTCACCACAGCTCTAGGAAAAATCCGTGCACAGCAGCTGCAAGGAGATCTTGAGAAGAACATGGCCCACCTTTACCAGTTGTCAGCACATTTCCTCCTTTCCTTGTGCACAGATGTTGGTCAATAAATATTAGCTGACTTGGTTAAATTATATTAGATAGAAGTTATACCTGGGGGACAGAGACCAAAAATTAATTGTCAAAAAGCAAAAACAAAACATAGCAAGTCATTCACCCAGTGACTCTGTCTTCAAGGTGCCACCTTCTGCTGACAGCTTCCTCCTGAACAGCCCGCCTCCGTGTAGGGGACAGTCTGAGACGGAGGATGCTGCTCCTGCTCTCCTGAAGGGGGAGGGGCTATTTTCCTCTCAGAAACAGGCTAAGGTGAGTGCAGAGCAAGGAAGTATGAGGATCACGGTTGGTCTCCTGAATCTGACTGGAGCTCCAACGCCCAGGTGTCAGTTAACGATTTACTGTCCATTTTCCACCCTGAGCCCACGCTGCGTATCTCTGTCATGTGATCCCATCCGGCACCAACTCTGGTAGCTACCTGTCCTGATGAAAGGTTAAAAACTGAACATTTCTTCCACTGGCAGCTCTGAGCTTATTTTAGTAGATGGATTGCTTATGGGGGATGTTACCCGCTAAATTTCCAGTAACAACAACAACAAAAGAATCACCCAAAAGAACCCAAACTGCGTGCATCCTGCCTCCACCAGATGAGTAAAGCTTCCCCCTATTTTAAAGCCATCTTTATGGTGCATTTGTTTTCATTATAAACGTCTGTGGAATTCTGCCGGGAGGGGAGGGATCAAGGACAACCAGGGCTGTGAAGCTGGTGGGGTTTTCTACCAGCCTTTAGCCCCTGGTCAGGTTAGAAGCTTCATCCCGATGGCCATCACTTGGAGAACCTGCCTGGTGACTCCGAAGCTGTCCTTGGGCTCAGCAGCAGCAGAAGATGGGTCTCTGGAAAGCATTTTATGGAAAGCATAAGGAGAAAATTTGGAGTTTTTCTTCATTGAATACACTATATAATCTTGGAAATCCTGAGGGAACAGGCACGCTGATTTTAATATTTTTATGTGAAATTTTTCCCCAAGTCAAAAGAAGCTGGGTGGTAGAAATTTTTGGATGATTTTTTGAAAATGTAATACTTGATCCCTACGTAGTTGAGAGTATAAAAATAAAATAGAGATTAAGTGATGGAATTATGCCTAACAATAATTTGGGCTTCCAGCCTTCCTAGCTGAGTTAAATATTTCCTTTATCTCCATGAAGAGCTTAAAAATAATGGGCAATGTGTGAGAGGAAATAAAATGTGAAGGTATTATAAACCAGGAGCATAAACTATGGTGTGTGGTCTACAATTCCGAATTCTGACAATGTCCACCGCATAAGAGTAAGATGCAGACAGAATATACAGATGCCTTTGTGAGCAGGAAGCAAGGAAAAAGTCCTTTTAGTTGGGGGCAAAAACATGCATTTACTTTCCACAGAAGTAGACACACTTAAATCCCCGCTGAGCGCGGGAGGGGCTGGGGAAGCTGTCTAGAAAGCATTTTATCTCTCTTTATAATGTTAGAAATCCTCGGACTGCATTGTGCATGGCAATGCACGGATTCTGCAGTGTAAGAGCACATCAGGGCATTGAGAAAGGCTTAATGTGCTCTCATTAGAGCAGGGGGGCCAGTGCCCGGGGACGGAGCCGAGCAGGACCACTCTGGGAAGCACTGCAATTTTGTGCCTTCTCCCATCAACTCCCTCAATCCCCCAGCTTTACTCAGTCTTTCACAGACAGTTCAGCGAAATGCCTCCCAAGCCTCCTGTAAAGAGGGCAGCCTTGTGCATCACAGCTCATGGTTTAACAGTTTGTTTGCTTGGGCCTTTTAAATATTTTTTTTCTTCCTGGGCTGTCTCCACAAAACTCCTTTTTCATGTTCACTTCTAATCAGATGAAGACTAGAAAGGAAAAGAGGTCAATCTGATCAATGGAGGAAAATCTAGATGCTTTTAGAGTTATTAAGCTCCAGGAAGCCTCCAGGATAGAAAGTCCAGAAGGAGCATCAACACAGCTTTATAATTGAGACTCTTCATAGCCGGTTTGATAACTATAATCTTCCAGACTCATTTACTTCAGTTTGCTTCTTTTCTAGGAAAACCCAAAAATAGTCTTTTTTTCTTTTCTTTTTTTTGAAGAAGATTTTGTATGTGATTTGGGGATTTTAACTTGGGAGGGAAGATGCCCGTGCAGAAAGAAGACTGGCCGTGGGAGCAGTTCACCTGGTGATGAGCAAGATGGTGCCTCCCAGGACCAAGGACCAAGGTGAAGACAGGCCCTTAGGTATAAATGTTGAAAATCGCCACTGACCCCCGTGTTCACTCACCACTGTGCCTCCTGGACCGGCCGTTGGGGTCCCGTGCCTCAGAAACACACTGGTCTACTCAGGTTGTGACACGGGTTTCCCCAAGTGGACTAACAACCAAAGGGCAGGGTGGAGTCCACTCTAAGCCATTTTCCACTTCAGTTTTGAAATGTTTACTTACTCTAAGCATTTCCTGCTTGGAGATAATTATAGAAACACAGATAGTATGTATTTTAACAAAGAGAGCCACAGAGCAGCTAGACTACCCTCTGTGCTGCCAGTGGGCTTGGGGTCTTTGCTCTCCGACCTTTGCTGAGTTTTTGCTTTGCTGAGTTTCCTAAGTGCAGTCTCATAAGAATTACCCTTATGGTTATTGCCTGCAGTGAAAAAGTGAATAGTTTCCAGCATTTATTTATCATAAAAAGATCTGGCAAAAACTATCAGTCAGTCAATATATTTCAATATCCTGAGATTTTCTTCTTAACTTGCAATTCCTCTAAGATTCTAGTTTGGGGAGAAATTAACCAAGAAATTATTTTTCTGGGGGAGGTAGGTGTCGGGGAGGGTAGGCAATTGACCCCAAACTGAAAGAGAGAGACGTGAAAACTGTCAGACAAAATTCTCTCCTTACTGTGATTGAACAACTGCCCAGTGATGTGTTCATGAGGGTGAGAAAGAAGACAAACATTTGGTAACACTGATTAGAAATGAATCTCACGTCTACTGGCTATTGGCCATAGAAACATGATTTCTAAGCTTTTGAAGGATGGTCATTTTGTGTATCTTATTCATAGCTAAATAGTGTCACAATATGTCACTTTACTTAAGTGGGGTAGCTAACAATTTATGCAAAGTTTGTACCCCATTTACATAACTGCAGCATCACGAGAGCAATGCCACACATACAGTGGCCACGGGATTGACAATTGTGGGTGGTGTGACATACTATTGTGTGTTGGCTTTTGAGTTGTTATCATTGCGTCTTGCTGTGTGTTGAATATGGTAAATAGGAATATGTTGGATATTTTAATAGGATGAATTTCATAGTTTTTGCCAAAATAAAATGTTGACTAATTTTTACATAGTTATTGTCAACTGAATATAAAAAATATTAAATTCACTTTTTTGCTCATTTATCATTGTCCAAAAAATTATAATCTGGTTAGATTCTAGTTCTTATTACTTGAAACTGGGATGTGATGATTTTATTCTCACATTTTCAGAGACGGTGTCAAGTGACGGCATGGCAAAACAATTTTTATCCTATTATCTTAACGAAAATAATAAATAAAAGTATTTTAGACAAATAAGTGAATGATTAAGGTATATATTTATCTTTATTTTGACATTTTCAATGCTGCCTATGCATTTGTTATCCATTGATTCAACGTGAAAAGGGTGATTTTAATTTCTTTATAATGGTAATAATAATGGTTATCATTTATTGAGTACCAGGTTCTATGGTAAGAGTTTTATATATGTGATTTTATTTAGTCTACACATGGAGTATGTGTTAATACTATAACTATGCTAATTTTAAATGTGAAGAAACTCTGGCGTAACTAGATTAGATAATTTACCAAATTCATAAAGCTTATAATTAAAGATATCAGGATTCAAAGCAGGTCTGTTTGACTTCAAAGTTGTGTGCATTGTGTTATATCGATTCTCTAAAGATTAGGAAATTTCATAAATCATCCATTTTATGCTAGCCATCGAAGTGACTTTTCCTTAGAAGGTAGACAGAATTTTGTCATTGACTGAATGGAAGCTTTTAGCTAATCTATTTCCTTGGATAATCCATTCATTTATTTATTCAAAAGCACAGAGCACCAATTGTCTGGGTAATGTCACACTATTTTAGATATTGGCATGCTTTAAATCTAAGTGAACAGCATGAAAAGTGTCTGCCTTCATTGTGTTAATATTCTACTATGGACACGGGAGATAAATAATCAAAAAAGTAAACAAACCAAAAAACAGCTTGTTTCAGAGAATGATAAAGAGTTTGAGGCATTAAACAAGATGACATCACGTAAGGTCTGGAAAAGATCTACCTTAGGTAGGGTGGTCAGCGAAGAGTCTGAGTGGTGGCATTAGAGGAACAATCTGAACGATGAGGAAGGAAACAAGTGGACTGGAGTGGTCCCAGTGATCAAGGGAGAGAGTGTCAGGACCCTGGGAGGAAGAGGTGGGAATGGGTAGATGATCTCATAAACCGTGGTAGCAGCTGTGGATTTTGTTTTAAGAGCCAGGGGAAACCTCTGAAGGATTTCATGCAAAGTAACGCATAATCTGTGTTATTATTATTGTTTTAGGAAGCTTTCTCTATTGCTATGTGGAAAATGGATTGTTGGGAGCAAAAAGATGGAATCAACACCAGGAAATGGAAAGTATACAGATTTGTACATCTAAACATATGTGTGTTAAATTATATAATATTTGTTATGTTATGTCATGCTGTTATGTTGCGATATGTTACTTTATGTTATAATCCCAGAATACAGTCCATGGTGTTCTAGGAGGCAGCACAGTATGGTTGTTAAGGTCACAGATTCTGGAGCCAAACGAGTTGGGTGAGCCTCCACTCTAACACTTTATGGGAGGGTGACCTTGGAACTTTTATTAACCTCTCTGAATCCCAGTTTCTTCATTTGTAAAATCAGGATAATTATAGACTCTATTGACCCTACCACATTGGGTTGCTATGGGGTGTATATAAATTTGTAAAAAACTAGAACAGCTGTAGGAACCTCGTCAATACTATAAGTGTTTGTTAACTTACGTTAATTAAGTACAATATAAACACACAGTTTCTCACCACCAGAGAGCTGGAGAAACCCCCTGAGAGATCCGACTGAGAGGTGGGCTTCTCTTTGGGCTCACTGGGAGTCCTCCCTTTCTTGATCTCTCTGAATTACATGGGGCCTCTTCTGAGTGCACCACTCAGGGCTGTGCTGGATGCTCTGGGCCACTCTTCCAGGAAGTCTTCCTTTCACTCCACATGATGGAGCTGGGTAGGTGCCTTTATTCCATACTCTCCAGCACCCTATCCATTCATCTGTCATAGATCTTAACACACTGTCTGTTGCAAAATAGCTAAATCCCCTAGTTAGTGAATCTTATTCATCAGTGAGAGAATTTTATTCATTTTTGAACCTCTTGAAAAATTAGTATAATAATTAGCAAAGAGTGAGTGCTCAACTATGTTTGTTGAATGGAGATTTCGGTACTTGACCCTTTCCTTTAGGTTTTACCCATTTTCCTCCTCAGTAAAGGAGCACAGGGATTTTTCCACTAAACCACTTCTTGTCCACAGAGACCACAGTTTATATTTTTTGTTATTGTATCAGAAGCAGAGAGGTGAATGCTGTGCCCCAGGTCATGCAGAGCAAGCAGAGGGTGCCTGGACCCCAGAAATTATGCACTCGAATCCAGCAGCACTGAGAATCCCCCAAACCTGAGTTATGAAAGTTTTACACACACCTAAAAGTTATAGAACTATCCTTTCAAATTACATTAAAGCTCATTTTTACATTGGGCAACAAAAGGAAACAAACTGAGAAATAACAGCTATTTTAATATATTTTTACCTATTGTCTATTATTTCACCTTAAACATACTAATTAGTATAACTTTAATAATTATTTTAACCTGGTGATCATCCTTTGGATAGCTTATAATTGGATTTTGATAATATTTTATTTAAACATTGAGAAATACTTTGGAATCCCATTAATAATATGTTTTACTTTCAAAATTCACAACCCCAATAATTTTATGAAATCTGTTTTTATAATTAGAAACGTGGAAATTGATTTATGGGAATTCAAAGAAACAATATGTTTAAAGAATACCTCAAAAAGCAGTGACAAGTAACCTGCTTTTTAAAGGCTGTTTCCTGATGAGGCGATGGCCTTAGTCAAGACATGTTCTGTTTAATTTTATAACTTGTGAAACATTGGCCAAGATTTTTCTCATCCTTTCTTTTTCTCAAACATATTCATCGATACTAAAATGATGAGTATGGCCTTTCCTGAAGATAGGAATTTCACATTTGAAGTCCAGATTTGAAACATTTATAGAATTAACTTTTTCAGACTTAGGAAATACTTGATTTTTATATTATCTTTAGGATTTAGGAAGCAATAGTGACATCAGTGGAATTTATAATTGGCTTGAAAATAAATTTGACTTAGATGAAAATATCAAATTAGATATCATTATTTTTAGTTTAGTTCTTGGCCATAGAATAAATGTTGCTTGTTGTTTAAGAAGTATCTATATACAAATGTATTGAAAATATTTTTAATTTCTTAAGTAAACGTCATTCTACTTTAAGTAGAAAAAAATTAACATAATTCCTTTTATATGTCATTTGGTTATTGCTCTGGCAGTGAGGGGTGGAATATAATCCTGATCACACTGTAAGTTATTCTTTGCAGTATGCGTTGATAAAATAACAGCACAAAACATGGACAGAATTATTTCAGATAATTTCAACTTTCCAGACAAACCATCACAATAATTACAGACATTTTCATTTTTACCCATTTATGACACTTTCATTTTACCCCTATTTTTGTTTACTTGTGTTCTTTCTTTTTTTGCTGAGGAAGATTCGCCCTGAGCTAACATCCGTCACTGGCACAGTGTGGCTGCTAGCAGAGTGGTGTGTGTCTGCACCTGGGAACCCAACCTGGGAAGCGGAAGAGGAGTGCCCAGAACTTAACCACTAGGCCACCAGGGCTGGCCCTGTTTACTTGTGTTCTTGAATTAAAAATAACCACAGAACTTTTTAAAAATCAACCTGTTTGAGAGTAAATCAGATTGGAAGGTAAAGCATTTGATACTCACTGAAGCAAGACATGGAAATGACTTCAGGTGGTGTGAATATGTGTCAAGAAAAGATGACTGAATGACTTGGTCAGAACTTCTCCCATTATCAGTGTCACTTTCCACGTGTGTAACCATGTAGCACATTCCCCATTTATTTACTTTACAGATGAAGCAAATATATCCAGCAAATACTCAAGTATTTGCTTTAATGTTCTCCTTTATTTGCTTGTAAATAAGTTGACTTCTCTCTTTCACACTCCATATCCAATCGCTCAGACAATTTTGTCAGTTTAAGTTGAAAATATCTAGACTGACCGCTTTTACCATCTCCGACGTTGCAGTAGCCAGTGACTGTCCTGCTAAGTCCCACCTTCTCCTCCTTGGCCGCAGACACGTCTGCACAGCATCCAGAGTGATCCTTTCAAAAGAGAAGTCAGCTCATGTTACTGCTGTTTCCCTTCCCAGTCCTCCCTCCTTCTCAGAGTAGAATCCCGAATGCTTCCAATGGTCCAGCAGGTCCTGTACGATCTATTTGTGACCTAACACCTGCCTGCACTCACCGTCCCCCTCCCCTGCCCACCCTCTTACAGTCACACTGGCCTCCTCCTTCTCTCTGAATTATGCTAGCAACATAATGGGCTCGTGGGCTCCTCTTTGCACATGCCGTTCCCTCAGGGATACAAACAGGTCTCCCCCGCCCCCTTCCAGTCTTGTCCAGTGTCTCATTCTCAGTGAGGCTTTGGTCAAATATCTTACGTAATTTAAAAAAATATTCCACCCCAACTAGGACTTCTGATTCTCCTTCCTTCCAAGCTTTATTCTGCTGCATGGCTCACATCGTAGTCTAAACTACTGTATAATTCGCTCGGCTTACTCGTTTTGCTTACTGTCTGTCTCCCGCCATAGAATGCAAACTTTATGAAGATAGGATTTTGATCTGTTTTATATTTGCATGAAACAAAGTAAATGCTTGATACATATTTGCTAAATAAATGGATGGATGAGTTGACATCACAGAGAAGAAGTCTTCAGAATATGGAAATGCCTGACATAGCTAGAACCCAGGGGTGTCTGTTGAATGAATGAGTTTAATGCAAGTTCTTTTGAAAGAATGCTTGGTGGGGAATTTTCTAGGAGTTGTTTCAATGATTCTTAAATAACAATTATTTTTAAAAACTGATTATTTGAAATGGAAGTTTATTTATTGCCAGTCTTTCTGTAAATATGTGTTTGTTGCAGATTGAATGAGGTTATATCAGAAAGATGGAAATATGATTAATGACACTGGAAATATTCTTCTCAGAGAAACTGAAATGTACAGTTCTGATCTCTGATCTGCTGCTGGAATTTGCTTTTCTGGGATCTGGGGCAAAAAGAACGGGCAGACTTGTCTCCCCGTTGCTGCCATGTTAAGCATGTTCCCTTCATGAGATCCTGCAGGTGAACATGTAATTGTGTGGAAGTGGATTGATTGCAATTAACCTCAGGACTTACCCTCAGGCTGGGGTATCTACCTCCCTTTCTAGGCATGTGCCACCAGGGCTGTAATACAGAGCTGATGAATGCATATATTATACAGGGAAACACATATATTATGGGATAAAGTACATAAATCATGTAGAAAAACATGCATTATATTGAGATGATCAAATTATAAATGAAGCGCATAAATCATAAGATTACACTGTTGAATTGTATCAGGAACCATAAATTATATAGTGAAATCCCAGGGTCACTGGAGGGTTCACTGAATAATGAAATGAGCTCCTATAACTTAAGGAAAAGTGGGAAACTCCATAAAAATCCCACTGTGCTTTACGTTGAATATTCCATTTAATCGAATTTTATCTCCTACACCTCTTGGGCCAAGGAATCCAGGTCACACAGCGTGAGGGAAGGGGAATAAAAGGACAAACAACAAGTGTGCTGCACTACAAGTACACGCAACAGCAGCTTCAAATAGAGTGGCCATCCACGGCCAAGTCTTCAAGTGAGAGCTGGAAAGGATGGCAGTTCTGAAGTCAGTACACATGTGGGAGGGCACCTTCTCATTCTAAAGGAAGGAAGTCTTGAATCTCAAGGACAGGATCTAAAAAGAGAAAAGAGATGAAATTAAGGTTGGCTGTCTCTGAATGTGGATAAGCAACTGAAATTTGATTTGATTCACAGCATGAAATAACGAAGAACAAGAACATTTATCTTACGTTATGCACACGGAGAGACTCTGCTTCCCTTCCTTTGGGAATCATTTTGCACGTTTGACTTTGTTTTTTCCCTTTACTTCTCTGTACCTTTGTTCACACATGTATTAAGAGGATGAAAGAGAAGCAAAATGGAGAAGAGAATTCCTTAACTTCATTTTGCTTTTTAAAAGAAAGTCACGAGAGTCGAGGCCATTCTGCAAGGCTTTAAGGGAAGCCCGGCTGAGACGGACTCATACACAGTACAGACAACGATGCAGCAGATCAGTCTCCAAAGTTTCTCGGTGCAGTGTTCATCCACGTGAATTATGTCCTCTCTAAGTGACAGCCTGGAATCACATCCATTCCCTGCACTGTGACTCAGCGTTACGGTCACAGCTTGGGTACTGAGGGTTCCTTGGTCGTAAACAAAGTGTTTGACCCACTCTACTCCTCAGGGCAGCGGAGAGCCAGAGCTAACTGAATTTACACAGTGGGAATTGATGGTTTATTGCTGACCCTGGAGGGGCAGGGGCACTGACTCACATCCCATTTCTGGCTTTTCTTGGCATTTGTTACCGCAGATAAAGGTAGATTGTGTCAAGATGTGCTGCTGGTCCTGGGATATGATTGTGTCAAAATGCAACTGCTAAATTTTATTTGAAGGGAAGCAATAAATTGACACCCCCAACATCCCCTGCCTTCCCTAAACATCATATTTCAGTTTCTCACTGTTGCTCACGTTTAGTGCTGGTTAACACACTGGTGAGGATATTAAAAGACGTATATTCTGTCAATTGTGCATAAGTAGTTGCAGAAGAAACTGTGGATCTAAAAACACACAAAACTCCTTTGTTAAAACAGCAAGTGAAATACAAAATAATAATGATTTAATCATAAAATGTTTAGTTTGTTATTTATAATTTCAGTTTTGGCCTGTTAACCAAAACTGGTTTGTCCCCAAAACATCCATAAATGGTTAAATCTGCTCGATATATAAGTATAATCATTTTACTCTATGATCTATGTGTTTCATTAGTTGAGGTACACATTTTGCCATAATAAATGTGCTTCAGTAAATGATCTATGCATTTCTTCCTGAAATGTATGTGTTTCACTAGAAAAGGTATGTGTTCATCAGCTATGAATAATGTTCCTAACGGCACCACATTATATTACTTGGCTGGTATCAGCACAGCATTACATATCCATTCCCTCGTGACCGTGAGCCCTGCATCGCAAGAAGACACACATCAGCCCTGTCACTCTCAGGTGCTGATGCACAGGAGCAGGGGCTCTGCAGTCCTGGGAAACACAAATGGGAGAGGGGGGATGGAGTCATTTTGTAGGCGAATATGTTTGTTAAATGAACAGGAAACAAGGGGTTTTCTAGTCCCACCCTTTATAATCCAGAGGAGGAAAAAACAATTCAGCAAAACACAGTTGAGATTGTATTGTTTCTCATAGGCAAACTTCCTTCCATTTTCTTCAATAAAACATTACTTGGGTAAAGGATGAATCATATAATTCCAAATTAAGTGTTAAAAACACTTTTGTTTTACTTATGTGACTTATATACTAAAATTTCACCAATTTCCTCATTTCAGTGACTTGGCCTCCAAAGTGATGAAGTGAAATTATCTTTATAGAGTGAAATTAATTAATTGCTTGAAAAGTTAAATACATTTATCACTTCTATAAAAGTGATCTGTTGCTGATCACTCATTGATGAGAGGTTCATGTTAGTTTATAATTTAAAGGGAAAAGAAAGTTTTTCTTAGGTATACCAAAACATACAGTGATTTATTTCTCAACATATTAAAATTCAAACAAAGAGATTACCCAGTTGAACACACAACCAATTCTTTGTGTTCTGCAAGCGATCTGGAAGCAATAACAAGCAAACCTTTAGATTATCTGTAGAAATATTTTTTCCCTAAGTGTATGAGTCTCTTATGTCCAACTGTCAATGTTTTGAAATGTGCCTGATTCTTAGAGATGACCATTAATTTCAGTATCGTAACCTTTCTATGCCTTTCTTCATTGTGAGGTAGAGCCTGTAATTCAATGCACAGGATATTTGTTAATATTGTCATGAACAGACAGAATGAATTATAATCTGCTCTTCACGTAAATGTGTTAATTATGACAGACTCACTTATTTTTCACTGATTAAAACTAATGTTTTGTATATGAACTTCCCATTTAAAAATCATTTTTCAATAAACACCAAACACTCTTTTACATATGACATCGAATGATTCATTATACATGTCTCCATTTAGTGACCTAATTTTCTCTCTACTTTACATCTATCATTGCAGATATTTCTTTCACTTATACCTGCCTTTTACATTTTTTATTTACTGAAATGGCTGAAACCTGGGGGTTATTTTTTGCTGTTATGGGAATGAGGAGTTTCTATAGATCTCATCAGCTGGCAGCCATTCATCTTATATTTGAGACATTCTCTGTATAGGAACAGGCTTCATTAAATAATTCTGAAGTAATTAATTCAGTCCTTTTGGAGAATTGCCACAATTCCTCTACAGCAGAATGTTTAGATGATGCCTATGTCCTCATGTTTTGAAGAATATAAACATGCACATATGAAAAAAGACAAGGTTCTGGACAAAAGCAATCTTTCTGATAAAATTAGTTTAGCATTAAAAGTGGTTGAATTCAATCCGTGTATAAAACTGGGTCAGCCACTAATATTTTAAGGACACCCAGAAGCCATTAAAGAAATAAAAAATGTTGGCTTATGCATAGGGATCAGACATGGTCCTTTTCTTTAATGCATGTAATACTGAATATTGTTTAGTGAATTAAGTGTTAGTAATATTATAATAACTTTGATATTTTGGATATCACTGATAGATACATTTTTTATGGTAGCCTGTAAATTGTTGCTTAAAAACAGAAGCAGAAAATTGTGCTAAATATGTTTTTAGAAATTCTCACAGAAAGATTTTGAAGTCAATACAGAATCTCCCTCTCACCACATTGGATTAATATCCTCAGTTACATGTTACATCTTACTTAGAAAGTCCTCATGGGCTCAAATCAGTCATACGTAAATAGTTCGTAAGCAAGTTCCTTGAGACCGGAAATGGTCTGAGTGATAAGCATTAACCAACTCGATTCCACTCTGTGTGTGATTGTGTATTTAGGAAAAATCTCTTTGTTAAAGATTCCTAAAGACCCATACTGAGACTAACCTGAACTGACAACATTCCACTTTGTGAATAATGAAAATAATAATATACGTATTCATACTTTCAGAAATGTAATATTTGCCTCATAGATTGCCACCCCAGACAGCACCTCTACACATAAGGTCTATAATATAATTATAATCTTTAAGGGTTGTTTAAAGAATGGGGTAACTTTTTTGTTATTTTGCTTTAGTCCAGACCTACTGTGACCAGCCTATTTGACTGGTCCAGTGGGTACCCATGTAAGGCTAGCTGAATCCCAGATGTGACCTGAATTGGTGCCTTCTGCACAGAACCCAGCTCTGACACCTTCAGTAACCGGGATGTTTTCAGCTCCAGAGATCCTGGGATCTTTCCTGTGGCTTCTAAAATACTTTGAGGGCTATGTCATAAGCTTTGCTACAAGAAAAAAAAAATATCTCCACCACTCTGAGGTGAAGAAAATAAGGTGAATATTAAATATGACTTGAATATTCCTTTAAGAATTTGTGCAGATGCTAATCATTTAAAAATAGGGTTGAAATCAGGTTGCATTAGGCCAAACCCACCTTAAATTGCTAAAGAGTTTGACAGTGACATTTTGGTCATCAGCTCAGCCATTATCTGGGGATAAATCAATTTGCAGCAGCTGTGGACAGCTATTTGAGTGTCGAGCAGAGCAGCTTAACTGTAGAGGCATGTTAAAAGTTTAAAGGCCAGAGTCCTTCTGACTACACAGAAGGAATTTTTTTTCAGGCAAAACCATAACACAATGTCACCTGGCTGAGACGTCGTGGAGCGACTCTCGCTAATTCATCCTGCCTAACACCTGATTTGACACGCTTTCTTCTCTAGTTCCCTTGTTAAGGATGCTGCATATTATGGAAACTTGTCTAGATCTGCTTTTGTTTCTTTTGGCAAATAATTCTCTTTAGAGGTTCAGTTAGTGCTTCTGGCAATGGCAGAACTAGCACTTTTATGGTCTTTTAATCTGTGAAAAAGATTGCCCTTGGTTTCTTTAAAGGTCAATATCAGGTACAGAGTTTTCTTCAACTGCGCGGAATGGTTCTGTACTACATGAGAAGTCTTACAGCAAATGGAAATAAAGAAGGTGCGCAGCTTGCCGCAGTTACGCATTAACTCGTTTATAACCTACAAGTACCATCTTTTTACCTTTATGTTTCACACTGGACACAATAGTTTGTTTTCTAAGTGTGAGACCTAGATTTAGAAAGTAAAATAATTTTCTATGTTGGGTTTTAAGTTCATGTATTGTTATATCTAGAAAATGCATGATGGACAGAGAGGAAAGGAAGGGTCTTTATAGAAAAAAGAGTTTTCCGACTTAAGTTGGAAATTCTATATACAAATTCAAGTATGTATCAATTGTGATCTATTTAAGAGATTTGGGGGCCCGGTCCGGTGGCGCAGCGGTTTAGTTCGCGCTTGGCAGCCCGGGGTTCACTGGTTCGGATCCCGGGCGCCCGCCGATGCACTGCTGTCAGCCCAGCTGTGGCGGCGTCCCATATAAAGTAGAGGAAGATGGGCATGGATGGTAGCCCAGGGCCAGTCTTCCTCAGCAAAAAGAGGAGGATTAGCAACGGATGTTAGCTCAGGGCTGGTCTTCCTCACCAAAAAAAAAAAAAAAAGAGAGAGAAGATTTGGTTTCCACAATACAGTGCACCCAACAGAACCTCAGATGCCTGAGATAACGTGCAGAGATGGCTCATATTCCATAGAGTGATGTAATCTGATGTGGACCCCTTATTGTTGCAGTTAGAATAATGAATCCTGTCACAGTGCAGGGACTATTCACTGTAAGTGAATCATTGTCATTGAAGACGTGACATTGTTGTGGTTTAAGGCTTGTATTAGGATAATTTCAACAGTCATCACTCAAGTAAAAATTGTATTTGAAACATCTGGCACATTTTTAGTGCCCCACCCAAATGTTAAATGTGATAATAAAATTAATGGTAGTTAAATATTATTATAGTTTTCTGGAAGAAAGAAAACTTGTTTCTACGGGCTAAATATGCCTGCTGTAAATTGTGATTTAACTGATCCCAATGTTAACTTAGAAATCTTAAAATATATAAGGATAGTATAGATAAACATAAAGTGTAAGCTTTAGCTTCCATACAGTTTGGTCATATGTTAAATTTTCTAAAATGTGGAGTTATTTAGTGTCAATTCTTGGCATAAGGATTATTTCATGGTTCTATGTAAATATTTCTGTGGGAACATGTCAGAATCTGAGAGAGGCTGGATCTAAGTGCTATTATCCCTAAATTATAGGCAAAAATGAAGAACATATAGATTCATTTTTAAACGTGTGAAAGTATTTTAGGTTCACAAATGTATACCTTTAGCTAATAAGAACAAGCAGAAAGAGTAAAGTCAATTTAAATTATTGGTAAATAAGCACAATTATGGCCAAAGGCTCTCTTTTTAAATCTACAGAAATACATTGATTAACTCAGAAATCCTGAAAAACCTTCTGGGAAAACACTTGACCTTCTACTGTTAGTGGAGGATGGAGGGAAATTTCCACTAAGGCTCCTATTAACTATTCTTCCAATGAAGAATACACGTCAATAATGAGAATCAACATCCATTGGCATCCAACCCACTGCCTGACAGCTAGTCAGTGTTCAGCAAACCATTCCTGCTCTACAGATGAGGAAGCAGTCAGAGAGGTCAAGTGCCTTACCTCCAGTCACGCAACAAACAAGGAACATTTTAGAGACTGCTAGTTGACCCAATGTCCATTCTCCCTTCTGCTTTTAGTAATGGAAACCCTAAGTTTAAGTTGGGAACGTGGCTTAACCCCCAGCTAGGGACCGCATTTCCCACCCTCTCTCACAATTAGTTCTAGCCATTATACTACATTTTTGTCGATAGTTTTGAGCCAAAGTATGTTGTTTGCTCATGCTGGGTCTTATATTTAAAAGGACTGGACCTTATTTGGCAACACATCTGAAAGCTGTGTGCTGGGTGTGACAAAGCCACATGACACACAGAGCCTGAGAGCCCAGCAGTGTCCCACCACAGTGTCAGACCAGGACAGCGTGCCCAGACTTCTACCTGAAAGAGAACCGAGCCATCTAACCTGTCCTCTTAGGTTTTTGTATTTAGGGCTCTCCTTCGTTCTTCCTCTCTCAGCAGTCCAGTAAGCGTCCAGCTAATACAGCATAAGAACTGAGTTTCAAATCCAGATCCATTTGATCCAGAGCCAAAGCTGTTAAGTATTATAACACGTCCAATTAAAATTGTTGTTTAGTAGGATTGTCGAGCTCATTTTTGATTTAGGAATGTTTCCAGTTAGTAATTTATGTCTGTAGAACTATTGGATCAACTAACTTTGACAAAGAACAACAAATTGTAAAGAAAAACTATAGGCTCTACTAATTTTGTTCTTCTTAACTAATATTCTCCAAATACTCCTCTTGGTAAGAAAATGCAAAACACCACAAGCACAGATGCTCTATTTCATCACCAGTAATTCATTCCTTCAACTTATACTTTTGGCTTACATTTATTCTTTCATATCTCTCGGTATTGTCTCCTTATTGTGGGTCTCCACCTGCTCCTTTATGTATTTCTTTCATGATTTCTGATTTCTCAGAGTTCTTGTATTCTTTTTGCTGCCTCATCAGTATTAGATATCTTCAAGCCCTTGATTGACTCCAATAATTTACAAATCACTCCTGTAAATATATTTCATTAATACAAATTAGTCCATTAGTAAAAATTTCAATTAAAAATATACATCAACAAAGATATGTGGAGGGCAACCTATGGAATGGGAGAAAATATTTGCAAACCACATATCCAACAGGAGGTTAATATCCAAAATATTCAAGGAACTCATACAAGTTCATAGCAAAAAATAAATAATCCAATTTAAAAATGGGCATTTTCCCAGAGAGGACATACAAATGGCCAACAGGTGCATGACAAGGTGCTCAACATCAAAAACCATGAAGATGCAAATCAAAACCACAATGAGCTATCACCTCACTCTTGTTAGAATGGCTTTATCAAAAAGACAAGAGGTAACAAATGAGTGTGTGGAGAAAAGAGAACCATTGTACACTGCTGGTGAGATTGTATATTCGTGCAACCACTATGTAAAACAGTATGGAGATCCCTCAAAAAATTAAAAATAGAACTACCATATGATCCAGCAATCCCACTTCTGGATATTTATCCAAAGGAAATAAAATCATTATCTCCAGGAGTTATCAGTCCTCCCATGTCCATAGCAGCATTGCTCACAATAGCCAAAGCATGGAGACAACCTAAGTATCCATCAATGGATGAATGGATAAAGAAAATGTGATATACATACACAATGGACTATTAGTCAGCCTTAAAAAAGAAGGAAATCCTGCTGTTTGAGACAACGTGGATGACATTGGAGCACATTATGCTAAGTGAAATAAGCCAGATGGAGAAAGACAAATACTGCATTATCCCTATTATGTGGAATCTAAAAAAAACAAAAATGGACTCACAGAAACAGAGAGTAGAATGGTGGTTGCCAGGGGTTGGGGGTGGGAGAAACAGGGAGAGGTTGGTAAAAGGGGACAAACTTTCAGCTATAAGATGGAATAAGGTCCGAGGATCTAGTGTACAAGGTGAGTATAGTTGATGACACTGTACTGTATAACTGAAATTTGCTAAGAAAGTAAAACTTAAATGTCCTCACCAAAAAAAAAAAAAAAAAAGTTAAATATGTGAGGTGATGGATATGTTAATTAACTCCATCGGGGGATCCTTTCACAATATATATGTATATTGAATCATTATGTTTTGCACTTCATATATCTTACAATTTTATTTGTCAGTCATATCTTAGTAAAGCCGAAAAACAATGACACATGGATACTTCTAGTTTCTGGTCCAACATATAAAAAGTTTGGAAGTAGTCACTCCATCCTCACAACAAGGAAGGAAAAAGGCAAGAAAACTGAAAATCAACAGCTCTTCTTAGAGCCATCAGAGAACTGAGGTCGCAGGGCAGACAGCTGCCTACAAGACTGGACACATGAGCAAATACAGAGAATTACGAGCTTGAATATATGTCAATAGAAACTTCCCAAACTGAAAAGCAAAAGCAAAAAGAAACAGAAAAAAAATGGGACAGAATATCCAAGAGCTGCAGGATAGTTACAAGAGGTTTAACATAAGCATAATGGGAATGCCAGAAGGAGAAAGAGAGATAAGGACAGAAGAATTACTTGAAGTAATAATGACTAAGAATTTCCCCCAAATAAGACACAATCTGCTGAAACTCACACAAAAAGAAATAGATCTATATATATTAAAGAAACTGAGTTAGTAAGTAATAACCTTCCAAAACAGAAAGCACCAGGCCCAGATGGGTTCACTGGTAAATTCTACCAGACATTTAAGGAAGAAGTTACACCAATTCTCTACAATCTCTTTGCAAGGATAGAAGCAGAGGGAATACTTTTTAACTCATAATATGAGGCCAGCATTACCCTAATACCAAAACCAGACAAGCACATTACAGGAAGAGAAAACTACAGACCAATACCTCTCATGAACACAGATGCAAAAATCCTCAACAAAATATTGGTAAATTGAATCCAACAATGCATAGAAAGGATTATTCACCATGACCAAATGGGATTTATCCCAGGTATGCAAGGCTGATTCAACATTCGGAAATCAGTTAATGTCATCTATCACATCAACAGGCTAAAAAAGAAAAAAAATCACACGATCATATCTATAGATGCAGAAAAAGCATTTGACTAAATCCAAAGCCCATTCCTGATAAAAACTCTCAGTATACTAGGAACAGAGGCGAACTTCTTCAACCTAATAAAGAATACCTACAAACAACCTACGGCTGACATCATACAGTGAAGAGAGACTTGAAGCTTTCCCTCTAAGGTCAGGAGTGAGGCAAGTGTGTGGCTGCTCATCACTCCTTCTCAGCACTGTCCTGGAAGTTCTAGGTAATGTGATAAAACATGAACAGGAAGTAAGAGATACAGAGATGGGGAAGGAAGAACTAAAACAGCCTTTGTTCACAGATGACTTGATTGTCTGTGTAGAAAATCTGAAAGAATTGACAAAAAGCTCCCAGAACTTATAAGTGATTACAGCAAGGTTGCAGGATGTGAGGTTAGTATATAAAAGTCAACTGCTCTCCTATGTACCAGAAATGAGCAACTGGAATCTGAAATTAAAAACACAACACCATTTACATTAGCATGAAGAAAATACTTTAGTGTAAATCTAAGAAAACATGTGCAAGATCTTTATGAGGAAAACCAGAGAACTCTGGTGAAGGAAATTAGAGAAGCTCTAAATAGAGGGAGAGGCATCTTATGTTGGTGGATAAGAAGACTCTGATATTAAGATAGCAGTTCTTCTCAGGTTGATCTATAGATTCAATGCAATCCCAATCAAAACCCCAGCAAGTTACTTTGTGACTATCAACAAAGTTTATGTGAAAAGGCAACAGACTCAGAATAGCCAATACAATATCAATGAGGACCAACAAGACTTCAAGACTGGACTTCAAGACTCATTATGAAGTTACAGCAATCAAGACAGTGTGGTATTGGTGAAAGAATAGACAAATAGATCAATGGAACAGAACAGAGAGCTCAGAAATAGACCCACACAAATATAATCAATTGATTTTAACAAAGGCAATTCCACTGAGAAAGGATAGTCTTTTCAAGGAAAGGTGCCGGGACAACTGGACATAAACATGGAAAAAAATGAATTTAAACACTGATCTTATACCTTTTATAGAAATTAACTCAAAATGATTCATAGACTTTGATTAAAAATGAAAAACTTTTTAATTAAAAAATTGAAACTCTGGAAGATTACATAGGGGAAAATCTAGGTGACCTTGGGTTTGGCTATGAGTTTTTAGATATAACATCAAATGCGTGATCCATGAAGAAGAAATTAATAAGTTAATTTTCATTATAATTAAAAACTTCTGCTCTGTGAAAGTATGAAAGACACTGTTAAGAGAAAAAGGAGACAAGCCACAGATTGGGATAATATATTTTAAAAACACATGTCTAATAAAGCACTGGTATACAAAATATACACAGAACTCTTAAAACTCAACAATGAGAAATCAATCAACTGAACTAAGAAGTGGACAAAAGTTCTGAGCAGACACCTCACCAAAGAAGGTATAC
Source organism: Tapirus indicus (assembly GCA_031878705.1). Lineage (NCBI taxonomy): Eukaryota > Metazoa > Chordata > Mammalia > Perissodactyla > Tapiridae > Tapirus > Tapirus indicus. The sequence continues at coordinate 154,079,692 of CM062919.1, forward strand.
AGACGGCAAATAAGCGTATGAATAGATGCTCCACATCATATGTCATTAGAGAAATGTAAATTAAAACATCAATGAGATCCCCTGCACGCCTGTTAGGATGGCTAAAATCCACAACATGGACAACACTAAATGCTGGCTAGGGTGTGAACAAAACAAACTCTGATTCATGCTCTGAAATGCAAAATGGTGCAGCCACTTTGGAAGACGGGCAGCTTTTCACAAAGCTAAAGATAGTCCTACTATACGATCCAGCAATCGTGTTTCTTGCTAGTCACCCGACTGAGTTGAAAACTTATATGTCCACACCAACACCTGAACACGAATGTTTATAGTAGCTTTATGCATAATTGCCAAGAAACTGGGAGCAACCAATGTGTCCTTCAATAGGTGAGTTGGTAAACTGTGGGACCTCTATAAAATGGAATATTACTTAGTGATAAAAAGAAATGAGCTACTACGCCACAAAAAGACACAGAGGAAACTTAAATGCATATTATTAAATGAAAGAAACCCATCTGAAAATGCTACAAACTGTATGATTCCAAGTACATGATATTCTGGAAAAGGAAAAACTATGGAGAAGTAAAAAAGATTAGTGGTTGCCAGGGCTTGGGGCAGGAGGGGGAGGGGGAGAGATAAATAGGTGGAGCACAGGAGATTTTTTTTTTTATTTTTGTGAGGAAGACCAGCCCCGAGTTAACATCTGTTGCCAATCCTCCTCTTTTTTGCTGAGGAAGACTGGCCCTGGGCTAACATCCATGCCCATCTTCCTCTACTTTATGTGGGACGCCGCCACAGCATGGCTTGACAAGTGGTGCGATGGTCCACACCTGGAATCTGAACCTGTGTACCCCAGGCTGCCAAGGTGGACAGTGTGAACTTAACCACTACACTACCAGGCTGACCCCACACAGGAGATTTTTAGGGCAGTGAAGCTATTCTGTGTGATAATGTAATGGTGGACACACGAGATTATGAATTTGTCAAAATCCATAGAACCTTATAACACGAAAAGCGAACCCTAATGTAAACTATGGATTTTAGTTAATAAAAATGTATTAGTATTGGTTCATCAACAGTAAGAAATGGACCCCATTAATGCAAGAATAGGGAACTGTGTGTGGGTAAGTGTTGTTTCAAAATCTGTGTACTTTCTGCTTTATTTTTCTATAACCCTAAAACTGCTCTAAAAAGTAAAGTCTGCTAATTAAAGAGAAAGATATGTGAAGGTATATTTCTATTTTAAGGAGCTCAAAGAAATATAAAAATTGCTATATCTTAATCTAGAACTCATTAAAATGAAAAAAAATTAACTGTATTGTTGAACTCTATCTTGCTTATTGCCCTTTTATTTGTAGATATAATTTAAATTTGGTTTGGTAATAACAATACTGATTTTTAGAATGTTTGAAATATGGTTATTTTTAAGACTGCTACAACTATTTCTTGAAAAATACTATTATACTTTTCTGCTGTAGGTGTATTTGATACATCTTTATCTTTCTTAAAGATTCTTATTACACTTTAACAGTATTCTTCCACTATCTATGTTGAGTGGTGGGTGCAAAAATTGCTTGGATTGTTTTTCACAGGAGAACGCACAGTTCTCGCCTTATTTGACAATGACGTGGTCAGTGGTGGAGGCTATAAAGCACTTGTTTCTAGTCAGCTGGTGTGAAAATAATCCTTGAGTCTCCAAGTAGCTTCCTGTGTAATTATTGCTAAATCAGTTTGGCAAATATGGTATTGATAAATAATTGTTAGCAATTCACAGCACAAGTCAGTTTTAATGCTATAATAACTAGCTCTGCACAAATCAGCTAATACAATTTCTCCATCTATTACAATTCTGAGATGACCTAAGCAGAAACGTCTCAAAACCAGGCATTGACAACGTTTAGAACTCGTGATAAATACCTCCTTGTCTCCTCTCCCTCCCTCTTCCTATGCCTCTCACTCTCATATTTGTATTTCTTTCTCTCTTATTACAGTACTATTTAATTTCATTCAGCTAATGGTCAATAGTCTTCTCTGTGTCCTCGTAAGGAGAGAAAAACAGGTGAAACGTCAATCAAAATACCTGTCATTTATAGATTCATTTCAGCAGTGATGCTGTAGAGGATTTTCTTGCCAAACAGGATATCTTCTATGCAACATCACATGTGACGGCTTTCTTTAGTATGTACATCAGAAAAGCAAAGCAGGTGAGTGCTGCTGGCTGGGGTGTTGAAGTGATGTGTTTCAAAAAAAACTTTGTTATTGTCATTGTATTCATTAAAACAGGCGTCACCTTCCACTCCCAGGTGTGATGAATGTTACCATGTGAAATGGCGTCTCACTTCTCGGTTTGCAGCAGCCACGGTCTTGCTAACCGTGGGGCAAGCATGATCCTGTATCCATACAACAGGACAGAATAGTCAACCTCAGCACATTGACTGGCACCCGGCCACCAGAAACGGTTAATCACGCTGTCCAGAGTGCCTGATTGCCTTCTGGGAAACACTGAAAACCCCAGGGAGAAGCAGGCTCATGACCTATCACACCTATGTGGCAGAGACTTTTAAATTAACAATGGCCCTGTTCAAGCATTTTTACAACTCGAGGTAAAATTTATATACATATACGGTGAAATGCATAGGTCTTAGGGGTGTAATTCAGTGAGGTTTACAAACACAAAGACTTCTGTGACTGCCACGCCAACCAAGGGAAGCACATCACCCAGTTCACTGGGGTCTCATGCCCTTTAACCCACGCCCCTATCTCAGAGGTGAGGAGTGTTTTGTTCTCTGTTACCAAAGATAAGTTTTGGCTGTTCTTGAACTTCGGAAAAATGGAATCAAACATCACACATTTTTTTGAGGGGGCCTTCTTTTGTGCAACGTAATCTGTTTGAAGTAAGTAAATGATTTTGTACATATTAGTAGTAATTTGTAATAGCTGAGTTGTGTTCCAACATATAAATACACCACATTTTATTTTCTTATTCTCCTATGATAGGCATTTGAATTTTTTCTAGTTTCCTGATATTATGAATGAAGCTCTTCTAAACATTCTTTATAAGTCTTTTTGTGAGTATGTGTTTTCACTTCTTTTGGGTATTTATTTAGGAGTTGACTCTGGGTGATGAAGTAAGTGCGTGTGGAACTGTATGAGAAACCGCCAGTTCCCACATCCCCAGCGTCAGTGAATGAAGGTCCCAGGTCACTATATTCTCCCAACATGAAGTCCGTCAGTCTATTCTCGTATTAGCCAATCTAGCGATGTGGAACAGCATCTCATTCTGGTTTTGACTGATGATGGCTAATGATACTGATCATCTTTCTCATATACTAATGGTCATTCGTATCTCTTCTTTTTAGAAGTGCCTGTTCAAGGTGTTTTCTACTTTTTAACCGGTGGTTTGTCTTGTTGTTATTGATTTGTAGAAGTTCATTATATATTCTGAGCACATCTCTTGCTAGTTTTATATTTAGCAAATAATTTTATTTTTCATAACTGATTTTTTTTGATGAGCAGAGGTTTTAATTTTTGATGAAATCCATTTTATCAATTTTTCTTGTATGACATGATTTTTGTCCTATTTAAGAAATCTTTGCCTATACCAAGATCACAAAGATATTCTACTACTGGTTTTAGCTTTTATGTATATAGGTCTACGATACCTTGAATTAATTTTTATGTATGAGGAAAGGTAGGAGTTGATGCTCATTATTTTCAATATGTTAATCTATTTTTTATCACCATTTGTTAAAAAGACTTTCCTTTTCTTATTGAATTGCCTTGTACCTAATATGTAAATGTAATTCTATATATGTGAATCTAATTCCATGTATGTGAACCTAATTCTGTATATGTAGATCCAATTCTGTATATGCAGATCCAATTCTGCATATGTGAAGGTACTTCTGTTCTCTGTACTCTATTCCAGTGATCTAGTTATATATCATCACATCAGTAGCATGTTGCTTGATGACTGTAGCTTTATAATAAGGCTTGAAATTAGAGAGTGTGTACTCCAACTTTGTTGTTCTTTTCAAGATTTTTCTGGCTATTTTAGGAACTTTGCATTTCCCTGTGAAGTTTTGAAATAACTTGTCAATTTACACACACAAAAAAACTTTTTAGGATTTTGATGGAGATTGTATTCAATCTACATATCAGTTTGAAGAAAATTGATATCTTAACAATATTAAGTCTTCCAATTCATAAAAAATAATATATCATTCCATTAGTTTAGGTCTCACAATACTTTCTGTATAGGGGTCTTGCATATCTATCTTTTGATTGTCTGGTAAATCAAAATTTAAAACTTAACTTTCCAAATAAAATTGATTTTCAAACATTGATCTTTCACTTCCAACCTTGAAAAATTTATTTATTAGTTCTAGCAGTAGTTTTGTATCTTTCTTAGCATTTCTTACAAAGCTAGTGTACACAGTTTTCTACAATAATCATGCTGTGTGTGAATAAAGAGAGTTTTACTTTTTCTTTTCCAATATTCATGCCTTTTATTAGTTTTTCTTGCTCTTGCACTGGCTAGGACCTCCATGTTGAATTGGAAGTGGCAAAAGCAAACACCCTGGCCTTTTCGTGATCTTGCTGGACACTGTTTCTGAATTACTTCTTTGATCCATTTTATTAGTATGTGGCTTAGTTTCAAAATATTTGAGGTTTTCTAAATATCTTGTTAGTTTTTTCTAATTTAATTCCATTTTAGAGAGAGAACATATCTGTGAGATTTCAATGTGTTGAAATCCATGATGCTTATTTTATGAGCTAACACATGGTCTATCATTTAGAACATTCCATGAGCACTTAACAATATGTATATTCTGTACTTACCCCTTGTAATGTTTCAGAATGTCAATTAAGTCAAGTTATTGGTAGTATTGTTCAAATCTTCAACTTTATTAATGATGTTGCTTACTTATTCTATCAGTTACAAAGAGAGTGGTGTTAATATCCAACTATGTTTGTATATTTGTGTGTTTCTCTATTTAGTTCTGTCATTTTTTTCTCTTCATGCAATTTAAAGCACTGTTGTTGGTGTCATACACAGTTAAAAATTTTATGGACTTCCTCATGGATTGACTTTTAGTGAGCTGTTTCCTTTTCACCTCTGGTAATACTTCTGGTCCTAAAGTCTATTTTATATTGTATTAATTTTTTTGTTGATGCCATTGAGTGGATTCCGATTCCTAGTTACCCTGTGTGCAGCAGAGCAGAGCCCTACCTGGTCTTTCTAATCCAGCCTCTCACCTTCCGGCGCTGTATCTGACAGTGCTCTGCAGCTTATTCATAGGATTATTATGGCCAATTTTTTTGCAAGAGGGTGGCCAGGTCCTTCTTCCCAGTCTGTCTTAGTCTGGAAGCTCCACTGAAACCTGTTCACCACGGGTGACCCTGCTGGTATTTGAAATACTGGTGGCATAGCTTTCAGCATCACAGCGACATGCAGCCAGCACAGTGTGACAACTGACAGATGGGTGGTGTGGCTCCCTGACCAGGAAAAGAACCTGGGCTGTGGCAGTGAGAGTGGCAAATCTCAACCACTAGACCACCAGGGCTGGATTTATTGTATTAATATAGGAACCCTATTTTTCTTATGCTTATTAACTGCATGTTATATCTATTTCCACTATTTTACTTTCAATGTATCTGTGTATTTGTAATTAAGTTTTATTTCTTGTAAAAAAAATTATAGTTGGGTTTTTCAAAGAAATCCGTTCTGACAATCTTTGCCTTTTAATTGAAGAATATAGTCTACTTATATTGAATATAATTTTCCATCTGTTTGGATTTAAGTCTATCTTCTTGCTACTTCTTGTCTAGTTGTCCTTCTGATTTTTTTCTAATTCCTCACTTCCTACCTTCTTTGTTGGTTAATAAAATCTTTTTAGTATTCTGCTTTAATTTCTCTACTGTCTTTTATCTTCATTACCATCTTACATTTACCCTGGAAATTAAAACTTTAACTTATCACAGTATTCTTAGTGGTAAGAACATTTTATTACATTTTGCTATATACTAAATAATTATATGCATTGTGATTTCATTTATCATTCACTCTTTGACTATCACATGTCTATATAGTTCATGAATATCAAAATTCAATGTTATAAATTTTACTTTAAGCAATCAGTTCTCTTAATGGAATTAAACATAAAAAGATAACATTTTATATTCCCCACATATGTACAATTCCCAGTGTTCTTTATTCCTTCCTGTAGATCCAAGGTGCCTCTAGTGTGGTTTCCCTTTGACTTGAATATTTTTCTTTATATTTCTAACAGTGCAGCTTTCTGTGGACTAACACAGCCAGCTTTCATTTAGGTAAAAATTTGACCTTAGTATTTGATGAATTCTTTGATGGTTATAAAATATGACTCCAAAATTATTTTTCATTTCAGTACTTTAAAGCTCTTCTTTCATTGTCTTTCAGTTTCCACCATCAGTAGTAAAAAGTCTGCTATTAATTGCATTATTGTTACTTTCTGTGTAATATGTCTCTTTTTCCTGTGACTGCTTTTATCATTTTCCTCTTTATCTTCACCTTCTATCAGTTTACTATAGTTTTCCTAAATGTGCTTGGTCAGATTTTTATCTTGCTTAGGTTCTGAAGAGGTTCTTGGATCTGCAAATTGATGTTTTCTTTTTTTCTTCACAGGTTTGGGAAATTCACACTATTATTTTCTGCTCTATTGTCTCATCTCCCTTTGGGATTTGAGTTACATGTATGTTAGACTGCTTGATCTGGTCCCCTGGGTCCCTGAAGTTTTCTTAAATTTTTTTCCATCTGTTTTCTGCCTTTTTTCATATTGGTAAATTTCTATTCCTGTCTTAAACTCGGTAATTCTGTCCTCCTCAGGCTTCCTACCTAGTGGATATGTCAGTTCAGACATTGTACTTTTTATATGAGAATTTTCAGTTGGCTTTTTTCATAGTTTCCATTTCTCTGTTGAGTTTCATTATGAGTCTTTTCCTACGAGCCTCTGTACATATCTATATCTATATCTACATATCTATAATAACTTATTTACAAGTTTTTAATGACTAATCCAATCTCTCATCATCTCAGGGGCTTTCTCTATAGACTGCTTTTTTGTTTAGTTTTAGTCACATTCTTGCATATTTGCATGTCTAGTAGTTTTTTTATTATACACTAGACATTATGGTAATACACTGTAGCGAGTCTAGATCTGTGGTTGGCAAGCATTTCTTTAAAGGCCAGATACTAGGTGTTTTAAGTGACGGGCTAGACAGTATCTGCCATAACTACCTAACTCTGCTGTTGTGGGGAAGAAGCAACACAAACTATTTAGACAAATGGACATGGCTTTGTCCCAATACCTTTTATCTTCAAACACAGGTCACATACCTGTGGGCATGATTTGCTCACACCTTCTCTAGAATACACCTTTTTACTGTAAATAGTGTTTGGTTTTATTATGGCAGGCAGTTAGATTACTGGTGAATCTTTTTTGTCCTGTCAATCTTTATTATTTATTTTGATGGCTCTAAATCAGTTTTTAACTTAGTTCTAGGTGTTTTTCTTACACCTAATGTGTGGGCTTTCCAGATCTCTATTGAGTGGTCAGGTTGCTCCACAAGCTCTCTGGGCTGGTTACGACTTCCGGTGTCGCCGTTCAGCAGTCAACCTAACATCAGATGATTACCTCTGTGTCTGTGGAGCCCTATTCTGTGCACACCCAGGCCAGCCTCTGGCCAAGGGCCCTGTTCCGAATCCCCATGAAGACGTCTGTTCTTAACTCCATGCTGCTCCTTCTTTTCCAGTGCTCTGCTTTGAAAATACCAGCCTCTTTGACTGACCTGAACTGTCAGCTCTGAATCTACAGTTCAGCAAGACTTATTCAGCATGGGCTCAACAACCCTGTGCACTGAAACAATAAAGTATCCCCAGACAGAACTCAAGGTGATTGCGGTAATTACCTCAGAGTTCACAGTCTTGAATTGCTATTGTTTAATGCCTGCAAATAGTTGCTGCATATGTTTTTTTTTCCAATTTCACAGGCTTTTTCTTTTGGTGAGATGGCAAATCCAGTACTAGTTATTCTGTCAAGACTGGAAATTCATCCACCTTTCGCCCAAGCACTCTGTTTAGAAAACCTACACTTCTGTGTGTCCCCTTTACTCGCATACTACTACCTCACTCACAACACTTCTGATACCACATGTGCATGGATTTTTCTCGTATCAAGAAATTCTGTGGCACCAGCTGGATGTCCTACAATTTAACTCAATTCTGACATTATCTGTGTGGAGATAGTGTCAGATCCCACAGGTTAAGGGCTCAGTCCTGCAGGACTGCCCACATTTCATATGTCAATCACAAGTCCAGGTTGTTACCTGTGCTTCTGACTGACTGGCTATAGGTTGGAGATTCCAGTGACCTGCTCCTTGGGTTTGATTAATTTGCCAGAGTGGTTCACAGAACTCAGGAAAACTATTTATTTACTGTTTACCAGTCTATTATAAAAAGATACAATAAAGGATACAGGTGAATATCCAGATGGAAGAGATGCACAGGGCAAGATATGTAGGAAGGGGTGCAGAGCTTCCGTGCCCTCTCTGGGTGTGCCACTGTCCCAGCACCTCCACCTGTTCACCAAGCCAGAAGCTCTCTGAATTCATACTTTTGGGACTTTTACGGAGGCTTCCCCGTGTAGGCACGATAGATCATTAACTCCATTTCCAGCCCCTGTCCCTTCTCTGGAGAATGGAGGGTGGGGATGAAAGTTCCAAGCTTCTAACTATTACTTGATCTTTCTGGTTACCTGCTCCCATCCAGGAGCCCACCCAGAGTCACCTCACTAGAACAAAAGACATTCTTATCACCCAGGAAATTCCAAGGGATCGAGGAGCTCTGTGCCAGGAACCAGGGGTAGAGACTGACATATGTATTTTCTACCGTCTCACACACGCTTAAATTTCTGAATAAGACTCTTGTCAGACCTCCTGAGATCAGACTTGGGAAATGTTTCACCAAGTTTACATCATTGGCTATTGGCCACTGAATAATATTTCACCATGACATTCAGAATGTACTCAGGGTGCATTTATATCTGAACTATCATCACCTGAATGTACAACCATTAAATTTGCAACTGTACCAAAATTCATACCGGGAAAGTTTAAAAATTAAAAGATGTTAATATTTTAGGAAAACCATGTAGTTGAATGAACACATTATGAACTATAGATAGTTTTGACCTAATTCTTAAAAAGATTTCTTTACATAATTCCATATTTTTCTATTCTGCAGTATTCCATATAGACTAAAATTAGTTATGCCATGCTATGACACCGTCTATGTGTCTCTACATTGGTAAAGCCCCATTATTGAAATCTATAGTGAAAATAATGTACTTAGGCTAACCATCTTGGTCAAATTTTTCTCATTTCAAGCATAGAATTGAACATGGAAATTAGAAACATGGTTTGGTCCCTTTAATTTGTATATCAGTAATCTGTTCAAGAATGTAATTTCATAGACAAGAACTTGACAGCAGGTGGGAAGACTGGCCTCAATTCCCAGCTGTCTTGTCCTAGTATTCAATCGAATACTCACAACTTTCTTGGGCCTAAGTAAACTGGACGCTTTGTGTTACAGTCCAAGTCTGCCCGAAAGCTAGCTGGAATGCTTGTCCAGAATGCAGATTTCTGTGCCCACCCAGATCTTATGTACCCTGAATGTCCTTGAAATATTCTGAATCCTTGGAAAAAGTTCTCCCTAATATAATATCCATATGTAAAGTCTGTGTTAAATCAACATGTAGTATAACAATGTCCTTTGCCAGCAAAATAATTCTCATAGTCTCTCATGGTTATTAAAACAAAGTCTTCTTCTTGGAAAGTTAACAGATATGGCAAATATGAGGATTTAACCTGCTATTAAAACAACATAATATCCAGAAGCCAACGTTATATACAACATTATTTCATGGAAGGAATTTGTACTCTACCATTAACTTTGAAGAAAATTAGTTAATTTCTTTAGCTTTAATAGACACATAATAAAGATATTTTGAACATAAGTGGAATGGGGAACATTATATGGTTGGAAAAAATGATTTGTGATGTTCATATTTGCCTTTCTCTATATTTACAAAGTATAGAATCTGAAGACTGGCATCATTCTCGATTCAACTTTTATTATATAGATTATTAATTAATTTGTTAGATTATATTTAATGATACTTTTATCACATTATATTTTATGAACACTTTTCCCTGATCCAAGATTTTTTCTGGCTGTTCTCCTATATTCTTGTTGCCATAAGAGAACTTCTATTTCTGGGAGGAAACAGTATCAGGGCAACAATTATAATTCGTTTCTTTCTCATTCCTTACTTCTCAGGGGAAGGAAGAACTAAAACCAGCTCTTAATTTGCTCCGTGTTTGGACTCTTCTGAAGTTCTGCAAACAGCGTCAGAGGCACCTTCACCCAAACTAAGGAGAATATGATAAATGAACTCATTAGGCTCTATTACTCCAGAAGCACGCAGACGACTGTAAATAAACTGCTTTTAAAGAAACCTTGTCAAATTATAGAAGTTGGGGGAGGAGCATTCCCCTATCGAAGAAAGAGGGAGGGTGGCATCCTGTGGAGTGGATTTCCTACAAGGAAAACCTCATGTAACTAACGTGACTCTGTCCCATTCACTTGTAACACGCTTTCCTAGTTAAGCTTCCAAGGCCTTGAACGACAGTCTCTGGGCAAAGCTGCCAGAAATTGATTTATTCTGGAAGATCATTGGAGCTTCTGACCTCTCTGTCAGAGAATTTTAGTTAGCTTTTTGGATATCTGTCTCCTTTTTGCCCTAGAATGAAGGTGAGAAAGAAATGACATAAATATTTGCGTATGTTCCAAGGGGAGCCCTCACTATTTCAATCTTCTTGTTTAGACACTAGGTAATTGTACTTCGTCATTATTCTGGGAATGTAGGACTATAGCTATTTAATATTACAAGCACTTGCAAAAGCAAATATAATGCACAGAAAATTTAGAGTTAGCTTATCTTATAAATGTTACAATAACATGTGGTGGATGTTTTGCTTAGATGTTAAGAAATGTTACTTCAGTCCAAATCCTCACATAAATTACCATTATTAAGGTTGTTGCATTTCTAAAATTAATGCTCAAGTATTCACTAAGTAACAAGTGGAAAATGATCATCAAATGAAATTCTCTCTGTTGTGAGATGTGCTAAATAATCAAAGATTGTCACCTTGGGCGCAGGACCTAGATGGCCTTTTCCATTGGCATGCTATTTTTTTTTCTTTTTTTATAGAGTTTGCAACGGTTGTATAAGTCAGGGACACGTCTGCTTTGTTAAGGAGTTGAAGACTAGTCTAGGCTGTCTTGACTCTGCTGAAGAATATCTCTGTGCACAGCACCTCACGTTTGTATGTGGGGTCTGGCTCTGTGAAGGCCCCTCCTCCTGGGTCTCGGCATGCAGCGGCCCCGTGGGGCGAGGAGCCCTCTCTAGCTGCTTTGCCAGCCCTACACGTTTGCTTCTGTCACACCTCTCCCTGGGTCCTGGCTGTTGTAACAAACCACAGGCGTTATAAACTCTAAATTGGAATTGGATGTTAGATTCAAAAACTCATGATAATTACACAGCTGTTTTAAATTGTGGTTAAGTGGCCAAAAACTGCCTCAAAACCCCACCCACATTCATTACTGTCTAAACGGAAAGGACGTGCACACAGTGATTATGAGGTTTCCTATGAATCCCCCAAGCCGTGAAGCAGAGTTTCCTAATTGTCAGCTGGACCGTGCATGGCTTGTTTAAAATAATTAGAGTGCAGTAGCAGCTTCAGCAGAAAACCTCATTTTTTTTTTAAGTCTCAGTGCAGGTTTTTATATCGGATGCTATCAGCTTCCTGTTCATTTTGACACTATCATTCTGCCAGACTGGAAAACGGGGAAGAGGAAAGAAAAGAATTATCCTTAATGTACACAAATAATGCAGCCCCAAAGTCAGGAGGAGCCAGCCCTGTGTGTGAGACGGATGGAAACAATTCAGTAAACAAATCTAAACTGGCGAAAAAATGTGATTCTGTGTTATTTTTTTCAAGAGGGATAGCTGAAATCTTTCTTAATTACCGCTTATTCCAATGACAGAATTGTAATTTATCATTTAGTTGTAATTTGACATATGTTCACACCTTTGCCATTTCCAATTTCCTCCTTCATTCTAATTGTCTGCTTCACTCGCCTGTCATGCGCTCCTCTTGGGATTAATTCGAGCTGTCTGTCTGCGCCAGGCTACCAGCACACTTGGGGCTGCCGAGAGCGTGACAGTGTCAATGTGCACACAGTTTATCTACGGCATTACCCAGCCATCACCTCCCGCATCCTCTCTTCCCTCACTGCTTACTGTTTATTCCACTTTGCATTTGTGACTTTTCCGTGTTTTATTAGACTCTAATTATGCCCTTGGCTGTCAGCTGTAAAGAGGGAGAATGTTACATTAATTACAGTGGAGGGGGAGGTGCCTGGGATTGTAATAAGTGAACCAGTAGATGTCTCTCTCTGTCTCTAAGATCCATGCATGATTTAAACACTCTTCTTGTGCCACTTTGGTTTGAATTCTTGATAGATGCCTATACTCGAACATAAACATGCAGACATTCAAGCTAATGTAGCTTTAAAAGCAAAACCAATTTTTCCCCATCTCATCTAGGAATAGGTAAATTGGCTTTAGTAGGACAGGGGCCTCAGCTTTCAAACAACCATGGGTTCTCAAAGGTCGATGGTTTAATCCGTGGATGGTGTCACAACAAGCATAATGAGGCGTGGTGATGGTGGGAGCATGTCCAGTGAGTACTGCTAGAGTTCAACTGTATAGAGTAGACGTTTTGGTCCATTGGAAGCTGTTAGTTTTTCCTTCCTAAGGCCATCTCAGCCCATTAAAATCCAGTAATAATTTTTGCATTTGACATCTTTTTTTTTTTTTGCCTTATTCAGAAAAGATTCTTCCTGTTGCTTCTAACCTACTTAAACCATAATAATACAACTTTTCTGTTCTCTTGTGGGATAGACTTTCATCGCAGCTAAAACTTCCTGGTAATACGAAGCGGAGGACATATATTCTCCCCCCACCCATTTAGTCCATTAGGATGGGCGGTAATTCCTTGAATTAGTCCATTATTCCCCCATTGGCCTGAAAGAGTAAATGTGACTCCTTTGAATATCTACTTATCCATGGAGATGGATGTGTATTTTGTTTTCTCCTCCTAGAATTTCCTCAGACACGCTTCAGGTAATTGCGGGGCTGGGGTATTCAGCAGGTTAGATTGCTTTTCTTTTATACTCCCAGCAATTAAAGTTCTGCTAATTATAGTTTTTTAGCTTCAGATCCATAGCTTTCATTCTGTATACTGTAAATACTGTATAATATAACTGTATGGTCATTATTTCACATGTTCTCAGCTTATGAAATAGCTGTGTTTCTGCAAATACGCACATTAAATCACATTGCTAAGTTAGAGTTTTTATGAAAAAAATAGTAAGGCAGGGGTGAAGAAAGTAACAGTTTGTAAAATGCAATATCTGAGGACAAAAGTTGTGAAATATTGTCCAGACTTCTTAAAAAAGTTTCAAAGAACAGACCATAAATTTCTGGTATTTACCTGAACTACCTTAACTATACACATTATATACTAAAACAAACATCTAAGAACATTAGTATCTCGTATTTTTTTTAAAGCAACTTTTTGATGCTTCATTTCTATTCTCCCATCCTCATTCTAAGGTGAATCAATTCTAAATTATCAAAGCCTAAATTGAGTTTTTTAAATGTAATGCAAATAGAATATAGCCAATTATACCAAAAATTTAGCAACCAGAATTTTCTAGTATTTAATGTTTTTAGCTGAATATACTTAAGAAGTAAAAGTTAAAGAATGAGGGGATAAGTATGAGATGAAGAAAAAAGACAGTAGGCAAGGAATGACTTAGAGCACAGTGCAATTTAAGGCAAGAAATCATCAAATTAGCTAAAATGCAATAGTAAACTGAACAAATAATACTGTATAATATTTGAAATCTGCTTTGGAGAATTCTTTCGCACCACATGCACCCTCTTCAGTCGCTAGGTATACTTGATTCTATTTTATGAAAATAGTGAGACCTTGACTGTTGCACACCTGTGTCCCTGCAGCACATTCTAGCTGGCTTCTCTTCACGTGTGGACCCTCCTGTGCATGTTGTTTGTGACACCCTGATGAATCTAGCTCAAATATTCTTTTTGTTTATTGGTCCCTGCTTTAACTCCTTTGCTGGCTTCCAAGGTCATCTATAATTCAATCTTGTTCTAAATATGCACACCTATTTCCTCGACTCCATCATAAGAACATGCCCCTCTATCTCATTATTGATAGATTGATTGGTTCATTCATTTATTCACGTTTGTTCAACAGGTGATAATATTGTGTATAAAGCAGTGAACAGGACAGAAACAGTTTCAGCTCTGAGGTGACCAGCTTGTTCTTTGCACTGATGCCCAAACAAGGATTATTTCTGCTTCTGTGCTCCTGCTCATATTATAATTTTTTCCCCTTTCCAGGTCTTCCTACCAGCTCTGCAAATCCTACCTATCGATGAAGATACAGATCAATTCTAATCTTCCTACTGAAGTCTTTCTAATTCACACTATGCCAGAAAATTCAATTTTTAATTGCATATTATTTTATATATTTTTAAGTGTTTCTAGTTTTTCCAACTTCACTGAATCAAAGCCCATTTCTTTTTATCCTCCAATGACTAAAGCAGTGTTTCTCAAGTAATATTGTGCTTCCCAATCATTTGTAGAGCTCGTTAATGATCCACATGTTCCAAATTGCTCTTCCTTAGGGGTGAGCATTTCTGGATGCGTTTGTTTAAAAACCATCACAGGAGAATCTGCTCTGCTCTCCTGGTTCAAAGTCACTACCTCAACCAATGTTAGACACAGTGCACATTGATTAACAGATGAACTGACTGATCTGGGCACGAACTATATTACCTCACTTTCCCTACATGTCCCTAAGCAAGTTAAATCACATTGCTGGTGCCTCTGTTTACACATTTGCTATGTCAATATGGTAAAGGATGCTGGAATATTTGTATTGTGATATTGGTAACATTCATGCAACGTCCTATTTCATTGCACTTTATTTTTATTTAAATTTTTGGATAAAATTGATAATAGATAACTTTAAAATTATATTCAATGATGAGAGGAAGATTACAAACAAATTTACTAATTCTTTATTTTACTTTATATAAAAGACATTTTCATGATAGCTTATGCAATTAAAGAGTAAAGTAAAACATCACATAGCTGGGAAATAAGTATCCCAGTTATAAAAATGTCTTTATTAAATAAAAGTATCAAGATATGTCACGGAAAACGCGAGGTGGAGGAGAGAGTCGTGTCTTCACGTCTCGCGGCTGAGAGGCTTCCTGGTGGAACGTGTGGACGTTGAAGTAATCTGGGCCGCTCTGAGAAGTGAAGTTGCAGGCGTTTGAAATTATGGCCAAGTGCCCAGCAGGCAATCCAGTAACCCATTAAGAAGGTCCGTGGCCAAGGTGCCTGCTTGTGTGGATGGGCGTGACTGTGGGGAGGGACCTGTAATGCACATCAACCTAAAAGACTGTAGTGGGAGGAGGTCTGAGAACTACAAGACCTGAACACAAACAGGGCTCCAGGGTCCTGCTGGTGTCAAAGCATGAACAAAAATACCCTGAAATGTATTCTGGTCACTAACCTCAGTGTTTTCAGGACATAGAGAGAATATGGTCTTGTAAATCTCCTTTTTCCCGTCAGTGTTTAGTGGGCAAAGGAGATTACATGGACATACAAAGAGGAAAGACAAAAATTCTCTTAGTTATGCCATGTTAGTTTGCTGCAGATCAACACTCTCAACCAAAAGAAAAAGCATAAAATTTGAAAAACAAAATCTGTTTGAAGCCATCATTAGTCAGAAGTTGAGAGAGAATGATCCTAGAGAGAAGGAAAATGAGCTGAGGTAGTTCTCATGATTTTAGAAAAAAAAAAAAAAAACTGAGCAAATTTATCAGCATCAGATACCACTCCCTCCTTCCCAGCAACATGCACACAAAGCTGAAAAAAGTTATTTAGGCAAAAAGAAAGTTTCCCAATACAGAAGCATGGAATCTATAAAGGAATGTAGAGAAGAGGTATGAAGTGAAATACTGTGATTAAACCTGAATTTTGGATGTGTGAAAGTAATATCTTATGGAGAAGACGTATATAGAATTAATATACGTGACAATAAACAATGCAGGAGGCAGATCAAGAGAGGTCGAAGATTGTCTAGGAAGTGACAAAGAACTGATTTATATACAACCTCATAAGTCTCAGGGATGCATGCTATAACTTCCAGCAAAATCATTTGAAGAATCGTAAAAGAATGTATAGTGCAAAAACTGAATGATAAAAAAATGCTTAATCAGTCAAATAAAGGGAAAAAGCAAAAAAAAAAAGGAATATATATAACAAGAGGGACAAAGAGAAAACAAATAAGATGGTAGATTTAAACCCCAATATATCAGATAAAACAATCAATATGAATTTAATTAATACTTTAAAAAATGCTTGGAAAATTACACTCTGCAGGCTGAAACCGGCTTGCTGCCTTTTTTTTTTTTTTTTTTGGTAGATAAAGTTTTATGGGAAAACAGTCACTTATAATTTATTTATGTTTTGTCTATTGCTGCTTTTGTAGCATAGTGACATAGCTGAGTAACTGTGACACACTGGACGTGGCCCACAAAGCCTAAAATATTGACTCTCAGAACTTGTACAGAAACAGTTTCTCAACTCCCGCTCTAAAAGACAGATTATCAAAGTAGATTTAGGGAAAGAAAAAGAATCATAGCATTTAAAAGTACTATAAGTAAACAAGCAGACAAGTAAAGAAAATATAAATATATTGTGTTATATAGATATAAATATACAGTAAGATTGACAGCAAAAAGATGGAAAAAAGACCTGCCATACAAGCACCAACCGGAAGACAGCCAGTGCAGGCACACAGACGTCAGACAAAACAGGCCTCAAGGGAAGAAGCATTACTTGAGTTAATACAGGGATATTTCATAATGAAGAAGGAAAACCTCAAAAAGGAAATAATAATTATAAATTTTTGTGACCTAATAGTATAACTTAATATGTATAAAGCCCAAAGTGACAGAACTAAAGCGGAAACTTTCTAAATACTCATTTTAGCACTTCAATCGTTAATTGACAGAACAAACATTTCTATCAGTAAATAAGGAAGAATTGAACCACACAACTACAGGCCACCTAATTGATGTTTGCCGTCTATCTATCTATCTATCTATATCTATCTATCTATCTATCTATCTATCTATCTATCTATCTATCTATCTCTCTCTCTATCTCTCTATCTATCCATCCATCCATCTGTCTGTCTATCCATCTATCCATCTGTCTATGTATCTATGTATCTATCTATCCATCGATCTATCTACTTGTAATAAAGAAAGTCTCAACAAATATCAAAGAATGGAAATCATGCTGAATGGGTTCTTTCCATAGTAGAATTAATCCAAAAATCAATAACAAACAGATAATAATACTATCACCAAATACTTTAAAATTAAACAACAAACTTGCATATAACCTAGGGCTCAAAGAAGAAATCGAGGGGCCAGCCCAGTGGCATAGTAGTTAAGTTTGCACACTCTGCTTTGGCCACCCAGAGTTCACAGGTTTGAATCCCAGGCATGGACATATGTAGTGCTTATCAAGCCATGCTGTGGTAGGCGTCCCACATATAAAAAATGTAGAGGAAGCTGGGCACAGATGTTAGCCCAGTTTCAATCTTTCTCAGCAAAAAGAGAAGGATTGGCAAAAGATGTTAGCTCAGGGCTAATCTTCCTCACCAAAAAAAGAAAATATGAAGAAATCAAAATGTAAGTTAGAAAACAGTTTGAGCTGCAGCTAAAAACATATTAAGTAAAAATATATTGCATCTACTTTGCTATAATAATAAAGAGATTATATTATAAATGAAAAAGACTAAAATCATTCATCTCAAGAAGTTAGAAAACAGCAGTAGATTAAACACAAAGGTAGTAGAAAGGAGGAAACAATGACAACATAGTGAAAATTAATACAAAAGAAAAAATATAGAGAAAATGAGCAAAGTCTAAATTGGCTCTATGAAAATTTGAATAGAACTGATAAACTTGTTTAGCCTAACCAAGAAGATGGAGTGAGACCAAATTTGCCTGTCAGAAGTAAAAAAAAGACACCACTAACACTTTAACTATAGATATTACACCACTAAGACTCTGACTGTAGATATAGCACCACTAAGGCTCTGACTGTAGACATCACACCACTAGGACTCCGACTGTAGGTATTGCACCAATAATTCTCTGACTGTAGATATCATACCATTAAGTCTCTAACTGGAGATATCCCTAAGACTCTAACTCTAGATGTTACACCGCTAAGACTCTAACTGTAGATATCTTACCTCTAAGATTCAAACAGTAGATGTTGCACCACTAAGATTCTAACTGTAGATAATACACCACTAAAACTCTAACTGTAAATAGTATACCACTAAGAGTCTAACTGTGGATATTACAGCACTAAAATTCTAACTATAGATATTATACCAGTAAGACTCTAATTATAGATATTAAAATGATAAGAGCAAGTTGAAAAGAACTTCATTCTAAAGAAACAGAAAATTTACATGAAATTTACAAAGTTTCTCCCCTAAAAAAACACTGACAATATTCCAAAACAAGAAGAAATTTAAAAATTAAAGAAATGATCCTATGTCTGTTAAAATAATTGGATCTCCAAATAGGAACTTCTTCCAAGAAATCTACAGACTGTGTTTGGTTCAATAGTGAATTCTGCAAATCATTTAGAAGTAACATAATCGTATATGAACTATTCTAGAGAAGATCAAAGAGGAGACAACATCCAATTTCTTTTATAGGTCAGCATTTTTTCACAAGAATGGGAAAAGATGCACCAATCTCTCTTAAGTTCTTAAAGAACAAAGCAAACAAAATCCAGTGACCTATAGGAAAAAAAAAATACATCATGACCACGTTGGATTTATTGTATGAATGCAGAGTTGGGTAGATAATTGTTAACCAATTAATGTAATGCATCCATTAACAGAATAAAGGAGAAAAATCACATGATTTTCTCATAAAATGCAGAAAAAGGCAGCTGTCAGAAAAACTATTAGTGAACTAGAAATAGAAGAAATTCTTTTTTAGATAAAGGGTACCTACGAAAAATATTTATGGTAAGATTTCCATCTGAAATCGAGAATAGGATAAACATGCCCGCTATCACCACTTATATTTAAATATGTATTCAAAATTGTAGTCAGTGAAACACATCATGAAAAACAATGATATAAGAATTCAAAAGGAAGAAATAAAAATGTCTTTTCCAGATTATATTGTATGCACATAGAAAATCCCAAAGAATCTATGGAGAAACTGTTGTAATTAATATTTAGATTTAAGATAGTCTTTGGATGTAAATCGGTAAACAAAATCAATTGTATTTCTGTATACCAACCACAAACACTTATAAAGTGAAAATTAAAAAATTGTTATTGTTTGCAATAGCATCAAAAACCATTGAATACCTAATAATAAATCTCACAGAAGTGCCACAAAATCTTTATACAGAAAACTGCAAAATATTTTTGAGACATTAAAGAAAGCCTAAATCTGAGGAAGGGAATATTGTGTTCATGAATAAAGATGTGAATTTTCCCCAAATTGATTCATAGAGTCAATGCAATGCAGTGAAAATTCCAGAAGTTTTATTTTGTAGAAATTGACAAGATTCTAAAATTCATAAGGAAGTGCAAACAGCCAAGAATAGCCAACACATGCTTGGAGTAGAACAAAGTTTTAAGGTACACTATGAGCTTGTAAGAACTGTTATTAAGCCACAGTAAGTAAGAGAGTGTGGGGTATGGGTGGAAATATGGATAAATAGGCCACTGACATAGACGAGAAAGTCCAGAAATAGACCAAAACATACAAAGCATTTGACTCATAACAAGGTTATACTTTCGAGAAGTAGAAAAAGATTGTCTATTCAATGAACGGTGCTGGCTCATTTGGACATCCTTTTGGGAAAACAGTAAATTTTAACCCTCTCTCACACCATGAACAAAACCCAACTCCAGGTGGATTACATTATTATCATTATTATTATGAATTATTAGCATTAAATTATATTTTTACATAAAGATAAGGCATAAAGCTCTTAGAAAATGACATATGGAACGTATGTATGACTTGGTTGTAGGTGACTATTTCTTAAACATGAAGCAATTATTCCTAGCCATAAAGGAAAGGATTGATAATTTAGGTATATTAAAATTAAGGCATTGTATTTATTAAAAGTTACTATTAAGAGAGTGAAAAAGAAGCCACAGCCTGGGAGAATATATTTGCAGCATATATAATTGGCAAATTATGTATGTGCAGAATATACAAGAACTCTTAAAAACCAATAAGAAAAAAAAATCCCCAGATAACCAGATACAAAAATTTGCAAAAAATATATTAAAAAGTATTCACAGAGGGGGCCGCCCGGTGGCGCAGCGGTTTTGTTAGCGCTTGGCAGCCCGGGGTTCTCGAGTTCGGATCCCGGGCGCCCACCGACGCACTGCCTGTCAGCCATGCCGTGGCGGCGTCCCATATAAAGTAGAGGAAGATGGGCACAGATGTTAGCCCAGGGCCAGTCTTCCTCGGCAAAAAGGGGAGGAGTGGCAACAGATGTTAGCTCAGGGCTGGTCCTCCCCACAAAAAACAAACAAACAAACAAACAAAAAAAAGTATTCACAGAAATGCAGATTAAATCACGATTAGATACTATTGCACACATACAAGAATGGCTAAGATGAGTTAGACTAACACCACCATATTTTGGCAAAGATGTAGCAAAATTGGGACTCTCATATCCTGTGGCTGGGGGGTTAATTTGTAGCACTGCCTGGAACACTGTGCAGTGGTGTCTACCAGTCTGAGTACTCACATATACTCCGACTCAGCATTTCCATTCCTAGGTGTATACCTACCAGAAATGCACGTGTCTGTGTCCCAGAGCCCATACACAAAAATGTTTATAAATGTCATTATGGGTAAAAGTCAAAAAGTGGGGAAAAATGAATGACCACCAAAAATAAAATAGATAAATAAATTATGCTATTTTCACAAAATAGACTACTGTACAGCTATGAAAATAAATGAAATATTGCTACACCAGTAATGTAGACGAATCTCAGCTATTATTGTGAGTGAAGAAATGCCAGATGCAAAGTAATATGTGCTATATAATTCCATTATATAAATTTTCACAACAGGCAACACTATTTACAACAAACATTAAGGTTAAAGACCAACCAGTGGTGTGAGGCATGAGGGTAGTAATCGCCTCCAGATGGGCAGTGTGGTTGAGACAGGAAGGGGCACATTGGAGCCACTGAGATGCTGCAGCATTTTATTCCTTGACTTGTTGTGTTTCTCTAGTTTGTCCACTTTGTGAGGAGTCTCCAGTCTGTGAAGTCACCAACTTTATCTTCTTTAGCCCATGCTGTGGGCTGATTTGTGTTCCCCTCCATTCATATGTTGAAGCCCTAACCCTCATGTGATGGTATTAGGAGATGGGGCCTTTGGGATGTAATTAGGTTAGATGAGGTCATGAGACTGGGGCCCTAGTCCAATGGGATCACTGTCTTACAGGAAGAGACAGCAGGGAGCTTGCTCTCTCTCTGTCTGAGCACAGAGGAAAGGCCATGTGAAGACGTAGCCAAGGGTGGCCATCTGCAAGCCAGGTAGAGAGCCCTCACCAAGAACCAAATTAGCTGGCACTTTGACCTTGGACTTCCAGCCTCCAGAACTGTGAGAAATACATTTCTGTTGTTTAAGTCCCCAGTATGTGGTATTTTGTTATGGCAGCCTGAGCAGACTAAGCAGCCCAGAAGCTCAGGAGGGTATAAACACTGTTTCTGAATCTTGTATCTCCTGCAGGTAGCATTGTGCCTTCTAAAAGGGGCTTGCAAGAGACATTTAAATACTTCCTTTCAACATGCCCTTTCAGTGAAAGTAAAAATCCCACATCCTTTCTTTAGTTTGTCTTAAAAAATGAAACATCCCCTGATCTACCATATATAAAACTTACAATAAGTAGTATTGAATATGCTTTTCAAATATACCCGCTGGCAGGCTCATACACCCCCCTTTCTGTTGTTCCCACTCTCGGCTCTTTTGATTTCTTGTATCACTGGTTTACAGTCCCACATAGGACAATCCACCTCACCTTGCAAATTAGTGTTGCAGCTTGGGTAGATCCATCAGGATTTAAGTCAGAATTGAAAAGTGTGCTCCTAGTGCTGTATAGCGCACGTTATTCTGTGGACCAAAGATATTATCTGGGCTCCGTTATGTAATACAGGTGGCGTATAAAGACATTAGTGTATATGATCATGAATTATTGAAAAATTCAATCTGACATTTTCTGAAGCATTCTATAGCCTATAATATATAATAATCTGTATGGTTTGGTTTTAACTCAATAGTGGGTATGAAGTATTGCAAATCTTTTTAATATACATCTTTTATTCACTGACTTTTTCTTTTTTAGATTTTTATTCCCTTCTAAGCCTTTCTCAATTACTTGTTTTCAGCCATTTTTGAACAGTGCTGCTCAAAAATGTGTACTCAGATATGGGCTATATTTATCTCTCATTTTAATTCTTTCAAATACTACTCACCCATTCCCCAAAAATAGAAAAAAAGGGGAACTACTGAAAGTGAGATATCAGTTCTGTGTGAACAAGCATCTTGAAATACAAAGACATCAAAGAGTAATGATGTAGTGCTTTCCAAAGAGCTTCACCTACTTTATCTCCTTGTAACTGCATATATAGTTTATTAGTATATTTTTTTGATGTGGCATATAAAAATAAAATCTTTCCATTACCTATTCTTTTCTTAATTTACTTTTTTATTTAATACATTGACATGTAACATTGTGTAAGCTTAAGGTGTACAGTGTGTTACCCTGAAACATTTGTATATTGTCACATGATTGCCAATGCAGCAATAATCACACTATGTCCTTATAGAACAATATTGTCGTCCATGTTCAGTATACTGTGCATTAGATCTCTGTGGCTCATTTACTACTCTTTGCAAGTTTGTGCCTTTAAATACATCACCCTTATCACCCCCCATCTCCTGATAACCACCATGCTACTGTCTATCTTTTACAGGTTTAACTTTTTTAGATTCCACACATCCGTGATATCATGCAGTACTTGTCTTTGCCTGACATCTCACTTAGCACAATGTGCTCAAGGTCCATCCATATTGTCACAAATGGCAGGAAATCCTCCTTTCTCATGGCGGAATAATATTCCACTGTGTAAATTTACCACATCTTTTTTATCCATTCATCTGTTGATGGCATTTGGGTTGTTTCCACATATTGGCTATTGTGAATAATGCTGCGATGAACATGGAAGTGCATATATCTCGTCAAAATCCTGTTTTCACTTCCTTTGGGTATATACCCAAAACTGGGATTGCTGGATTGTATAGTAGATCTATTTTTAATTTTTTGAGGAACTTCCATATTGTTTTCCATAGTGCTTGGATCAATCTACATTCCCACCAGCAGTGTATAAGGGTCCCCTTTTGCCACATGATGATAGCCATTCTAATAGGCCGGAAGTGATGTCTCATTTCGGTTTTGATTTGTATTTCGCTGATAATTAGTGATATTGAACAAGGGAGCCAAGAACACCCAATGGGAAATGGACAGTCTCTTCAACAAATGGTTCTGGGAAAACTGGAGAAACACAAGGAGAACAGTGAAATTGGGTTCCTATCTCACACCACTCACAAAAATTAACTGGAAGAGGATCAAAGACTTAACCATAAGACTCGATAGCATAAAACTCCTAGAAGAACATATAGGGAAGAAGTGCATCGATATTGGTCTTGACAGTGAGTTTTGAACATGATGCCGAAAGCACAGACAACAGAAGAAAAAATAAACAAATGGGACTATGCCAAAGTCAAGAGCTTCTGCACAGCAAGAGAAACAATTAACAAAATGAAAAGACAACCTATTGGAATTGGAGAATTGGAGAGAATTTTGGCAAACCATACATTGGGTAAGGGGTTAATATCCAAAATATATAAAGGACTCAGTCTACTCAATAACAACACAAAAAAACCCAATCTGATTAAAAAATGGGCAGAAGTACTAAATAGGCATTTTCCCAAAGAAGACATCAAAATGGCCAACAGGCATTTACCTGTTCTTTAAAATACCCATGTTTCATTCTGTTTTTACATTACTAGTCTGAACGCTTCTGCATCTTGGTCAGTTATCTGCTATTTGTCCCTCAAATATTACACTTCAAAACCAGAGCAAAGGAGTAATTGTAAAAAAGTGTGCCCTTCTTCTGAGTTATTTCATACTTAACTTTGAGTCTTGATTGCACATTTTGTCCTTTCTGACATTTTTTTCATAATAGTGCTAATCCTATTTCTAAAATAATCACAGTGTGTCTATTCTAAACAGCCGTAATTGATTACTACCTTATTGATCGCAGCCAATTCTTTATCCTCTGTTGCCAACCAGTTTAAAATTCTTTCCTTATATTCAACCATCTTAAACCATAGATTTCCAATATCTTTTATATCTTGATCCTCCAAACCTCTGACCAGTGAGCAGCAACCTCGTGTGAGGTGCTCTCCTTTTTTCCCACACTTCGACCTTCGACAAGATTTTAGCCTGAAAGTCATACCTCCCCTGAGCAGCACTGACAATCCCTCTACAAGACTGAATCTCCTGCACAATGATTTCAGTTGCTACCTTTAAATTGTTTAGGCTTACTCTTCCATAAAACAATAAAAAAAAAAAAACCTCCTCAAAGATATTGTATGTCCAGTTAGCAGTGGGCAAACATAGTGAACGCATATAAGACAAAGGACTAAAGCTGCTTTATGGCACTGTGTGTTTCTAAGAAAATTCCAAAAATTTTCTTTGCTCAACCATCATTAACAAACATGCATTGAGATCTGGATAAGGATGTTGACTGGTAAGCACATTACAGTCCCTCTTTACAAGTATAGCATACAGTTTATTCCTAAAACATGTACATAATGTGTAGGAGCGGATTTCTTCACTCCCATTATATTTTCTTTATTTCTTATTCACTGTAAACCAGTTATTTTTACTGATTTTGAATATTGACTTTTTGCATTTATTTTGTTCTCAAGAATTCTTATCTTCTGACATCACTGTGATTATGCTCTTGTAGTCATGGAGAGTGGACTTGGCATCAATATTTTAAAATTAATTTCTTTAACTTATTATTTACCACACTGTGATAAGTTGGGCCTCGTTTCCTGTTAGGAAATCTGTTATTTAACCAGATAAGACAGGAGGGGGCTTCGTGGACTTTTTACCGTTTTCCACATCAGACCTCGTACAGAGGGCAGAACGGCCTCAGGAAGTCCAGGACGAGGAGTCTGGTTAGACCCGAGGGCAGTGTGGACAAGGGAGGGGTCAGTGGTGTAGACTGGGCATGGGGCCCACAGGTCTGGGTAGAGACACTGCACCCGGAGTCTAGGCTGTCACAGCCGGGTTTCCCAGGTTGTGAGCTGGGAGCTGGGGGCAATGATCCGTGACTGAAGCACAAAAATATGTTAGTTTAAAAAAACCTGATGTAACTGCAATGTTCCTGCCTTCGGGACCGTTCACGACCAGGGGTTCAAGTAACGCCTTGGTCCTTCATCCCCATCTACTTGGCGGTGAGAAGTTCCAGCCTCCAAGAACTGCCTCGGAAGAGGGAGCAGCTCCTCAGAGGGTTCGGAGCACACATCCTGGTGAGGACATGGCCCAGCCTGAGTCCGGGTCTGTTTCTGAAACAACAGCACTGCATGTGGTGTCGGCGTCTCCCGACCCGCATGGACAACTTCCTCCCCCAGGAGCCAGCGGCTGGGCTAGCGGGAGAGCGAAGGGGCGCTGGGCAGGGAAGGGACAGGTGACTATTACCAAACAAGCCGGAGGACGTGGGAGCCACGCCTATGACACACGTAACTCCTGGTGGGGACGGAGACCCACCATGGAGCACTGGCTCCGAAGGGCCAGAGCCTAGGCCGGAGGGAGGGCCTGGTTCACGTCTCCAGAGCCTGGGGCCGGAGGGCGTGGCTGTCAGGCTCGGAGCCTGGCAGAGGCCTGTGGCAGGTGGGAGACCAGCGTGACCACCCACGGTTGTGGGTGAGGAGCCAGTGTCGGTGGAGGCCTGGGCCCCGGAGCGCCCCCTCGTCACCCTGAGCTACATTCACAGCTGAAACGGCAGGTGGGATTACTCACAGGCCAAGCAGGTCGAGGTGCCTTCCTAGAAGGAGGGCCAGAGTCACAGACCTCCTGATCACCTGTTCCCCTTTCGAGTTATTCAGTCACTGCCAGGGAATCAGGTGGACCTGTCAGATAAGCAAAGATTGTACTATTGCTCAAAGTAAGTGTCAGTTTTCTTCTCTTTCTTTTTTTCCAAGCTGATGATTGACATACAGAAATCTGTTCTGTAAAAGTCCTATGTCCCCACCTAGTTAAGAAACCTATAACCTTGCATCAACTTTTAAACATGATTTTACACCTTGTTTATTCAACACTTTCTCTTGTTCCTGTTTTTCTAGGCAACACCAATTAATGCGGCTCTGCTGACCACCGGTTAGCACCCTTAGCCAAGCGGCTGGAGCTCTCTCAGCAGCAGCATCCTCACCTGCGAGGTGGAAGGGCGCCTGTGGCCGTCTCACAGAGCTGCCTCGGGGATTAAAGAAGTGCATCAGTGCAGAGCTCGGCTCTTAGTAAACACTCTTCCGATTTCTACATACAGAAGAGTGACAGAGTAACCCGTGACCTGTACATCTTCACGCGGTGGCTGACACAGCGCCTGAAGTACCACATGTTGAACTGGAGTTGCGTGAAGACAGTCTCTGCTGAGCGCCACATTCTGACAGACCGATGGATCGGTGGCTCCCGCGTTGTCCATTTCCATGAGTTCACACGGGGGAAGCCCGATCCTCTGGGGCAGGGTCTCGGAGGAAGAGAAGACAGGAGACTGAAGGACCTGGTCTGACAGGATGGCGACCTTTCTCAGCTGGGCCCTGTGTCCCGGGCCTAGGTCTGTGGAAGAAGGGGAAATAGTTCAGGTGGAATTTCTTCCTGAGGGGCTTTAGGAGACTCGTGCACAGACAATGCCACTTCCGGGGCCCAGATGACAAAGGTGCAACACAGGCTCGGAGACACGAGCTTTCTGCTGATTTTCCCATGATGCGCCCTCTGGCTGGAGACTGAAGGGCACCATCCCTGTGAAGATGCGGCCGCTTGCCGGCATTCGGAAACGGCATTCAAGGGCTGTGCTCTCAAAGTGGGGTCCACATTTGGTCCTAATCCATAAACTGTTGGTACAGAGACTGAGACTAAGCATTCAGAAACTTTGGTAGCAATTTGACGTTGTTGTGATGTTCAAGAATAAGCTATTTTGGGGCCAGCCCTGGTGGCCTCGCGGTTAAGTTCAGCCACGTGCTCCATTTTTGCAGCCCAGGTTCGGATCCCAGGTGCAGACCTACACCAGTCGTCAGCAGCCATGCTGTGACAGTGACCCACATACAAAATAGAGGAAGATTGGCACAAATGTTAGCTCAGGGCAGATCTTCCTCAGCAAAGAAAAAGAATATGCTATTTTTACTGTATCTTACAAATGTATTGGTTTTGTGTTGGATTCGGGGAGAAACCATTCCTTCTGCACTGGTGGTTTGAGGAGCACTGCTCTGGGGAATGTTCTGTGAATTACTGGAGACCACTGTCAGCTCTGCAGGGGGCAAGTCATCTCCCTTAAGTGGGCCTCTGGTGGTAAGTATCAGTGAAAAACTGAAAAGGGAAACTTGAATGAATTTATCCCTGAGCACATGTGTGCTAACACAGCAGTTCTGATGACCTACTATGTGCAAACATTAAGGCTTCACTGCATATGCTCCCAGAAAGAACTGCAAGAGGCTGTGACCTGGGGACTGAGGTCCTGCAACAGGAGGTGGAGCAATGAGTCGATAAAATCCAGGTTACTGATATTGCTGTTGGATCATTTCTCCCTGCCCAGGAAATTTTCGGTTAATAGCATATTATTTTCTACATATGTCTATGTATAATAAAATATATTATAAGTAACAGTTGAAATGATTGTTCAGGAGAAATGGAAAACAACAACAAAACAAGAGAGCTGCTTGGCATCCCAATAAGTGACAGAGCAGGGTAATTAACCTAGCCCCCAGCAGGTCCACAGGCGAGTGGGACCAGGAGGAACCAGGTGGGGCCGTGGAGGAAGGACGTCAGGAGAGGGCTCTGGTTACATTTATCTGAGGATACAAACCAGAGCTGAGAAAAGAAACCAGAAACCAGAAATAATTTATTGCTTTTTTGTCAATTAACTCTGTCCAAGCACAGGGAAGTGGATTGCAACGTGAGGGACGTTTGAGGTTTTCACAAGCTGGAGAGAAAACTGTGAGTGAGAAGTAGGCAGAACTCAGGAACGTAGATCCTGGTATCCAGAATATGCGAACTGTAAACACTGAGACAAATCCTGTTCCCATACAAGATGGCAATTTCACAGGAGTATCAAGTGCTTTTGAAGTAGAGAAAGAGAAGAAATGAACTCTAACTTGGTGGAATGCAAGAGGTTCATTGATGATAAATGACATGAGCCCTGAGGATTTAAAAAAGGATTTTCAATAGACTGAGTTGAGTTGGTGGGAGAATTCCCCACTTTACTGACCTTGTGACCTTGAGAGAGTGACACCAACGCTCTGCCACAGTTTCCCCATGTCTAGGAGACGGCTACAGTAGCAGTGACACCACAGGTTTAGTGACGGAAAAATGAGTACACAGTGAGAAAGTGAAAATCACGTGTTCTTAGCAAGGTCAGCCATGTTTGCAGGGAGCTCTGATGAGGTCAAGGAAAGAGAATGTCTCAACAGGACACACACGGCCACACTCACCTGCATCCTTTCCTTCTGAGCGACTGCTGCTTCCCACCAAGACAGTCCAGCTCTGCTTCGTTCTCCCTCCTGAGAAAGATTATCTAGATATCCAACTGCTAGACTGGTCCTCACAATTCCAGCCCTTCCTGAGCATCGACCAGCACAACGCAGCCGTGCAGACCCCTCCTGACTCTCCTCGCCGAGACTCACCCAGGCTCTCTGTGGCGTGCGTCTTTCCCTTGCTGCAGAAAGCTCAATAGACCTAACTTCTACTTTTTGACTACTGGGGTGTGTCAGGTGGCCTTCAGTGGTATTTGACAACAGAAATAGTTCACAGCAGAGGAAGCAAGGAATAGAAACACCACATGCTGTGATGTAGGAAGGCCAAGGACTCTCCTTCGTGGTACAAATGAGAAGACTAACATGGAGTTAGTAATCACTTTCTTCAGGAAACAGAACACCACAGTGAGTGGTAAACTTGAGGATAACCACTGAAGGTGTTTAACATTATTTTAAAGAGTTTTTGCCAAGAAACTCAGTTTGAGGAGGATAATGGAAGAGATGATAAGGGACAGAATGGACAACAAAAATTCCTCAAAGTTGCACAGGATGCCGGCAGAGCTGGTCCAGTGCTCTGCTCACCACGGAGCCGACATTGACCCCCAGGCTCCCCCAGATGGTCTCAGCTCTATGCAACTAATGAGGACTTCACCCCCTAAAGTCACTCTTCTTATGGGGCCACAGAACTGGATTACCTGGTCCTCTACCCTCCTCTTCTATACACACAAGGAGGAAGAAGTCTAAGTAGTTAGTAGGGGAGCCAAAAGTTCAGGTTTCCCTACTACACAATGCTTTTCCAAGATAAAAACTCTTTACATTAGTTTCTGTGTTGTAGATTTTTCACAGTTCTCTTCATTCACAAACACTGTTCTCTCTTGTTACAAAGGCAGTACATGCTTCAGCTAAAGGAGGACCAAAACAGACCATAATTTATAAAATCCTATGTGCAGACCATATGTCTCAAGAGTTTTAGCTTTTCTCAATAGCTTTATCCTACAACTTTAAGCTCTTCCTTTTAAATATACTACAGCTTCTTAAATCTTAAGGAGAACACCACACTCTTCACCCAGCTATTCTCTCTTCAATAAATAATGAAAAAGTCAAGGAAAAATTATTTTATTTTTTGCTTGATTTATTTAGTAGGATAGTAAATCATGTTCACTTCAAGTTTTAAAATGTTTTAGCATATCTACTAAGAACGCTTTATTTTGACCATCTTTGCTCTCCGTCTTCAGTTACACCGACTTTTTTATGCACATCTCCTTCATTAATTCCTTGACCTTTGCTGTTTTTCTCATGGTCCTTCATGAATGTTTCCTCTTCCATTTGTCAGGTTGTATGTACGTATAAATGGTGTATGGTTTTCTCCCTCTTTAGTGATCCTAGTAAGGAAATCTAGTAATCTGCTAAATGAAATATAGTACTGCTCACTGCTTGATTTTGTGTGTTAGGTATTGACTTTAACTCACACAGTTGTAAATAAAATCTATTGAAGCCAAATAATTTCTTCCCAGGTATCCTTTCCCAATTTAATTACAATATCAATCTTTTTTGTGTTTACCCTAAATTGTATAGCTGTCAAGCAGGGATGGCAGATGCTTGGCAGTAGGGGATGGCTTTCCCTTCCTAGGACAATGGTTTAATAAGGCTCTTGAGAAAATCCAGCAGCTTCTTCCCTACATCTCAACAAACCTGCATCCTAGTCCTCAGACATGACAAGGTTCAGCTCCTTCAGGTGTTGCTTCTGACAGTTGCCTCTGTATTTCTAAATAGTGTGTGTTTACTGATACTGGTTTTCAGTTGTGACGATTCACATGTTCTTCCACCCGCCATGCTGAGGTTATATCATAGTGTGCACTTACACGAAGGCTGAGTGTAGAATTTTAATTCATAGCTAAGCCATATATTTTACTATAAGTGTACCTTTTTTGCACAACTTTTGTTTTTTTGTACAATTAATATTTGTCCTCTTTATTGTTTGCTTAGTTTTTCATGAAAACATCACAAATATATTCGCAAACTCTTTGCCCATAGGAAAAAAATTTCCTATAAATAAGTTTAAATACTTCACTGATCTTTTGATTTTATTTTCTCATTCAAACACTTCCCTCTTCAAGCCCTCTGTTCTCCAGTATACACAGGCAGCTCTCTAGTCTGACACACACCTGCGAGCCCACGGCCTCTCTTCATATTCTTCTCCTTTAAACATTCTGATTTCTATTTCTCAATTAACTTATTCATTTTGTCGGACTGCCTTTCACTAGTTTTTTTAGAAATTGCACAAGGATGGCAATTTTGAGACCTTGCATGTCTGAAGAACTCTTTAATCTACTTTCACACTTGATTGATAGCTGATGGGCTCTGGGTAGGAAATCATATTCCCTTGGAATCGTGAAGGGGTTGTACGGCAAAGACGTGCACTGTTTCATTTTCCTCCAGGCCTCGTTTGCAATCAGGAGGGGCAGTGTGCCCGGGATGAAGTGGTGCCCTTTCCAGCCCTGCCCTTCCAGACTCCTCCTCAGCTGCCACACTCCTCCTCTTCCCCTGGATCGAAGCCAGTGCAGGGGGTCCAGTGGGGAACTCTGAGTCCCTGGATGACAGCGGAGGCACTGTATGAGAGGACCCAGGCTCCACAGTGCCACCATCACAGGTAGGGCTGAGTCATGAGAGAGCCTGAATATTCATTTCGTTGAGCCGCTGGCATTTGAGAGGAGTTTGTTACAGAAATCAGCCTGTCTTGATGGATACACATATTCCATTGTCTTCTAGCTCCAAGATTTTCAGGTAAGAGTTCTAATGCTATTCTGATGCCTGAGCTTTTGTATATGACCTGATTAGTCTCCATTTTGTCCTTATTACATATTTTTATGGGTCCTTTTTATTCCTTAACCTGGGCACTCTGTAGGCCACTTCATGCCATTCATTTCCTGCGCCTGCTCTTTTAACTTTTTTTCTCTCACATCTCTTTGGATGTACCCTTGATTGCCTGTTAGACTTTCTAGAATGATTTTCATTTGTTTGTTTGTTTATCCCTTCTTTCCAATTTTACATCTCTTACAGTTTTGTTCTACATCTTGGAAGATGCCCTCAAATTTAACTTCCACACTTTTGACTGCTTTTATGATTTCAGTCATATTTTTAATTTCACCAAATTCTTTTTTTGTTGTCTCTGAATTTTACTTTTTAAATGATCTCCTGTTTTTATTTCATGGATTCAATATCTTCTCTTATTTCTCAGGGTTGAGTTTTCTCAAAACCTGTTTCACTCAGCATAAAAGTCAAACTGCTGGCCCTTTTCTGAGGCCTTCATGAGAGCCCGTGCCATCTGCCCCGTTTCCCTCTCGACCCCATCCCACTGCCTTTCCTGTGCTCTGCATTTCATCTATGTGGCTTCCTCAGTGCTCCTTGACCCCTCCAGGCGTGTTCTGACCTAAGCTTCTTCACACCCACCATTTCCTCTTCCCCCAGAAATCCACATGACATTCTCCTTCATCTTCATTAGGTCTTTATTCAATATTTTTTCAGAGAGTCTTTTCAGAACAAACCTATTTAAAATTGTACCCCTACACCTTCCCAGTTTCCCTTCTCTGTTTTATTTTTCTCCATCACACCTGTTATTTTTTACTTATTATCTTATTCATTGCCTTATTGTCCCTGGCACAATACAAGCTCTATTAGGTTAGTATTTTTTTAACTGCTGGATCTCAGCTCATAGAACTTCCTTGGAAAATATTAGTGTTTATTAAATATTTTTGAATGGATCTTAAAATCACATCTGTATCCCAGGCACAGTAGGAAAGGTGTAAGTTAAAATACAAAAATCTTTTGCTGAAAACCCTACAAACTTTAGGGAGAATAATGAGTCTCTCTTTAGGACTCCTTCAGATATAACATGAATTCTTTCCAGTGATCACGTTTTCTGGCTCTAAAATTTATTAATTTTGATTGCTACCTTCCAACACCAACTTTTTGCAGCCATCCTTGAGAACACAGTGTCATCTGAGCTAGCATGCTGTTGTCTTTGTTGTTTAGATGGCCTACAATGAAATTAGCAAATACTGCTCTGTTTATCCTTTTATTTGTGCTACCCTCTGCATCCCTTTAATCATTTAACTTTTCCTTTTTGTCATGCAGTTCTTTCTCAGTTATTCAGTCTCCATTCATAAGTGCTCACTGTTTAATAAGTTCTGAGTAAGAGACTGTGGGAGGGAGGAGCAGAGATCCAGAAGCAGCCAAAGATAGCATGTTTATTTCCTGCGTTCCCTTACTTAACTAGATTTTTTTTTGGAAACAATCAGCCTACCCTCTCTGGAAGCCTCTAGAGTAATTTAGTTCTACTGTTGCTTTGTATATTTGATTTCATTTACCTGTTTTACTGTAACTACAGACAATTGAATTAAATATTTCCTTTTATGTGTTGCAAAATACACTATTCTTTATTATATAACATTAATCCTTCATTCACCTGAGTAAAGTAGGACGAAACTGGAACTGCAAAGGCGATGTGGTGCCAGGGCAGTGGCGCCTCTGTGGAGCTGAGAGAAGTCTGCTGGGGTGGAAACGGAGGCATGCAGCTCAGGAGGTCCTGTCCACATTAGGGGAGAGCTGTCCGCAGACGGCCCTTGGCTGTCAGACCCTGCAGGGACTGCCTTCTGGAGGAAACCAGCCTGACCAAGGCCGGAGTCCTTCCTTGGATAGCCTGCGTCCAATGACGGATGTGCAAGTTCAAAGATCTGTCCATCTTGGCCCAACTCAAGACAATTCTAAAGGGTCATGGAGTCAGTAAAAGCTGCCTTTGAGCCTGCATCATAGCTTAACTTCTGCCCAGCCCCACTTCCTTCTCACCCCTTCCACAGTTGTTGATACCAAAATGCACAGAAGGCTTCAGAAATATTCAGATGAGAGATATACACTGGGAAGTTGGGGGTTTATTAGGAAAAGCTGTCATGTGGAAGAGATGATTGATTTCAATACTTCAGCTTTAGAAGTATTAGCAGATTTCATTAGTCAGAGTAGGTCAGGCTGTGCTGTGGTAACAAGGAAAGTGGCTCAAGACAATGAAGTTGTGTTTCTTTCTCATATTATGTTACTATGGGAGATGATGGCTCTTCAGGATAACTCTCCTCTCAAGAATCTGGTTTCCTTCAATAATGTGCCTCACTAATTTAGAATCCTTCTTTTCCAGCTGTGTGAATTGTGGGGAGCAAGATGGAAAGATGCGGTGATGTGTTTTCACCTAGATCTGAAAGTTGTGTACAGTGCTTTGACCAAAATCCTTTGTCCTAAACTCATCACATGATCCAATCATTATGGAAGAGAGGAGGCTGAGAAATATTTAGAAGGAAGAGGAAATGAAATTGAGGAGTGACTAGCCATTCTCTGCAACACAGGTGTAAAAGTGGAAAATATTTCCAATGGAGGGAAAAGCATGTACAAACACATAGAGTTACGGGACAGAATGGCACATATAGCATAAGTTGAGGTAGAAGGAGCAGGGAATGAGTTAAAGAGGTAACCCAGGGTCAGGTCACAAAGGAGGTTGTATGGCATGCTAAGGGGTTTTGACCTTATGCTAGACATAAGATTTGCCATTAACATATTTTGAGCAAGAGAGTGGTGTGATCAGAATTTTTGTTAGAAAGATTGCTCAGTGCCTTGTTGAGGACAGAATGGGAGAAGACCGGACAGGGCACAGCCTGCAGGCAGGGAAGTTAATAACAGTACATAATATGCTTTCTATCACATGCTTTGTTACCTGATGTGAAATACAAAACTGGATAATTGCAGGTACATTAAGTGGTCTTGTGATTTGCACTATACATAGAAACATGGTGTGGAACTTCTTCATCCTGTCATTCATGGTTTCTCCCATTGGAATAATTTGTTTCATACTGAACTCTATCAGTTTGGTTGAAATTAAGCTTCCTAAAACAGAATCTTAAGTGACAATGGCTTAACTAAGATGACATATATTTTTCCCTCATGTGAAATAATTCTGTGGATTCCTACAGCACCGACATGACAGTTCTATGGACATCAGGGCCCTGGGATTCTTTCCGGCTCTCTGCTTCACCATCTTGGTCTGAGATGGCTGTTGGAGCTTCAACCATTCCATCTGTGTTTCAAGCAACAGGAAATGAAGCAAAGGTAAAAGAGGAATTTACTTCTTCCATCTTTGCAAGAAGACTTCTTGGAAGTTCCACATTGCATATCTGCTTATACCTCAGTGACCAGACTTACTCACACGATCAAACCTTGATGAAAGGGGAGTTGGTCCTTTACTTGTGTAGCAATGTGCCCAGCTAAAATCAAAATTATTTTAAATTGTTAGAGATTTGGAAAAAGGATATTTGATAGGCATCCAGAAGTCTCTGCCACTACCTTTTCAAGTCACTGCTATTACCCTTTCAAATTTATCTCACTCATTACCCACTATTATAGTGTGCCTTTAGGAAGATTTATATCCCATTTATTGTTCTACTAGGAAAAACTAGTTTTAGGAAAGAAACCATTCTCCTTGACTCATGTTTCCAGATGGAGCGCCCTCTCCACATGGCCTCTCTTCACACCATTCCCACTCTTTGAGGAGGGAATGAATTGCTAATTGGTAGTTGGCAAAAGTCTGACATTCATTGTCCAAGTTTCTTTTTTGGACAGAGCTAATCTAAAAAGAAAATGAACTGCTTGGAGATTAGCATTCTTTTCTCCCCTCTCTGCCTGAGACCAATATGAGGCAAGGATCTTGTCTGAGTCTGTTCTTCAGACCCTTGAGTGGGCTATCCCATGGTCCATACTTGGAGATGAGGCTGATGGTGGTGGAAACATTTGCAAACACATTTGGGCACACATTTAAAACCACACCCTTTAATCAGTTTTTATTAAAACCAAAGCTGGTGTTTTGATCTTTTGCTTCTGAATTCTTTGTCTTTCTCAATGGATTATGAGTTCAGGAGGAGAATTAGCACACGGTTTTTTTAGCTCTCTAATTCTCCATCATCCTGAGATTCTCTCTAGAGATTCCAAAAACCATAGCCACTAGGAGTCAGGTAAAGAGCACGATGAACGAAGCTGCTTCACCAAAGAAGATCACCAAACAACAGAGTCTTACGCGGAAGATGGAAGCAGCTCCTCGGCTCCGTTAATGATTGCCAGACGGGATTCTGACTTATAGCCGTGAGAGTTCCAGTTTTTGAGGAGAAAGTAGAAATGTACATTTTCATACTAAATCATCTGTTTTTAAAATATTGGCTGAATTTAACAAACAAAGAAACACTATGTGAACTTAACAAAACCTGTCTACAGATCCATGAGCTGCCGGTTTATTCTAGAGCTCCATCGTTACCTAAACCCCCAGCGTATTCACTCTAGTAGGGCAGCTCATTATCTCCAGGTTAAAGGGGTTCCCGTAATTGTGACTGGACACCTTCGATGAGAATAAAATATGACTTTAGGGAGAAAGTCCCACGGCACTATGAAAACATCCATGGCTACAAGTGCGGGCTGTTCAGTGCTGTCTATATTTCATGACACACACTAGCTGGAAAATGATTTGCCTTTGAAGATTTGTTTGTTTGTTTGTGGAGAGGTAGTGACTGAATTTTATAAAATTAAAACTGAGAAAATGTTAGTTGCTACAAACAGTCAAAAGCTTGCTTACCGTGGATACTCCTGATGTAGAGGAGGTAATGAGAATACTCATACAGAGGAAACAGCCAGCCTGTTTTAGAGGCAGAGTAGGACTTTAAAAATAGAAACCAGCTAAGCCATTGTCACAGGGAACATTGAGAAGACTCAGCTATGCATTGACAATTCATAGGAGCAAAAATAGGGATTTTTGGCTTTCTCTCTCTCTCATTTCTCCTCTCTAACAGAGAGAGTATATTTCCCAAGAGTCATTGCATATTTTTCAAATGTCACCACATATTCATGCATCAATGTCTTTTTTTTTTTTCAACTTCAGGACACAGGGCTAAGTTTACTTTTTCAAATAATGGGAGTCAGAGGTAACCGTAGAGGTCACAGCCTTGCTGTGGAAGGAATGCTCATGTTTCCTTACGAGGAGATTTCAGTTAACAAAGGACTAAATCCAGATTTTATATAAAGTCTAGAATATTGGTTTTGCTCTATTTCTGTCTTTTTATCTTTTCTCTTTATGCTTTATAATATATGCACAATCTTGACATATAGAAATTAAAAAATAAATATGTGAGAATAAATCTATGGTATATACAATTTGATAAAATTTTAATCATTTTAGCCTGAATTATGTAGAAAACTAACATTATTCTAGAACCAAACTTCTATCATAATTTTAAGTTAAGTCATCTATATCATTGCTGATACATTTAAAAAAAAGCCAACTTCCAATTGATCCAATGTGACCTAATGGTGGGAACACCATCAACAAATATGTCACATTTTGTTTTGTTCCTATTTCACTAATAAGCATTTAACTTTCAATTATTCCTATACCTAGATCTCATATAAGACGCAGGAACAATTAAGTCTTCTATTATCTTTAAGATCATTCTGCTGTTTTGTTCTATGTGTCACCTGAACAGCTAAAGGACAATAAGACATTCAACAACTGGAAAGCTTGTTCATTTTGAATAAAAAGTAAAGGACTCTATGCTTTTCCTGGGCAGGACATTTTGTGCAACCACCCCCGAGGTATGGTATGATGAGTTAATTAGGCACCTATTCTGTGCTCTGGGCAGTAAGGTCAACTTCACCGTAGGGCGCAACCTGTCAACATGGCTTCTGGGGTTTGTTGGACATTTTTTAAGCAGGAATCAGTCATTCATATACTACCTAGTCAGTCCTTATTCCTAGCAGATGGGACTGCCACCCTCAGCAGCTCCCAAGAGATTTAAAGCAGATGATCTATTAAATTTATTCTGGCCTAGCATGCCAGCACTTCAGGAAAGATCTTCAGATTCTACTTCTTGCTGCCCTTCAGAACTTGTTTCCTACCCGAGCCTGTAAGAACAACCTTGGGAAAGACACTTCACTGGACCATTTTACAACTTCTCCTTCAGCTGGGATGGTGTCTCCTGGGAAGTGTCCTGGTGCCTTATTTTACCTACTTAGCCCGCCGCTCTGTTCTCTACTTGTCCATGTATGTGTAGGTCTATTTCCAGAATCAATGTTCTCTTCCATTGAACTATTTGTCTATCTGTACATCAAGAGCACACTGTCTAGATTACGGTAGCTGTATAATAAAGTCTTCCAACATTGTTTGGTGTTTTTGTTTTTCAATGTTACCCTGGATAATCTAGGCCCTTTGCATTTCCACATGTATTTTAGAAGTAGCTGGTCAATATGTACAGAAAAGCCCACTGGGATTTTGACTGGTACTGGATTCAATCTATAGATCAACTTAGGGAGAGCGGATATCTTGAAACTATTGAGTCCTCTAATTCATAAACACGATGCATCTCCCCATTTATTTAGGTCTTCCTTAATTTCTCTCACAATGCACAGGTCTTTGACACCTTTTGTCACAACTTTCCTATTTGATGTTTCTGATACTACAGTTCACGGTGTATCTCCATCTGTCCCTGTCTGTCTCTTACTCTCAGCACTGGTTCTGAAAGAATCAAGCTCTCCACAGATGGAAATGCCTCATGTGGCATGGTTTTTTTATCTCAGGCCAACAGGCCAAGTGAGGACTTGGCATCTGACAATATTTACGTGAGTGAACTTAGAAGAAGTAAATGCTCCTTTCAACAAGAATCAAGATGGCTTCAACCCTAATCAACACCTCGTTGGCAGCCTTGTGAGTGACCCCGTGTCAGAGGCACCCCACCAAGCCACACCGCATTACTTTGTTGTAGAAACTGAGAAACAATACGTAGCTGTTGTTTTAATCCACTAAATTTTGGAGTAACTTGTTACACAGAAACAGATATCTAATACAATGGTTTGCATTTACATAAGTATCACTGTAACTTATATTGTCTACACAACATATTAAAATAGACACGTTAGTCTTTTGCTATTTTAGTAACCTTACATCAGGTTCTACAGATAATCATTTGAAATGAATCGATCAGTTGACACCAACTAGATGGCTGATCTCTTTATGTGTAACACTACACACCAGCTGGTTATACATGATAGAAGTGCTATGTGAACCCAGCACGCTATAATGCAACAATGACGTCTTACACAGTGCAGTGTTTAAGTGAAGTGTAGTCCAACCAAAATAATAAAATTATATTTAATGGGGAAACATTTTACACTGCTTCCATTTTAATTTAAATTTAAATTAATTAAAAATGATATTTCAATTGATCAGTCTCGTGTTCCTGATTTCAAGGGGTCAATTGCCGCCTGTGGCTAGTGGTTACCAAAGTACTAAACAGGGCAGGATTAGGGTGTGTTCTGCTAGATTAAACGATCACATTGATAGGCATGTTGATATGATTTTTTTACAATCACAGAGCAAAGCAAAGAAAGAGTCAGAGACCAAAGCCTCGTCTCCTTTTTCCCTTTCCACATTATTATGCATTAAGTCAGCCAGCTACTACTCTATTGTATATATTTGCTTGATAATAAACTACAACCTCTGCCACATCTGGTGAAGAAGATTTCAAATTCTTCTCAACTGCAAACAGGCGACCTGGTCAAGGCTAAGAGGCTCCGAGACAATGATGGACAGATGCAATTTCCAAGAATTTTCCTGTTTTGAAAGAACACAGGCAGATGTTGTAGGGCTCACAAAGGCTACTATTCCATGGCGAAAAGACAATTTGTCTTATCCTCATGTTCCGCACTGCCCTTTCTCAGCAAGGATTTCTTGCACAGGTTATGCGTCTCTCTTGTTCAGGTCAGACTTGGCAGTGCTTGTGGCATTAATTTAACTGTACGAGGACATGCTGGAATTCTCTAATGCTGCTCTACTCCAGAAAAAGGCGATGCAGCACAGTTCAGTCCTGTGTGGCTCTGTCTTATTTGGTCAGATAATCATTGTTTAAAGAACATGCTGACACTTTTTATGTGAAAACTGTCAATGTGCTCTATCTGGGCCATATCCACATGGGAAATATAAAGTTAAAAGTTGCACAATTATTTAACATTTTAAGGACCTAGTAGATTTTTTCCTTGACTTTAGATATCAGGATTTTTACCAAAATTGCATCAACATTTCTTCTTTAATTTCAGGTACACAAATGCTGGTAAAATTCTCTGCAGGTGGAAACAAATCATCATGAGGTTGGCTACACAATGAGACATCGAGGTGCAAAAATGTGAACTTGTTTTATACAACTGAACTGAATTTGCTCAGGAAATCTCCTATTGTGGTTCAATACTTGGGAATTCAAGACTTAAACTTACTCACAGCCCAGTTCAAGAAATAATCCCTCTTCAGTCATTTCAGACAAGGGATTCTCGTCTTGTATCCTTTTTCTCCACTGCTCCCCGGCTGTCCTTTAAGCCCCAGAATGGGCGGGTTCAGAGGGGACTTGGGAGCAAGTATCTCTGCCCCACTTCCTTCCACTGTATCCTCACAGTTAACTCTCTATTGGCCTCTGTGATGTGTAACCTGCATTCCCCTAGCTCAAGGGTGTTGGAGGCATTCACTGATAATGTCCTCAGTGCCCCCTGGTCTCCCCTGCCAGGAGCACACCAGGCCTTCCTTGTCTTGAAACCACACCCCGTCTACATCTTCCCTAATGCCATGTGATTTTTTTTTTTTTTTTTTTTTTTGGTGAGGGAGATTAGCCATGAGCTAACATCTGTTGCCAATCTTCCTCTTTTTGCTGAAGAAGACTGGTCCTGAGCTAACATCTGTGCCAATCTTCCTCTATTTTGTATGTGGGACACCACCACAGTGTGGCTTGATGAGCGGTGCGTAGGTCTGTGCCCAGGATCTGAACCTGAGAACTCCCGGCAGCTGAAGCCAAGTGTGCAAACTTAACCACCTCTCCACCGGGCCAGCCCCTAATGCCATGCCACTTTTATGAGGATTTCCAGAGGGTGATACGTGTGAAGTTTGTTTCAGACATTCTTTACCTGAATACATCATGCGATTGTTTTTATTCTACTCTGTCCACTCACCTTTGGCAAATGACAACCTGTAAGGCTTTTCTTTCCAGAGTCCCAAACTGGAATAGCATCCCACCGTCCCTACTTTTGTTTTTCCTCTCAACTGATCTGAGATTTCTACCATCTACTCTTCCCTGGACCTTGGGTTTATAGGATTGAAAGCACGAGCTCGCCTCTCCGTGTCTCAGCATGTGTTCACTCTAGTCTCACCCACCATGTGTTTATCCAGCTTCTCCTTAATAGGTCATAGAGCTTTTCTCCTTCCAAGATCTCAGGCTGTTTTCTAGAAATGGCCTCTTTGTTCTCTGCTATCTATATCTTCTCTCTGATAAAACAAATGTCATTGATGTACTGGATAGAGAGCCCCGGGATAACTAGGCAGTAGGGATAATGCCAAGAAATAAAAGGAAAAAAAGTGTAGGCAAAACAAAACCTTTGTACTAGATCTCCAAATAGCTGCTTGCTTAGAAGTGGAAGGACACCTATGATAGTGGATTTTCTTTGCAGGAATCCAAAGAGGTACAAAGGTGGGAGGGCAAAGAAAGCAACAGGTAAAATCTGGAGGAGGACACGGTTGGGTGGGTGTCAAGAAGTCAGTACTGTGACCAGATGGAGTACAACACGGGGACCTGTCTGAAGCCTTTGGGAGGAAGACCATGACAAGAGGACTTCCATTACACCAGCCAAGAGAAAAGCGAGGTTGGTCAGTACAGGGAGTATGGACGTCAGGGCGTGTCAAATGGAGGCTAGTGAATATATCTCTTCCCTCATGCCACCAAACACACAAGCCACCCAAGGAATTAGCCCTGATGACTCGGGCAGGAGATGTGGGAATAAAAGAGCACTGATCATGAATTAATAGTTTTAACAAGAGTCTTAATTTTTTTCTTGTTTTTGTCTTTATGAGACTTAAAACAAAAAACCAAAGTACCTTCTTTAGGGTCAGGATTTAGCCTCACCGTCCCAGCACCCATCAAGTGAAATGGAGGCTTAAGAATCTATTGAGATAACTTATAGACTATAATGTTGTAATTATGGACTATAAAGTTATAATATATGCATTTTATGCATATTTAAGACCCTCAAATCTTGACATATTAATATAAACTCAAGGATGCTGCCAACGCAATCCCTACCTCATGTCCCAGAAAGGCGGCTTCTCCTCATTGTAGAGCTGGAGGGCCCTGGAGATCAGTCTTCCCACAACTCCCAGACTTCTCATTTGACCTTTTTCCTGAAGCATCCTATAGTTAAGATAGCTATTCTACTAAAGGAGTAACGGAAGGTGTAGACTTACCCTAAGCAAATGAACACTGAAAATAGACAATCGGGTCTGGGCAGCTCTGGAGGGACCCAGTACCCATGGCTTAGAATCGCTAATCTGAGCGCCTGCCTCCACTGAGGTCTCTCTCTTGAATTGGCCTTCCATTGCCGCTCCCATCTGTGCTCAACTGTGAACCACATTTGAACCTAAACGCCTTTTCCTAGATTTTCTCTCCAAAAATCACTCACTAGAGGCATTTGTGTGTAAGGCAGAGCTTGTTGAAAGTTGGCAGAGCGACTTTACTCATAAAAATT
The DNA here is from genome assembly GCA_031878705.1 of Tapirus indicus. NCBI lineage: Eukaryota > Metazoa > Chordata > Mammalia > Perissodactyla > Tapiridae > Tapirus > Tapirus indicus. The sequence continues at coordinate 154,122,494 of CM062919.1, forward strand.
CAAACTCCTTAATATTAAATAGGAGCCATCTTTGTTCTTAAAATTCTTTGGACATGGATCACCAGTAATTTCTCACTGACAAATTCTCTCTGTACACTTTAGCCACATAATTTGTTATTAAGTTACCTTTCACCCTCCCTCTCCTCAATTTTTGTTTCCTCTTGTGTTTTGTTTCATTCTGAATTCATGTCACGCATGATATAAATCTATAAACTGGGTTTCAATGTGCCCTTCCAGGATGATATTCTTCTGGTTGGTGTTGAGGGGCCATCAGCACATGACCATTTTAAATGAAATCTTAAATGGGCTTTTCCAGGTCACACGATTTGTGAGAATCTGAAACCCACACTGCTAATTCTCAGAAGACAGGTTATTTTTATGCACTCAAATGTGAGGCTGAGCTGGTCAAGTTCCTGTGCATCTGCCTTTGTGGGAGATGATTTTCTGGTCCACCTTTTCACTTGAATACTTTGGCTTTTTATGGTCAACTTAGTCCAACTCCTCACTGGACCCGGGTGCAAGGTCATGTGTCCTTTTCCGTGTGTGTCCCTAAAAGCCAAGGCTCTGAATTACAGGAATTGGCAATAGGGTGATCACCAGCTCTAGCACCTGCTTTTATACACGGATTCAGGCTTTCATTTCATTTTTGTTTTCTGTGGAAATTCCCTTCTTTCTTGCCAGCTCAGTCATATACTAAAAATATATATCTCAGCCAGTTTTGTTTTGTATTTAGTGTTTTGTAGATAGGGCATTTTGGGGGGATATCTGGTCTACTATATTTCCAGAAGTACAAGCCTCTCCTATTTCCTCTCACTCACCACCAATTTCCCTTCATTTCATAGGTAGATCTACTCAGTCTTCCTTTTGTAAATATTTCTTCTGGGTCTTAGTTTCTCTGCACAAAGCAGCCTAATAAGGTATTCTTTTAAGGAAAGATAATTTTGACTCTAAAATAGATGTGTGTGACATTGGTTAAAATACTATTTCTTCATATTACTACATTGTCTTTTCTAAAATTTTACTCATAAATCATCACCATTGGCAAATAGTAGCAACTTTTTGGTTTTTCATTTGGAAGGATTTTTTAAAAGTATTTATTTATTTTTTGTGAGGAAGACCAGACTTGAGCTAATATCCGTTGCCAATCCTCCTCTTTTTTGCTGAGGAAGACTGGCCCTGGGCTAACATCCGTGCCCATCTTCCTCTACTCTATATAGGGATGCCGCCACAGCATGATTTGACAAGTGGTGCATCTGTTTGCACCCAGGATCTGAACCCGCGAATCCCGGGCCGCCGCAGCGGAGCACGCCAACTTAACCGCTATGCCACCGGGCTGCCCTCAAAAGTATTTATTTTGATTACTGTAGCTTTATAGTATATTTTGAAATCAGGGATTGTGATGCCTCCAGCTTTGTTCTTTTTTTTCAGAATTGCTTTAGCTATTCAGGCTCTTTTGTTGCCCCATATGAATTCCAGTAGTTTTTGTTCTATTACCTTGAAGAATGACATTGGGATTCTGATTGGGATTGCATTGAATCTGTAGATTGCTTTAGGTAGAATGGACATTTTAACTATATTTATTCTTCCAATCCATGTGCATGGAATATTTTTCCATTTCTTTATGTCCTCCTCGATTTCTTTCAATAGTGTCTTATAGTTTTCATTGTATAGGTCTTTGACCTCCTTGGTTAAATTTATTCCCAGATATTTTATTCTCTTTGTTGCAATTGTAAATGGGATTGTCTTTTTGAGTTCTCTTTCTGTTTTTTCATCGTTAGTGTATAGAAATGCAATTGATTTTTGTAAGTTGATTTTATACCCTGCCACTTTACTGTAGTTGTTGATTGTTTCTAGTAGTTTTCCGATGGAATTTTGGGGGTTTTCTATGTATAGGATCATGTCGTCTGCAAATAGTGAGAGTTTCACTTCTTCATTGCCTATTTGGAGTCCTTTTATTCCTTTTTCTTGCCTAATTGCTCTGGCCAGAACTTCCAGTACTATGTTGAATAAGAGCGGTGAGAGTGGGCACCCTTGTCTTGTTCCTGTCCTCAAAGGAATGGCTTTCAGTTTTTCCCTGTTGAGTAGGATGTTTGCTGTAGGTTTGTCATATATGGCCCTTATTATGTTGAGGTACTTTCCTTCTATACCCATTTTATTGAGAGTTTTTATCATAAATGGATGCTGGATCTTGTCGAATGCCTTCTCTGCATCGATTGAGATGATCATGTGGTTTTTATTCTTCATTTTGTTAATGTGGTGTATCACATTGATTGATTTGCGGATGTTGAACCATCCCTGTGTCCCTGGTATAAATCCCACTTGATCGTGCTGTATGATCTTTTTGATGTATTGCTGTATTCGGTTTGCCAATATTTTGTTGAGGATTTTTGCGTCTATGTTCATCAGTGATATTCAAAACAGCATGGTACTGGTACAAGAAAAGACACACAGATCAATGGAACAGAATTGAAAGCCCAGAAATAAAACCACACACATATGGACAGCTAATCTTCAACAAAGGAGCAAAGAACATACAATGGAGAGAGGGAAGTCTCTTCAATAAATGGTGCTGGGAAAATTGGACAGCAACATGCAAAAGAATGAAAGTAGACCATCTCCTATCACCATATACAAAAATCAATTCAAAATGGATCAAAGACCTGAAAGTGAGACCTGAAACTATAAAACTCCTGGAAGAAAATATAGGCAGTACACTAATTGAGATTGGACATAAAGGGATCCTTTCAGATTCCATGTCTACCCAGACAAGGGAAACAAAAGAAAAAATAAACAAGTGGGACCTCATCAGACTAAAGAGCTTCTACAAGGCAAATGAAATCAGGATCAAAATGAATAAACAACCCACCAGCTGGGAGAAAATATTTGCAAATCGTTTATCCAACAAGGGATTAATCTCAGTAACATACAAAGATCTCATACAACTGAGCAACAAAAAAACAAACAACCCGATCAAAAAATGGGCAGAGGATATGAACGGACATTTTTCCAAGGAAGAGATACAGATGGCCAATAGACACATGAAAAGATGTTCAACATCACTAATCATCAGGGAAATGCAAATCAAAACTACACTGAGATATCACCTTACACCGGTTAGAATGGCTATAATCACAAAGACAAATAACAACAAATGCTGGAGAGGTTGTGGAGAAACGGGGACCCTCATTCACTGCTGGTGGGAATGCAAACTGGTGCAGCCTCTATGGAAAACAGTATGGAGAGTCCTCAAAAAATTAAAAATAGAAATACCGTATGATCCAGCAATCCCATTCTTGGGCATCTACCCAATGGAGGTGAAATCAACCATCACAAGAGGCGTATGCACCCCTATGTTCATTGCAGCATTATTCACTATAGCCAAGAAGTGGAAGCAACCCAAGTGTCCCTCAACTGATGGTTGGTTAAAGAAGATGTGGTATATACATACAGTGGAATACTACTCAGCCATAAGAAAAGACATAATTGTCCCATTTGCAACAACATGGAAGGACCTAGAGGGTATTATGTTAAGTGAAATAAGCCAGAGAGAGAAGGACAGACACTGCATGAACTCACTCATATATGGAATATAAGTGAACACACGGACAGAGAGAACTGATTGGTGGTTACCAAGGGGAAGGGGGGTGGGGGGAGCACAAGGGGTGAAGGGTTACATCCACAAGGTGATGGACAAACAAAAACGTACAACTAAAACCCCACAGTGTTATAAACTAAGACATCAATAAAAAAAATAAATAAATAAAAAATAATAAAGTATTTATTAATGGACCGCATCATAGTTGGGCCTTACTTTATTCCCCGTATCAGAGTTCACCAGACCTTGCTGGCACTCACGCTCCACTGTCTGAACCAGTACTGCTTGCAGTGTGGTCTGGAGGATGCCGGTCCCAAAACTGCTTGAGATCTGTAAGTAAAGTACAGAAACGGAGTGTTTAGAAACCTTTAATATTTGACATTGCAGAGATATCCAAACAAGTGGTAAGCGAACTAATCTCAAGCAGGACGTAGACTGGCTGTGCTGCTGGCAAACTGGTGACAATGTGTGTTTGGTGGAAGCTGTGTGCTCAGTGTACATAGAAGAAATTTGTTTCAGTTCACACAAAATGGGGATGGTGAGATAAAAACTAGTCCTTTACAAAAGATAGTTTGAGAAGGATTGTTCTAACTTATAGTGTGTATTTTATACTTTTGAATGGATTCAAATAGTTGTTGCTAGGGGTATATTCAGTTATTTAGAATATATTACTGGAAGGTCCAATTCTAGATATGTTTTCTGGGTGGCCAGTGTCTTTAATCTGAAATTCTACAACTCTTCCATGCATACCACAGGTCGCATGAAGGGATGAACACAAACTCGCATTACGAACGCAGATATCTCACTTGAGTTGGAAACAGAACTCGAAGTCCCTGCACCCCCATCACTTGGTAACAGGGGCTGTCACACCAGGCAAGGAGGCGTAGAGGTCATCACGGTTCAGGGGACAGGACAGTGGGAGCTGAGAGTCCAGGCTCTGAAACAAGAAAGCCTGGTTTCAGTTCCTAGCTGTGTCACCTAGTAGCTGTGTGACATTGGGTGAGTTCCTTAAACTTCCGAGCCTCACTTTCATTATCTATGAAATAAAGATCATGGTAGTGGCCTCATGTCATAAGTTTCTTTGGAAAAGACTTAGTAAAACTTGTCATCATCATTTTTCTTTTTTGGTGAGGAAGATTGGCCCTGAGCTAACACCTGTTGTCAACCTTCCTCTATTTTGTATGTGGGACACCGCCACAGCATGGCTTGATAAGCAGTGTGTATGTCTGCACCAGGGATCCGAACCTGTGAGCCCTGGGCCGCCAAAGTGGAGCATGCACTCTTAACTGCTATGCCACTGGGCTGGCCACCGTCATCATTTTTGTTACTACTGTGTGCACTTAAAGCAGAGAAGAATGCTGTGGTAATCTACGTTTCTATCCAGCACACACATATAATTTTTTGCGCTTTAATAGTGGATGAGAAAATGCAAGTATGCAAGTTTTAACTGTGTATTTTTACTCTCCTCTTAGTTTTCCTAACCCAATAGCCTTTTGTTCCTGGCTCCTAACTCTTCTTCAAGAAGCTCTCTGTATCTTTGCTCACTCCCATTTTCAAATATTCTTCCTTGTTGTCAGTCTTTATACAACAAACATTTACTCAGCCCCTTCTGGGTGCCCGACAGTGTTACTGGCTCTTGGCATGAAGAGAGGAATCAAATTCTGTTCTGTGTTCAAGAAGTTTACACTTTAGTCTGGGTATCACATATGTAATAAAGATAAGTATTGTAAATGTTATGATGATTGCATGAATGAGGTAGGGTAGGAGATTAAAAAAGAAAGCCTCAAAATTCTGCATGGGAGGTTTATAAAATATTCTACCAATTAAGTGATGCTTCAGCTGGTCATCAAAAATGGATGCGTTCTCCAAGAATACCAGGCAAAGCATGGAGGTGAAAGATTTGTGAGGTAAAGCTAATGTAAAAAAGAATGATTTTATACAGGCACATAAAGAAAACTTTTATTTTTAGAAGAAGAGGTTGGTGGCAAAAACCCCTCACGATTAGGCAGAAAGCCCTGCCAAAATACCACCCCCAGCTTTACAAGGGAGGAGAGAAATCAACATTTGTCCTCAGTATTTCCACCAGACCTTTCTTTTTCAGAAATTCTTTGATTCTCTTCATTGTGTTTCCTTCACTTTGCTTTGGCCGAAGAAACAATCTGGGGGAAAAAATCACAATCAGTTTGTTAAATAACACAAAGTGAAAATAAGCTGATAGCTTGCGCAGAGACGGGAAGCAACATGGAGAAATGCACCTAGAAGGGAAAGGAGGGAGAAAGCCCTTCACTGCAGAACAGAATGGCCAGCCGGGTCTGCAGCAGAGCCAGGGTGCAGATGTCATGGACAGAGGCAGCCCTGGAATCTGACAAGGCAGGGGAGCACTTCTGGACGCGGTTCAGTGACAGGAAAACGCCAGACTGTAGGAGTTCTTAGTGAAATAAATACTCACCCCTGCAGCAGGTTATAAATGGAATATATTTAAATCTACTGCTGCTTTCTGCAACTTAGTTCTGATTTCTGTGCATACATTTTCAAGAAAGGAAGATAGGAACAATATAAGTTAGAATTTCCACCATTCACTCCCTTCTTCTTCTCCTAAACGTCAATCTCTTAAAGAAATACATAGAATAATGCTTTGGTTTCTAACCTAAATTGCTAGGGCTAAATAGGGAGATAAGGCAAAGCTTGTTTACAGAAATGAGCTGGGTGTTTCCCTTCTTGTGTTCACCTTCTAACTCAGATCACAGTCAACGCGCATATGCAAACATACGCTTATGGACTTCAACACACAGAGAATTTCAGACACCTCGATTAACATGCTACAACCCAGTACCTAATTTAAATCTTTGCCAGGAAGTTGGAAAGAGAGGGAGGGGAATATTATGCATTCCAGCCTTAATTTGTGAAAAATTTCTCTAGCTGTTGTGAGTCACAGTGGAGAATAGAAAAGGATCCCTCTATGAGAACTGGGTTTTGTGTGACTGACACATACTGCATTTTTAATAACACAGACTGAAATGCATTATTCAGAATTCAATGTTGTCCGGCAATTCAGCTCTGCTGTAGATCTTCATGCTTCTAGTAAGTCTGTTGTCTGCAAAAATTCAAATTCTTTTTGTGATCAATACTAGTGGCCAAGGTAGTGTTTGCCCAAGTAGAACATGGTGAGCTAGCACAAGGGATTATCACAGCTTATTTCAATGAATCAGATCACTATGAATCAGTGTTTAGTGTGAGCTACCTCATGAATATCTAAACATCTCGACCCATTTTGATTTTCCTTTTACTGCTGAGAATAGCATCACATTTACACACAGGAAGCGTTCCATTTCAGGGGACAATGCAAAGGTATGGATATCACTTCTTAACAGCAGCGACAGACCCCTTATGGATCTCAGAACTTCTTGAAGCTTGGGGATGGTAGGTTTAAAGATGATGTTATGTATTGTTATTCATCTAGTAATGAACATAGTCTCAACTTTTCAAAATAAAACATGTACGTTTTATAGCAACCCAAATCACCCAAGCACAGTGTTAGGGTTAGGAGCTCAAAGGCTAGAACAGTCAATAGCTCCTGCCCTTCTAAAATTAACATACATACAATAAAACAATTATATACGACCTGGAGTCAGAAAAATTTTACTCAAGATCCAACTTGGCTACCTGCTCCTCGCTGAGTGGGTTTAAATCCTTTATCTGATCTGAGCATCATTTTCTTCATCTGTGAAGAAGAGGTTGTAATAATCCCTACTTCAAAGATCCTATGAGATTCAAATGAGATAATGTAATACATGTGCTTGTAAGTGATATTATAAAGTCTTCTCCAAGGGTAAGTTTTATAATTATTGTTATGGCCTACGTTTTCATTTTTATCTCAAAATATTTGCTCCCATCACTGTGAAGCATGCTTTCCAGATCAAAGTTTGCAACGATTAACTGTCAGTGACTTAGACTTGTACCTGCCTTATGTTTGATAAGTTTTTCAGTCTAAACTCATACAGGAACAATGGATTAAAAACAGGTAAGAAAAATCATCAGCACAACTTCGGATAACCTACCTTGTATAGACACAGCTTTTCCACCAGGATAATGTGATGTGTAAACTATGTACCTTTGATATTTGATATTTAGCACTGTTCCCATTCAAGAGTAAGCCCTGTAAGTTCGTGGTCTGGAATAATTTGTAATTAGGATAATAATACCTACCCTATGGGGTTCTGGTGAAGAATCAATGAGTAACATGCAAAATGCTTAGTGCAAATCTCAAGGAAACCTGATAATGTGCGTCTAGTACGTGGGAACACAGTCGTGTAGTAAACGATCACAGTGCCAAGAATGGGTCCCAAGAAGTGTGAGGGGAAAAAAAGACTGAAAGACTTACAAAGTTCATGGAGGGTGCAATTAGACTAGTTGACAGAGATCTTATATATTTTCCCTCATTTTATCGGACACCCTACAACAAAGAATATCTTTTCCAGAAAAATAATTATCTTCAACCATGCGTGAAACCCTCTTCTAACTGCTGATTTAAGTGCCATCTAGAAATCACTAGATGAAGGTGAGGATGTGGTCAGCACAACAAAGAACAGAGGAGGAAGACAAATAGAGGAGCCAGCAGGCAAAGGCAGGGGGCAGAGTCAGGGGGTTGAAGAGGGGCAGGAATGTCGGGCACCTGGAGGCTGCATCTCCTCCCTCCTCCCCCAGCACTTCCATCCACTCCTCCAGCCCGAAGGAGACATGAAAACAAATGCTTCTCAGAGTACCAGCCCACGCTTTTAAATGTTTGATTCCTATATATGCCTCTGCCATCTCTTTGCTCACCTCATCCTCCAAAGAACAGGCATGCGCGTCACGTTCCCATACTCCGGTCTGATCTAGTCTAATAATTTCAATCTAATCCTACTGAAAAATTCATAGCTACCATTGAAGTTTCCTGTCATTACTATGTTTCTTCTACATGAACGAGTTTATAAATTTTGGACATAAATAGCGATATATACTCATAGCTAATTAAGTAATAATATGCATAAATATTAAATAATTGTATTTATATATAAGAATTGCAATTATTTTTTTTCCCAGGTGATTTAAAGATAAAAAATAATAATAAATAAGTTTAAAATGTTGAGGAAAAGAGACAGTATTTTATGCCAGTGGATGTCACATATATTTTTAGATTTCTAACATCTCTTGGCCATTGATGCCCTTTTTTTCTGGCACAGGCTGAATTTTTCCAGCAATTTGGCTTTTTTCTTTACCTCCCTGAGTAAATGGAAAAATGGAGTTGCCATTTATTGAGATGGAAAAGATTGGAGGAGGAGCAGATTGCATTTGGGAAAGAGATTCAATCATGTTAATTTGGAGATACATATTACATATTCAAATGCAGACAAGTTAGCAGCTTGATACATAAGTTTGGGGTTTGTCTTAAGTTCAGACTTAAGACTAAATTTGTGGGGTTGCCATTGTATTAGGGTTCTCCAGAGAACCAGAACCAGGAGGATGTGTATATATATTTACCTCCTATGTATGTATGTGTGTGTGTACATATATATAAAAAGATTTGCTATAAGGAATTGGCTCACATGATTATGGAGGCTGAGAAGCCCCAAGATCTGAAGCTGGCAAGCTGGAGGCCTGAGAGAGTCACTACACAGATCTGGTCTGTGTTCAAAGGCCTGAGAGCCAGGAGCATCAATGATGTAAGTTCTGGTCTGAAAGTGGGCAGGCTTGAGACGAAGGAAGAGCCAATGTTTTCATCCAAGTTCATAGGCTGGAAAGGACCAGTGTTCCAGCTCAACAGCTATGCAGGGGGTCTAACCAACCCTCTCACCAGCCTTGTTCTAGTCAGGAGGTCCTCAGTTGACTGGATGAGAGCCACACGCAGGGAAGACAATATGCTTCCCTCATCTGTGGATCCAGACCTTAATCTCATCCAAAAACACCCTCGCAGACACACCCAGGATAATGTATGACCAGATATCTGGGCACTTTGTGGCCCGGTCAAGTTGACATAAAAACTAATGGCCATAATCACCAGAGATTTAAAGCCATGAGAGTGGATGGATGAGTCTCCAGGGAAGAGATAAGAACCAGATCCTGGCAATGCTCCTGTTTGAAGGCTCTAAAGATTAGGGATATCCAACTAAAGAAGTATAGAATGTATGTCCAGTACAGCAGGGAAACCAAGAGACAGAGGTGTCCAATGGCCCAGTGAGGCATTTTACAAAGTTGAAATTTAGCAACTGTATCAAAAACAGTGTACTAATGTGAGAACAGAGACTTAACACTCAGGACACTGAGATTTGGTTCAAGAGGGGATTGAAGCTCTTCTACTTCTGGCAGCAATAGACTCATTGGGCGGGACTTACAAGACTCAACCTCTCTGCCATAAACAACTAAAAACCTGGATAAAATGTATAAAACAATTGTTTTCAAACATTGAGCAACAGGTATCACAGGGCTGTAATTCCTGAGAAAAGGGAAATAAACCAGGTAAGCCTGACAATTCCATTGGCTTTCTGCCTTGAGACACTTTCTGCAAGGATGGGAAACCGAAACAGAGCTGAGAGCAACTAGACTTCAGGAAGGTGGAGGCAGCTGGAACTAGGAACAAAACAGAGAGGAAAGCACTGCACAGAGAGAGATGGAGAAATCTGTGTAGGATTGAATCTGTTGCTGAATATGAAGCCATACACAAGTAGTAGTAGCACAGAATTACTGGAGAGCTGGAACCTGAACATTTGCCAGAGATTACACAGTTTGGAATTTTTGAGTCACAATCAGCCAGAATGAAGTCTTCACTGAACAGCTGGAGGATTCAGTGTGGACCTCAGAAGTGTACATCCTTAGCAGGAGAACTAAACCAGCCCTAGTATAAAAACTACTGTGAATGCATGCTAACAAAGATTACACACAACCCTTGTGTGTGTGAAGCGAAATAGTCAACTTACCTCGTACCTTCCCGAATCTAAATAGACAGAGAGATGTTCTATGCTCACACATCTGAGGACTCACTACCCCTAGCTTTGAGGAAGGCATAGGCTTCCTCCTGCACTAATCTAGAAGTCCTTTGGCCTCGTTATCGTTGGAGCAGGTCATGGACTCCGGGGTATAGGGTGGAATCAGCTGGGATTAATACAATTCATTGGAATATATGCTACAGGGAAGGAAATTAGAGAGGACAGATCACTGGGAAGATAGGGACTACACACCTAAGAGCCTTCTTCTTGTCTGTGGTTGGCCTGGATGCAGCATGAGACATGACATACACACACCACGTGCCCTCCTTGAGGTGCTGGGCTATGCACAGCTCTCCGTAGCCTAGCTCAGAATGCAACCAGAAAACAAATCTGCTACAAGTGCCATAAGAACAAGGGATCCAGAAGAAGAGTGGGAGTCCACAGGAATGTGGGAGAAATTGGGGAAATAAAGATCTGGAAGGGGAGTTTGAGTATTAGAGAGATAGTCACTAACCACATCAATTTAGTGTAGATGAAAAAGGCAGAGCTTTGGCGTCTGGGTGGGAGGTGGACCCTCCCGTGTGGGGTTGTGGACAGGTCTGTGGGAACTGCTGCTTGTGTGGCAGCTGTGGCCTCTGAGGAGCCTCTTGCCTCTGTGGCCTGGAGTCCAGCACGGATGGTGGGCTTTGGCTGCTGTTGGTTGTCCACGCCAGCAATCTGGAAGACAAGCTGGATGAGGAGCCGGAGGAGAGCAAGAGAAAGCGGGGTCCTGCTGGGCACATCTGGGCCTGTGGTTATGTGTGTGACTGCCAAAACCTCTGCGGGAATGGCTTCTTCCTCTCCACCTTCCACATCCCATGGGAGTTGCTCTGTTGGCCACCTCTGACCTAGATCTGTAGCACTCAACTTTAGACAGGAGGAGTGGAGCCAACTGACAACACATCATTCAGCACAAGTGACCAGAATGACCTTTTGAGTGACGTGGAGTTCTCTGATGGAGTATTTGACAGGAGAGGGACCATGAGGCTGAGTGTGTATGGAAAATACATGGAATAAAACTGGAAGGGGGTCATCCATGTACAGACCTGACGTTAGTCATCTAAGACCCGACAAGGCACACCTGCGCTGGGCTTTTGTCTGTTTTAAAAGACGACAGAATAAAAAGTGAGGGTAACGATGAGCAGCTCGTTTACCGCACCTCCTGCACGCCAGGCGCTCCTCCCGGCGCATCACGTGTATTTCCTCACTTAGTCCACAACGACCCGTGAAGTGAGTCTTGCTCCTGCTACTCCAGGGAGGTGGAGACTTGAAGCAAGCTGTCCAGCCCCACAATGAAGTAAATGGCTGAGCCAGGGTTTGGATCCAGGAGGACCGTGTCTGAGTTTGTGCACTTAACAAGGATACAGTCTGTGTGGTGGGAAAAGGCAAAGAGAATCACAAAAGAAGAAGTTGTCTGGGATGTAAACTTAGATGTCCACAGAGGATCAAGCAGCTGGATGGTAAACGGGCTGGTTTTGATTCATGTTGAGAACTTCATAGAGAATTGGAAGATACAGAGAGAATGCCAGCAAAATGTGATCCTCAGATGAAATTACAGGTTCACTGTAAGCCAAAGAAATTGGAAAATGTCGTAATAGTCCAAGTTCAAGGAAAATCCAGCAGAGAGAACATATAGACGTCGTGTTCTTTAGGAAGAAGTAACAAGGGTTGATTATGATTAAAGACTCAAGTCTTTTCACACCTTTGCCCCTTTGAAAGTGCATGGGTGTTCTAATGCTGCTAACTGGACTCAAAATCAATGTCAAATGTCACCCCCTTCGTGAAGCCTTTCCTTCCTCCATTCAGTAAATTCAGACATTCTTTCCTCTGGGTTTTCAGGGTATTTGTTCCATCTCTACCTTAGTGGGTGTCAGTGTGTTGACACCATCTGTGAATGGTGCAGTGAATCCTGTCCTGCACTGTTTGGATACCCCTCAGGGCCAAGACACTGATTCTTCCAGTTGGGGGAAGGTTTGCCTGCTCACAACTTACAGCTGTGCCCCTCTCCAAGAACTGCTCTCACCTGAATGAAACCTCCTTGCCCTCTTCCCCAGGGAACCTCACATTCAATAACTGGGACAGGAGTACAAAGTCCTGACCACTTGCTCCAACTGGCGATAACCCTGAAGAGGGGCTCAAGCTTCAGAACTTCCTGGAGGTTGACCGAGTTTGATCTTGCAACTGCACTACGCTGCTTCATAGTTGTTGTAACCAGAGAACTCTAATAATCGGATGCATACAAATCTCTGGTTTCCTGAAGAAACAGACCCTAATGATACGTCTGTCTGTACCATTAGACTCTGTGTTTTTAGGGGGAAAAGATAATTTCCTTTCTTCCATAGAATAACTCATATGTAGCTAACATTTTGGGTGCCTGCTGTGGCTTAGGCACCATGATCTATGATTCTTATTACAATTCTTGAGATAGTACCATCTTTCACTGATGCTAAGATCCACTGATTAAAAGATGCTTCATCAAATTGTAACAGTTATTAAAGATGAAACATGATTATATAAGAGATTGCAGCAGATAATATCCCTATAAGTACATACAAACATGTACTTTTATTTTTCACTTTTGACTTTTTTATTCAAATTCTTCTTGACTGTCAGGATAAATAATCTTCTGAATGTGTTCATCTCTTAGGAATCACCAGTGATAGACTGATGTTCATAATTCAGTCACATGACTTTGACTGACTTAGCGCCTTTCAGATTAACACCAAATTCAAAAGTATATCTAAGTTAAAGGGGGTTTTGCCACATTTTTCATGTGTGAGACGCATACAATTGGTTCCTTAATGGATATTGTTTTCCTGAAATTTAAACACTGCATCAGAAAAGTCAGATTACTTATGTTGGATCAATGAATGAATGGATTGATTAATATGTAACTGAGGACTTCAAGACAAAATACCATATAAACATATTTCAGACCAATGCATCATAATGCTTTAACTCAAGTCCCTACATTGTTAAAAGAAAAATCAAGTGGCTTGCTGGAGAACTGATATTAGTCTGGTGACATAAAGAAGGAGAGAACAAAGGGTGATAAGTTAAATGCAGAACTGGAGACTTTGAGAAACGTGGGTGAAGCAAAAACAATTTGACAGGCTAAATAGAGTTGTGCGGACTAAGGAACATTGAGATCTATTTACAAGTCTGTATATTAAGTTCAAAAATAGGAAAATGAGCCGCCCGGTGGCGCAGCGGTTTCGTCCGCGCTTGGCAGCCCGGGGTTCGCGAGTTCGGATCCCGGGCGCCCGCGAACGCACTGCCTGTCAGCCACGCCGTGGCGGCGTCCCATATGGGGTGGAGGAAGATGAGCATGGATGTTAGCCCAGGGCCAGTCTTCCTCAGCAAAAAGGGGAGGATTAGCAACGGATGTTAGCTCAGGGCTGGTCTTCCCCACAAAAAAAAAAACAAAAAAGGAAAATGAGCATATTCAATTGGAAACTTTGTAGGTCAGTGACCATCTATCAAGTATATTTTTAAAAGTGCATTGGTCATACCTGAAAGAAAAACAATCATCGGAGACTCACAGGGTTCACCTCTGGGGACTTGAAAGTTAACACGCCACTCAGAAAGGCGAGGACGCGGTCCTGAGGCCACGACTCGCTCAGACGGCAGATTGTGTCGGCGACCAGTCAGGCCTGTGCGTCGCGACGTCTTCACAACCGCTGAAGGCCACGAGGCTCTGCTGGGAAAACACAAATGTGCACTGGTTGGTATATTCATCTTTTACTTGTTTCAGTTACTTATAACTAAAGGGACAGCATCTCCTAGTAGAATCGTTCTACAATTTTAACATGAATTTTAGTAATGATTTTTTTAGAAAAGATGATTTTATGATTCCCCAAACTTCAGTGAAAATAGCTTTATAATCTTGACCAAACCTATTCATGAACTTTGGGTTCAAAATCAATCTAGATACTTCCTAGGTAAGACTACTTGATAACATTTATCAGAAGCTGTGCATGGTCAGGAATATTACACAGGAAACGTGCGTCCTTGGTGTGAGAAGATGTTAAATGTATTACCATACTGTGAAAAAAAGATCTATCTGGACATTATTGCTACTTACCATTATTCACACCTTTAACTTAAGTAAATTAAAATATGAACTTGCAGGAAATATAACCATTTTATATAGTTACATGTGAATTGATTCAGCAAAGTATAAGGCAGCCTAGCCAATGAAACAAAATCCTTTCCCTCTTCACCTTTTAGCAGGATACACACACTTGGTGAAGTCTGAGAGTCACGTGAATCTGCATTCCCGAATCTCTCTAATATCTGCCAGATTTTAGGAGACAGTTCAGTGAGCAGACATGTGCAAGCTTGTAGAGAAGTGAAGCAAAATGACATTCCGTTCCAGCTAGACTTGGGTGAGGAATAGAAACCGTCTGACTTCATGATTTTAAGTAATGTTTCAAAGTTCATTTTTACTTTTGTCAAAACTTCTCTAGAGTGTAAAATTAATATTTGAAAACAGACGCTAAACAAGCATGAATGTGAATAAATTATGTCCCTAGAAATGATGGGTCATACAGGGGCCCTGCCATTCACATCCCCTTCCTGTGAGGAGGAAAGAGGCTGCCTCCCGTACGCTCAACTGCTGTGCCATACGCTAAGGAAAACATCATTGTCACATCAACATTAGCAACAACACAGCAATAAAATCACTCTGTGAAGGAGAATCCCCAAAAGGCTGTGTATCTGCTCTCAAAGTCGAAGGATACTTTCCAGAGGCTCAAGAAAACATCTTGGATCTTTCAGCTTTCTCCCTTAGTGCTGACTTACAGACCTGAGGAGAATCTTCTCCAGCTTTACCCAGTGTCCACAGACAGCCTCACTGCCCAGGAGAAGGTCAAGGATGTTGTAGGCCCAACTGCAGTACAATTATGTGAGAAAGTACCAGCATAACGAAAGCAGGAAAATCACAAACTGTCTGGATATTAACCAATGCACTTCTATATAGTCTGTTGCCCAAAAAATTAAAACAGGAATTAGATATCAATTAAGCTTTCTATTTTGAGATAATTGTGGATTCACAGGCAGCTGCAAGAAATAATACAGAGGGGGCCATGTATCCTTTACCCAGTTTTCCCCATGGTAACAGCTTGCGGAACTGTACACAACATCACACCAGGATATTGACATCCATACAGTCAAGATGCAGGCAATTTCTTCCCCTCCAGGGTCCCTCATGTAGGCCTTTTATCACCAAACCCACTTCCATCCTGTCCCTAACCCCTCCTTAACCCTTGGGAACCAATAATCTATTTTTCATTTCTATAATGTTGTCCTTTAAAGAATGTTACATAAATTGAATCATACAGTCTGTAATCTTTTGTGATTGGCTTTTTTTCACGCAGCCTAATTATCTGGAAATTCACCCAGGTTGTTGAGTATATCAAGAGTTTGTTCTCTTTTATTAAGGATTCCATGAAATGGATGGACCACAGTTGTTTTAACTAGTCACCCACTGAAAGACATCTGAGTTTTTCCCCATTTTTCAGCTATTAGGAATAAAACTGCTATTAAAAATTCACATGCTGGTATTTGTGTGAATATAAGTTTTAACTTCTCTGGGATAAATGCCCAAGAGTGCAATTGCTGGGTTGTGTGGTGGGTGCTTGCTGAGGTTTTTAGGAAACTGCAAAATTGTTTTGCAGAGTGACTGTACCATTTTACATTCCCACCAGAAATGTATGAGGGATTAAACTTCTCCACATCGTCAACAGCATTTCATGTTCCCACTACTTATTATTTTAACCACTTACAGGTGGGTAGTAGTTAGCCAGACCTGCTGGTGTAGTGGTTAACATCCAGCACTCTCACTGCCACGGCCCGGGTTCCTTTCCGGGTCAGGGAAACACACCACCGTCTGTCAGTTGTCACACTGTGGTGGGTGCGTGTTGCTGTGATGCTGGAAGCTGTGCCACCAGGATTTCAAATACCAGCAGGGTCACCAGTAGTGGACAGGTTTCAGTGGAGCTTCCAGACTAGACAGACTAGGAAGAAGGACCTGGCCACCCACTTCTGAAAAAATTGGCCATGAAAACCCTATGAATAGCTGGGGAGCATTGTCTGGTAGAGTGTGGGAAGGTGAGAGGACGGAGCAGAAAGACCGGGCACAGCAGAGCGGCACTAAGAGTCTAGGAGTCGGAATCCACTCCAGGGCACCACCACCGCCAAGTGACAGCTTAGTTTGTAGTTTATATTTACATTTCCCTAAAGGTTAATGATGTTGAATAATTTTTTGTGTGCCATCTGAATATTCTCTTTGTTGAAATGTTTTCATGTCTCTTGCCTATTTCTAATTAAATTTTTTTTTTTTACTGTTGAGTTTTGAGAGTTCTTTATATAGTCTGAATACTCATCCTTCGTTAGATTGTGATTTGCAAATATTTTCTCCCATTTTTTAGCTTATCTTCTCATCCTCTTAACATGGTCTTTCTCAGAGCAAAAGTTTTTGATTTTGATGAGATCCAGTTAATCAATTTTTTCTTTATGAATTATGTTTTTGATGTCTAAAAGTAATTTTATAGTGGGGAAATCTGACAGACCTTATCTCAGCCAGTTTATCAAAGTCAGAGTCAACAGTGGTAAGACATGTTGATAGTATGTACCCTTGATAATGATGTGATAAAAATTATACTTTATCTCTGTGGTTCCTTTCCTCAAAAAACCGCATCCAAGTCTTATCGTGAGAAAAACATCAGACAAATCCCAGCTGAGGGACGTTCCACAAAGACCTGTCAAGGTCATCCAAAACAAGGAGATCTGAGGAACTGTCACAGCCAAGAGGGGCCTGAGGAGACATGACTGCTGAGTGTGATGTGGTGTCCCGGGTAGGATTCTGGAACAAGAAGAGTGCATCCAGTAAAACTAAGGAAATGTGGAGAAGACATGGACTTTAGGGAATTATAACTCATCACTATTGGTCCATTAGCTGTAGCAAATGTACCATACTAATGGAAGATGCTCGTAACAGGGAATTCCAGGTGTGGGTTATGAGAACTCTCTACCATCTTCACAATATATCTGTAAATCTAAAACTGTTCTAATATAAAAATTCATTTAAAAATACCCATTTAGTCACAGATCTGTCCAACTGAAAGTGCCTAGAAATGATGAACAACCAAACAACAAGAATCATCCTAGTGCCCACTGGGGCAGGGATTACCAATAAAGAAATGTTGGCTGTGCTTTGATAATTGTAAAATTCTGTGATGAATTAATCAAGTTATCTTTATTATTCTCTGTACTTTTGTATGTGTTTGAAAATTCCAAATTTAAAAATTAAAGAACTTGCTTAATTGCAATATTGCTTAATGAGTATTTGCCTTTTATGACCTGAGGTTAGTTATAACTGGGCATAGCTGGACCAATGTCACCTACACGGTAAACAGGTGCAGCCGCTAACCCACTGGCAACCACCCATTGCCAAGCATGCAGGAGAAACCAACCATCCCTCCTAGGGACAATGGCTTGTGAATCAAACATATTGTCGCTAATGAAATACCACAGTCACAACAATTTTCAGGAAGGTATTGTACCCAGAGACGTACTGAAGCCTGCTTCTTCTATTGGATGGTTTTCTTGGTTAACATCTTATAGAAGCATGATAATCTCCAAAATGAATCTCTTCCTTTCTATTCTGTATTCAAAAGTTTGCTGTTTGTGGACAAAACGTGTAAGTACACCGAGCTGTTTTATAAATGTGGATGCAGATGGCGCCAGGCACAAGGTAGACACATTGTGTTTTGATTTGTTGTTGTTGCTGTTGCTGGATACAAGCGTATACCACGTGGCCAGGGACCAAACTTGCAAAACGCCAGTCGGCAGCTCAGCGTCCTGGTAAGTGCTGTGAGCCCATGACAGTTTCTCACTAAGTCGCTTGTACTTAGGCTGAGGCCTCTTTCTGCTCCTGTTGTCTCATATTTGACTTGTATTTTAAAGTTATCCACATTTCTTGGTGTTTTATTTGGAATTTTCAAATACATGTGAAAGCAGAGAGAGTATATTGATCGTTCAGTTTCACGTATTATCAATGCCAGCCGATCATCTTCATCTGAAATCCCGGCCACAGTGGGCACTAGGGTACTTGTTGACATGACTCAGTCATTTCTCTACGTCTTTCAGTGATCAGAGCTAGGAAATATTTCCAGCTCATTACAGAGTCAGCCTAAGATCTCTATCCATAAACTTGGGCAAAAAAATGACATGAGACCCCAGTGATTGGTCTGGGTGTCAGGAAAATCTCATAAAGAAAGAAGCTCCCATTTCACATTATTAAATACTACTCTTTTAAGGAAGTGCCACTCAAGAAAAATTCCTATTTGTTCCTTCACATTTAATGTCACATCGTCTCAGTTAGGGTTCCTACATAGTGTTTTCTGCTTTTCAGTGTTTCTACTCAAAATGCAATTTTCAAAAAAGTAGCAAACAAGAATATAAATGAATAAAAAAAATCAAACATGAGTACCAACGAATCCCTGCATCCCAACCAGCATGTGCTTTCAATTCCAGATACACCTTTTGTGAACAGTCCTTCATATGTAAAGACCTATGAGGTCAGATAGTACAGATTTTCTATTTTTCACATCACTGAGCTAACAAAACTACAGACTCCCATTTCATTAACATGTTAGAGAAAAAACACCCTCTCCTTCCTATTCATCCTCTTTTCATAAGAATTGCCTTTCCTTTGCACTTCACTGAAATATGAAAACCATGTTCCTACACCAAATCACTATAGTATAGCATGCAGGCAACACACACTCTAGTGTAGTGTAGTGGAAACACTCCAGAATCCCCACACTGTAATGCAAACCTGTAAATGAAGATGACGGAAACAAAAACCAGTGAAATCCTTGTAGAATAAGACTAGTTTGACAAAGCTGTGTACATTTCTACATATTTTTGTGATTTATTGTGCCTGATGATTTCTTTCCAAATGCTTTGACTAAGGTGTTTTATCCTTATAAAATTATTAGGCATCTGTTATTCCAATCCTGTCTTTGGAATGGAAGTCTTCAATTATATGTAATACTTTCATTTCCTAAAACTTTAATAATATACATATTAAAAAAAAACCCTTAACAAACAGTGGTCCCACTGAATTGGAAGTTGAGGTTGAAAACTAGCCATTAGAAGTGCCTCACAGCACCGAACCGTCAGGGAGAGAAAGGCATGCTGTACAGTTTGGGGACAGTTTTCCTAATTACCGAGGAGAAATTAATTGTTGCTACCTGATATGGACATGGAGGAGACTGTCCATCTGTTCAGAATCCGGGGGTTTTTCTAGGGCACCTCTTGGATTTTCATTGCACAATAGAACGCTTAGTTCCAAGGATGTAGGTTTGGGGATTCATTGACAGATTAAAAATGGCCAATCAGCTTGGACTGTGGCTGAAGACAGAAGGAACATGGAATTGATAGTGGAAACATTTTTTAAAGATCAATTATGGCCTCATAACCAGTCCCAGAAATGATGACTGTAGCAGCAATGAATATCTTTTGTATTATTTTGTACACCTGTATATATTAACCATTATCTCTTCCCTTTTTCTTTCCCATATTATTTTACGCTGTTAAACAACTTCAAAGCTTAGTTTTTCTACTATATAATATTAACGTTATTATGATTAACCTAAAACAAGTGTTAACATCACAGAGTAACTATTGGGCTTTTGTGTCTTCAGTTTTTGAAGAGAGGTGAATGTCTTCATTTGTATGAAAATTAGTTGCACCCTATCACCAAATTGACGTTGTTATTGTTACCATGACAAAAAAATATTTATTTTTATTATACTTAAGCTCAAATATGGGAGAGAGTATTTTGGCCTCTACAAAGGGCGTCACATGTCTAAATGCCACTGTGGTGAAGTGTCCTCTGAGAGTCCACACTCAGTATCCACACAGCCTCTGTTCCCTTGAGTTTCTTCAGTCCTAGGAGTAGTAACTGCGTCTCACAGTAGCTCATCTGAGTTTCCTCAGCGCCCACCTACCGCTCTTCCACCACCCAACATCCGGGTAACCAATTTTCTATATCAAATCCCCTGTGTCTGAAATTCGTGCCTGGTTTCTATTTTCCTGGTTGATCTCTGATAAATATATCCACATTGTTGAAAATTCTCTCTGAAACATTTTAGTAAAATTCCCTGCCTTTAACTATATCCCTCAGCATATTAATAAAATCGTAAATTCTATTTTTCAACAATGCCTGAAACAAACATTTAAATATACGTCTACCTTCTAGTCATTCAATTATGCTAAAATTGCTCAGTATTCTGGGAAGATCCTTACGTGAGCTGCCCTTAGAATAACTCTTTGAGTGACCAAATATCATTAATTCCTTTATATCACATCTAGGTTTTAACCAAAACTTATGTTACCCAACTCAATTATCTTTTTCTTTATTCACCAAACTTTGATTGCATATCAGTTTTGTTATTCTCATCCCCAAACATCCATATGCAACGGATAAAGGAAGAAATAATTCCATAATGTTCAGAAGTGACCATTTTGAAGATAACACAAGTTGTGTATACATGTGTGTATGTATGTATGCGTATGCTTGTTCTCATTTATAATTTTAAATTAAAGTCAGATGTAAAGTTTAAATGTATTCTCTACAACCTTCATCACTGGAGATTCTGCCTTGTGAACACCCCCCACACCCACACAAGAAGACCTTCAAAACCTTTAGACAGCTTATATGACCCTTCTCTTCTTCAGATTCAGCATGTTTTTACGTTCTTGAACTGTTTTTTTGTAAAAAATTTTTTATTGTGGCAAAGTATGCAAAACATAAAATTTGCCATTTTAACCATTTTAAGTATACAATTCAGTGACATTAATTACATTTACAATATTGTGGAACTATTACCACTATTTCCAAAACTTTTTTATCACCCCAAACAGAAACTGCAACAATTAAGTGACAACTCTCTTTTTCCCCCTCTTCCCGGATCCTGGTAACCTCTGATCTACTTTTTGTCTCTCCGAATTTTCCTATTCTGTATATTTCTTTTAAGTGGAATCACACAATTTTTGTTCTTGTGTATCTGGCTAATTTCACTTTGCATAATGTTTTCAACGTTCACTTATGTTGTAGCATGTTTCAGAACTTACTCCTTTTCATGGCTGAAGAATATTCTATATGACATTTTGTTTATCCGTGTGTCTGTTGCTTCTGCCTTTCAGTTATTATAATGCCACACTGGACATTGATATACAAGAATCTTTTCAGTCCCATTTTCAAATCTTCTGGGTATATATGTGAGAGTAGAATTGCTGGATCATATGGTAGTTATACATTTAGCTTTTTCAGGAACTGTCAGACTCTTTTCCACAGTGGCTGTACCATTTTACATTCCCACTATCAATATACGAGGGTTCCAGCTTCGAAGATCATTAATTTTTAAATAGACATGGATTAAATACCACATAAAAGACAAGGAGTGTCAGAATGAATTGAAATAAATTTATGATGATTATCAGAGATTCAAATTAAATATGAGAATGTAAACAGAATGAAAATAAAGGATGGAAACATTTATGTTTCAAATAAACATTAAAAGATTGTTTAGCTATATTATCATGAGAAAAGTAGACGTCAAGGCAAAAAAATTACATAAGGACAGATGTTAAAAATTAAAAAGTTAAAATTCACCAGAAAGGTATAATAATTCTAAATTTCTACAACCCAATAACACAGTCCTAAAAAAGGTTTAAATCAAATATGATAAAACTTAAAGGAGGAACAAACAAATCTACAGTCACAGTTGGGGATCTTGTATGCAACTCTCAACAACAGGTAGAACATTCAGACAAAAGACCAGTCTCTGTGGAAATTCAAATGATAAAGAATTTTTGACTGTCTTGATGGGGGGAGCGGCATTTGCAGTTCCATATGAATTTGAAGATTGGCCTTTCCATTGCTGCAAAGAAAAAAAAAATTGGGATCTTGATAAGGATTGCATTGGATCTTAGCTGCTTTGGGTTGTATTACTATTTAACAATATTAAGTCTTCTTCTCCATGAACGTGGGATGAATTTTCATTTAGTGAGGTTTCCTTTAATTTCTTTTAGTGGTATTTTATAGTTTTAAGTGTAGTCTTTCACCTCCGTGGTTAAATTTACTTTTAGGTATTTTAGTATTTTAGATGCTGTTTCAGATTGTTCATTGCTGGTGGATAGAAACAAGACAGATTCTTGTGTGTTGATCTTGTATTCTGCAACTTTGCTGAACTTTTAAAATCAGTTCTAATGGCTTTTTTGGTGGATTATTTGGAATTTTCTATGTACAGGGTGATGTCATCTGTGAATAAAGATAGTTTGACTTCTTCTTTTCCAATTTAGATGCCTTTTATTTTTTTCGTTGTTGCTTAAGTGCTCTGGCTAGAACTTCCTGCACATTACTGAATAGCAGTGGTGAAGGCAGACATCCTTGTCTTGTTCCAGAATTTAAGGGAAAGCTTTCAGTCTTTCACCATTTAGTATCACATTATCTGTGGGTTTTTCATAAAGGTCCGTTGTAATTTTGAGGAAATTCTCTTCTACCCTAGTGTTCTGAGTGTTTTGCATCATGAATGTGTACTGGATTTTCTGTGTTGATTGAGATGATCCTACAGTCTTTTTCCGATGTTCTATTAATAGTGCATATTACATTGATTTTCGTTTGTTGGAATATCCTTGTGTTCCTGGGATAAATCCCTCTTGATGAGAGTGTATGATCCTTTTGGACTCAGTTTGCTAACATTTTGTTGAGGAATGTTTAATCTATATTCAAAAGGGATGTTGACTTGTATTTCCTTTACTTGTGGTGTCTTCATTCAGCTTCAGTGTCAGGATAATGTTAGCCTCATAGAATGAGTTACCAAGTGCTCCCACCCACTCTATTTTCTAAAGGAGTTTAAGAAGGATTGGTGTTAATTTTTATCTATGGTGTTCGGTAGAATTCACCAATGACACCATCTGGTCCTGGACTTTTTTTCTTTGGGAGATTTCCTACTACTGATTCAATCTCTTTAGTTATAGGAGTGTTCAAATTTTCTTTGTCAGTCAGTTTTGGTAATTTGTGTTTTTCTAGAAATTTGTGCATTTTATTTATCTAACTTGCTGGTGTATAATTGTGCACAATATTTCCTTGTAATTCTTTTATTTCTGTAAGGTCAGTAATAATGTCCCCACATTCAATTATGATATTGGTTATTTGCATCTTTTCTCTTTTTCTTAGTCATTTTAGCTATAGGTTTGCCAATTTTGTTGATCTTTTAGGAGAATCAGCTTATGGTGGTGTTGATTCTCTTTATTGTTTTTCCATTCTCTACGTTGTTAGTCTCAGCTCAAATCTTTACTATTCTCTTCCTTCTGCTGGTCATGGGTTAATTTTCTCTTTTTCTAGTTTCTTAATGTACACAGTTGGATTATTGATTTGAGACCTTCCTTCCTTTTTGATGTAAGCATTTACATCTATAAATTACACCCTGAGCACTGCTTCTGCTGAAACCCATATGTTTTGGTATGTTGTGTTTTCATTTTTATTTGTCCCAAAGTAATTTTTAAATTTCTTATGATTTTTTTCTTAGAATCATTGATTGTTTAATGTTTTAATTTCCACATATTTGTGAATTTTCCAGTTTTATTTCTCTTATTGATTTCTAGTTTCATCCCATTGAGATCAGAGAAGATACTTTGTATTATTTCAATATTTTAAAATTTATTGAGACTTATTTTGTGGCCTAACATATGATCTGTCATATGAATGTTTAATATGCAAGTGAAAAAAATATATTTTCTGCTGTTGTTGAGTAGCGTGTTCTTTACGTCTGTTAGGTCTAGTTGGTTTATAATGTCGTTCAAGTCCTCTTTTTCCTGATTGATCTTCTGTCTAAATGTTCTATCTATTGAAAATGATGTATTGAAGTCTCTAACTATTAGTAGTGTAGATATGTCTATTTCTTCCTCCAATCCTCTCAATGTTTGATTCATGTATTTTGGGGCTATGTTTGTGCATAAATGTTTATAATTGTTATATCTTCTTAATGAGTTGACCCTTTTTTCAATATATAATGCCTTTTTTGACTTTTGTAAAAATTTGTGACTTAAGAAATATTTTGTCTGCTTTTAGTATAACCAACCCAGCTGTCTTTTGGTTACTATTTGCATGGAATATCTTTTTCTATCTTTTCTAATGTGAGTCTATCATAGTCATCATATAATTGGATCATGCTTTCTGGTTTCTATTTTGCCAATATCTGCCTTTTGATAGGAGAGTTTAATCCATTTACATTTAAGTAATTACTGATGAGGAAGTATTTATTTCTGTCATTTTGCTCTTTGTTTTCTGTATGCTTTATATACTTTTTTGTCCCTAATTTCCTCTGTGACTGACTTGTTTTATGTTAATTGATTTTTTTTATTATGGTAAAAAACACATAACATAAAATTTGCCATCTTAACCACCTTTAAATGTACAATTCAGTAGTGATAAGTACATTTACATTGTTGTGAAACATATTTTCTGAACTTTTTTAACTTGCAAATTTGTAACTCTATACCCATTAAGCAACAACTCCACTTTTTCCTTTCCTCCTGTCTCTTGGTAACTTGCATTCTACTTTTGTTTCTAAGAATTTGACTACTTCAGATATTTCATATAAGTGGAATCATACAGTGTTTGTCTTTTTATGACTGACATTTCACATGGCATAATGTCCTCAAGGTTCATCCGTATTGTGGCATGTGACAAGATTTCCCTCCTTTTGGGCTGAATAATATCCCATTGTATGCATACAGCACATTTTCTTTATCCATTCACCTGTCCATGGACACTTGGGTTGCTTTCACCTCTTGGTTATTGTGAATAATGCTGCTATGAACATGGGTGTGTTCACTGATTTTTGTAGTGTGCCATTTTGTTTCCCTTATCATTTCCTTTTGTGTATTTTCTTTTCTTTTCTTTTTTTTTTTTTTGAGGAACATTAGCCCTTAGCTAACATCCACTGCCAATCCCCCTCTTTTTTATTGAGAAAGATTGGCCCTCAGCTAACATCTGTGCCCACCTTCCTCTGCTATATGTGGGATGTCTGCCACAGCATGGCTTGGTAGGTGGTGCATATGTCTGAGCCTGGGATCCAAACCTGCAAACCCTGGGTTGCCTCAGCAGAGTGCATGAACTTAATCACTACGTGACTGGGCAGGCCCCTGTGTATCTTTTTTAGATATGTTCTTACTGGATAGTATAGTGATTATAATTAACATCTTAAATTTATAACCATCTAGTTAAAATAGATGCAATTTAGCTGAAATAGCATACAAAAACTGTGCCACAGTATAGTCCTTTCATGCCCCCTTTATGTTGCTATTGTCATAAATTATGTCTTTATATATTGTTTGCTGATTAATAAAGATTTACCATTTCTTTTGCATTTATTTTTTAAAATAAGAAATAAAAGGAAGAGTACAAACTCAAAAATACAATAATATTGGCTTTTCTATTTACCTCTGTTGTTGCTTTTACTGGAATTATGTATTTCTTCATGTGACTTCAATTATTGTCTAGTGTCATTTCACTTCAACCTGAAAAAATCCCTTTCGCTTTTTTTGTCAGGCAGATTTACTAGCAATGAACTTCCTCAGCTTTGTTTATCTGAGAATGTCTTATTTTTCCCTTATTTTTGAAAAATAGTTTTGCCAGATATAGAATTCCTGATAGACCTTTCTTCCTTTCTTCACTTTAAAAATATCACCTCTCTCCCTTCTGACCTCTATTGTTTATAATGAGAAATCTGTTGTTTCCTTATTGAGGATACTTTTGTGTGATGTCACTTCTCTGTTGCTGCTTTCAAGATTCTCTTTGTCTTTGACACTGATTCTAATGTGTCTTTGTGTGGAACTCTTAGTGTTTATCTTTTTGGGACTTTGTTGAGCTCCTTGTATATGCAGATCTGTGTCCTGTATGAAAATTGGAAAGATTTTGCCATTACTTCTTCGAATCTTCTTTCTGCCCCTTCTCTCCTCTTTCTGGGACTCCTATTGCACGTCTAGGAGTCGTACAAGACCTGGGGGACAACCCAGGTCTCTCAGGCTCTGATCACTTCTCTCCATCCCTTTTTCTTTCTGGTCTACAGAGAGAATGATTTCATTTGACCTATCTTCAAGTTTGCTGATTTGTTTTTCTGCCTGCTCAAATCTTCTAATTAAATCCTCTACTGACTTTTTCATTTCAGTTCTTGTATCTCTCAGCACCAGAATTTCTATTTAGTGTCTTTTTATAATTTCTTTCTCTTTATTCTCTATTTGTTTATACATCAGTAATTTACTTTACCCATGCTTTTCTTTAACTCTCTGAGTACATTTAAGACTGCTGATTTTAGCTTTTGTCTGTTTAGTCCAATGTCTGTGAATAGCCCGTACTTTCTCTGTGCTGTAGCTGTTTGTTTGTTTAGTGCTTAGTGTTTTCTAAACCATTTTTGTAAAGCCTACATTCTTTTCATACATGGTCTCTCTTTCTTTAGGTTGTGTTCTGCTGGTTATTTCACATAGATTTATTAAGCTTCCAGAAGCTGAGAGAGAGCAACCAAAAAGAAAGCCAGCTCTCCCAGTCTCTGCCCACTGGCCCTGTGCTGGGTCACTCCTTCAGTGCTTAGCCGGACTGTTTAGGGCTCAGCTCTAGCCTTTCCTTCCTGCTCGTGGTGAGCCTAGAGATAAGCCAGGGGAAAGCCAGGGTCTTCTCAGCCTCTTCCCTCCCTGGGCATATGCGTGGCTTTCTCTGCTCCCCGGCAGATGGGGGCTTTGAATGCCTTAGTTTCCACAAGAAGCCTCTCCCCAGTTTTCCTCCCAGGATTTCAACACTCTACTGTTTGCCACAATTGTACTCCTTTGCCCCAGGCAGCTGCTGAATATTTCTTTGCCTTACATTGTTTTTGAGGAATGCCACTGCTTTTCTGCCCTTAGTGAGTTCTGAGTTAGGCAAAAAAAGGGAAGTGACCCGCATCTGTCCTGCAGGTAGCCCTCATATGGGTTGGAACAGATAAACACAGTTCTCTGAGAAAAAGTCTGCTTTGCCCCTCCTCGGATCAGGTACCAGGGTCACACCCTGGCCACATGGGTGCCATCTTCAGGATGCCACAGCACCTGGGAGGGGGGCAAGGGAAGCAAAAACACCACAGAGCTTTCCTAATGCTTCTAAGTTGTCTTTTTTTCCTGATTATGCATTCTCTAGGTTGTTATAACCTTTTGAGAGTTCTGATGGAATTGATCCGATAGTTTTTATTTGGTTTTTTTTTTTTTTTGTCTTTCTGTGGTGAGATGGGCCCTTGGAGCCACCTACTCTGACATTTTTGGTGATGTCCGATTTATTTTGTCCGAACTGTATGTTACATTTGTAGTGGGTCTGTAGTTTGCTACACAGATGCTCTCATCAGAACCGTGGCACTCGTTTCCAGCAGCCCGGAATGGAGGCTGCAGACAGTTCACAGATAAACCTCCCCCTGGAATCCCTCTCAGTTGAGGGGCCGTGTCTCTTTCGGGGTTATACCTCCCTGGGGGTAGCTCCTGTCCAACGACTGGTGAAAGAGGAGCAAAGGCCCGCCCCTGGTGTCAGAACGTGTCACGATTCAGGACAACTCGGAAAGTTCACCGTGCCTGAAAATTCTTGTGGGGCTGCTGAGCTTTCCTCACACATTCACAGGTACCGTTCACTCCCAATTATTTCCACACACAGACCCTGGGGAGCAGGACATCAACTGACCAGAGATTCTCGCATATTGAGGTACATGGGGTAACTATTCTGGTTTGGAACTAATTCAGCTTGGACCCAAAAGTCTGACTTATAGCCTATCAAACATACGTTGCACACGGGGCAGCCCGGTGGCGCAGCAGTTTAGTTCATGGCCCGGGGTTCACAGGTTCGGATCCCGGGTGCTGGCTGACGCACTGCCTGTCAGCCATGCCGTGGCGGCGTCCCATATAAAGTAGAGGACGATTGGCGACGGATGTTAGCCCAGGGCTGGTTTTCCTCAACAAACAAACAAACGTACATTGCGCATCTGCTCAACCATTAAAGTAAAGAATATGCTCTCTTGTGAAGATGCACACCCCCTCCTACGCCCTATCGGTAACGCCCAAATCAGTCCCTTTCCAGGCATCACGGTCACATTGACCTGCTAATGTGCAACTGAATACCCCTTTGAGACTTTGATGGAAATTATCCCGGGTGGGTTTAATGTACGTTCTTTGTTCTAAAAGGCTATAAGACTGTGCTGAAAACCAGGCTTCTCCAGAATGCTTTCTAAGGCTTCCGGGTTATAATCCTCACTTTGGCTCCGGTAAATTCACTTTATTTCTCTTATCTGTAGAATGGTCATTGGTTATTTTGTGTCGACAAAACGATACTTAAATTCAAATGCTAAAGTTAAAAAAACCTGAAGAAAATGAATTCAGTTTGTGATAACTTGCACTTTTTATACTTTTCCTCACTCCTGAGCACTACCAATTATTTTCCTAACTTCTTACAAATAATATCTAATGTTTTTATAAAAACTTCTTAGGCTCGTTATCAAGTTCTGCAGTTTATGTTCTTTACCCTCTTTCTTGTTTTGAAAATAAGGAAAAATTACCTGTATCTATTCTTTATACATTTATTCCAGAATTCCTCTGTGATTACTGATACAAGGCAAATACCTCATTCCCGTGTTATTTCAGCCCCTGGTAAGTAACTGGTCAGTACATGAGATTTAACTTTTTTAGAGTTATGGACTTCAAAGTCTGCAGTGAAATCCTCCCTTTTCTCCCCCCAAAAATTTTGTGCCAAACCTCATTATATGAGAAAACAAGAGAAGCGGTTTGTTAGAATAATTTTATTATTAAAGTCTATATCATTTTCTCATCCTGCAGACAATTGGTGGAAAACATAGAGCTATTTATTGGGGTAGTTTGATTTCTTATTGCTGAGTTTTATGAGTTCTCTGTATATTTTGTATACAAATTCTTTATTACATATGTACTTTGCCAATGTTTTCTTCCAGTCTGTGGCATGTCTTTTATTAGCCATGTCTTTCATAGACCAAACCTTTTTAATTTTAATAAAGCTCAACTTATCAATTTTTTCTTTTGTGGATCATGCTATTAGAGATGTATTTAAAAATTCATCAACAGGGGCCAGCCTGGTGACGTAGTGGTTAAGTTTATGCACTCAGCTTCGGAGTCCTGGGGTTTGTGGGTTTTGATGCCTGGCATGGACCTACACGCCACTCATCAAGCTGTGCTGTGGCAGTGTCCTATATACAAAAAAATAGAGGAAGATTGGTACAGATGTTAGCTCAGGGCCAATCTTCCTCACCAAAAGGAAAGAAAGAAAGAAAGATTCATCAACAAACTCAAGATTACACAGATTTTTTGACTCTGTTTTCTTCATGAATTTTTATAGTTTTGCATTTTATCTATAGGACTGTAACATATTTTGAGTTAATTTTTGTGTAAGGAGTAAGGTTTGTGTCTAGGTTGTTTTTTTTTTTTTTTTTTTTTTGCATATGGACATCCATTTGTTCCAACATAATTTGTTGAAAAGACTAGCCTTTTTTCATTGAAATCAATGTCATTGTTCCATTGTTACAATTGACCTGTAACATATGGTCATGTGACTTTTCTCCTTTACTCTGTTGGTTTGGTGAATTACATTGTTTGATTTTCTAGTGATGAACAGCCTTACATTCCTGGAATGAATCTCACTTTATTGTACATTGTGGTATACAATTCTTATTGTACATTGCTGGATTTAGTTTACTAATTTTTTTGAGAATTTTGCATCTATGTTCATGAGAGACACTGGTCTGTAGTTTTCCTTTCTTGGAATGTCTTTATCTTGTTTTGGTTTTAGAGCAGTGGTAACCTCATTAAGTGAATTACAAAGTGTTCCCTCTGGTTTTTGTATCATTTAGTGTAATTTCTTCCTTAAATGTTTGGCAGAATTCACCAGTGAAAACATTTGGGCTTGGTGCTTTCTTTTTTGGAAGGTTGTTAATTATTTACTTAATTTCTTCGGTAGATACTTATTGGACTATTCAGGTTATCTCTTTCTCTTTGTTTGATTTTTGATAGTTTGTGTCTTTCAAGAAATTGGTCCAGTTGATAGGAGTTATCAAATACTGGGCATAGAGTTTTTCATAGTATTTGACTATCCTGTAATGTCCATGGGATTAGTAGTGATGACCCCTATTTCACTTCTGATATTAAAAGTCTTCTCTCTTTTTTATTATCATGGCTAGAAATTTATCAATTATATTGATCTTTTCAAATTTCTAATTTTTTATTGTATTGATTTTCACGATTGCTTTCTTGTTTTAAATTTAATTGTTTCTGTTTTAATATGTATTACTTTTTTCTTCTACTTGCTTTAGGCTTCATTTTCATTTATTTTTCTAGTTTTCTAAGGTAAAAGCTTTGGTTATTGATTCTAAATCTTTCTTCTTTCCTAATATATTAATTTCCTAATAAATTTAGTGCTACAAAATTTCATTTAAGCATTGTTTTCACCGCATTGCATCCATTTTGGTAAATTACTTTCCAATTTTATTTAGTTCAAAATATTTCTGAATTTCTCTTATGACTACTTCTTTGATCCATGTGTATTTTAGAAGTGCATTGTTTAATTTCCAAACATCTAAGGATTTTCCAGCTATCTTTCTGTTATTGATTTTTCAGTTCAATTCCAGTGTGGTTTAAGAACTACTTTGTATGATTTCTATTTTTATTAAATTTGTTTATTGGGCATGCCATATCACTGAAGAGTTTGTTTAATGCTTGTCTTGCTTATGGATAAATTTCTTTAAAATGGAAAAGCATTGTGTTTATCTAAATAGTTAGAAGGAGTCAGTATGTAAGAATAAATTGAAGACTCAAGAAAAACTGGGGAGAAATGATAGATAAAGTTCTCTAAACAGAGAACGAGGAAAACAGCTAGAGCAGAGCTGGCCTAAGAGTGGGAGAGACACATTTTCATCTGCAACTACCAGAAAACAGTAAGAATAGAAGTAAAGAGAAATACTTTGTGGGCAAAGAAGAAGCTGAAAAAAAATAGTCTTGATTTTTTCATGTGGAAAAAATAATAAAGTAAGTCCAATGAGAAGGAGACAGAAAGAAAGAATTTAGAGCTTAAAGAAATACAAGTTTCAAATAGCTTTTGAGGGAAATGGGTGGTGTTGATCATTAAGTATATATAATAGGATTGCAGAATAGCATTGAGGGCACAGTCATGAGTAAATCATAAATCTCTAATGGCACAAATCTTCACTGTTAGGAGATTTCCTTTTGCAATATTCAACAGCAATGTACAGGTGCTGAGAAATTAGATGTTTAAAATTATCCATGATTGGGCATTTGGAAACTGTGTGAAATCAAAAAGCAATGACGTAAAGGAAGAAGGGTGTTGCCAATAGATAGTAGTTGGAATGACGTACCATAAATTGCCAGTGTTATGGTGATGGGATCAAAGATACATGGGAGCAGGTAAAAATGGACATGAGGGACTACAGATCAGTATGAATCTAGGGATAGGTCTTTTGGAAATGAGTGAGGATGTCAGAAGGTTAAGACATTAGGGTCAGAAATGAGATACTGGAATTTATACCTCAAAAGCAGAAAAGTTCTGGGCAATGACTAGGACCAAATTGGTGGCTGATGTAGAGTGCAGGTACAGGTAAAGAGAACTCATGATATCAGGAAAATGTGAGGCAAGGGTGTTACAATTGCTGTCCACTATAGCTGACCATGCAATGCCTGCCCCCTCCTTCACCTGTCCCCTTTACCAGCCTTACTTCTGACTGCCAACCCCTGCACATGTTTTGCCTGAGAGTTTCCCTGACTTCTGGAGCCTGCTCTGTTATCTGTGAGGTGGGGTGGAAGTGCTGGGAAATTAATGCCCTTCCTTCTCCTTCAAGCTCTAAACCAATGAGGGACCAGCTTCCTCACCTCTTGGATGAGATAACATGAGTGTGTGTTTTGCCCTGGTTCACAAAATTCCTCCAGTGGAATTAAGTTTCAGTATCTATTGGTAGCCAGCTTGAAAACATATCCTTTACTAGCTCCATTTTTTTCCTTGTCTAACTTGTTACTTTAAGCTCAAATTCTTATGTTAGCATTCTACTTTTTCTACCCACACTATGACGTTTTTTATAGATCCTGATGTTCCTTACAATGATGCCAGGAGTGGGAGGGTAGAAGCAGCAGATAAACCAAAAGTCAGAGGTGACTTTAGGGAGGGTTAGATGATACATATTTATATAAGCAGATTGAAATAGAACAACTTAAAAAGCAAGTGAGGAGCTAGAAATTGTGGCTGACACACCTCTTGTCCTAGTGACACCAATGAATGATAGACCTCCACAGAGAAGACCAAAGGAAACATGGCTAAGAGAACAAGTTCACAGCTGTTCAACAGACATTTATTGACCATCTGCTATGAGCTAGGAATAGGCTAGGTGCCAGAGACACAAAAATAAGGTATCATTCATGACCTTAATGTGTTTGCATACTATTATGGGAGTAAACCTATAATTAGAAAATTCTAATACAATGTAAAAGTAATAACTAAAATATACATAGTGTATTGTTGGCATAAGTGTGAAAAATACCTTAAGATCTAGAAGTGATGGAGAAGACTTAATAAAAGAGATGACCTCTGAACTCAGTTTTTAAATAAAGTAGATGTTAACTGGCAAGGAGTAGAGGTAAAGAGGGTGGATATTTTAGGAAAAGGGGCTGAGCAATTTTTACAGAGGTTAAAAATAGCATGTATGTGTAGGAAATTACAAGAAGCTTAGTGCTTTGGGAACTTAGAAGGAAAAGAAAAAGTATGTTGGAGAGCCACGCAAGGGACAGATCATTCCTCTTATGCTGGCTCTTGGAAATCTATTCTTAGGCAATGGAGTGCCATTGAGGAATTTTTAATAAGTGAAGGAGTCTGCCAACACCTGTATTAAAGTAGAGAATAGTGTGTGTGTGTGTGTGTGAACGCGTGCGTGTGCGCGTGTGTGCCTCTAGGGGGGTGTGAGGTTGACAGAAGTTAATTAATACAAAATTCATAAATCAGAAAAGTAGCAGAGATTAATAGAGAATTTATATTCTATGATGTGATAATATATGGATAA
Source organism: Tapirus indicus (assembly GCA_031878705.1). NCBI lineage: Eukaryota > Metazoa > Chordata > Mammalia > Perissodactyla > Tapiridae > Tapirus > Tapirus indicus. The sequence continues at coordinate 154,156,255 of CM062919.1, forward strand.
TTTCTTTAGATGTGTTGGCTTAGTAAACCATCTCTGAAAAAGAAGAATTTAAGGTGAGATTTAAATGATAAGGAGGAGCCAGCTATGTGAAGATAGAGTGGGGCATTCAACCAAGGAAAACAGCTAGTGTGAAGGGCCCCTGCTGGATTTAGTTTGTCCTGCCTGGAGAATAGAAAGGAAGACAATGTGGCTGGGATAGTGGGTGCAAAGGGAGTATTAAGACATGAACTTGGAGATAGAAGGAAAAGTCTAAATAAAATGGGGTTTTAGAAGCTGAGCAAAAAGTTTCTATTTTATTCTAACTCGATGCTATATGAGGCAGAATAATGGGCCCCCAAAGAGGTCCATATCCTAATCCCTGGAAACTGTGAATATGGCAAAAGGAATTAAGGTAGCAGATGGAATTACGGTTGCTAGTCAGCTCACCCCAAGATAAGGAGATTATCCTACAGTATCAAGTGGGTCCAATGTAATCACCAGCATCCTTGAAAGTGGAAGAGGGAGACAGAACGACAGAGTCAGAGGAAGGTATGTAAGATAGGCACAGAGGTGCAATGTTGATGGCTTTGAAGATGAAGGAAAGAGCCATGAGCCAAGGACTGTGGGTGTTCTCTAGATACTAGAAAAGGCAAGGAAACGGAGCTCCTTTAGATCCTCCAGAAAAGACGGTAGCCCTGCCAACATCTTGATGTTAGTCCAGGGAGACTTGCGTTGGGCTTCTCACCCAGAACTGTAAGATAATACATTTGTGTTGTTTTAATCCACTAAGTTTGTGATAATTTATTATCACAGCAGTAGAAAACTAATACATGGGACATTAGGTGTTGGCAAGCAAGGGGATTGCAATAACCGCATATGGCTTTAAAATTCTACTTGTGGTTATGTGTGGACAGTAGATTATGGTGCGTGAACAGCAAAGTGAGGAAGTCACTTAGGAGATGGCCACAGTAATTTAAGTGAAAGATGATGGTAGGTTGGACAAGAGTATTAATAGATATACAGAGAGGTAATTGGGTTTGGAGTATGTTTTGGAATGAGAATTGAGAAAATTTGCTCATTGGTTGGATTTAGGGAGTGAAATGGAAATAGCTATCAAGGAAATCACACAAATTTTAGTCTTATACAACTGGGCTGATTGTGACACCGCTCACAGAGCTCTAGAAGAACAGTGCGAAGGCAAGTTGGTGAGATGAATGAGGAGTTCTGAGACCACAATGCTGTTTTATATCCCTGTAATCAGTTGGAAACATAACTCTGAATTTCTGGGGAAAGGTCAGATTATATAGGTTTATATTTGGGGATCATAAGGACAGAGATGCTCTTTAAAGTCATGGGTCTAGATTCAGTCATCAAGAGAGAATCTGTATCAAGAGAAAAGGAGAAGTGAGACAGCAATGGGGCACTGCAGAAACTAAGGGTAAAAGAGAAGACAAGGAAAGTAGGAACCTACAGGAGTGGTTGGGGACATAAGAAGACAGTCAGTTACCTGGTGTCACAGAAGCCAAGGAACCAAGTGTTTCTAAAAGAACAGGTCTCAGGTTCTGCTGAGGTTAACCAGATGGGTTAAGACCATTGGATTTGGCAGCAGGGAGATAAGTAGGAATCTGACAAAGTTCCAATGAAGTGGTGCCAATGGGAGCCCAATGGAAGTGTTGAGGTTAGACTGAGAGACCAGGAAGTGCAGGCAGTGATCTTAGTCACCAGGTCAATCAATTTTGCTGTAGGGGAAACATCAAAATGGGGTGTAGTTACAGTGAGCTGCTTCCCTTGTCAACAAAATAATTCTCCAATAACACAAAGTGAATGTTTTACACTCTCTTTTCTTCCTCCAATCCCATCTTGAAACATAGATCGTCTTAATTTCCACTTCAAGTACATTTATTCACTAGGCAGTCATTTGTTTATTTTCCCATTAATTCCCAAACAATGTTCACTGAGCACCTACACAGCAGAAGACACCAAGATGCTATCTGGGGAGGTCAGATCTGTACATTTAGATTTGGGAACTATAAGCAGAGAGGAGACACACAACATATGAAAGATATAAATGGCATCTGGCATCTAAGAATGATAATCTAGTAATTTCCATTAGATTACAATTCTCCATATATTAAAAAGAATATTAATTGCCTAAAATCATTGTCATGAACTATTAATGGCTTTACTCAAAATTGCCCATGATCCTTATACGATTTCCTTTTAATAGACTGACTATTATGCCGCTTTTGAACACATACTTTTTTTTTTCACATTTTAGTGATCTGTCTTTTGCTTAAAAACACTTTCTGGGTCAGCTCCACTCAGAAATATTAGCCGTAGAAGTTTAAGGCCTTGCTCAATATTTTACTTCTTCCAGAAGTCTTCTGAAAAGTTGACTATCCAGTGAGAAGGGATCCTTTCACTTGGAAAGATTGTATTCTCCTCGTGTTGCTGTGTGTGTGGGGGGTGGGGTGGTGGGTGGTTATCGTATGGCCTTGCCTGGCCTGTGGGAAGGGGGTTTGGGCCTTACTTTTCACTGTGTTCCTGAAAATATCTTCTAGAGTGCTTACACTTGGTGTCTCAATGAATATATGGTGAATAGATGTTTGGCAGTGCTTCATGGAATAATTACAGAAAAGCGACACAAAGCTGAGCTCTCAACATGCTAAAATGATAGATCCTAGGTCCGGCCTGGTGGCGAAGGGGTTAAGTGCAGGGACTCCGCTCCCGGTGGCCGGTCAGGGCATGGACTGACACACTGCTCCTCAAGTCATGCTGTGGTGGCGTCCCATATAAAGTAGAGGAAGATGGGCACAGATGTTAGCTCAGGGCCAATCTTCCTCAGCAAAAAAAGGAGGAGGATTGGCAATGGATGTTGACTCAGGGCTAATCTTCCTCACCAAAAAAAAAAAAAAGATGACAGATCCAGCCCATACTCTAGCTGCAGCATTTACTAGCGGGTACATACAGACAAAACCCTCCAAATCTAACTTAATGAAACAAGATCCTGGAAATTCTCTAAGGCAACTATTACTCATGTTATTCTGTGAATGCTACGTCCTTCTCTTTGGTATTCATTTGGTAGATGAAATAGTGAGTTCATTTCATAATGAATTCAGAGAGTCCCATTCAAATCTCCTTTAACCTCATTATAGTCAAAGGACATTACAGGCACTGAAGGCTGAACTTAAATTTTGAGAACGTGTTAAATAGGTGAATGCTTCGTCAGCAAGCTCTTTCATCAGCAACTGATTATTTTAGGCATTGAAATATGAAAAGTACTCTTGAAAGTTAGGGGGGAAAAAACACAGCTTCTCCCTTCCCAGCCTCCTCCAAAAAGGATGATTTAAATTGAAATATTTCTGTGTTTCATTTTGGAGAAAATTGTAAAAGATCAGACTTTTCCCATAGGAGTTATAACACTTCTAGGTTTGGGTTTAAGTTATAAATATCTCAGAAACTGCCTTACTCATGGTGTTTCAAATTATTCCCAGTTGTGTCTCTTTCTGAAGAAAGATGCATGACTCTACCTGTGCACAGTGTGGGGAAAAACTCCCCAGCTCTTTGAAAAGGTTACATCTAGTTCAAATTTGGATCTGGACTCTCCATGAGCTAAGCTAGTTTTTCAATAATTACAAAAAGAAAAGGATTCAGTGCTATCCTTGCCTGGTTTTTATTTCATCTGAAACTGATTTCGCAGGCCTGTGCCTTTTTGCGGGTTATCTATCCAAATACACACAATGTCCTTAGACAAATGGCAAACATCTCCGTTACAGTATCTATCCAAGCTCCCCCACATTCATGACATTTTATTAAAACTAAATTAGCAAAGCAGGGAGTCAGATAAGAGTCACAACAATGAGAGTCACAGAAGAAAAGGAGAGGAATGAACTTGAATCCGTGTAAAGTCTCCCCGTTCTCTTGGAAAGAAGAATTGCCACATTACGGAGAAGCCACGTTCCACAGCCGCGGGGCAGCATGTCTTCACCCTGCGCCCACAAGCACCGTCGCTGAGCTTTTGCTGGTAAATGGAAGTAAATCAGCAAAGGAAGATCCACCTGCTTCATGGGCAACCTAACAGACAGCATCAGCAAGATGTCAGAAAAAAGCACGGCTTTATTTTATTTTTTAAGTATTATGAAATGAAAAATTTGAATACTCAGGCCCTTTATAAATTCTCTACCTCTTATTTGTATAACTATTCATTATTTTATTTCCTTAATTTACAAAACGGAAAATTTTTGTTTCTTCCTCAAGTCTCCTAAAATTATAACAAATAAGTTAAAATGCGAATGGTCACAGATTGTACATCTCGGAACGAGGAAAAGAAGTTGGACTTTTTCTTTTAAAGTCCGTCCTGAGAGACGCCAGGATGCGCTGCTGCCCTCCACCCGTCAGCAGTCGGCCCATTCCCGATTCCACACAAATGACAGTTTGGGAACCCAGGGTATTACCGGAGAAAGCTGAGAAGTGGGATGATGTTGAAGACGCAGAACAAGCGCTGCAGCCCAAAGAGAAATTCTCGCCCCGGGCTCAGAGCGATCCGCCCCAGCTTCTGGAACTTCCCTCCAGCAGCTGTTCGTCCAGCCTAGACACAGACAGACCCTGAAGACATAGTGGTCAAGAGTGTAGCTAAGCTGCCCCACAGCGCCGCTGCCTCGGCGTCATCCATTCTGTCTGGCCAGGCGGCCTGCAGGGACCTTGAACTGACACCAGCCTCCTCATGCCAGCACGACAGCCAGACAACAGCTTCAGAGTCACAGCAAGTGTGAGTTCCCGCTGTGACGTCCCCAACAGCCCTCGGGTCAACAGTCTCCCCTGACTCCCGGGACTTTCCCCTTGTGTGGTGCTTCGACGAGACCCCCGTGGAGCTAACCAAAACCCCGCTCTTTTTGGTTTGAATTGACCCATCCCGCCTTAGCCTGGGAACCCCAGAGCACTCCACCTGTGGACGCTAATAAAGCACGTGCCCCAGGTCCTCCCTCTCTCTCTGCCTGCACCCTGCCTTGACCTCCCCATGTGGCCCCACAAAGCGTGCCGGGTATATCCTCCAGGACCTGTGAGAGACAAACTTCTCTCTTTCAGTTTCTCTTGTCTGTCGTTGAGCCACAATTCACCATCCGGCACCCTGTGCTCCACTGAAGTGTTGATTTGATGGATTCATAACAATAATGCTAAATGAAAGAAGCAAGTCACAAAAAAGCACAGATTGTATGATTCCATTTATATGCAATGTCCAGAATAGAACAGGCAGACCCGTAGGGACAGAAAGTCAATTAGTAGTTGCCAGGGGATGAGAAATGACTGCTACTGAAAACGGGATTTCTTTCTGGGGGATAAAAATGTGCTAAACTAGTTGGTGGTGATGGATGCACAACTCTATGAAGATAATAAAAGCAAAACAACTTAATGTACCCTGAAAAAAAGGTGTGTTTTATGATATGTAAATTATATCTCAATAAAATGGTTATAAAAAATCAGTGTGGCAAATTTGGGGTATGCAGCAATGATTTTAATATTGTCTTTAATTGACCAACTGAACTATACATATTTAATACTATTGTTTATTTTAAACATTATCTACTTTTATAAAATGTTTTACAGAATATATAGCACTTTTATATACCTTATCTGTCTTAAACACACAATAACCCTATTACTGAAATAATTATTCTAATTTTAAGGAAAAGGACTTTAAGACTTAGAGAAACCGAATGGTTTGTCCAGTGATAACAGATCTCGTAGTTACATGTTTAGTAGTCTTCTCAGGTCAAGTCACGCAGTCTTTCCTGACACCATAGATGACTCCTCGAAGATTTACTGAGAGCAACACACACCTGGATCTGAATGAAAAGGGAGGGTCCAGGATTCCGGAGAGGGCTGCTTTGGTGGTAACTACCCTGTCTAGAGAAAATGTGGATGGTGCAGAACGGGGAGCCGCCAGTGGTTTACTGTTTGATTTCTATGTTCCCGGCACGAAGGTAAAAGGAGGCCACTGAGTATGGGCTTCTGGTTAGACAGGGATGCTGTCTTACAGGAAGACTGAGAATAGAAATGATTCAGTAAAATCTAAAAGTAAGAATATGGAAATACTTGGGAAGAAACAGAGCAGAAAGTTTCTTAAAAAAAGTATTATTATTAGAGATGTGAAAAATTATTTGTAATCATCACATATGCTTATTTGTCTTTATAAGGGCCATTTGACTAGTCTGGCAAAGGAAATGTGAGCAGAAGGGAACAGTGTCGTTTCTACACAGAAGAAGTGGAAGACCCCACACCCCTCCTTCATCTCACTCTCTTTCTCTGCGTGGTGAATGCGGAGCCGTCTTACTCCAGATCACAAAACCATGACGTGGACTCACACAGTGACTCACATTAGGCCAGGAGGTAAGAGAGAAAAGTCTTTATTTAAGCTACCAAAATTTTAAGGATTATTATTATTGTTTTTGCTGTATAGCCTATCCTATCCTTGCTAACCTGAAGTTAAGTGCTGCCCTATTTTTCTTTAATATGTGGCACCAAGGTAGCAATTGGCAAAGCAGTGGAGAAACCAATGAGAAGCTCAGAAGATGGCGCCCACATTACAGCAGGAAAAACAGTAACACCACTGCCGAATGTACTCTGGAGGCAGACTGTGCTGTGTGTTGACTGCTTTTCCCTGCGCTGGCAAAGTGTTAAAAAAAAAAAAAAGAAACAACATTAAGAAAGAATTAATCAAGTTGTAAGCAGATATAGAAACAGAGAGTTGTTCAAACTCAGACGTTTGGCCAACTGGAAAATATTTCTAAAAATGGGATAAAAGAGCATTTGAGGGGCCAGCCCAGTGACATAGTGGTTAAGTTTTCATGCTCCACTTCAGCAGCCCAGGGTTTGCAGGTTTGGATCCCGGGCACAGACCTACGCCACTCATCAAACCATGCTGTGGTGGTGTCCCACATATAAAGTAGAGGAAGATGGGCACAGATGTTAGTCCAGGGCTAATCTTCCTCACCATAAAAAAAAAAGAAAAAAAAAAGAACATTTGAGCAATAAAGGCCCAATGGGCTTTCTTAGTTGATGCAGAACAAGCATCCAACTATGGGTGTGGTCTTTCCTTTTAAGCCTGATAACCTCAAAGTTGCCATCATTAATGAGGTGGGGGGTGGTGTGAAGACAAGAAAGTAAAAGGAAGCAGATCTGAAATAGATGTCTCAAAGAATTTGGAGTATGGACACTGACATGGCAAAAAAACTGGGAGAAAAATAGATTTAAACTTATTATTTGAAGAAACTGGCATTGATAAAATGAATTTGAGTATTTAAGACTCAAAACGACTGTTATACCTTTGATCTTTCTCGAGCTGAAATTGGACTGAGAAAACTGTGTATCCTCCACATAGAGCCTGGTGACCAATTCCCACTTCTATATGAGTCAAGAAAGATAACGGAAAGGGAAGAAACTTCCAGGAAGAGACTCTAGGAGCCAAGAACACTATGGAGAGAAGAGTTCTTGGAGAGCAGAATTATGGACTAATACTCTGGGGTTGGGGCCTTCACAGTGTCGGCTGTCGTTCCCCATTATTTTGCTTCCCAGTTAACAATTTATTAATGTTGTGTTCTTGTTCCACTTTGTTTCCTTTGAATGTGTTTGGAGGAGCCCACACCTTGTCTCTTCAGTTCATATGATGCAAGACCGATAGCAAATACCTCTGGACCTGGCGTGGAGGGCCGTGTGGATGAGCTTCCTCGACGCTGACAGGAAGAGGAGGAGAATGGACATTGCCAGGCAGGTTGCAGTGTCATCCCATTGTGTGACACCAATAAATAGGTGCCTGGCAGCAGTGCTCAAGGAAGTCATGCACTTATTTGTCATTTCATACTGAATTTAACATGAGCAAGAGTAGCAAGGGCGTCACAACCATATCCTGCCTGTTTAGCACGACAAATATGTATATACTCCCACTTAGATGCTGTTTTTTATTGTTTTTTGTTAAGGTAGTATATGGGCACATGGAGAACTCTAATACAGTACCAAAAGGCTTACCTTTTCTTTCTTTCTGCTATCTTTAGATCATAGGTATTATTTTTATCTACTCAACACCCCTCTGCCTCTTCTGGTAGCAGACCTCTCCTCCACGCTGTACTTGGCATGTCACCCAAACAAAGTCACACCAGGTGCTTTCCTTCCTTGTCATAGTGATGCTTTCAGGCCAAGCACACGGTCCTGCACTGTCCATTCATATGGAAGTAGACCCAGATCCTCAGGTGATGATGTGACCCTGCCTTGTGCATAAAGTTGATTTTATATAATTATATTAACGTGTGGGAAAATTTGGGGTTTGTTCTAAAGGCAGACAGAAGAAATTCCACATCCATTTGCATCTCCAGGATTTCAAACTCCCCTGGACCTAGCACCATGTCTGCCCTTTCTCCTGATAGATTTATACATTATGGAGTCACATTCCTCTTTTCATTCAGTTTAGTTTGGCTTAGATTTATGTAATTCAAAATGACTTCTAATTAATTTACTTCTAGCCATACTCATAAGTGGTAAGTGGTCATAACATTTCCTTGTGTATTGTTCCAGAAAATTGCCATCCGTATATACCCTTGCCTATGTAGATATAGCATATTTTACATACTGTTTGTTGTTATGCAACTTAATTTCCACTCGAGAGTAATCTTCTTTCCATTAGACTTGTTTGTTTATTCCATAACTTCATGTGGTGCCAGCCAAGTTGAGTTTACTGCCGTGGACAAAATAGAAAAAGCCATTCTACTCAGGGAACTTAGATTACAAGCAGACCTGGGGAAATGCTATTTTTGGGTGGCCCAGAAACGAGGGATGCAGCCACGGGGATATCAAGGGAAAGTGCACTTGGAGTGGCCAGTGCAAAGCGCTGAGTTGAGTGTGTCTGGAGTGCTGGGGTACATCCGTAGCTGAGCAAATACAGTTGAAAGTGGTAATTTGGGGTCACAGAGGCTGTGGAGGCTCTTGCAGGTTAGGGGAAGAACCTAGTGTTTGGAGCAGAGGACTAAAATGATCTAACTTAGGAATTTAAAAGAACACTCAGGCAGCTGTAAGGAAAACAGGCCAGGGGAGAGCCACATGCAAGGTGGAGACCAACTGGGAAACTATTGCCGTAAACCAGGCAAGAGATGATGGCAACCGTGCGGAGAGAGGGTTGAATTCTGGATATAATTTTAAGGAAATTGTGAGACTTGCTGATAAAATGAATATAGAGAAATTAAGAAGAGTCTGACTCCCAAGTAATTGACCCAAGGATTAGAAGATGGAATTACTATTTACTGAGAAGGAAAGGAAAGGAGAGGAGCAGGATTGTGCAGGATTGTGTGGGAAGGTGTGGTGATCAAAAAGCCAATTCTGGAAATATTCATTTGAGACGTTGACAATATATGAATCTGGAGGATAGGGGTTTGGCTGGAGACGTGAATTCAAGAATTGTAAAATGAGATCCCCTAGGTAATAACAAAGGAAGATGTCTAGGGACTGAATTCAGGGAAATATCAATATTAGAGGTCGGGGAAAAAAGAGACAAATAAGGAGTGTCCATTTGGATGGGAGAGAAATCCTAGAAAATAAGTGAAGCCAATGTTTCAAGAAGGGAGTGATCCAAAGTACCAAATACTACTGATAGGTCGAGTAAGATCCAGACTAAGACTTGACCATAGGCTTGGACGAAGTGAAGGTCATAGATGACCCTGTCATAGGAGTTTTAGTGGCTTAAGGAGAGAAAAGGATGAGAGGAAATGGAGGCATGAAGTATGGACAAAATTTTTCAAGATATATTCATATTCAGAAAGAAGTAAATTAAAAAGGGAAGGTTGCTGCAGAGCAATAAATTGCATGAGAAATGTTTTTAAAGGATTAAGTATAATACAGCATGATGGGAATGATTTCATTTAAATGGAAAAATTGATTGTGCAAGAAGACAGGAAGGAGGACAATGTCTTTCAGTAACAAAGACAATGTAATCCATTGTATGAGCGAAGGCTCTGGCATAAGAAAGGATCAAAGTCTCGGGGGAAAGAATAAAATGGGTACAGAGCCTGGTAGGTTTGCGGATATTGGGGTGTGTGTGGGTAGTATTTCCCTTAAGGTTGCTACCACTTTTTCAAGGAAAATGAGAAATAAGGGCGTTGCTCAAGAGTGAGAAAAGAGGAAGAGGCATTGGAGGTCTGGGAAGCCAGGAGAGAAGAGATGCAGGTGTTGGGATCGTGGGAAGGGAGCTGTACGAGGATCACCTGACTGCACCTAGGGGCCCCTGTAGCCTGTGATGTTGAACACAAGGACATGAGCTCACATGATTCTCACTTCTAAGCCACGTTGCACGTTGCAGGTGCCGAGGGAGCAGAGAATTCAATTTACCTAGGTTTGAGGTTTTTCCAAAAAAAAAAGTGTGTCAAGGCAGTAGAGGATGAAAGCAAAGGAGCAATTCTAATGAGGGATCCTGGAATCTAGACCGGGAAATTTTGGAAGGAAGCACACGAAAGGGGTGAAGGATGGAAAAATGTAGCAGATCAATAGAAGGGAGATCCCAGAGATGCAAGGAAATATTGAAATTAGATGACTAGAGAATTGATCTGGAAAGCTAGGAAATTTGAAAGTGGGAAGCTTGAAATTGTGACTACAAAGGGCTGTGAGGTTATTGGAAATGTAGGTCTAAGGATGATGAAATAGTTATTGAAATGGGTTACAGGAAGGGACATCATTGTGGATACTGAAATTATCAAGAATTATGACAGAAGTACTGGAGAAAGAGAAAGAGAGGAGGGAGAGAGAGGGGAGGGAGAGGGAGGGCTCTGTGTTAAGATATTCGAGGGTTATCTGGGATCACACAAAAGGTGTACCTGGCTACTACAGAAAGGAGTAATTTCTTGTGGTTGTATGACGGATTAGTCCCCCAAACTTCCGCTTTCTTCATTAATGGCTGCATAGAATGCCTTGTATAAATACATAACAACTTACGTAGTCTGTACCTGAATGAAAACAAGCAGAGCAACTGCTAATTCAAAACATGTGTTTCGTTGAATTGTGGTGATTATTTTTCAAATTGATCTTCCAAGAGTTTTTTTGAATATTGCCTATTTCATCATAGCCTTTAAAGATTTTCTAAAACTATTGATCTTTGCCAAACTGATATGTAAAAATATCCCATTTCTTAAAAAAAAACAGATTTATAGAGATAGAATTACATAACCTTATAATTCACCCATTTAAAAATGTACAATTCAGTTAACTTTAACATGTCCACAGACTTGCGTAACCAATCACTGCAGTCAATTTCAGCACACTTTGATCACCTCAGAGGAGAGCCCCATTCCCACCAGCAGCCACTTTCCATTTGTCACAAACACCACAGCCTAGGAAAAGGCTCATATACTTTCTGTCTCTATAGATTTGCCTATTCTGGATCTTTTATATAAATTGAATAATACAAAATGTGGCCTTTTGTGACTGATTTATTTCATTTTGTGAAAGGTTTTCAGGGCTCATCCATGTTGTAGCGTGTATCATTATTTGGTTTATTTTTATGGCTGAATATTATTCCATTGTATGGGTATACCACATTTTATTTATCTGTTCATTGGTTGACAGACATTTAGGTTGTTTCCACTTTGGGGTTGTTATGAATAAAGCTACTAAGGACATTCGTGTACAAATATTTGTGTGTTGACATATATTTTCACTTCTCTTGAGGAGATCTAAAAGCAGAATGGCTGGGTCCTATGGCAGTACTATGTTTAACATTTTTAGAAACTGCCAAACTGTTTTCCAAAGCAGCTGCACCATCTTACATCCCCATCAGCAGTGTGGAAGTTTTCTGGTTTCTCCACACCCTTGCAAAGCTGGTTATCATCTATCTTTTCTATTATAACCATTCTAGTAACAGTAAGGTATATTTCATTATGGTTTTGATTTTCGGTTTCAAATGGCTAACAACACTGAGCATCCATTCATTTGCTAATTGGTCATTTGTATCTTCAGAGAAATGTCTATTCAAAATCTCTGCTCATTTTTTGATTGGGTTGTCTTTTTATTAATGGGTTGCAAGCGTTCTTTACATAGTCTAGATATAATTTATATAATTTTCAAGTATTTTCTTCCATTCTATATTGTCTTTTTACATTCTTGATAATGTCTTTTAATGCACAAACGTTTTTAAGTTTTATGAAGTCCAATTTATCTATTTTTTTCTTTGCTTATAATTTTGGTGTCATAAAAAGAAGGCTTGCCTAATCCAAAGTCAAAAAGATCTACTCTTATGTTTTCTTCTAAGAGTTTAATAGTTTTAGCTCTTACTTTTAGGCCTATGATCCATCTTGAGTTATTTTTTGTGTAGGGTATAAAAAGTGAGTCCAAATTAATTCTTTTGCATGTGGCTATCCAGTTGTCTCAGTACCATTTGTTAAAAAGATTATTCTTTTCCCATTGAATTGTCTTGGCACTCTTGTTAAAAATCACTTGTCCATAAATGTAAGGGTTTATTTCTGGACTCTCAATTCTATTCCATTGATCCATATGTCTATCCTTATGCCAGCACCACACTGTCTTACTTACTTTAGCTTTGAATTAAGATTTGAAATTGAGAAATGTGCATCCTTGAACTTTTTCAAGATTAGTTTGACTATTTGGCGCCACTTGCATACCATATGAATTTTACAATCAGCTTGTCAATTTCTGCAAAAACTCATCTGGAAATAACTTTTCTAGAAAGTGATTGCATTTAATCTTTAAATAAGTTTGGGAAAATATTACCATCTTAAAAATAGCAACTCTTCCAACCCATGAACATGGGATATCTTCCCGTTTCTTGATGTCGTATTGATTCCTTTCAACAAGATTTTGTAGTTTCAGAGTGTAAGTTTTGCACTTCTTTTGTTAAACTTATTCCTAAGTTTTGTACTTTTTATACAATATTTTAAATGGAATTATTTTCTGATTTTCATTTTGAAGTTGCTAATTGCTGGTGTATGGCAATGCAGTTGGTTTTTGTATATTGATTTTATACCCTAAAACATTGCTGAACTTGCTTATCAGTTCTGATAGTTATTTTGTGTGTGTGTGTCTGGAACCTTCAGGGTTTTCTATATATAAAATCATGTTATCTCAAATATAGTTTTACTGCTTCCTTTCCAATCTGAATATTGTTTATCTCCCTCTCACCATTCCTTCTTCCCTCCCTCCCTCGCTCTCTTCCTTTCTTTCTATTTCTTTCTTTCTCTCCCTCCCTCCCTCCCTCCCTCCCTCCCTTCCTTCCTCCCTTCCTTTGTTCCTTCCTTCCTTCCTTTTTCTCTCTCTCTTTCCCCCATCCTCTTCCTTTTTTTCCTAACTGCCCAGGTCAGAACCACCAGTGTTGAATAGAAATAGCAAGAGTGGACATCCTTGCCTTACTCTCGACCTTACGGGATAACATCAGTCTTTCACCGTTGAGTATGCTAGCCGCTGTTTTCTCTTGTATTTGTTTTTTGTGATGCCATTTACTGATTGAGGAAGTTCCCTTCTAGTCCTGGTCAGCTGACTATTTTTACCATGAGAGAGTGTTGTATTTTTTTAAATGCTTTTTTGCATCTATTGAGATGATCTTGTGTCACGTTATCCTTTATCCTGTTGATATGGTATATTGTATTAATTGATTTTCAGATGTTAAACCAACCTGACATTTCTGGGATAAATTTCAGTTGGCCACAGTATGTAATCCTTTTATATCTTGCAGATTTGTTGTGCTAGTATTTTGTTGAGATCTAAATTCCTTTTATCTGTTTCCAATATACATTTTAAAATATACCTTTGCTTTGTGTATTTCTTTAAATCTCCTGCTTACATGCTATGCTCATTCTGAATTGAACGGACTTTTTCTTATATACGTTTAAGATATCTGTATATTACAGACATTATAATTTTGTCTACCATATCTATTCCAACTTATTTTCCCTTAGTAAACTGGTAAAATGTATAAGGCTTTTTTGTTATAAAAATTATATACATTTTTTCCAGATTATTAATCTTCTTCCTCATTAGTTCTTGCTGAAAAGATGTTTTCTTTCAGAGATTATATATTTAATTCAAATATCCTTTCTTTTAGTACCTTTATGCTTTTATTTTTCACATTTAAAATTTTGACCAGTTACGATTTTGAGGGGGGTGGGGATGAGAACTGAAATAAGGATCCACCTTCACTTGTTTTTCCTAATCGGCTTCTGCTTTTCCCAAACTAACACTTATTTTGTTTCCCACTCTATTTGCACAGCCTAAATCAATGCATGTCACACAGCAGGCCCTCAACAGAGATTTGTTGAATAAGTGAAAGAAAACAGATTATTGTGTTTTGATTTAGACTAAATTTTACATACAAACCATAAAACAGTAGTAACAAACAACACGTGAGCAAACTTAGCAAATGATTTGATGTTCACCAAAAATTTCAGAATAAGTTAGCTGCATATGTCTGCGTGTGTGTGTCAGACAGAGAGGAGAGAGAAGAGAGGGGAAGCGTTATTGGTATTGATTTTAGAAATTTTATTATTAATTTTGGGTGGTTTTTACTAAAAAGTATTGCTTGCAAATAAATGGTGACATTTTTCAGACACACGTCATAGAATATGCAATAAACATATGAAGAAACTAAAACTGAACAAACTACAAAAAACATTGAATGTACATTAGTGAAATAGACACAAAATGTGGGTTGCAGCAAAAATTCAGAATAAAAAGATGTAAGAAGTTATTCACAGAGAGCTTTTACTGAAAGAGTAGATGTTTCCACATAGTTTGAAAGGAAATCAGAAGAGGCCTCTGACAAGAGAGTAACATGGCTTCAGCTTGCAAAAGTGAAGAGGCACATCTGGGAATATAAACAGGGGGTCTTGCAGATGATTAAAGGATTGGACACCAGGATCTAAGAGGAACAGCTCATGTAATTGCAGGTCTGGGGATGAGAGGGAAAGCATTCCTGGCCTTCCTCAGAGGACCTTTAATTTCATCTCAATCTGAGTGGTTTGAGAAATTTTATAGAAGGTTCTCTTTTCTCTGTGTTTAATTTCCTTTGTTTTCTTAGCCTCCAGACACCTTTAGGATTAGAATAATGTAAGGTATTTTTAAGAAATATATATACATAATTTTTAAAAATTATTCAATTTCTTTGGAAACTGAAGATGTGGGAGTTGTAAGCTAACTCTAGGGTCAAGTTAGATACTAACTGGTCTTAATTCAATCCATCTCTTTGATACATCAAAATACAATGAAATCAGTATGAGAAAATGGATAGAATCAATTTTCATAGAATAAAGTTGGGGTCCCTACGGCCACTTACAATCTGTGAATATTGCAGCTCGAGTTTTAAAGAAGTCAGCACTAACCCAGATCATGCTTGTTTTGGAGAGTTTATGCAAAGTTTAGATCATTCGAACCTGGATAATCATTATCAGATCTCTGCTAGATTATTTGTCAGGCATTGTTAGCTATACATCCAAATATTTTTTGTTCTTTTGCTTTATTTGTTTATAATTGTTTTCCAGTTCAGATAAAGCTGAAATAAGAATTAAAAGAAAATATAGGTTCTCCCTCATTGTTCTCTCTGACTGACCTAGTGTAGTGTTTAGAGTCAGAAGACTCTGGAGTCAGAGCCATGGGTTGGAAGCTGGGTTTGCTGGGTGATTTGGGCAGGTGAATTAATCAATCTGTGCCTCCTATAATTACACTAGCTATGGCATGGGATTGTTATGAGGACAAAACATGTTAGTATTTTTAATGCACCTAAAATGGTATCTGAGACACAGCAAGCAAATAATAAATGATCCTTCTATGTCTATGGAACGCTTCAGGAAATAACTCATAGACCACCTGCTAGCCGTGGAAGAACACCTCCGCAGAACTAACGAGAAAGCCTTGGGGCTTTTGATAATTGGGTGGTGCCCAGTCAAACACATTAAAAAAATCAAATAATGTAAGAAATTTGCCTCTTATTTCTTAAACGAGAGCAAATAAATAATCTCCTATATCAATACTACCACCTCTGGACCATCTCCCACAGCAAGCAGGGACACGTGTACCTTGCAGTTTTGATACATTGTATATTGTTTAGGAGAACCTGTGTATACATTCCAGTGTCTTTTGCACTGCTAGGTTTGGATTTATATCATTTTTTTTCTTCTTCTTCTTCTCAAAATGGACTTTATTTGATCAGTTAATAAAGGGAAACTTTCAGAGGTCTTCTGCCTTTTTTCTATTATTTTGGAAATACTGGTTTGTTTTACTTTTTCAGCATCCATGTGATCTATGATTCTCTCTCTCTCTCCTTCTCCTTCTTGCCCCCTTCTGATTTTTTTCCCACTTCTCTGGACATTTCTTCTTGCAAAAATTTAAACAGTTCAGCCTGTTTTCCGAAGCCTCTCTAAATGCTGTCATCTTAACATTTCCCAGGGACAAAGACGGAGAGCTCTGTTGTCATCTCCACCATGAACGAAGGGACTCGCACTGCTCACTTTATTCTTTGACAGGGTTTTTAACGATTTAAAGCTGAATGGCTTAGCTTCCCTTTTCTGTATCCACTCAAAAGCCAAGGTCATATTTCCTATTTTCAATGTTATGCACTCCTTCACAAATACTTCTTGTTCTGAGGTTTAAAAATCCTGTGTGCAATGAGATCCCAGTGGATTAGAGGAACTTTTGAGCTATAAAGGGAAGACATTCACACAGCCTCATGGTCATGCCTGGGAAGATGAACCAAATTTCCTCCAGTGCAGACCAAGACCCCTGAGACAGGAGGCAACTCCAACTGTGCTCTGGACAGCAGATGGCCACCACCACCCTGGTGCAGTCAGAGTGGCCCAGGGCCTGGCAGGGAATCCTCACTGCGGAGCGGCCCCACCACTTGCCATATATATAAGGGTCTTTTATTAGAAAAAGTAACTTACAACATGGAATGGACGTAAGTTGTAATTTCTCGAACAGCAATGTTGATAGTTGTGCTGAGGTATCAGCCACAGCCTACTCTGCTGCCTCCAAGTTAGAGTTCAGGGGATTTTCAAACCAGAGTCCAAAGATGCTCCTCTGGTAAAGGTGTCTTTCTGAAAAATTTGTGTGAGCGGTGACAGCCTTACACCCTTATGACCCATGTCATATGTCGTAGGACAAACTGGGGGAATTGTCTGTGATTTTGCTTGGCTCTTTGTTTGTATAATGTTGCCCACATAACAACAGGACAATCAACTCTTTTTTCTAAGAACTCGTAAAACCAGTCTTGGATTGCAAAACAAAAAAGGAACTGGAGAAAGGACTTGTAAAGACCTGAAAGAAAGAGCAGATGCAAGAAAGAAAAAAGCTTGAAAGAAGTAGCTCTCCAGAAAAACCAAAGTAATTTTCTCTCAAACCTTGTCTTTTTCAAATGTGTAATTGTCTTGATAGGCTCAAAGCATTAAGAATGTTCCAGCAGAGGAGTCGCCAGTTGGGAATGAAGTGGCTGGGCATGATAATCGCACTGAAAACCCCAAGAATCCTGCAGTGAAGGGCCCCCACAAATGTTAAAGTGAAACTGCCTGTATATCGGGAGCAAAAATGAATGATTTTAAATTCTTGAAATTCAAAGTAGTCACTATGACGGCTGTAAAATAATGACACACTTGCCTTTTTTTACTTATAAAACAGCCGGCATTTAGCAACAGAGAGATTTCTGTAATGCTCTAATTTGGAGAACACAGAGAGCTACAGACCTTGCTCTCATCTCTCCGTTTCAATATGGGCACTGCTAAGACTAAATTATTTGTAGTAATTGTTTTTTCTTCAAATTGGCAACTAGTTTAATAATATCACAGACTGCACTTGTTTAAGTATCATATAAACATAAACTGAATTCTCCAGCTAATAACTTAAATTACAACATGCCTTAGTTACTCTTTGCTACCTATCCATTGCATAGTGATGTTGAAAAGGTAAGTTTTAAACTTAAAAATTGTATCAAGATTATTGAGTAATGAGTTCTTTGATGATATATACAGTAGAATAATTGCCATAGAGTAATATACTTAGTACGGGAAATGTGTGCTATTTCTTTGTGGAGCTTTTCATCCTATCAAATATATTAATACAATTACAGTACAATTAATTAGGATATTATTCTATCCTGTTTATGATCCTAAAATTCCCAAAGATTTTATTGGGATTTGTACCTCCCAAAGAGTATTTTATTAGCACTATAATAATACCATAAATAATAATTGCCAAACCTCTTTTATTTAGCAACCTTAGTATATTTCTAGGTAACATTAATAATGTGAAATTAAAGTTACTATAAATTGGACATCACCTACAGTGCAGATAAGACCCACATGGTCTCCCTGTTTCTTCATCATCTACATAGTTCCTCCATGATTATATCACTAATGTGTATTAACTGCTCATGGGCCAGGTATTACACACATTAACATTAAGTCTAAAACAGCTTCTGATCATTAACTTGAAATTTGTGAATTGAAGAAGGCCTGGGAATCACTGTGCCACACAGACACACAAACAGATATACACACCACCCTGAATACACACCATTTTCCGTGCCTAAATCACATTCTGAATCCTGTTCTCTCCAGGCAAAAACCTCTGAAAGTTCTGTATTTTAAATTATGCATTTGAGAGGGTAATTCTCTATTGTTGGGATATCAGAAATGTCACATTTAATGAATCAGAATATCATTACACAGATTTTAAATTAACGAAACAATTTGATGTATTAATTTTCCATTCAATTCAAGTCTTTCTTATTTTAATTTACTGTAATTATTTTATTTATTTTTCTTATTAGCATCTTCATAATTGTGAGGGGAAAAATGAGTGAAAAGTATCTTATTCTCTTATTTGAAATGTTTAATTAAAGAAGATTTTAAAAAATATTGACTAAAATTGCACAGTGTTTTACCTATGTTTCCTCTCATTTTTGATAACACAGATTACAGAGGTACTGTTATTAAAAATGTTTCTAGAGACTCTAGGTTCCTTTCATATGCCTATGTTGAACTTATACAATTTAGTAGACTGTACAGAGAGCTTTATGCTGAACATGTATCCTTTCTTTTCAGGAAATCTGGAGAACCAGAAATTTTGAAAATCCCTCACACTGAAAGAAAACAAGATTCTGTATAAAATATGCTTTCTAATGCATTTTGGGGGTCATAAAAACGTAAGGAAAATCTCCCAGATTCATGAATAAATGAAAAAATAAATTACTTATTAAAACAAAAATATTTGAATAATATTTGAATAATGTCTTTGTGGAAGCCTTGCACTTCAGACAAACTCCAAAGAGACAGACTTGAGGCAAAAGATCTTATTTGCTCGGCATTGGCCCTTTGGAGCAACGTGGGAACTAAAACTCCAACGTTGTCTGGAAGTTGGGAAGGAGCCAAAATTATACCAGATTGATAGACTCCTTTGGCTCTTTGAATAAGCAAATGCGAATCCTTTTTCTGAAGAATGAATGTATTATAGCTCTTAAGATTCTTATCACTTATGGTCATTCAAAATAAGCTTACAGTCAAATATCACAAACACACATAGAAACAAACAAGAGATTAGAATCCAAGGATTTCAGACACTGGAAGGATTAGATCATATACCATATAAGAACATAATGTGTGAAATGCCAAAAGAAAAATAAAGATGGAATCACAAAACGAGAAAGAAAAATATGATTATGAAATACAATTTTATAAAGGCAGATTGGGGGGAAAAAGCTAAATAGAAATTTACAATTAAAAATATAATCACTGGATTGTAAATTCATTGAATGCCTTCTTGTAAAGTTTGGAGACAATTGAGGAGAGAATTAATGAAATAGAAGATATATAGTCAGAAATTATCCAAAATGAAATACAGAGAGACAAGATGTGAACTTATAAAAGAAAGATTAAGGTATACTTAGGACAGAATGGACATGTCTGGTATATATCTGACTGGAGTTAAGAAAAGAGATCATAAAGGAAATAGAAGAGAAGCAATGTTCAGTTTTGGTTAAGAATGTGGCACAAGTTGTGGGAGCCATCAGCCCACGCACAGAGGCAGCCAAACTTATGTTAAGACATAAAAACACAAAAGATGTAAAAACATAAAAGCCATAAAAAACTAACTCACTCCACCCTTAGGAATAGTGCAGTGAAACTGCAGAACAAAAAATACAATGTGAAGATTAAAATAGCACTCAAAATAAAAAAATCATATGTCAAACTAAGAAAGGGAAACTAGTCTGAGAACTGGTGGATCATAAAACAATAGAAACCAGAAAAGAACAGCTTAACATCATCATACTACAGAGAGAAAAGAACTCCAGCTTAGAAAAGCATATTCAGCAAAATGATATTTTAATAAATAGGAAGAAAAGAAAACATCAAAAAAATTTAGAGAGTTTATCAACACAGCACTTATACAAGAATGTATAAAGAATGTATTAATAAGAAGGAGGAGGATTCCAGGAGGAATGTTTGAAAGGCAAAAAGAAATGGGAAACAAATACATTCATGAGAAGGCTATTAAACAAACACACTGTTGTATAAAGGAATAAGTATAATTAATTTTTTAAAAAGGACAGAATTAAAGTCTATACATTGATAATATATGAGTTCCAGTTGAGATGATTAGAGTTGAGTTAAGTCAGTGGTAAGAGTCCTTGAATTGTTCAAGAGGGAAGTTCAGACATTAATTAAAATAAGTTTGTCTAAACCCAAAAAATAATTTTACAGCTAAACTCTAAAAACTATTTAAAACTATACACTAAAACTAAAAATATTTTCTAATTTTTAAAACAATGGAGAACAAGATGGAATAATCTGAAATACAAAATAAACCAAAAAAAGTTAATCAATCCAAAGAAAGTGAAAAGAAAAAGAAAGCATAACAAAGGTGAAACAAATTGACAGCAAAAGTAATATGGCAGAAATAAGTACAAATATGATAAATATATGAATAAACATAAATACAATTAATATAGCTAGAAAAAAGTCATATTTGACTGAAAAATTCTAACTCTTTTTTTTTTTTTTTTTGTGGGGAATACCAGCCCTGAGCTAACATGCGTTGCTAATCCTCCCCTTTTTGCTGAGGAAGACTGGCCCTGGGCTAACATCGTGCCCATCTTCCTCCACTTTATATGGGACGCCGCCACAGCATGACTGACAGGCAGTGCGTCGGCGGGCGCCCGGGATCCGAACCCGCGAACCCCGGGCTGCCAAGCGCGGACTAAACCGCTGCGCCACCGGGCGGCCCCTCTTATTTTTTATTATATATAATTACATAAAGCTTCAGAGTATGGATTATTGAAAGTAAAAATATGGGAAAACTTAGATTGGGTGAATTTTAATAAAATGAAAACAGGGATGGCTATGTTCATGTCAGAGTAAATAGAATTAAAGGGAAAAGCACTGTCATACATTGATAATAAGGTTCAAGTCATCATGAATACATATACAATATATGTATGATATATATGTATATATTAATATATACAAATTCAAATTTTGCCTGCACTAATACAATTGGCTCTTTATCAAGCAAATATTAACAGAACTACAGAGACAAATGTACGAATCCACTGTCATGATGGAAAATTTACATTCAACTTTCTCTATCAATGTTAGGTCAAGATAGAATGGGTCTGAAAAATTAGAACAACAAATGTAATGAACACATTATATAGCACTCTAAGCCTTACAATTTGAAAATATAAATTTGATAGTATGGTGCATAGGGACCACTTGCAGATATTGATCCTATAATAAGACAAAAGATGTCTCAACAAATTTTAAAGAATTGTTATCCTATAGACTATAGACTATCCTATAGACTAGCACAATGGAATAGTTAGAAGTTATTGACAAAAATCTAAATTAAACTTCTCTAGTAGATTAAAAATGTTACTCAAATAATGTTAAGGTAAAAATAAATCATATCCAAGATTAAAAATAATTAGAACTAAAGAATAATACAATGCTACATTTCCAACTTTGGGAATCAATGAAAATGAAAATTGGTGGAAGTTTAAATCATGATATATTCGTATTAGAATATAAGAAAGGCTACAAATTAATGAACACAGAAACTAACTTAGATATTAGAAAAATAAGGGAATAATAAAAAGAAATTAGAAAGGATGTGATAACAAAGAGCTGAAGTTATTGAAATAGTAAACAAAGAAACATAATTTCTTTGCAGAGATTACTAAACAATACAAATGTAATGTTATATAAATCAAGAAAAAAAGAATGAAGACACAAAACAGAAAGAAGAAATAGACATAATAATTTCTATAAGGATGAAAAATGTAAGAGAATAATATGGGAAATTTTGTGCTAAAAATAAATGTGAAAGCCTAGACAAGTTAGATAATTCTTACTAAAATATAACTTATCAAATTTGAATGAGGAAGAAACAGAAAGCCTGAACTGTTAAAGAGTGAATTTATCTGAAGTTAAAGTTAATTTATTTGAACTTGCAAAACTACATAAGTACAGTACAAGAATGGAAAATTTAAGACTTGATTAACTCATGAAACTAGATGTAAATATATTTAAAAATATTAGCAAACAGAATCCAGTAATTTCTATATATTGGTATATTATGACCAAGTTGAATTTATTTCAGAAGTTCAAGAGTAGTATAATGATAGTAAATTGACACATTAATTTTACTACATTATAGAATGGGGAAATTATGATCATCTTACTAGATACCATAAGATACATTTGACTTAACTCAAAATCTATTCATAATAAAATCTATTTACAAAATACAAATATTAGGGAAGTTTCATGTTAGGGAAAAAGCATATCTGCCCCAAACTGCAGAAACTATCACATATTGGTGAAATGTTAAAAGCATTTCCTTTGAAATCAAGAGCTGCATGAGGTTGTTTTCTTACCACCTGTCCACAAGGTACTTCGTGAAGTTTACGAGTCTCCGAAAGACTAAAAGAAATGAAAAAGACATAAAATGTATGAGAACTGAACAGGAAGAAATGAATGAGGTGACTGCAAACACAGAAAACCAAAGAGGACCTACAGGTAAATTATTGGACGTAATAAGAGAGGGTGTAGCAAAGCTATTGGCGATAAGGTAAATATACAAGTGGTTAGATTTTACATACTATCAACCACCAATTAGAAAACATTACTACTACTACTGCTACGGACTATGATGATGACGGGAAATATCTAGGAACAACCTAACGCAAGATTTGAAAGAAAACATGCAAAATATCGTAAAACCTTACTGAAAGACATTTTTAAAAGACCTAAATCAAAGGAGAGATATATCATGTTCACAGATAGGAAGAGGTAATATTATAAACAAGTTAATTCTCCCCTGATTGATCTATATATTCAATGCAATTTTGTTAACCTTCCTACCGTGTGTGTGTCTGTGTGTGTGTGTAACTTGACAAGCTACTTCTAACATTTATGTGGAAGAGTATAAGAGCAAGAGATCAATAACAGTCAAAATAGTCCAGAAGCAAAACTTGCCCTTTACGGTATCTGCCAGCTGCTGTAACGAAATAGCACAGACTGGGCAGCTCATAGAGAGCAACAGTTTATTGTTCCCAGTTCTGGAAGCAGGACGTCTGAGATCAGGTGCCAGTGGCCAGGTGAGGCCCCTCTTCCAGGTGGCAGACCCTCATGTTAAAGGGGAGAGGGAGCTCTGTGGGGGCCCTTTTGTAAGAATACTAATCCCATTCAGGAGGGCCCCACCTACTAATGCCACCACCTTTGGGGATTAGGATTCAACACGTGAATTTAGGGGGGACACAGACATTGAGGACCAGAACATTATACAACTGTTATACAGATTAAATCAAGAAGGTGTTGTAGAGTTGATTCAGGGTTAAAAATACTGACAAATACAGCAGACTAGAGAGACTCAAAATCCACCCGATCATGAAAGCAGACACCTTCTCTGATTTCTCACTGGTCTATTTCTGTCCCCTAGAAGGACACCTGACACAGAGCGCATGCACAGTAGGTATTTGTTGAATGGGTTGTGCAGGATCTGTACCATGTGTAGCACTGCTGAAACTGGGAGAAAGACACAATTATTCCATGAATTATTCTGGGATAATTATTGACGTCTATATAATGGACTCTTACCAATTATTATACAGAAATAAATTCAAGATGCATTGGGTATTTAAAAGTGAAAAGAAAACATTGCAATTTTAGATTTAAAAATGTGGGAATGACCTTAAGTCATGACCTTAAGGAATACTTTTAAACAAGAAATAAAACATTCTAAGCTTAAAAATGATAGCTTTAAGCATACTGAAATTCAGAAATTCTATTCATCAAAAAGCATATGACAAGCTAACAAGCTGCAAATTGCAGAAAATATCTGAAAAACATACAATCAAAAATAATTTGTACAGAGTGTACAAGGAAGTCTTATAAATCAATAAGAAAAAGATAAACAACCCAATATAAAAATGGGTAAACAATATAAGGAGCAGTATTTATAAAACCTGAATAGTAAATAAAGATATGAAGACATGCTCAACTTCCTTAGTAATCAGAGAATTAGTAATAAATATTACAATGATGTACCATGTCATACCCACCAGACTGACAAAAATTATGATTGACAATACACGTTTTGGTGGGGATATGGGTTAATCAGAACCTTCATATTCTACTAGCAGGAGTGTAAATTACTACAATCCTATTGGAAAATAATTTGGCATTATCTTTTATGTATGAACATCCTCATTCCCTTGGCTCAGCACCTTCTCTTCTAGATCTGCACCACAGAGAACATTTGTGCACATGTACCACAGACCGCTGCAAGAATATTCAGAGAATCATTCCTCTTAATAGCAAAATCTTAAGACAACTCACAATCTACCGGCAGGAGAATGGAAAAATAAAATGTGGAGTAATCATACAATGGAATGTTAGATTACAGTGAAAATAAGTGAACTACAGTCTTATTAAACCACATGAATGAATTTTAAAAACTCACTGAGTGATGTGTCACCAAACTACTTTTCAGGAGCAAAGAAGTGGTAAACGCAAGTGTCATGCGGGAGTTGCCTGTGCTGGGAAGGTCGAAGGCTGGGATGGAGGAGACACTCACCCGTGGTGGCCACACTGGTGAAGATGCTCGGTTCCATGAGTAGACTGGTGGACTTATAATTGCCCTTTTTGTTTTGCTTTATAACCTGCATTAGTGTGTACCAAATGTTACATAATTAAGGTTGTTTTAGAGAATTCATCAAAGCTGCACACAAGGACAAAAATAAACTGACATGGAATAAATTAACTACTGTACATACTCAACACACAGACTGTTATATGTTCCTTCCAACTTGGAGGTAAAAATATTGCCTTTCTGTATTGTTTTGGGAAGGAAATTTCATCTTCAAGTACCAATAATAAAATTTTAAATTTGTAGAGGAAATAATACAACATATTACTACTTTAACTGTTGTCTTCTAAGACAAACATCTCGGTAATTAGTACTATCAAATCAATAAGAAAGCTTCATTTGAGAAAGTAGAAGAGAAGAATATTTGTGATACTGTTAAAGTGGGATATGCTTTTTCAAGAGTCCCATTTCTACCAGTATTTCATAGAGCAGAGGGAATGAGGGCTTTCAAAATGGCATACTTTGGGCTCTAGAATATTGTAATTATTTTCTGTGAAAATACGTCTGAAAGCAACTTAACTCTAATGTAACTGTAAGAAAAAGATAAATGTAAATATTGTTTTGTTCCAAAGCTATTAACTCAGATTTTCATAAATGGAAAACTGTGAACAATACTAAGATTTAATGATTATGAGAAGATCAGTCCCCCAGGCTTCTAAGTATTTTTAACTTTCTTATTTTTCATTTGTAGACTCCCACAGTCCTTTAGAATAGATTCCTTCTTAAAGTCTTAGAATTTTCATGTTCAACAAGTTCTCAAACTTGTGCTGATTTTAGTTATTATTTGAATTATGTAAGCTTGCTGCTAAAAAAAGTCTTGGGCTTTTTCCTCAGTGGGGCCACTCTTCCCCTTCATGATGTCATCCTGGATCTGTAACCCTGAGCTGCAACTAAGCAATCATGCTCCATTATTTGATAAGAAGCCTGCTTTATCTGATCTCGGGAATGAGTACATTTTCCAAACATAAAACCCAAAGAAATGCAATAATGGGTAAGACAACTGATTTTACTACTTAAATATTTAAAGGGAGGCGAGAAGAGGAAGAGATGGTCAACGGTTTGTGATTCTGGCACTTAAGTAAGTGATGTGACCGCTCACTGCAAGGAACTGGGTGAGCTGGATGGAGATGAGATTTTAGTGGGAAGTCATCACTTCCGTTTGACCGTGAAAACCTCTGAGACAGACCAGAAGGTGACGTCTGCTCTCAAAATTGAAGTCTGAGCTAGAGATGGCACTTCAGGAGGTAGGTGTACAGCTGAAGCCTGGGGTATGGGAGAGCTTTCCCAGAGAACTGTTACAACTGAGAAGAGGCCTGCAGGGAACTGGGACGAGCACACATAAGGGGTTAGTTGTGAGGGCTGGCTCCTCAGTCCCATGCCACAGAGAGCTGGATTGAATAGTCTGGGCTGAAACCCAGAAACTTGAGTTTTTATGAAGCAAATGCCCTCTGGGCCATACCTAAGAGAGGCTCAATAACAAGGAGGGACCACTCTTGTGTCCTTGTGTTCAATTGTTTGTATACACACATCATGTCACACTTATTTCTACAGTAGGTCCGTACGTCTTCATTACACGAATGAGGGAGCCTTGAGTGAACATGATGGCACAGCAGGGGTTGAAGGATTTTCAACTATGAATGTACATACTATGTAAAGAGTATGGTTCCTAACCATGTCCCTGAAAACAGCTTATTTTAGTTCAGAATAACTAGTTACTTGTAACTCCAAAAAACAATACTGCAAAAGACATAAATTCTATATAGGGAAATTATTTCTCTGAGTAATGAGTGAATCTCTGAATATTTTGGTGAGAAACGTGTGCCCAATTCACTAAGAGCAACTTTCTGGTTAAGCACAAAATCATTTATTCAGATGAATTACAGTAGAATCACATGACAAGATGATCAACTTATATACTCCTCTAATTTTGGTGGAACTAAATCTCTCCCAAACATCTAGCAGAAGGAATCTTTTATAAAAGATAAAAAGATGAAAAAAAAAAAGATAACGCCCCAAATACTCTTATTGAACAGCATACTACTCTACTCTGATTCAGCTAGCTTGAAATTTAACGATTTTGAATGAATTGGTTTCACCAAGAAAATCACTTCAATTAGGAGAAAATTAAGGTATTAGGAAGAATTTAATCTTTTTGTATCATTACAAACTTGAATTTTCTTATTGGGAAAAATTGTGTATTCATGATTGTCATTCTTGTGCTGTTAATAACATGAAAGGAATAGAACGAGGAGGTACAACAGGAATTGAATTCACAGCCAACTAAAAAGAAGTCCTGGTGAGAACAAAATATTAATAGAAACTAGATGGAATATGGCTAGATTTTTCATTTTCCTAATAAAAGCTTCTACAATCTGGTGTATTTTAGAAAAGTCCTTGATTGAAGCATTCAAAATTACAAAGGACACCTTTTTTTTAACCTTGTCCCATAATAGCATGAGGACATGCAGATAATTGATAAGACTAAGGAGCAGTAAATTCAGAACAAATTGAGGTAAATAATGCCTTATGAATGTGTACAGTCAACCTGTGAAATTCATTGACCGGAGAGGTCCCTGAGTCAAATACTGTGGTTGAATTTGAAGAACAGCTAGGTAATTTTACAACCTCTAATGGCTTTGGGAGCCCTGCTCTGCAAGCAGAAATAATGATACGGGTAATCAAGGCTCTTGTTTCGGGATGTAAGTTACCAGTGGGGGGGTTGTCCAATCCACGTCTTCCTTTTGTCCTCTGGACCCTTCTCATAAACACCCGCCTTCGAAGGTTTACAGCCACAGACACAGGAGTTGTTATTCAGCACTTCCATGCTGACGTTGATCGACACCTGTGTGCTCTTTCACCTTCGTCTGAAGCATCTGCCCGGGAATGCAGGAGCAGAGGGAACTGGTTTGGGAAATGGTGTGATCCCTGGTGACACTCAAGACGATCTACAGTCTATGCTTTTAGCAGGCGCCTTAGAGTATTGCTCCCAGGATTCTTGAATTTATCAGACTAAAACAGTCTGAAAGCTGGCAATCATTACATTTTGGGGGGGTGATACTCGATAGCGCTAATTTTTGTGAAGTGGTCTTAGCGAAGTTACCATCCCTGTAACATTTCATTCTAAATGTGCTGTATTTTTAAAAACAACATGTCATTGAGTTTTAAACTCTGTTCCTCGGTAGAAATACTATTGATTGGATTATGCTACCTCTTATCTTTAATGGGTGTCGCAGACCAAGTCTTTTTATTTACTTTGTTTTTATTTAATTGAGGTCAAAATTCAAGTTTTATTGTTCAGATAAATTTTTTCCAAAGTAGAAAATTTTGACAGAAACACAAAACATAAAACCACCTGTAATCTTAAAATCCAGAATAACTATTGCTGTGTGTATACAATTATAAACATGCACACACACAATCACTTATATATTTTTTGCTAGTTTGGGTATACAAAATTGGGAGCATATTACACATACTATTCTATAACTTATCCTTTTAGTAACAATTTATCATGAACAATTTTCTATGAAATTAAATATTTTTGAAGGCTATATATCATATACATATACTATAATTTATCCACTAATTTCCTCTTTGGACATTTAGATTGGCTGCAATTTTCCATTATCATAACTGTAACACATCTGTGATTATTTTTAATTGTTGGTTCAAAGTATATGCACATTATTTCTAAGGCTTTTGACTCATATTGCCAAGTTATCTTCCAGGAAAACTGTATCATTTTATAAACTATCAGTTAATGAGAGTATAATTTCCTTAAAGAATCAAGGGATTATATATATATGTATATTAATCTTTACTAGTATGATTAGTAGAATAGTAAAAAAGGGGGAATCTCATATAATTAAATTTTTTTTCTTTGACTACTTGTAGTTTGAATGCAATTTCCTAAGTTTTTTGGTCATCTGTATTTCTTCTTTATGAATTGGTGGTTCAAGTTCCTTTGCTATTTTTAAAATCTGGATATTTAACTTTCCCCTTCTGTTTGAAAATCCTTTTGTTATCAAGGATGTTGACTGTTTGCATGCATGTATTTCCCAGGTTGCTGCTTACTTCTGATTCTATTTATGATATGTTTGACATACAGAAGTTTTATACTTTCTGTAGTCATTTCCATCAATTTTTATTTACCACTTTGCATATGGATACATTCTCATGTATGGATACATACATTCTGATAATATTTACTTCTATTTTCTTCCAGTATTTTAGTTTCATTTTTCATAATTAACTTCTTAAATGAGTGATACTAAATTTTTTCTGATTTTACATAAAAATAGAGTAATCTGAACCTGCTTTTTCCTCCAATAACAAATATTTCCAGATTAATTGATAAAGTATTCTTTCCTTTTCCCACTGATTTAAAATCATATCTGCATTGTGTATCAAATTAACGGCAATAATTAAACCAACTTCTGAGGTTTCCATTGATTTTTATATCTATTCCTGAATTTTGCATATTTAATTTTATATTGTATTTATATATTTAACTGTAAGAATATATTCTAATTACTACTTTTCTCAAAATGTTTGGATTAATCTTGTTTCCTGATGAAATTTTAAATGATTTTGTTTATTTTAAAGAATTAAAAAATAAATACAAAAATTGTAATTTTTCTTAGAACTTCATCTTGTTAATTTTTGAGTACATACATTAAGATAACTCTCCATTTATTTTATTATTTTATTTTATATAATTTAGTAAATTTTGTAACTGTATCTTATTGATTCTGCACATTTTTTATGTTTATTATTGGAAAATTTACAATTTTGTGTCTACTATGAATAAAATAATTTTTTCTACCTTATTTTCTAGTTGGATATTGGTGGTATATAAAGAATCTGTTGATTTTGGCTTTATTAATTTTCTCTATCAAGTTTCTGCTGTCAATTTCACCAATTTGCACTCTAATTTTTATTATTCTATTTTCTTCTTCTTGCTTTGGATTTAATTTGCTCTTTTTCTTCTAGTTTCCTAAGATGATTTTGTACTGATTTCAGGTCTTTCTTCTTTTTTCATATGTGTGTTCGACACTGTATATTTCCCTCTAAGCACTGCTTTCACTCCAACCCACTAATTTCAATAGTTTTATTTTCATTTTAATTTAATTCAAAATATTTTTAATTTCTCTTGAGATTTCTTCTTTGACCCACGTTTCATTTAGAAGTGTGGTTGTTTAATCTCCACATACTTTGGGATTTTCCAGCTATCTTCCTACTATTGAGTTTTAATTCAATTCCTGTGGTCTGAGAGCAGACATTGCATGATTTATATTCTTTTAAACTTGTTAAGGTGTGCTCTACGGCCCAGAGAAATAAACATTTCTAAACTCTCTTTTTAATATTTATAACTTTTTCTTCTTTTGTTTTTCACTTTTTCTTTCTTTCACTTTTATTTCTTTCTGCCTTTCTGTTTGTCTTCCATTTTTATTCTTAATTTCCTTTGTATTTATTTATCTGACAAGTTTAACCATTATTAAAAGCAATCTCCAACAGGTGAATTCTGTTTCACAATATTCAAGTACCTGATAGTTATTTAAGTCTGTGGGGCTAAAAGATGAGTTTTATGCCAAATTCTTTCATAAACTGGAGAAAAACTGCTTTAGCAGCTCAGCTCTCTCAATTTATTGAAGACCTTGAGTAGACTGAAATTCCACTTTCATAGTATTTTGATTTTTTTCTCAAAATACTAATACACTTCCTCTAAAAAATGGATGAATAAATACTTAAACCAATGAACGTGGATTCTTTTATTTTATGTCAGATTGTATGACTCCTTAGGAATTTCTTACTAATTCCCTGGAGTCAAAAGGAGCCGGATCATAAAAACACATGCTAGGAACCCAGCTGTGTTTTGGGGCAGGAGTGAAGGTTTTCCCACGTGACTCAGGAGAGGTCCAGCTCTTAGCACCACCATCGTGCGGGTCCGAGGGACCACGGCCGCCTGTGCGATGCCCAAGACTTCGCTCCCTCCACGGCTGTTGGGGGACCTCCTGCCTTTGAGCGGCGCGCACCTGGGCACTTGCACCTGGGCTCACACTGCGAGTGTAAAGCTGACTCCCACGCCTGGGCACCATTTCTCCAGCTAGCTGGTAAGAGAATGGAGGAGAGAATGGAAGGTCCTTTTCCCTCTCTCTGCAACACACATGGGCAAATTCTCAGGATGAGGGAAATGGTTGTTGCTTGGTACATGTTAATCACTCCACAGATGTCTGTCAGGAACACGGCTAATATAGTAATAGCATATTATTATAATAATATAATATAACTTTATTGTAGAGTTGAGGTGTCTGAGGAAAAAAAATGAGTGTCCTATCTTGCATCTTACCCTATGTAATTTCAAATATACATTATTGTTCATATCTATCTCTCATTAAATAAGATTGTATTATTCAGATAAAGTCACTGAAATTTCATCTGAAATTCCCTTGGATTTCCTAGAACAATAATAATTTAATTTCTATTTTCTCCTGTAGAGAGTTTCCAGAGAGGTGGCATGAGGTACCATGGTGGGGATACAACCAGTCTAATATATGTCTACTCCAATGATCCAATTTCTAGTTTCTTAGTAATCTAGGGGAAATGGTGAATTATTTGAAACTCTGTACTATATATTTCATCAGTTTTCTGATATATACTATATCAGAAAAACTTGAAACTGTTTCTCATAAAGCAAGAGTTAATTTTTACTAGATTTATGCCTAAGGTTGGGTATACATTTTGAGGAAAGGAATATTCAGAAATGTTTTTATCAATGAACAAAATCTTCAGGAAGTGGTGCTAATAAGTGAGATAAAATGTAATTTTAAGAAACTAGTAAGCAGGATCTACTGACCCAGTAACACATTGAAAAGGAAATGAAGATCGATTAGGATATGGTGGTCTGCCCTCAGATCTTCTGGTACTTCTTTGACCTCAGTCTCCTTAAATCACCTCTAGTTTCCACAATAAAGCCATGGTTAGTAAGCAACATTGGAGGAGGACTGTTGAGGTCACGACCATTCCATAAACATTTAAAAATTCCCACGAGCCCCAAGAATCTAGATGTTAGTGTGGAAATAACTCTTGGGAAAAATGTGTTTATTAATTGGTAGGTTAATGTCAACTAACTGTGGCTTTCTTTGTCTTTTCCATTTCACTCGGGAACCTGGATTGAATGATTCATTGCTAGTGGGGTTACAAGTCATACATGGATGACTTTCTCATGACTCTCCATTTGAAAAATGTTTCCAGGATTCTCTCATTTTAATGACAACAAAACCACCACCGCTACTGCCAGCATCAGCACCAGTGCCCACCTCCAACGGTAGCAGCACACCCTGAGTAAGCGCTTTGTTCCAGGCACTATGATAGTTACTACTCACGCGTTAACTCATTCCATCATCACAGAACCCATGTGGATAGGGATTAACACATTGAGGAATAGTTGAGGTGGACTGTAGCCATATGGACCACAAATATAACAAACATGCAGTGGATAACGCACAACTGAAAATGAGAATAATCTGATCTGGTCTCTCAAACAGCAGCAGGGACAAAGAGAGAAACAACTTTGATTCTCCCTCACACTTGTGTTGGGATGCTTGAAAAGCAGAACTTGAAAAGTACTCTGAGATCAAGTAATGTTACTTGGTGAGATAGTTTCCCTAACACACGTACACATACGTACTTTCCAGGGACAGATTACCTTTCCTCCAGCAGTGTCAGAACTGAGAGTTTTCTGTAGGAAATGAATAGTTCCTCCCTCTGTGGGAGAGAGGGAGGGGAGAGGGATTGGGGTAGGAGGGTAAATTGAGGAGTGGGGGCTGGGATAGCAGCCTCTGAGACAGGCTGGTGAAGGCCCTCAGTGGCTGTGGACCACATAGCCTCGGTCCAGAAACAGCAGTAGAGGAGTGAATCTCAGTGAGCACAGGGAACCTACATGCATCATACTGAATAAACCCCAGGAAATGAGAGAAGCTCAAAGGGCAGTTTGTGCAAAGAATAGCAGCAGCAGTGCCTGGACTGGCCTAAAAGAGTGAAACACCTGGAGAGAGAAATTGCAGGAGAATTTAAAAACAGTGTTTAAAATAAAGAATGCAAGGAAAAGAGATGGAACTGTATAAAGACAGGACATAAAACAGAATCCACAGTGTGCGCTGTGACCACAGCTAAGACAGCACTGAGTGTGTGGAGGGCACAGGCTCTCTGGTTTAGTTCTGTGGAGCAGGCACTGTCTGTGGTCCAGTAGGGCACACAGCTCCCAGAGGTCATCTGCCCGACGCCAAACTCTTGTAAGGAGGCGGCCCCAGAGTCGCACCTGGCATCTACCCCGACCACGTCCCTAACTAGTGAGCATGGACTGTATCACACACCCAGAGAGAGAAGAACAGAACAGCAAAGCATAAAACAATAAGACAGTAAGACAAGGGCCCTGTCTGTCTCTAAATGAGGAGCATTTGTCAACTCCTCTTGTCATTACTCACTTAACAACCATCCCTTTCCAAAAATAATAAGAATGGCTGTCGGTGGGGCTATCAGGAAGCACAGCAATGAACCCGTAAGGAATTTAGTTATTGATAATGCTCTCTATACAGCAAATCTATGGTCTAGTCATTGGATGTGACTTGGGCAAAAACACTTTATTGTATGCCCAAGTTTGAGAAGCCTACACTGAAAATGTTGACTCTAAAAAGTCCAGGTAGAAAATCTTATAACTTGGTCACTGAAATAGAGCCCATAGGGGGATGCACAGTCCCACTGGGGATCTGCTCCCCCATCCCCATCCTCCCAACACAGGAGAACAGAGCAGTTCGATTCAGACAGTCAAGGCCACTTCGTAGGGCTGTGTCAGTCAGGTATTTGAAGTCCACAGACTGGAGCAGCGTTTTTCTGGTAACGAGAAATGATGAAAGCTCTTGTTTAGATGATGGAAGTTACAGCCACTAAACAAATGGTTCAAATTGGTTGAAAGGTTAGATAACTCTTACTCCATCTTCCTAGGAAAACCAAGTTATTAAAACTTACCAATCAGGGAAACCTTTACAGCATAAATGCCCCCCATAAGTAAGAAAAGTCATCTGTTTTCACTGTATTTACTGGCTCAAAATTACATTAAATTACCTACAAAATGTTTGTGCCATTTATGTGATAATTTATTCCCCCATTTTGAATCTAAGCAAGGTTGGTTTTGTTTTTTTTTTTTGGGCTTTTTGGAGGGATTGTTTTTTTCCTATTTTCTGATTTATCTTGTTCATTTTAGTGCAGTAAACGAAAGTCTCAGCAAGATTTTTAGGTTGTCTCTTCAGAAAGAACTTTTTCATCAGCTGGTGTGAGGTGACGAGATGTTAACTACCTGGTTTTTCACTGGGAAATGACCAGTTTGGTGACACACTTTCTCCATTCACTCACGAAGATTTCACTGAGAGCTTTTTGTACGATAGACCTTGGAGACACAGAGCCGGGTGGGCAAACATAGTCCCCACACTCAGTGAGTCTGGCTTCCATCTTGGGAAATATATCTTAAGCAAGTATGCACACAGATTAATCATTTCTATTACAATTGTAGCATGCGTTGTGAAGTAGACCAGCGTGTTTCCAGCAGAGGAGACGGACACAGACCAATCAGTGGAGTCAGGGTGTAAGGTGAGTTATGCAAGGCTTTGCTAAGGAAGAGATGTTTACGTGAAACTATGGAGAATAAGTATCTAATGCAAAAGAGGTGGGAGCGGTCATGGTCTGAGGAAAGAGCTGTGCAAAGGCCAGGAGGGCTGGCAGGAGGCTGGGGGATCAGTGCAGCCGGAGCGCAGAAAGAGGGTGGAGGAGACTGGGGGACAGACAGCATCACCCGGGCTTACAGAGTCTCCAAGAGCCCAAGAGTGGAGAAGGGGCTGATCTTTGATTTACAGACCGCCCGGGGGCGGCAGCCATCCTGAAAGCGTAAGTACTGTTAATTGATTGCAAGAAAAAAATGATTTTCCTTCTAGCCTCACTTCCATTTTACTGTTAATAAACCAGTGTTGACCTCAAAACAGAAAAAGGAAATTTAGATGCTAACTGTACTGTGTTGTTGTAGGAGTCAATTTATATAAAGTGCTTGAAGGGACCTTGAAAATTTCCACGTGGAAACTTTTCACGTGGTGGAGTTGTAGACATAGTCCCTACAGCGAAAAGGATTAAATTAAAGGGCTGGAACCTGAAACGAGGACAAGCTCACGAGCATGCC
Organism: Tapirus indicus; assembly: GCA_031878705.1. Taxonomy (NCBI): domain Eukaryota; kingdom Metazoa; phylum Chordata; class Mammalia; order Perissodactyla; family Tapiridae; genus Tapirus; species Tapirus indicus. The sequence continues at coordinate 154,191,632 of CM062919.1, forward strand.
AGTTGCTTGGGTTTAGAAATAGTACCACTAAGTGCAGAGCAGCTTGAAGAGATGTAGTTACTTAAATTAGGATGCACCAGTAGACGTTAAGATTTTAGTATTTTTTCCATTAAAGAACGTTTAAGTGATGAAGGTAGAAAACGGATCTTACCAGAAAACTAGCTTTGACTCTACTTTCGTCCTGGAAGCCTCACAACCAGTTGCCCTCATGTGCCTTCCGCCCAAATGTGCTTGACTTTTATTCCATCACGTGAGACGTTGTTCCAGGGAAACCCAGCCTCTGTAGGCGTGGCACAGGATAAGATGAGGAACCTATAAAAACACATGCCTACCGTGTGTTGAGCACTTGTAGGTGGTATGGGAGGTAGATAAGAGACACAGTGTCTACCCCCAGGACACTGGGGGGCCTTACACCCCCTGCAGGTAAAGTATAAGATAGCAGAATATGACAGGTGCCGTGTAAAATCGTGTCCTCCATCAGAAGAGGAAGAGCTCAACTGGAATGGAAAATGTGGTGGAGAAGCCTCACAGAGAAGGTAGCGTTGGAATCCCCTTTAAAGAATGGACTGAAATATTGATGATCAAGTCAAAACAATGCCACAGAAGCTGCCTTTGTCAACTGTCACGTGTGCTATGTGCTGTACGTACATTTCCTCAGCCATTCCTCTCAAGAATTCTTTGAAGTACCATTGTTCTCCCCATTTCGCTGATGAGGAAACCGAGGGTCAGAGAGAGAAAGCAGTTTGTCCTGGGTGGTAACCAGTGCATTGGAATCCAGGATGTCTTATGATGAAGTCTGCATCTCAGGTGGAGGGTCCAGCAAGGAACAAAGAAGTAAAATGCCAAAGCATGTCCTGAAACACCTAGTGTCCTGTTGGTCAAAGTGGAGAATGGGTCAGAAGGCAGCCCTGCGAGCCCAGGAGTCCCATGTGGCAGTGAGGGTGACTTAACGCTGGAAAAAGAGCTAAGGCTAAACTTTAGAGAGCCGTGGATGCCCAGCGAGGGAATGTGAACCACATTTGGTAGAGCAGGGAGAGAATCTAGCAGTCTGATCAGGAGAGTGATGCCCGAGCGCGGCATGTCCTGGGTTGGTCTAGCCGTGGCGTGACAGTGTGTTGTTAGAGCAAGGAAAGAGGGGAGCGAGAACACTCCCCAGACCAGGAGAAGGAGCCTGAGTGTCTGCGTGCGGGGTGGCAGCAGAGGGAATAGAAAGAGAAAAAAATATACGCGAGACAGAGAAAAGATAAAAGGAGGAAATGGCAGTGAGAAGCTTTGAAAGGTTTTTAATTCAGGAACCCATTATTTTTTAATGTTTTGGGAGACATAAAAGGTCTCTAAGTGGAAAAAGAAATCTAGCAGGGCTTCTTCCCACCGAAGGAGTCTCCGTTTGCAGAGCAGTCCACTGTTATGGGGGAACGTCCACTGCTGTGCGTGCCGGGCTGGCGCTGGGCCCCTCTCCGCATCGCAGACGGATGGCGTTTCCGTCGTCTGTCATCACCATGACAGCACCGGGTGATCTACTGCAGAGCAGGGCCTGACGATGCGGATGCGAGGAATAACGCGGCCCGCTCAGGGGAGCAAGAGGTAGTGGGTTTTTTTCTTAAAGGTAAACTGGAAAGGTGGAGAGGGGAAAAAACTGAAAAATCAAATACTGCCTGTTCAGAGCTTCCGAATCCCTCCCGCAGGGTTGGCAGGGGGCAGTGTGATGAGGCTGAGACGTGGAGAAGCGGAATGCTGTGGATGACACTGAAACTCGCTCTGGGATCACCGCCGGAGAAAGCAATTTAAGATTAAAAAATGGAACTGGTAATTTCTGACCCACACTGGGATAGAATTATGTGGATCGTGGATCTTAATTAGAGCTACATGCCCATCAGGAAAAACGCTCAAGTGTGTATGAAGCAAAAATAGCATTTCAATGCTTTGTAAAAACAAAAGACCCTAAATCTGACTTGAGAAAATAATTTTTCTAAAAATTACCTTACTTTTCGTTTTTATTTTTCAGACCATGAGAAAATTCCGAGTTCAGATTGATAAGTTAAAGTATTGTTGCCACATATGAGTTGAATCCTAGTCAAGAAAATGAATAATGCTATAGGTCTCAATTTTTCTATTTGAAACATTGACAAAGGCCAGATTAATATTTCAGGATAAAGGCTCTGCTCTTTAATTCAGTCTCCCCGCTGTCTCCTGAGCCGACTCGGCCTCTCCCCTGGCTAACATCCTGGGTTACTTAATTTTCAGATTTACAGCTGTGGCTTGTAAAGAGTTTCTCTCCCTCCCTTGGATACAGATTGATTCCCCTTGGGTGCTGGCATCTTAATCATATAATCATTTGGGTTGGAAGGACCTGTGCTGGGGCCCTAATCTAACCCGGTGAATCACAGCGGGATTGATTTTATTATTACTAAGTCATTCCCGATCAATGGGTGTCGGGTTTCAGCCTTGACTCTCTCTGGTGATGGCAAGTCCACAGCCTCCCCTGGCTGCTGGTACCACTCCCAACTATTCATATTGTTACAAAGTTAGTCCTCACATTTAACCTCAATTTTCCCTTGAGGAGTCAAGGCCTATTACTTCTTGTTCTGTCCTTATTGACCAATGAGAACTGGTCCCTCTCCACTTATAACAACCCCTAATGAATCTGCAGACAGTTATGTTCCCCTGGTCTCCTCCTCTCCAGACGGAACATGCCCACTTCCCTCAACCCTTCCACTTAGGTCTTATTTTCCAAGCCCTTTGTCATTTTTGTGGCTCTCCGCTGACCTCTCTGTTCTGTCTGTGTCTCTTCTGAAACGTGACGCTGCAATCCAAGTGCAGCATTTCACTGAGGTCAAAACAACAGAAGGGAGGGCAGGATAGTAGCTTTTTGACAATTTATATTAATTACTTTACTGCCATTTAGCAGAATAGCAGAAATTGGATGGATGTAAGTAGAATCTTGCCAGGTCCTGCTAAAGGTGTAAGGTAAGGTAATGGCAAATCTGTTGATATTTGCTTGTGGTGCCTTAAAGAAGTCATTGATGGTGGAAGTATTGTTCCACAGTAGAAGCATCACTGAGATTCTCTGAACTGGTGTTCTTTTCAATGCCCAACTGTCCCCCACTCCCAAAATCAGCAACAAAGTAAAATGCTCAAGTTAAACTCTTAATTATCATTCACTCTAGCATATTTATTAGTTGTCTTTGTCTGTGCGTGATCAAAGAACCAAAAAAGAAACCAGACAAGGAAACTATACAAAAAGAAAAATCAACATATAGTTTTTAAAAGGCAAAATAGTTTTAAGTTTTCCTTTTCCAGTTGTTTATTTATGCATCACTTGGATGTAGACTTTTAAAAATTCACAATTTAATTCAATGATATTTTTTCCCCAAATGTCACTGCACAAAACAATAGCAGAACTCACAGAATCCTAGAAAGCTGGATCTGAAGAGGTCTAAAAAGTAACTGCTTAGTAAACATTTAATGGAACTTAAAATCCAGAGAGGTTAAATGAATTGCTTAAGGTTCACTCTTAAGATTGATTCATTATTTAATTAATTCTGTCAACAAAAATGTAACTGTATACCTACTAAGTGCCAGTCAAGGATCTTAGCATGTGAAATATAAGTCCCATATCAGGTATATCTTAGTCCAAACAGCTAGTTAGTTGAAGTTTCAGGACCAGAACCCATGCCTCCTGACTCTCACAATTTATATTCTGTTACAAAAACCTGCCTCTCACTGTTCCAGTGGCATTCCATTCTTTTCAAAATATTAGAAGATTAGATTGCCAAAGCTCAACTTCCAGATAAAGATTTCCTCAACTGTATCTGAAAGGAATCAGTCAAAAAAGCTGGTAAAAATTCTAGACCTGTCGAGGGTTCTGCCCTTCCACCACACAAAGACAAAACTCTGTTTGGCGAACGTGGCCCAGTCTTCCTATGGATTTAGGGCTGTGCTTTAGGACCACATGATTGAGCTCATGTCTCCACACCCCAGTGTGTGCTCTGCAGTTTATGCCCAGTCGTCATATCTTTCAATGGAAAGCTCCATTTTTTTTGAATGAGTGAGAATAAGAAGGAAAATCTATACCGTAAAATGTAATGTGCACACAGAACCCCCAGGGATCTTGCTCCAATGAAGGTTGTGACTGAATAGGTCTGGGATGGCACCTGAAATTCTGCGTTTCTAAAAAGTTTCTAGGGGTTAACGATGCAGCTTGTCCCCAGCCCACACTTAAAACGTAAAGGTTCTAGAGAGAATTAGGTTAAGATCTGTGTTATCTGGGCTGGATTCCCACCAGTGGAAGTGTCAGTGCTCTGAGAAAAAGGACCAGAAGGACACAGAACCTCTGCAGGCCGTTCAGAGGTCATCACACAACGTCTCCTCTTGTTCAATACACTGTTTCAAAATGTGGCTAACTAGGGTGCGGGAGTGCAGTGTGGCTTTTCTACATCCGCCTGAAGAGAAACGAAGCCGCTAACTGTCCTTCCCTCCTCTAGCACAATGGCCGGATAGCAGAGCTGGACTGGTCTTACGACATCACAAGGGCCATCTGTATATGTCCTACGTAGAGGGTATTCACTGATTTATATTGATTTAAGTGTGCTAATTTCTAAGTCAGATTAGTCTTGTAATTCTTGTCCTTGTCACTTTTAATTTTATTGACTTCGTCCATGTGAAAATCCCTTCATGATTTTATGCCATCTTTTATTTAGGATATTTTTACAAGATCAAAAAACCCAGTCAGTCAATTTGGTCAATTCAGTTAAAAAAAACCACTCACCTGGGCCAACAAAAAGATCAATATAGTATGCTGTTTTGCTCGATTTCTAAGGCATTTTTCTGAATTTACAAGTTGGTTGGTTAAATTAGTTAGATGGTCATCCGCCCAGGCAAATCTGACACGTCAGAGTTTGCTGTTCTCTGGAACAAGATGTTCCTGTGAGGACCGGAGAGCCCACCTGAAAAGATGTCCTGAAATGCCTGACTTTTCCTCCTCCTTCCACTTATTCATCCTGTACAATGGTAGAACATCTATTGAGTCAGGTTTATTTTAGTTTTAGTAATAAAAACTGCTATATAAAGCTCGTTCGGCGGAGATTTGGAGTTACCTTGGAGAGTAGCCTTTTCTATGGGAGAATCACGAGAATTGTAAAGAGACACTGGTCTTATGAACATCAGGGGCTCTGTGACCAGGCAGGCAGAACCTGTCGGTTTGCTCACATTCCCCGTCATCGGGATGCAGAAACATTTGCAGAAGAGCCAAGGAGGTAAATGATGGGAAGGAGCCTTGGACGCCTCCTGCTCATCTGATGGGCTCTGCTAGGTCAGTTTTTAGATTAATAATCACAGAAACAGTTTTCAATACGTAATCAAATTCTATGAACTAATCATACTGCAGTAGTCCTGAAATTTCTCCCTAACCACCTACAGATAGTTTTATTCTAAGTCCAGATTGAATTTTATATATTTGAGACTAATCTCCTCCAAAGACCATACATTCCTGAGAATCAGTTCCACATCTTCTCCGCTTACTACAGCGTCTAGGTCCTGGTACCTGCAGGCATACAAAACAAATGGCTGTTGATGGATTCATAACCACATCACAATCTCTTTTGTCAATTTTATTGCCAACTGAAAAGTTCAGGCTTGCCACAGGGTGTATTTATGGTTCTGTTTTAATATAGTAAGCCCAGAATATTTAGGCACAAAAGTAAAGTAGATCCAGGATTTCTAGGACAATGTTCCAAAAGTTGGAAAAAAACCAAATGCAATTGGCAGGCTGGGGAATCAGACAAATGGCTTTTTTTTCTTCAACACCAGGTGTTACAAGAAACCTTGATTCATATTCTTGGATTCATCACTGATAGAAAAGAGCCCTTTTGGTAAGTATACCTTTCTGTTCATTCTCTGTTCCAGACTGTTATAAGAATTGTGAATCAGGAGGAACTGTCAGGTGTGGTACTTGTCGCCACTGGTCTCTATGACAGTTCGGGAGACATGCGGCGTCTCCCCCGCCCAGCCTGACTCCGTCCCGTCCCGTCTGTAACTCGGGTGGACATCTTGCGGTAGTCTACATTAACACCACTGTTGTCAGCACTAAGGGGTTCCTGCTGTCTGTACCCCGTGGCCGTGATTATCAGTCCTAATTGTTGCATTTTTGCCTAAATTTTTATACCTCAGTCCATTTGTTTAAAAATGTTCTTAAATTTATGTTTTTCTAATTACATTCATAATACATGTTAATTATATAAAATATAAAAATTATATAAATGTATAAATAGAAAGTAAAAATCACTTGTAATTCTAGTGCTTGTGCCCAGAACTTTTCCCTTATGCTTAAATATGTCTTGCTAAGCAGACTAATTCTGCAGTCATGTTAAGGATGGGGTATTGCCTACTTTTAGTGGCTGGGAATGGCTCTGTGTTTAATCCAGTGCTTTGATCCCTAATCCTCATTAAAATACTTCTCTGAAGTTGCCTGCCTGTGTCTCTGAGTATAAACTGCTCTTAGATTCTCCATCTCCAGATTGTTTGTAATATGTCTCTTAATTCTTATGACTTCTTAAAACTGCCATCCTGGATTTCCACAACATTCAAATAATATCATTTGCTAACATATTCTTCTTCCTGGGTTCTGCAAACCAGACTGGACAACCTTCTCCCTGGAGCCTGTCCCACTCTTTGGTAGAATTCCCGTCTGAATTATTCAGGGTCCTATCAGGAGATAGAATTTATGCATTACTTTGAACAGGATATTGGAGTTGTTGGACTGGCTACAAAGCACATTCTAAGGACTACAGGAATACCAGTTATGTGGAGCAGCCACTACCCCAGGGCTGTTGCAGAGCACCCAAGTGAGGCACTATCTGGAAAAGGCACGACACCTGGGCTGAGATTCAGACCCCCCCTTGTAGAGGGTGCAGCTGTGGCCTCCTGGATGGAAGAGAAGTCACTGAAGTGCTACATCTCCAGCCCATGCTGGCAAGCTACCCATGGGTAAGTGTCACGCTTCAGAACTCACTGGGAAGCCACCTACGCAGATGCCTAGGGAAGCCGTCCACCAAGAGATACCCCTGGGAGTGGAACTCACTGGGGAGCCACTCTCTGGAGTGGCAGGGGAAGCCGCCCACAGGGAGGTGTGGACGCCTGCCAAGGACATCACACACACATCAGAGTGTCTTCTAATGACGAAGCTGAATATCATCGGAGAAACACTCCGATGTCACACGCAGGACAGTGAGGGGCGGATTTGGAGCTGAGAGCAAATCCATTGATAACTGAGACACCGTTCAAATGCCAGACTCTCCCAGTCTGTCCCTTTCCACTGGCTATTCCTTAAGAGATGAAAAAGGTAACAGACTAACTGAAGGCAGAGGTCTCAGAACATGTTATCTAAGCAATATTAGATATTGCTGTGTATCTAATCTTGATCTCATTAAGTATTTTGTGGGAGTTTTGGCATGTGTGTTTTCTTTACCTTACTTCTAGCTTTAGCTCATGTACCCTCTTTTGCTTTCTGTTCTCTTTCCATGCTTTCATTTGCTATAAGTTTTTGAATGTTTTCTTAGATATAAAGGGGTTGAAATAAGTACATATAAATTATTTTAAATTAAATCTAAATGGGTATCAGCTACTTTCAAATTAATCTTGTACATAGTTTTTCTAAAACCTCATAACCTTTAATGTAAAAATTAAGACCCCAATTTTCCATATGTAATGTTGCGAATACGTAGTTGTCCAGTTACTTCAATTTAGAGTTTGATACTTGTTCAACAAATTGCAATAAATATGAAAAGTAACAGTTTGATTTTTTTCAATATTTAAACATTTCTTACGATTAATTAACAATAGAAAATGAGCAGGAATTTTGAGAAGATGGTGGTGGTACAAGACTAGATTTTTAATCTCTTTGTATATCCTCATAAAACCAGACAAAAGAACTCTATAGGAAATCTAAAAACTCACGGACACAATTCTGCTCCCAGTTAGAATATAAAAAAATCAGCTGGAACTGTTGTTTCTATCTTAACAATGAGAGCGAGCTGGGTTAGATAAAATCATTCAGTGTTTTGTTTTGTTTTATCATAACTGAGCAGAGCAGGCGAAGACTCTAAACTCTAATACAGAAGATGCAGAACATCTTGTCTTTCTTGGGAGAGAAGAGACTCATGAATACTTTCAGGCAGGAAGATAAAGGATTCTCCAGAGATGGGGTAAGGAAAAACCGGCCATCCATTGAGCGCTCTTTAATGTCAACATGTAGCCCCGCACGAGGGACCTGCCCCCAAGGAGCCCAGTAGCGTCCTAAGTCTGCATCCACCCCAACCACTTACCCCGGCCTCCACTGAGCAAACACAGTGCAGTGAATCTGAGCCTAGGAGGAGGCAGGAGAGCTGAAATAAATCTCTTCCCTTCAGTGCATTTGCGAGTCCACGCACGGGACTGGTCAAGAGATGAAGGAAATCTCTCGGGGGCACACGGCACAGAGTAAAATGCAGCATCCCTCTGAAGACTGGGGACTCATCAGGAGAGCTGAGAGAAATCCCTCTGGGGCCACTGATCCTCCACCAAGGACATAGAAATGGCCCTCTGAAGGCTAGGGGCAGGGCAGCAGAGTGAAGAGAGTTCTCCTAAATAACTATAAGCCCAGGGGAGGCCTGGGGAGCAAAGATAATTCCCTGGTGGAATAAAAAAACTGGTGGCTGGGCTGTAATGCAGGGAAAGGTCTCCTGCCAGTTTGAAAGTCGGCTGTTGGGCTGTAAAATACAAAGAGAAATCTCGCAGTGCTGAGATGCAAAGCTCTACTGAAAGCAAAATCCTGGTCCTGCCCTCAAAGCAGCTGACGCATGTGGCGAGAGGATCTGAGCACGGCTGCAATAAAGCTCAGGCCCGGTTCAATGGAAGCCCAGACTGGCTCCGCTCCCGGTGCCGGCACCTGTCAGGAAAAGAGCCTCGCCTTTTTCTGGAGTATATATTATTTTCTTCAGCCTCTCCTTTTTTTAAACACACTATCTAGCATAATATCAAATTATGATATACGCAAACAAACAGGGATATGTGACCCCTAATTAAGAGAGAAGAAAGAGTTAATAGAAAGAGATCCAGAGGTCCCTGGGTGTTGAAATAAATAGACAGAGACTTTACTGTCACTGAGACATATATGCTAATGGATTGAGTGAAAATTGGACACCATGTTTGAATAGAAGAGGAATTCCAGCCAGTACATAAGGACCAGGGTGAGGGGCGGCGGAGGAGGAGAGTTCTGACGCCGTCTTCGGGCAGAGCGACTTCCTACAAACTGACCCTTCCGTAGACAAGTATAACTTCTGGCAAAATACAAAGATCAATGACCTGAGGGTCTGGAAAGTGATCAAAGCATGTAGACTGTGGAAAAGAGTTGAAAAAATGGAGTAAGTGAAAAGTACATAGTGCGTTCTTTGTTTCTGTGACCTTCTCACATGGCAGCTGTGACAATGGCAGAGGGAAAATAACTCCAACAAAAAGTTCAACGTATTTCTGTGGAAACTTAGGGAAAAGTTACCAAACAGTGCGGGAAGACCAGAAAGGAGAAAGCCAAAAAAGGGAAGCCTGAATTTTGTGTGTAAATGATGCTCACATCTCTCACTGACGCCTGGACCACGCAAGAGCAGAGCAGACTGAAAACATCCTCCACTGGGACACAAGCCTCCACCAGAAGCAGCATGACAGAATTTGAGGTTTGAGCTTAGATAAATTAACTTCTTGCTAAAATAAAAATATCAACACTCGTTGGAAGAATACTTAAAAATTCAGAGTCTGTTCAATTTATTATTCACAATGTCAATCTGAAATTACCCAGCATGCAGAAAGGCAGGAGAATGTGAGCCATTCTTAAAGGGAAAGACAACAGATACCAGCCCCAAGAAAATCCAAATGTTGAAATTATCGTTAAAAGCCGCTGATAAAACTGTGCTCACTGAAGTTAAGGATAACATACCCACGATGAATGAAGACAGGATATGTCAGCAAAGAAATAGAAAACATTTTTTAAATAGAAATTTTATTCTGAAAAATACAATACTGAAGTAAAAAGTCCACTGGATAAAACTAATAGCAGTATTTAAATTACAAGAAGTCAATGAAATTGGTGATAGATCCACAGAAAGAGAGAAAAGGCAAAATAAGAAAGAATTAATATTTGAAGAACTAATGGTAAAAAAAACTTCCCAAATTTGATTACAAACTGAAATTTACAAATTCAAAAAACTCAGTGAACCTCAAACAGTATAAACTCAAATTAAACATTGCCTAGGTACATCATGTCAAACCACTGAACACCAAAAATAAAGGACATGTTTGAAAGCATCCAGAGAAAAATGACACATTACATAGAGGGGGACAATTATTTGAATGACTGAAAACATCTCATTGGATATGTATAAGCCAGAATCAGTGGAACAGTGTCTGTAGGTGCTGAAGAACCCTAATACTTAAGTCATTATCTGCACAAGAGCACAAAAAACCACTATACCTCCACGATTTTCAGAGGCACTTGGATAGCATGCTAAGCTGCAGAATATAGTAAGTGTATTAAGGTAAACTTCCACAATATCTAGAATCAGTTTCCCAACTTTCTACTCTTTTGTCTGCCTTTTTTCCCTCTGGTCCCATGAGACTTTCTATCTACTGCTCATTTCTTTGTCCTTTTTTTTTTTTTTAGCTGTATTCCTGGATTTCTCATAAAATATTGGCTCACCTTACCCCATAGTTCTTTCTTTTCAGACTTTGTTCCCTTAATTCCTGGTAGCTCTCCAATATCTACAAAATTTTTTTTGAAGTCCTTTCAACTACTTTTCTAGTTGTTCTCAATGGGAGCATTTAACTCTTCAAGTTACTCCACTGTTCTTGTTGTCATAAAATCATAAAATTTTATTGAGTGAAATTTAAGAAAAACTAACTAAATAAAGATATAGACTACAATCATAGGTTGAAGAATTCAATATTGTAAATATATCAGCTCTCCCCAAATTCATTTAGATTTCTAAAATATACATGGAACATCAAAGGCCAAGATCCTATTAATGAAATAGGACAAGATGAAAGATAGTAGGTGTCAAGACAGGACCTGACATGAGCTATAGTTATGATGACAGTGTAGTATCTGGAAATAGACCCGTGAAATTAGATGTGGACTGTAAACACCCTCTTACACTTGTATGGGAAGTTCATTACAATGGTGCCTTATTGCAAGGTCGGTCAGAAAGAGTGGACTTTTCAAGAAATACTGTTGACGGAACTGGATGTCTGCATGTAAAATAATGAGACAAAATCTTGCATCTCACCATACATGAGAAGCAAGTCCAGGTGAATTAAAGTCCTAATATGAACATCAAAATTACTCAACTTTTAGAAAATGAAACAGAATGCTATCTTAATGACCTCTGTCTAGGTATGTTTTCTTAAAAATAAATATGCAAAATTTCCAAATTGAGATTTTTTTTCATCAATATATATCCTAATGAGAAATAAAAGGCAAGCTCCGTGTGGAAGATATTTGAGTCACATAGAACCGATGCAGGACTAGTATCTGTAAGTCTGTGAAAAAGGGCAGCACCTCAATGAAAAACTGGGCAAAATACTTTGGTGGATACTTACAGAAAAGACACAAATGTTCAGGAGCAAATGAAAAGGTGAGTGTTCAGCCTCATCAGAAATTCAGGAAATTCCAACTAAAACCACAAGTAGAATTGATTTCACATCTGTGAGTGGAATGTACCCATGTTGTGACTTGGTTAAACTAACTGGGTAAGTAGAGCTCTGGGGTGTGGGATGGTGAGCCGGGTTCAACAAGAGATGGCAGGGAATTGAGATAGAGCAGTTTATGACTTGCAGGTCCTGGAGGAGGTACACGGCACACCTTGAGGGGCCACACGGGGAGGTCAAGGCAGGTGCAGAGAGAGGGGCAGGACCTGGGGCTCGTGCTTTATTAGAGTCCATGGGTGGAGTGCTTGGGGCTCCCTGGTTAAGGATGGATTGGTCAAGTAAAACCAAGAAGAGCAGGGTTTTGGTAAGCTTCTGGGGGTCTTATCTGGGGTACACAAGGGGAAGGCCCTGGGAGCGGGGGAGAGCGCTTATCACAGGGAGGTTGGGGAGTCATATCAGGAACTTAGGTTTACTTGGGCCTCTGTGGGCTGTTATCCAGGGCACGCGCTCCTGGGAGGGGCTGGTGGCAGTTCAAGGCCCCTGAAGGCCACTTGGGGACACAAACGGATGCGGAGGCAGCGGTATCATGGAGTAGTGCAGCTGCGCTCTAACAGTCCATCCTGTGCTGCCTCGGCATCAGGAACGGCAACCACTTGTGTGCAGCAGGTACGTTCACGGACGGGGCACTGTCTCCCGGAGCCATCGTGAAGCGCGTGTAACCAAGGCAGTGACCAGGAAGCCAGCAATGAACCGGCGCCTGCAGTGAAACCCGTTCTCCGCCGTTGCGCCAGGCGGAAGGCGAGAGCCGTGAGAGCTAACCCGGGACCTCGGGGTGCAGGGCAGGGCTGGGGCATGGAGGGGGGCCTGGTGGACAGCAGGCGGGGGCAGAGGAGGTGGCAACTTCCGATGTGGAGGAAGAGCTGGAGGGGGTTGTGGGAGTAGGGAGGGAGTCGGTCTGGCCTCCAGGCGGGGATGGAAGGCAGAAGCTGTCATCTACAGCAACAAGCCGTCCCTAACATCGGGACCCGAGCAGGCCAAGCTACGGACGTTGTGAGGAAGGGCCTGACTGTGGCTAGTGTGGTTTGTAAAACACTGTTTCCCACAAAGGCAAAACTATCTCTCGTGGGGCCCGGCCGTCGACGGGGAGCTCACTCTCGGTTCCGCAAGAGTTCGGGAGGAGGAGGCAGGTTCCAGAGGCAAGCAGTCGGGGATTCCAGTAGAAGTAGTGTTCTACAGGGTCCTCGGGGTCCCTCAGCTGGAGGCATTTTTGTAACCCGGTCTCCAGGCTGACAGTCACCAAGGTCATTTCCCTCCCGGTGAGGAGAGGTCTGGGGATCCCAGTGTCCAGGGAGCTTGGGACGCATTTTCTCCCTGTTGTTCTCTGGGGTGTGGCATTGCCATCTAAGGTGCAGAGTCATCTCCAACGGGGAGCTCTTGGCCCGGGGCGACATGTCTGGAGGTTGGTGAACTGGGGGTGGTGGAGGCCAGCAGGCGGTGGTGGCCTTCCCAGGTGGAGCCCTGTGAAGGGCAGGAGTGGCTGGCTGGGGGGAAGTTCTGAGTACACGTGCTCGAGGCCTGGCTCAGGGTGGAATTACAAAGTTGAGTTGAGCCGATCTCAGTGTGGGCTCCGTGGATCGTCAGGGCCGCACCTTGCAAAGGAGCTTACGAAGTTCGTGACCAAGCTTTGTGGGGATTCCGTCCACGATGCATATAGCTTCTGGGCACATTGATCGGGCCAACTGTAGGGACATTTTGTGGACGGCAGCCTTTCCATCCAGAGATCACCCATCGAGAGCATCGTCACAAACCTGGCAACCAGATGGGCCTGATGTGGTTACACTGGGAGGGCCGCTCGTCATGGGATATAATTTAAGGCTGGTATAAGCGACTCTAAGCACTGCTTCCACTGCACCATTTAACGTTGAGGAAGGTGAGCTCTGGGTCAGAGCCCACCCAGGGTGGCACACTGGCAGAAGCCCTTCTAGCAGGGCCCAATATGAACCGCTGGACCCGGGGGTTCCTTTGTGGATTTCATTTCCTACTGTGAAGCATCTGCTAGGTGGAGAATCTCTTTTCCTCTCTGAAATCCACACAGTTCCACTAGTGGCTCCCAGAGCTATAATTTTAATCTCCTGTAAAATTTTTGGTGCATTTGGTTTAGTTAACCAGCCTTTTTAACCCAAATAGTGAGGCAAAGGCAGTGGCCTTAGCTTTGCATCTGGTACTGGGCTGTAGTCTGGCCAGTGACGTGACATCTCTGTAATCATGATCTCTAAGCAGTTTGGTATGGGTTTGTCCCCTCGGGCCCTCTATTGTACGAGGTCGATGGCGCTGCCAGCGTGTGGAACACGGCGAGAGGACAACAAGTCAGATTGGTAGGAGGAGCGCTCAGCTGGTGAGCAGCTGTGAGTGACGTCCTGTGTGATTCAGAGCAGCGGGTCCCCTGGAAGTGCTGGCGGGGGGGGGGGGTCTTTGGAGGACACTGGTAGTTGGTGTGGGATTTGGAGACTTGAGGCCCGGGAATTAAGCGGTAGTAGAGCCTGGGGTAAAGTTTTTGTCTACTTGAGGGAACGCTTGTTTTTTTAAAGCTTGAGGAGCGCGTCTTGGAGCAGGCCGTTGCTCCTCTCTCAGTCCAGCCACACGGGGCCAGTAAGCTGGGTGGAAATCCCACAAGATTCCATGTTCAAGAGCCCAGGACTGGACTTGGGAGGTGAAATGGGCACCTTGGTCTGAGTCTACGATGTCTGGTGGGCCAGAGGGGATGAACACACGTGGTTAAGAAGGAGCTCTGTGATGGGAGCAGCATTTCTGGAGGAGCCGCCAGCGGGAGTCCAGCGAGCGTCCAGGACCACAGCTGCACCCACCAGCTCCAGCAGGGGGCAGCAGCGATCTGATAAAATATATTTGCCAGGACAGTAGGCGGTTCCCCAGGGGCACATGTCCCCACCTGGGAGCTTCCAGAGCCTTGTTTGGGAGCAGAGGGGACAATTACCTGTCACCATGTTAGCTGGAGCCAGGATGAGGGTTTGCACACCTGTGTGTCCAGTCAGCGATGGTGTCACTCCGCTGTGGCTGGATCGGGGCCACTCTGCCAGTGGGTGTGGCCTCTCTGGAGGAGTAGTTGTGTCCAGGGCTGTGTCTGGTGCTCTGGGAGGTGGCTCCTGTGGGGCCTTGGGACAGGTGTGTAATTTGGATAAGGAGCCTGCAGTGTTGTTGCCACCTGCCTCTCGTGTCGTTGGCACACTTGCAGAGACATGAGTAACTAGAATCAGCACAGGTGAGTTGGCTGTTTCTTTCCAAACTGAGGCACCCCACAGAGGTTCTCCTGAATCATGAAATTATCCTTTTGTCATTGTCCAGACCAGACTACTAGCCATTGGCTATCACCTGGGAGTCCATAAAAATGTGTGCCCTTGGGAGTTCTATTTTGATGGCCTGTTGTCGAGTCAGGGGCACTGCCACCTGTTGTGCCAGCTGGGCTGAGGCAGGCGAGTCCTCTTCAGCCAGGGCTGTGCTGCCCCCAGGATGGTATGCTGGGACCATCCAGCAGGCTGCATCATGTACGGTGGTGGCTCTGCCTGGGTGTGGAACACCGACTCCCTCTCCATTTCAGACAGTTGGTCTCAAGGGGTGCCCCAAACTGCTAGAGGGGCCAGCAGGGGGGTGCCGCTAGCTGCCCCTCAGTGTCAGTGGGCGAGGGTCTGGATGTGGGGGAAGCCACATCCTCCTGTAATCTGGAAAGGCCCCTGACATCAGGTTTCGCTCTTTCCTCAAGGGGCCAGTTCTATTTTAACAGTGAGACCTTGGGGGCTGTGCTGATCCTTTGCTGTGGTGAATTCCTGACCCGAAGCAGGATGGGTACTTGTGTGTAAAGCAGTCTGGGCTGTGAGCCCGTTAACCTCTCCGTCTGCAAGAGGGCCAGCTTGCTGTCAGTGGCGTGGAGCCGATTCCAACTCCCAGCAACCCTGTGGACAGCAGAGCGGAGCCCTGCCCCGTCTTCCTGCTCCCTCCTCTCACCTTCCTGCGCTCTATCAGACAAGGCTCCACTGCTATTCTCAGGGTTTTCAGGGCCAGTTTTTGGGAAGTGGGTGGCCAGGTCCTTCTTCCTAGTCTGTCTAGTTTGGAAGCTCTGCTGAAACCTGTCCACCTCGGATGACCCTGCTGGTATCTGAAATCCTGGTGGCAAAGCTTTCAGTATGACAGCAACATGCAGCCACCACAGTGTGACAACCAGCAGATGGGTGGTGTGGTTCCCTGACCAGGAAACAGACCTGGGGGAGAGCACTGGATTTTGACCACTAGACCACCAGGGCTGGCTAGGGGCCCAGTCGGCTGCCATAGTTTGGTGCTCAGTGACAGGTACCAGGCTGCTGTCCAGGCATTTGGTCCAGAGACTCCATGAGGTGTGATCAGGGGTCACCAGGTATTCAGCTGGGAAGCCTGAGCCCAGAGGGACTGAGGGCAGAGCCTGCAGTGTGCGCCAGTCACGAGGCAGTTTGCTGAGGGTCTCCCCAAAGGAAAGTTGCGTATTTGCATGTAATGGCATAAATAGGCCTAAGTAGGTTGGGTAAATGTGGAAGGTGTTGCCTTTACAAGATGAAGAGACCTACTGTGCGCTGCGCCTGCTGTAATGTAGCAGGATCCTGACTGTGAGGAGCCGACGTTTTACAGCGAGAGTAATTTCATGGCCTTCAGCTGACCACACGAACCAGGAAACTGGACAGAAGTGGCCAGTCCTTGGATCTTACGTGGGGCCATGGCCCATCCTCTATAAGTGATGAGTCACTAGGTGTAAGTCTTCCCGGACGGGATCTCAGGGCCCAGGTAGTAGACTCTCATCTACGTGAAGCCAAAGGTGGCAGTGGGAGTGTGAGTGGTTTAGGTCCTGTCACATAGGTTGTGTGCGATGGAAGGCCGTTTAGATAACCACGGGTAGACAAATAAAGGTATCCTGGCATCCTCGAAAGTGAAGGCAAATTGAGGCTGTGAGTCTTCACTTATCAGGACCGAGTAAAACATGTCGCCTCAATCAGGACAGAAAAGAAGGGCCCTGAGCTTCTTGGATGTCACCTGTCATCTCTGTAATATTTGGTTGGAACCTGTGCATTTAAGTTTCGATTGTCAATGTGTAGTCTGCATCCATTGGTGGCTGGTTTTAAACCGGCAGACAGGACTGTTATGGGGTGAGTTGGTGGGCTGATGACCCTGGTGTCCAGCAGATCTGCAACGATGGGTGGAAGAACCTCTGCACCTGTCTCAGCCGACATCGGTACATTTACTGTTTCCACTGGGGGAGGGAGTTGGACGGGTTCCCATTTGGCAGTTCCCACGAGAAACGCTGGGAATTTGTGTTTATTCCACCAGGCATGTTGCTGGGTAAGGGCATCCACACCTGTAATAGGAAAAGAGGGAGCCAGGGCCACCACCACTGGCAGCTGTCTTGGAAGTTTGGTGCCAAGAGACACGTCCAGCGTGACCTGTACCCTTTCCAGTTTTACCTACTGTGCCTCATAGGCTGTAGGAGGGCCCCTGGAGGACTTAGAGGGTCACCTGGAATCACCATGACTTGGGCTCTTGGGTCTAAAGGAGCTGGCAACATCTGGTCACTGCCTCTGTCCCAGGGGACCAGCAGAGTGGTCAATGGGCAACCATCCCTGGAGCTGGGACAAGCTCTACGGAGCTGCTCAGTCCCTAGGATGCTGCTCTGGGATCTTTTAAAATGTTATGCATTTTGGGGTCCTTGGAATTACCAGCTAGTTGCCTTGTCTCTATGGCAGTGAGTCAGAACTCAGAGCCGGTATTAAACTCTCAACAGCCAATCAGCCCTTTTCTCACTCCTGCTGTACAAAGTCTTTTAAAATAAAATGAATCTTAAGAAGTGTAAAGTGGCTGTTTTTTTTTTTTTTTTTGCTAAGGAAGACTGGCCCTGAACTAACATCTGTGCCAGTCTTCCTCCACTTTATATGTGAGTCGCCACCACAGCATGGCTGATGAGTGGTGTAGGTCCGTGCCTGGGATGCAAACCCATGAACCTGGGCCACTGAAGCAGAATGTGCAAAACTTTAACCACTCTGCATGGGGCTGGCCCAAAGAAGTGTAAAGTTTTGAGTTTCATTTTCTAATTCTCTATCATTCCCCACCAATTTGACCTTACAAATTGTCACTGGGAAGATCTGTGGTCAACGTCCCTGGTGACTAGACTTATAGGGGCTGCTTCCCCTCCAGAGTGTCCCAGTTGACCTCACTGGGGTTGAGGTCAGCCTCCACTGTGGCAATGGTGGCAGGGTTATTAGGCTGGCCCCAAGGACCGAGATCATAGGCAGGGCCTGGAGTGGCACCTGTGGCATGAGCAGCGCCCAGGCCACATCTGTGTGTGTCTCACACTTGGTGAGGAGCCTGCTAACTTCCACACAAAGTGGATTTGGAGGCAGCAACATCATGGAGTAGTTTAGCAAAACTCGCAAAAGCAACACCTAACATTAAGTATCGATGAGGACAGAGCAGTAGAAATACTTCAACATGGATGGAAGAAGCATAAATTATAAAAGTCTTGGAAAAAGAGTTTGTCATTATGTAATAACTAGAAATATCTGCATACTTCATGCCTAGGAATTCTCTCATAGATGTGGCTCAGAAAAAATATTGCCCCTATTCTTCTGGATACGTATACACAGTTATTGACATTAACATGCTTTATAATAGAAAAAAATAAAATTGACAATCCCACCTATCCATCAATAGTAGAATAAATCAGTTATGGCATAGAGAATATAAGTAAATGCCACAATGTAGAAGAACCTCACCAAGAAGTTGAATGAAAACAGAAGATGACGAAAGAAAACACAAGTATGATTACTTTTATATGAAGTTGAAATAAACACAATTATAAATAACTGTAAAGAAATAGTTATCACAAAAATCAAGATGGCAGTTACCCCCATGAGGATGGGAGATGAGCACAGGGGCTCCTTGAGCGAAGGCAATCTTCTCTTTAGTGACGTGAGTACTGGTTAAATGGATGTTAGCTTATAATTGTACATACCTGTTTTGTGTTTTCTGTGTGTATAATACATTTCATGCTAAAAAAAATATTTTAAAAGTTAAGGTACTTTTTTGTTGAATAAAAAATTACATGTGTAGTAATTCAGCCTACATACACATTCACAAGAGTGCAAAATTTGTGTACAATCATCACAACAATTTCATTAATCATGAACAACTGGAAAAATCTAAAACTTATCTATACAGGATGGGTTATGTTGAATATTTTATGATATGGCTGTGTTTATGCTGATATTAGAAGAGAAAATTTGTGCTGATTTAGAAAGATTTCTAGATTTACAAAAAGTCGTGGTGTGGAAATAAATGTGAAAGTGTATATGCATATGCTATGTTTCACTGAGATTTTTCTGGAAGGATATATCTGCTATTTTCTCTTCCCTTCTTCCTCCTTCTCTCTGCCCTTGGAGGCTGGTCAGAATAGATGAATTCAGGGGCTTCCTGGCACTGTGTCTTCTCACTGAGTCTGGTCACAGGGGACCCTGGTTGGGGATCCAGGGGAGCAGGAGAGTGAGGTCAACGTGCGTCTTCGCTGGTTCCTGCCGCATCTCAGGCTCCTGAGTTCTGATAACTGCTGCCTGTCCTCTTAGAATTTCTATACTTCTGTCTTTTCTGGTTTCCCTGCACCTGGCTACACTCTTGTAAATAGATCCTTTATTAACCTTTCTCAAATTATCATAATTTGATTGTGTCATTCTTTTCGGGATGCAACCATAATGCATGTTTACTACAATTGTATTAAGGACCATGGCAATAGTCAAGAGAATAAGCTAAGACCACTAACTCTGTTAAGGAACACATTCCAAGGTGTATTTCTAAGTGGAAAAAAAAGGTCAAGTGAAGAGTGGTTTAATTCCAGTCATATTAAGTATTTTATGTTCACACCTACTTATGTATATAGAATAATGCATTGATATGCTAACCAGTGGACTTTGTCCTTTGTTCTGTTATTTTATGCTGTACTGGGATCCTTCCCCAATGGCAGCTAGGACTCCTGCGTTCATTCATTTATTCATTCATTCACAATGCTTGACGTAACGAATGTTTCCGACAAGAAGAGGCAATTTTGGCTTTTGAATTGGAAAAGCCAAGCTGGGGAAGGATTGAAAGATAGGCGAATTTGGGTGGTCAAAGTTTCCTGAACTAGGTCTCTGGGGTCACACCCTTTTCAAATTGGAGTGATTACCAGACTTGTTTCGCAAGTCTTAGGATGGAAGCAAACTTTAGCCGTTTCAGGGAAGTTCTCAAAATACAAGATCTTAATGGACTTTTTCTGCTCAATAGAGTACGAAAGTGAAAAAAAAAAAACCTATCTAGTAAAAAAATAGATCTGAAACAAGTTTGAGGCATTTCCTACGGCCTCAGCATGGGATTTCCCATCATTCATTCATTCATTCACTTAAAGGAGAATAGTTGGAGGCCTTCTATGTGCCAGACTCATTACTAGGTGCTTGAAATATAGAAATGAATAAAATTACTTGCCCTCGTGGAGTTTACATTGTAGAGCTGGAAACAGATAGTAAACGCAGTGAAAAATGAAATACATATTACATTAGTGAAAACCTCTAGGGGACATACGATGTATTAGCTATTGAAGAGCAAACCTTTAGACAGGGCAGATTTGGGGCGCCTCAGTGGGAAAGTGAGTCTTGAATAAACACTTGGAAGATCTGTGTGAAGAGCACCATAAGCAGAGGAATAGAGGCCTCAGGTGGGAGCATACATGGTGGGTTCCCGGACCCAGGGGGAACGAGTGTGTCTGGGGCAGAGTGGGCACCACGTGGAGAGGGAGAGGATGGGTGCACGGGAGAGGCCGCAGGGTCACAAGGAAGGGCCTCGTGGGTCACTGTGAGCACGTGGGCTGCACCCTGGTGAGGTGGGAATCCATAGGAGGAGGTTAAGCAGAAAGGTCACATGATCTGGCTCATATTTGAAGGACCTCTCTGACTGGCACAAAACAGGCTTTTGGGAAAAGGAAGGTAGCGGGAGATTGCCTCAGGGAACGTTGCGCTGATGTGGGCGAGGCATGGACTCCAGAGCGGGACAGTCTCTGTGACACAGACAGCAAGTGGGACGCAGAGCTCTGGACTGAAGAGGAGGCATGCCAGGTGAAGCCCAGGGCTGGGTGGGAACGAGGGCTCTCTCCTGGATGCAGGCACTCACTTCACTCTTCATGCTTGGATGCTACCCAAGTCCCCAGACCCGTGACACAACCCAGACAAGGGGCAGAGAAGCCAAAACAAACGGAGGTTAGGTTTCTAACCTTGTACAATTTTAGTCCAATTAGAGAAAATATGTTACTTTTCTTTTACACATTTATTAATGGAGATTTATGTCTGATATGCACGTGTGTGTGTGTTTGGGGCGTGTGTCTAAGACTTGAAAAGAAGTCTGGAACGTACCCTCACTAAACCATCAGAACTGCTACCTGAGGGTTAGAGGTGGGCAGTTGAGGGGTGAAAAGATTGAAGAATGTTGGATAATGAAGGAAAGTTTTTATTTTTTTACCATATTTTTACAAGGCTTGTGTAAGAGTTTTGTAACTGAAGGAGAAAAAAGAAAAGTTAAAAAATTAACTGCAGTTTTCTAGAAGGTGTTATAATGGCTGTATTTCTAGATTTACCTTTTTAAAAATTAGTGCTCTACAGTGGATATCATATGCTCTGCAGATCTGAATACATTCCAAGTTACTAAGATATTTTTTAAACTAAATGTGACTTAAATTTGGCCCAGTGACATGTTTTCCTCACTAACTACTGCCCCAAGCATCCTGCCTCTGTTGTACTTGTGTCAATGACTGAGGGAAAGCAGCTATGAAGAAATTTCACCCTCACCGTGAGGCATTCCGCTGTTTCTCCATCCCTGAAAAGCAGGGAGCCCACCTTCCCCCGCGGGCTTCGACTTTGTAATCTCTTCTTTCCGAGTGTTCCTTTTATGTCCTCTGCTAACAGTAGCCATGACGGCTCTGCTGTCTCATACGTCCCCGGGACGCCCTCACTAATTAATTTTTCTCCGAGCATCATGTTTTTAAACTCACATTTATTCTCTTCAGACGATTGCCTTCCTCCTTCTGTTGCGTTTTTTATCTGGTACTTAAGTAGAGAGGAAATCTTTAAATGAATAAAAATTAGGCATTTTCCAAGGAGAAATTTCTTTCTTCTTTGTTTCTCTGGTAATACAATGTAGGTCTGTTTAGTTTTCTTGAAGGAGTATCTACCTTCAGTACATGTTGTCTTTCAAGTCAGTAAGACAAGTTTTTCTCATTTTGTACCCCACACTGTCCCTGTGACTTAAAAAATCAATGTGAAATACTCATACAGTGGTCAGGGGAACTATAATTTTGTTGTGAATGAAAAAACAATAAAGCCATAAAAAATGTTTTTTTGAACTGCTTGTAGTTAGTACACTGTGAAGTTTGGATTCCCACTCAAAATGCCTTCTAGGCCCAATTTTTTAGGAGGAAGGAAAAGAAGAGGCAAAAAAAAAAGTGAACGCAGGAGAGGCTGGTAGACAAAGGGCATTGTATCAGCCGGCCACAACATACAAAACCTACAGGGCGCGCAGTTGGAGGAATGTAAGCAACTTACATAGACTGAAAGCATGAGGGAGTTTGAAACTTTCGCACGTAGTTTTATCCACATACAATTTTCTGCTTGGTATTTATTTTTTTCCTTCTCTATGGTTATTTACTTTCATTTGTGAGCTTCTGAAAAAGCAATGCTTTAACTTTAATAAGTAATATTCAATAGTGAAATTACAAATACTATGAAGAGCTAAGTAGAAAGATGCTTTCATGGAAGGGATATGTATTTTCTTAAATAGACTTTAATTTTTAGAGCAGTTTTACGTTCATAGAAAATTTAACGGAAAGTACAAAGCATTCCCATCTACCCCTGCCTCCCCACACACAGCGTCCCCCACTTTCAACATCCCCCGCAGACTGGGACATTGGTTACAGTCAATAAACCTACATCTACACATCAGTGCCCAAAGTCCATGGTTTACACTGGGGCTTACTTGGGGTGTTGTACATCCTGTGGGTTTGGACATGTGTATAATGACAGGTGTCCATCATTGCAGTACCACACAGAGTAGTTTCACCGCTCTAACAGTCCTCTGTGTTCCACTTATTCTTCCCTCCCTCTCCCCAACCTCTGGCAACCATTGATTTTTCACTGTATCCATAGTTTTACCTTTTCCAGAATGTCGTGTGGTTGGAATCATACAATATGTAGCCTTTTCAGATTGGCTTCTTTTATTTAGTAATACGTATTTAAGGTTCCTCTATGTCTTTACATGGCTTGATAACTCATTTCTTTTTAGTGCTGAATAGTATTCCATTGTCTGGATGGACCACAGTTTATTTATCCATTCACCTACTGAAGGACATCTTGGCTGCTTCCAGGTTTTGGCAATTTATGAAAAAAGCTGCTGTAAACATCTGAGTGCAGGTTTTTGTGTGGACATACGTTTTCAGCTAATTTCAGTAAATATCACAGAGTGTGACTGTTGGATCATACAGTCGGTAAGACTATGTTTAGTTTTGTAAGAAACTGTCAAGCTGTCTTCCAAAGTGGCCGTCCCATTTACATCCCCGCCAGCAGTGATGAGAGTCCCTGTTGCTCCACATCCTCGCCAACATTTGGTGTCGTCAGGATATTTTTATTGGAGTTTCTTAAACTGCATTTATTTTTCTTTCCTCAGTGTTATGAGTGTCACCCTGTGCGAACAGTCATTTCTTTGTCAGTGTGGAGGAGGGAGAAGAGCGAGTGCGGTGTGACCAGTGTCCACAGTGGAGAAGCCATGGCTCAGGTTAGCAACGTGGAGTAGAAAACACCTGAACGTCGAAATCTGACGTAATAGAAACACTCACCATGCTGACTAGTCTACTTTTCAATCCATCTCCATGAAGTCCAAGCGGGACCATGGTGCTGGGACTGTCCCACTACAATTCTCTGGGAAAGGAAACTCTCTCCTCTCCTTGGTAAATATTTTTTACCCTCCTCTTTCCTCAAACTCCCAACACCATTTCATATCCCTCTCTCTCAGTTGAGGACATTGCATCTTAGTTTTCTGATCGCTTGGAGACAACTGAGAGAGAAATTCTATGTGCTCCCATTACCCACTGTAACACCCATCTTCATCTGACTGCATGTTCCTAAATCCCTGTCTGTTTTTCTAGGTGAACTGTCTAGGCTTGTATATAAGGCTGTATTCTCTTTGGGCACTGGAGTCCCTTTCACATATTTATGGATTTTACTTATTTATGTCACTGTGTTCTCCTGAGTCATCAGTTTTTTGCATTCTGATAAGTCTTTACAATTAGTGTGTATGTGTGTGTGTGTGTATATATATATATATATATAACAAGTATACTCACATATTTACATATACAAGTATGTATTTGTATATGCATATAAGTCTTTACAAGTAGTATTGCATATATATATATAAAATATATGTTTTTTCCATCTTTAAGAAAACAAAATAAAACAAAGCTCCTTAGCCCCACCTGCCATTTCAGCTACTGCTCCCCTTTGCAGCAGGTTCTTAATAGAATTGTTAATAGTGATGGTCAGTCTCCAATTTCTCTTTTTTTGATTCTCTTGAACCTACTCCAACCCAACTTCTGTCCCTATAGCTTCACTAAAAATGTTCTTATCACAGTCAATGCTGTACCCAACGGTCAAATTTTAGTCCTCTTTTTGTGTAAACTCTAATCAACGTTTGACCCAGTTAACTGATCCCACTTTCTTGAAATACTTTCTCCACGTGACTTCTGCATCTTGTCGCTCTCTTGGTTTGCTCCTTACCTCACCGCCGCTCCTTTTAAGTCTTTTTCACTGGTTATCCCATATCCATCAGACCTCTCAAAATTTGCATTCCCCAGATCTGGATCCATCCCCATTTCTGCCAATACTCACTTTTTCGTCAGACCTGTCCATTCCTGTGATTTGAAATTCCTCCTGTATTATGAGGACTCCTGGATTTATATCTCCATCTGGGACCTCTGATCAAAACTCTAGACTTGTATATGCAGCTGCTTCCCTGATGTTTCCACATGGATGTGTAGTGGGCATCTCCAATTTAACACGTCTATAGGTGAAAGGTTCAGTCTGTCCTTACTTATTCCAAACTGCTTCTCTCCTAGTCCCAACCATCTCATTAAGGAGTAACTCCATTTCCCAGATGCTCAAGGAAAAGTTCTTGGAGTTGTCTTTGGCTCATCCCCTTTTCTCAGGCCCTTCGCCCAATCTGTTAGACCATCTTATCCACCATTTTTGAAGTGTATCCCAAACTTGACCATTTCTCATCCCCTACCATCACCTCTCTGATAATAATAGCTGATATTTTTTGAGCCCTTACTGTGAGCCAGGCACTTGTCTAAATGCTCTATTACATGAATTGTCTCATTTAGTCCTCATAACAAACCTGTGAAGTGTTGCCGTTATCACCAGCAGCGTAGCACAGGTGAGAGAATGCAGACGTAGAGAAATTGAAGTGTTTGACCTAAGTCCCGCAGACACAAAGTGATGGAGTCTCAGAGACCTTGCTCCTTCCTCTCCCCTGGGAACAGCTTCTCAAACTGGAGCTGTCCAGCCATCTCTGGATTCCTCTCCCCAGACAAACTTGCTCATCTGCAGTCTTCCCCATCCCAAGAACTGGGAATTCACCCTGCCGCGAGTTCAGGCCATAACACTATAAACATCCTTACCTCCCCCTTTCCTCTCACAGACCATGCTTGATCCGTCACTCAATTTTGTCAGCTCTACCTTCAGAATAGATCTTACCTTTATTACTAAACCCACTGCTACCATCCTGTCTCAAGTCAGACAGGTGGAGTAGTTTTTAACTAGCCTCAATTCTTTTACTATCAATTCCTTTCAGTCTTTTCTCAGTAGAGCCTCCTATATGATTATTGAAAATCACAGCATGTGGTTCATCTCCTTAAAACCTTCCAGTTGTTTCCTGTCTCGCTAAGAAAATCATCTCAAACTGAGCAACCCTAACAAAGCCCTACATTGTCTACCCCATTTCCACCCCCTGACCGTGTCCTTTCCCAGTCAGCCCCTCTCACTCTTCTCCAGCCTCATCGACATCCTCTATGTTCATCAAACACTTTTCCCTGTGCTTTCTGAAACCTCTGCCTGGAGTAATCTTCCCCACATGTTGCTTTGGTTACCATCCTCACCACCTCCCTCTCTCTACCATGTTGTTGTCAGATTATAGAGAGACCGTTCTTGACCACACAGTGTGAAACAGACTTCCATCCCAGTCCGGTCACTCTCTGTCCACCAACCACCTTTAGTCGTTTCTTCTCAACCACTTTATTTTCCATCGTGCCTCTCACCACCACCTGGATGGTATATAGCTTTGAGACACTCTCTAGAATATAAACTAATAAGAACCATTGTTTACTGTTGAATCATTTGATTTTTTATTATTCCCTGGCCTTTAGTTGTCATGTAATATGTATTTATTGAATAATAAATACAGTATTTGCTGAAACATCTTCCCAGTCTCCTCCTTGAGTGTTCATTGGGTATAAGGGTCCCTGTAATCTGGAAAATGTTGCTTTTTCCTCCACGCACTCATAGAAAAGTACTGTCTTCTAAATAAGACAATCGCTCAGGATTGCTATGGTGACCATCTTTGTGGAGATGGTCATTGGAATGGGTAGCAGCCTAGTCTCTCACAATTCTCCTTTCACCCACTAGAAGGCATTAAAACAAAGGGCAGAGCAAATGATACGGAGAGCTGAAGGCCCAGATGCCGTATATGAGGCTCAAAGTTATGGCATATGGGTGCTGGAGATCACATATGTTATTAGCATATTGCTGAGGACACCTAAGATCCGCTTCCTTAGATCAAAGAGAAGAGCTTGTATTTTGCACAAGCTATGTTATAAGAACTTCAATACTTGGACAGTCTGTTGTTAGGATGGAAGGAACACTGAAGAGGTCAATGGACACAGATGTGTGGCCAGCCAGATGTGGGTATAGGAGATGACTAGGAATGTTTGACTCAAATGCTAATCCATGTCCATGTGGATATCCAAATGGTTGACTCTCTGGTGTCGCCAGGAGACACAGCCCTTACAGGACAACATAGCTGTGTATGTATTCATTACCTAGGATGTCAGCAGGACGACTGAGCAGATGAAGGTGGCATCTAAAGGGAAATGACGCAGGGGATACAGATCAGCTTACAGCAGAGTGCCTCGGAGCAGCTCAAGAGTCCTGGGAAGTTTCTGTCTACCTACTCACCTCAATATTTGTTTATTCATTCATTTGTCAAATATTTGTTGTTCATCTATTATGTACCTGGCATTCTTTCAGGCACTGGAGAAAGAAAAAATAAAATATGAACAAAATCTTCTAATTTTATGAAATCTACTTTCTATTGGGAAGAAACAGACAATTAAAAATAATTATTTATGTAGCATTCTAGATGATGAAAAAATGCTAAGAAATAAAAGCAGAGGTAGAGGGGTGGGTTGAAAGTGTGTGAGGAAAGACTTCTTAAGCCAACATTGGAGTGGAGACCCAGAGGGAGGAGGGGGAGGAGGGAGGGACAGCTGTGTGAGTGGACGAATCTCTAGGACTCACCACACATGGCTCTATGGCCACTTAGGCTCACTTCTCACCAACTTGCCATTTTTCTATTTCTAATCACACAGTGACTTCTGCATTGAGATAGTGCTTGAATGACAACAATGCGCTGAGAAAAAATGGTATTCAAAGTTTTATTTTTATTGTTCTTGAAGGCAAAATCTTTGGATTGTTACATGCACAACATACTGGTTTCTGGAGACTTCAGATGCGTAGAATCATGGTGTAAAGTAGTATATTTATGGATCATTTTCTTTGTTAAATTTCCATAAAATGTGCTTCTAATCATTGTCAAGCTAAAATGAGGCTTGGTTTCACCACTGGCAAACGACTGTGTTACCTGAATTCAGGCTTGTATATTTTCAGTGATGTATATATTTTCCTCTTATGAAATAAAAGTGAACATTTAGGGAATGCATTAAAGACACTAAAGAAAATTGCTTCTGATGTGTACGCATGTGTCTCTCTCCACAGGCTTGGATGACATTGGGTCCGCACTAGCACAGTCTCCTGGCTTTGCTTTCCTATGTGGTGGCTCGACTCTCAAGCCGACTCTTTCTCTCTCGTGATGGCACAATTGCTGCCATCATCTCTGGCCTTCGATCCTTCTTCTCAGCTCCCCAGTGAAACCAAATAACACTTCTTCCCTGTTAACTCCAGCAGAAGTCTGAGAGTGAGGTCTCAGGCGCTGACTGCCCATCTCTGAACAATCCCCACGGCAAGGAGACACAGTGCTCCAATGTGCTCCTAAATGAGCTCCCTCAGACCTTGGGACTGGGAGGGAGTGGCCGGTGGTCCCGAGAGAAGCCAGGTGCTTGTGCCAGGAGGGTAACCTTGGGTAAACAGACCCTCCCTCCACGTGTCATCGTACATCACACACAGGGTACTACATCCAGCATGCAATGGGCCCTGTAGACCCTCTCTCTGTCTCTCTCTCACACTCACACATACACACACGCACACACACTCACACACATGCACACAGTCTCTCACATGCACTCTCACACACGTGCACACACTCTCTTCCTCACACACACTCTCACACACACACACTCACACACACACGCACGCCACTACCACCTCCCAACCAGTATCCCTTTAAGATCTCCACATTTGTTTCTGGGAGTGGAAACATCTGATTACATGTCTAAACAGATCTAATGGAAGGGTGAGAGTGGAGAAGGGAGAGAATTATTGCTACTAGTTCCTCGGTATCTCAGCCCTCACATAGTAAAGGAACTGTGGCCATAATTTTTGCTATTGTTCTGTCTGAATTAAGAGCACATAGTGGGGAACTAAATGTTTCTATAATTACTTTTAAACCAAAAATTTAGATAGTGGAGATTTCACCCTGAACCATAGGTTGATACTACCCACCAATCAATTTTAACCATTGCTGTGCATGCCCAGCAGGCAAACTGATGCTAAAAGCCTTAAAGAAGTATATTTGCTCCCTTCCCTTGCCTTTTCCTCTTTCTCTTTTTCCATTCTCTTCACTCTGTAAACACTTCAGTCCTGAAGCCGATAAGTAGAGCAGAGCAAGATGGGTGCTGAGGTTGGGGAGGGGAGGGAGGAGGAGGCACAAGAGAAGAGGACGAGAGCCCCAGCAGTGAGCGGAGGGCATCCACATGGGGCAGGAAGCAGAGGCCCGTGCAGGAGATTGGTTACATACAGGAGGATCGACCAA
Organism: Tapirus indicus; assembly: GCA_031878705.1. NCBI lineage: Eukaryota > Metazoa > Chordata > Mammalia > Perissodactyla > Tapiridae > Tapirus > Tapirus indicus. The sequence continues at coordinate 154,220,660 of CM062919.1, forward strand.
ATAAATAAATAAAGGTAAATGGGGACCAACTTTTTTATTATCAGAGAAAGGTGAACAAATGTCGAGAAGGAGAAAGAAAGAATGAAGCCTGTGGTGTTAGACTGGAAATGGACGTACTGGAATATCAGTTTCTATGCGCGGATGGATAGATGGAGACATAACAGAAGAGGTGTAATTGTGTGTATGTACATACTCATATTTATTTCCCAGCCTCTGTCTACCGAGAGGGCCTAGGAGCATACACATTGCCCAGATATTGGCTTAAATACCATTCCTCATCAAACGGAGTCAAGGATAATTGGAGATGGCTGATTTCAGGTCTGGGCAGGAAAGTGGAAGATAAGCCCAGAACATTTTATTGTGCCAGAAATGTAGGGAAATTTCCTTATTTTGGTCATGTAGGAGAAATGATTATGAGAAATAAACCCTAAAGAAATTTTGAGTGATGGGCATCAGATCAGCAACTTCATTCTCACATAGTTTTGGGGGAAAAGCCTTTTGTACTATACTTCCAAGTTTTTTGTAAGTCTGTGATTGTGTAAAAATTATTGAAATCAAAGAAAATCTATTTGTATGGGAGCTAAAAAGAATATTGGAAATGATTTAAGTGTTCCCACTCCTGGAAACGACTGAGGCCCTGGTGCTGTAACCAAACAGAAACCCCAGCAGATATTCTCATAAAATCCCGGTGAGAAGACCTCTCTCCAGGGAAGAGGAGTGGAGGAGAGGGGGAGGGCAGGAGGTGCTCCAAGTGCAGCATGACACCTGTGACTTGAATCAACTCCCCCAGCCTCTTGGATCAATTGTGTTTAGAATAGAAGAAAGTAAGGGCTGCAAATAATATGACAAAATAATTTCTCTGAATCTCTAAGAAACCTGCTGATGCCACCAGTCCTGTTTTTTGATCTCTCGGCTAGAACTCAGACAAAATGTGGAAGTTATCCTTGATTCTCCTTTCATCTACTATAAATTCAGTGGTTATGCTCTGTCAAATCTACCTTTTTTTCTGAACTTTTCTACCATCTCTTTCTTGCCCTACTTTCTTCTCCTCGTGAAAGCTGCTATCATATCTCTTTTGTGTTCCTGGATTCAATTCCAGTGTGTGTATGTGTGTGTGTGGGGGGGGGGCACTTCCCACACAACACCAAGCAATTCTTGGACACCAGCTGGGTGTCCTACAATTCAAGCCAGTTTTGACACTAGCATCAGATTCCACTGGTTAAGGGTTCAGTCCTACAAGACAGCCCCTCTCCCCACTTCAGATGCCAGTTGCAAGCCCAGGTTCTCACCTGTCTTCTGACCAACTGGCTACAGATCAGAGGTTCCAACAACCTCCTCCTTGGGTCTCAGATGCCAGTCACAAGTCCAGGTTGTTACTTGTACTTCTGACCAACTGGCTATTGATCAGAGATTTCCACGACCTCCTCCTTTGGTTCAATTAATTTGCTAGAGCTGTTCACATAACTCAGAGAAACATTTTACTCACCAGATGACTGGTTTATTATAAAAGGACATAACTAGGGAACAGCCAGAAGGAAGGGATAGATAGGGCAAGGTGTGGGGAAAGGGTGAGGAGCACCAACCCTGAATCTCTCTGAACCCATTCTTCTGGGTTTTCAAGGAGGCTTCATTATGTAGACATGGTTGATTAACTCATGTTAAGGTCAGAGGTCAGAGGGTGGAACTGAAAATTCCAACCTTCTAATCACATGGTTGGTTCCACTGGCAACCAGCCCCCATCCTTAGGTGACCCAGGGGCTTTCCAAAAGTCACCTTATTAATGTAACAAAAGACATCTTTATCACTCTCATCACTCAGGAAACTCCAAGTGTTTTAGGATCTCTGTGCCAGAAGCTGGGATGAAGATCAAATACATATTTCCTATTATAAATCTCAATATCACATTATCTCATCTGGATGTTTCTGCAATAGCTTCCTAACTGCTCCTCCTTTGTCCACTCTTGGTTCTCTGATAATTTATTCTCCACACTGTATCCAAAAGTCTCCCTCCCACACATCGTCACTCCAACCCCTCAATGGAATTCAATCTAATTAGAATAAAGAACTAAATCCTGACCATGATTTATAAGACCCTATATAGTCTGGATCTTGTTTATCTTTTCAGATTCATCAGTCTCCCTGTTTCCTGTGCTCCAGCTACACTGGTTTTCATTTAGTTCCTTGAATGCACAGACACTGTTTATTCTCTTGTCTCAGGGCCTTTGCACAGATGGTCCATCTGTTGAGAGTAGGAATCTCTTAGGGTTGGTGTTTTGTTTTTTAGCTATGTCTGTGTATTTAATGGGCCTCTACTTAAGTGCTCTTCCTCAGGAAATCCCACAGTTTAGGTGATTTACCCTTTATAAGCTTCCCTAGTGCCTATATCACTCTTCTAAAATGGGCAAGTTCCATGGAGGCATGAATTGGGACTGAGATGCCCACTTCAGGATTGCCTTAATTATTCATCTCAGGGGCTTAATCAAAACTAGTTGAACAAATGTTAAAAATTAATAAATTCAAGATGCAAACATAAAGTCCTTTTTCTTTACCACGTAGCTCCTACTCCACAAGGGTCATTTCTGCTGGATCAGTAGTGTTGAGCAGCATCATACCCACTGCTGTCCGACGAGCTGTGGACACTGGATGGCAAAGTATGGGAAAGCGTTAGCATCTGGTGGGACATAATTCAAGGCAGAGTGTCTACCTCAACTGCAGTCTGCAGTCCAGACAACGGGGATGGTTGCATGCAACCAACATTATGGATGTAATTAATGTCACTATATTGCACACTTAAAAATGGTTACAGGGGCCAGCCCAGGGGCGTGGTGGTTAAGTTCACGTGCTCCGCTTCAGCGGCCCATTGTTTGCCAGTTCGATCCTGGGTGTGGACCAACACACCACTCATCAAGCCATGCTGAGGCGGTGTCCCATATAGAGCAACTAGAAGGGTGCACAACTATGACATACAACTATCTACTGGGTCTTTGGGAAGAAAAAAAGCAAAAATAGGAAGATTGGCAACAGGTGGTAGCTCAGGTCCAATCTTCCTCAAAAAAAATGGTTACAATGGCAAATTTTATGTTATATATATTTTACCACAATAAAATTTTAAATAAATTTTTTAAAAAGACCACTAGAGGGACAGTTCAGCCTCTGACATACAATATCGAATATTCGGCACCACAAAACCATAAGGAAAGATAATGCTCACCTTAGAGAGGATTTTTAATCCTCTTTTTCTTATATATATTTTTATAGTGGTATAACATTTTAAGTGTACAGTTTGATCAATTTTGACAAAATATGCACTCTGTAACCATCACCCAATCAAACTATATAATGTTTGTATTAAATATTTCAATTAAAAATTTCTTTCTGAAACTTTCCAAACACCCCCACCACCGGAAGCAACCACTGTTCTGATTTTTATCATAATCACTTTAAATTTCCTTTTAACATCCTTTATTAGCGTATCAGCCAAAGCTGGATTTGAAAGTCATTAAGGTATGTGAGTGAGGAACAAAAATGATAAGCTGTGGAGAAGTGAAAGAAAAGTCCACCTACCTCTGGAGGGTCCAGGGCAGCCTGACCTGTGTTGTGGCACATTAAAGTAAGTCGGGGAGGGAGGGAGGCCAAGGAAGGGAAGCACTGAGGTTAGTGCTCCTAGTGTGCTGTGACACACGACCACCGGCACATAGAGGACCCAGAAGAAGCTCAGAGACTGCTGGCTTGTCAAGGACAGGACAATGGAATAAGGTATATCTGTTTAAAGGCTGTTGAAAGGACGGCCAAAGACAAGGCAAAAATGGGGGTGATGATTGATCTGCAGTGTCACCCAAGCCACAGGAGGTCCAGTGAGCCAAGGAGGGCAAGGGAAAACACCACACTAGCCAAGAGAAACCAAAGCACAAGGTCAACAACGAACGGTGGCAAGGCAGACTGTCCCCAGCGAGCAGGGCCACTGTCCTTGAGAACAGATGCAGCCCCCATAAGCCCAAGAAGGAGCATGAGGACTGTGGGAAGGGGGGCTTCCCTCCAATCACCTAAGCATCTTTTAGGGTAGGAAGCTGGCCAAAGACATCCACCTCAGAGACTGCTGAAAGGACTGTTTAAACCGTCAGCAGCAGATCACACATTATTTATCTCTCCTGCTAACCAGGGGTATGGGGGCTTGGAGGGAAGGCCAGATTAGTTATCGACAAAGAATAAAATAGTTATATTTTCTGTGGACGTCTGAGTAGCCATGTGAGTTAAATTTGTGGCCTGCTGCCATCACATTAAGGGTCGGGTTGAATAAAAGTTATGAACTCTGTCTTTAAAAATTGGAATCATATCCAGCAAAGATGACATAACCAGACTAAACTGTTGTTACACTCTTTCCTGGACTAGTGTCTGTAGTAGAATTTTTGTGCATTCACACCATTCTTAGGCTTACACCCTGGCTATTTTCACTCAACGTTATGCAATGAAAATTTTACATATTTAAATATTCTCTAAAAATATGTTTTTAATATCTGTAAATTATTAAAATGGATTTACTGAAATGTCTTTACATGTTCTCCTATATTTGTATATGAAATCAAGTTTTGCAATTAATAGGAATAATACAAATGCATAGCCAATTTGTGCTATATCTCTAAATACTAATTTAGTATGTTTTTCCTAAAAGTGAAATTTGTGAGTCAAAATAGATGAAGATTTTAAAAGTTAGCATTTACTGCCAAATTGCTTTCCAAAAGCTCTGTGAAAATTTACAGAGCTACTAGTAGGAAAGTGCCAATCATGAAGAGTATCCTTGCCAGAATTACATAATGTCATTGTATATCTTCGCTAATTTGACAGGTCAAACATTGTATCATCTTTAATCAGAATTTTTCTTTTAAATCACTGAGCAGTAAAATGGTAGGTTGTTACTGGAAGGCACCATTAAAGATCTACTTTTTGGGCCTGGAATTTCTAATTGTGTCATTTCAAACTGGACTACAGGTTCTGGATTTAGTCTAATGTTGTTCTAGGGCTCTCCGTATCTAGAACATGCCACGGTCAAATTTTACAAAGTAGACTCCCTTTTCTTTCTGAAGTCAAACATTCACTGCCCCACATTCAAAGTCATTAAATGATAAATTTTTTAAATGGTGCTTGACTCATTTGAATTAATGTATCTTTTGAAATAGTTTGAATATTATTACTCTTTTCTTTAGGGAACATTTTTTTATGTCACTTACGTGCCAGGAACTATGTTACGTGATGAAATACCAGACGTGGTCTCTGTTTTCAAGAAATTCACAATCTTGGGGGTAGGAGGCAGCAGAAAACCTATGAATATATAGTCAACTATGTATAATTCTATCAACATTCTTGAGAAGAAAGAGAGAGTAGTGTACAAGGACTTACAATGGAGCAGTGAACTTTGAACCTCAAGAGGACAGTTTACCTCTGTGTCCCCAGTACCCATCAAATTTCCTGGAACACAGACGACACCACACATAACACATAGTGCCTCATCAGAGGTCATTGGTTGACAATAGGGACAAATATCAAGCATTTGTTAGCATGTTCACAAATGACAATATTTTTATATTGTCAATATGCATACAAATAATAATAATTATTGGAGGTGGCACAATATCAGTCAATTATTGTCATGCATATGTGTTTGCTATCATATACGCACACTTGTCAGGTGACCTCCCCCAGCCCGTCCCCCCACAGGTGACCTTGGAGAAAATCCAAAGACAATTTTTTGAGAGACGACTTGAGTTTATCAGATATTTAGGGCTATTCACATAGAGAGAGATTTCACAAGTTACAAAAATCATCTTTATTTCCAAAACCACTTTTGTTCTCTTTTACATTTTATGAAACAAGCTTATTGATTCCTTCACAAATATCTTTGATATTAGTGTCTCTTTATCACCACAGCCACGTGCGGGGGCATATTAGCCAGAGAACTTCACCTCTGCCTCTAATTCTCCTGGATACGCTTTGATTCGTCTGTACTTTTATTGCTGGAAGCTCTTTTCTAGGTCGCAGGTGTCCTTTCTCATTGCTTTAAGGGAGCTGACATTTCACTTGTCCTGTGTTTGTGGTTTGTATATTTGTGATTTCTGCAACTTTAACATTTATTATGTCATTTATTGCACCTTTTTAAAACAGGTATCCAATTCTCATGATTTTAGATTATAGCTCAAGAATAAAAGGAATAGTAACTAAATTCACATTAAATTTCTTTTCTTCCTTCTCTCCTCTCTCTGTTTTTTCAACTGACTCCATCAGGGAGACTCTACAAGCATCCAACACTGTCACTGATTGAGAAATTTTCAAGCTAAATTGTTTTCAATGAACAAGACTTTATTTTCAAATTAAAGTGAAAAAGGAAGTACCCTGTAATACTAAAGGCATTGTAAGGGTTTTGGTATCACATGATTTCCTCTTTACAACATAATAATTTTGGGAAAGTTTGCCTTACATTAAGATTTAAAATATTGTTCTGCTTGGGGAAGATGAAAATTGAAATTGGCCTTAAAATGTAGATTAAGGGGAAATTTTTCAGGTGGCTAAGAGGCCGTTCGGGAGCAGAGGTTTGTAAATTCTTGTTAAGGTCCTGGAACTAGTGAAACATGGGGAGGAGGCATAGGGGCGCTCTTTCAGACAGCGTCATAGGGACCTGCAGAGGGCGGCGAAGTTTACGATTGCCAGTTAGCGTCTCTCAAAAACTTCAGGTGTGAACAATGGAAAGTATTTACAGTAGCTTGTTACAAACTCTAGATTGTGAATGCCCTGAAAGAAGGAACTTCTCTTTTTTCTATTACTTTTTAAATTTAATTTAATTTTTATTAAGGTATAATTAACACACAGCATTATGCTAATTTCGGGTGTACAACATAATGGTTCAATATTTTTTATATACTGGGAAATGAAGAAGGACCTTCTCTCGTGTGTCTGTGTTGCACTGATGAATTAACCAGACTCTATATCCTCATTTTTCTGTTACTGTTTCTTTGTTTGTCTGACAAAGTTCTAAACATTATAGACACATATTTCCCTCAAACTTGGAACCTCCTACACTCACTTCAATGGGAGTGGAAGTGCCTGCCCAGTATCTTCTTCTCTCTGGTTTAGAGCCTTTAAGCCCATAACCTGTGTCCTCAACTGTGGATGTAAACTGCAGAAAACAGGAAGATGGCATTTTCTGAGCTGACGTTCCATTAGAGCTTAGTGAGAAAGGATGGAAAGGGTGGAGAAGGACCTGAAAATGTAGATTAGCTTTGTCTGGAAAGTTAATGAACTTCTAAGTGAACACGAGCTAAATTCAGATTCCTCATAAAAATGGAAAAGAGCCCATTTTCAGTTCTCATTACCAAAATTTTGTGTGGCTCCAATCGTTACTCATTTCATGCTGCAAGATGTCTATTCTGATATATCTTGGTGTCTTCTGATTTAAAAAAAAAATGAGTTCCTCTCAATGTTATATATTCTGTCATAGGAAACTTGGGAAAGAGCATCTTCGTCACATCTTGATTACGTCTAATTTGTGTTTGTGTTATCAGCACCCAATTCTATAACTGATACGGTGTGTGACAAATGTACGTACTTTGAAAAAAAGAATAATTATGTTTATGATTTTAATAGGTATAGTATTATTCTAATCAATGTAAAAATAGGCTAATTTTTTACTTTTTAAACATTTAAGGAAATTAATAGAAATAAAATTTAATTAGAAGTTTAGATTAATGTTGGTAATAATTACCCTTCCAAGTGGATTTTAATAGACCTTTTTATATTAATATCTTCAAGAATATATGAAAAAGGCCCTGCAATACACACTAATAAAAAGAACGTTTCAGTGGAGCTATACTTAACGGCTTTTATTATTCAAGCAATACTTTACACAGGACGCAATAATGTACTAGTACAACCATACAATTTGGACTATCCTACAGAGTTTACTGCTCATGAGAATGACAAGTAAGCTGCCCACAAAAGACCTAGAGGGTAAGATCAAGACAAGTTTTACAATAATTGATTTAGTAATTAGGGTTATTTTCCCCCAGGACTCTGCTTGTTCTTGAAGGGAAGTGGGGTGCCGACACAGACTTGGTTAGAGGGACCGTGAGTGTCTGCTGCTGCCCATTCCACGGGAAAAGGACTTGCTCTTATCCTCTTTTATTCCAGGAGTGGAACAGCTGCATTCCCCGAGTCGACGGTCGTGGGAGGCACGGTGGACTTCCGCTGACCCGCGGCTCCACGCTGCCTGCTCTCTTTGGCTCCTCGGCACGTGTGCTGGTCCTCGCTGTCCTCTGAAGCTGCTGTCGCGTGATGGAAGGGAGGGGTGTGGGGATACACAGGAGCCTCTCTGTCGCTTCTGTGCCCAGTGATTAACACAGGAGGGCAATTATAGCAACCGTGGCCTGATAGGGTCAGGTCCGCAGGGGTGAAGATTGGGCTCCCCACACCGTGAAAGCAACCTCCACCTGCTGGAGGACTGGATGAGTCTTCCAGGAGTCTGACTGCGGGTGGAGGGAGGGGGTAATAGATACCAAATATGGCCTCAGGAACGGTTGTCGTAACAGAGACTATAGCGCGACCCACTGACCTTCCCATCACAAGTCTTTTTTATTTTCTCAGAGATTTCCACCAGCTACCACCTTGAAGTGTCAGTAGCAGAATGCTCTTAATGTGCAGTGTGAGTCGATCTGAGCAGTACAAGGAGTTGCCTAACAAATGTGTGTTCTTATAAAAAAGAAAAAATGCTTTTCTTCACAAAGCTTACATTTTAGCAGAGAAAGGCATGGTTATTATTGACTGTCTTTCTCTGCTAATATGTAAGCTTCGTGAAGAGGAAATTTGTTTTTTCTGCCAGATCTAAGTGTGGCATGTGGTTGTCACTTCATATTTTTTGAATGAATGAATATCAACACTTTCTTGCTTATAATCTTCTAAGTGTTAATGATTTTTCTCAAAAAAATAAACTACAATTTCCCTTGATTTATAAGACAATGTTGTTCCTGTAAAAATTCCACAAATATTAAATCCATGCCAAAGATACTTTGAGTTTATACATAAAATCTCATTAAGTTCTTGGCTTGGATTTACTTCTAGGCTCGGATAATTGTGGACAAGTATTTCATCCACAGGTATGTCCTGCAGGGGCATTTAAAAGTCACAGGGAATGCGACACAGCCCTGTGTTGTGCAGGCCGCCCATACATTGTGGGATGACCACGATGCCACACGATCGTTCACTGATGCCAATGGTGCTGCTGTCCAATAACAGTGACAAACAAGAATGTCCTCTAAGAGGCAGATCGCTTTGGAGAATTAACACCCAGTCTATGCAATGACTGTTTCCTTTCTTCATTCAGGTCTCTGCTCAAATTTCTAACTCAGAAATGTGGCCATATAAGTGGCCCTATAAGTGTGACCCTATATAAGGGTCATGAAAAATAACTCTATTTCTTTCTAAAATAGGATCATAGATCCCAAATAGATTTCATATAGATCTAATGGTCAGTCCAAATGCAAGTGCAGGAAAGAGTAAAGGAAGAAGGCTAAAGCTGCTGGTGAAATGGGGCGAGCCCAGGAGAAACGAATGTCATCATCATTAAGGCCCCATGACCACCTGTGAGATTCGATTCACTTGTAACTTGGAAAGAACTTCTCAAAGGATATAATTAGCCTTTGTAATTGGATAACTGAAAGAAAAAAAAGGATTGTAGCCAGGAGCACCAATTTTGGAATCAGACCTGCTAAACATCCCCTTCACAAGAACGTTTAGTTGGAGAAATTCTAACCAGAGGAAAACAACTTAGCATAGATTATAAAATATAATACTATAATTAAATTTCATTAAAGTTTGTTGAGGGCAATTGGGTAGAAATAAAACATGAATGTTGCCACTTGATGTTCCTAGCAGTTTTCTATTGGATTTCCAGAATATAAATCAGTGAACTCATTTCATTCATGCATGAATGTGTTGGATTTGTGATCTGTTAATTTGTTTATATCAAACCACACTCCCCAGAATTCCCTTTCAGGTTAGAGAGGGCTACAGTGTTTCAGGTTAGTGTGGGCTACAATGTTCAGGTTAGTGTGGGTCACAATGTTTCAGGTTAGTGTGGGCCACAATGTTTCAGGTTAGAGAGGACTACCATGTTTCAGGTTAGAGTGGGTCAAAATATTTCAGGTAAGTGTGGATCAAAATGTTTCAGGTTAGAATGGGCCACAGTGTTTCAGGTTAGAGTGGGCTACAGTGTTTCAGGTTAGAGTGGGCTGCAATATTTCTGGTTGGTGTGGGCTACAACGTTTCAGGTTAGCTGCACTACAAAAGTTCTGGGTTAGGATGGGACCCAAAGGAAGCAGCAGTCATTTTGAAGCAGCATACACAGATCTTCCCCAATTATTCAATCTAACATTAATCTGGGTGCTGATGTGAAGGGATTAAGTAGATATTTTGGTAATGTTAGTTTTATGAATGCCTCCTTCATTGGAATCTAAGTAAGAATGACATTCAGTCATTCATTCATATATTCAATTAATAAATATTTATTGAGGGACTACTTGGTGCTAAGTACTCTGATGAGTCCTGGGTTATAGCACTAAACAAGAAAGATTATTGCTTACCCTTTCATGGACTTTTGAATCATTGAGGTAGATAGACATTACATAAATATTCAATTTGAAACATGGTTGACATTAAAACACTAAGTTTAATTTAATTTATTTGCAAACAATTAATTCTTAAATCCTTTATAAAGCATTTTATGGTTCCCCTAAGATGGACTTTTTTTCTCACTTCTGCCCTACCTGTGGCAGCACTTATTTACTGTTGTCCCTTGTGTTTATTTGTGCACGGAACACTTCCCTGTATACCCACCTGATTTTTAAGTCAAGTATAATCTAAGCTCAATAAGTGAAGGGATTTTGGTTTTGTCACAATTAAATCCCCAACACATGGAACGGTGCCTGTCCCAACTACTTGCTGGATGAACGAAGACTCCACATACATGTTCACGTCCTTCTTTAAGGGAGAATCTGGGTTGCAATCATAGCACCCACCACAACCACCTTCAGCTCCTTGGACACATTTTCTCATATACATCCTGGGAGCAGTCTTTTTAGAATTTTGAAGGAAATATGAAATAGTAAGGTTGATGAGACAATCTGCAGCTGCCACTGTTGCAGCACTAAGTCACTCAAGAACTCTGGTCATGTTCTTTCACTCTCCAACCTCTAAATGTCCTTGACCTTCATCCCGCGTTAGTCTCAGTGTCCTTCCTGACCTTCATCCTTTAGAAGTCTGGGCCCCCGGTCACTGTCCCTTTTCCAAGTCAGCATTGCTGTACTTGTCTCTTTATAATTCAGCAAGTGAGTAAAAAGTGTCCAAGTGTATCATGGAGATGCCAAACATACTCCTCCTTGCCCCAGGATGCAACAGCAGGCCTAACTCATCCTGATGACCAGGTCGACCACCTCTGCAAAGACAGTCCCTTTCCTCTTTGCCTGCTCTTCTTTCGACTCAAAGACCCCAAAGTCCTCAGATGGCAATCTTAACTTATAATTCATGGCTCTTTTTGGTGCCCCCTGGTGGAAGTGTTCCCCTTGGGGCACCAGAATCTTCAAGCACACAGAGCCCAGAGAGAAGGCACAGGAAGTCCTACATCCAAGCGTGAGTGTCTGGGAGTGATGGGGGGCAGAGCTGCTCTTGCTTCTACCAGTGGATTCCCAGACCCATGTTGTCTTCCTGCTGGGGACACAGTACATACAAAGGTCTTTGATTAAAAGTGTATGTCACGTCCTGAAAGACGGTTTTCTCATTCTTGTGCAGTATCGCCTCTGGGCTGGTACCTCATTTGCACCATTAATGAGGCATTCCAACACCCTATTAGGGGAAGCTTCTGGTTATTTCAGACTCGATGCCATCACTAGACGCAACGACGATCATGGTCCCAATTCCATAACTTCTTTGCTGAGTAGCAGGGACACTTATCATATAAGACCCCATGCTAACAGATCAAAGATTTTGTAGGCCCTGATGTAGTAGGATGATTGAGGTCTTGCAGGTAAAAAGAAAAAAAAAAGCCCATTCCTGGAATAGGGTCTCTTCCTGTCTGAATAAATTGCTGGCCCTTCCAGGGGAAGAAGTGCAATGTAATAAGTGTGACCAAGTGACCCATTGTGAGCCTCAGAGGATGCTCCACGGAACAAGCTAGAACTTTTTCTTCTTGTTGCCTCATCATAAATTATCCCCAGTGTTGCCAACAACATGGGTTAAACAGGCTCCAGTGCGAATGCAGCAGATGGCACGGTGGCTTCCATTGCCTGGTCACCAAGTGTGCATATGCCCTCCACTGGCACCTCTTTCATCTTAAAATACACTGTTGCTGAGCCCTCCGACCATCTAACCTGGTGTCTGACAGAACCGAGCTTACGGTGGTCACCTGCTCCCCATGGTGAGGCACTCCATCTCGGCCAGTGCCCATTAGCAGCTCAGGAGCTGCCTTTCAAAGGTTCTAATGATGACCACAGGTGCCATGCCTCAGATGGCCCCAGTTCCTCGGCGGTGTGATTCCCCCAGAGAGGCCACAAACTGCACAGGTGTCTTCTCTCACTACTGATATCTCAAATCCCACAGGATTTGCTGAGTAATATCACTTGCACCACAGCCAGAATACACTGCAGAGCCCTCTGTTTCACTCTGTATATGGTTTGGAGTAGTAACGTTAGGTGTGTAAAATGCCACTTCAAGAATCTGAAGAGGCCTCTAAGGTGTTGTGCTTCCTATTTTATGGTGAGAGGTGCAAAATGCAATAATTTGTCCTTTATTTTAGGTGTGAGATCCCAGCACACCCTGGATCACTAGACCTTTGAAAAGTTTACAGACATGGCAGGATCCTGAAACTTCATAGAGTTTATCTCCAACCTTCTGGTGTAACCGTGTCTTACCAAAGCTTCTAACACCCTAGCTATCTCTTGTTCACCTATTCTAATCAATCATTCTAATCGATATGGTGGGCCCAAGTGATGTGCTCCGTGATCTAAATGGTTCAGATCACTCATACCGTCTTATGACAGAAGGTAGGGGTGTTAACACAGACTTGGCTAGAGGGAACTGTGAGTGTCTACTGATGTCCATTCCATATGACTGTGACCTGTTTGTAACCCTCTTGACAGTAGACAGGAATAGAAGAGATGCATTCACCAACCAACAATCACGTGTGCCTGAAACTTGGTTACCTGCCCTGGCAGTGGTACGTGGACTGCAGTTGAGGCCAGTACTCAGTTGGGTTTGCCATAGTTTACTCTCATTCTCCAGGGTGCGCTGGCTTTTGCAAGGGCCAGACTTTTGAATTAAATTGAGATAAAACAGTTACTGCCACCTTTGTATCATTTACTGAGACATAATTAACATACAGAGAATGCCCCCATTTATTGTATTTGACAAAAACATCCACCAGCATAATCATCATCACAATCAAAATGTAGACTTTTATCAGCCCTAAAAACTCCTTTATACCACTTCTTAGTCAACTCTCTACAAACACCCAACCTAGCCACAGGCAGTGACTGTCTGCTCTCTATCACTATAGACTGGAATTTATTTTGTATCTGGTTTCTTTCACTAAGTGCAACATTTTTTCAGATCCATCAGGTTATTTCCAGTATTAGTACACCTCAAATTTACACAGTGTTATATGCCAAATATATTTCAATCTAAAAAAAGGAAGAAAAAGTGATTTATTTTAAATCCTGAATAGTATTCCGTGATATGGATATAACACAATTTGGTTACTTCTTCACCTGATGATGGACATCTGACTGCTTCCAGTTTTAACTATTAAGAATAAAGCTACCATGAGCTGTCATATACACGGCTGTCAACACGTTTTCACTTCTTTTATAAGTATCTAGAAGCAGAATTTCTTTTTATATGGTGAATATATAATTAGCTTTCTAAGATGCTGTGTTCCAAGGTGGTTGTACAAGTTTCAACTTCCATCAGCAATGAGCAAGAGTTCAAGGTTCTTAGCGTTCTATCCAAAACTTGGAGTTTTAAAATTTTAGTCAGTAAATGTGAAGAAATATCATATTCTACTTTTGACTTTTACTTTCTAATGACTAATGATATTGAAACTCTTTTTGTGTGTCACTTATATATCTTATTTTGTAAGGCCTCTGTTCAAATCTTATGCCCTTTTATATTAAAACTTGGGTTACTTGTCTTCTCACTATATATTTTGGATACAAGTACTTTGACGCTTCTGATCCCAGGCTGTGTTTTGCCTTTTCATGTTCTTAATAATGGCTTTTGAAGAGGTAAACTTTTAAAGTCCATTTACTATTTTTGTTTGTTTTACGGGTTGTACTTTTATTTCCTAAGAAAATCTGCCTACCCCAAATCCATGAAAATTTTCACCTATATTTGCTTCCAGAAGTTTACAGTTTAGTTTTTGTATTTGAGTCTGTAATACATTTTTGTTGCTCTGAAAGAAATGGGTGTGTCTCGGCACTTGATTGTCCTGATGCATAAACTGCATTATGGACAAGAGGCCACTGTCAGGACAGAGTACGGAGAGACAGAATGCTTTCCTAGAGGCAAAGGTGTCAGGAAAGGGTGCATTTCCTCTTCCTATACTGGAACATATGAAAAACTGGGCTAGACTCAGGTAAAGCAGTGAAAATTGGTGGAAGAAATAACGACAATCTATGAAACAACACCATCACACTAGCAGAAAGCAGCAATGACTTGAAACGACTTCTGATGAAAATGAAAGAAGAAAGTGCCAAAGCAGGACTGCACTGAACATTAAGAAGACAGAAATCATGACTGCAGAACTACCCAGCTTTAACGTAGACAGTGAAGACGTTGAAGTTCTTAAAGATTTTTTTTTACCGTGGTTCAGTCATCAATTCAAATGGAGGCTGCAGCCGAGAAGTCAAGAGAAGACCAAGACTCAGAAGGGCAGCGATGAAAGAATTAGGAAAGACCATCAAGTGTAAGAAAGTGTCGTTGGACACCAAGGCCAAGATTATCCACTCCCTCATATTCCCAATTACTATGTACCGGTGTGAAAGCTGGACAGTGAAGAAGGCTGACAGTAGAAAAATTGATTCATTTGAAATCTGGTGTTGGAGGAGAGCTCTGCAGACACCCTGGGCTGCCAGAAAGACCAACAGGTAGGTCCTGGAGCAAATTAAGCCTGAACTATCGCTGGAGGTAAAATTGATAAAAGCGAGACTGTCCTACTTTGGGTACATCATGATCAGGCAGGATTCTTTGGAAAAAACAATAATGCCGGGAAAAGTAGAAGACAGCAGGAAAGGAGGAAGACCACATATGAGATGGATCGACTCCACAAAGGAAGCCGTAGGCATGAGTCCACAGGAGCTGAGTAGGGCTGTTGAGGACAGGACATTGTGGACACCACTCATTCACAGGGTCACCGGGTATCAGAGCTGACTTGAAGGCATGTAACAACAACAATATTAAATTTTCAGTTAATTTTTATGTATATTATAAGAAAATATTTGATGCCATTGTTGATGTTTTCCAAAGAGCCCTCTGGTTGTTCCAGCACCATTTGTTGAAAAGTCTATTTGAATTGAAGTTACCTTTGAATTTTCTTGGTGGCTTTGTTAAAAATCAATTGATCATATATGTTTGTGTTTATGAGCTCTTTTTTCTGTTCTGTTTGTATATATATCTACACTTACAACAATCCCACACTATCTTAACTATTGTTGCTTTGTGGTAAGTCTTAAAATTAAGTAGTGTAAGTACTCATATTTTGTTATTTTTAAAATTTCAGCAATTTTGTATTTTTCAAGATACTGGTCATACTTATCTTTTGTCAGATTTATCTCTAAGTAATTAATACTTTGGGGGTTATGTAAATAGTATTTTTAATGAGACTTTTTATTTAGAGAAGTTTAAGGTTCACAGCAAAATTGAGCACAAAGTACAGAGATTTCCCATATACCCCTCTTTTGCATATCCTTTGTTACCAACATCCTCCAATAAAGAGGTACATTTGCTATAGTCGATGAACCTACGTTGACACATCATAATCACCAAAGTCCATAGTTTATGTTATGGTTTGCTCTTGGTGTTGTATATTCTGTGAGTTTGGACAAATGCATAATGACATATTTCCATCACTATAGTAACAAGGAGAGTATTTTCACTGCCCTGAAAATGCTCTGCGCTGTACCTATTTATTCTTCCCACCCCCTAACCCCTGGCAATCACTGATCTTTTTACTGTCTCCATAGTTTTGCCTTTTCCAGATGTCATGTAGTTGGAATTATACAATATGTAGCCTTGTCAGATTGGCTTCTCTCACTTAGTAATATGCATTTAAGGCTCCTGCATGTCTTTTCATGGCTTTATAGCTAAATTCTTTTTAGTGCTGAATAATATTCCATTATCTGGTTGTACCATAGTTTATTTATCCATTCATCTACTGAATAACATCTTAGTTGCTTCCAAGTTTTTGTAATTATGAATAAAGGTGCTATAAACATCCCTGTGCAGGTTTTTGTGTGAACATAAATTTTCAACTCCTTTGGGTAAATACCAATGAGCATGATTGCTGGATCATATGGGACAAGTATGTTTAATTTTGTAAGAAACTGCCAAACTGTCTTTCAAAGTGACTGTACCAGTTTGCATTTCCACCAGCGATGAAGGAGACTTTCTCTTGCTTCACGTTCTAGTCAGCATTTGGTGTTGTCGCTATTCTGGATTTGGGACATTCTAACGGGTATGTAGAAGAATCTCATTATTTAATTTGCAATTCACTAATGATATGATGTGGAGCATCTTTTCACAAGCTTATTAGTCATCTGTATATCTTCCTTGATAAGATGTCTGTAAAGATTTTTGTTCCATTTTTTTATTAGGTTGGTTATTTTCTTCTTGTTGAGTTTGAATTCTTTGTATATTTTGGATAACAGTCCTTTATCAGATGTGTTTTTTGCAAATATTTTCTCCCAGTGTGGAGCTTATCTTCTCATTCTTTTGACATTGTCTTTCACAGAGCAGAAGTTTTTAATTTTAATGAAATCTAGCTTATCAATTATTTCTTTCATGCATCATGTCTTGGGTATCATATCTAAAAAATCACTGCCATATCAATGTCCTCTGGGTTTTCTCCTATGTTATCTTCTCAGAGTTTTGAAGTTTGCATTTCACATTTAGGTCTATGATCTACTTTGAGATAACATTTGTGAGGGTATAAGATCAGTGTCTAGATTCGTTTTTTGCGTGTGGTTGTCCAGTTGTTTCAGCTCCATTTGTTGAAGAGACTGTCTTTGCTCCATTGTGTTGCCTTTGCTCCTTTGTCAGAGATCAGTTGGCTGTATTTTGGGGTCTATTTCTAGACTCTATTCTGTCCCATTGGCCTATGTCTATCCTTTCACCAATACCAGCCTGTCTTGATTACTGTAGCTTTACAGCAAGTCTTGAAGCTGTGTAGCATTAATCCTCCAGTTTTGCTCTATGCTCAGCATATTATAGATTACAAACCCAGAATTTAATCATCTTATAACTGGAATTTTGTACCCCTTGATCACCTTTAACCATTTCCCCTCAAACTCACCCCACACACACATCCTTGGCAAACACCAATCTCCTTTCTCTTTCTGTGAGTTTGTGTTTTTAAGTTTCACAAATAAGTGACACCATACAGTATTTATCTTTCTCTGTCTGACTGATTTCACTTAGCATAAGGCCCTTGAGGTTCATCTATGTTATTGCAAATGGCAGAATTTCATTTTGTTAATGTTTCCTTTGCTGTGCAGAAGATTTTTAATTTGATGCAGTCCCACTTATTTATTTTGGTTCTGTTGCTTGTGCTTTTGGTGTCAAATCCAGAAATTTTTGCCAACCAATGTCAAGGAGCTTATTTACTATGTTTACTTCTAGGAGTTTTATGGTTTCAGGTCTTACGTTTAAGTCTTTAATCCATTTTGAGTTAATTTTTAAGACTGGTATAAGGCAGGGGTCCAGTTTTATTCTTTCGCATGTGAATATCATTTTCCCAAAACCATTTATTGAAGAGACTATATTTTCTCCATTGAGTATTCTTGGCTCCCTTTTCAAATATTAATTGACCACATTTGTATGGGTTTATATCTGGCTCTCAATTCTGTTCCTTTGGTCTATGTGTCTCTTTTTATGCCATTACCATACTGTTTTGGTTCCTATAGCTTTGTAATATGGCTTGAAATCAGGTATTGTGATGTCTTCAGCTTTGTTCTTCTTTCTCAGGATTGCTTGGACTATTTGGGGTCTTTTGTGGTCTCAGACAAATTTTAGGATAGTTTTTACTATTTCTGTGAAGAATGTCATTGTAATCTTGATAGGGATTGGATTGAATCTATAGATGGCTTTGGGTAGTATGAACATTTTAACAATGTTAATTCTTCCCTTCCATGGACACAAGATATTTTTTATTTGTTTCCTATTCCATTTCTCTCATCAATGTGTTATAGCTTCCAGTGTACAGGTCTTTCACCTCCTTGGTTAAACTTATTCCTAAGTATATTATTGCTTTTGATGCAATTGTTAATGAGATTGTTTTCTTTATTTCTTTTTCAGATAATCCATTTTTAGTGTATAGAAATGCAAATGATTTTTGTATGTTGATTTTGTTTCCTGTAATTTGTTTACTAGTCCCATCAGGTTATTAATTCTATCAGTTTTTTAGTGGAGTCTTTAGGGTTTTCTATATACAATGCCATGTCATCTGCAAACAGAAACAATTTTGCTTCTTCCTTTCCAATTTGGATGACTTTTCTCTTTTTTTTCTTGCCTGATTGCTCTGGCTAGGACTTTCAGTACTGTGTTGAATAGGAGAGGTGGGAGTGGGCGTCCTTGTCTTGTTCCTGACTTTGAAGGATAAAGCTTTTATCTTTTTACCATTGAGTATGATGTTAACTGTGGGCTTGCCATATACGGCCTTTATTATGTTGAGGTACCTTCTTTCTATACCCAATTTGGTGAGTTTTTATCATGAATGGAGTTGAATTGTGTCAAATCTTTTTTACATCTTTTGAAATGATCATATGAGTTTATCTTTCCTCCTACGACTATGATGTAGCACATTTATCGATTTGCATATGTTGGGCCATCCTTGCATTCCAGGAATGAATCCCATTTGATCATGGTGTATGATTCTTTCAATATGCTGTTGAATTCAATTTGCTAGTAATTCGTTGATAATTTTTACATCTTTATCAGAGATATTGACCTATAATTTTCTTTTTTTTGGAATTCCTTATCTGGCTTTGTTGTCAGATTAATGCTGGCCTCATAAAATGAGTTTAAGAGTATTCCCTCCTCTCCAATTTTTTTGGAAGAGTTTGAGAATTATTGGCATTAATTCTTCTTTAAATTTTTGGTAGAATTCACCAGTGAAAGAATCTGGTTCTGGACTTTTGTTTATTGGGAGGTTTTTGATTATTTATTCAATCACCTTATTAGTAATTGATCTGTCCAGGTTTTCTGTTTCTTTATGATTCAGTCTTGGTAGGTTGTATGTTTCTAGGAATATAGCCATTTCTTATACATTGTCCAACTTGTTGGCATATAATTGTTCACAGTATTCTCTTATGATCCTTTGTATTTCTGTGGTATCAGTTGTAATATCTCTTGTTTCACGTCTGATTTTATTTATTTGAATCCTCTCTCTTTCTTTCTTGGTGACTTCAGCAAAAGGTTTGTCTATTTTGTTTATCTTTTTAAAAAACCAGCTTAAAAGAACTGACTTTTGAGGAGGTGACTTTCTCATTGTTATAAATATTTTTGCAAATTCCACAGGCTTCATGGCAGGGCCAAAGTAGAGAGATACTTCTTAGATGGAGAGTTGGCCTAGAGAACATTTAAGAAACACTCTAAGCTTTTATGATTAATCTGTATCAGTGCCTCATTTTCCTGCCATCCACCTTTCAAACAAAATAGTACTCTCCCTTTGTCACTCTGCTTTAGAAATGGTATATCGTTAACTTGTGACAATTAAAGCATAATGTATACTTGAGTTGAAAATTTTTTAAAAATCACCAAAATACAGCCAAAACACAAAAAGTAAAGAAAGGAAACTCACCAAGGAGTTACTGATATCAAAACTTAAAATTGACAGGAGGAATTTTTACCACTTTCAAGTGCAAGAAAAATTTGCTCAAAAATGTAGAAGCCTTTATTTATTTCCTCAGAAGTGATGAGACTGAGGTAGAGGAAGAGAGAAAGAAAGCAAAGGCAGGCAGGCTGAATATTGCCTTTAACCTCGGCAATCTCCCTGCAGGGTGTGGGTCAGAATTTTATCTCTTTAAACTGCATGGCAAATCTCTCTGAGGAAGATCTATGATGCATAACACAGTGTAAATCCTCCACCTGCTGCCTAGAAAAATATAACCTAATAAAAACTCCTTGATACATAATTTGACTCCCCATTGCTTAATTGCAGATAGAGGGTAAATGGAGAGGAGCAGATTACTATTATTTAGTATTTATTAAGCAACCACAGTGTACCTGGTATTCTATAAAACATAGATGAATCCACCCCTTTTTATTATCAAACTTTGGTTTCAAGCAAAATTATGTGCACACACACAGATAGAATACTTTTTAAGATATCATCCATGCCATGTGCTTACACTCCTCATATACATATAATACAGAATATAATATATATTTTATGCATCTTATGTTTGTATGTATAAACAAAGTATATATTTTAAAATTATCACCCCATGCTATATGCTTGTGCTTAAGTTGCTCTCTAATACACATTCACACACACATTTTTGTTTTAATAAGGATTAAGGCAAAAATAAATGGTAGAAAGTGTAGGTAATTAGAACTGAGGATGACCAACAGAGCAAAGTTGCAGAGATTGGGAATAGAGAGGAAGGAGCACAAGAAGTCTGTTTCTCTCGAAACAATTAAGATGCACTAATATTAATTAATTCTCCTGGCTTCCGTGGGGCTCTCGTTTCAGGCTGTGTGTATGCCTATGCATATAAAATATTTCATTTTGTGTTGGAAAATAGTAGAGTCACGTAGAAAGAACAAAAAGAACTTCAAATCGCAGGATTGGGGGTGATCAGCTACTCAGCAGTTTAGGAAACATGTACGAGATTAAGTGATTGAGTGATAAAAGTTGGAAGGGGGGGATTCCATGAGAAAAGCTTATCCTGTCACAAAATAGTGTGACAAGGGAGAACTCTTCCCTGTCGTTGTGGTTTTGGTCTGTGAATTCTGTTCCCGTTCTCTGAGTGCCCCTTGCTGCTTGTCACCAGTGTGGCTAAAACCTGGAGGCCCACAGGGGGTGTTGGTCACCACACGCTGTCACCACGCAGGCCTGTTAACACAAAACACACACACCCAGGCGTGTGCACAATCATCACCTCAACTTTCAGCACTTTGTTTACTTCCCTGAAGGGACGTTTCCACCCACATTAATCCAGTGAAGTGAATGCAGTATTTGCCGAGCACCTACACTGCACCACGTGTTAATTAGGGGCTTAGGATATAAAGAATGTGATAAAAAGACCCTACCTGTGAGGAAGTCATACTCTAAAAGAAGACAGAAATATCAGCGAGATTTGAGGAACACGGTAACAAGTGCATATAAAGTGCTTCGGGGGACACGAGTGAATGCTGGACTCCACCCAGCACTGAGAGATTCTCCTGGTCTCTGTCAAATCTGTCCTCAGAGAGAAGCGTCAGAGCAGCAATAATGCTCCCAGCAGGTAATGCTGTGCACAAACTGTTAGTGGTTCCCCTATGGTATTTCGTGTGTTACTATTTTGCACAGTTTGCTACCTCTGTCTGCGTTTACAGCCTGTTTCCCCAACTCTACAGCAAGTTCCTTATGCCGACACGCAGCCACTCAGCTACTGACTGGATTAAGTCGCAAAACAGAAAGACATCAATGTCTTCATTCCTCCCACATTCTGTTAGGCACTTCCTTGTCTGAGATCCCAAAGCACTTCACAGTACCTTTAAGAAGAACTTATTTTTCTTTTAAATTTAGGTTTGTATATCTGACTCCTGCAGACTGAATTTCTGAGGCCAGGGACAGGGTCTCGTGCCCGGCACATAGGGAGGGTAGCCAAATTTAGTAAAATCAAATACTGGATGCCCAGGTAAATTTGAAGTTCAGATAAATACTAATTTTTAATTTAAGCATATCCCAAATATTGCACCAACATACTTATATGCTTATACTAATATTTATACTTATGCTAATATTTATCTATTTATGCTCACTAAAAAAATTATTCATTGCTTATCTAAAATTCAAATTTAACTGGCTGTCTTGTGTTTTATTTGGCGGTTCTACATAGGGATGACCCAAAAAGTATCACTGTGGTTCACGGAATATTTTTTCCCTGTGTGGTTTATCCGGGCAGCTCCAGACGTGTCTGCTGAAGCGGAGCGTGAGGCCAACCATGACACTGTTGTCCCTCTGCTAATGAAAGAGATCGTGGACCTGCGGCCGTGCAAATTCCCCCAGATGAGGCCAAGGGGAAGCTTCGGCCGTGTCCCCAGCAGCCCATGGAGCTGCTGCTCTGAAGCTTCCTGAGGACCCCGGGCTCCGGGTGACCACGCTCAAGCCTCGAGGCAGGTGGGGGGCAGGATCCTGTGATGACCTTCAGTTGGGGAGAGAACAAGCGGGAGTTTTTACACTAATGAGACAATTTGATATCAATCTTCCGTTCTTAGGAAGGAGGCTTTTATGCTTCAGTTTGAATCTTTAGAAATCACCCAAAGCTCAGATTTAATGTGTCGCTGGATCTGCCCGTCTAGGGGCAGTGTGACCTGGTGAACGCAGGCCATGCTGGAGGCGGACAGAGCGGGCCTGTGTCCCCGCACTGCTCACACTCGCAGGGTCGGCGCCACGAGGGGGCCCAGGCTGGCTTTACCTCGACCCTCAGGTGAGTGCATCTGCCCTTCCCTCGTGCTTTAATATTATCTAGAGGGTTGTATAAAATGCAGTTTCCGGCTCTGTCTTCCAACTGTCTTGACACTTTTGATACCTTCCCACCTGGAATTCTGGAGCCACCACTGCAGCCCCGAGTCCCGGTGCACAGTCACCTTCTCTGAAGCTCGTGGTCCTCGTCTGTCCACTGAGAACCCCAGGACACGCGGCGCAGGGTCACTGTCCGGTCTAAACATAGTAGACGTGATGCGCCTGCCACACAGCAGGCACCTGAGGAGTGTTCATTCTTGTTACCTCCGGTCCGTCTGCCGTCTCCGCACCTTCCTTGATTCTTCTCCATTTACGGGGGTCCCTCTCACTCCAGGTTCCTCTGTCACTGACGCCAGTGCGTCACAAAGACCCTTCTCTTCTCTGTGAAGGCCAGCGTATGTCGTCTCCAGAAACTGTGTGTCTCTCCTAGTGGGAGCAGGAGCTCCCCTCATCTCAGACAGAATAAAGAGATTACTGTCGGGGATCTGACTCCAGGAATTCAGACAGCAGTGCAGAGAGTAATTTCTTTCATATTTTTAATATTTGGGGAACTCTGGTAACTGTGACTGGCCACACACTCACACCCGTGTGAAAATGATGTAGGTACGTGACGTCTCTTGAATGGACAGCCTCTATCACGCAGTTTTACAGATGTGCCTTTAGTATGTAGTGGTTACTCATTTCCTTTTGTATGGAGAGTATTGTAAGAGAAGGTGTCAACATCAGAAATAAAAACAAGACAGTTCCACAAAGAGAAGGGAACCATTGCTCTACAAACGCTAGCATGGTACTCACCTCTTGGGGGAGGGCTGGCGGCTGTCACATCAGACTTCATCACCATGATGGCGCTCCAGCTGTGGAGCTGAATGTGCAGTCGGCGGGCACTTCATGCTCATCCGATTTGCGAGAGACAGACACCCTGAGGGCAACACCCTCTCACTTGTGAACTGGCCTCAGAGAGCAAAGAATCTTACCTTTCTGTTTCAGGGCAGTAGCAATACTGGTGCATGATACACAGCAAGGTGCCTCATCTTTCTACAAGGGAGTTTCCTTTCCAGTAAAAAATAGAGATTTGAGGGGCTGTCCCAATAGTGTAGTGGTTAAGTTTGGCACGCTCCACTTCAGCGGCCCATGTTCGGTTCCCAGGAGCGGACTTACACCACTTGTCGGTGGCCCTGCTGTGGCAGTGACCTGCATACAAATAGAGGAAGATGGACATGGAAGTTGGCCCAGGGCCAGTCTTCCTCAGCAAAGAGAGGAGGACGGGCAACAGATGTTAGCTCAGGGCTAATCTTCCTCACCAAAAACAAACAATGAAATAAAGATTTGACCCTGTTGAGCTCATGAGAGTGGTCACTTGAGCTGTGCTCTACACGTGCAAACTTGTAGAGGGATTAAATATGAGGAATTCACCATCTCTTCATTTCTCAACTCTCAGTCATGAAGAGGGGTCAACCCTCACGTATGGTTAACCACTGACTGGCTCCTGCTTTTGAAGAGTCCACACTGGTTTTTCTTGGCCCCTCTTGGTGGATTTGTTCATTCCCACATCATTAATTAGCAACATTTGAACACAATAGATGATTACTTTATTATGATTTATTTAATTAGTATTAAATATTACCAAACAGAAAATGAATTTTATGAAAGTTTCAAAAAGTGAAACATAATCTTGGAAAAAAATTTTGCATTTTAGTTTACTTATATTATTTAATAGGTTTAAATGAATACACCACAATTCATTTGAGTAAATATAGACTTATATATGCCTTCCTTCTAGAAGTCTACATCTATTTCTTCTCCAAGAGGGAACAGACCTGTGCCTCATTTTTCTCATCTATAAATTGAGTATAATAGTAACATCTGTCACATTCAATAAACGTAAGTGGAAATCAGATGATATAACACATATAAGGAACATAGAATGGTGCATGGCACAATTAAAACAATACAGAGTTATCTATTATTATTATCATCAGCTCATGAAATCCTACCCAGTCTTGGCACCCAGATCAGACGCTGTCCTTTCCTTTAATGTGGCAGTGACTGTCCCAGCTTCCTCAGGGCTCTTCCTGCTGGTCACAGGGCACTCACAATAATTCTCTACATTGTAGTGATCTGTGCACAAGTTCCATTATACGTCTCCCGCTAGAACGTGCTCTCCCTGATGGTAGGTCTATAGATTCAACATTTCAATACTCTTGAAAGGCACTGCTGAGCAAAATACCTTGCACACTTAAGTATGTTGAACAAATGAACAAATCCAATGTATGCCAGAAGTTCAGTCTGGAAAACCTCCAAAAAGTTACCACATGTTGAGAACAAGTTTATGCCAGCTTGGCTGTGTTAGATCTTAGGAAGAAATTCAAATAAAGCGTAGTTAAGTTTTCTCACGTATGTTTCCACTGCAACTTGAGGTGTGATGAGTACAAAGGCCAGCCCAGAGCGAGATTCCACAAGCGGTGTTGGTGGCTGTGGCTCTCACAACCAGAAACAGAGCCTGAAGCCCAGACCTCATCTCTCTTCCAGATCTTAATCCTCTAGAAGGATTAAATTTTATGTGATTCAAGGTTTTGGCAGAATCCCCTCAGCAGCTTCAATTCATTTCTGTTTAAATTTGCTTTTAATTTGTTATGGGCATGACTTGGATTAATCAATCATAATTAATCTTATCAAAGGAAGTATATTCTCTATATTGCCTTATCCACACAGTTCTTTGTATATAACGAAAAGAAATGGGAATGTACAAGAGGTTTCTTTTTGGTGTGTTGCTTTTTCTTATGTTTTGATTTGAATGTATCCTATAAATATATGTCACAAGATTGTTTTATTTAGGGAAATACTCAACAGTGCACATTCCTGACCTATAAAATGCAAAAGAAGACAAAGAACATGAAGGAAAAGAAGGGAAAAATGGAAGAGAAGGTGAAAGAATGGAAGGGAGGGAGGGAGGGAAGGAGGAAGGGGGGAAGGGTGGGAGAAAAGAAGGGAGGAGGAAGGAAGATAATCAACTGAGCAAGCTTAGCACAATTACTTTGATTCAATATCCCTCATGAGTTCATGATTAATCATGCTTATACATATGTGTCTTAATCTAGAAAAATTGTTGCTTTTAAAATTACCACTGTTTTTTAATGATCACCATCCAAATAGACATACTATTTATTTAAACTATCCACTAATTACATCAGATATTTTCTAAAAAATGAAAAAGAGTAAAAAAATATATTTTAGGATATTGTAATAGAGTTAGTAAAGGAAATATAACTGAACATCTTTCCTAAAGAATAATATCTTTGGGGTTATTACTAGACAAATCTATTGTTACCCAGATAAATAGGCAGATGAGTAAGAGTACTTACAACAAATAAAAGTGTTTGTTAAACCAAATAGAAAAAAAAAACAATAATTTTTCTTTAATCACTTACCACTATTATTTTTATTTTTTGGAGCACAAAGAAACTAACACTAAAAAACATACATTAAAAAAAATATGCTAAAGTAAATTGAAAAGTGAAAAATCAAAATTGCAGAAAACAGTAAGAGCTCAAAGTAATTAAGTGAATAAAAAATTCTCCAAATAGACACATTGGTTGATAAACTTTCCAAATGTCTTCATTCTTTTTACACTAAATTTTTTAAAAATATAAATGTTAATTTCACAGATACTCATCACGAGAAAACTATTCTTCTGGAATATGAAAATTTGGGGAAAATCATTATGTGAAGACACAATTCACTGAATTCTCAAGATTCCCACATGTACTCTAGTAAATCCGTTTTTCTTTATTTTTCTCTTAGTTTTTTATTTTTAAACATTTCAAATCAACTTTCCCCACTTCAACCTAATTATTTGTAAATTTTAGTTATTCAATGTTTAGTTCTAAAATTATTACTTAGGGAGATCGACTCTGGCACGACATGTGAGGGGCTCCACTGACCCACTCCCCAGTGAAATGGGAAATTATTTCAAAGGAACCACTACGGCC
Source organism: Tapirus indicus (assembly GCA_031878705.1). NCBI lineage: Eukaryota > Metazoa > Chordata > Mammalia > Perissodactyla > Tapiridae > Tapirus > Tapirus indicus. Next base: position 154,247,624 of record CM062919.1, read on the forward strand.
TCTGGAAATAGTCCTAATGACAAACAGCAAATGAAGACTTGTCTATTCAAGAAAAATTACACAGATTTGGTAAGAAAGGTGAGAGTCTGCGGTGTTTGCCCTCAGGCTGGCTCTCCCTTTCCCCTCCCAGCCGGATGAGCACAGACTTCATTCCCAGGCGGCTTCAGCCTGGCTTTCCTCCTGGGAAGAGCAGGACCCCAGTGTTTCTCTCCCTGTCCCCGTTATCTGTTGGTGATGTCAGTTCCAGGCAAGCGCACTCAAGATGTGGCTCCATTCTTCTGCCCAGCCTTCTCTGTCACTGGGAACATGGGCCCCACTGTCCGTGCCTGGCTGGCAGGCAGTGGTTCCATGCAGCAGAGACAGGCTGAGCGGACTGTATGCTGCCCTCTTCCTCCACCGAGGGTTCAGCTCCTGGATGAGGCGTTCAGCTCCGAGACAAGCTTGCTGTGCACCCACCCTCCACTTCAGGGCATCCTTGACAAACGATGGAGCAACAGGCCAGAATCCGTGGAGGTTAACAGCTGGGTGTGGTCAGGGAAGGAAACAATTGAAGAGAGTCTGCCCAAAACCACCACCATCCGCAGCCTGCACCTCTCCAAGGAGCAGTGTCAGAGGCTGTGACAGAGAAATAGACTTGCTGAGATAATGCAGTCAGTCACCGAAGAATAAAGAACCAAATAATCACAAGCCTGTTTGGAGAGTGGCATGGTAGCCAGAGCTGCCTGAGGCTCCCAGGACAAAGCCAGGTGTGTGAACCAGGATCTTCACATCTCATGGGCCCCAGACCCTCAGCTTTCACCTCTTAACCATGGAAGTTACCAAAAGTCCACATGCTCACCTTGTGTGGATTCCCGTTCCCTCCTGAATCTTGGTCTGCCAGCTGTTCACCGTCGTGTTACCTATGTAATGGCTTATCTTTTAAGAAGAAAAGAAGTGAAAACATTTTCTTCCAGGACTTTTAATTGTCCTGATGAGAAGGTTGGTTTAAACCATCTAGCTGGCCATTAATGGAAGCCAAAATCTAGTGATTAATCTGTACTTTTACAAAGTCTTATGAAATTGATTTGAGTCATAAGAGTCATGCACATCCTATTTTATTCAAAAATAATGGTTTCTCTCAATTTTGCAAAAGCAGAGGAAGATTTTCATATCTCATTCATTCAGTTGAATTCATGCCTGGTGTGGGCAATCTTTAGTGCTGTCCCGGAACTCCAGGCTGTCTTGTGTGGCGACCATTACACTAGGCTCTCTTGCCGTTTTACAGTTGTTGAAGTAAAACATAAAGACGCGCACACACACGTAGTGCTCCATGAAGTTTTACGAACTGAACTGACCTAGTCACCAGCGTCCACGTGGGTAAACAGACCATTACCAGAACCCCAGGATATCCCTCTCTCTGCTGCTGCCACTCTTCCCTGGCGAGTGTCGTCACTATTCTGATTGAAATGGAAACATCAGTTTGCTCAGACTTTGCAGCGAAGTAAATAGAGGATGTCCTCCGTTTTATCAGCGTCTGTTGCTCAGCATTCAGTTTTGAGATTTATCTACTGTTGTGTGCTGTGATCGACTGTTTATTTTCATTCCCCATTGTTTTCCATTCCGTTAATTTTCCACGTTTGTTCCTCCATTTCACCGTTGAGGAGCCGTTGGATGGTTTCTAGTTTGGCCTGCGCACACACTAGCACGTGTTTTGGTGAGCACGTGGGCACCACTCTGTCAGGTGTAGACGTAGGATAGGCGTTTCAGAGCCGTGGAGCACGTGTCTCCAGCTTTAGTTCACGCGCAGTCTTCCAGTGTGGTTACACACGTCTACACAGCCGCGCACAGTGCATGAGAGCCTGGATGCTCCACGTCCTCACACACACCTGGTAATTTTTTCGTTGTTTCAGACCATGCCAGTGGTTTTAACTGGCATTTCCTTATGAGGTTGAGAACTTTAAAGACCATTCAAATATTCTCCTCTGTGAAGTGTCTGTTCAGGGTTTTGTCCACTTTCTATTAGGCTGTCTGTCCTTATGTGGTTTACAGGAGTTCTGGATAGATTCTGGATATAAAGATTTGTCAGATATATTGTATTTTACAAATATAATATATAATGAATACCTTCTGCCAACCTACGGGTTGCCTTTTCACTTCTTATGATGTCTTTTGACGAAAAGAAGTTTTAAATTTTTACTATAGTCCAATTTACTATTTTTATTTTAAATTTACTGTTTTTGTGTATTGTTTAAGAAATTTTTTTCTACTCTAAGTTCATAAGACTCAATTTTTTCTTAAATCTTTGTTTTACTTTTGTGTTTATATTTACAATTCATAATGATTTTATTTTTATGATATGATGTAACATACAGGTCAAGATATATTTCTTCCCTAAAACAATGTCTGACCCAGCTTCATTTATTAATAAGACCAGATTTTCCCACTGAACTGCAATGTCACCTCTCCTGTATAAGGTGATTCCATTGTATGGCCTCTGTTTGGACTCTCTTGGTTCTGCCCATTGACCAGTGTTTATATCCTTAATTACATAACTTTATAACAAGTCTTTTTATCAGGTGTTGTAGGTCCTCCAACTTTTTTCTTCTTCAAGATTGCCTTGGCTGTTCTTGGGCCTTTATACTTTCCAAATAAATTTTAGAACTAATTTACCACTTCCTCAGAAGAATAAAACTACTAGGATTTTTGTTAGAATTATGTTGAATCTAAAGATTAATTTGGGAATGTCTGACATTTTAAACTTATTAAATCTTCTAATCCACAAACATGGTATATCTCTCAATTTATTAAAATCTTTAAATTTTCTCAGTGATGTTTTGTGTTTTTCCATGTAGAGTTCTGCATATTTTCATTAGATATATTCCAAAGTAGTTGGCGCTTTTTGATTTTATTGTAAATGGTATCATATTTTAAAATGTTATTTTCTCTTTATCACTTATATGTAGAAATACATTTTTATATATTTAATTTTACCTAGAAACTCTGCCAAAATAATTTATTCTAATAATTGGTAGATTCTCTGATTCTCAGTGCACGATCATGTTATCTGTTCATGAATAATTGAATAACGACAGGCGTTTACTTTGTTTTGACGTCTGTACTTCCTGCTCCCCTTCAGCCAGGGCAGCTGAGCTCCACCTGTTTTTCATCTTCTTCGTAGGACCAGAGTGCTATCTGCTATGTTCTTGTGGAAACGGCAGAGGCATAACAGGTAAGATTGCCAAATAAAATACAGAATGCCAGTCAAATTTTAATTTCAGATAAACAATGAGTAAAATAGTGTAAGTATGTCCAATACTTAGCATAAGTATGACCCCATGCATATTTTTAAACTAAATCTGGCCATCATCACAGAGCAAGCAGAAACCTCTTCAGGCACACATTCAATGTCATCTCACTTCAATCAGCCAAAGAGGGTCACGTGGCTGAGCCCACACTTAGGAGCAGGGACACATATTCCATCACTTTAACTGAGGGACTGAAAAGTCACAATGTGAAGGAAATGGTTTCAAAGGGAGGTGAAGGCTTGGGGCCAAAAACACAGTCAACCACATAGCCTGTGAGCAAAAATGGGATTTCATGTAAAGAATACAAACATTTAAAGAATTGCAACTATTTGAAATGTAAAACAAAATTGGAAAAAAACAAACAATTGAGCACTTATTGTGTGCCAGATGCTTTCATGTGCATTATTTCTTCAATCATTCCGAAACCTTAACATCGACGTTATTTTCAGGTAAACAGGCTATTGGAAAATAGTGACTAGTCCAAAGTTAAACAACTTTTTGAAGGAGAAGTGGTCCTTTTAAGTGTCTGAGTCCAGATCCTATGCCTTCTCTACTGACGGCTCTACCTTGGAAGTGAATGAAAACATGTGGAGTCCATTTAGAAAAAAAAATCTCAAAGTATTGAAGAATAATGGGATAATATAGTCTCACAGCTTGTTCAAAGGTGGGGAACAGCTTCCCCAGTGGGCAAAACAGGCATCAGGGAGAGAGAGCAGTTCTGTCAAAACGAGAAAGTGAAAACCTTTGATCTGCAGCTTTAGTATTTTAAAGACCCAAAGAGTCAAAAAGATTTATCCTCTATGTCTATTTATCTCTGTATCTATCTATCTGTTTATTTTTGCAGAAATGCCGCTCCCTGGTTTGTGCAGCGAGCCTCACTCTCCTGAACGCAGGAGTCACCACCTTCACTCCCACGGCCACATCTCTGAAGCTGAATCCCAGGCTCCCTGCGCGTAGGCTGCCTGTGTGACCACCGATCCCTAAACAGGTGGGCTTTCCCTTCAGCTATGACGGAGACCTATTGTCTTGTTTATTATTAAAGAGTTTTGGCGCCTATGCACTCTAATAACGGTTTTCCCCTCTTCTGGCCTAAACGGACAATAATATAAATAACTATCTAATCACAGTTATGTGCTCTACCTATCCAATATATAGCACTCACCATTAATATTTGGCCTGCTAAAATAAATGGAAATTAGCAGAGAAGAAATATGAGGTGGAAATGGCCTCGTGTCAAGTAATAGCATCAGACACGGTGTCGAAACTGTGCTTGACTGTTCATGTATTTGCAAACATTAGAGTCACAGGATCTAAAATTGATTAAGCAATAAGAAGCTTTACTCTCATTAATATTTCAAAACTCACAAATGGATAAAAAATTCTTTAATCACCAGGTCAAAATGAATATATCCTTCATTTTAAAAATGTGTTTATAAATGATTCTGTGACCAGATAATATAAGCTCTGGATTCTATAAATATCCTGAGGGAGCAGTGAATTATTGTTTTGTGTCATAAGAACTATGGCGAAAGTTCAATTCTTAGAATTATCAAAATATGATTTATCAAGGCGGGAAAAGACAAGGTATCTAAACTGCCCCAGGAAGCCGTGTCTATTCGGTACGTAATATCACTGTCCCAGGAGTCAGCTGTTGCACCATCAGAAAACTAACAAAGAATGTCACAGTGTCCCATTAGACAGTGTTATAACAATATTAGAATAACACCAATGGCTACCACTGTACAGAACTTTGATAATCCAGATGTTGTTAAATGTACTGTAGTTCATTAATTTTGAGATAGCCAGTTTTGTTATTTTAATACCTGTTGAAATAGATTCTTCCTATAATAGACGACCTCTTTATTACAGTCTTCTTTGCAAAACAACGACCACTGTCTACTCGACCTTGCCTGCACATATGCAAATGGTTATTGCTGCTCAAATGTTTCTCATTTCAACTCACTGGATACCACTGCACACGTTAAACTTAATTGCTGTTCAAAATGAGTTAAAAAATATTACACTATGTCAAGGTATTGAAAAGAATTATTATGTGTGCAAAAGGGATATAAAATAATGTACACAGATAAACATGGAAATGAACTCCAAATGTGATATTAGTGAACGAAAAATTCATCAGTGGAACAAGCACAATTCCATATTTTCTGAAAAGTCACAACCAAATGCTTTCAGGATCGAAGAAAGGAAGATGCCCATAACTGCAATAATCTCTATTATGTATTGTTTCTGAGCTATGTAAGAAAGGATGGCCTATCATAAACAAGTCCTATAACTACAAGGCAGGAATATCGTTGGATCCCTTAAAACAGATGAGGGAAACTTCAAAGAAACTAAAGGCAGATCGATTTTTTCCATGGAGAAAGACCATCATTAAGACATTCAGCATCAACTGGTCAGAAACTTTCTATTGACTTTGAACAAAAGTTGCTCACATTCCCAGCAATCTGTGATTGAAATGAGAGGGAAAATATGAAATTTTGTGTTTAGATAAATAGTAAATTGCCAGCATCAGTTCCAGAATGAGTAACACATGGGAGGAAATCCCACAGATAATAGCGCATCAGTCTCTTAAGAAATTCTGCAACGCCAGTGCTTTTGGTTGCACAGAGAATAATACCATGATTTAAAAAAGCAAACAAAGAGCAACAGTATGAACACTGACCAATTTTAGTTTCCAAGTGACTTAAAATAGTCAGGCTCTGAAAATGGTGAATTTTGGTAATACCAAAACCAATGTATTTTTCTTATATTTTAATGTTAATATTTAAATAAACCTTAAAATCTCTTTACATATATAGAAAGTAAAAAATCCTAAGTGAAAGAAAGCATTATAGTTTCTTTTCTTACTGACGCAAACAAAAGGTGACTATTAGAATAAATAATATATTAGATTTGGTAAAATACAATGTTATTCAAATTATTCCTCAAAATTTTAGTTATACGTATTAATATTTTCAGTTCACACATGAGAAAATCAAATCTTAGAGAGTCTTGGTTCCTTGTCAAAAGCCACACAGACCGCTCCGTGCTGAGAGCAGCCCTGGGGATGCTTGCTGAAACGCCGGCTCTTTCTTTCATGACGTGATCAAGTTTCTCCACATTCCAGAGGTTCCATTTCTTCACATATAAAATGAGAAGATTGAACTGAAAATACTATGAAGTTTTTTCACTGCTGACAGCAAATGATTCTGAGGAAAACCCAAGCTGTTGTCCAATGTCGACTCTGACCTAAGGGAAATGTTTGCTAAGTGATCCTTACCTTCCTTCAGTACGCAATTATAGCTCAAAATCCGGTCATTTCTCTAGAATAGTCGTGATCAAATTTAGTATGTTCCATCTGCTCTATACCACATAAGGGGATAATAAGCCTCATACACCGTAATCTACAGTGAAAAAAAGAGCTTTTTTTTTGTTTGTCCTAAAATCAACATTTTGTGCTAGAATCTATGGATTTAGTGAACAAGCTTTCTTTCCCTCACCTATATCTTTAACTAATTTTAAATTTCAAGCATAGAACTCTCCTCTTTTATTTTTTGACATTGAATAATAGTTTTTAATCTTTTCATTCATAGATATTCACAGAGAATCTCTAACATTTTGGTTAACTTTTTCTAGAACATCTAAAGCTGCATTTTAATGTCTACAGTGCAACGAACAGAAAGAAACAAAAGTTTCCACATGTGATGAGTCTTGGTTTGATTTATGGATTATACATACATTTTTTGCTGCTCTTAATAACTTGGCATTTGTTGTGCTTTTGAGCTAACATCTAAATAACCAGGTTGCAATTAACCAAAACCCCTTCTTCTGAATGAGTGAGACTTCATAGTTGATCACTTCACTCTGTTTCTTTTCTCTAAGTGTGTTACCTGACACCTGCAGATCCAATGTGCCTCTGCTGTACTTTGACCAGTCAACAATCTCCTTATCTCTTCCTGTGACTCATCTCTGTTAGCTTTCAACACTACCTGGAGCCGAGAATTTGGATGCTTCTCCATCCAGAACAGAGTAAACTATTTCAGAGCTGTAGTTCATCCTAGAGTTCTACTAACACAGGCTCCTCTGAGGGATGTTACAAGAAATCAGAGAAACGAAATAATTGGACCAGGTGTCACACTGTCCTACAGCAGGTACTGAAGGCTCCACGTCTGGGTTCACTGTCCCGTGCTGGCTATTCCACGTCCATTTACTCCATCTTTCTAACTACGCTTACTAAACGAGTTTCCCAACCTCTACCAAAGAATTTCTTTCAATGCCATTAAAACTCAGTTACTTTTTTTTTTAAACTAGACTTCTTTAGAAACTTGACAACTCAAGAGACTATCTTGAAGAAGTGGAAAACGTAGTCTTTGGAGTCAGGAAGATATTTAATCCAGTCTGGGCTCTGCCACTTACCAGCTGTACGATATGCACCTTCTCTAAGTCCTGTTAGTTTTTTAAAATTTGTATAATGGGGAAAAAGATATCTATTTACAGGACTGTTGAAAAAATTTGCATGAGATTTATGAGAATATATACCTTAATCCTGGGCCAATGTGAGTCTTTAAAAAATGTTAGTAATTTTATTATGATTGAGAAAATGAATGAAATAGACCAAAATGTGAAAAGTAAAGATGACAAGGTGAAAAATCATGAATACTTATTCTTCTTATGTAACTTTTCCAAATATTGTATAAAGGCTTTATAATAGTGAATGATAAATAAATGGATGCAATTAAGTTGTAGAGGAAATGGAGAGAACATATGTAATTCTCCCAGTTTCTCTGAGTTCCCTGTGATAATGAAGAAGCCTGGGAAACTAAACAGTTTTACTTCTTGTCACCAATCTCCCCAAGGTCCATATTCCTGACAGATGAGCAAAGAAGAACTAAAACAGCAGACCGAAAGCACAATGAGATACACTACATACTTCTAGAAGGGCTAAAATTTAAAAAGACTTACACCAAGTGTTGGTGAGAATGTGGAACCACTAAAATTCTTCTAATTTTCCGGCTGGAATGTAAAGTGGTACAACCACCATGGAAGACAATGTGTTCTTTTTTTTTTTTTTTAGATATCAAAGATACCCCTATTCCATCTCTAGATATTTACCCAAGAAAGACAAGAACACATATCCATGTAAAGACTTGCACACAAATGCTCACAGCCAAAGTCTAAAGCTGGAAACGATACTGATGCCCACCCCAGGGGAAGCGATGTACAAGTCATGACTTATGTACACAATGGAATCCGACACAGCAACAAGAAGAAGTGGACTATTGACACTGACAGCAACATGAATAGATCATTCAGATAACTGTGCTGGTGAAAGAAGCAAGACAACCCCCTCCAAAAACCAAGAGGACAATTCTGAGTGGTGTGGAATCTAGAAAACGTTGCAAAACACAGTGACCTGCAGCAGCTTAGTGTTGTCTGGGGGATGGGTGGGGGGTGTCAGACAAGTTTGGGAGGTGATGGGTACGTCGACCATCTTGACTGCGATTTCATGGTTTGTACATGGCCTATCAAATTGTGCACTTTAATACGTGTGGTTTACTGTCTGTCAGTTATGCCTCAGTCAAGTTGTTCTTCTTTAAAAGGTCATGCTACAAAGGAGGTAGTCTTCCCTCACAAACAAGGGTTTTGAGTCCGTATCTTTTCAAATGACAAAAATTGAAGCTTAGAGGCACAGTTAAAAAAATTATGTTTACAGGATTATCTCAGATCTTTTCTTCTAAGAATTAAAAGTATTATTTCACTTTTATTATCTTTATAGTATCTAAAAAAGGTCAGATTTACTTTTCTCATCTTATATAATAAAATACTGATTCTGCCAATAAATGAAAGTGTTGCAGTATATGATCTTCAGGGTTCTTACTCCCGTTTTCTGTACTGGACTATGTCCACCTGGGCAACTTGAGGATCCATATGAAGTGTGGTGAGGAACCTGTTTTGGAAGAATGTAGCCAATCCGCAGATTTCCCAGTAGCAAGAACCATTCTCTGAAACAAAAACTCCCTGAGGTCAACTGGGAAAAACAATCCCCACCTCCAAGTGCACTCACAAGATAAAAGAGACATATGGGCTTTACATTTTGCTGGAATGCAGCTGTAAATCACGTAAATGGTGTGATCACAGTTTTTAGCTTCTCATCTTCCCCATTTTCTATACAAAGAAGGTTAGAGTCAGTTACAGCTGTTTTCAACAGCAGTCTGTACTCTTGGACTTCTGTTAAAAGCCTCCCCAAATGCATTTAAAAGACTAAGCAACAAATATCCTCCTTCATGGAAATTAAGAAACCAGCACAAATTGAGGTGCAGGCACAATTCCTTTACAATGAAAATCATAGGAATGAACAGTTTTGTCATAGTGGAATTTCATTCTAAATAAGTAAATTGCTGTGAATCAAATTTCCATCCTACAGAACAAGTACTCAGCTTCCCATCTTTCTTTATAAAAACTGTCAAGTGTCAGGCAGGGAATTAGTATGTGAGAGGAAATATTTTATATAGGGCAGGTGTTCTGTGAATGTGTTTGACTGACAAGAATCCTGCTAAAACCTGGACTGAAGAAATTAAACCCTACTGTTTGTTGTCATCTAAATTTGAGGGATGCTGGGAAGCTCCCCACCCGCAAATGTCTCTCCATTGGCCTGTCAAAATGCCTGTAATTTCGCCGTTAGAGACACTCCTTCCCACCAGCTGAGGCTGTGAGCGAGCAGAGGCACAGGAGGGGCAAGTGTGTGGATGCTGCTCAGACGGGAATCTCGCACGTGCCCGGACGCGGGACAAGGGAGCCCCGCGGCCACGCTGTGAAGACTCGCGGCTGGCACGAGCGCGCGGCTCGCCCACTTAGGGTAAAGCGTTTATCCGAGGTCTCCTAGGTCAAGTAGGACGTCCGTTATTAGGGGATTGTCACGGGTGCTAAGGGATACAAGTTTAATCACTTAGTATTACTTCAACCATTTCATGCCAGAGTAAAAAGGGATTTTTTTAGAACACAGAACTCAATGATACTTTTTTAAAGAGCATTCAGTACCAGCTGGGGTTGTTGGACGAGTGAGAGGAGCCCGTCGGTGAGGAGGGTGGTGTGTCCACGTGCAGCAGTGAGCGAGGTGGGGGTTTGAGCGTCCGTGCACCGTGGGGATACTGGAGGGAAGTGATCGTCGCACCTGAGTCTGTGCCCAGGGAACGCCGCGGTTTTAATTGTTCGCAGCGTAAGGCCCCCGAGTCACACAGCAGCAGCAAACACGCAGTTAATAAGCAGCCAAAACCCCACGCCTCCGTCTCCAGCTCCGACCCTCAGGGCAGGCGGTTTCCCAGCCCGGCCTGGACCTCGGGTGTGTGCCGAGCCGCCCGGCCTCACAGGCCTCCTTGGGGGTGCAGCGCCCGTCGCCCCCGCGCAGGCCGTGCTGGGCTACTGCTGTCCCCACGTGCGCTCCGCTGGCACCTGCTGCTGCCGTCTGGGTGCTCATCCCTGCCCCGCCGCTCACCTACCCCGATGTGGCTGCAACAGGCGGGCAGTGACAGACGCCCTCACGGTGAAACGCTCATCTCATCACATCCCCTGTATTTGCTATTGAGAAGACGGAGGGGGCATCCGATCTGCAATGAAACCATTCTCTCTTACGTTCTTAGGACACACATTGCACCTGCTTAGAAAATGCAACTCTTCCCTCTCCCCTCCCCACGCCCTGTTGAAACTATTGCCTTCAATTACTTTTCATTCAGAGTTCACATTTGCTAAAATTGGAATAAACTCAGAAAGCTTTAAAAAGAGAGGGAGAGACAGTCATCAGGATGCATTTTGTCAACCTCCTGGCTTTCCCTCCTTCTGCTCAGTGAGGGCAGCCTCTTCAGATGCATACTTTACTGTTAACAGGTCTGCAGTGATTGGGTGCAGCAGGAAATAGTGCCTGACACATAAAACCCACTGATCCAACTATGCAATATTTATTTCATAGCCAACATAAATAAAAATAAAATATTTCCCTGAATGTTTTGCTCACACACTGCCTGGCTGCATTGCCAGTGACTTTTCAGATCTTTCCGTTAGAAAACTTTTATTTGCTTTCCGCTACGCCATAAATCATCACCTCTGATCTGACTCTGATTGGGCCATCCTCTGTCGAATAATAAAGCATAGGTATTGTTTGGGAACGTATTTTGAGTATATTGTAGATGATGCAGAAAAGATGGAATGAGTACAGTTTGGTGAGGAAACTATTGGATTCGTATGAGATAAAGCCTTTCAAGAGAAAAAGCTATTTTTCTTGCCCTAATTACCAATTCCCTGGGCCTTGCTGTGGCTGCACAAAGAAGCTGTATCTCAGTGATTTGGGCTTTTAGAGGACTGGAGCAACCACGACCTTCAATCCAAATCTCAGTTATTAGAGTGGGACTGAGGTAATTCAGTAAACTGTAAAAAAATCAGAGAAATCATCACTTGCAGTAGATTTTATAGCCTCGAGTGAATCAAGCCTGAGGATCACGCCGCATGAGACCAAACGGAGAGGCACAAGGGGGAGCTGGGAAGTGCCTGTTGCTGGGGACAGCATCTGTGAGGATGGTCAAAGTTTTCCTAAGAGGCAGGAAATCACCAGCCATAAATGGAACATGGCTAAACTACACAAAAAGACCACTGCTGGGCAGAGATTATGGACAGAAGGACATCCTGATGGAGCTGTCTCTGCTAAACTTAGTTGAACTTCTCTCCACAACTGGGCAACACTGAAGGATTTTATTTAATCCACTCACTTAATATAGGCTTGAGTTGTTTCGTAGCAGCTTTCAAACTGTTTTATTCTGATAACCTTAAAATAGTTTTTAACAACTACATAATCCTTACAATTGAGTTGACATCTAAAAGTTTTTCTTAATTTAATTGTAGCAAATGATATAATTTATGTGTATTATAAATGTTGACATGTTAAATTCACACTATTATACTACTTTTTAAATGTATATAACTGAATATAAATACCTTGGCATTTGATTTACATCTACACCCATTAAAATTACAACTGAACCAGACATGGCAGAGATGTTGGAGTTATTGGACTGGGAATGTAAAACAATTAGGATTAATATGCTCATGGCTTTAATGGATAAAGTAGACAGCATGCAAGAACAGATGGGCAGTGTAAGCAGAGAGATGGAAATCATAAGAAAGAACCAAAACAAAATGCTAGAGATTAAAAAAAGAAAAACTGTAACAGAAATGAAGAATGCCTTGATGTGTTTATTAGTAGACTAGACACAACTGAGGGAAGAACCTCTGAACTAGAGGATATACCAATAGAATCCTCAAAAACCAAAAAGCAAAGAGAACAAAGATGGAAAAAACACAGGACAGAATATCCAAGGACTGTGGGACAACCACAAAATGTGTAACCTATGTATAATAGGAATACCAGAAGGAGAAGTAAATAGAGGAAATATTTGAAACAATAATGACTGAGAATTTCCTCAGGTTAACGTCAGTCACCAAACCACGGGTCCAGGAAGCTCAGAGAACACACAGCAGGATAAAAGCCAAAAAACCACCCTCAGCATATCATCTTCAAACTACAGAAAATCAAAAATCCTGAAAGAAGCCAGAAGGGGGAAAAACACCTTACCTGCAGAGGAACAAAGATAAGACTCACATCAGACTTCTCAGAAACCATGCAAGCAAGAAAGGAGTAGAATGAAAATTTTAAGGTGTTGAGAGAAAAAAACCTCACCAACCTAGAATTCTGTACCCTGTGAAGTTATCATTCAAAACTAAAGGAGAAATAAAGACTTTCTCAGCAAAGAAAAATTGAGAGAATTTTTCCCAGTAGACTTGCCTTTCAAAAAATGTTAAAAGAAGTTTGTGAGAGAAAGGGAAAATAATATATGTCAGAAACTTGGATCTACATAAACAAAGGAAGAGCTTCAAAGGAGTGAAGGCAGAAGTGAAGGTAAAGTAAGGACTTTTCTTATTTGTAACTGCTCTAACAGGTAACAGCCTGTTCAAAATAATGATAGCAACAAGGTACACAATTACACATACTTGTGTATACCTGTTATGTAGGCATGTGTTTCCATATGGGTGAAACGAATGACAGCACAGATACAAGGAAGAAGAGGAAGGATATTAATCCAATATGTCGATAATCACTTTGAACGTCAGTGGTCTAAATGCACCAATTAAAAGACAAAGATTCTCACAGTGGCTCAAAGTACAACCCAACTATATGTTGCCTAAAAGAAACCCACTTTATGTGTAAAGACAAATGTAGATGAAAGGTAAATGGATGGAGGAAAATATACCTTGCCAACACTAATCAAAAGAAAGCAAGAGTAGTGAAATTAATTTCAGACAATGCTGACTTCAAAGCAAGGAAAGCTACCAGGGATAAACAGGGGCAGTGTGTAAATGGGTCAGTTCTCTAAGACATAGCAATCCTTACTGTGCATGTGCCTAACAACAGTGTTAAACTATGTGAGGCAAAAACAGATAGAATTGCAAAGAAAAATAGACGAATCCACTACCACAGTTGGAGACTTCAACACCCCCCTAATCAGAAATCTGCCTGCAGACCAGCAGGCAGAAAATCAGTAATGACATAGTTGAACCCAGCAATGCTGTCAATCAATTGGATATAACGGACATTCATAGACTACTTCATCCAACAACAGCAGAATGTGTGCTCTTCTCAGGCTCACATGGGACATTCGCCAAGATAGGCCACATTCTGGGACATAACAAATTTAAACAAATAGAAATTATACAATGTCTGCTCTCAGATCACAATGAAATTAAACTAGAAATCTATAACAAAAAGGTAACTAGGAAATCCCCAAATACATGGAGATTAAACAGCACACTTCTAAATAATACATGGGTCAAAGAAGGAATCTCAAGAGGAATTTAAAAATATTTTGAACTGAGTAAAACTGAAACACAACTTATCCAAATTTGTGGGATGCAGTGAAAGCAGTTTTTAGAGGGAAATTTATAGCATTGAATGAATGCAAATATTGAAAAAGAAGAAAGATCTAAAATTTATAATCTAAGTTTCTACCTAAGGAAACTAGAGAAAGAAGAGTAAAGAGCAAAAATCAATGAAATTGGAAACAGGAAATCAATAGAGAAAATCTATGAAACCATAAGCTGGTTCTTTCAAAAGATCAGTAAAATCTATAAACCTGTAGCCAGACTAAGAAAATAAGAGAGCGGACACAAATTACTAATATCAGAAATGAAAGAATAGTTATCACTAGTGATCCCATGGACGTTGAAAGGATAATATAGGCATACTGTGAACAACTGTGTGCCCCAAAATTGGGTAACCTAGATGAAATGGATCAATTCCTTGAAAGACATGATCCACCAAAACTCACATAAGAAGAAACAGACCATCTGAATAGGCTTGTATCTATTAAAGAAATTGAACCAGTAATTAATAACCTTCCAAAATAGAAACCAGCAGGCCCAGATGGGCTCATTGGTGAATTCTACTAAACAATCAAGGAAGAAATTATACCAATTCTCTACAGTCTCTTTCAGAGACTAGAAGCAGAGGGAATACATTCTAACTCATTCTACCAGGCCAGCATTACCCTAATACCAAAACCAAAGAAATTACAGGAAAAGAAAACCACAGGCCAATATCTTTTATGAACATAGATTTAAAAATCCTCAGTAAAATATTAGCAAATTGAATCCAATGATTTATAAAAAGAATTATACACCACAACCAAATGGGATTTATCTTGCATATGAAAGGCTGGTTCAACATTCAAAAGTTAATGAATGTAATCTATCACATAAACAGGTTGAAAAAAGATAAATCACACGATCTTATCAACGAATGCTGAAATACGGCACACAATCATGATAAAAACTCTTGGTAAGCTTAGAACAGAGGGGAACTTCCTCCACTTGTTAAAGAATATCTACCGCAAACTACAGCTGACATCACGTTTAATTGTGAGGACCTGTCCCACTCAGGTCAGGACCGAGGCAAGGTGTCTCCTCGCTCACTCCTCGTCAGCATCATCCCAGAAGTTCTAGCTGATGCAGTAAGGAAAGAAAATAAAATAAAAGGTACACAGATTGGGAATGAAGACATGAGACTGTCTAAAGATGTAAAACTATAGGAATCACTTTATCCAGTACTGAGGCATACTGTATAGCTACAGAAATAAAGGTTTTGTGGTATTGGTAGAAGGACAGGCATACAGATCAATAGAACAAAAAAAAGAATCCACAGATAAAAACCACACAGATGTATTAACTGACTTTGCAAGGGTGCAAAAGCAGTTCAGTAGAAGTAGGATAGCTTTCTCAACAAGTGATACTGGAGCAATTGTACATCCATAGGCAAAATAATAAACCTCACATCTTATACAAAATTAATTCAAACTGAATCATACACTTAAATGTAAAATGTAAAACTACGAAACTCTTAGAAAAACACATAGGAGAAAATATTCAGTACCTAGGACTAGGCAAAGAGTTCTTAGGTTTGATACTAAAAGCATTTTCCATAAAATGAAAAATTGGTAAAAAGGGCTTCATCAAAATTTAAAACTTTAGCTCTTTAAACCATGTGTGGTAGGTTGGATAATCTCCCCCACAATGATAGCTGAGTCCAAATCCCAGGAACCTGTGAATGTAAGCTTATGTGGCAAAAGGGACTTTGCAGATGTGATGGGGAGATTATCTTGCATTATGGGGGGGTATGGGGCCAAGGTAATCAAGAGTTCTTATAAGAGGGACACAGGAGGGCTGGATGGGGCAATACACTGATGATGGAAGTAGAGATTGGAGTGATGCAGTCACAATGCATGGAATGCAGAAGCCCTCTAGATCCGGGAGAGGCAAGGAATAGACTTTCCCCTGCAGACTCCAGAAGGACCCATCCCTGTGGACACCCTGGATTTAGCCTTGTGAGACTCATTTTGGACTTCTGACCTTCCAAAATCTAAGACGGTAAGTTTGCACTATTGTTTTGAATCACTAAGATTGTGGTAATTTGGTACAGCAGCAAGAGGAAACAAATACATCACATATTTGACATAAAAAAGGATCTAGATTATATAAAGAAATTTCCCAACTTAATAGTAAAAATAATCCAATTACATAATGGGCTAAGGGCATGAAGAGATGGCTCACTGAAGAGGACGCACAGATGTCAAACAAGCGCGTGAGAAGATGGTGAGCATCATCGGCCATCAGGGAAATGCAGAGCAACAGCACCATAAGAATCACCATACAGTTATCAGAACTGCTTATCAAAAAGTTACAACACCAAATGCTGGCAAGCATGCACAGAAAATGAGTCACTCAAACATTGCTGATGAGAAAGTAAAATCTCCACTCTGGAAAAAAAATTGCCAGTTTCTTATAGAAATAAACATGCAGTTACCAAATGACCCAGCAATTGCACCGTTGGACATTTATCCTAGAGAAATAAAACCTTGTTGATACCCAAAAACCTGTAAATGAATGTTTATAGCAGCTTTATTTGTAATAGCCAAAAGCTCTAATCAGCCCAGATTTCCTTCAAAAGAAAAAAGGTTAAACAAACTTTAATGCATACACAGCATGGAATACTCCCGAGCAGTAAAAATAAATGAACTCTTGATACATGCCACAATTTGGAGGCATCTCCAGAGAATCAACCAAGTGGGAAAAAAAATATTAAAAGGTTTTATACTGGGGCCAGCCTGGTGGCATAGCAGTTAAGCTCGCACCCTTGGCTTCAGCGGTCCAGGGTTTGCAGGTTCAGATCCTGGGCGCGGACCAACGCACTGCCTATCAAGCCATGCTGTGGTGGCATCCCACATATAAAGTAGAGGAAGATGAGCACGGATGTTAGGCCAGGGCCAGTCTTCCTCACCAAAAAAAAAAAAAAGAAAGAAAGAAAGAAAAGAAAGGTTTTATACTGTACAATTCAGTGTGTATAACATTTTGAAGTGACTAAATTTTAGAAATGGAGGACAGATTAGTGGTTGCTGGAGGCAAGGAGCAGGTGGGGGAGGAGGATGTTGTTATAAAATGAAACCCAGGGATCCTTGTGATGATAGAATTGGTCAGTATCTTGACTACCTTGGCAGATAAACAAACTAGATGTGATAAAATTGCTTGGAACTAAACACACACACACACACGTCAACTGGGAAATCTGATTGAGATCATTGGGTGGCATCAATGTCAGCGCCCTCGTTGTTATAATTTTTGGAAATGTCAACACTGGAAGAGTCAGGTGAGTGAACACATACCTGGAAGATCTCTGCCACAGTTCTTACAACTATGTGTGAATCTACAATTATTTCAACAAAAATTTCAATGAAAAATGCAACTGTGAAAGTGATGAGCCCAGTGAACACCACTGATTTGTGTCTCCTCTGGGAACCGGGGTCTGTAATGAGAGAACAGGATTCTAATTCCAAGGTTTTGAGAAATATGACTTCTTCTGTGGTTATAATGGTAATTTTTAACGTTTCTGTGTTTATGTATTTTACCTTATTGTGAAGGAAGCTTGTTTGCCAAGACTTTGTTGGTGATCACCAGCATCTTGTCTCCATGGGGTAGAACACACATGTGGGTAGAGAACAAAGCGGTGTGCAATCTTCAGGTGGCGGTGCCTTAAACTGGGAATCAATCCCGTGTTTGTTTTAAATAATTATTTTTCTCCCGTATTGATCAGATAACTTGGGGACGGATCATGCTTAAGGTCATTTTTAAATGCCACGGTTGTCATTATGCCATCCTTGAACATAGTTAAATTGTTAAATATATATTTACTGGCTCTATTCTAATTAACCTATCATATAAATTGTATCACCATAAAAATACAGCAGGGAAATGAAAATATAAATAAGCAGTCTTTGTAGAACGTTTTATAAATAGCCGTCTCAAAGTTTGTCATAAACACAAACTTTATTGAGCGTTTCCATGATATGGTAAGACAGAGCAGGACAAAGACATTTTGGAAGCAGTAACATCAGTTAGACTATGGCAAAATGTCAATAACCCCCCAATACACAATTTGAACCCAAAAGTGAAATAAAATAGGTAATCATATCCATCTTACAAAGGGATACGATGTTTTTAAAGAGCTCCATCCCTTCTTTTTCATATAGATGATCATATTCAGATTTGTTTCTAAGATTCTCAGTAAAAATTTTGAGTGTGGCACAGTAAGCGGAACTGCACAGAACCTCTCTCCTAATCTGTTGAGCTTACATTTGGTGCCTAAAGTGGAAATAAACTGGAAAATTAGGTGTATAACAAGTTTGTTTTCTGACTTGAATTGTTTGAATACATAAAATTTTGTGCAAATTAATCCATACAAATATATATACCAACTTTGCCATTCAAAAAAAAGGGTGTCTGTTGGTTCACAAACTGGCCCCCATCAACAGAGGGCAGGGAGAAACTAAAGAGGCAGCCTGCTCCCCCAGGTTGGGGGATGGCTGGTGTAATAAGTGAAGGAACTTACATCTGAGGCTCGTCTTGGGAGCCGCGAGATGAGTAGATCTCCACATCCACCCACCAAATGTTAAAGTTTATAAGGAGGCCTTAATGGGGTTCAGTCACGAATACCATCGAGATGGTCTCAACAACACCTTGCTCTCCCAAGGCTGCACCCTTGAAACTGGCACCCACTGCTGGATCTGGGGGTCGGGGAGAGATGGACATCCCAAGGAAGGGGGAGGAGTGAGGAGCTCCCCATTGCCCAGGTACAGGTCAGGGCTCAACGGGATGTCACATCCTCTGGATGACCTCCCCCAGCAGGGTACTTGATCTGGAGTCCTAGAAACAACAGGTGAGTAACAAGTGCTGGGCAGGCATTCTGATTTCCCTTTTATTTCTATCCTGGAGATGGTTTACTTTGATCACAAATTCGTGATTGTGAGCACACTCTTGCTCTTCTTTCTCTCTCACACGCACACAAATGGAAGATGTGTATTTTTGTACTTGGACATTCTATTTTGCCCTTGATGTGAAAACAAGCCACCTGACAATGAAGATGCAGAAGAGTGATGAGAGGACACGAGACTGGATGGAAAGGGACCCCTGATGCCACCCTGAGGAACAGGGCTTCCCATGCAAACGCAGACCTCTCAGGGCTTTCTGCACCTGCAGACGGATGACCGCCGGGCAAAACAGACCCCCGTTCACGTGGTTCGCTTGCCGGCAGCAAGATAGGGGAAAATGTGCCACAAAAGGACTGTGGAGTTAATTAGGGAATTTATTTTCATATCCATGAAACGATTGTTAGAGAAACTATAATTTCACAAGATAAAAAATTTAGAATCGGGGAAATCAATTTCACAATTAGTGTGATATTTATTAGTTTCCTAAGTTCTGAAGGTCATTTAAATTGATGCTGAGAACACGTAGTTCACATAATAAAACACACAAAAAAACACCAATTATCTCAACTTGGTTTCACAACTGAAAGTTAAGGGATCACAGTTGCAGCGAATGCTTCTCCCTGGAAATAGCAAATGCTTAGTCATCGTAGCAACAGAGAATGTTATGAAGAGAAATGCAAGTGGTGTGTGATCGTCCAAGTAATAGTATGAGGAAAATCACAATGGATTACTCGGTGTTGCAAAATACATCCAACAATCACTGAAAATACTCCACTACAGCTTAGTGATTGACAGGTGGCTTCTGGGTCAGGCTGGACTCATAGCCCAGCTCACACTAATGAGCTGTGTGACAGTGTACAAGTGCACGGCCCTTCTGTGTCTCAGTTTATTTCTTCTAAGATAGGGGTAATGTAGTGCCTAACTCACTGGGTCATGATGAGGCTCATGTAAGATAATCCACATTAAAAAAGAGAACTTGGAATCGTGTCTGACACATAGCCGACCTGGTCAGTGAGAGCTCTTACGACGTACCATTGCTCACCCACAGAGGAAGGCGGGGCGACAGTAGAGACAAAACCGAGAGGAGGCACAAAATATTAGA
This sequence comes from Tapirus indicus, assembly GCA_031878705.1. Taxonomy (NCBI): domain Eukaryota; kingdom Metazoa; phylum Chordata; class Mammalia; order Perissodactyla; family Tapiridae; genus Tapirus; species Tapirus indicus. The sequence continues at coordinate 154,267,867 of CM062919.1, forward strand.
GAGGCAGGCATATAAACAGCCCTGCCAAGAGTGAAAAAGAACATAATCTGAGCTGAGGCTTGGAATTTGATTAGGATTTCAATGGTTTCTGGAGGTAGGGGGAGGAGACATGAGAAAAACTCTCCAAGACAAAACGGGCCTAAAGACATAGGGGCGTCTCAGGCAGTGGTGCTCTTGGAGAAAAATCAGCAAAGTTGTGAATGGAGTTTAGGGATTGTGAACAGATGAGGTGAAAGTTGAAGCTGAAATGTGAGACGAAGGAGGCTTTGCTTTGGACATTCTACTGTGAAATTTTATTAGTTGTGGTAAAAAACATCCACCAGTGGTTCACCAAAGACTTGCAGTCCCGTTCTGTATCATAGGGTTGATTTGGGAGAGCTGCTGCCAAGGCGGGGACTCTATATTTTTGCCCAATTTGAATCTCCCTGGGGCCGAATGACTGATTCTTAGTGGAATTTGAAGTGATGTGTGTTCTCCACCCGGACGGAAGACTCTCAAGTCCTGGAAGATGAGAGTGCAGGAGAGGAGGGGGAAGGAGCCTGTGTTCCTTTTAGCCATTGTAACCTGCATGTGTGTTAAATAATATCTAGTGTTACCTAACGTAATAATAAAAGTGATTTCATCTTTATTCTTACAGACCACTGAATATTCCAGGAGAAGAACTCAGACAGTGTTGTAGAGGAAAGCCGGTTCTGACGTTGGAAAAAATTAGTGTCAATAAACTAGACATAGGGAGGCCACTGAGGAAGCTGTTCCACTAGTTCTGGTGGGTGGGGAGTGTACAGTTAGGCAGATGGAGTAAGAACCAAAGGAGGGAACACGTGGGAAGACAGTCATAGGAGGGAGGCTGATAGGGCTGGGGGACTGGGCCGGGGAGGAGAAAGAAGGAAGAGAGGAAGAAACACTGCAGATTTCGTGTCTCTGTGACCAGTAAATAAAAGTCACGAGATAGCAGATTTTGGCTTAATTTATGATGATGGTTAATTATAAGTCGTATAAAAAGTGATAGCAGCCTACAGAGGCAGTGACATCTCCAACATTCAAATGGACATGAATGTGGCGAACGGTCATTCACTAAGGATGTTAGGGAGGGGGTCCTTGAGGAGAGGATTCTTGTATAAACATAACTTCTTAAATTTCTTACAATTCAAAGATTTTATAATTAAGCAATAATGATGTGTGTAATTCAAAATATTGCAATAATTTTTAACAAAAAATTCAGTCAAATTTCAAACAACAAAAATTTATAGACTATAAATACATTTCATGCATCATTTTTGAAATAAATATTTTGTTTTCATTCAGAATTATGCAGGAATTTTGAGGGTATTTCAAATAGCATTTAATAATATTGACATAATATAATTAATATAACTTTCTTATAATGATGAACAATTATAAAGCTTAGTTGTGGCTATACATATTTTATGCTGTTTTTTTAATGAAATAATTAGCAGAGGTGTGTTTTGTGGTTTCTATCCAGTGCACAGGTAGTGTTTTAGAATACAATCCTGCACTCACCATTTCCTGTCATGAGCCCCTCCTCGTTCTTCAATGGGGTTTATCCACCTGTGGTGTTTCACCTGAGGCAGAGCTGTGTTGTCTCCACGTGAAACAGTGTCAGGAACCACACAGGTCTGGACATGACTGTTTCTGCGAGTGCATATTATGTGTCCACTGCCGATTTGCCTAGCATCTGCTGTCACTTTGTGCTTTCTCTGTAGTTTTTTTTTTTTTTTTTTTTTTTGCATTCTTGACAGCTGCTTCAATAGCACTTTGCCATCGGATTGGCTGTGATGAGGAGAAGACGTGACATGTTCAGATTCTGATGACACAGCAAACTGCAAATTACCCATTGGCAAAATGAAGTCTATTGCTGGCAAATAGTCTCTGGAATTCCGTAATAGGCAATCTGGGCATTGCTGTCTCCCGCACAGCAGATGCTGTTCTGTGTAACGGTTCCGTTTTCTAGTAGTCAGAGTGGTAATCGGCCATGCAAGGTTCTCATGACTGCCCACTGTAAACAAACACATCTTCCCTCACTCCAAGCGACTCTGGTGATTTCATGAGCTTAGGAGGGTAATGTTGGTTATTGGCTTGAGGTTTGTCATTATCTTTATAAATTACACATGTATAATTCTTTGATCCATCATTAGTTGGTTATTGTGGAGTTTTGCTAGCATTGGCTGTACATTCAATGAGACAAGTCACTTTTGAGCTAATAAAAGTATCAATTTTAGTGAAATAACCTATATTTTAAATTATATAATTTCACTATTAAGGTGATATAACTGCCATTTGCTTCAGAGATTAGAGATCCTTTACAACAATTAAGATGGAATGTGAGAAATCTGTCTTACACCTCAGTGTGAAAGCTTTAAAGGCTGATGAAATAAATTTAAAGATGGTTTAAAACAAAATGAATAAATTTTATTATGTCTTCTTAAATATCTGCCGGAAACTTCTTGAAGGCAAGAGAGTTGTCCCACCATACCACATCAGATAACCATACCACACCAGATAAGTATATAATATAAAACATAAATAGAATGTTGATTTAATATAAAAATAAATTATACAAAAAATGCTCTCTTCCATACCATGACTTATTCTGACCCTAGACAATATTCCATTACTAAGTCAGAGAAAAGGCTTTTAAATACATGTACTGAATTCCAGTTACAGGTTTCTTCGATGCTAAAGCCTTCTTTGAAATTAGTACAGATGAGAATAACATCAATAAAACCTGAAAGGCTAGGATTCACAATATCAACAGAATTTTTGTGCTAAGATAACACAACAGAGTCTAAAATGTAAAGGACCAGGTTGAATCAGTGGCTTTAATGAGTGGTCTTTATAGGGACAATGTAGAAAGTCATGCTTTCAATATATGCAAATAGCACGGATGATGTTTCTCCACCATAAGCATCTAATTTAACAGATTCTGTTGTTGCAAAGATTGACTAAGTTTACACTGACCTACAAGTTAAAACTCTATTCTGTTTTAAGGTATATAGAGTGATTTACTCCCTTTTTAGGAACCCTGGCACCCAAAATGTCAATTCTTTCATCAATCCAAATTTTGACCACAATGGTGTATTAATTAAAATCCACAAAATAAATTTGCCAAGTGATCTCCTCTGTTGCGGTGTCTGATGTGTGCAAACTTGTGTGTATGTGTGGTAGGGTGCTTACCAGGAAATTGGCTGGACAGGAGTGAGCGCATCATTGAGAAAAAGTGAATTTAAAAGGATAAATAGAATCACTAAAATCAAGTTTCAAAAATATAATATGAGCTCCACATAGAGTGACTGTGTCCAGAGGAAAGAAGAAAATGCATTTCTGTTTGGCAAAACACATAGTCCTTAGTCGAAAGTTTAAAAAATATTAGGACAACGATTTTTGCCTTCCTTCTACTTTTTTATTTTTTCACACTTAATAGACTTTTGGTTGTGTTTAGGGTAGTGAATGCAGTGAATAAATGTCTCAATCAAGGGGTCCGCTCCATGGCATAGTGGTTAAGTTGGGCGCACTCTGGTTTGGTGGCCCCAGGTTCGGTTCCCGGGTACAGACCTACACCACTCTGTTAGCAGCCATGCTGTGGTGGTGACCCACATACAAAATAGAGGAAGATTGGCACAGATGTTAGCTCAGGGCAAATCTTCCTCAGTAAAAAAAAAAAGACAACAAAAAACAACAAAAAAAAGATTCAATCAAGGAGATATATTAGGTCAATGATAATTATTTCAGAAACACTAGGTGAGTGTTGATGAACCCATATTAGATAAAAAGTACTTCAGGTAACTCTCTAGGTGTCTTAGAAGCACTCAACACTGAACCCTAGAGCCACAGAAACAGGGAGGAAGAGAGAGAAAGGAGATGGTCCCAGGTGTTTGGAGTGAGTGCACACAGTTACAGGACCACGGTGAGTGGGGAAAACTGCATGTTAGAAAACTTGGGGATAGCAGGAAGTCATACAACTTAGCTTCATGGTAGGTTAATAGGATAAAGTGTTTAATTACTGAATTGATTTTGTCAGATATTTTTATTTAGGATTTTATACTTTTTATAGTTTTATTGGATTTGAGAAATTGGATCAGAGCAATTTCCTGCTTTGGTGAAACACTAGAATGTAAATATAAAGAATTAAATAAATAAGATGAATCATAACATATAGAAGCAATAGAAAATATTTATTCAAATTATATACAATTATGGGGATCTTGAAACCAATTAAAACCATTATTCCTAAAACTGGAATAATTTATTCTTAAAAACATATGTTTGAAGGGTTGTCATATGTGAGACTGTCTCCCAGGCGCAGTGTGGGTGCAGCTGGCTGTCTGCTTCAGATAAAACAAACACAAAATGAAAGTGAGCCGCACAAAAGGCGCAGAGCGGGGGTCTCGAGCCGGCTCATCACTTTTGGCATTCGAAATTTGAAAGTGCTGTGTGACTCCGTGTCCCTACCCCTCTGCCTTTAAAGAAGTGTCCTTTGAAAATGAAGGAACCATTCCTAACTGTGCTAAAATATTTCAGAAATAAGTTGTGAAATGAGGGAAGTTATAATCATGCTTCTTCAAATTGTAGCACCCCAAACACCAGCCCAGAGAAGTCGAAGGTGCCTGTAATAGAGAGTTGCCTTGAATTCCAGAGCAGTACACAAAACTGTGCAATCTAATTGTGCACTAGATTGCATTTAAAATTGTGAAGTTCATTTGGGGCTGGCCTGGTGGCATAGCGGTTAAGTTCACATGCTCCACTTCTGGCAGCCCAGGGTTTGCAGGTTCGGATCCCGGACATGGACCCACGCACCGCTTGTCAAGCCATGCTGTGGCAGCATTTCATATAAAGTAGAGGAAGATGGGCACAGATGTTAGCTCAGGGCCAGTCTTCCTCAGCAAAAAAAAAAAAATACAAAGAAGAGGATTAGCAACAGATGTTAGCTCAAGGCTAATCTTCCTCATACACAAATAAATAAATAAATAAAATTGTGAAGTTAGGAAACACAACAACATGGGTTCAAAATTCTTTCCACAACATATCACCTGTGTGAGTTTGAGTGGGTAAATTAGATTTTTAAACCACAGCTTTCTCAATGCTGCAGTAAGAGTAATTATAGAACTTACATTTTAGGGTTATGCAAAATTAAGTCACATAATATATATAAAATATCTAGCACAGCAACTGATATATAAATACATTCAAAAACCATAAGCTATTATTAATATTAGTCTCTAAAGTGAATTAATTCTATGTCTAGATTAGAGTAAAATGTGCAGCTGTGTTATACTGCTTTCTTATGTTGAGTTTCTAGACAATAAAAATAGGCCTTTTTCATTCTTTGTTTATAACTAAATTCAATCCTTGACATTTCAATTTTAAAATGCTGTTTTATTTCTCAAGCTATAACAGTGTAACTCTCTTAAAGTCATTACTGACACAGAGCCTGTCATCACAGGTTAGGCATTCCCATCTAATGAGCAAACCCTCCATGCCTTGACTGATAAAAACATGCAACTGGGCACAGCCAGTGAAGCTACTCGCGACTTGTCACCAAGGCCACCTTAGATCAGCCTGACTCCATTAAGTCCTCCTTTTTGCCAAGATTTTTAAAAACATGTTATGGATTCAGGTAATTGCACTATTCTCCAGTATTTCTATACCTTTAACATAAGTACAGATAATTCAATATTTTGCCTTATAAACTGCCAAAATCATTCTCCACATTCCACTGGCCGTGGGACCCTACGAAAAGGGACGAAGTGACTTCTGCTTGGCTTGTTCTCAGTGTGTCCTTATCGGTTCCTAGTGTTGATCCTTCTGTTTTCTTACATATATTTTATATTCGTTTGTTCAGTAAATATTTATTGAATAACTGCTATGTTTTATGCATTTTATATGATGGGAAAACCTTTGTGAACAAGGAAGATACAGCTTCTCCTGTAGAACTGTGAGTCTACCAGGGGTTATGGGCACAAAGATAATTATAACATAATAAATTCAATTATGGGTCAAATTTATGATGGCATAAAACCCAGACTCTGTGTGAGAGGGGGATCAGTTAGTGAATATTTCCTAGAAAAAGCAAAAACGGAATATTTAAGCCAAGACCCAAAGGGTAGGTAAAATCTAGCCTCATTGAGGAAGAAAAGTATTTAGCACAAAGGAAATAACATTTACGAAAATAGAAGCAAAGAAAATGTGGACTATAACCGGAATGGGTAGGTTTTCTCCAGCTGGAGTGAGGGGAGTGTTTGGTGGGGGAGCACGAAGCACCACGCGGGCCAGGGTAGCGTTCCCATCTGTAGCTGTGGAGATCAACTGTCCTTGTCCACGTTTTGGTACTAGAACATGCTTTGCACATTTCCACGTCACGAGCATGTCTTCAAATTCCCATTGTTTTTCAATTTTTATTAATGATTGACCTGTGGCATGTACATTGGCATGTAATCCACTAATTTATTCTTTCACTTGTTTATTCATTTGTCATATACACAGATATGTATATGTGTGTGTATATATATCTGAATTGTCCCCAAAGTTCACATGTTGAAGCCCTAACATCCAGCACCTCAGAGTGACTGTGTTTGGAGGCAGGACCTTTAAAGGGGCTTTAGGCTGGAGCCCACTCCAAGCTGACTGGTGTATTCACAGGACACAGAGAGACACACAGACACTGTGTGTATTCACAGCACACAGATGTGCTCACAGAGGAAAGACCATGTGAGGACACAGCAGGAGGGCTGCCATCTGCCAGCCAAGCAAAGAGGCTTCTGAGGAAACTGTTACCATGCACACAGGTTCATTTACCAGACATACAGCAAAGCTAAGCACTGAAAAGTCCAGCTTTACATGCAAGGAAAGAGGTTTATTATCAAAAGGCAGCCAGACAAGGAGATGGGAGCTAAAGCTCAGATCCACCTCTTCCAAGGGAAAAAGTAGGGGTTTTTCTCTGGGGTTTTAGGTGGGGAGGGGAGCATGTGGCCTTGCTGGCTGGGGCCTTCAGCAAGCATTTAGCCTTGTGAGGCTGAATCTCTTTTTCCTTGACCATCTGGACCTTGACTTTCCAGGAAAGACAGCTCAGCTCACTCATGTACTAAGGAGGGACAGAAAGACCTGGTCAGTTTTACACAACAGTTGGTTATGCTGAGTCTGCATGGCTGCAGTAAGCAAAGCTCATCTCAGAGGGTTTTTCCTCTCTTCTCCCAACCCAGGGAAGATTTTATCTCACTCGTTCTCAGTCTCAAAACCAAACCTGCCAGCACTTTGATCCTGGACCTCTAACTTCCAGAACTGTGAGAAAATAGAATTCTGTTGCTTAGGCCACCCAGTCTATGGTATTTTATTATGGCAGCCCTAGAAAACTAATACAGTGTGTGTCTGTTTATATGTGTTTAACTATGTCCGCTTCCCTGCCCCGTTCTGTTGGTTAAGGATGTAAAGAAAAGGAACATTATTTCTTAAGTTCTGGGAATTTAAGAATTGAGAGAGGGCTATACTAGTAAAACAAAAATTGTCAGAGTGTGTACAGTAATAGAGGTATACACGTGCTGTGAGGGAACTGTCAGGAGTTACCCCACCTCCACAGGCGGAGGGCCCTGGAGACAGACATGCTTGCCCAGAATCTTGAAGGGAAACCAGACTTAGCAAAGTGAAAGGGCTGGTTCTCAATGAGAAGATGGCCTAGGCTTGCTGGCTGGCCGCAGAGGGCGAGGGAGCCTGGCCGAGAGCAGGTGTGTGTGGCAGGGCAGGGCAGCCTCGGTGATCTTGGGCGTGAGCTCTGGTTTCCTCTTCTCCCCAGGGCCCCCGTCCCAGGATGTACTGTTCACCCCTGTCAGCCTGTGGGTTGTATCCTGTGTGAAGAAGGGGAGAGTCAGCAGTAATTAACCTTGTGCGTCTCTGCTACCTGTCTACTGGACGTGACCTTTCCCAGCACACTGGTTCCAGCCTTCTTGATCTGCATTTTTGTTCTAAAAGCATGTGTAAAATGTGGCAACACCTTTCCAGGCTTCGACCTTTTTCCTGACCATCAGGTCTCACCAAGGTTCTTCCTCTCGGTTTTTAACTTACTTGAATCTGTTCGAATGGATGATGAATGCCTACACCAGCTGTTCTATGCTGTCAGGACACATGGTGGCAGAAAACACTGACTGACACTCGGCCGTGGCGCTGTGGGATAGTCATTTATTTCTCCCCCAGGTGTTTATCTTTTGGATCAGTTCCTCTAACCTAGGTTTTGGGTTTTTTTCCCCTCATGTCAATTGTTCGTAAACTTTAGTGTGTATCCAACTCACCTGGACGTCATTGTTAAAACGCAGTTCTCCCCAAATGTTCTAATTTCTGAAGAAGTGCATGAAATGAGCAATCTTGCCTGAGGTGTTAACTGACCCGCCAGGCATTTGTTAAAGTCCGTGGCTGTAGGTACACTTATGATTGTTAACGTGAACATCGTCACACAAGGTCTTCTCCAGTGTTCTCCAGTCCACCTCACGACCACACGGCAGCGTCCCGTTTGTAGACTGATGTCGCTAAGAACATTTAATAGAAAACCCTGGATCCCTGTGTTTGTAAACCACACATACACAAACACTAACTTCTTGTTTATGCACCCTGCATACAACCATGCCTGCTTTGCAGTTGCACAACTTTTGATGGCAAATATAGAAAAAGCAGATGCATTTCCTGCATTAGACTTAGGTTTACACTTATTGAATTTGTCAAGGGTCCCGTGTTAGTCAAGGTTCTCCCTAGAAACAAACCGATAGGAGACGTACATGTGGAAAGAGATTTATAGTAAAGAATTGGCCCACATGGTCATGGAGGCTGTCAAGTTCCAGTTTGCAGAGATGATGTCCCAAAGTCCCAGTTCCATTCTGAAGGCTGACGGGCTGCTGCAGAACCAGGAAGAGCTGGTGTCCCAGTTTCAAGGCTGCCAGGAGGAGAATTCTCTTATTTGAAGGAGGGTCAGCCTTTTGTTCAATTCAGTCCTTCAACCGACTGGATGAGGCCCACCCTCTAGGGGAAGGCAATCTTCTATACTCAGTAAACTGATTTAAACATTAATCTCATCCCAAACCACCATCACAGAAACACCCAAAATAATGTTTCACTAAATAACTGGACACTCCATGGTCCAGTCAAGTTGACACAAAAAATTACCCATCACAAGTTCTGTGGGTATAATCTCAGACCCATGAAAACTTGACCTGGGATGGATTTCTGTATGTGATGTGAAATGTGATCTCATTTAACTTTTTTCTTTTATAGATAATTTGGGGATCCAATTTTCCCCTTTTTTTCCAAACGGATAACTTATTTTCTCAGCATGATTCATAAACTTCTACATCCTTTCCCCACTTGATTCTCGTCCCCTCAAAAAAACCATAATATTTTAAATTTCTGTGTATGGGGGATCTGTTTTCAGGCTCTATATTCTGTTCCATTGATCTTATTTTCCACTTTTGTGCCATACATCAATATCTTAATCATTTCTACCTTATAATGATTCTTGATATCTGGAGTAAGTCTTCTCACATTTTTCTTTTTCTTTAGGAATTTTTTAGCTAATTATGGCTTTTTGATCTCCCATATAAGTTTTAGAATCAGTACACTAATTTTCATGAACAAAATTTCTATTTGTATTTTGACAAGAATTCATTGAATTCATATATCGATTTGGGGATAATTGACTAATTTATGGCATGGAATCTTCCTATCCTTGACCAAAGCCAATCTCTCCACTTATGTAGGTCTTATTTAATTTCTTTCAATATTTTAAAAATATTATCTATATGAAGATCTTGCACATCTTTTGTTAGATTTATTTCTAGGCATATCATCATTTTGTTTTCATTAAAAAATCTTCTTAAATTACCTTTTCTAATTATGGTTGAATAATATATGAAAATGCAGTTAATCCTTACGTATCAACTTTATATTCAGGAAACTTGCACAACATTCCTTAAAATTCCAATAATTACTCAGTTGCTTCTCTGGGGGGATTTCTATGTAGGTGAACACATCAATTGTGACAAATTTGGTTCTCCCTTCATAATACTTATAAATTACATGGAGTGTGACAAACTGTCTTTTCATCAGTCTAGTCCACTCACATTTATGATTATTAGTGGCATACATGACTGCACATGTCTTCCCCTTCTGAGAGCCCCTTGTTCCTTACCCTCCTTGAAACAGTGCAGCATCTGGTTCCCGGGGTGCCTCCTTGGATTAACTACCTGTTTCACAGGACCCTGCATTTAGATTATCTTCTTGAAGGATGAGGGCTTTGAATCCATCATTGGGTGTGCTTTTTCCTATTTTCCTTCTCCAGTTGACTGTTCAATGCTATTTATACTTTTCTTGACTGTTTTAGCTTATTGTCTCAGTTTCTGTTTGCAGAATTTCTTCCCAAGTCTGTCCTGTTGCCTAGATAACTTAAGAAAACAAGATAACTTCTTGGCCTCTTCCAAAGAGCCACATTTCCAACTTGAGTCTCTCTGGTTCCTGATTACTTGCCTCTGGAATTTGGGTGACTAGGGGATCCAACGCCCTTGGTTCAAGCATGGACATAAAAGTTTTTAACGTGGCCAAGAATGTAGCCTACACCCCTGCCATCTTCTCTCCCTCCTTACAGAGAGCTCTCTTTGTGTTCCTGAGCCTGACACACTGACGCAGAGTATTTGGGGGAGGACATCATGATTTCACCAGCCTCTCCCTCCAGCATGTCTGCCTCTTACAAGGAGGAGGAGGAGAAATGGTGTTAATTTAACTTATTTCCCCTGGGTTCAGCATGGCTTACATTTTTGATGTTACCCACATTGATCCAGCCTTTCCATAACTAGAGTCAGATCCCCAACATGGTATAGGTTGTTCAAAAATACTATACCCATGGTCATCCAGAACAGTGGCCGTTTCTGTTTTACCAGAGTCTGCAGTTCTGCCCTATGAAGAGTTCCCTTCAGTGCAGAGTGGCAGCTCGTCCACTAGCAAGGGCATTGTGGGCATCCCTCCTGGGGTCTGGTTCCTGCGTCCCTAGAGACATGAGTCTCTGCTGTGCAGTTTCTGTAAGCACTATGGTCTAACTGGCAGATTGGTTATATCTGCAATAGTCATTTTATTTGTACAAGGAGCAAATTAATTGCTTTCTAGGCCCTCAGAAGACCTGCCTATCCCAATTTTCTGGAATCTGAGTCTTCAGGGCTTCAAGTTAGGCACCTGAATTATATCCACTTCCATTTCCACTTTCCAAATTTCACCTGAAGTTCCCAATTCCAACCCTGCTCTACTTTGCTGTTCTGCCTTAGCTCCTATAAACAAATAATGTTAGCTCACCCTCTTACTCTCGCAAGTTCTACTTACTAACAGGGATAATTTGGTAAACTATTCAATTTCTTTCAACAGGCTGAGTTTCTTCACTGAATTTCACTGTGAAGAGTACAAGTAATCAATTAATCCAGTCTAACTTCATCAATAATGTCTTATATACTCTTTGCAAAGAAATCAAAAGTCCTGAGATCTTTTTCACCTTCTCATGTGTAAAACGTTTTGTATATGCTTTCCAGCTTATCTCCACACTCAAATACCCATTCAAACGCTAGCAAGCCCAGGCCATACACACGGAAGCATTTGTGACTTTTGAAGATGTATGCAGCTCCTGATACGCATATAATCTCTAAATTTCTCCCTTGTTTTTCTTCCTTGAAGTCTTCTTCCCACAAAATTTTGTGGACATATATCCACACTAAAATTCATAAATCCCCATCCAGTCTCAGACATTGCACTTTCTGGTCTAATCAGAAACGCTTATATAAAGTAGGAGAGTAGACTCTTTGCTGGAGCCCCAGGACTATTCCTAGCTGTGTTCATCACAAACGGAAAAAGGCAGGGGCTATTGACTCTTCCAGACATGTACCATTTCCTGTCATTTCCCTCCCATAAAGGACTCCAACCCTAACTGGAAACATTATTTCGAGGGTTATCCCTTTCCTGATACTAGAGTTCCCTTCTAGTAAGTTGGCAATAGTACACGTACCTGAATTTCCAGCTGGAACACCCAATATCAAATGCTTAGCCTTTTAAAGGTCATAGAGCCAGCATCTGAATGGTTTCCAAAACTTTCTTCTCAATCCAAGGAGTTTCCAGAGCCGTCGTGGACAGACTGGGTCGACTGACACTTCGATTTTCCTGTTCTATGAACCAACTCTGGCAGTCAGGCTGGGAACGGGCTCCTGGCTGGTGTGAAGGGCCTCGGTTTAAGCCAAGCTGCAGCTGGATATTGTTAGATAATTCAGATGATCTTGGACAAGACTCTAAAAGAAAATCCAAAATGGACTGGGTCTCCCTGCTCCTGGAGATCTAAAGAGTAGCTGGAAGCTCTATTTAACATCTTATAAACTGTCCTCAAACTTCTAGTAGTTTTGCCTGAATTCCAGCTTCTTCTAAGTTCATTTGTATTCCATCGAGTCTGTTCATTTGGCGTCTATAATATCACTGACCCATGAGTGTTGTCACTGACTAAACTATACTCACCCCCATGGTTCTCAGCCACTTTCCTTGATTCCGTAAAACACAAAGGAATATCTTGAAGCAATAGGCTTACCAAAATTTTGAGTAAATGGATATTTTCCACAGTATCATAATATAAACCAATGAAATCTGTAACATTTTTAATGGAAAAATGACAAAAAGCCCCAGGTGTTTCCCATAATTCCGATGTTGGCCTTCTACCACGTTGCCCAGTCCTCCCATCTCATTGACTCATACAGAACTTCTTGGTTTTCTCTGGCCCCTAACACATAACTCATTGTAGGCCTTGTCTTTCCATATACATTTAAATAGTTGGCTCCACTAACCTATGGGCCACCTACTCCAGTTTCTAGAAGCCCCACCCTCAATTGCTGTTCAAACAATCACAGAGGAAAGAAGCATTATGGAAGTTTTCACTGAGATAAATCACCTACCCCCTTTAGAAAGGGAATAGGGTTGCAGACAGTTTGGATTTTTAAAAATAATTGCTTTCATTTTGCCTCCTGGTAATTTTCAACAATATAGCATTATGTTTCCATGTTGAACTGGAAGCTACCTGCCTGCTCTCTGTCCCTCTCCATGGTTACTTCCTTCCTTCTATCTTTCCTTTTTATTTAGGGGAAGGAGCAGTTCCTTCTGTCTTCTTTCTCCTGTTACTTTCTCTCCTCCATTTCTATAATCTCTTCTCTCTTCCTTTTTCTTTCTCCTTCTTTCCTACATATCCTCTTTTAGCCTCTCTTTATTAAGTTTACAAAAAATAAAAATAAAAAAGATTTACTTCTTAGCGGCAAGTTAATCACTAATACCTTTTTGAAGAGAAGATATTCATCACCTAAATACATAAGTTGACATTTCAGTTAGTAGTCATACAAATTTATACTATTATCTTCATGTTTCTCACAGATTATAAATTAGATTGGCTCTTCCCTTGGATGTGATTTGACTGTAAAACTTCAAATGTTCCAGCAGGGGTTGGGTTGGGGAGGGAATAGCTTCTTGCCAAAGTGTTGTCCCCTTGTGAATTCCAGGATAAAGCTGTCTCGTGGAGACTTCCACTCCTTGAGTGATCGCGAGGTCAGATTCCCCATCAAATTTGTCAGTGTGAGCAGGTCTTTACTACTGTTATCAGCTTAAATTCCAGCCCTCTCATCACCATTTAACATTTCTCTGGCATGATTTAAATGGATTTTGACGGTATTCCAATATCAGAGAGCATATTCTGCCAGTATAAAACATGTTCAGTAGCTACAATCACAAAACTTCTAAATTTATCCAATTTCATTTCTTGGAAGCCTTTTCCCCTCACCCCACACGCCAAACTAAGTCATTTTTCCTGCTAGTGGTACAAACAGACCCCAAAGTACTCAATCTGGAAACGTTGAGAGTGATTTAATGCTTCCAACTTTGTTCCCATTCCAGTTAACTCTGCATCCTCAAATATTCGAGGTAATATTTCACTAGAATTTGTGTGTAGGTGATACTATAAAAGATTTTTTAAATATTAGGGCTCATGTAGCTAATTCTTTTCCAATCACCCGATCTTACAGATGAAGAAATGTGAGGCAGAGAAGAGAAGAGACTTGCCCTGGGTCATACTTCTGGAGGTGGCTAGACAGCTTCTTGGCTATCTTAGTCAACATTAGTACACATTTTGGGACAGTCCAGACATTGTTCTAAGTGCTTTTGGGTAGGGATATCGGCCATGGTTAGATAATATTCATGCTTGTAGATTACTTACCAGCTCAAAAGGAAAGTATCTCTTTCATTAACACATATTCTTGACACTGTAAAATCTCTTTTACTACTATTCATTGTAAGAAATTGTAAGAAATTACTGTACATATTGCAGTCAATTACTAGATACACACCATTTCTTGGGGTGCCTTAATATTAAATTGAACTTTATGAAATCACTCAACTACTTTTTGACCTAAAAATTATGGTAATATTGTTCAGTCCAATACTTTGATGACGTAGTAAACAGCCTTTGGGACCAAAATAACGTCAAAATCTGTGTCCTTTTATTTCCTAGATGTTAAAGTCAAGATGGTGGGAATGGATGGAGCAAAATACGAATTTTGACCAACTGGAAAAGGAAAAACAATCCAAAGGGGAACATTTCCTTTGTAAGTCTCTCAAAAGGGCATTGCAACCAATGAAGAACAGACAAGAGTTAAAACCTACCTACGGCCAGTACTTGATAACATCTCCTTGACAGCTTCAGACGGACTCATGTCAGCCTGGGAGTCCTGGCGCTTTCACTCCCCGTCACGCAGGGGCAGCCTGACTGACCCGGGTTCTCGTTGGCACAGCACTTGGGAACTGGCACCACTGTCTTCAGTGCCCAGGACTATAAAATATCTGATAAGATTAGCGGCCAGCACGCCAAGCCCCTGCAGCGCAGCAGCGGGTAAAGTTCTCTTGTATGTTAATGTGAAACTTTGCTTTCATTTTGAAACTGGGCTTTGGAATCCTTTCCTTCATCTGTAATGTCTCTTAGAGTTTTGAAGACATTAATCTACAACTTCTCTTAACTCTGGTTTTCTGTCTGCTGCCACAGAGGGAACACAGGCAATATGGAGGCGGCTCTTAGTCTACTGACTATAAAAAATATGGAATTTCTCATGAGATTTGACCATTTCAGGTTTATAAATTTTAAGGAATTACCTATACATTTAGGAAACAAGTACTTGGAGGATATGAAGGGTGTTTGAGCCGCAGAACTAAATGCAGAGTATGTTCTCAGGTCCATCCCAGCATCTCCAATGCTCCATCTGTGGTAGGGGTGCATAAATGCTCAGAGGTGTCATTGTGAACGCATAGTTTACATCACTCTAATTAACTCACTGCTTTCTTTACTGACCGACTGGAATACTGATTTATTCCAAAAAATTTTTGAGATGACTCTAATTAACTGAGTGCTTGGTTAGAAGACCAAAATAGGAATAAAATAATTTGTTAATATGGCTGTGATGATCTCAGTTCAGAAATTGAGACACATGAGAAGTTTAAAAAGGTATGACCGTAAGAATTAAATGTAGGATATTCAGAATCTGCCTCCCTTTGTGAGAGAGAAAGTGAAGAACAGATTCCTAGACAAGAAAGGTACATTCGAGACAATTTATTCCAAATTCTCCCTTCAGTTTTGGAAATAATAATGAGTAAGGGACTTTTCTAAAGTCTTAAAGTTAGTTTGTGGTAGTCAAGTTTGGAAGGTATGTTCCCTGCTTTCTAGTCCAGGATTCTACTATGCAATGGAGATGTAAAATGATCAATTCAGAACTCCTTCTGGTTCACCGAAAGCACAGGAGAGCAAGCCCCATTCTTCTCCGTGGAGAAAGACGAAGGCTGGAGAGAACTGATTTCTGCAAATGGCAGATTAGAACATTTTCTTGGTGTCTTGGTGTTTCTCTCATTGAAGGTGCCCAAGAGGGAATGCAACTGTGAAAATTGCAGTTAGTCAGTAACAGTGTGTAAATGACAGGCCTGACACTGGGACAGACGGTCTAAAGAAATGAGGGCAACATACTCTTCTGTAGTGTGCTTGACTGTTTGAAGAGAGAAATAGGGAAGCCAGTGTGATCATTCTCTTCAGGAGCCGGAAGCTGCATGGACTCACAGTCACCTTCTTGCTCACTGGTATAAAAACGTAGGTATGATGTTTTAAAGGAAGCACATGACTAGGATGTCCATGTTTATGTTGTGACTGTGGCAAGTTGACTTAATAACCAAACTGTTTTCTCAACCAGCACAGGCACTACTTTTACTGTGTAAGATGACTGTCTAAAATTGATTTGCCTTAAAATTAAAAAAAATAATTAAAACAGTTCATTGCAGAGCTAAGAACAACATTAACATTTAGTTTGGAAAGAAAGCGATTTATTGCAAGGAGTAATCCAGGTGTGCAACTCTCAAGAAAGAAAAAAAATGATGAGGCGAAACTTATAATTATTTTTGAAAAGAAGGAAGGGACCATGCTGAAAGTTAAAATATTGGACATATGAATTATGTGGAAGTGATGCTGAGAAATGAGATGAACTGAAGTCATTCTCATTAAAGCCCTAATGTAAAAAATGATAAAATCATTTATAAAAAGATGGAAATCATTATTTAAGAGTAAGTTGTTATCTGTGTGTGGACACACGACTACTACAGGGATTTGAAATGTGACAGACAGCAGGAACCCAAGAACTGATTCCAGAAGATATCTGAGTATTTTTGAGGCCCGCTGAGTGTATGATCCAGTAAGAACGAAGTCCTGGTCCCGGCTGACGAGACCCACAGGACCGCCAGGCCGCCCTCCTGTGATGACCCTGCAGAGAACCGAAGTGTCACGTGTTCCGTGAGCACAGGTACGCCCTGCAGCGGGGGCGTCCTCCAGAGGATGGAAGAATTGGGGCTAATCCTTCTCCAAGAGGCAGATTGGTGGCTTTTTCTGAAGTACATCTTAAAATATCCAGCAGAATTGGTAGAACAAAGGCAGTAAAATTATCTTCTAGGAAATTCACGTTTTCACATATGTTAACTTCAGCTTGCTTGTTTTCTTGATCTTTATGAAATACAAAAGAATGATTTTATGTTAAAAAGTATTTTAAAATGATTTTTAGCAGTTCATATTAGATGTTTGCCAGTAGGAACTTTGTTCTTCCCCCTCAGTCCAAAAGCCCCTTGGAAAGAATTTTTTGCATTTTAAGGCTAAAATTAAATCAGTGGAAATAGCTGAGGGAGACGTGCTATTTAGAGATTCCAGAAGCGACCTTCTCTGCAATCCTTTTTATTTCCTTTTACGTCTTACAAAGCAGCCCTCCCAGGTCCTAGGGAATACACAAGCGCCAGCGGCATCTGGTCCCGCCAGCGGTCCATGACCGCTAGATGGACTCCGTCCAACAATTGGAGTCGTTTCCTCACGAGAAACCACACTCTGTGCCCTGCGTCTTTTCCCAGGGGGGTCTGGGCACAGTGAACCTCCACAGTCCCGTCCTGCCCCACCCTTCCGCGACGAGACCTGCACTGTTTTCTACCAGCATCTCCCGGGGAGTGGGTTAGGCAGCGGCGCCAGTGCCTGTAGCTCTGGAATCACCTGGTTCCGAGGCTGATTCCACACTCCGCTGACTGTGGGACAGTTTTACAGAATGCTTGCTGAGATCTTGTCACACATGAGGTAGGGAAAGCACAAGGATTCTGACCATTAAGGGGAGATGCAGCCTGTGGTCTTCATAACAAGATGGGGAGGTGCCGGTAACATTAATAGAATAAGTTACAGAATCTGTGTAGTTGGATACGGTTCTTCCGATTTCTGTCCTTGTGTAACTTTTTTCCTGGTTTGATTGGGGTTATTCCGAATTTTGTAGGTATCATGGCTTGGAGCATTTTCCAACAGAAACCTTATAATCATGATGGGGTATCTTTTTCAATTATCCTAGATTTTTCCATCTCCCTTCCAGTGCTATGCACCACAATTGTTGGTTTGCTTTTTCTCCCTTTTTTTTTTTTTTATCAATACAGGGACAGAATTGCTGTGCTATTTTGTAGAGCTTTATCACTCTAGCCACATATTTTGGAAAAGAATGTTTTTTACTATAGGTGGTAGCATTTCTGGCAACTTTATGTTTATGTTTCATTTTAATACTTTTTGGGCTATTCTTGAGAGAAAAGCCTCCGTTTTAATGTATGTTTCACTATCAGGAGTTTTGGGAGTATTTCCAAGGTTTTAGGATGAGTATTTTCAGGGTAATTTTCTCCTAGTACCATTTCGGTAATTTTTACGTCCAAAGCAACTTATAAATTCCAAATTAACTCATTGATCTTGGCCACTCTGAGACAGCTCAGTTCAGTCTTGCAATCTGGATAGCGGCACAGGTTTTACCTCTAAGTGATCACACCATGAGGCTTGCACCCGTAGATATTTTTCAGTAGAGAGTGGACTTTAGGAGAGCTCTGACAGCTAACATGGCTCATACTCTTGGACTAACATTAACCAAAGTGTGCTCCACCGAATCCTTGTCCTGGGTAATGGTTACCAGAGAGGACAGAGCTGGGAGCGGGGCGGAGGGGCCTTTCAGTGGGTGGAGAAGGTGACATCACACAGAACTGATGACCTCTCTGCGTCTTGAAAAGGCTAAATTTCATTCTGATAATCTCAAAGATTGAGATTTTTGAGATTATCCCAAATAAAATCACAGTATCACCCTCTTTAATTTAACAGAAAATTTCATTATACTAATATTCAGAGGAATATATTTTGGAAAGCACAGTTTTAGACAATGTCCTTATTTAGGGTAGAAATCATCCCTTGCCTAGAAGATTTTTTCACAGTCCATTTTTTTGTTTGCTTTTTTGATTTTTTCGGTGGGGAAGACTGGCCCTGAGCTAACATCCGTGCCCATCTTCCTCTACACGGGACGCCGCCACAGCGTGGCTTGACCAGGCGTGTCAGTCTGCGCCCGGGATCTGAACCCACGAACCCGCGCCACTGAAGCAGAGTGTGCGAACTTAACCCCTACACCACCCGGTCAGCCCTCATAGCATGTTTTCTTAACATGAAAAGGGCATTTCTCTTTCTAATCCAACTAAAGCTGTCTGTCGACAGAACTATGAACCACCAACTTCTTCCTCGGCTTGTCTTTTGCTCGTTTCTGCCTGTTGGGTGCTTGCCACTCCAGGCCTCTTCACAAGGACGCCACACCTGTGACAGCACCTTGTGCCCTGCCCTGCTTCTTGCCGCAGTCTCTCGTCTCCGTCCGCTTCTGCTGAGCTCTGCCCACATTCTGTGCTTCAAGCACAACTCTGCTGACAGCTCTCACAGGGTCTGAGGAAGTTCGTGGAGACACGCAGAGCTCTCGCCCTTCCTCTATGTCACTGATGCCACCAGAAGATGGGGCGGTCACTTTTCTTGTTTCACTCAAGACAGAGTTTCTAGTTGGAATTTTGTCAGATGCTGTGCCAGGACGACTGTAAAAATAGGAAGTTTGAGACTTGAGTTCCAGTCTTAGACCAGCTGGGAAATATTATATTTCGCTATGTGCAAATCAATGCATCTTTTAAATTTTTTTTTCTGGATTTTTATTCAACAAGTATATATTGAATACATATTCTGTGTTATTCCTGAGATAGATGTTTTGGGTGAAATTACTGTGAAATTCACTATGGCATCTTGAATTAGTAAATTCCTGAGAAACTGGGATGTACCCTGTAGACAATGAGAGGAAGATTTGGTGAAAAGTAGGATCTGAAGACACTCATTTCAAACACGATTTTGGGGTCTGACCCAGCGCTGCAGTGGTTTAGTTGGCTCTTTGGCAGCCCGGGGTTCGTGGGTTCAGATCCAGGCGCAGACAGACGCACTGCTTGTCAGCCATGCCGTGGCAGCGTCCCATATAAAGTAGAGGAAGTGGGGCACGGATGTTAGCCCAGGGCCAGTCTTCCTCAGCAAAAAGAGGAGGATTGGCAACAAATGTTAGCTCAGGGCTGGTCTTCCTCACAAAAAAAGAAAGAAAAAAAAAAGCGATTTGTGGGGGGAGGAGTTACACTAAATTTTGTTGGGGTTTGCTTACCATATAGTATTATAGTTTACCTACCAGGTAGACTAAACACAAGCTTGGGAAACTGGTAAAGTGGCACCAAAACAACATTTGGAAGGTATTTACTATTTCTAAATAGCATTATAAGAGTCCTTATGAGAAGACACAATTCCACAGAATTTTCACACCCGTGTTTTATCGTTCACTGTTGTTCCATCTTAAATGACACAGTGCACTTGTTTTGTAGGGCTGCGGTAACAAAGTATCACAAGCTGGGTGGCTCAGAACTACAGAAATATTCTCTCTTGGTCCTGGAGGCTGGAAGTCTGCAACCACTAAGTTGGCAGGACCTGCACTCTGAGGTTGTGGGGAAGAACCTCTCCCTCATCTCCCTCCTAATGGCTGGTGACTCTGACAACGCTTGGTGTCCCTGGGCTTTGGCTTCATCCCTTCAGGTTCTGCCTTCATCGTCGTGTGTGTGTCTAAATTTTCCTCTTCTTTTAAGGACACTAGGTTATATTGGATTTAGGACCCATCCTGCTTTAGTGTGACCTCATTGTAACTTGATTACGTCTGTAAAGATCCTATTTCCAAATAGTGTGGATTCACAGATCTCAGGTGGATGAGAATTTGGGGTGGGGCACTATTCAGCCTAGCTCAATAAATGCGGCAAATTTTAATCAAAAATCAAAAGTGCCAGTGAAATAGTTAGTAGACAGCAGGGATATTTTGGGTCAATATAATCATGTTTCTTATAATCATAATATACATAGTTTTGTTTTTGATCCCAATATGAGGATATTGTTTTTAATAAAATCATTCACACACTTATTTCTGTTTAACCCTCCTCTCTGTCTCTAGAATTAAAGCTCCAAGACAATAGGGATTTTGTTTTTTTTGTTTTCAAAAAGGAAACCCAGAAAGTATTTTACTCATTATAGTGATTAAATAAGTATTAGTTGAATTAATTAATTACTAAAAATAACAAAATGATGTTCTAAGTACTATTTCTTTCCTATTTTATTCTCTTCATTCTTAATGTTTCCTTAATGTTGCTTTTGGTTTGCATTTTGTCCCATGAGACATATTTTATTTACTTTATCTTCTGTTGTATTTTGGAAAGTGGCTTTAAGTTTTCCTTAAAAACTATTGAACTAATTTCCCAAATGACCAAAGTTCAGAATAAAATAAGAAAATTTTACTTTCCACTATGAAAGAGAAAGAATTGGTATTCCCTACTTTCCCTAAATTCTCAGGCTTTATTAGTTTATTCTCAGAAAATAAATCTGAATTACTGTTATGATTACACAAGTACAACCTAAGAGATAGAATGGTATTTAAGCAATTACTCCAGGCTTCTGCATTTGATTTTACAGCCTAAGTTGAGCAATTATTTGGATTTATACCTAAGAAGTTGACTAGTATTAGCACTCACCAACAATTGTTTTTCTACAGAGCTCCTGATCTCCTGAATTCCTACTCTTATTGATCACTTGGAAGGCTAGAATGTATCCTCTAATATTTTATCCAGAAAAAGTAGCATAAGGACTACATATTCCATCCTTTACCATGTGTGTGAACACCTTCTGTAGATTTTGCAGGTGTGAGTGACAGCTGGGCTGGGTATAGAATTTTGTGTCCATGGTCCCTCCCTGAGACTTTGTAAAAATGATTTTATATGAAATCTACATTTGTATGTGCAGTCTAAGAGAATCCTTAGTTTTTTTCCATAGATTTTGTAAGTAACTTGTTTTCTCATTTTAGATATTTAGCTGTTTTTCTTTCTTTATCTGTCAAACTGAAAAATTTTGACTAGGATATGTGTAATTGTATGCCTTAATATTTTTTTCTCTTTAACAGGAATGTAATAGGCTTTTTAAAAAAATCCTTCCTCAGGGGATATTTCAGTCTGGCTTTTAAATTATCTTTTTAATACATAATAATTCTTAAGTAATTTCTTATAATTTAATTATTTACCTTCTATAACTGTATCTGTGGCATCTCTTTAATGTGTGGAGTTTTGATTTGATTTTTTTAACATTCTATAACAACTTTTCTCTCTCTTTTTTTAAGAACTTAGTTTTAATATCACTTCTAAAAGAGGCCTTTCCTGATTGCCCTAGTCAACAACAATAAAACAACACACCATATCAGCAAGACAACTTTTTTTTTTTACTATTGAGTGTGTATGGAGAGAAACCAGTCTTTTCATCACTGGATGCAGTGGGTCTCTATCCACGTGGGAGGCATCTCTGCCTGGTGACATTCCATCTCATCTCATTCCATCTCCCCTATTGCTGCACAGATTGTATTTCTTACAATCATTTTTTTTTCTACCATATCAGGTCCTGAGGCAGATACTGATTTCCTTTTCTTTTCAATAAAATCTATTTTTTAAATATATATTTCCTGTGGGTCTTCTTAGTCAAAGTACCATCTCTTGGGTTGTGTTTGGTTTTTACATAGTACCAATGTGTGTGTGTGTGTATGTGTGTTTCTGAGTATTTATACCCGAATGAGATGAGACTGGTCTAGATCCCAGCTGCTAGTGTGTGTGAAATACCATTAATGAGCAGAAAGAAAGAAATGTCCTCATGACCAGGCAGGAAGGAAAGACGAAGGCAGTCAGGAAGGAAGGAAGGCAGGCAGGAAAGACAGAAGGAAGCAAGGGAATGGAAGGAGGGAGGGAGGGAGAAAGGCAGGCTGAATTTGGATTCATTATATTAATTTCTATGGCCATGTCATTCTCAATATGCCATGGGTCTGTTACAGTGTCTTTAAGAATTAAAACTATATTTTTTTGAACTGGAAGAAATTCCAGACGACAGCAAACTCAGTATAAATGTTTTAGCACTATAGATTCCTGCACCTCTCCTCATCGTGAGCTTCATCTATTCCTTCTAAATTAAATTCAGAAAAGTAAACTTGGGGCGAGGTGGCGTTATCTTCCTCTGTCTTGCTGCCTATAAGCCGGGAATTCAGTGTTCGGAAAAAGCATATGATCTGTCCCTTGCTCTCTCCACTGTTTGTAGCTTGATTTCAAAGTGATGACTCTTCTCAGGGCACAGAATTACCCCTGATCTGCCCCTCTCAGTAGAGAATTCATGGTCCACCCTCCCTCTCTGGGCTCTCTGGGCATCATCCCGGCCGAGCAACGCCACCTTTCCCTGCAGATGGGAACATGATTTAAGAAAAAGAATCTTCAAATGGAGAATAGAATCTTAAAGAAAAGAGTTCTCACTATCTATTAGACTTCAGTTACCAAGTAACTGGTAAGTTTAGATTTCAGAGATCCTGACAGCAGTGTATTCTCCATAGATTTATCACTACTGGAGGAAAAAAAGTAACAGGGAATCTACCTTAAAATAACCAACAATGGCATTTCTTTCAGATCAATAAATATAAAAGTCTAAAGTAGCAGTTACCTTTAAGACATCCAAATTCTTTTGTAATAACTTCCCACTGTAAGAAGGTGAGTTTATATGAAAAACAGCCACATTTTCAGGGAAATCTAACAAATAATCTAAATTTAGATATTTAAAATGAAAATTCCTTTAGAATATTTGATTAGGAAAGTAGTTCTTTAACTGCATGCCCTTTTTCTTCCCTTCTTTAGGGAGGATTTTCTTTAGCACTGGAGGATATATTTTCTGATTTAAAAATACTGAATTAAAAAAATAAACTCAAGATATATTGTGTATTTTTATTCACACAGTGTCCAGAGCTGAAACTGTTGAGCACTAAGAGAAAAGCTGAATGTTCCTCTCTTCTCCTCACTGTTAAAACTCTGCTTCACTGGCAGTGAATTATTCCCAAAAGGAAGAGAAGAAAGGGATTAATTTATTAAGCTCTTACTGAATACCAGGTGCTATAGTAGAAAGTATGTGTATGTGTGTATGTGTGTGCGCTAGAAACCAAAATAGCCTTGTGAAAGCAGCAGTGTTATTATTTCCATTTTACAAATACTGAAACAAAAAAAGACAAATAACTGAAAAACTTGATCTGAGGTCAGTTAGCCAGAAAGTTACAGACTGAGACTCACCTCTGCTTGAATTCAAGTCAGTTACCTAAACAAACAAACAAATCCAAAAGCAACTAAAAAAAAACAAAGAAAAATAAATTCTTCTATAATTCTTTTCAGATTATGCTCCTCAGTATACATAGGCCCTAAAACAAGTTTTATATGCTCTTGAACTACATCTATAACAATTATGTCTTCTCTCATTTTTGCCAGTAAGCACAGCAAAAAAAAAATTTAATTTAATTTAACTTAATAAATGAATAATAAGGATAAAGGAAAAAAGGAGGAAAACATAAAATAAAAAAGTCTTCAAAGAGAACAGTTTCACTCATGGATATAAGACAATATGTGAAGAAAGAAGGCAGGAGATCAAGAGTTGTTTTTTAATACAAAAGCTCATCCCAAGCTCTTCTCCTTCACGTTCGATGGAGAGCAAATGGACGCAGTGAAGGCAGAGAGGAATAAGTCAGGCACTAACACAGCCGCTGAGTAAGAATGTGCAAGCTGGGTAATGTGTAACTGAGGTCGAGAAAGTCACTTGTTTTAGATGTTTTTATTATTTTGGTTTATCTTTAGTTTTATTATAGTTCTGTTAACTCCAAAGACAGGAGGTTTGTGTATTTATTAGGAGAAATGTCCTGCACGTGAAAACCAAAAGTGTCTTGTTTAAAATAAGATGGATGTACATCATGCTGCTACAACTGAAAATTGAGAAAATCATTTGAAAACAAAATTTTGATATTTGAACAACATATGAACTATTACATCTTTCTAAACAAGAGAACACTTTTTCCAGTATGGTTTAATATAAAGGTATTTATAAAACAAGAGAAACATGTATAATTGTTATATATTTCTGATTTATTGACCCTTTTATTATATGAAATAGCTCTTTTTGTCTCTAGTAAAATGTGTTGTCCCAATATCCATTTTGCCTGATATTGATGTAGGAATTTCAGTTTCCTTAACGGCTTTTCTTTGTATGGTATATCTTTTTTTAGACACAATATAGTTGGATTTTTCCTTTTATATCCAGTCTACAGTCTCTGCCTTTTGATTGGGGTATTTAGACTATTTATATTTAATGTGATTTTTGTGTGGTTGCACTTTCATTTACCATTTTACTATTTATTTTCTGTATGTCTCCTGTCTTTTTTCTTTGTTTCTCTCTAATTTCCTTAATGTTAGATAAATATTTTTATGTATCATTTTCTTTCTTTGATTTTTTTCTTTTTTTAAATTTTTTCTTAGTAGTTGCTCTAGAGATTACAATATGCAGTCTCATTTATTACAATGTACTTCAGAGTAATACTAACTTAATTCTGTTAAAATATAATTACTTTGCTTCACTGTAGCTCAATTTCCTCTTTTGCACCATTATTGTCATATATTAGGTCTATATATGCTATAATACAACAATATAGTGTTATTATAATAGCTTTATACAATCTGATGTCTTTTTAAAAAATAATAAGAAATAATAAAAATGCATTTGTAAAGGATTCTATATTAGCCCACAAGTACCATTTATGACATTCTCCATTTTTTCCAGAAGATTCTAGTGATCCCCAGGTGTCATTTCCTCTCAGGTGAAGGACTTGCTCCAGTATTTACTGTAAGGCAAGCCTACTAGCAGCAAATATCCCAGTCTTTGCTTTTCTGGAATGTCTTTGTTTTGCCTTATACTGAAAGAATAGATTTGCCAGCTATAGAATTCTTGGTTAACAGTTTGTTTTCATTTTCAATTTTGTTTTCTTGTTTTGTACTTTTAATATGACATTCTGTTGCCTTCTAGATTCCATTTGATTCTGATGGCAAATCAGCTATTGATTGCACTCGTGCTCTCTGTATAAAATGAGTTGTTTTCATCTTGCTGCATTCAAGGTTTTCTTTCTATATTTGGATTTAGACAGATAGACTATACTGTGCCTTGGTATGACTCTTTTGTATTGGTCCTATTAAGATTTGTTGATTAATATTTTCTGTCAAATTTGGTATATGTTTGTCCATTATTTTTTCACTGGTTCTTTCTTCTGCCATCTGGACTCTGCTGTTGAGCCTCTCTTCATTGTCTTTTTCATTTCAGTTTTTATACTCTTCAACTCCAGGTTGTTATTTGGTTATTTTTCATAACCTCTATTTTCTGGTTGAAATTTTATTTGTTGATTCATTGTTGTCATACTGTCATACTTTTAGTTTAATTTTTACCATGATTTCCTTTGTTTCTTGGAACATATTTAAAACAGCACATTTGAAATCTTTTCCTGCTAAATTCAACATTCATGGATACTCATGGACAGTTTCTATAGACTATTTCTATTTGATTCCCTGTCAGTGTGTCGGTTTCCTGTTTCTGTGCAACTCTCATACCAGTTTTTTTACAAATAATATTTATCTATATAAAATAACAATAATATGACTATCGATCTATCCATCTGTCTATCATCTATCTATGTATAAGACTACATATTGTAGCAAATCTGGATTTTGATATTTTGCCCCAACAGTAGTTGTCAGTTTTTTTGTGGTGTATTTCTTTATTCTTATTTTTGGAACTTGCCTGGACACAATCTGTGACATCTCTCTCTATTGTAGTGTGTGGCCAGTCATGTCTCTGCTCAGATTTTTTTAATTCTTTTTTTAAAATTTGGTTTCCTAGGAGATGCTCCTGTATCTGTGTAACTTAGTGGTCATCC
Source organism: Tapirus indicus (assembly GCA_031878705.1). Lineage (NCBI taxonomy): Eukaryota > Metazoa > Chordata > Mammalia > Perissodactyla > Tapiridae > Tapirus > Tapirus indicus. The sequence continues at coordinate 154,294,632 of CM062919.1, forward strand.
AATGATTGCACAGAAATTGTGCTCAAACACTTTGAGGAAGTAAGGTCTCTGTCCTTTGCAGATGGATCTGTTTGTGGGTGAGGACACATTCAATGGTCAGGCCATTTTCAAGTTGCCCAAATTTTACTTTTCATTATGGTCCCTTTCAAGTCTTCTGTACACATGCATGTGGTCACAGGTTTGATCAGGAATATCTGAATAGCCTGGGCCTACTCTCGTGTCCACTGGACACATGCACAGATTCAGCCAGTAGCATGCTTGGCCCCATCACATCCACAATCTCAGGCAAGCTATTGGCTTGCGGCTGTTTGCTAATAATGCTAATGGGTGTGGACGTCACGCAACATCCCAAGTAGAAAGATTTTTCGATCCCACAACTTTGCAGTCCTGACATGAACACACACTGAGCTGGGAAATGGCTCAGACGCCTACGGCTCTTCTTCAAAGCTCTGCAGTTGTTCACGCATAAATACTTCTCCATTTCTCTCCCTTTGGCTAATTTCCAGAGCAGTGAAAGAATAGCTTTTATCAATTTTTTGACAATATATATTTGATTTTTGAAGAGAACTTGCCAATCTCCTCTATCATAGCAAGAAGTCTTGACTTTTAAAATTTGTCTATATTTTGCAACAAGATAAACAAAACCAAAAACGAATCCAAATTTCTCTTCACTGAGGAGGGTGAGTAGTTGTGAAGAGACATGGAATTACTTTTATAGTGTAGTGCATTTTGTTGTCCCAACATGTTAACTATGGGAATGAATTTTAAACTCTAGATGCCACCTTATAAAACTAGTGTGAATGTAAACTTTGCTGAAAACTTATGACAAAATGGAAAGGGACAAACTGGTATTTGAAAGGAATATTGTGAAAAATATGGAGAAGTTGAAGATCAAAGCTAAGATTAAAAGATTGAATCTAGGTAACTTATGTGCAAGGGAATGTTGAAGATTGTCTATACTCATAAAAATAGAAATTTATGCATTAGAACACAAGGGTGTTATAAAGATAACTGAGAGATTACAGGAAATGGGAACTAAAGGGCAAAGAAGGTGAAATGTGGAAATTATACACAATAAGCCACTAGTAATAGTGAGTATACATGTTTTGAAAAGCAATGACAGCATCTTTCCAAGAAAAATATTGTTAAAAGCATATACAGCCATATTTGATTTTGATTGTGCCATAATGAAAAACTTTTGGAGAGTTGACAATGACTGGAAAGGGATAAAAAGAAAGGATTTAGGAATCAATGTTAAATCTAATGCTATCCAAGAAGAATAAATCACATTGCCTCCACAGAGTCTAAGATAGCAGCAATGTTGAAACAAATAAATATATAAGGTGCTCAGAAGAGGGATTGAGTAAATGAGAGAAGGGAGAGCATTGCATTAACTGTATTTTTTTAAAAATGGCTGAGATAAACTTAATGTACAACTTTTTTAAGTTTCTCAATGAGAATAAATGTAAATATGCATACTAATTAAAGAAATGTTATAACAAAATGTTTGAAATCTCACCTAGAGGTCTTGGAAGTGACGCATACTAAAGTGAAGGGAAAGTTCACACTAGTTGTACTTGAATATGCATGCAGGAAAATAAAGCAAGATGGCTCTGGGGGGTTTCTTCTACCATTATGGCTCTGTAATATCCATAGAGACGATGAGGACACCGAAGCGTTATATTACTGTGTGAATCAGCAAAACACATATTTGTATAGTATTTTTTATATTCTTTGAAACGTGCTAACTATTCACTGAAGACAGTGGATGTGTGGGATTGACAGCCTTCAGAAATCTGAAAACAAAAACAAGAATGGAAAATGCTTAGGCCTGTAGTTACATCAGGACTGATATATCAACTAAAGAATGGTTTTTCTAATGTAACATGGATATTACATAAATATCTTTAAAACTCTTATGCTTGCTAAATAAATAGCAGAGTGCGTTTTCCTAAACTGCACACAGTCATTAGTACTCTCAGTGGCTCTTGAGAAAGGCCACAGGCTAGTGTGAAGTTCTCTCCCTCCTGTCCAGACTATGCTATTCACCGGATATGGAATTCCAGAGGAGATGCTAAGTGGTAATGGAGCCCAGTTTACGTCACCAAAGCTCCAAACCTTCTTAGCTCAAATGGAGTGAAATACATTCATTTTGCACTACACGAGCTGGCCACTAATGGCCTCCCCCAGCACTCTGGACAGTTGTTTACGTAAGCACATTTGCTGGAAAGCAAGGAGGCTGCACATGTAACAGCAGCTGCCTAGTGCTCAGTTGTTCTGCGTGTCGAGGGTGTTCGCTTAACCTTCGGGGACTTCCCACTTTGTTACTTCTGGTCAAAGACAAGTGCTGCCTTTCTTGACCTCAGAGAATCAGAAAGACCAACAGATCTTTCAGAGCAGGGTGATTTGGAGGAAAAGGCAATAGGAAATGGCCATGAAACACATTTTCAAGCTGCTCCTTTAGTATCTGTTGTTCTTATGCCTAAGGAAAAATAGGACTACGTTTCACAACGATAAAAAGTAAAGGCACAAATGAAGAAATGCAAAAGAGAAGCAAACAAAAGAGAGAACATATTTTCATAATAATGAATACCCATTTTCTTATCTTGTGCATTCAGATGTCAGTAAACTGCACGAGTAGTTTAGACTTGAAAGGTCTTCACTCAGCGGGAGTTGGTGTCTAGGACCACAAAGGAGATTAATGGAGTTTACCTAGAGGGACTAGTTTATGATCCCCCAGGGTCTGTAAAATATCTTGAAAGTTTTCTTCTTCCATTTTTATTTTATTCTTCTGCATTTCTTTTGTTTTTAAATAAAATATATAAACTGAATTGATGTAATAACATCTGCACATAACTTGTTAACAAATAAATATGCAGATATTGGGGGTAAATATTGAATCAGATTTTTACTTATAAAGGCAGAAGAGAGTGGAGATTATCGATCTGGGGGGATGATCCATGAGGTCGTATCCAGAAGACCTGAGTCCTAGTACCAGCCTGGCTTCAATTTGTTCAGTGATCTTGGCCCCATGTTGAGTTTCTTGTGCCTCAAATGCTTTATCTCCAGAGCAAGGATGATAAATATCTCCTGTGCATGCTTCCTTATGTTGCTATTGTTGATGTAAGATAATAATGATATAAATCATGAAAAGTGTTTTAAAAAGTTACAAAAAATATAAAATATATATACATTAATTTTGAATGGATTTTCTACTTGTAAAATATTGAGTTAAGTTGGTTTGTATGTGAATTAATCATTTATTCATTTCATTTATTTTAAAGGAATTATAAATCTTCCAATCAACTACAATAGAGTTACCATTAGCTGAGGTCCACTGACACACCATTCCAGATATGAGAGGACCCCAAGAAGTCAAATAAAACAAATGGGAGATTTGTTCTAACTTGGAAGATTAGCTACTTAAGGTTAACAGACAGAAGACTCTAGTCCCAAATTGAAGTTCAAAGAAGGCACAATGACAAGGAAAATAATTAAAAGAAGGATTTATTTCAGAAGAAGGGCCCATCCGGATGGTTTCTGATGAAGTGGACAGAGTGTTCTGGTAACCAAGACAAGATAACCCAGGCGTCTCAGGACCTCGTGCCCCTGAGCAGAGGACTGAGTAACAATGAGGCTTGAACACGGATGTCTCAGCAGGACTTTGAATGTGTAAGAAAATAAACAATACAAATCTTACAAGAAGGAAGTCCACTTCTACTTTATGTTTTCATTTGTGCTCTGATTTAATATTTAATCATAAGTATGTGACTGATAAAATGATAAACATCTATATCCTCTTGGAAATAAAATTTTGATTACATAACACATGGATGGTAATTTTGGACTGTAAGGAGAAGTCTAATTCTAAATCACTAAGATTGGTTTCTCGGTGAACAGGCGAAAGTCATAACCCAAAAGGAACAACTACCCAGCCCTGCTGGAATGTGTCCCCATCCAACAACAATGAAAATTCATGGTTGTCCTAATCCTTAATAAGTAGAAGACATCTCCCTTTGGATTTTAAAACCAATTTAAAAATTAGGGATAAATTATTCACATGATCAATGACTTTCATATCATTAGGTTTTTTTTTTTTTTTTTTTTTTTGAGTGTCTACCATGTTTAAGGCACTGTCGGGATAGAAGTATACAAAAAGGAATGGGACATGTATGAGGGACTTCTGTTCTAAAATGAACCTGGCATTGATTTGAGTCTTCCTTCTTTTTCTCTGCTTTGTAATGGTTTATACAGCATTAATACTGTTTGTTCCTTGAAAATTTAAAAGCACTCACTCAAAAAACTGTCTGGTCTTGGAAATACATTTGATGTGTATCCACTTTTCTATTGGTATCATTTGGCATATAGTTGATTTTAATTAATTCTCCAGTATTTGGTCATTAAGATGGTTTCACATCTTCTGTATAATAAAAAGGATTGAGTTGCTATAACTGATTAAAAACAAATTAGAAATAAAAAACCATAAATCCGTGAAGTGAAATTAGAAAGATTTAAAGACATAAAGAGAAATCCTTACAGACGCACAGAGGGTGGTTGCAAACTTCCCAGTGAATATGTGTGATTTGAGTTTAAAATCCAGAAAATATCAGTCATTTCTCCCGCAAGAGCACCTATTAGTCATATAAAGCTTGAGCCTACATAAAATTTTATGAGGAATTTTGAATTGCTAAAATAAAGGCACCTATGTCTATCAGATCAATATTTCTGTACGTTCAATCTGTGAACGTTATTGTGGCAGAGACTGCCAACCGCCTTGGCTAATGTTTATTCCCCTTTCCGTCTATAAAAATAGGCATTGTTATCGAGTATGTGGTCACCCAGCTACCTATGACGTTTCTAGCCTCCATTCCTGCCAGGTAGGGTCACGTGACCAATTCTGGCCAATGGCATATGAGCAGAATTGAAGTGTCAATCTCTCTATCCTACCCTTAAAAGTAAAGGAGCATACAAATTATTTCTTTCTTCTTTCGCTCTTCCTACGGGCTGTAAGGTGGATATTGTGACTAATTTCAACCAAGCTGATGAGGTAATAGTGTAGGGACCTCAGAGCCAAAAAACTGGAAAAGTTTTGTGTCCCTGACACCTCTGGGTATCTTGCCAACCCTAAGTCACCTGCCTGGAGAGTTTCATCATGGAGAAATGAATGTTTATCTTGTTAAAGCCGCTGCACTTTAGGACACCTTGGGACCATGGCCTAGCCTGTATCCTAATATCTTTCCATAAAGGTACTCTGGGAGACATACTAGAACTCCTTAATTTTAATGATGTGGAGAATGTGATTTCTTCAAAGTTGCTAGGACATTTGAGCATGGTTATTTTCATGTTTTTCCATAGCAGCCAACTAAGGCCAACAGCATTTCAGGATTGGGAATACCAACAGTTTGTTCCAGGACACATTTCTGTTAGCTTAGATGCATGCTAGCTGCAATTATTATTTAGTACAATGGAATAGAAAATTCACGGTGACAAGACTGTTTTTATGCTTGTCCAGAAATGTCTGCCATCCATTGATTACATTAGACTGTCTAACATTCTGTGAATTTGAAGGAAGTCTCAGGCATTCCTCCACTCCATCCCCTCTAGGTCCCTCTCAACAGCTTGTGGGAGTTGTAACGATGTATGTACACGTTTAAAAAACAAGAACTCTGGACAGCGCGGGTTTTACAGACTTGACTAACAGAGTGTTCTAAAGGCCTCCTGAGGATGCACAGGCTCCTGAATGGAAAAGCAAGTTCCATCCTCTGCCGTCCCACATCAGATGTGGAACGTTGTAAAGTGGTTTATCACCGTAAAGTAAACCAGTGTGAGTGTGGGAGGAGCTGCTGATCACTTGATACAGAACAATTCACTCTGCTTCTGCTCTGACCCTCCGATTCCTAGGATGCTGTGGTCCGCCTCTCGCCTCACTGCTGTCCCTCGTGGTGTATCATCCCAGGAAAACTTTTCAAGTGCTGCTGAGTGAGCCCGTGACATGGAAACAGTCACTGCTCTTTTGATAACCTGCATTTTAAAAGTCTCCTTCTCCAGGTTTTCTTCATTTGGATTGTAACTTTATTTCCTTTGAAGCTCTTCATTTGCAGGATAATGTCAGTTTCTTTCAAGAAACAATGATAATAATAAAAACATTATCCAACAAAAGAGGTTCTACGCTTTTATCTAATAACTTAGCATTGGTGTGGCTTTTAAGAACAGTCTTCCAGCTTCTTGATGCTAAATTCCTCTAAGAGCCACATTTACTTTCCTTCTAGAACCTCCACTGGTACATGTGATGCTGCGTAAAACAAGAACTCGAGGCAGGATTTCCGACGGGTTGGATGGAAGTGTGGCAGGGACAGATGTGGTCTCCGGCAGCCCTTCCACTCCTGCAGACTCGGAGGCAAGTCTGTGAGCACATCACGAGGGAGCTGCCCCCTGGTAGATCCCACCAGAGGATTTCTGATTGTATCTATTATTTCAAAAACAGCTCTCCCCCTCTCCCTTATGTTAGTCAAATTTGAATTCTTGTGTGTTCTGGAGCTCATAATATTAATTGTAACCTACAGCACTGGGTCTGGTCCAGAGAGCGAGGAACTAATTCAAAGGTCCCTGCCCAAAAAGGAGAGAGGATTTGGCTAGAAAAATTTTCCTTCAGTGAGGCAGAAAAAAATGCAGGGAAATCTAACATAACGTAGCCAAAGCTATTGCTGCCTAGAAAGAGGTGTGTCTGGGACGAGCAGGCACATGGTCTCAGGGGAGTTTCCAGGTTTCCCGATGGAAGACTGGGAAGTGCCTGGTGCACAGGGAGCCAGCTGATGCCCGGGGTTCCCCGAGTGGACACTCGGATTGATGGTGCTTCTCAGCACGGTCACTACGTTCCCGAGGACGTGCGGGGAAGTAGGGAGCTTAGAGAAACTGCCTCTCGGACAAACCATACTCTTCTTTAATAAAAATAATTTTCACTCTCAAGATTTTCCCTTTTTCTTCCTACCTGATACTGAAATATGTGCCTGAGACTTTCCGCTCTTTGAATCATTCATTATGCACTTTCATTTTCACAAGCATCAGTACTTGGAGAATCAACAATCTCCAAGAGCATTTCTTTGGAAAGAGTTATTTTTCCCCTCCACCCTTGACTTCTTCCCCTCTACCCACCCCCACCAGTCCTCTTTCCTCACTTCCAGTTCCCCTTAGAGAGCCAGCCAGGTTTCCCTCCAATATTACACTGAAGCTCCCTGCTCCTGCCTGCCTGGTTTCCTGCATGCCCTGACCCTGGCCAGACTGCTACTCCAAGTCTGTGACCATGTCACAGTGTAATCCCCACAGCCACATCTGATCCCCAGGGCCAGGGCACGTGCACTATTTGAACAAATCACCAGGTTAGTTTTGCCATTGTAGTGCTTTTATAATTTAGGTCCTGGGAAATCTGGCATTTATGAAGGAAACATATGAAATGGTATGAACTACCAGAGCCACATCAAAATGTGCAAGTTGGATAAGGGCATTTCAAAAATCTGAATAAATGAAATGAAAGCATGGACTGAAGGAAAGAGAGTTTGATGATGAAAAAACAATGTTTTTTTATTCACTAAACTGGTATGAATTAATAATATTGTAACTGTATAAAAATATTAACATTTTAACAGTTTTCTTCTGTCTCAGCTATTATTTAGTAAGTATAAAAATCATATCTATCTTATTATTCTTCTATGTGCTGTATCTAGTTAGTTTGAATGACCATTAACCACGAATTAACAATGAAATTTGAAAATGCAAATTTCAGCTTATATAGCATCTTTCAGCCTAGAATCTAAAAGCCCTGGCTGTTTAATTTTTTTTCCACCTTTGAATGACATCTATGTGGATTTGAAAGCATTATTTTTGCCTTTACAAAACCCTGGAATCCTCCCTTGCAATCAGAGGATGGATGTGCTCTCTAAATAATTCCCTGTTTTCTAAGGGAGATATTGCTTCAGGCTGTAGGATCCTCATACTGAATAGGGCACGGAGAGGAATGGACCCCACATCTGGGCCATTCTATTCAATCATTCATTTCAGGGAAGACAGAGAAGACAGGCAGGGCGAGCAGAAACAGAAGCAAGCAGCGTGCGTGTGCTTTATTTTCTGTTTAGGAGCATACACATAGGATTACTTTCTTAACACAACCTTTGTCTGTGGCGTAGCATCTAAAAACCATGATAATAAAGAATGGGACAAATTGCGAAGCTTTTATTTTGTCAATATACCACAATCAACCTAGCCTCCAGAAATATAAGAATATTTAAGCTAAAACAGGAAAAAATCATTTTTTAACTTTAGGTGTCATTTGCGTGAATAAGATTTGTGTTGTGCTATTTCAAGTGTCATTTATACACTAAATAAGACATCAAAATTTTTCATAATATTTAAAAGGAATATGATATTTCAAAAAAGAGTACCCAAAGGCTTCTGGAATATTCTCTTGAGTAGAACACATTAAAATCAATCATGGAAGTTGAAGACTTATTGCAAAGTTGTGTAAAGTCAAAGAATGTTCATTTTAATATTTAAACATTGAAATATATCAAAGCTATCCTGTCTATTAATATAATAAACATCAAATATAGCAAATAAATATCAAACATGTTATTTCTATCAATTATATATTATTAACTATCTATATTAAAATTCAATTAATTTTGCTTTTAGTATTTTGTGAGTGGAGAAACGAAAACCCTTTCAAAATAAAGTAAAATATTTTTCCCACATGTCAGTTATTTGAGCTATCAAATTGACAGCTCTCTGTTTACATGATTCATATTTGAAGTGTTATCAGAAATTACAATTACGTGATTGAGCAAGATGTAGTTTTCATTCAATATAACTCCATTCAAGTGAAAAATAAAGTAAGGTTCAGTCTCCTAGGTTAATTATGATCAAATAATCCCTCCCAATAGAGGATTTCTAGATTATTTCAAACAGTGAGGTAGGCATACAGTTTACCTAGATGTGTCTAATCTTCATTATGAAAATCACTAATAAGAAATAGAGTAGACCTTCTGATCTGAGGGCAGGGCTATGTGGTGGCCAGAAATGCTAGGATGCAAAATGCTCTATTTTTTCGGAGTGATAACTCAGATAAAATCACTACGTAAAATCAAGTGTTGAAATTATATTTTAAAAACCAAGATCCCCTCACATATTTAAAATATTTTTTAAATATGTCATCAATTTTTAAAAGATGATTTATGCATCATTCTTCAGGACCGTGTCCACGAAGTCTGTTCTAGTATGTGAAAGAAATGCTCACCCAGTTTCTGTGATGTGTCTCTTGATGAGGACCACATTCACAGATGGGACATTAGCAACAGGAAGCTGATGCTGTGAAAGTATCATCAAATAGCAGCCACAGTCATATCGGATGCCCATCCACTTGGAGTGGTGTTCTCAGTACAAAGAAGAGGGAGAAGACGAGGACGGCGTGGCTGTCACCAGCCTGTGCTCAGATGGGGAGGGAGAGGTCCTCCTGGGAAGACGCGTTCCAGAGCAGAGCGGGTTCCTGTCTCCAGAAGGACTCTCGCTGTCCAGCCCCTCCCTCATCCTCCTGCTCCCAGGAGGAGACTGTGGAAGTCTGTCTGCCCTACTTGCGCTACCCTTCATCACACTGACACGTATTTATCTTGGTGATTTGTCTTAAATATGTTTAATTTGGGGACTCCACTCCCCACCTTACTCTTCCACCATCCATCCTACAATTTATGTGGAAAACAATGATTTAGAATTAAAACACCTAGGCTCACGTTTGCTTCAGACCAAGATTGAATGAAAGGGATCAAATTTACCTTTCCATCTGAAACAGAGAAAATTCATACAAAATATACAAACAATAGTTTGCAAGACATTGGACATCAGAAAATGAAGGATGGTGATTTTGAGAAATCAGACACAAATGAGGGGAGACCTACAGGTGTCCCAGCTTACTGCCCTGGTGACTTTCCAGGCCCCAGCACAAGGAGGAGACGCTGAGCAGATGGACCTGGGGGGCCAGGTAGAGAAAGCATCTGGAGTTTGCAGGCCAGACCCTGGAGAGGAGAGATCTGCACAGAGAGGAGCCCAGAGACCAGCAGAGACCCTGAGTGGCCAGCTGTGCATGGTCAGTATGCACATTTGAGAAATCCCCTGAGGACCAGGGGAAGGGATTAGATGTAACGGTGCTCAGCCCACAAGCAGGGAGACCATTGTGCCTGCTGCCACTAGCCACACGGGAAAATCTCCGGATACATGGGGCATAGGGTAGAGGACAGAGAGCGTCTTGAATCAGAAATGTTATTAGGCCTAGTTTGAGCCCTGCCTACTCTCACCTAACAAACCTTAAAAGCAAGACCCAAAAAAGAATCAAACCACTTCTCCGTAATTTGACTGAATCCCAGAACAAAGGCAAGAATATTTATAAAACCTATCCAGAACTCTACAAGGTAAAACGTGCAATGTCTGGTATCCAATCAAAGATTATCAGGCGTCCAAAGAAGCAGGAAAACATGAGCCATGATAAGGAGAAAAATCAGAAACTGACATAAAATGTTATTATAATTCTACCCCCTATGTTCAAAATGGAACTGAGACACTGACAATATATTTTAAAAACTGAAGTTGAAGTTTTAGAGACGAAATTACAGTATCTGAGATTAAAAACGCACTGGATGTGATGCCAGATTATGAAGACAACTTAGATTCTTTGCTCTAATATTTAAAACTGTAACAACTTATTTTAACTTTAGTTTACTGCTGTGTAAACAAGACTAATAAAACTGGTCAAAGGTATTGTTGCAAAGAGTCAATTGGAATGATGATAAAAGGAGACAAAGAGGTAAAACATGTAGCCTGGTGTCTGGCACACTGCACACACGCAATGACTGTTTATTATGTCCCCCCTGCTCAAATTCACTTCTGGTTCCCTAATGCCTTAGGAATAAGTCCACACATTCTAGTTTCATATTTAAGATCTATCCAATCTGGCTTCAGCCTTTTGTCCAGCCTGATTTCTATGTTAGTTTACATAACTATATTTTAGTCCAACTAAAATTGACGGTTCTCTTTATATATCCCACAGTTCTTTGCCTCACTGCCTGCTATAGGCTGAATTACCTCTCCACCAAGATTGACATGTTGAAGTCCTAACCCCTTTACCTCAAAATGTGACAGTATTTGGAGACAAGTTCTTTACAGAGATAGTTAAGTTAGAATGACCTCATCAGGGTGGGCCCTAATCCAGTATGACTGGAGGTCCTGTAGGAAGAGGAGATTTGGACACAGGTGTCTACACAGGGAAGACAACCATCCATAAGCCAGGAGAGAGCCCAGGGACAGACCCTTCCCTCACAGTCCTTGGAAGGAGCCAACCCTGCCGGCACCTCGACTGAATTCTGGCCTCCAGAACTGCCCCCAGTCTCAATCTTTGTCACGACAGCCCCCGCTGCGTCCTTCACACTTCCCCTCCATCTGCACACCCTCGTGACAGACCCAAACTGTGAACTTTTATTCGAGATTCACAGAGTTTGCCAATTTCTCCCTCAGAATGTACTTCTTTCTCCCACTAAGACGTAACCTCTTTCTCCTCAGGAGTCCTGTGGTGTGATCCGTATTCTTAGGGAACTTACCTCTTCTACAGTTTGAGTCAGGCCCGGTTGTATGCCCTCCTGCTCCCACTGGACCAACATTTCCTACAGCAGAATCTGTTTCTGACCCGTTCTTACCTCGTCCACAGAACCCAGCAGTCCCAGTGTGTGGTACAATCCCCATTAAGATGTTCTTGACGAGTTAAAGCATGAGACCTTTGTCAAAAGACAGCTCATATAGGTCTGTGTCTGTGTGAGTGTGTTTGTATAGTTTTAAACTGCGTCTCCCTGACGAGATAGTAAAATTCATGACCACAGGGGATTCTCTCTGGCTGATGAAAGCGTCCGTTCAGCTTTCTCGGGCAGTAACAGCTTGGTTTCCTATATGCATCATGGCTAAGTAATTCGTTTTTCTAACAACTTCAAAAGAAAACATAATTAGCAATTTTGTGATTTTTGGTCCTAATTGCACTTCTGTTGTCAGGACTAATAACTTTCGGTGTGACCCATCTGCTGTCGGGCGGGAGTCCTGCGTCTCACGGATGCCTTCTCTGATGTGCAGTGATTTCTCTCTCCTCCAAGCCCCTGGACCTGGGCGTGTCACCCCGAACGTCACCAACACCCCTGTTTACCGGGGTCCTGCTTGGCCTTTTGTTTTCTTTACCTCTGGAGCTGACTTACTTGCGCTTCTCCCTCAGATCAACAGAGAAAGGTGACAGCAACAATCCTTAATTTCTGTGCATAATCAGAAGCTGGGAGGAGGGGGAGGGCCGTTCGGGGTTCTCCTCCAATCGCCTGCTCAGCGAGACCATGCGTCACCAGGACACATGCAGTTCTTCGCGCTTCCTGCCCTGCCCGCCCGCGGGGCGATATAACAACGTCACGTTTATAACCGGTAATTTCCACAGGCTTCACCTCCCCTTGCTAAACTTCTAATGACAGGAAAAATCGCATTAATTTGGTGTGTGTGTCCAGGAACAGCGCAGGCCTGACACACAGCAGGCTCCTCCGTGGAGAAGGGCACCACGACTCGTGGCCAGGAGGTTGCGACAGATGGGTTTACTACTTATTATTATTTCCTCCCTTTTCTTCTTCTTATCTATTATTGTTACTACTATTCATTGTTGTTGCCTTTGCTTTTTATTTTTTATTTTTTCGTCAGATGTTCCCAGAGAAGATTCCCATCTGGTTGTGGTGGCTGTTGCTGCTGCTTTTTCTTGTATTATTGTTGATTATTACTAGATTTTGTTGCTGTTTTTATTGTTACTGTTCTCTATCAAGAAATCCAAATGCAGGTTTACGTATGAATTTTTTAAATATAAGTAACACCAATATCCTCAGTGTAGGATGTTAGAAGGTAAACGACGTATTTTTATGAAATGCACCGTCCCCGAGGCCCCAGTGGGTTAGAATACGGCTCACTGACTTCCCCTCCCGTCTACCACGATTATTTGGGCTCCAGGTAAACGCCTTTCCTGGTGGTTCGCCCAAACCCCCGTCTCCAGACGTGGTTTCTTACTTTCTAATTTGCAGATTGTGGCTTTATTGACATTTGTGGGGGTTGCAATAGGGCAAGTACAGAGTCCCCACGGGAGTTAAAATTCTGGGATCAACCTTCTCTGTACAATCAAGTGCTCTGCACTGCGGCAAATTTATGGCTATTTGCCATACAAATTAGGGCCGGTGCGACTGGGCTCCCCAAGGGAACGACGCTGTGCTCGCGGAGCTCCTGGCTGCGGACCCGGGGCGGCGGGCCTGGAGTCGGGGACCCAGAGGACCGGGGAGCGTCCGGGGCCAAACGTGCCACGTGACCGCGCGGGGACATAGGACTTCCCACCCAGGAAGGTGCAAAGGGGCTGTGCGCACAGACAGGCGAGTTCCGGGCTGGATCCAAACGTCGGGACACGAGTGGACGTTCCTGGAGCAAAACGAGGCTGGAGGCACAGGCGGTCCGGGGCTGTGCTTCTGGACGTCAGGGTCCGAGGGTGACAGCGGGGAGAGAGTCCAGGGACAGTGACTGTGGCATCAAGTGGCGGGGACCACCCTCCACACGTCCCTGCTGGTGGTGACGTGGCTCCCGGCGCAGCGTGTCCTCCAGGAGATGCGACATTGCGCAGTGAGGCCTGACGCCCACGGCGGTCTGGGGGTGGACGGGGACGGACGCTGCCGGAGGGACAGCAGGAGCAGGTCAGCAGCTGTCGCACGTGCGCGGCCTCCGCAGAGGGGACAGAGGCCGCCGGGACGAGGTGACGCGGGATGCAGAGGCCCCACCGCCCCCCTCACCGGGCAGGTCTGCTCCCTGCCGGCTCCCCGCCTCCCCTCCGCTGCTCCTTCAGGCCTCTGCTGAGCGCTCCCGGGGCTCCCTCGTCTCAGGCTCCGCCCTCTCCGAGGTCCGTGCGCAAAGTCAAACCCGGAGAGGGCTGGGACGGCTGCCGGCCGCCCGGCAGAGCCTCGCCTCGGGAGCACCCCCACCCTCCGCCCGGGCTGGGAGGGCTCCTAGTAATCTTCGTGTGGATCCGGGGTCTGCGCTCAGGCACGGAAACCCCGGTTCATTCCTGGATCCACACGTGACCTTCACTCAGTCCCTCCCTGTTCGGGGCACAGCCCCAGACTCTGCAGCGGTGACGAGCAGACGAGAGTGACTATTCTGTGAAATACGCAGTGAGGGCAGTAAATACGCGAAACAAGAAAAGGACACAACGATCTAGAGAAGTACTACAGAAAAATGACGCCAGGAATGCGTGTACTGATCTGGTTTTAATCCTCACGGTAACCGTGTGTCGGACAGACGAGAAAACAGGGTGGCAAGGTGAGTTATTCAGCCTCACGCGGTGGGTCGTCGGGAAGGAAGGGGATGCACACCCCGCCTCGCCTGACCTGACGGCTCGCGTAACCCCTCACAGCATGTGACAGATACCCTCGCAGTCACAACAACGCAAACCTTCCACCACTGCGCCCCAGGCCGTCTGATGTATTTTTTTAAAGTGCAGTTTATCCTCGGAATTTCTCGTTCGGAATTGCGTGAAAGATCCCGCTATTGTGTTCAGGTGCCAGCTTCCCGACGGAGGAAACAGGAGACATTAAGATCCTTAGTGAATGCACCTTCAGCCTAGGATTAAAGGGATGGAGAGGAGGCTTTGAGAAGGAGCTAGGAATGAAGGAAAGAAGAAAACCCGGCCAGCACTCCTAGGAGGAAATGGCAATATTGCCAGTTCAGGTTAAGATATCCAAACAATCCTCCCAGTTCTGTTTCATGAAGAAAGTGGTAAAAGAGGACGTGAGCCTGACTCTGCACGGCCAATGGCACTGCGGGCACCTGCGTGCACACGGGAGGCGGCCTGGAGGAGGGAGGCACCCGTGGACCATCGGGATGTTCATCTGTTTCTAGATCTGACCCAAAGGGAGCGCGCGCTCCATCCGTAGGCGAGTCGGGTTATGTAAGACGAATGAGGAGATAACACTTGTGGAGAATTCTGCATTATTTTCTTCTGAAAAGTCAGAAACTTTCAGCACACATTTTAGTCATACTGATATGTAAGTTTTGATGTGGTTGGAAGCCCGGTGTTCCACTATCTGCCAGCCACCACTGAGGTTTTTGTTTTCATTTTGGATTTTTTTGGTATCCTCACAAAATATTTAAAACAGAAATTATTATTATTTTTTGTTTGAGGAAGATTAGCCCTGAGCTAACATCTGTTGCCAATCCTCCTCTTTTTGCTGAGGAAGATTGGCCCTGGGCTAACATCCGTGCCCATCTTCCTCCACTTTATATGGAACGCTGCCACAGCATGGCTGACAAGCAGTGCGTCAGTCCGCGCCCTGGATCCGAACCGTCGAACCCTCCGCGGCCGAATCGGAGCTCGTGAACTTAACCACTGTGCCACTGGGTCGGGCCCTAAAACAGAAATTATTAACCCTGGTTTGCGGATGGGCAAATTAACACAGAAAGATTAAATGTTTTGCTCATGTCTTAGTTTTTAACTGGTGGAATCAGTATTTGAAGTCTGATTTAAAAAAATGCTTATTAACTTGCATAACTTCTTGTTAAGAAAATCATTTTTTAAAAGAGATTATATGTGTACAAGTATGTAGCAAAATGTCTGGAATATAGTATTCATGCAATAAATATTTTCTTAGTTTCATTTTTTTAAATGAATCATTTTATTGTGGTAAGAACATTTAATATGACATCTACCCTCAACAGATTTTTAGGTGTTTAATGCATTGTTGACAACTATAGGTTCAATGTTACAACAGATCTCTAGAGGTAACATATATCCAATTATATTATATTACAGATCATCTTATTATGCACATAACATGTATCTAATACATATAAACTGCATATTTAATCTTATCTTGCTCAACTGAAACTTTATGCCTATTAATTAGTAAATTCACATTTCCCCCTCCCTACAGCCCCTACAACCACTGTTGCACTCTTTGATTCTATGAATTTGACTATTTTAAATACCTCATACAAGTGGAATCACGTAGTATTTGTCTTTCGGTGACTGGCATTTCACTTAGCATAATGTCTCCAAGGTTAATCCATGTTGTTGCACATTGCAAAATTTAATTCTTTTTTAAGGTCAAATAATATTCCTTTATAAGTATATGCCACATTTTCTTTACCCATTCATCTTTTGATGGATGTTTAGATTGTTTTCACATTTTTGCAATTGTGAATAGTGCTGCTGCTAACATCTAGAGACCCTGATTTCAATTCTTTAGGATTACCCAGAAGTGGGATTTTTGGGATCATATGATAGCTCTATTTTTAATTTTTTGAGAAATATTCATATGGTTTCCTGTAGCAGCTGTATCATTTTGCATTCCCACCAACATTGTGTAAGAGTTTCAATTTCTCCACATCCTCACCAACACTTGTTTTCTCATAATACCCATCCTAACAGGTGTGAGATGATATCTCCTTGTGGTTTGATTAGCATTTCTCTGATGATTACTGACTTTTGAGCATTTTTTTATATGCTTGTTGGCCATTTGTTTATCTTCTTTGGAGAAATGTCTATTCAAGGCCTTATCCCATTTTTTTTTTTTTTTTTGGTGAGGAAGACTAGCTCTGAGCTAACATCTGTTGCCAATCCCCCTCTTTTTGCTAAGGAAGGTTGGCCCTGGGCTAACAGCCATGCCCATCTTCCTCTACTTTATATATGTGGGACGCCGCCACAGCATGGCTTGATAAGTGGTGTGTGGGTCGGTGCCAGGGATCTGAACCTGTGAACCCCAGGCCACTGCAGCGGAGCACACAAACTTAACCACTACACCACTTGGCTGGCCCCCTTATCCCATTTTTTAATTGGGCTATTTGTTATTTTACTAAGCAATTGTAGAAGTTCCTTAATTTCCAATTATTTTGGAAATTAACCCTTTATCATATATATGGTTTGAAAATATTTTCTCCCATTCCACAAGTTGCCTTTTCATTTTGTTGACTTTTTCATTTGCTGTGCAGAAGCTTTTCAGTTTGGTGTAGTCCCACTTGATTATTTTTGTTTTGTTGCCTTTGCTTTTGGTATGAAATCACTGCAAGACCAATGTCATGAAGGTTTTCTCCTGTTTCCTTCTAGGAATGTTACAGTTTCAGGTCTTATGTTTAAGTCTTTAATCCATTGTGAATTGATTTTGTGTATGGTGTTAAAGAGGGGTCCAATTTCATTCTTTTGCATATGGATGTCCAGTTTTCTCAACACTGTTTATTGAAAAGACTATGGTTCTCTCATTGTGTATTCTTGGCACCCTTGCTGAAGACTGCATAAATGGGGACTTACTTCTGGGCTGTCTATTCTTTTCCATTGGTCTGAGTCCATCTTTATGCTGGTGCCATACTGTTTTGATTACTAAAGCTTTGCAATATATTTTGAAATCAGGAAGTGTGATGTTCCAGTCTTGTTCTTCTATCTCAGGATTGATTTGACAATTTGTGGTCTTTTGTGGTTCCATATAAATTATAGTTGTTTTTTCTATTTCTATAAAAAAAAATCTCACTGGGATTTTGATGGGGATAGCATTGAATCTATAGATTTTGGGGGGTAGCATGGACATTTTAACAATATTAAGTCTTCCAATTCATGAACATGGGATGCCTTTCCATTTATTTATTTCTTCTTATATTTCTTTCATCAATGTTTTGAAATGTTCAGTATATAAGTCTTTCACCTCCTTAGTTAACTTTGTTCCTAAGTATTTTATTCTTTTTGATGCTATTGTAAATGAGATTGCTTTTCCAATTTCCTTTTCAGATAATCTGTTGTTAGTATATAGAAACACAACTGAATTTTGTATATTGACTTTGAATTCTGCAATTTTACTGAATTTGTTTATTAGTTCTAATAGTTTTTTTAATGGAATTTTTAGTGTTTTTGATATATAAGATCACTTTGTCTGTAGAGAGGGACGATTTTAATTCTCCCTTTCTGATTTGGATGCCTTTTATTTCTTTTTCTTGCCTAATTGCTCTGGCTAGGACTTCCAGTTCTATGCTGAACAGAAGTGGTGAGAGTGAGCATCCTTGCCTTTCCTTATGTTAGAGGAAAAGCTTTCACTTTTTCACCATTGAGAATAATGTTAGCTGTGGGTTCTTTATATACGGGCTTTATTATGTTGAGGTACTTTCCTTCTATTTTTAGTTTGTTCAGAGATTTTACTATGAGATGTAAGAAATTTTATCAAACACTTTTTCTGCATCTATTCAGTTGATCATGAGATTTTTATTCTTTATTCTGTTAATATGGTGTATAACATTAATTGATTTTCATATGTTGAGCCATCCTTGCATTCCAGGGACAAATCCCAATTGGTGTTCATGTATGATCCTTTTAATATGCTGTTGACTTAGGTTTGCTAGTATTTTGTTGAGAATTTTTGCATCAATATTCATCAAGGACATTAGTCTTTAATTTTCTTTTCCTGTACTGTCTCTGTCTGCCTTTTCTATTAGGGTAACGCTGGCCTTACAAATGAGTTGGGAAGTGTTCCTTCCTCTTCAGTGTTTTGGAAGTGTTTGAGAAAGATTGATGTTAATATTTTTTTACATGTTTGGTAAAATTCACCATCAGTGAAACCATCTGGTACTGGGCTCTTCTTTGCTAGAAGGTTTTGATTACTAATTCAGTCTTCTTACTCAGAAATGGTCTGTTCAGATTTTGTATTTCTTCATGATTCAGTCTTGGTAGGTTGTATGTTTCTAGGAATTTGTCCATTTTTTCTAGGTTACCCAGTTTGTTGGCACTTAATTGTTTATAGTAGTCTCTCATGATCCCTTTTATTTCTGTGGCATCGTTTATAACATCTTTTCTTTCATTTCTGACTTTATTTACTTAAGTGTTCTTTTTTTCTTTATTAGTCTAGCTAAAGGTTTGTCAATTAAAAATAATAGGGAAGAGACATCCAGACATTATATAGTGGGATGCCAAGTTCTGACATAGTGTGGTTCTTCCCTCCCTTCCATGGTGCCCTGTAGTCAGAGGATTATGCTGTGACAGGGTTATTTGTCTACTGATAAAATACTTTCTCTTCTGAGAAAATTATTTTGCCACCATAAGGCATAATTATTATCTTCCATTGGAAAGATTTTATGTCTACCTAGTTGGAAATAAGTTAGAAAATTATTCTTATTTTCTATCACTGAAATCTTTACAAAGATTTTTAGTCACCATGATTTCAGCTAAGATAAATTATAATAACACAAATAAGGAATAAATAATAGCACAGGTAAGAAGAAGAACCATATTTATTGAGGCTAATTCTATTTAAAGATACTCTAACATCTTCACTTGAGCTCATTCTATCCCATTTCATATTATGTTTCCTTACCTTAATGGAAAAATGCATTTATCATGAACTCCCATTGCTAATAAAGAAAACAGGTGGATAGATTTCAACTCTTTTTAAAACAAAATATGTTTTAATTTTGAATTCAATGACTTCTCTATGCTCTACTAGGTGGATGTAGAGGAAAGGAAATAGGACCCAGAATACAGGAAAAAATTATTATTTTCACAAAGGTCTTAAACATTTATTTTTTTAAAAATTAGTACCTAAGAAATGAATGAGCTCCTCTATAAAGTAGGCAACATTTCAATATGTTTGTTTTATTATAAAATAATTATCTTAAATAATTGTGGATTAATGGAGATAGACTCCACATTTTACCAAATAAACGTAGGATGTAAAACTAAGTGGACACTCTGAAAAGATACTATGTTAGTTACCTGTTGCTGTGTAACAAATTACCCCACAACTCACCATCTTTAAACAACACTGTCTCTGTGGAATCCTAGTGTGGCTGGTTGGGAGTTCATGGTTGAGTCTCTCAAAAGCCTGCAATCAAGGTGCTCTCTGGGGCTTCAGTCATCTCAGTGCTCAGCTAGAAGGGAATCCACTTGGAATCTTCACAGGTCTCAGTCATGGTGGCTGGAGGCTGGAGGTACAAGCTCCTTGCCATGTGGCCTTCTCCACAGGGTTTCTCACATCATGGCAGCTCGTTTCCCCCAGAGTGCAGATTCTGGGAGAAAGATCCCAGGATGGAAGCCATGATCTTTTCTAAAACTTGATCTTTCAGTTGACTTCCCATTGCTCCTGCTGTACCCAATTCATTAGAAGTGAATCACAAATCCAGCCTCATGTAAGGCAAAGGATTACCCAAGTGTGTGAATCTGAGGAGTCAGATTGCTAGGGGCCATCTTAGAGTCTGTCTACCAAGGACAGTATTTACTTATGACCCTAAGTGGTAATAGATGCATTTCCCTTTCCTCTTAAACATCTGAAAGCAGCTCATTTTCCTCTCTAACATTTGGACATCATCACTGAATGAAAACCAGTGGAACCCAAGGTAAGAGATGAGTAACTCTAATACTATGATTGGATTCCAAACCTCAGGGCAGACTGAATGAGGCATGTCCATGTCATCTCAGAGTGGCATTAATTCCATATTGTATAATAGCAGGATTCACATCTTTCTTCTTCTTTTTTTTTTTGTGAGGAAGATCAGCCCTGAGCTAACAGCTGTGCCAATCTTCCTATTTTTTTGCTCGAGGAAGTTTGGCCCTGAGCTAACATCTGTGCCAATCTTCCCCTATCTTATATGTGGGATGGCACCATGGCTTGAGGAGTGGTGTAGGTCTGTCCCCAAGATACAAACCCGTGAACCCAGGCCACTGAAGTGGAGTTTGCAGAACTTAACCACTACGCCACTGGGCTGACCCCAGGATTCATGTCTTTATCTAATTTTTCCAGGTATATACAAGACTTTGTGTTTTCTCTCTTTCTTTTTTTCTGTTGTTTTCCCTCAATTACATCTTAATCTTGATTCTTTCCTCTTTGACCTACACTGGAGGTCGTTTACCATACATCATCACTATGGAGGCAAACTGGGCAGATGGAAAGCCTTACAAAAGGTCTTGGTCTTTGCTAGATATGGCTGCTAATGAGAGGCATTAAAGGGAAAGATTATTCCTTTGTCTGATTTTTTAACCTAGCTAAATATAGCCATTTTTGTCTGAGGTCACTAAGACCTTCTGTAGATTGACTTTCTCTGGGCACACTCTGGGTACATGTATTTCAGAAACAAATTTAGCCACAATAGAATCTAATGTTATTAAAACACTAAAATAAGCATTTTGTATTTTATTCAGGACACTTGGCTGTTTCCATGAGCTAACAGTAGGTTAACATGAGCCTGGTTCTTATTTTTTTCTGCTGCAATCAAATCCCAATCCTGATGACTAAAGAGTATAACATAAAACATAAACATATAAATATAAGCTTTTAGTGGTTTGAATAAGGTTGAATACAAAAAATTCTGCAGTTAAATACAATTATTTTACAGGGCTCAGTCTGTTTAATGTGTCTTATTTGTCATATACAGTTCATAATTATGCTCGGAAAAAAGAAACTGAAAGTGTAGAATTTTAATAGCATAGTTTGCTTTGTCAATTTTCCTATTTTTTACACTAAAACATCAAGTCTTATTTTGCTGCCATATTTTCTCCCTTTAATGACCTTTATTAAATTCTAAAATTCTTACCCCCACTTGTGAAAATGTGATGATAAAATGAACCAGTAGCAAAGTTGAATGGAATCCAGTTCTAAAATCCCTTGCCTCACTCAGCTGCTTCTTAGGTGTCTGAAATACGCTGCTTAATTTAGAAAGAGAAATTGCAGTGGGGCTGCGATCCTGCATTTCAGAGACAAGGGAGCAGGAAATGATGTGCAGGTTACTGAGAGATGGTGTTTGCACGTAGGATTTCCTGAGCTTTCCAATTTTAACCTTGGAGCTTACCTATCTTTGATTTTAAGAATTAGATCCAACCCACATTCTGTACATCTCCCCACTTTATGGGTGCATCTTGGCTGAGGATGAGAAAAATGAAGGCTCTGCTCAGTCCTAAAAAAGGACAGAGCAATTCAGAATGAAAAGGAAATGAATGGAGGCTATTGTCCAGCTCCCCTCTGAGCCCAGGACAGGGAGCAGACTTCCCTTTTAGTTTAACCCTTAGCTTGTCACAGAGAATGAGGGGCTCTGAGGGAGATTCTATTGCATTTGCCTTTTCCAAACAGAAAAATAAAATTAGAAAATAGCTACATAAGAAAGCAATAATTTTTTTTTCATTGCAAGATGCTGTGAGTAAATATGGTAGAGTGGAATGTAAAATATCTATGCATATATACATATTATTTGTATGAGTAAATGCATGTAAAGAGTGAAGTGAGGTACAAATCTCATTCCTTTCTGAGGATGTAGGATAATGAGTTTGTTTTCCAGGTTAACTTATGCCTTGTTTTCTAAAAATAAGCTTTACCATCTTTGTTTAAAGAAACAGTCTGGAAAAGTGATTCTTCTCCAAGAGACTACTATTAACATTCTTATTCCAGGCCTCGTGTTTCTGAGTTCTGAATTAACAAGCACAGTGCACCTAGCAAGCTCTCCATATCTCTTGGTTAAGTAACTGAATAAAGTAATGAAGGAAATAAAGAAGGAAAAGAAAGAGAGAGAGAGAGACGGTGAGAGAGGGAGACAGTGAGAGGGGACGGGAGGGAGGGACAAAGGACACATGAAGAATTGTAGCCACTGGACAGCACGTCTTAAAAAACCTCCACTTGACTTCCGGGAATGCTGCTCCTCTTTTCCCACCTGCCCCACCAGTGCCTTTCAGTCTCCTGAGATGGATTCCTTCCTCTCTCCAGTCTCTAGATACTGGAGTGCACTAGGGCTTAGTCCTCAGGTACTGATTTCTCTCTACGTTTAGCCAGTTCCTAAGTAATCTCTCCAAATTCCATGACTGTATTATACCAATAATCCAACCCACCCACCCAATACATCTCTACAGTGGAGTGCTTCACACACTGAACTTTCTACCTGATCCTCCCCGTGGACATCACACAGCCATGTCGATGTCGACTTTCACCACACAGAGCTCTTGATTCACATCCCCTCCCTCTCTCTCTTCCTTCCTCGGTCTTCCTCATATCTACCAATGACGCTGCCTTTACCCAGTTTTTCCAACTAAACCTTGAAGACTTTTTTATTTCTTTTCTTTCATTGCACCAATCATCCAATCCCTTCACGTGCTCTGTTAGTTCTCCATTCAAAAGAGATCCCAACCCCCATTGTTTTTCACCTTGTCTGTGGCTGTTACAACATGTTGTTCTCCTTGTTCTTCTTTTGTCTAGATTACTGGAATAGTCTCCTGACAGTATTCCTGCTTCAGCTTTTGCATTTGTTTCAGTCAGAGTCCACTTAGGCAAACAGAAATCACTCTAGATAATTCCCCACCCATAGGCTGGGGTCTAAAAGGAGGAGGCATAACAGAGCCCAAAAGGATAACTCACTGCGGACGGGAGCGGAAGCAGAACCACCGTCACGACCTGACCTGACCTTCCCTGTTCCTTCCACCTGCCAGTGTCTCACCCAGCTGTCTCATGAGGAAACCTAGAAAAGACAGTAACAAGTGTCCCTCCCCTTCCTCCACTTATATGGGACAGAACTTGGGAAAGGAGACAACGGATATGAAAACGATTGGACCAAGAAGCTCTGCCTCTCCCTCCACCCCACACACAGCGTATTGTCCCCAAAAAGAGTGAACCATATGAAACAGAATACATATTATGTCAAATGTGTAGTCTCAACCTTCGGTGGCTTTATGTCAGTCTAAATATGCTACAAAGTTCTTACCATGACCAATAACAACTCAGGTGACCCAGCCACTGTCCACTTCTCTAATTTCTTCCTAACACTCTCCTCTTCCTCACCTCATTTCAGCAATTTTTCTTCCTTTTTTTTTGATTAAGCCTTGCAAACCTTCTTCCCCAAGACCTTTTTCATCTGTATGGTAAATTATTCTCCTTTTTTACAGGATTTCTTTCCTAGTTCCAGTCAGGACTGTGCTCAAATGTCACCTCCTCAGAGAGGGCTTCTCTGGCCATTCATCTAAAAGATGCCCATTAATTTATGTCTCCTTGCCCTGTTGCATTTGTCCTTTTAGCACTATTACTACCTCACACTACAGGAATTCATCTTTGTTTATTGTTTTCCTTCCTTTCTGGAAGATAAGCTTCCTGAAGGTAATGCCTTTCCTTGTTACTAACATGTCCCCAGCACTTAGACCAGTTCCCAGTAAATAATAGGGAATCAATGGGTATTTGTTGAACAAAGGAATAGAAATAAATTTCTCTTATTATCTCCACATGAATTTTTTGTCTTAGATTTCAAAACTGGTTGTCACCCAACAGTTTCTTTTGAAGTAAGGTCTTTGGAACCCGGAACACATTTTAACACACAGCTCTAGGTGGTGGATAGCTCTCCAGATTATTCCATTCAGAGTGCAGCTACAATATCAGCAGTTCAAATAAAAATGAAAGAAAACCAAACAATCATATTATTGGTATTTAAACAATGTAAGTTTTCGAATACTAATAACTATGAAAAGTATATTTAATTAAATGAAACTGAAATAAATTCTCACCACACACTTTGGGAGTTATAAGTAATCTTATACGTCACCCAGTCAAAACTCCAAGCCAAAGAGGAAATTGCCTTTTGAAACAAAACTGAGAAAAGTTTGTCCATTGTGTATGAACATTTCTAATGACAAAACTAACTGCATTGTAAGGCACTGTCTCCACTAGATAAATTTGAGCCTGTTCTATAATTTATATATCTCTATTACAATGTTCCTCATTATCTAATATCTGCCTTTGTTTACCATTTTGCCTTCTGCATTTATGCTGGGTAAATATGACCCACTTTTACATAAGAGCTCATCTATTTTGAGGTAGCCTCTATGTCCTTCCTAAAATTTTTCCTCTTTATGCTAAATATTCCAATCCTTTTAATCATCCTCATACAGCTTGATTTTCAGACCTCTTGACAGGTCAGTCACTTTCCTCTGTACACTCCAGCTTGACAATGTCCAGTGCTAGATTTCTGTACCAGTTAGCTATTGGGGTATAATAAACCACTCCAATACCCAGTGGCTTAAAAGAATAACCAATTTTTATGACTTGTGAATCTGTGTGTCATTTGGTTCTTCCGGTCTCAGCTGGGCTTATTCTTATATCCTCAGTCAGCTGTGGGTCAGGCAGGCAGGACTGGTGATGTTGGCTGGGCTCCCTCACATGTTTGGAAGTCCACTGGTCATAGACAGGTTTAGGAAGCATCAGCTGGGGCAACTGGCCACTCTTCCACATGGTCTTAATCTCCTGGCATCTAGCACAGACTTGCATAGACCACTGAGAGTGAGAAGAAGCACAAGGACAAATCAAGGCCCACATTCAGTACTGGCACTGTGCTACTAGAGTCTATTGGCCAAGCTTGTTGACAGTCCAGCCCAGATTCAAGGGGTGGGAAAGAGACGCCACTTGTTCATGGAAGGAGCTGCAATGTCACATTGCAAAGGTGGTAGATACATGAGGAGAAAAAATTAAAACCATTTTTACAATTGGTTCACTACAATTTCCAATTTAGACTAAGAATGTACTTAGGGTACTAGAAAAACAGGAACATCAAAAGGAGAGAGAGAGGGGATAGAAATAATTTAAAAGAGTTTGGTATTTATTTTTTTTTCATTTATGGAAATAATTAAAATTTAGTTGAGTATATTGTTTATTTTACAGATTATTATTGATATTTATTTTGAGTGACACATGGGGAAGAGAGCCACCATAAGCTTTTCAGTGCTTCTGGCTAAAAAATTTCTTAATTCAAGTTTTTAGGCGTCTTTCCTGAAATATGGCACTCAAAATTTCACTCAATCTTCATTAATTACAGAGATACTAAAAGGACCACTGGAGTGGAGCATTTGTAAATATTTTAAAGATCTATGTTACTGATTATTTATGTGGAATGTGTGTTTGTCAGTTAGGGTTTTGTACTCATCTAGGTTCTCCAGAGAAATAGAAATGGAAAAATATATATATATCTCCAATCAGATATTATGTAAGATATATACATATACATAGAACTATTATAAGGAATTTAAATTAGAGACTAAGTCCCAAGACCTGCAGTCAGCAAGGTGGAGGTCCAGGAGAGCCAATGGCATAAGTTCTGGTCCCTCTATGAGTCCAAAGGCAAAGGAGGCTGATACTAAGGCAGCTCAAGGACAATCCCGCAGACATTGGGAGTCTCCCTTTCTCAGCCTTTTTGTTCTATTCAGACCTTCAGTGAATTAGATGATGTCCAGCTACACTGTGCAGGGCCATCTGTTTACTCAGTCCACTGATTCAGAGGTCGACCTCATCCAGAGACACTCTCAGACATCCAGCATCATGTTTACCAAATACCTGGGCACCCCTTGGTGCAGACAAATTGATGCATTAATCATCACGGGTTTATTCAGGAAAACAAGACTATTAGAAATGGTGTTAATTCATAGAGTTACTGAAGGGATGAAACCTAATTAAATTATGGAAACTGGTAAAATGTCTATGGAGGCAGCTGCCCTCCCTCTGGTGGTGTATGTAGCTCTAGATCAGCACAGCCAACCTTCAGGAAAGAGCCGGACAGGACACGCTGACAGAGTGAGACAAAAGAGAACCATGAGGAAAAACTGAGAAATTGAAATTCATGTTTCTCTCACCACTTGCAACCTCCAACATCTGTGTAATCTACAGAAGAAGTGCACGCCTTTTCCACCAAATTGCACCTGACCCCAAAACAAGCTCAAGGAGACCTTTGGTAGCTCCAAGGACTGCAGGTGCTCCTCCAAAAAGACTTACCTGAACCCATGCAGAAGCTGCAGCCCTGCCTTGTGCAAGCTGACCTTCACAGAAATTTCTCCTATAGCCAACCTGTTGTGACTTGGTTAAATTAACATGTTAAGTAGAGCCCTGGGGTATTGGATGGTGAGTCAGGGTTCAACATAAGACTACAGGGAACTGAAATAGGGAAGTTTATTACTCACAGGTCCCGGAGGAGGTACACAAGGAGGAAGGTACGGGCAGAGAGGCAGGACCTGGGGCACATGCTTTATTAGGGTCCATGGGTGAAGTGCTCTGGAGTTCCCAAGCTAAGGCCAGATTGATCAATTCAAACCAAAAACAAAAAGGCAGGTTTTAGTAAGCTTCTGGGGGTCTTATTTAGGGGTACACAAGGAGAAGACCTGGGAGTGGGGGAGAGTGCTTATCACACGGAGGTTGGGGAGTCGTATCAGGAACTTACATTTCCCTGGGACTCTGTGGGCTGTTATCCAGGGCTTGTGCTCCAGTGAGGGGCTGGTTCCCCTGCAGACACCTCAACCACACAAAACAGTTACCAAGGCAGCAATATTGTGGAGAAGTTTAGCTAAACTCTCAACACAGCCCTAGCCTGAAACCATGCAGGGAAAGGAATTCTAGGAAAAGTCTAGTTTAGCTAAACTGACAAAATAGGAAAACAACCCAATTCAGCTTTTGTCAACTTGAGATACATGATCACATCTTTTTACCACAGTTACCCGCGAAGGAAGGCGGAAGTGAAGTCATGCTTCCACCCAAACTGATGCAACTGAACTTCCTACTACCAAAACACGGCCCCCCCTCCAAAAATGATACAAGTCCCCTTGATGTTTTATCTCTTTTTTTGGATGATGTTCTTTTCTCTCCTAGATGAGGCACATTTGCAATGCTGAATAAGATTAAGTGGTATTAACGCACTTCATGTTAAATTATAGGGGTTATGAGACATAAAACAGAGGGATTGATGAGTTCATGCACAGATATTCATGTAAAAATAAGGGAGCTGCTCATGACCATTGGCGTGCAGCTGACGTGTAATCTGACACTTCCTGTCTTCCTCTGCACTCAGCGGCTCCTCGGCAGGCCCTGGCTCCTTGCCTAAGAGGACGACACAAACCCTCATTTCTGAAACGTTCGAGCTTTAGCAGTCCTGCTCGTAGTGCGTACTTGTAGTTTTCCATTAACTTTATCACAGAATGTGGGACACTAACCGGGTACTCAGCTTCCTACTTCATTCCGAGCCGAGGTCTCCTTACCCCCAGGAGCAAATCGAGGTCCTCTGAGGAGTCAGGGTCAGTTGCGTCAGAGAACGTAGGACCCCTCTTTGCCAGCAGAGTCACTGTCACGAGAATTCTAAACTGGCCAGGGGTCAGTCTCAGCCAGTTTAATACAACATTTGTGTCTCCGGTGGGCGTACTCCTTCCTGGGGAACCAAGACTGACCAAGCAGCAGAGCCCAAAGACATGAGGACAGGAACCAAGTTTTCATGAATGGTTCATCTGTGAGGGGTAGAGTAAGAGAATCACTGCCAAATCGTATCCTTTGTTTCCTGAGTTATGAGGGTTTGCTGTGGGAGAAACAGCACTAAATATGGTCACTGATTCACAACATACACCACAGCCCGGAGAATATTGTTCCAACCCTAGAAGCTGATGTGCCATCTAATCCAGTAGCCAAATATCCTAGAGGTTTTTTCACTGTTCTGTCATGCTAGACACTTCAGGGTTTTGATGATCATGGGAATCAATAAATTCCATAAGCGTGGAATTTCCAGACACGTCAACTTATCCTTCACCCTGAAAGGCATATCTTGACATGTCCCAGATTTGGACTCTAGAAATTTCACTGAACTGACAGATACTGAATTCCAATGACATTTACCTCCTTCCCTCTGGTGCGCATATAATTATCAATGCATAGAGAGGCTGTTCCTCCATTCCCACCTTGTCCAAAAAGAATTATGTCATGACTTGAACAGCTTAGTGACGTTCTGGAAGGCAGAGGCCACCAACATCTCCATGGACAAGGTTGTGACATTGGGCTAGGAGCTGATGGCGCCATAGTGCAGGACAGCAAAGGGTCATTCTGGCCCTGCCAGGGGAAAGCAAACAGCTCCCAATAAGAGATGGCACCTAGAAACCAAAGTAGCATTTGTTACATGGATGGATGCTTGCCAGGTGCTGGGGAGCACGACTGTTTCCTCCAGCGCTAAAATCACATCCGAAATGGTGGCTGCAACTGAGGTCACCACTTGACTAGGTTCATGATAATCCACTGTCATTCCACAAGATCTGCCTACCTTCTGTGGGGGCCCAATAGGTGCACAGAACAGGGATGAGGGAAGATTCACCACACCACCCATCTTTCAGATCTTGATGATAGCACTAATCTCTGCAAAACTTCCAGGATGCACCTTCTATTTTATAGGTAGAGGCAGTTCTAGTGGCTTCCACATGGCCTTTCTGAGCACAGTGTCCTCCAAACTCCTGTAAGGAGAAATAAAATGATTCCAACAGGAAGATCTGTGATGAAAGAGGAAATGGTGAATGTTGCGATTTTACCAGTTGCTGAGCATGTCTGTTCTAATATGATTTCCAGAACTGAAGAAATAACCACAAGACTGGCTCAGAAACCCACTGAGCCAACTGTGAGATGGACCTTAACCAGAACTTTATAACCACCTGACCTACATAAGCCCTTACTCAGATGGGTGGGCCATACTGTGGTCTGATCTCCAAAGAGGAGTGGCAGTTCAGAGCCGATGTCCAGGAATATCCCCAAATGCCTTTCATATCTGCTTCTCCAATGCACAGTCACTGTGGCAAATGTCTGCACATTCCTTTGGGGAGACTATTAGGAAGATTTACGGCACACATTTTAACATATATAGGAAGTTTCTTCCTCAAAGGATCCAGTCTTTCCTTCATGCAAGGTACTCTGAATTTATGAAAGTCTCAAGTGTGAGAATTCATCAAGAGGCTGATTCTGTCTGTTGTGGTGATTCAGGTTATGATTCTGTTTCTGAGAATAGACCTAGAGCTTTTTCATTTGTGCATGTCAAGCAAGACGTTAGTAGGCTACTCGTCTGTTTCAGTTTGAGAGCATCATGAACTGTTAGCCAAGATCTTCAATCTGGGAACTTCCAGCCATTCTGACAACTGCTTTGCTCTGTTTAGTAACCATGTATAGTAACTGTGCTCAACTTGCCTCTGGGAATTAAATATCACAAGTTGGCCCCTGCCACCCTAGGACGCATCATCCCTATTGAGTCAGGGATCCCAACTGAATGGTAGTAGTTCCCACTGTCATTCCTGGCCTACAGAGAATAGCCAACATGTTCAAGGATACTGGAGCCTTGTCCTAGATGTATTTCTCATAGCTTTGTGAAGGAAATAATCTATGGACATTCCAAAGAATTCAGGCATACCTCAAAGATATTGTGGGTTCAGTTCCAAACCTCCACAATAAAGCAAATAGTGCAATGAAGTGAGTCACACAAAGTTTTTGGTTTCCCAGTGCATAAAAAAGTTATATTTACAGTATACTGTAGTCTATTAAGTGTGCAATAGAATTATATCTTAAAAAAATCAATGCAATAACTTAATTAAAAATACTTTATTGCTGAAAAATTCTAACCTTCATCTGATCCCTCAGTGAGTCATAACATTTTTTGCTGGTGGAGGACCTTGCCTCCGTGTTGATGGCTGCTGATGGATCAAGGTGGTGGTTGCTGAAGGTTGGGGTGGCTGTGGCAATTTCTTAAAATCAGACAACAATGAAGTTTGCCACATTGATTGACTTTCATGAAGAATTTCTCCATAGCATGCAATGCTGTTTGATAGCATTTTACCCACAGTAGAACTTCTTTAAAAATTGAAGTCAATCCCCTCAAACCCTGCCACTGTTTCATCAACTAAGTTTATGTAATATTCTAAATCCTTTGCTGTCATTTCAATGATCTTCACAGCATCTTCAACAGGAGTAGATTCCATCTCAATAAACCACTTTCGTTGCTCATCCATAAGAAACAACGCCTCATTCATTGACGTTTTATCATGAGATTGCAGCAATTCAGTCACATCTTCAGGCTCCACTTCTAATTCTAGTTCTTTTTCTATTTCCACCACATCTGCAGTTACTTCCTCCGTTGAAGACATGAACCCCTCAAAGTCGTCCATGAGGGTTGGAATCAACTTCTTCCAAACTTCTGTTAATGTTGATATTTTGACCTCTTCCCATGAATCATGTATGTTCTTAATGGCATCTAGAATGATGAAGTCTTTCCAGAAGGATTCTATCTATGGCAGCTATAGGCTTATGAAATGTATTTCTTAAATAATAAGACTTGAAAGTTGAAATTACTCCTTGATCCATGGGCTGCAGAGTGGACGTTGTGTTAGCAGGCATGAAAACAACATTAATCTCATTGTGCGTCTCCATCAAAGCCCTCAGATGACCAGGAGCATTGTGAATGAACAGTAATATTTTGAAATGAATCTTTTTTTTTCTGATCAATAGGTCTCAATATAAAATATTCAGTAAACCATGTTGTAAACAGATATGCTGTCATCCAGGCTTTGTTGTTCCATGTATAGAGCACAGACAGAGTAGATTTAGCATAATTCTTCAGGGCCCTGGGACTTTCAGGATGATAAATGAGCACTGGCTTCAACATAGACTCACCAACTGCATCAGCCCCTGACGAGAGACTCAGCCCCTCCTTTGAAGCTTTGAAGCCAGGCATTGACTTCTCCTCTCTAGCTGTGAAAGTCCTAGATGGCATTTCCTTCCAATATAAGGGTTTTTTCATCTACACTGAAAATCTGCTGTTTAGTGTAGCCACCTTCATTAATTATCTTAACTAGATTTTCTGGATAACTTGCTGCAACTTCTATATCAGCACCTGCTGCTTCACCTTGCACTTTTATGTTATGGAGATGGCTTCTTTCCTTAAACCTCATGAACCAATCTCTGCAAGATTCAAACTTTTCTTCTGCAGGTTCCTCACCTCTCTCAGCCTTCATTGGATTGGAGAGAGTTAGGGCCTTGCTCTGAGTTAGGTTTTGGCTTAAGGGAATGTTGTGGCTGGTTTGATCTTCTATCCAGACCACTAAAACCTTCTCCATATCAGTAATAAGGCTGTTTCACTTTCTTATCACTCTTGTGTTCACTGGAGTATCACTTTTAATTTCCTTCAAGAACTTTTCCTTTGTATTCACAACTTGGCTAATTGGCACAAGAGGCCTAGCTTTCAGCCTGTCTTGGCTTTCAACATGCCTTCCTCACTGAGCTTAATCCTTTCTAGCTTTTGATTTAAAGTGAGAGACGTGCGACTCTTCCTTCCACTTGAACATTTACAGGCCATCGTAGGGTTATTAACTGGCCTAATTTCAATATTTTTGTGTCTCGGGGAATAGGGAGGCCAAAGAAGAGGGAGAGAGATGGGGGAATGGCCAGTTGGTGGAGCAGCGAGAGCACACACAACATTTATTGATTGTTTGCAATATTATGTGGTGCCTCAAAACAATTACAATAGTAACATCAAAGATCACTGATCACCATTACAAATATAATAATAATGAAAATGTTTGAAATGTTGCAAAAATTGCCAAAATGTGAGCAACAAAGTGAGCAAATGCTGTTGGAAAAATGGCACCAATAGACTTGCTCGATTCAGGGTTGCCATGAACCTTCAGTTTGTAAGAAATGCAGTGTCTGTGAAGCATGCCTGTGTAAGGAACTGAGTGAGTGAGTCTTTCATGATAAATCCATTCTAGAAGTCTGATCTCTTTGGATACCTTCCTCTGTGGTGCACCAAGGAAGTAATGGCATTTCAACGTCGTGTGGCGTAGGCCATACTCAAGTCCAAGGTTCAGCTGATGTTCCAAGAAAACTGTTAGTTACTCCCAGTCTTGGAGCCGACCTACTGATTCCAGAATCTGTGTTTAATGCAGGATATCAACAAATTCAATCTGATTCAACATTATGTTCCTTCCATCCTGCTCTAGTTCTTTTAGACTCAATTCCCATATCTGGAGTGTTGAATCTCATGATGATTTTCATCTGCACTCTACCTCTTGGGTCCTCGCAGGACCTGAATCTGGCTCTAGGTCTAGGAGCAATGGGGATTGGTAGAGGTACATCACAAGGAGGATCAGTCTCCCTTGTTACAGAGGTGAGGACCATTATAGGTTCTTAAGTAAAGAGAGACAGCCTTCCTCCGTCAGGGGAGGGAGGGCTACTTCTAGTGGGACTGGAGGCTAGGGACAAGTTAGAGTTTCAAGGTCCCCAATTTTATTGGAATCTGCCCGTGTGTGCCCTCCCCACTTTCAGGGTAAAATCCTCCACAATCGATGTCCTGTGTTTAACGTAAGCATCTCCATGATTTATGAATTCACTGTGAGCTGTAACTCATCCCTCTCAGGATTAGACTTGAGGTTTGCTTTTCAGAAATCTCTGTCCTGTGCTGAGAAGACCTAAGGGTCTTTATTTAGGGAAAAGTTCTAAAACTCTGTTTCTTTAGTCATAATTTAAGGTGGAAAGTTAAATCCCTGAATTCTTCATTTTCTTTCTTCACGTTTCCCAGTGCACTGTCAAGTAACCAAGATACTCTATTACTGTCTTTATTTTCACAAATATGTTCTGAACCAACTCTGTTTGCCCTAAAGTCTTCCTCTGTGGTCATTTGACTTGAGAAGTCCTCATAATCACTTAACTAACTGCTTTGCCATTCATGGCATGGACTGCCAGTGCCCCCTTTATCACTTGCAACAGGATAAGTATTGCAGCTGAATTTAATCAGGGAATCAATTCCAGATATTCCAGAAAATATTTAGGTAATCCATCCTTAAGACTTAATTTCCCTGGAAACATTTTAGTGTCAATTTCAGTGTCAGTTAGGGTTTTAGCAGGGAGTAAAACCACAATTTAGCAATAAGGAATAAGAGATTTGTTTTAAAGATCAGACCCTCCAATGCTGTTGTAGTTTACAGGAAAACTGCCCCCGGTGACAGGATCACACCTCTAGGTTGACATATTTTTGCTGAATCCTGACCTTCTCATTCTTCCCTGTCTTGTTGCTTCTGTGATGCTTTAGAGCAGATGTTTCATATACTTTCAAAAGTTTTGCTAACTGTTCTCACATAGACACTTCAGTTCATCTTGTAGTTCACCATTATCAGAAGAAAAAAAATCTTTCAATATTGATTACTTTACATAAAATTTAAAATTCACATGGTAAAAATGCCATAAACAAATCAGAAGAACAGTTATACATTGTAAAAGGACTAATCACAAATGAATAGAATCACAAAGGACTAATTTCCTAACATATAAGGAGCTTTTAGAAACTGTGTGCTATCAACAATCTGCTGGAAAAATAAGCAAAATACATAAACACATAGTTAACAGAAAGATACATGCAAATAACCTGAGATATGGTGGGGGGGTGGGATCTCAGCCTTTATCAGAATGGGACAGATCCAAATTAAACACATTGGGATACTATTTCTCACGTACTAGACTGAAAAAAAATGAAATATCATTGTGAACTTATGGACATTTTCTCCTGAAAATATGTATTTCCAATGTTGTCCATTCTAAAACACAGAGAGTGATGGGCATCTCTAGTGCTTAGAATTTAATCTCTGGAAACCATTTCTCGGTAAAATAACTTGGGTACTTGGAGATATCTTTGGTTCCAGGTCTGGGGTAGTAAATGTACTAGAGGAACCGGAAATGTTCTGTTATTCCAGAAGTAAGGGGATTCTCATAAGTAATGTGATCGTGGAGCCAGCCCGGTGGTGTAATGGTTGGGTTCATGTGCTCCACTTCACGGGCCCAGGGTTCATGGGTTCAGATCCCAGGCACGAACCTGTGCACCGCTCACCAAGCCATGCTCTGGTGGCGTCCCACATACAAAACAGAGGAAGATGGGCACAGGTGTTAGCTCAGGGCCAATCTTCCTCAGCAAAAAGAGGAGGATTGGCAACAGACGTCAGCTCAGGGTTAATCTTCCTCACCACAAAACAAAAGAAAAAACATTAATATGATCATGTCAAAAGTACCAACTGGAATCAGCTTCCATTGGCATTAGATGGAACGATTTAATGATCATAAAGAAAATAACCAAGGGCTGGCCCAGCGGCATAGGTTAAGTTCACGTGCTCTACTTCTGGTGGCCCGAGGTTCGCAGGTTCGGATCCCGGGCATGTAACAACGCATCACTTATCAAGCCATGCTGTGGTAGGGTCCCAAATAAAGTAGAGGAAGATGGGCATGGATGTTAGCCCAGGGCCAATCTTGCTCACAAGAAAAAAAGGAAAGAATCACAAAGGATTGAACCATATTAAATGAGTAAAATTCTAAGGGCCCAGAACAGTAACAAAAATACTCTCACTGGTCAACACTGGAGGTTTCTAGGGCACAAAACATCATTCCAAAATTGATTAATAAGAAAAGTAATATATATTTATCATTATTTTCTACATAAACTGTATTAAAAGCTAACCAAATAGTTGATAAAATGTTTTTAAAAGGAGAATTATAGCTAACAAATAGAGAGAAAACATTAGAATAGAAAATCACTGTTTGTAAACTCTAATGAAATGACTTTTTAAAATCTATGATGCTAAAATTATTAGGGTGAAATGTCGATGGGGAAATTTACAATGAAAGAAAAGATAGAACTTAATTTCTGGTTTGATAACCAGTGGTACGTGTCCCATGAAGTCCACATTACCACCATTGGAGTAAGTTATTTGTTTGTATGACTCAGTTACTGATATGTTTTTATAAGAGGCAGAATAACTGACTATTTATGACTGAGAAATACTTTTGTGAATTAAATCACTATATCTAACAATGACTTATTTTATGCACAAAGGTTTATGAATTTACCTGATTGATTTTAAAGTTTCAGTTACTCCTAAAATTTTAGCTTCATATTTGTTTGTTCCCAACCTAATACCTTTATAAAAATGTAAATTATTTGTAAACAATGTTTATGTGCAGCCAATGCTGATATTAAAGGACTGAGTTATATATTTTAAATCAGGAGTTCCCTGTAAGTTAATATAAGTAAGTATTTTATTTCTTCTTGTGAGTTTATATTGGAATGTAAACTCTGAAGCAAGGTGCACTGAAATTTTAAAGTTCTTTTTATCCTCAATGGAAATACACTGATGTTGCACGCTTCAAAAGCAGAAAAGTTCAATGGAGAGAATTTTATATTGATATAGAGAGAATAAAGGGTCAAAAAAAATCTCCTGCAGCATCTCTGAAATCACCTGAGATTTCCTTGAAATCTTATTTCTCTGAGGCGAGATTCGGGGTTTAGGTGGTACTGTGTGAGGTTTGCACCTGCGTTTGCTTGTTTTCTGCCAGTAACCCTTCAGATACCTTATTTATTTCTGTAGAAAACCATCCATTACAAGGAACAGGTATTTTTAGATGCCCACTCCAAAGCAAAAGAATATGCTATTCACAACAGGAAATTCTACTTTTTGTGGCCTGAAAGAATTAGCAAATCCTAAATTTAGAAAATCAGATGAGGCTAAAGTAGATATTCCACATTGCTTGTCTGTCTACGTATTCACCTAAAATGAAAGTCTTCTTGGTAAAGAATTAGTGCAGCTCCCGAGTCAGCGTGGTGGAGGATTTTTATGTATGTATTCATTTAATTGTTTGCCTAAAGATAATAGAAATGGGAAGAAATAGGGTGGGTGAAAGGAGGAGGGAAGAGCTGGCTTTTCCAGCTCTGCACTAATTTTTAAGTAACATCTCACCCTTTCTTCTTTTAAAGTAATCAAAGGAGGAGAGAACATGAGTACTTGTTCTCTAGGTAAAAATAAAGCAGCATGAATTATTGAAGAGAGAGTTGGAGGGGTGGAGGCAATTTTGCTGAAAAATAATCTTCTGCAGCCTCGACATGGGAAACATCTCTGCAGACTGGTCCACGAGCACTCTGCACACAAGACGTAGGAACCACGAGTGCGCCCGTCATCTCTGGTCAGCTGGTCAGCTGGTCAGCGCTCCGGGTGCCTGTGGCCTTCACGGTCTCCCCTGACCTGCCACCTCGGGACACCTGCTGTCCTCGGGCCCTCCGCCCCGCGAGCCCCAACACAAGGAGCTCTGAACGTTGTTTGCCGTCGTCTAGAACCTTCTGACCTGCATCTTCATCTAGAGTGTGCGTTTGCCCCACGATTGCAGAGGGTACATGAGAAAAATGACTTTTAGCGTGCCAAGATCTGGCCCTGAACCAGAGGGTGCTGGGAAAAAACCCAGAAATCCTGTTATTTCACTCACAAGTCTTTATTTTAAGGCTGCAGGGGAACAATGCATGGTCTTTCTGGAAAACGAATGAAACGTTATACGTCCCTCTTTCAAAACAGACTTGAGATAATCAGTCAACCAGTATTTACAAAATTGATATCCATAATCGATGACCATTGTATATTGCTTCAAAGATCATAAAGTGTGTTCACTTTTCTTTGTTATCTTTCTCTCATTTCTGCAGTGTAGATACGGGATGAATGATTCTTATTCCCGTTGTTTACAAAGGAGCAGTTTCAAACTGAATGAAGTTACTGACTTAACCAGTCAAACTGCTGGCCTGCCTTAGCCGTAGCCCTCGTCACACAACAGTTTATAATCTACAGCAAACAGGGGGACAGCGACACAAAATGACTTTCTGCCAATTCGCAGATTTTTGCTTTTACCACTTTTAGGTCACTTATCTGATGTTGCCTTGAAAGGAATAGAGTGAAAATCACAATGACAAACTTAGTAAATAAGTTTATGGGGTGTTTAAGACGAACCAG
The DNA here is from genome assembly GCA_031878705.1 of Tapirus indicus. Classification (NCBI taxonomy): domain Eukaryota; kingdom Metazoa; phylum Chordata; class Mammalia; order Perissodactyla; family Tapiridae; genus Tapirus; species Tapirus indicus. The sequence goes on from CM062919.1 coordinate 154,332,280, forward strand.
GCACTTTGCTAACCACTTTGCCTGTCCCATTTCACTCAACACTTGCAATAACCCCGTGGGAGAGTTATTATTGTCACTGCTTTAGAGATGAGAAAAGGAAGTTCCAACTCCAAAATTTGTATGACAAAATACGGACAGTGATAACTCAGTCAAAAAGTGATTCAAAAAAGTTGATCTCTTAATGGGAAGAAATTAGAAATATCTTAACCAAATTATTCTGTTTGCATTCTTCTTTTATGTGTTTCCTAGACTGCTACTTGTGTAAAATGTTTAATAAATCCTAAGACGATTCTTTCAATAAATATAAAATACAATTCCTAAGTAACAAGAAAGCACTGTGTTACAGATTAATGACAATATCTTTTCTTTTTTAAAGATATATAAGAAATATTGGTGCATTTTATAATCTGTGAATTTTACATTAGACAAAATGTGGTACTTGTAATCTACTAAACTCTAAGCATTTTGAGATCAGTAAAGAGGAAAATGGATGCAGAAGAAAAAAATATATATTATTATCTGTTACTCCATTTCTTATTATCTCAAGTATAATCAAGAGTTTTGCCAGTTAAATTCTATAAGTTCTAACATTCTAATCCCCAAAGAACTTCAGTATATAAACAAAGGAGTTGATGGAGGAGAAGAAATGCGTGGGGGATGTGAAGGACAGACGCACGGTGAATCCACTCGGGCTTGGAGCCTGGAATCCATGGTCCAGGCACATACTTCCACCAAGTGCACTTGAAACCCAAAGAGGCACCAGAGAGCCACAGCTTTCTCTCCAATATTCTCCCTCTGTAGCAGGAAAATATTTATATTTTCACACATAAATATTATTTAATTGATGTGATTATAGTGTCTAGTGCTCCCACCAAATTATAAATTTAACTGGAAATGGAACATTTTTGTCTCTACATTCTCAAGCCTTAGAATAATGCTGAGCATATAGTAATGGCTTAATAAATGTTTGTGGAATTGAACTAAATACTGCTTCCATATTTCATATTTATCTGGTTACAGACCACCATTCAGACTTAGATTTGCTGCCCCTGAGCCACAGCACAGGCTCAGCCTGACACAGACCAGAGTCAGACAGACAGGGTCCAGAGTCTTGATGCTCCCTATCTATCCAGGGAGGCCTTGGCAGTGGTGTCCCTTCTAAACCTCAACTTGATCTCTACAAATAGAGATAATACACATCCCATAAGAGTTTTGAAAAGATTCAACTAGATATCACACAGAAAACACTTGGCACAGTGTCCAACATGTGGTGAGTGTTCTACAACTCCTAGATATAGCAGTAATGTTACTGTCATTATCACCAGTCAAGGCCCCATCAGAAAACAAACTCTGGTCAAGTGGTTTCAGTGAGAGGACATTGAACAGGACAGTGTGCAGAGGCTCGGGCAGGATTGGGAGCCAGCGAGAGCTACTGGGGAGAGCAGAGATGAGAGCAGTGGAGAAGTGCCGCCTCTGGTCCTGAGGCTCCAGTCTGGGAGACCAGGCGGGCGGCCGGGATCTGCAGTCCCGAAGAGAATGTAGCTACTACCAGAAGGAGGCTCCCATGTCGAAAGGAGCAAGTAAGAGGTCCCTGAACCTCCTCTCCTTCCACTCTCCTCTCCTTGCCTCTTCTTCCCTCTAGTTGAAACCAACTGGACGAACAACTCGGAATAGCCTCTGGAAAACTAAGTGGGGCAGAAAAACGATTAACTTGAAAGGGCAAGGGTGACAAGTCAGCACACTTTCCACCCTCATTAGGGTAGGAGAAGTTCCTTCTGCCCCACAGCCCACCAGGCCCCATGTAAATTTGCATGGTTTCCATGACAATAAATTAAAATTTTTTCTCACTACTTCAAAGAAGCAGCAATTTGATTGAACCTGAAACACTCGAATATAATATGAGGAGGCATTTTGAAAATGGAATTGGGAAGTAAAGCTATTGACAACCAGTCTCTGATAGAGCCTCCCTCATGTTCTAACCGCAAAGGTCTGGTCTTCTAAAGAGAAACTAAATGAAAAATTCATTGAAGCCAGACTCGCAGGTACAGAAGAGCTCAGCCGATGAGCAGAAACCATATAACACTTCAAACCGTGGTGGAGCAGCCCATGCTGAGCTCATAATGAAAAGTATTTAAGATGCTCAGACCTGGTTAATATCAGATAGAAGAGATAAGACGCTAATATAGATCAGGATTTAGGGAAGTCTGAAGATAATGTCTTCTTTCTCTGTTTCTCTGTAATTTTCTGGGTTGTTTCTTTCTCTCTCCCTTCTTTCCTCACTATCTCCCCTGCCTCCCTTTCCTGCTCCTGTAATGAGAGTTCTTAGAATACTGTCTCCCAGATAGGGAAGAATCCCTGATTTGGAAAACATCTGGAAATTAGTACTTATGCACATTTTCCGGAGAAATCAGGTTTATCAGTGCATAAGTTTAGTTTGAAGCTGAAAATGTTATAACTTGAAGAGCCTTCGTGTAAATATCTCAGCTCATAGAATTATTGGACTTCCTCTAAAAATTGGTCCTTTTTTCAAAAAGGGAAATGAACCAGCAGCAAATAGGTGACCAGTGTCTGTAAATGAGAAAACAGTGTGAAGATCCTGCCCACTTCCTCTGGAATCTTTGTGTGACAAGCCATCAGAGGTTCTGCAGAGGGCAGCATGGCCCCAGAGAGCACGACTGGTCGTTTCAGTGGAGGAGAAGCCGTCGCGTAGAAATCAGGCTAAGAAATCTTTTTCAGGGCCTGAGACTGGGCAGGTATCTAGATATCCCACTAAGATATTAAAATTCTCAGAGCTCTAAAGAAAAGGGAAACATGTAATTAAAATGTACAGATATTTTAATGTTGAAATTACTATTACATGTATCCTCAAAAAGGCATATCATTTTGCCTGGAAGAGGAGGATAAAATAAAGTTCCCCTGTTTTTTCCCTTCATCTGTGTATTAATTTTGCATCACTAGTGTATTTATTCTAATAGTTGTCAATCTGAACCCCTGCTAGACCATGACATACTTCTTGCTTGGAATTCCATTAATGAGAACAAAACAGACCATAAAAAATAGTAGACAGCATTCTGTGAGACCAGGAATGTGGCAGTCAATTATGTGGACATATCCATGTCACCTTTAATAGGCAAATTAGCATTTACCCGTGTACTATTTTCTATTGTTCTTCATTTGTGACTTTATCTAACCTATGCTATTTCTCATTTTTGCTTTTGAAGGACAAAGCATAAGATGATGCCAACCTTTTATGAAGTTAAGAATTAATCACAGATGAATGGATAAAGAAAACGTAGTATACACATACAACAGAACATTATTCAGCCTTAAAAAAGAGGGAAATCCTGCCATTTGCAACAACATGGATGGACTTGAAGGACATTATGCTAAGTGAAATATGCCAGTCACAGGACAAATTCTGCATGATTCCTCTTATATGAAGTGTCTAAAATAGTCAAACTTACAGATGCAGAAAATAGAATGGTGGTTGCCAGGGACTAGGGAAAGGGAGAAATGCGGAGTTGTTGTTCAGTGGGTATAAAGCTTCAGTTATACAAAATGAATAAGTTCCAGAGAACTGAGTACAGCATGGTGTTGATAGTTAACAATCCTGTATTATGCACTTAAAAATTTAAGAGGGTAGATCTCACATTGAGTGCTCTTGCCACAAAAACAAAGAAAACACCAAAAAACACAGGGACACAAGGAAACCTTTGGAGATGTGCAGTCTGTTACCTTGACTGTGGTGATGGTCGCGGTGTCTGCATATGCCCCAAATCATTATATTGTGTGTTTTAAATACACGCAGGGTTTTGTATATCAATTATTCCTTACTAATACCGATAAAAAGACATACATTCAAAAACAATTAATCAAAACCCTAATGGTCAAATAACTGGCCTGGTAATTCCTTCTTTCCATAACTACGTGTATCATACGGTATGTTATACAGAGTCGGCCAAGATTGTGTCCAAACATGAATATAACCGACTGAGCTGTGAGCTGTTATTTCGGGGTTCTGAATAATACTCTATGTGCAGCATGTTCATAAGCAGGGAAGTAACTCTTGACCAATATTCCTTACAATAAGAGATGTTTACTGAGGGTTTCAGGTCCACATAAATGTAAAAGTTTAACTTCTTTCCGGGTTCCTATAAGGAGCAGAGAATTCTTGAGGCTCCCTCCACCTGAACCACTAATAGTTTCAATAACTCACGTTATTATCATTGAATGATCTCAAATAAGCAATAACTGTATTTCAATCTCAGTAATTTTATCTTTTATAACACCCAAATATAAACCTATAAGTTATAAAGAAAACTAAAATCTGTTGCACACGTGTAGATCCTGATCTGGCGTGTGTGTTTTTGTCTGGTTTCTAGAGTGACTTTGGCTCTACAACTATGTTGTGTTGTAGGGACTGGATTTCTTACTGCTCTCTGAAGAGTTCTCAATCAACAAGGAAACAGTAAAACAAATAAATATTTTATTTAACGTCTGCAAAGCCACATGTGAAGGACAGTTGGTGGATACAAGAGTCATTTTAGCAAGTGTCTCTTGGGTTCACGGATTGCTGTAGCCATTGAAGACACTTTGGACAGATGCAGAAACACTACACAGCCCATCTAATGCACACTACAATGTGTTCTCTTTACCTGTTGATTGGTTTTCTACAAAAGGTGCTTTCTGTCTTTATACAGCTAGCCAAAAGGTTGGTGAGGCTCTGTGACAACCGTGTTGAAGAAGAAGTCAGAGAGCCGGAAGAACAAGTGTGTGCACAGAGGCAAACACGCTGGCGGAATGTGGATACTGAGGCCAGAAATCATTCCTGAATGGCTGAATAGAGCAACTCCTCTCACTGCCATTCCGTCTGGGTGTGCTTCACGCCGTTCACCAGCTGTCTTTGTAGGAGTTAACGGAGAAATTACTTGGGAAAAACCTCAAACCTGGAAGTAGTATTTGCTGAACAGTTTTCTCAAAGCAGAAGTGTGTTAGCATTTTATTTTTTTGAGAAATAACCACTAAAGAAACACACGTTGAGATTTGACTTTATGCATGCAGCTATGGTCCCAAAAGTCCTCATCTTTTTCCTAAATATTTATTAGTGATTCTAAAACACTAAGAAAATATTTATGGAACTTAGTCACTCAAAAGAGGACATACTATGTATTTTTGGTTGTGAGGGAGTCCATTTGTTGTTGTAATAGCTGCTTTTGGAAAATGACCACAATGAGTAAATAGTAACCGCTTTCCTGAGTTTATTCGTTTTAATCTGGAAGTCTTTTGAATTCAAGTGTCTCTTTCTGACTGCCCTCCTGCTCATGACTACTGAAACCTCACAGGAGTCTTTCCTTTAATTAATTAGAGTGTAATTCAACAGCAGGGACCCAGGCGGAAGCTGGAGAGTTGGTTCCATCTGTTCTGCAGGGTCTCATGGTGGCAACAAGAGCGTCCCCCATGAATTTCACTTTAACCAGTTTTTGTATTTTAATTTCCAGCTAGCTCATTTATAAATTGCTCTTATGATTTCACTTGATAAATTAACACTTCAAAATTGCAGCCCTTCCAGCATTTACCCTGAAAACATACAAAAAATGATTATGAAGGAGAGGAGAGAAATTGTTCCATAAAATTCAGATGGGCAAACACAATTAAAAGACTCTATCACTCACTTATTAATGTGGAACAGCGGGCAGACACCATTCCATGAGAGCAATCAATTTCAATTTGGAGATACAGGGCACTTACAGACACAGAGAAGATTGACAATACTCCAGAGGGTGGAGGCGGGACATTTAGGGGGAGGCATCTTGTCATTCCTCTGGAAGAGTCCCTGAACTTCCAAAACCAGGAATGCAAGTTTTGCTAAAAGAAAATTTCTGGAAACACAAAATTCGGTCCTCAGATATCAGGACATCTATATCACTTGCCATTATAATTTTTATGAATCACTTTTATTTCTTCTTCAAAGTTGTAAGCTTCGTGAGAAGAAGACACCTATTTGATTCATTTCTTCATCCCCACAGAAGACACTCGAGTGCGGGTGGCTGGTTTCTGAGCAGCACTAAGTCAATCAGCTACTTGCTCCCTGCCCATCGTATGATGCCCGCCTGCTCCTTGGTGACAGTGTGCTCAGATCTGGGGAGGCTGGGCTCTGAACCAGTGTCGGGTCACCACTCGGTCCTTGTAGAAAATAAAACTGGTGTAGTCAAGTGATGTTTTCAGGATGCTTGCCTCTTAAATAGAAAGGCAGATTTTAATGAATATTGTACCATGTGGGATGTTAAAGGGGATGACAAAAATGAAGGAAATCCATAAAATCTGAGTTTATAATAGATGCTTATTTTGTCTGATATTAGAAAAACAATTAAATTTATTTATCTAAAATAGTAAGTTAAATCAAAGCTGCACTTGAACTTTGGCATTAGAAAATTAAAAATCGAGACACATATTAACAATTATAATTTAATTATTAAACCAAACTACCCTTCACCGAGCCAGTGAATGTGTATTAACGTTGTGTGGTGAGTAACACTAACTAATTCCTGCACACGTGGAGTTTAAAGACCATTGATAAAATTGACAAAATGTTTTTGGGACAAGCATATTGTAAAAGAGGTAAACAGAAAAGATCCCTCAGTAAAGGCATTTCACCAAGTCAAGGCGACGAGGAAATGACCCTTGAGCTGAGATGAGAAGAGTGAGCCGGACTTGGCAGGTGCAGAAGGGAAGAGAGGGTGCTGAGCACATGCAGAAGCTCTCTGTAGGTCCCTGAAACAGTTAGAAAGTGATTGCAGTGGTCCAGCTAGGGAGCGGTGGTGGGAGGGATGGAGTGATGTAGCAACTTCCAGACTTCCCTACGAGTATTTTTACGGGACATTGGATGTCCTGTAAAACACCACTATGAGTTGCACCATCTCTTAGTATATACATAAACCATGACCCATGAAGGGCAAATAAAGTTGGGATGAATAAGATTTCACATGGCACACAGGGGAGAGTAATTTCTGTCATGTATGGTTTCCTTGCCATTAAAAGTAAAAATGCTATAGATTTAATGCACAAGAAAAATTAGAAATTCTACATCATCAGCAGGTGAGCAGGATAAGATTTATAACAATTAAAGAGAAGCCAAGGAAGATATTGAGGTCAATATCGTTAATATGTGTGTGTGAGCAGTGATAACATAATGATCTGATTAAATGGACATATTTAATGTTGGAGACCTTAACAGAAATCTATAGCAACAACGTCCACATGCACCTGAAGCTGCAAATGAAATATCACTTGTCCAAGTTAAAGTGTAATAGAAATGGTTGACTTTGATGATTTGATCTAGACCAAAGATTAACAACTACAGGACATGACATTGTACATTATAGACATAGGTCATTAAAGGTCATTAACACTATTTACTTGAGATAGGAATAAAACAGAAAAATTCATTAGGAGACTTAAAATTGATATAACACAAAATCCAGACTAGAAAAAGTGATTTCAAATATTCTTAACCATATCTTACCCATTATGGAGGATAAAGTGACATTCTAACTATTTCCAAAGTCAAGCATCCTATAGATGCCAACGTGCCCGTTGTTACATGGTGTGTATTTAAACACAACAGTAGAGGGTTTGATAGTCTTAGCACCACCCATCCCTACCCCGTTTCTGCTTTCAGAGGTCAACACTTTCAACTCTTAGTTTTCCACTCTGGTATTTTTATCTCTTTTTAGACTAGTATATTTGTACTACTACTTCCTGCTAAGTAGAGAAGGATTTAGCTCTTTTGTGATATTGTCTCCCCTCACTTTCCCTCTGTACTGTCACCTAATCATAATATGTAATTAACTCAGACAGGTTTTGTATTATTGTGATTATGCAAATGTTGTTCACCATGGAATGAAGTCGTGTTTTCTTATGTTTCGTTTGTGAATATTTACGGTGATCACAACATCCAGGAGCTACTAGCTGCTCAGGTTTCATGTACGTATTTGTACATGTCTGGGTGCTATTTTCTTCCCATCTCCTCCAGCAGATTTTTTGCAATATCAGTTTCTTTGTCAGTTCTCCAGGCTTTATCACCTATCTATCAGAAACAACTTCCTCATCCACATCAGATTTGTAACAATATTACTCCTTTGCAAGAATCAGTTCCACTCCCCTCACTAAATCTCTTTTTCTGGAGCACATCTTACTACTTTTCCAACCTGAGTCCCACACTGTCCCAACACTGCCAGCCCAGAACACCTTCCACATCTTCGTGGTGGGCACCTGCTTCCTGGGGTCCTAATTTTGACTCTGTTCCCTTGCCCTAATGGAGTACATTTTGAACTCTTTATATGATTTTAACTTTCTTTGAAATGAGTTTGTATGCATGTAGAGTTCTAGATTTTGACATTTTTACTGCAGAATATGTAGACATTGCTCCACTATCTGGTAGTGATGTTAGGAATTCGTGCTCCTTTTTCATTCTTGAGCCTTTGTCTGAGACTGATCTTTCTCTTATTTTGGGGTATTATATTTTATCCCCAATGTTAACAAATTCCGCAATGATGTGGTTTACCATCCGTTGGTGGTTTACCATTTGTGGTGTAAGACACCTTCTACATGAAGACAACTTTCAGCTCTGAAATGTTCTTGTATACTCCTTTGATAATTTTTTGTCTTTTAGTTTCTTCAGAAATATGTGAGACTCCCCACCCGGGGTTGATATTCTAATATCCCTAAATATTTTGACTTTTTTTATTCTCTTATTTTTCTTTCAATTTCATTGACATATAACGGACATGCAGCCCTGTAGTTTAAGGGGCACAGCATAGTGACTCGACTGACATTTATGCTAACTGTTCCTTTGTTTTATTTTCAGAGTTGTTTGTTCAATTAAATCTTGTAACTTTTATATATATATTTTTTAATTTGGGATATCACCTTTTTGATTTCTAAAATGTACATTCAAATTCAAATTTTCCTCAGCATTTCCTGAAATTTATTTGCTAAACCTAGCAATCCTAGTTGCATGGTATCCTGACACACACGGACGCCTAAAACTATAACAGAAAACTAAATATTCACAAAACAATGTCTACCATACCCGCCATGCATTATGACATTTTATATTCTTTGTATTTTTTAATGCTGATTTAATTACTGACAAGAGATTCTCGCATATTGAGGTATATGGGGTAACTATTCGGGTTTGAAACTGATTTGGCTTGAACTAAAAAGCCTGACTTATGGCCGATCAAATGTACATTGCACATGTGCCTAACTGTTAAAGTAAAGAATGCACACTCTTAAGAGAAGACGCACACTTCCCCTCCTACGCCCTATCGGTAAGGCCCGAATTAGTCCCTTTCCCGACATCAAGGTCACATTGACCTGCTAATGTGCAACTGAAAACCTCTTTGAGATTTTGATGAAAATGTATCCCGGGTGCGTTTAATGTATGTTCTTTGTTCTAAAAAGCTATCACTGTACTGAAAACCAGGCTTCTCCAGAATGCTTTCTAAGGCTTCCGGGTTATAATCCTCACTTTGGCTCAGGTAAACTCACCTCACTTCTCTGACCTCTAGAATGGCCATTGGTTATTTTGCGTCATTCCTCACCAGTGGCTTCATCATAGTTGGGTGTGTGGGCGTGAGGATGCTCTGCTGGAACGTGATGAAGCACAGGCAGGTTTCCATCAAGGCAACTTCTGTCGTCAGTATCTGCAGGTCTTTCTCTGAGTGGCAGTTACTACAGAGATTTCTCCGGATCCTTCGCTGGCAAACGCACATCTCCACGTCGGCTTTCTCTGCTGGAAAGCAGCAGAGGTTCTTCTCAAGAGTTTGCTGTATTTCACATAAACCCTTCATTTCAGTCCTCTCACTTACCGCTAACCCCCTGCTGTGCACAGTGACCCCACACCTGGTGCATTTCAGGTTCAGTTCCTCCAGAGAATTAACTTCGGGATGTGGAGGCTTTCCCAGTTATGCAAAGTGAGGGAGGTGTATCAGTTCCGCATCTGGACCGTATCAGTCAGGTCTGAGTAGGTTTTGCTGCAGTCACATACAACCCCAAGTCTTCCACCTTAAAACAACGGTTTATTTCTGACCCGTGCTACAGCCTATCGCAGAGTCCATTTATGCTCATCATTCAGGGACTCGTGGTGGCAGGACGTCAATCGTCTTAACTTTGGAGGTCACCATTCTGGAGAGGAGAGAGAAACTTCTGGAGAGCCTCACTGCTCCCTCAGATGGGATGTGACAGAGATTAATTCACCTGACATCTAGTTAGCTGGGATGCGTCTCCTGTCCCAACCACCCACAAGAGGTTGAGGAGGTGCACTTCTGCCTTGTGCCCAGGAGAAGAGCAGAAACTGTTTGGTGAAAACCAAGAAATTAATGACGTAGATACTGAGTGACTTGCTGTGATCCCCACCACCGAGCTCCTCAGCCGGGTCTCCCGTCTGTGAAGAGTGGGAGCGTCTCCCCGATAGGCTTCCTGTAGGCACACAGATTCTAACTTCCGCTCTGGGACGTGTCAGGAATCACTGCCCTCCTTCCCTCCAATGCTGCTGTCGTTCCTGCAATCTTCATAGACTTGCACAGTCTGAGTGTTCTATTGTGAGTCATGTTTTGAAAGAGAACAGAGAAAACCTTCGTGGTGCAACTGCTATGTTTACGCAGATTTCTTACACACCTACGAATGTATGCAAATTTTGACATATTTTAGTCAAAGATAGGAGCTGTTGTTATTGTCTTCATTCACATATGAGAAGCTCAGTTACTCTGCTTCCCCAGGACATAATACGTTTTTTTATTTGAGCATTTATTTTTGGTTCTTTCTCAGGATTTCCGTCTCTCTGCTTACATTACCCTTCTGTTCTCGCGTGCTGTCTACTTTGTCCATTAGAGCCTTTAGCACGTAAATCATAGATTTGCTTAAGTTGCTGGTCTGATGATTCCAACATCCCTGTCATGTCTGGTTCTGATGCTTGCTCTGTCTCTTCAAACTGTGTTTTTTGCCTTTTGGTACACGTAGTAGTTTTTCTTGATAGCAGACAAGGTGTGCCAGGCCCTGGTTCCCACAGAGGTTTCTACTCACGAGTCTCTTCCCCTACAAGCCATGCCTCCCTTTTCACCTGTCTCCTCTCCAACCTTGGGGGCCATGATTTCCCCTGTCACCTCCCCTCTCTATGGATCTAGGAAGAGTTTTTGATTTTTCAGGCTGTTCAGCTTTTTACTTGCTTTTAGGACACAGTGGCAACTTCCAACTTCCTTATGTATGAAGTAGGAAATCAGAAGTCCAGGAAACATTTCTAAAACTTGTTTCAGACTAAGGTCGCAGATTAAAAGCTCCTGAGTAAAGGGGCTGTGTCTTTTACCAGTTCACGCTCACTCTCAAACATCACCCAGCAAAGAGTCTTGTACACAGGGCAAGTTCAGTAGCAATCATTTGAATTAATAATTTAAAAACCTTTGATATCCTATAAAGTTGTAGTGAGAGCATGTGTAATAGTGTATAAAAGTCATTTGTTAAGTTATAATCTTTATAGAACTGTTAGCTAGATTACTGCAATGTGGACAACCTTCCAATATTCGGACGCAAGGATTTAAGTGATTGACTTCCTTCACATTCATGCAGACTGTGTGTGCTAGTCCTGGGGACACAAAGATGAAGAAACCACAGCTTTCTCTACACTTAGAAAGTTCACAGATGTTGACAGTACTGAGGGATGTTTTAACAACATGGTTTTTTGTTATTTGCAAACAAGTGTGCCATGAATTAAAGATGCCTCTTTTTATATATGTCCATAATATTAAAAATAATTTTAACTAAAATTTATTATAAAAAATAACTTGCTCCAGGAATTTCAAGGATCTTTCATATATAAATGCATGTAACACAACAGCACTATTAGGTAAGTTTTATAGTTACTGTCTTTTTAAAGATGAATAAGCTAAGAAAGGACAACAGCATGTAAGTTATCCAACTGGTAGGGCCAGTTTTCAAACAAGGCAGACTGTGGGCTCTATTTCAATCCTCACACAAGATGATCAGAAAGGAAGTCCATTGTTGTTGAACTTAAACACCTTAATGCATTTTGTTTGATTCTCTTATTTATATCCAGGATTTTTAACACAGCATCTCCCTCAGTGAGGAAAAGAAATAGTCTTGCAGAGAAGAAAATAGTACTTAGAGTGGTTAAGAATTTGGACTTAAGTTTTCAACTAGTCTAAGGTTCCAGCTAGTCTTTGGTTTCCTGGTATTATGATTTGCATTCTAGTTACATTCTTTAAGGTTCAGGTTCTCCACTTGTAAAACGAGGATAATAACATTGCTTTCACTATGATTGTTGCAAGGATCACATGAAACAATGTGTAAGTATTTAATAAAAGTTAGACACTAGAATCAATACCTTTTGTTTTCCAAACAATACTCTGAGTGCCACACATACTTGCACCAAAGCCCAGGGATCAGCAGTGAACCCTTCAATTCTGTAGCATTCCTACTATTTGGGGTCTACGTATCACGAGAGCACAAAGATTATTTCCTGGATTTTTACCTGCTATTGCTTTTACTAATAATTTCCTGGCCTCTTATATTTGTACAGTCTTAATGTATCAAATTTTATTTGGTTTTTTATGAAGTATGTATGCCTTTCTTTCATCTGCATTTTCAGTCGTATCTCTTCTGCCTCTATGTGGTATTAGCTTACACCTACCTGTACCTCTTGCATTCTATGCATTTACAGTAAACCATTTTCCTAATTTATCAGGGTAAAATTATTCACCAATCCACTGCTTTCTCAGAAATCATTTGTATTCTGAATGGACAAAGAATATAATAATATTATGCCTATAATGTATACCGAATGCAAGAAAAATGTTATTGAAGGATAACTTTTGAAACCTCGAGATATACAAATATGAAAGAATTTTTAAGATGATTGAGAGTAAAAGTTAATCAGGTGACACACTTTTGACTCAGCTAGGTATGGTAATAAATTTCAAAAAAGATATTGCAGAATTAAAAAAGTAACATATGGAATATATCATTTGTTGTATAGCTTAATAGAATCACTAAGAATTGTTATATTTGTCCAGGAAACATATAGACAAATATGGTTTTTTTTGCCCCCACATCTTATTCAAATCGTTACAAATTACTATCTTTTGCACAAATTGAAGTTAAAAAACATGCAGAATTATGATAAGGTGGACTCAAGGATTTTGTTTTCCTTGCCTTTTACAACATTGCTTAGTTTATGATATAGGCGTTTCGTATACAACAATTATTTGTGAAAACATTTTCTAAGTTGCAGATTTTTGGTCTTTTTTTTTTCTTCTGCTGAGGAAGACTGACCCTGGGCTAACATCCGTGCCCATCTTCCTCTACTTCGTTATATGGGACGCCGCCACAGCATGGCTGACAAGCAGTGTATCGGCAGGCACCTGGGATCCGAACCGGCGAGCCCTGGGCTGCCAAGCGCGAACTAAACCGCTGCGCCACTGGGCCGACCCCCAGATTTTTGGTCTCTTGTTGGTAAAACAAGAAGACTTGAACCAAACCATGTGCTTCAAACATACTGTGGTCATTTTCACCTCCTTCCTGATTGGTACTGAAATTTTCATAGTGAGAACTGGAAGAGCCTGAGAATTAAATTTCTTATTCTCCATGAGGTGTAGCAGTCTCAGAGGGGGAAGCTAGACCAAAGTTTAAAGGGGGGCATCATGTTAGGAGACTCCGGTTAGACTAAGTGTCCCATTGCACGTCTTCTATAGGAAAGCTTCATGTGGCTCCAGGAGCCAACTCTCTGCCCAGTGCACAGTCCAGCTCCATTGACGCGTGTTTGGTAATGAATGAGATCAGTGTCATTACTGCTGAGAATTAAGTGAAAATCTGTTATGATGCTGTTCACTGTGGATTGGAATCGGCTACAGATCAATGCACTATTTTTTATGCTCCCCCAAAAGAATTTCTTTAAGAAAAAGTGAAGGGGTCTCATTTCAAGACATTTAATTTAAAATATACTCCATTCTGTGTGACTTTCAGAATGACTTTGAAATTCCAGGGTAGAGGTGACTGTAGGAAAATGTTCTACATCATCCCTACTTCTTAATTTCAAACACGTTTCCCTCCTTCCTGTTGTCCCTCAGATGTTCAACGCTTCTTCCCCTGAAGCGATGTCAGAGTCAGGACGGGAGTCCCTGGTTTCTCTAATAGTCACACGTGAGTTTCATTCTACAGGAACAACAAAAACACTCTCCTTCTAGGAGCATTTTCATTTTAACAAAGGAAGGCAGAAATTGTAGATGCCGCAATCCTGTGCTTTGCTTCTCTTGCAAACGGTTGGAACCCCGAGTTCCTGCTGGGACAGGGCCACTCAGCTAGACCGTGTTCCCCATCCTCCCTCACAACCAGGTGGGCCCACACGACCACCATAAGGACAAGATCCAGGCGGAAGTGCCAGTGGGCTCCCAGGAAACTCCATCAGAGCGAGGAAGCTCCCTGTTGGCCCCCTGCTCCGTCTGTGAGACACGGATGTGACCACGGGGTTACTTCACAGCTGCAGACACCGTCCCCACTCCCCTCCCAGAGTCTCGTGGGCTCCTGAGCATGGTGCCACAGAAGGCTGCCCGTCCTCTCCAGGAGCACAGGGCCCGGCCCCCGGCTGAGGGAAGAAGCAAACAGGTGGTTCAGAACTGAAAAAAGACAATCATGAAAACTTTTCTTTCTAGACAATTCCATAGAACACAGTAACAAAACATGGGATCATTGTCACCACTGGAAGGTGATTTCACTGTTGCTATGCACACAACACGTATATGTGTATGTTACATTATGTCACTAAGTGAACTTCATTTTACAGATACTTTAAATTTGATAGTAAACATGTTTAGTAAACTCTTCATTTGGTGATAATTTTAAGGTATTCATTAGTTAAGGATTACAAAAATAATCAAGGTTAATTCTGACACATTTCTGATTTGGTAGCTGCTTCCGTTCCCTGTGTGTTCAGTTGTCAAAGGCAAACTCTGTGACCACTGCAGACAAGGGCCTCGGACACCAGCCTGTGTTGACCTCACCTCAAAATTGCTTTGCATCTCATCTTTTCCTCTTTCACAATTTTTAATTTAAATATTCTGGGCATGGTTCATCTCATCCTGGGCTTTGTTCCGTTTATTATTTCATCGTTTTCTTATACATTTCTTCTCTTTGTCTCCTGGGACCTGTCCCGTTGCTCAGACTAGGCTTCTCCTGGTTATTCGCTCTGTCTCCCTTTGTCCGTTCTGTCCCCATCTGCTTGATTCATGCTCCAAGAGACAGACTCCCAGGGGCTGCACCACCAGGGCTCAGTGCTGACCAGGTTATGTTTTCTTCTGACAGCGGAAAGCAAGATGAGGAGAGAGGAGGCTGCAGGAGAACCACGCAGCTTTTCCTCTGCTCCCCTCGGGCTGAGGGCCCTGTTGGTGGCATGGCTGATCCCTGCACAGCTCCAGCACTCACTGGGGTCTTCTGTTTCTTTCCCTTTCCTCTTCAGATCTAAGGCAGGGAAGAGGGTAAACATCCTTTGTTGGTTTCTTTAGCTCTACCCAAATCTCTGTAAACAGTCCCTTTATTTTACATCATTTGATAGAATGCTCGTGTTCATCTTGCCTTCACTGACTATCCATTTCCACAAAGAAAGCACCTCTCAATCATTTCCTTACATCATAATTATGTCTCTATCTATCTGAGTGTCAGTCTGCATATTTATCAATCTCTATCTCTATCTATCCATCCTATCATCTATCTATCTATCCATCCATCCTATCATCTATCTATCATCTATCCATTCTATCATCTATCAATCTTCTATCTCTTCCTCTTATCTCAATCTCTCTTTCACTAGCAAACTTCTCACCACTTTTAGAAGTAAAGTGAATACAATGTGACTTTCACACTCACCTACTTAACTGTTATTGTTCTTCTAAAGTCCCCCTATGACTTTCGTAGCCTCAAACCAGTGACATTATTTAAGATCTCCTTCTCCTTAATATCTCCTAGGGAATTAACCTTGATGACAACTTACTTCTAAATACACTATGCTCATTTTCCTGTGCTCAACTGATGCTTCTATATTTCCCTTCCATCTTTCTCTGACCCATTGAGTTCTGCCTTCTCTGTCCTTCCTCTGTCTCTTTCCGGAGTGGCACTTTTCAAAATTCTATTCATCCTTCCAGGTACCTCCTCAGCCTTCATGATCACATATGCATCTCCAAACCTGTGCCATTCACTGAATTCTCTGTCTCATTTAATTGTGTAACACTTTCACAGTCAGTCCTTCTCAAAACCTTAGAATCATCTTGATTTCTTCCTCTTTTTTCCTTTACCTAAACCCAAATGAATTATTTCACTTCTATCTTAGCCTCATCTCTTACTCAATCCTCCTTTTCTTTCCCTCTCCATTTGCCCTAATGAAGGCACTATGTTTTCTAAGTTGCATTATTGTAGGAGGCTCCTCCCCGATCTTTCTGACTGCACTCTCTCCTGTGTATTAAATCCTACCACAATGATGACTCATTGCTCAAAGTTCCTTCCTGCCTCTCTGTGACATAAATCTAGATTTCTAAAGATGGTGCAGAGACTCCGTTTGATTGGCCTCAGTCAGACTCTCCAATAAATCTCAGTCTTCTCCAATTCCCTAACTCACTTCACTATTTTTAATCAAGGTATCCCTCTGCCTGTGCAGCCTTCAACTCTCACTTCTCAAAAGCATGTCCATATTTGAGATTTAGCGCAAACGACACGCCTGTCATGGTCTCCCTGAGCTCCTCATGAAAGTTGTTTTTCCCTCCCAGTACTCCAACAACAAAAATATTATTTAAAAACATTATTGGCTGAATTCTTTTAGAGATATTTATAATAGACATCTTCTTGTGTGTGTTATTTTGTATGCAACAGTGGGCAAGGGTTATGTCATCACTGTAACCCCCAGAAAGCCTAGCAAAGCACCTATGAGAAAGAGGACCCTCATTTAATTCATTTACACTCTTATGGGTTCAACTCGCTATCACTCTCTGAGATGCTTCCAGGAATACCTCCAGATTCCTGAAATTCTAAGCATAAAATCAATTAACCCAACCTTTTGGTAATGCTCTCTCCTGTTGTAACCTAAAACAGGGTTGGTAGTTGCTCAATGTAATTGGATGTGCTAAAAGTTCAGTTGTTCTGATTCTCCATGGACCACCTGGACAGATGGTTCACCGGCAGGAGCCCAGAAGCGCTAGTTCTATCCATTAAGGACCATCAAAACAACTAAATCCTACAGATGTTGACAAAACTATTACATTTTTATTGTGCTGATTTACTGATAGTTGTAATTAAATGCAAATAACTGCATTTCTTAAGGAAATGTATTTGATGAATGAAAATATTTTAGAACCTGAATTTTGAGACTCATGGTGTTATAATTCCTTCTTAAATTGTGCTTCCTAGCTTGATTTATTATTTTTACTTTGAAATTTTTAGTTAAGCACTTCATTATGTGGAGGGAGCACTATACTTGAACTGTTTCAATTTAGTGTTGATTTTAAAAATACAAAATTGGAAACTGAAATAAAGGACATTTACACTATATCAAAGTTAAAATAACTCAGCCAGTCAGCAAATAAGAGGCCAAGTACCGAGGCTGGTAATACAAGAATCTCAGATGAATTCTGTCTCCGAGGTGACAGCACTGATTCTCCAGCAAGCTTAAAGGAGGTCCTGAGGTGAGGTCGACTTGGGTGGAATTCCTGTTTTGCTGCATGAAATTTCCATGATAAAAATGGAAAATGGGAGGATAAAGAGAGACAAAAAAGGAATAAAAACATTTATTTCTAAAGTACAAGATGTTTGAGGTCAAGGACTTTTATCAGAAGAATACCCAAATACTAAAATGTGCCTAGCCTGATTGCACCAACTCAATTTATCATGAAAGAATAATAATACTGGTGTTTCTGGGACTCTATTTAGAAGCAGTTATAAGTAACAGTCATATAGAGAGTTATATAGATTTTTTATATTTTAACCCAGGCCTTTTGTCCTTCTCTTGACTTGTAAAGATAAACTCTTTTTAATGCCATTAGGTCTGAAAGTTTCTTTAAACTGTACTTTGAATGGAATTGCCTATATTCCTTTACTTCTGCAACATACAGTAAGTCACAGATTCACAACTTATAGGAAAATACACGTGTTTACATGAGTATTAAATTTCCACTAGCACAAATATCTTTTGTATTATTTTCAAGTTGATTAGAGAAACTTTAAAACAATGTAATGATATTGAGTAACTGTCCAAAGACAATTGTGTGAGTTTAAAAATATTAGAATTAAACATAAAAAGAATGATATTATAGGAAATCACATTCTCCAATGCTACCCTATTTTCTTTATTTTTTTTAGAAATACTATAGAATAGGGGAAAAATACCCTCCCCCCACCCAAAAAAGAAAAAGATCAGCTTTTCCAGGAGCAGATTGAAAACCAGAGGGTGAAAACTTATGGCTGTGGAGCTGGGAAGGTTTTGATTCTTAGAAGATACAAACCAGGATTACTATTAGGTCAAGAGCATTAAATAGAATTTTAAAGAGCCCATTGGAGGAGGAGTAGCTGGCAACACCTTGTGTCTGTAACCTAAAAACGAATTAGCTTTACCTTTTCCCACCATTGACATATCCCTAGAGTTAGAAAAAAAGTATGCTCTCTTGCTGGCACCCTTCCATCTGGATGAACAACCACGAAGAGTAAAACCACCGGCCACCTTCCTGGAGGAGCCGCCGAGCGAGAGCGGGAGCCCCTGCGCGCACTCAGGTACCAGCTTCTTCCCAGACTCTGTCTGATGGGTCCTGTGGCTGATCTTCCTCTCGTCACAGTCTTCTCACATAGCTATTTTTTTTTTAAATAGTGTGGCACTGTATGCGTTTTATGTCATTTCAAATGCTTTCGTAGAATCAGGTGGAACACACTTGGGGAGGGAGAAGTCAAAGTCAAAGGGCTTGCAGGAGGTTGAGGAAGGGCAGTGGGACAGCAGGAAAGCGGCTGGACCTGGACTTCTGATGCGCTCGGGTGCAAGTCCTCCTCGTGCGGCCGGAAAGACTACACTACAGCACGGGGACCACTTGGCCTGCTCCGGCCCGTCTTCTCACTGGGGCCTCACGGGGTCCAGTCAGGTCACCCGTCCAGCAACCTGAGTTGCTCTTCAAGACGGCTGAACTACCACGAGGGCCTTTGCTTGGATGTGCACGGTCACAGCGGGATGGCGCAGGAATGTTGACTATGGAGACGAGCCAGAAGCGCAGAACGCGCGCTGGGAACCCCGCAGAAAGCAGCAGGCCCAGCGCGCAGAGCTGTGCGGCACCAGACGCGCCCCTCGCCGAGCGCAGGCGGCCACGTCCCCGCCGCCTCGTGTTCACTAGAGGACAAACAAGGGGCCAGCTGTGGCGTGCCGGCATATGTTGGCCAACGTCTCTGTCTAATTAGGCTGTAAGACCCCTGGGTAGAGCCTCATTTAAATCCATGTTCTGGAAAGCACCTGCAGCCTTTGTTGAGGCCTGGAGAACGTGGGAGACCAGGCCAACGGCTGAGGCGTAATAAGCGAGAAAAGAATTCTGTAAGAATTGTATCGTGTGTGTGTTTGCTATCTTGCAGAAAGCGAACTAAATCCTTGGGAGAAAGGACAGAATTTTACTTCTCATAGACTATGTTGCTCTCTGTAGCATATGCAATTTATACAAAAATGGCACATAATTTAATAAAATGAATTCTATATAACTTTATAATTTAGAAATTATACAGAGTATTTACAAATGTAATAAACATAAATATCAAGTGGAAAACATACTAGTTTAATTTGAGTGCCAGGATATTTACACCATATATTGCATGTGCGAGCGTGTGTTGTACATGTAAGTGTGTGCACTTGTGTTCGTATCATGCCATCGTGTGATGTGTGGGTGCATTTAGCTGCACACAGAGTTGACGAGGTGTTTGGACATCCGTTGGACGGTGTAGACAGTGGGTACCCTTTCTTTTATTTTCCTGTTTGTGTGGTCCAGGCTAGTCTTCTGTCTCCTCCTGGGTCCTCTGCTGCCTGTCACTCTATCATGCCTGTTGTCTGTTGCTCTTAGCTTCAGCATAATGGCTTGAACTGCCAGTAGCAAAGGACAAGAAAGTGGAAATTACACTATACACATTTGTATGTATGTACATGATTTTATGTTTGAAGACTACTTCTTTCCTGTGTAGAGTCCATCACTCTCTCCTTTGAACTCCTGCAGCATTAAATCATGCACCTCCCTCCATTACACGTGTGTACGTGTGCATGCCTCTGTCTGCCATACGTCTTCTTCCTGAAGAGGCTATAAGAGGTCCAAGGACAGAGACCAAACCTCATTTTATTTTATATTTCTAGCATTTCCTCCTGTGCTAGCCAACGTTACTCCAGCAAATACTTGATGGTTGACTAAAAGTATGTTTTTTTACTGTATATTTTTAAATTTCTACATTAGGACAAATTTCATAATTACATGAATGCTTAAACTACTTTACACTTTAATTCATTATATGTGTTAGTATAAGATCATAGAGAAGGAATAAGACAATGGCTCTGGCAAGAAGTATGTTGTTCAGAGCATTTGCTCATGTACATTTATGATAGAATGCAGATAATTAATGCCGTCCCAACACTGATGTCATTAGAAAAATATTGTCTAAGAAATCTACTTTTTATATCCTCTTCCCTAGACTTAAAGACACTTGGTACTTTAGAATATAATAGAAAATAGATGTTGGTCCTAAGGCCAAATCCGTATTTTCTCATGGACCTCTCACGCCGCCCGGTGGAGGCTGCCAGAGGTGGCAGACAGGCACTTGTGGATTCCGGAAGAGCTCTGACAAAGGCGGTCTGTGGTTTGGTGATTATCCGCTTTACATTTGTAGAGAATAAAGTGGAGATTTGAAACTACAAGATCAGTTACGCACTTAGGAAATCCCTGTAGTGACTGCGTTGTGTGAATCAGTGACCTTCGTGAGGGTGCAGCATTCCTGCTTGTTTGTTCTTCCATCCGAGACTTTTGTTGCTGAGCAGCGCTCTCTGCCTCCTCTCTTCCTTCTCAGTGAGAACCACTGGCTCCCAACATAATGGCTTGGACTCCCAGGAATAATTTTAGAAGAAGAGGTCTAATTCCTCCCTGCATAATCCTCAGAAACTCCAAAGTAAACCAAGACTCAATTATGAAAAATAAACTCTTGCCTGATTTTTGAATCCCCATTTTGCCTCATTCTGCCCCTCTACTCTCTATCTACTCTGTTCTCTGTGCACTAAAATTGTTAAAATTCTTAACATCGAGCTTATTATACTATGTTTACTTTTTTTTCAATTATTTTATTGAGGTCATAATGATTTATAACATAACGTAATTTCAGGTGTATATTATTATTTATCATTTTCTGAATAGACTGCATCGTGCTCACCAACAATAGTCTAATTTTCATCTGTCACCATACATATGTGTCCCTTTCACCCAACCCTCTTCCCCTCTGGTAACCACTAATCTGTTCTCTTTGTCCATTTGTTTATCTTCCACATATGAGTGAAATCATATGGTGTTTGTCTTTCTCTGTCTGGCTTATTTCCCTTAACGTCATACCCTCAAGAGCCAACCACGTTGTTGCAAATGGGATGATTTTGTCTTTTTTATGGCTGAGTAGTATTCCATCGTATATGTATACCACAATTCTTTATCCATTCATCAGTTGATGGGCACTTGGGTTGCTTCCACATCTTGGCTATTGTGAATAATGCTGCAATGAACGTATGGGTGCATAAACCTCTTTGAATTGTTGATTTCATGTTCTTTGGATAAATATCCAGTAGTGGGATAGCTGGATCATATGGTAGTTCTATTTTTATTTTTCTGAGAAATCTCTATACTGTTTTTAATAATGGCGGCACCAGTTTGCATTCCCACCAGTAGTGTATGAGGATACCCTTTTCTCCACATCTTTTCCAACATTTGTTGTTTTTTGGCTTGTTAATCATAGCCATTCTGTCAGTTGTAAGGTGATATCTCATTGTAGTTTTGATTTACATTTCCCTAATTATTAGTGATCTTGAACATCTTTTCATGTGTCTGTTGGTCATCTGTATATCTTCTGCCCATTTTTTGATTGGGTTGTTTGATTTTTTTTGTTGTTGAGTTGTATGAGTTCTTTATATATTTTGGAAATTAACCCCTTGTCAGGTATATGATTTGAAATATCTTCTCCCAGTTGGTGGGTTGTCTTTTCATTTTGTTCATGGTTTCCTTTGCCTTGCAGAAGCTTTTTAGTCTGATGTAGTCCCATTTTTTATTTTTGTTTCTCTTGCCTGAGGAGACATGGAATTTGAAAAGATGCTGCTAAGCTCAATGTCAAAGAGTGTACTGCCTATATTTTCTTCTAGGAGTTTTATAGTTTCAGGTCTCACTTTCAAGTCTTTAATCCATTTTGAGTTAATTTTTGTGTGTAGTGTAAGATGATGGTCTACTTTCATTCTTTTGGACGTGGCTGTCCAGTTTTCCCAGCACCATTTATTGAAGAGAATTTCCTATCTCCATTGTATGTTCTTGGTTCCTTTGTTGAAAATTAGCTGTCTATAGATCTGTGGTTTTATTTCTGGGCTTTCAATTCTGTTCCATTGATCTGTGTGTCTGTTTTCGTGCCAGTACCCTGCTGATTTGATAACTATAGCTTTGTAGCATATTTTGAGGTCAGGGATTAATTCCTCCAGCTTTCTCCCTTTTTTCTCAGGATTGCTTTGCCTATTTGGGGTCTTTTGTTGTTCCATATAAATTTTAGGATTCTTTGTTCTTTTTCTGTGAAGAATATCATTGGGATTCTGACTGGGATTGCATTGAATCTGTAGATTGCTTTAGGTAATATGGACACTTTAACTATGTTTGTTTTTCCAACCCATGAGTATAGAATATATTTCTGTTTCTTTATGTCTTCAATTTCTTTCAATAATGTCTTATAGTTTTCATTGCATACATCTTTCACCTCCATGGTTAATTTATTCCTAGATATTTCATTCTTTATGTTGTGATTGTAAATGGGATTGTATTCTTGAGTTCTCTTTCTGCTAGTTCATTATTAGTGTATAGAAATGCAATTGATTTTTGTAAATTAATTTTGTACCCTGCAACTTTGCTGTAGTTGTTGACTATTTCTAATAGTTTTCTGGTGGATTTTTTAGGGTTTTCTATATATAAAATCATATCATCCACAACCAGCAAGAGTTTCACTTCTTCCTTTCCAATTTGGATACCTTTTATTTGTTTTTCTTGCCTAATTGCTCTGGGCTAAACCTCCAGTACTATGTTGAATAAGAATGGTGAGAGTGGGCACCCTTGTCTTGTTCCTGTTCTCAGGGGGATAACTTTCAGTTTTTCACTGTTAAGTATGATGTTGGCTGTGGGTTTGTCATATATGGCCTCTATTATGTTGAGGTACTTTCCTTCTATACCTACTTTATTGAGAGTTTTTATCATAAATGGATGTTGGATCTTGTCAAATGCTTTCTCTGCATCTATTGAGATGGTCATGTGGTTTTTATTCCTTTTTTGTTAATAAGGCATATCGCATTGATTGATTTGCAGATGTTGAACTGTCCCTGCATCCCTGGTATAAATCCCACTTGATCAGGGTGTATGATTCTTTTAATATATTGCTGTATTTGGTTTGCCAATATTTTGTTGAGGATTTTTGCATCTATGTTCATCAGCAATATTGGCCTGTAATTTTCCTTCTGTGTGTTGTCCTTGCCTGGTTTTGGGATCAGAGTAATCTTGGCCTCATAGAATGAGTTAAAATGCTGTCTGTCTACTTCAATTTTTTGGAGTAATTTGAGAAGAATAGATATTAAATCTTCTTTGAATGTTTGGTAGAATTCTTTGGAGAAGCCATCTGGTTCTGGACTTTTGAGTTTTGGGAGGTTTTTGATTACTGTTTCAATCTCTTCACCTGTGATTGGTCTATTCAGATTCTCTATTTCTTCTTGATTCAGTTTTGAGAGGTTGTATGAGTCTAAATATTTATCCATTTCTGATAGGTTATCCAATTTGTTGGCATATAGTTTTTCATAATATTTCCTATAATCCTTTGTATTTCTAAGGTATCCATTGTAATTTCTCCTCTTTCATTTCTAATTTTATTTATTTGAGCCTTCTCTCTTTTTTTCTTAGTGAGTCTGGCTAAGGGTTTGTCAATTTTGTTTATCATCTTAAAGAACTGATTCTTAATTTCGTTGATCCTTTCTACTGTTTTTTAGTCTCTATTTCATTTATTTCTGCTCTAATTTTTGTTATTTCCCTCCTTCTGCTGACTTTGGGCTTTGTTTGGTCTTCATTTTCTAGTTCTGTTGGGTGTAGTTTAAGATTACTTATTTGAGATTTTTCTTGTTTGTTGAGGTGGGCCTCTATTCCAATGAATTTCCCTCTTAGAACTAATTTTACTGCATCCCATAAGAGTTGGTATGCTATATTTTCAATTTCATTTGTTTCCAGGTATTTTTAAATTTCTCCTTTGATTTCTTCATTGATCCAATGAATGTTGTTTAGTCTCCACAGATTTGTGACTTTCTCTGTTTTTTTCTTGTAGTGAGTTCTAGTTTCATAGCATTGTGGTTGGAAAAGATGCTTGATATGATTTCAATCTTCTTAAATTTATTGAGTTTTGCCTTGTTTCCCAACATATGGTCTATCTTTGAGAATGTTCCATGTGCACTTGAGAAGAATGTGTATTCTGCTGTTTTTGGATGGAGTGTTCTCTCTCTATATATATCTATTAAGTCCATCTGGTCTAGTGTTTCATTTAAATCCACTGTTTCCTCGTTGACTTTCTGTTTGGATGATCTATCCATTGATGTAAGTGAAATGTTGCGGTACCCTACTATTATTTTGTTAATGTTAATTTCTCCTTTTAGTTCAGTTAATAGTTGTTTTATACACTTTGATGCTCCTGTGTTAGGTGCATATATATTAATAAATATTATGTCTTCTTGGTGGAATGTCCCTTTCATCATTAATAATGCCCATCTTTGTCTCTTATTACCTTTTTTATCATGAAGTCTACTTTGTCTGATATAAGTATGGCAACATCTGCTTTCTTTTGTTTGCTATTTGCTTGGAGTGTTGCCTTCCATCCCTTCATTCTGAGCCTGTGTTTGTCTTTAGAGCTGAGGTGTGTTTCCTGGAGGCAGCATATTGTTGGATCTTGTTTTTTTAATCCATCCTGCCACTCTGTGTCTTTTGATTGGAGAATTCAATCCATTTACATTTAGAGTGATTATTGATGTATGAAGGTTTAATACTTCCATTTTATCTCTTGTTTTCCAGTTGTTCTATGTGTCCATTGTTTCTCTTCCTTTGTATTTCTGATTGCCATTTCATTTGGCAATTTTCTGTGGAGGTTTTCTCTTTTTTAAAGAATTGTGGCTCTGCTCTGATTTTTTGTTTAGTGATTACCATGAGGTTTGTGCAAAAGATCTTGCAGTTGAGATAGTTCATTTTCTGATAGCCTCTTATCTCCATTAGCCTAAGCAGTTTCCATCCCCTACCTCTACCCCTTCTGAGTTATTGTTGTCACAAATTATTCCATTTTGTGTTGTGAGTTTGTGACTAAATTGAAGTGTTCATAGTTGCTTTTGATGCTTTCCTTCCCTTTATCTTTAATGTTATAATTCAGTATTTGCTTACTTGTTCTGATGGAGAGCTGCAGTTTACTGATACTGTCTGTCCATTTACCTCCTTGCTCAAAGCTTTGCAAACCTTTGCCTTTTTGTTTCAGATATGAGGGCTTCCTTCATCAATTCTTGTAAGGGAGGTCTAGCGGCAATGAACTCCTTCAGCTTTTGTTTATCTGGGAAAGCTTTTATTTCTCCATCATATCTGAAGGAGAATTTTGCTGGATAGAGTATTCTTGGCAGAAAGTTTTTGTCTTTCAGTATTTTGAACATATCATTCCATTCTCTCCTAGCCTGTCATGTTCCTGCCAAGAAATCTGCTGAAAGCCTGATAGGGGTTCCTTTGTAGGTTGTTTTCTTCTGCCTTGCTGCCCTTAATATTTTTTCTTTGTCATTGACTTTTGCCAGTTTTAGTATATTTGCCTTGGAAAAGGTCTTTTTGCATTGATGTATTTAGGAGTTCTATTGGCTTCATGTACTTGTAAATCCAGTCCCTTCTCCAGGTTTGGGAAGTTCTCAGCTATTATTTCTTTAAACAAGCTCTCTGCTCCCTTCTCCCCCTCTTCTCTCTCTGGAATACCTATAATCCTCATTTCCTAATTGAGTCAGATATTTCTTGAAGAATTCCTTCATTTTTAAAATCTTAGTTCTCTCTCCTCCTCCACCTGAAGGATTTCTATATTTCTGTCCTCTAATTCACTAATACTGTCCTCCATAATATCAGGTCTATTTTTTAAGGATTCTGGATTATTTTTTATCTCATTAATTGTGTTCTTCATGTCCAGAATTTTTTTTACAGTTTCATTCTCTTTGATGAAGTATTCCTTCTGCTCATTGATTTTATTCCTGAGCTCATTGAACTGTCTTTCTGAGTTTTCTTGTAACTTATTGAGTTACTTTATGACAACAGTTTTCAATTCTCTGTCATTTAGATTGTAGACTTCTGCGACTTCAGGGTTGGCTTCTGGGGAGTTGTCATTTTCCTTCTGCTCTAAAGTGTTGCTGTAGTTTCTCATGGTGTTTGATGAGCTGATCCTTTGCTGGCACATTTGTGGTGGTATCAGGTCACAGATTCCATCTGCCACCTGGGGGGAGCAGAAGCTGTGATCTGATACCACCCTGTCTGCTGGAAGATGTGTGGGTTTGATGGGTGCTCCGGTAGTTCAGGAAAATGTTCGCATGTGTGCTAGATTGCTGCTGCCTCTGCTTATCATTGTGCTGCCTGCTGCGTTTGGTGGGCAGGGCTTCTTCACAGGGTCCAAGCTGGGGCCACTTATTAGGGCCATGGCAGCACGTTGGGCTCTCCTGCAGGCCCCGGGATAGCTTTCATGTGTGTGCATAGTGCTGTCGCCTCCTTTTCTTACAGTCACACTGAGGCATGTTCCCACTGGCTGGGCTGTGGTGCACAGTGGGCATTCCTGCAGGACAGATAGCATTCGCATGCAGTCTGGTCTGTCCCTGCCTCCTCTTAGAGTGGTGCTGGCCTCTGTATGAGGTCCTGCAACCTGGCTCATTTCTGTCAGGGAAGGGTAGAGGAGCGCTCACCTATCTCCACTGCTTCCTGGGGGTTCAATCCACCCACCTTCAGATGTATGGCTGTGTGGTTCTCTCGGGAGTCCTGATGTGCTGTGTGGATGTCCTCTGTTGGTCAATGAATGTCTGTTTAGTTGTACTTCAGAGGGGGAGAGACAAAGGGAATGGCTCACTTCATCATGTTGCTGATGTCACCATTCACTATATTTACCTTTTTAAAAATCTGAGGTCATGTTTTGGTGATTTTTGGAGTACAATGATCGCCTTCACAGCTAGAGCTAACACTGCCTTGTTGATCAACTCTCAGGGATGAAGAACAGTAATGCCTACAGCTCAGTGATGGAGCAGAGATGCTCACTGGTAGAGCACCTGTGGCAGCTACCGTCTGATGGGACTTACAGGCTCAACCTTCCCTGGTAACCCTAATAATCTTTTTTCTCCACATGTAGAGACAGTTACATGTTTACTACTTGGTATCAGGCTTTATCCATCCTTATTTTCCCTTCTGCCCAATTAGCAATTCTCTGTTATCAATTTTTCTAGATAGTGATAATTAAAATTACTATTGCAACTTTAACCTAGATGTGACTATATACCAGCACTTAGATGAACACTTTATATTCATTACCTCATCTGCTTTTTATGACATCCATTTGTAGTCAGCATCAGGTCCATTTTAATGGAGAAAATGAGCATTGGAAAGAGTAAGATCCCTGACCAGTGTGACCCAGCTAGGAAACAACAGAGCCAGATGATTTCTTTATGGTCTCACTGGCCATTTGTGGCATATATTTATGTTGTTATCATCTGCTCCCTCCACTGGAATTAAGTCCTCGAGGGTTGAGATTTTAATCTGTTTTGTTCACTATTGTGTCTAGAACAGTACTCGGCCTTTACAGCCTCGAGTGAGTTCCATCTCTCTCTCTCTATGTACATAGATAGATATACAGATAGATCTGTATATATATGCGGTTATATAGATATACATAATCAATCAGTGAATAATGAAAGAATTCAATGTGGGATTTACAACCTAAATAACTCTTTTATATAAAAAAGAAATTATCCAAGCCATGATTTTATCATTACTTAGCAGATTTCAAATTCCAAATGTTGTTTACAGTATAGTTTTATTTTTAAAAATTAGAAAATTTAGGTAAAATAATGTGATCCACTGTGAAGTAGCAAAATCAATTCTTCTTTGCTGGTCGTAAGAGAACAGAACAGAGATATGCTAGACCTCCAAAATACAAGTGGAATCTTGAGAGCAACAAGAATCCAAACTCTAAGAATAGGAAAGTGCTGACTTTTTTTTTTTTTTTTTTACTGGCACTAATACCCAAAGCCTCCAGGGCACATCTGAGAGACCTCCTAAGAAACTTTTTAAAATAAACAAACCTGCATTGTTACCTTCTTGATTTCGCTCTCCAAGGACTGAGTAAGGGAGAAACAACCTCCAAGTTCAATTGTAAGTTTTATGTTATTAAAGAAAAGTCAGCTTGACAACACCAAATATCATTCCAGAATCTTCTGACACTTTTGAACTTTCTATTGAGAGGCCTAGTTTTTAAAACTATTTTTAACCATTCTGATTTTTAGTTAAAAATATGCATTGATATCCGTGAAATCAGCGCTGTATATATTTAGTGATGGCACACTTTTTCCATGAGAGAGTTTTTATTTCAAAAACACAGATTAAAGATGACACAATCATAAATCTTAAATACCATATTTGTGTTTCACAAGAAATAATTTTCCAATGATTTGCTTAGCAAAAAGTAAAACAATACTGTAAACTGTCAAAAAGAAAGCAACAACAGTTCCACTGGGAAACAAAGATGACTTTCTTCTCTAATTACTAAGGCAATATCCACACGATATAAAACACATTTAGAAGGCTGATCAGGCAGATGTCATGATGGGGCTAGAAGGGCCTGTTTTCCTTCTTTAAAAATCTTGGTGAAGCCACAATGGAAGGAAACAAGGTCACAGGATAAAATGATTAAATTATCTCTTTTTCTCCTTTTCATTTTCTTTTAAAAATATTTTATTATGTAATATTTAGTATGTCCAAAAGAACTAAGATGTCTATAAAGCATAACAATGAAGCAAAGACCATCAACAGGCCCCTGATGTCATGTGGACCAAAACAGCAGTGTGGATGCTATTTGCGGAATTCATTTCTCTCTCATTTCATTTTTTTGTGATGACATCTTAGGACTGGGGACAGATTGGTTTTCTGCAAGAACAATCTTTCTTCTTTGGGTAACATACCCCACAAGTAATGCATCAAAGGGACTGAGCTACACTTTGCAAGGTACCAGCAGGTGTGAGGGTCAAGAGTCTGAAAAATATTTGCCAGGTTATTTTAAATTTCTGAATGGCCAATACTGAGACTCCCATTCACTGTGCCAAACTTCATCGTTCTTTCCTATTGATTTACGCCAGAAAATGTACTCAGACTCAAATGTATTCAGTCCATAAATATTGAATGAATTATTTCCGTATGCGAGGCACTGTTGCCGGGAGTCAGTATGTAAACAATAATAACCAAGATAGACGAGTGGGAGACAGGAATTGAATCTCCTGAAGAGATAGACAACATTTAAGAGAAAGTAAGTAATAGAGTGATGTCTTTATATTGGCAGAGTTAATAAAGTAAAATATCAAATAAGACAACATTGCATTTAATTAATAATTCCCCCTTCACCTCTTCCTCTTTCTCTTTTTCTTCATACGTAATCTTTTTCATATTTACTCATAAGGGACAAATTCAACATATTTATAGGTGAAAGGGCAGTTTTCCCTTATAGACAAATTGTATAACCTGTAAATATCCTCGGAGATCTGAGGACACTTGTTGCAGGTAAACTGAATCTGGATATCAGCAGGTCTTTTACACTGAATTTCAGAAAAGCTGGTAACATGTCTAAATGGAATAACACTTTAATGACATGTAAAGACCATCTAGAGAAAATAAAGACTCCTTTCCTCCCGATGCTGAAGAATCAGTTCCCCCCCGTGGCGGTGATGTGAGCACGTCACCTCTGCAGATCTTCCCGGGAGACCTGGCACATGTGCAGACAGTGTGCACTCTCCTTATTGATGAGACCAGGCTGCACCAAGATCAACATCTCTGATCAGTTGTTTAATCCAGAGAAAGACAACGGGAAGTGTACCAAAACACGATCTCTGCTTTTCAAGTCAGGGAAGTCAGCCCTCACCAGCTGCGTCCCTTCACTCAGAAGCTCTGGTGCCTGGTAAACGACAGGATGATCAGGCTGTCTGCTGGCAAGTGGCAAACAGGCGCCTTCCTCCCTCCCAACAGCTGAAGCCACCTCAGGCCACCTCCATGTCCTCAGGGCTGACAGCAGGGCTGGGCTTTCCTTTGCCCATGGTGACTGGTAATCTCCCACTTAAAATATTTTCAGCCCTTTGGAGGGCTACACCAGAAGGTCAGGGCGACTCCACCGCTTGCTTCACTTACGTATTTAGCTAATACTGACGATCTGCTGCGTGCGAGGCAGCGTTTTAAACGTTAAGAACACGGCAACACACACACCTTCATCACTCTCACAAAACAAATATTCTTGGTGGGCAGGTGCTGAGTAAAATCTTAGTAAAAAAATTATTTTTTCCTAAAGAATGAGTAAACTGGGCTACAATGTTTTATAGGGTGTAGTAGTTGCTGCATTATTTTGATGTGGGTTCTAGAGAGAAAGACAAGGATTCTTGAATCTTTGTTCCGGGAAATACTGACATCATTGTCAGCCACCGTTAATGAAGTGGAATAAATGGTGCTAAAACACACTTCTGAGGATTCACGGCCCTTGCAAATTTGACTGACTCCAATTTCAGTGATCTTCTCAAATTGTAGTAACGATAAATGCCTCTAACCAGGGGTTTTTAAAGCAGACTTTTCTTGAAGCAACAGCGACTGACTCTCCTTTCAATGTGAAGAACAGGACAGGGTGTTCCAGCCTTGAGTGACTCTGCATTAGGTTGTCCTGAATATAATTCATCGATGTTGCTGCTGCAGCTTCAGCTAACACCACTGAACCTGCTATCCAGGTAAACTGAGGACTTCAATTTTCTGGGGACTTCAGTTTGGCACCATTCCCAGTGCTACACTCACATACACCAAACCACCCTTACAGATTCATGTCTACTGTGTAGGATTCTGCAGCAGAAACAAATTATCCAATTAATACCCAAATTGCCTAATTAATACTCCAATCACCCAGTTAATCTCAATTCTGAAACAGTTTCATTTTGTTGCTGTCAACATCTTTCTTCACGGGATTCTTTACGCTCCAGTCCCTATCCTCATTTTCCTCTATAGATTTCATTCACAAACAATCCACGTTTCAGCCATATAAGTTAATAAATCTCTTTTATTCATTAATTTAAATGGCATTAAACTCACTGCAAATCTTTATTGTTTGATTGCAATGGGCTTGACTCTTTTTGGGCTTCTAAAGCCTCCACAACACGCCTGCTGAGAGGAGAGGAGAAAGAAAGAGGATTTCCCTGGAGGACTTTCCCTCCTCCGTAGTCACATTTACATTTTGAAAGGAGAAATATTTTCCAAGAGGTGCCAGCTTCACATATGTCCTGGGCTGTGCCTGAAATCAAGAAATTAAACCTATGGGGTTTTTATTTTTAGTGAGTGAGGTATGGAGGCAGAGAGGATAACAGCCCCCAGAGTTATCTTCCTAAAACTGAAAGGTAGGACTTTCAATGTCCCTCCATGGCCTCTAAGAACGCAGCAACCTTCGGTTGCAGTCTGCACACATCCCACCTGTGCTCTGCTGGTCTAGGGCGTGGGGAGAGGGAGAGGAAGTCTTCACAGCAAACACCTTAGACTCAAAAAGAAGCCTTTAAAGAAAAAACTTATGCCAAGGCAAAAGCATCTGACCTGGTGGGGTGGAGGGGTCTTGGTGGAGGAATTGCTCAGTGGGAAGAGCAGAGCTGAGCTTCACCCCTCGGGTGGAGCCTCCAGAGGGCAATGCAGGATCCATCCAGCTTAGTGTCGTGGAGCACAGAGGACAGGCGTGCCCACTCTCCAGCCCTGGAGACAACGATGCTGCTCTGGGTACCAGCTGAAGAGTGGGCACGATTAGTGTGACTTTACTGCTTTGAGGCCACTGGCCAATCCAAACTCTGGGAAGAGGAGCCAGGCTGGTTGGAAGCAGTGGTCCTCGTTTTATGTATTCCCAGTTCTCTGTGCTGTCCTTCACGTACAGACCTTGTGCCGTTAAATCGGTGCACGACTGTGGTTCAAACATCTCACCTCAGTGAGCCTCACTTTTTCTCTTGGATAGAGATGAGGGCAGCGTCTATTTCTGAGAGTGGTTTTGAGGATAAGGTGAAGTAATGTACATGAATATATTTTCTGTTCTTTAAAAAATACAAATGTGAAGTATCAAACATTGGAAAGCTATTTTGTGCTGCGTAATTCACAAATGTGTCCATATAGTAATGTTTTAGTGACTAAAATAGAATACCAATTACCTTATTGATATCTTATTCAACAAAGTAAGTAACATAACTTGTGATGTATATATATACACACACACACACATATGTGCACACACCGCTCCCCATAAAAATCAAAGTTATTTTCAGTTTGAACTTGAAAAAAAATGTGTCCTGTAAATACTTGGATGTTTTCTGACGTTGCCCACTTGCACAAATGTTGTCGATCACTCATGTATAAAAATCAGTCTGAGGCCATTAGTGGGCCAAACAAGATCATTACAAGTTAAGCTGCTTTTCCAGTTTCATCTTGGAAATCGCCTCCCATATCTTACTACATCCCCATCTAGTAAAATTCCCTAGTTTTTATCCAATCTATGTTCCCTTTTTCTCCTGTGCCTTTGAACATGTCAATCCCTACTTTGAATTTCCTGTTTCCATTCTTTTATCTGTTTGAGAAAAAATATTTTTGTCCTTCAAGACCCTCACATCACCTTCTCTGTGAAGCTGTCCCCAAGTTCTCTGTCAGTAGTGTAACATCCTCTTCCGTGTAGACTTTCCTGTGCCTATTAAACATTCACCATTGTTTTATAAATATTTAATATGAATGTTCCCACTTAAATTAAACTCTTAAGGGGTAAGAATACTTTAAGTATATCCTTGTATCCCTGTGCCTACTGCTTAGCACTATCACTATTACTGCTGTAGTAATTGCTACCTAAACACATATAAAAAAGGAATTTTCTAGTAACTTATCAGAAGTTTAAATATGAGCCTCAATTTTACTTTTTCTCTCCTTTTTGGACAGTCATGGGGCAAGAGAGAAGAAAAGACTGTGGAGAAAGATATTGGTGGCTGCCAGGTACATAGTCTTCCCAAAAGTACTCTTTTGAGGCAGAATAAACAGACCTTCCAACACACAGAAAGGGAATCCTGAGACCTAAGGGGCAGGGAAACTGAAGGGTTGTCACAGTTGGGGTGGTTGATGTTGGCCTGAAGGCTGTTGCTCAGTCTCAGTGGACGGTGGACAACGCCAGGGAGGAAGAATGAGGTCACTGACTGGTGCCGTGGTCTGAGGTGGAGTCTGTTGAGAAGCAAGGAGGCCTGAGCAGGCGGCCAGCTAGTGTGCGGCTCAGAGGGGTGAACACCGCACAGCCCTGGAAGGGAGCCCAGAGGCGGAGACAGGGAAGCTCTGCATGTGGGGTCCGACAAACCCCGCGAGGCGGGAGGAGCAGACTGTGCAGTCAGCAGCTCATGCAAGCAGGGGACGGAGCGACAAAGCCATGTCCAGACTTATTAGAACAAAAAAATCAGTATTTTAGTCAGAATAGTCAGCACATTTGAATTTGGACTTGAAAATATATTTTCATACATAGATGTCCCCAGAGCCGTTAGTGTTACAGCGAGAAAAATGATGACTGCCGAGGCTAAGACTAAGTTTCTAAATGTCCACGGCCAGAATATTTTACCAAATCTGGATAAAAGGACATTTGCCATTACATGGTTCCTGTCTTGCTGTGTATGTGAGTTATAGTGAGTGCTGGTTAAGAGTTCGGCAAAATTATATGTAATTTATTCATAAAGTGTATAGGTGTTTTTTAAAAAAATGGCTTTCAAATTGAAGAACCCAAATTGCATTTTATCAGCAAAGAAACACTCTATACAGGAGAGGGTGAAAAATTACACTTAGCTATGATTTGGAAGACTACTCAGAAATTTTGATTCTTTCCAAGAAGCAACACCCACACAGCGTCAGCACAAACCTGACACCAAGCCGGTGGATTCGCCTGCTTCGGGTCCACCTGGGCTGCACAAGGATGGGGACCGCAGCACTGGCGGGGGCTCTGTGCTTCCAGGAGGCTTCTCTGTCCTCTTGTCATCCCAGATGCTCCTCAGCCAGGCTCTCTGGAGGCAGAGTCCAGAGGGGACTCAGGTGCAGGTGATTTGTTGAAGATGCGCTCAGGAAGGAAACCCTCCCAGGGACCACGCTGGACAGGGAGAGGGAACGGCCGAGCCAGGTGAGGTCTCACATCAAGTCTAGACTTGACCCACTGGGGGCAGCGGGAGTCCGGGAGTCCCCGTCGCAGGCTGCCCGCAGAGTTGCCCTGCCTTGAAGGAGAGCTGCTGGGCTCCCCCATCCCTTGCACCCTACATATGTCAGACATTGGTCTTGTGAGAGGGGGACGCGGTGCTGTAGTCTCCCCAGCACGGCCAGGCCACGGGCGTTTCTCTGGGGACAGAAGCCCCACTCGCAGCACCTGTTGCACCAGCGCAGGGGCCCAGTGACAAGAATCCGGGCTAAGCCCCCGAATCATCTACCCCAAAACCAACGGACATATTTCAAATCTAAAGAATCATTTCTATTTGAATATACTACCATTAACACTTATATAGTTACCCTTATCATAATTTGCTTTTAATTTATTCATTCAATAAATATACATATATAAATGTATATAAAGAATTGAGGGCCAAGTATTCATAAATTGATTAATAACCTACAAACTTTGTTTAGGTTATTAACTTAACCTAAAGATGAAACTTTACAAACCATTACATTTCCTTTTTTCTTGGGGCAAGAAGTTCAAACTTAAATTATTGGAAAAACTATTTTCCCAAGTTTAATGATTTGTGATTTTCTTTTTTAGCTTTATTTAGTTTTATTAGATTTTTTTTTTTATTTTAAGGAGACTCAAAATTCATATTCTGGAAGTAGGCAGAATATAAATTATAAATAAGCTATCACAAGGTAGAATGAGGCCAGTTGAAGCCTCATACCCTTTATTCTCTGACATCCACAGAACTCTGAAAAATACTAGCTATCTACACTGGAAACCAAACATTCTAAACATCTTCCTCTCTTTCCTGAGCCAATGCTCACTTAGTTTTCACACTTCATAACTGTGTTAATTCAGATAACCCACATAGCTTTGTAATGCGAAATGAAATGTTGGTTCCACTGGTGAGAAGGATAAGATATGTTTACTCCAGATTAATTTCTGATTTCAGTTTAAGGAACAGTCTGGGAAAATAGCCACCTGTCACTGGAGACACTATTCACATACTCATTCTACCAAGAAAAAAAAATATCTATCTATCTATCTGTCTATCTATCTATCTATCTATATCCAATCTTTATGTGTTTTCACTATAAAAGAGGTTACAAAATTACAAGGATGCAGTAACTATCCCAATAAGAACTCATCACCCAGCAAGCATCATATACTCAACCAGCCACAGTTAGATAGTGTGAAAGCTACAAGAGAAGGATATTAAGAAATGACACATGAGCAAGAGGTTTGGGGGGTAATGTATTCTTCTGAGGAAAACCAGCATTAAGAAGGTTTCATAGAGGTCGACTTTGCACTAAGCCGTAAATTGTGAGGTAAAGAAGAAAAGGCATAAGAAGTAGACTGAGTGGAAAGTTTGCAGTCATCAGAAGCTATCTAGAGAATTTCATAGAGGACTGAGGCAGGTAGACGAAAGAAGCTGAAGCATCTGGTCCCTGAAAGTACAGACCAAAGCATTTCCTGATGTATAAAGACCAGGAACTAATGAACAGTTTTCCTTTCTCAAGGTGCCGTCATCAAAATAAAGTAGCTTCATTATTTCAGCCTTGACTCACATCTCACACAGTTTAAAATTCTGGAAGTTGTGCATGATTGGCGTAGGGCGGGTCAGGCACCCACTCTTCCACCAGAGAAAGATACGAGTCCTTGGTGAAAAGTCCCATCGAGACTACATCCAATGGAGAATGGAAAGGTTTCCAAAGAAAATTTAACAAACATTTTAAATAAATAAGTGAAGTTGTGGGCACAGCGGACATTATTAGAGTTTGCTTCAGTATTCTTCCTTTGTCAGACACGATGTCAAATGACGCGACAACACTGCCAACAAGCGGTCCTGCGCTGCACAGGATAGAAGATGATGCGGGAACTTACGTGTGTGATAAACTTGAGTGTAACAACCACCTACTAAAAAGCTGAAATAGTCCAATCTTAATAAGAGGATCAATTGTAGGAGAAACTCACCGAACAGCTTCAACAGTCAGGTTTTCTTGTTACGTTAAAGTAAGGTGGTTCACGAGGTCAACGAGGCAAGAAGAAAAACCGAGGAGCAAATGATGGTCTTTATTAATTTATTCACAATGGAAATAAAGGGCATCACAATCTTTACAAAAAGGCCATTCTCTGCATTCACAGACCAGTGTTTTCAGATGTTTGTATCTATCATCTGTCAGTTTCCTCAAAACTCACGTTACACCACCCGGGATGTTGCGTTAGGCTATCCCAGGGAGAGAGTGTGGCCACACGTATTCCCACCATTGATTTTCAAGAAATCTTTCAAAAAGGAGAAGCTGATCCAAACAGTATGCAGCGTTTCTTGTTAACAAGGCAGAAATTGTCCATCACTGTTTCCCTATTTTCATAATAACCTAAATATTTATTTAAAAAATCACTAGTTTAGCAGTTTTGAATATGTGTTGAACTCGAGCGACGCTAGACAGTGGAGGTGCTGTGGTGGTGAAGCCTCCGGTAGTAGCCGCCTCCAGATGTTCATGGTAGAGAAAGTTAAGTCCACAAGCAGCTATTATGTCAGGCAATGGACAGTATGAAGAGACAAAATGTGGAAATTAATGGGCCACGCGGTTCCAGAAACACTACAGTTAGAGCACAGCTCATTTAAAAGTCTCATATCAGGTCCACACTACCCTCCACAGTAGAGAGCCTTTTAGTGGACATTTGCGGGGTTTTGCTGCTTGACATCCATTCCCACCATTTTTGGTGACAGCAGTGTGGTTTTCCACTTGGAATCTACCTTACCCCACTCTCAGACCATGTGCTTCTTGTAGGGCTGGGTCACGCATTATAGCACGAAGGTGCAAGAGGCTTGTAAGAAGCCAGAGCCAATGAGACCCGATTCCACATATTTTGTGTGGAAATATTGGGAAAGGAAAATCTTTCTTCTCCCTAAAAGTACAAACAGTATGATGACAAAAATCTGGAACGTCCGGGAGTCGCCACTTAGAGTCTTGGAATGTTTACCACGAAGGAAGAAGCAGAGGTGAGAGAGCAGGTCCTAACGATATCATTTGAGCTGCTGGTTTCAGCCATTCTTGTCTCTTCCAGTTAGGGAATTTAATTATATTCCCTTTGCCTCAGCCATTTTGAGTCTGGTTCCTGCCACTTGCAACCAAAAGATTCCTGGCAAAGATGGGTGTCTTGAGTGTAGGGACAGATTCAGCCAGAGAGGAAGAAGTGTAAAGCAGAGAGAAAGAAGGAGAAAAAAGTGAAATGAAGCTACTTACTCTATCCCCAGCCCCCAAACAACACAGAATTTGAAACCATATTTTGGAAACCATATTTTGGCTAAAATATTTGGTGACATTCTAGATGGTGTTTCCTAGTCTGTTGGTTCAGATTGCTGTCCAAGGAACAGCATTCAGTGTTCATGAGCACATAACACTTGGACTACAACATGACTGGGTAACTATAGCTTCAATCTGGACACCATTTCTAATGCCACCTCTGGTGTTCAGGTTACTGTGGGCCAATCTCCAGAATTTCCATAATATTGGAAACAACGGGACCAACCAATTCACAATGGTGCTGGAAAGTCATGCTTTCTGCCTGCTTTTTAATGGTTCTTTCATGGATGTCCATTTTCAGAAAATGTTTCTTCTTTCATATGTTTCAAAAATTCATGTCAGCAAAATTCATGCTATGTTTACTAAGACAATTTTTTAAACAGAGATTAGAGTAATGATTAAATTCTCTTTGTGTGATTACTAAGAAAAACGAATCTTATTATAAATTTCCATTAAGCCCTGTGGCCTCCTGTGGAGTCAGATGCAAACTTCCTATTGAGTCAGTTACTAATCCAAATATACTAAAATGATCAGAATTATTACATTTTCTACTACTTTTAAAATATGGTTTTCTTTCAATCTATATTTCAGAATTTGCTAGAACATTTGTAAGACTTTTATAAACTCTTATGTAAACATTTAAAAAATAGATTTGTTTTATATTATATATAATAAAATTTCTTGAAGATTGAAACAGAAATCATTTTATTTGTCAAATATCATTTCTGTGGTAAAAGTATTTTGAATCCTTGTCTTATGAGTAATGCAATTTATTCTGGCAATTATTTATGGAATGCCTGCTATATGCCATCACTGATCTAGGTGTTGGGCACACAGCAGGAGACCTGTCCCACAGTGTCTCTGTCCTCTTGTAACAGAGACAGAATAAGCAAGCAATCAGATAAGTACACCAGATAATTTCAGGTCTGTGAGGAAACTAAAACAGGGTGATCTGGTAGAGAATCAAGTGAAGGTGCCTTTCTGGGGAGGTGACACTTGATCTGAGACCTGAATCTGTGTTATGCTATATAATGGACTGAATTATTCCACCTGAAATTCAGAGCCAAGACCATGTGAAGACACAGGTACTTCAGAATGTGACCTTATTTGGAGATAAGGTCTTTAAAGAGGTAATTAAGTTAAAAGGAGGCCATTAGAGTGGGTTCTAATTCAATACAATTGGTGTCCTTATAAGAAGAGGAGATGAGGACACAGACACACACAGAGGGACGACCGTGTGAGGACACAGGGAGGAGATGGCTGCCATGTACAAGCCAAGGAAGACGCCTCGGGGAAACAATCCTGCTGACACCTTGATCTCAGACTTCCAGCCTTGAGAACTGAGAAAGTAGATTTCTATCATTTGGGCCACCCAGTCTGTGGCATTTTGTCATAGCAGCCCTCGCAAACTCATACTAGGAAGCTACTAGGAAGACACTGAATATCTTCAGAGTAGGAACATCTGCCATTACCACCCACGATCCTCAATTTCTGCCTACTCTCAATTTCCAGTTGTACTCTAGTACAAGAAAAATAGAAATACACAGTTATTCACAAACGTTCCTTGACTCCAATGGCCTCAAGCTCCAAATCGTTAATTGGAGCTTGCAGTAAGTAATGAGGGACAAAAGTAGAGCTGTACCTCTTCTCAGTGTTGTGCCCACCCTTTGGTGGAGATATTAATGAGTGAAGAGGTAAGTAAAAATCAGAAAGCATGGAGTAAAACAGAACGAAAAGATCAAGGTATATTTCCTAAATGTTGGAAAATGTATGAAAATATCAAACTATGATGCAATATTAATTATTGATACTAAACTTTCTGTTTATGTCATGTTTGAAGTATTAGGATCTTCAGAGGTGTTAAGGGACATGTTGTTGAAATGGGGAGAATTAAAAAGAAAATAC
The DNA here is from genome assembly GCA_031878705.1 of Tapirus indicus. NCBI lineage: Eukaryota > Metazoa > Chordata > Mammalia > Perissodactyla > Tapiridae > Tapirus > Tapirus indicus. The sequence goes on from CM062919.1 coordinate 154,372,293, forward strand.
CTTCAAAGAGGAAAGAAAGAAAGCTTCCCTTTTTGCGTTCCTGCACCTGCACACAGCTGTGCTTGAGAACACGAGGTGCACTTTCTGTTTTTCTTGTAATACAGTCATGCGTGTATTTGTTTTCATGATCACAGCTTGGATTGTGAAGGATGGAACCCCACATTGATTTAATTTAAGGAAATCGGGTGATGATTTATTGACTGACACAATCATGAAGAACAGAGGGAGAAATGACCTTTCCAACACGAGGACCGGGACTCGAGCACCATGCAGCCTCGGTCCACCCATCCCCAGATTTGAATGTGGGCTTTTGTTGGGAACCAACTTTTTCATAAAGCAGGAACTTGACCGTAGGAAGCAACTGGGCCCACTCCACGTCTCCATAACCAGAGAGAAAGAGGCTCTTCCCACCAGTCCTCACTATAATCATGTAGGGAAGGACTCCTACTAGATTGACGTGGTCACGTACCTGTGCTTGGACCAGTCGTTGATGGATGAGATACCAATGGCCTAGTGTTAGTCATAGGTTTACCCTGGCAGTCAGGAGGGCAGGGCTGCCACCAGAGGGAGGACTGGGAGGGGGTGAGCAGACAGAAATGGTATCATCTCCACCCCCCAGCAATGTGAACAACCTGGAGACATGGACCATTCACTGCAGCCTTCGGCATATTAACACACTGGTAAGGACCCAAAAGGGCGAGAATGGTACACACAGCAGTCTGGTAACAATTGTTCTACAATATGTTTGTAAGCGTATCTTGAAAAATGGAGGAATGAATTAATGGATAAATAAAATGAGTTAGAGTTGGGTAAAAGAGTATTAACACAGAGTGACACTGAATTAAAGTTTAGAAACTCAAATTTTTCTAATTTAACTATTTGAATGAAAAGCCTTTTGAACAGTTTTATTATGACATGGATTTTTTTAAAACCAAAAAACATAGTCTAACATTTTAAACTCATAAGTTTAGAAATTCCAGCAGAAAGCCAAAAATTAAAATAAAATCTGACTTGAATGTGTGAAAATCACCCTTTTTTGTGTGTGTGTGAGGAAGACCAGCCCTAAGCTAACATCCATTGCCAATCCTCCTCTTTTTGCTGAGGAAGACTGGCCCTGGTCTTACACCCGTGCCCATCTTCCTCTACTTTATATGGGACACTGCCACAGCATAGCTGACAAGCAGTGCATCTGTCCGCACCTGGATCTGAACCCACAAACCCCGGGCTGCCAAAGCGTGAACTAAACCACTGAGCCACTAGGCCAGCCCCGAAAATCTCCCTTTTATTTCTTCTTGTACATGACTTTGCAGACTATTGCTTGAAGATTCTTATTCCTTTAAATCATAACACAGGAAAAAGAAATGTGACCAGAATAAAAAATTTGTTTGCAAAATACTTCTGAACTTCCCCACAAACCGCCACGTGTTGAGGTTACGATCTCTCCGGTAAATTCTCACCCTCCAGCATCTATGAGGTTAGCGGTCTATGGGTTGTGAGAACAGCAAGCATGAAATGAACGAAAAGGTCTCATCCTATTATTCCACAAGGTTTCCAAACAAGGTCACGTGATGAAATAACTAGTTATTGATTATTCAATTATCCATCATGGCTCATGATATAAGGGATTTTTTAAAAGCTGCAGAAATACACTATCTAACTTCGATGTGACCATAATCTGGATGGCAGAGAATGGCAGACTAAGGAGAATCACTTGCCACAAGAGAACCTGAAGATGATGTTTAATCAACGTTCTCTCAGTTTACAAATGAAGGAACTGCAAATTTCTGTAAGTGAAGGCACATGCCATACAAGAAGCCAAGTGTAGTGAAATATTAGAAATTAAAAATCCTAATTTCGGAATAAATGCCAGGACCACTTGCCACACCAACACTGATGCTGGTAAATTGGGGCTCTGTTTTGCTCCCAGACAAAAAGCAAATCCTTCCTTATGAAAAGCACAATCTTACTGAAGTCCATTAGCGTTTGTGAGGGCAAGAAAGAGCAAACCCAACACACAACCTAAGCAGCGAGGACAGATTGTCGTGCAAACAAGCCAGCTGCCAAAAGCTCATGTGCATCACAAATCCCCAAATGCCAGCCCGCCCCTTAGATAAGGACAAGGACAAGGCAAGAGAAATCCTCAGTGTTGGGGATGTGGTGACAATCTTTAAAAATCGAATTTCACCTAAATAAGTCCCCTTAACAGAGTTTTCTTTTCTCTTTTCCAAATACTTTGTCCTAAAATTATTTGTTTCCATTTAACCTACATGTATTTCTCTTTGACAGAATATTTTTAAATAGGAAAAAGGTATTATTGAAAAACAGGAACGTCAAAACACCTTGTGAATGCAACTTTCCCTATTTTATTCGCTGTCTTGCTACAGCACGTGGCTCAGGGAGAATCGGTTTTTATTTTAAAATATCCTAATGATGGGATCCTGCGTTTCTGAGATCCTGGAATCCTCCAGATGCAGTCCTCCTTGCTGACCTCCAGCTGAGCATCGCCGTGCACCGGCCGTCCGCAGCTGTCGGTCAGAAAGCTCCCCACACCCGCCGGCCCGGGCGCAGGGAAGGCAGGTCACGCTGACCTCCTCACAGGTGAGACCCGCAGGCACTGAGGAGATGTTTGCTCGGTTACACAGACTCTTTCCCTAAAATCATTCAAGTCCTGCCCACGCCCATCTCCCCTGGATTTCAGACAGCCTTCACGTAAATACAGAGGCCCAGCAGTAAACTAAAAATATACATACTTTCATAATAAAATGTGAAAGGTCCTCCATACTGTCAACACGACAGGCGTTGTTCTGAGTGTTGAGCGTATTTAAGTCCTTCAACACGCATCATCGTGTGGTGACCAGGGGCCTGGCTTCTGAAGCTGAGTTCAAATCACACGCCTGCCACCTGCTACCAGTGTGGCCCTGGATAAGGCACCTCACTCATCAAAGGGATTAGTAATAATGGTGTCCATCCTACAGGGCTGTCATGACAACCAAGTGAGTTAACACACGCAAGAAACTGTGAGCACCCTTGAGCCACAGCAAGTACTATAGGAGGATGTTAAATGGAATTTCAAGTTTAAGTAAGTTTAAGTAGGTTCTGTTATCTTACCCATTTTACAGAGGAGGAAACTGAGGTAAATATAATCTAATAGCTGGATCCAGGTTACAGAGCTGGTAACTTGTCTAAATGTGATGTCCTGTTTCACAGTGTGTGTGTGTGTGTGTGTGTGTGTGTGTGTGTGTGTGTCTATGTGTGAGATCTCAGAGGAGGGGGAGTAAAATAAATCATATTTGAAAACAGCTGAGAATTTTCCAAATATTTTGAAAAATGTTAAATTAGACATCTAGTTAACTAGATGTCACCTAGACAGAAAGACAGACAAACTGAAACAAATCATAGTTAAATTACCGAAAATCACAGCTAAGGGAAACAATATGAAAAGAACATGAAGAAGAATGACGCACACATATAGGAGAACAATAGTAAGAATAACCACCGACTGCTCATCAGAGACAGTTCACGTGAGGTGAAAATAAGAAGATATGTATAAACTGTTAAAAGAAAAATGTCAATAAAGAATTCTATATTCAGTGAAAATATCCTTCACATAAAAAGGCAAAATATACACATTTTCAGATAAACAAAGATGGAAGAAGTGTGCCGGAAGATTTGCACTCCAGGAAATGTTAAAGATGTTCTTCATGCTGAAGAAAAATGATACCATACAAAAACCAAGAGGAATAAAGGAATTTAGTGAAGGAATAAGGAGCACAAAACGGAAATCTGTGGATAAACATAAAAAGTGTCTCTTTTTTATTTTTTAATTTAAAATATACAATTGACAATTTAAAGTAAATATAATAACAGTGCAATACTCTTCATCAAAAGAAGACAAGAAGGATAAAAATGGAAGAAAAAAACAGATAAATGGAACGCATAGAACCCAGCATATCAGAGTGGAATGAACTGATCATTCTGAATTAGAGGCAGGGATCCCCCTGACTTTATAGAAAGGAAATCACAACTGCATGCTATTACAGGACTTGCATTTGTTATAACGTGAAGATGTGACATACGATGTGAACACCAGCCCTAAAAAAGCCAAGTGACTATATTGACGTCAGATGAACTAAATACAAGACACAATCTCACAGGATCTTATAGAGATGAGGGAAACTTTGTGAAGATAAAAAGGTCATTGAATCAAGAAGACACGGCCTTCCAAAATGTTAGCACTTTTTATATTGCCAATAACCAATAGAAAACTAAATTATAGTGATGATATCATTTACAATATTGACAAAAACAGAATATTTAGAGGTACACTAACAAAAAAAGGGCAAACTTCTACATAGAAAAGTAGAGACATTTTTAAGTGAAATTAAAGTTGTCCTAAATAAATAGGGAGATACACCAGGGTCACCGATTGGAAGACAATGTTATAAAGTCTGTTTTCCAAATGTTGATCTACAGACACAAAGAAATTCCAACGAAAACTCCTGCAGGCGTTTGTGTAGAAACTGATGAGCTGATTCTAAAGTGGAAATGGAAATGCCTAGAATACCTATAAAAATCTTGAAAAAGACAACAAAAGAGGATGTACACTGCCTGATTTCAAGACTTGCTATAACCCTCCAATAATCAGGAACTTGTGAAATTGGTTAAAGAAGACATTTAGAAGAACATAACAGAGTAGAGAGGCCAAAATGGATCTAGACTCATAAGTTAACTCACTTCCAGCAACGGAGCCAAGGCAATAAATATGGGGAAAGGAAAGTCTTTTCACTAAATGAAGCAGGGAAAACTGAATACTCACATGGAAAAACATCCCAAAAAACCAAAATGTGTAAACATGTGGTGTGTTATATACATACATGCAGTGGAATATTACCTAGTAATAAAAAGGAACAAACTACTGCTCTATGTCATGACATGGATGGATCTCAATACAATATTCTAAATGGAAGAAATCGTTTATAAGGAAGTCTTGAAAAGGCTTAATTCTGAGGACGGAAAACAGGTCGTTGGTTGCAAAGGCTAAACAAACCGGGGGGGGGGCGGGTAATTATCAGCAAATATATATGATGGAATTCTTTGAGGTAATAAAAATATCCTATATCCAGATTGTGGTCATCGTTCAATAATAGCATCATTTGTGAAAAATATAGAACTACAAATAAAATATGGTGAATTTTACTTTGTATAAGTTGTACCTCAATATACCTGACTAAAAACATGATTTTGGGGGACCTTTTTCGCAAGACAGGACACAATTTATTGTTTATTGTGTGGCCATACTACCAGCTAGAATGTGGTTGATTGGGCTCAGTCTGGGAAGTCCCCATCGCATGGTGTCCCCAGAAACCAGAATTTACATTACATACAACCAGCCCTTTGTCTGATTAACTATTTTTGAGAAGAGTTCCTCATTTTTTCCCATAGTTGCTGATTGCCAAATGTTAATCAAACTGCTGTACTTTCAGTCTGATATATTTACTGAGAGAGACGTGGTCAGCTATGTCTGCTGTCTTGATAGTAAAATCACCTTAACTGAACAGTGACACAGCTGGTGGTTTGCGGACGGGCTGTCATTCCAGGGGGAAAGTAAGGACCACAGAAGTAAGCCGATTTGTGCAGCACAGATGCCCTGGGTTAATTGCTGTTAATGCGACACCCTAATCCAGAGGCACAGCAAGAGTTGGGGGAATCCTATGTCTTCCTCACAAGAAGGAAGCAACCAAAACGAACTGGCCTAAGTGTTCATTTATATTCAATATACCCAATGGTTGAATAACCTTAAACAATGGTAAATTTTTATATTTGCAGAACAGGTAATGGATGAGAGTGGTGACTATTTGAGAAAACATGAATTTACACAATAGCAGCCTGTCACCTCCCCCCACACCCAGCCACCCCTCCTTTTTAATCAGACTTTGTTGATGTATTAAGGAACTGGTTACGAGAAGTCTGCAGAGGGAGGAGGGCAGGATACTGGATTATAAATACTCATCTCCGGATGACAGGGGCGGTTGGGAAGGGAAGAACAGAAGCATGAACGACAATAGTAACAGCAAACACTGAGTGGAACTCCCGAACGTCCACTGACGCGACGGTGCACAGGGAGGGCGAGCCATGCGGCTGTACCCGCACAACCTCGGCCTCAAATGATTAACTCGAGGGTTCTGCACCCCCTCAGGTCTCCACGCGACTGGACTCCAGGATTAGACCCCATAACAGGATCACAATAACGTGGAGGTCAAGTAACTGCGACGGAGAAGTGAGCCGACGGTCCCAGAGTTTTACGAGTAAAATAGGGGTGTTGAAAAAAGAAACGTTTTGTGAATCATTCACATTCATCCATTCCATAAACGTTTGTCGGCTCGCGGCAGGCACCAATACAGGTGTCCGTCCAGAACTGAGTGGGTCAGGCGGCCCTCCTTCCCATGAATTAAGTAGTTTAGAGGAAGGAGACGGACACACACAAACACACTAACAACGTCTCGCTGTAGCGTTAATCCTTAAAGACGGCGGAGGACACCGGATCAGGGTGCTGGTCGTGCGCCACCAGCAGCCGGGAGGAGCACGGAGCAGGCGCGCCGGGGACGCATACCTCGCCCGTTTCCATTCACGCGCTCCGTGGGGAGCGGGGTGGGCCTGCGACTGACCCCCTTCCACCAGGGCTCCCGTCAGGGGCCACTCCTCCCTTCGGGGCTCTGCTGGAGGTGGGTGTCCTCCCCGGCCAGGCCTGGCGCATGACATGAAGCGTAAATGTCCAATTCTCACTGCTGAGGTTCAATGTAGAATCACAACTGCAGTGACATAAATCTTCATCAGTGCTTTGTTGGCTTTAAATAAAGTACACACACTATTATCTGTTCTGAATAAAAAGCATAAAAAAACTAGAAACTAGGTGCCAGTTTTTGTTGTAATGATCACAGATGGAAAGACAACATCTGAGAGAAACTCAGCTGTGAGAAGATCTGGGCAAGAGCTTTCTTGCAAAAGTAACAGCACCCTAACTGTCTCAACCTGGATCAACCTTAAAGAACTGAGGGAACAGCAAGAAGCTAGAGAGGAGTGGAGAAAAAGGATGGTGGGAGGTGCTGTCAGAGCACAGGGGATGGGGGGTAGGCTATGGTGGGGACCCCGGGTTGATGGACATGAACTCTTTTCTCTCTGTCCAGAGAACATTTTCCCTTTCTTGTAATGAGAGAACCCTTCTCTCCTGTTGCCTGACCATCTCCCCAGGTTAAAGGATGTGCTCATGACCCAGACCTGCACAAACAAAACAGTAATTGGTTCAGGAGAGACACATTGTCTAAACCAGGCCAATCCGAGGCATTCTTGGGACTTCTCTTATGGAGTTATGAGAAAATACTCCTTTTATTCTGTCTGAAGGATAAACAGAGATGTGTAAATCTACAACATGAAAAGAGAGGCTGGGCCCTGACAGTATTCAAGACAGAGCCCATTGTGCTGTGTATCAGGGAGCCACAGACAGTGACATATGCAGTAAGTTCCACGTCTTAAGTTGGTTTGATTTGAGTTGAGCAACTTACAAGTGAAAAAGTCTTGGCTAACATGCCCAAGAATACTTACCCAGCCCAAAGGATCTCATTTACTCTTGCCTTGATATTTATGCAAAATAATCTGGAAAGTCCTCAGAAAGTTCCATTTGCCGTGGTTGTTGACTTATCCGAGACAGAGTTCCAACATCGGACCCAGAGCAGCTTTTAACGCTTCTGAGCCTAAGCTGACGAGCCTGCAGGCTCCACACGGAGAGGAGCCCTCCTCCTCAGTGTGAAGCACACCATGTGAAATGAATGCCCAAACCGGCCTGGGCTTCTAAGCTCCAGTCCTTGAGAGACACATCTGTGTCAGTTCCCTCACGTAGGGCTTTGTTAGCGTGAAGCTGCTGTGAGGACGGCTAGTGAGGGCATTCTGGGGTCGTCTGCCTCAGTCTGCGTCTCAGTTGAACCGCTGATCCACTGCTTTCGCCACATTCAACTCTTGCGGTGAACTGTGTATCAAAATCCTATTTCCCATTCCTACCAGACGGCCTTGGTCATAATTATCCAGTCAGTGTCCTCATAATTGCAGATGACTTAAACTACCGCCAGTATGACACTGTCCTCTAAATTTATGTCTTCTGTCCAGTCTTCCGTGCTCAAGTATGGCGCCAGATATCTAGTAACTCACTCCACCTCCTAACCTGGATGCCTTGAAGGGAGCTCCCCACCCAGCATGCACCCTAACCATCACCTGCAGCATGTCACAGTCCCCTTCACTTCCCATAGGGCTCACGGTTTAATCTTTGCAACCAACAACCGAGTCCAGTTACAAATACCCTTCACCTGGGGTCCTCCTGACTGCCCTCCACAAAAGTACTCTGTCCCCTTCCAATTATCATTCCAGTTCCAGTGAGAAGTCATTTAAAACTCAGTCTCACCATTCCAATCCTATGCTTAAAATCTGCTGATGGGTAGAGTCTTATCAGTTTTCACATAAATATGCAACTCCTCACCCGCTCTATGAGGACCTGCATGGTCCATCTCCTGCCTTCACGTCCATCCGCATCTCAGATCACTCTTGCCTCCCGTTGGTTCCTTTGCACACACTCTTTCCCCTGACCACAATGCAAACCCTGCTCCATGTTTGCAGCCGCAGTTATGACCTCCAGTTGCTCTTCTTATTTCTTCTTCTTTTCCCACCATTCACGCCCATTCCTCTCCAATCCAAGCATTCACACCCTGAACTAGGTGATTTATTAAAAATTTTCAGAGTAAGATGTGATAAAGAACATGTTTCAGAGGCAGAGAAGGACAGAACTAGAACTGAAGTGTGAGACTTTGTCTTGATAAATGTGGTAACTTTTCTTAGTGTCAGCAAGGTCGATGATCACACTTGCCTCCGATACTTTTACTAGGATGAGTAAGACACGGAGCGGTGGATCCCCCTCGAAAAACGTTTGGTGAGGAAGGAGTGAAAAACCTGACAATCACTGACGGACACCACTAAATCTGCCCTGGAACAGGTTTTTATTATAGTGTTCTTAAATTTTTTTGTATTTGAGCCTATAAATCTTGTCAAAACCTTCCTGATTCCTTTAATAGGTGGGTCAACATGCAAAATAATCCCTTCTAGTATGTAAGATATTTTTGGTGGAAATCTGTGCTAGCTTTGAATGCAAGGAAAATTCCTCTTCAGGATTTACTACGTGATGATAAGCCTCTGGCTACTGCTATAAAAACGTGATTTTCCTGGAGTTACCTGGAAGAGGAGGTGTCAGAGTCTTATGATAAACAAGGAAAGGGATTATGACAGTCTCCCTTCTCCATTCCTTGAGCAGTAGCCTAATTTTCTTCACTCTTGTTGGACAGCCAACTTTTTCTTTAGCTACTAGTTCAAACTTTACCTAGCGTTCTTCCCACATAATTCTATTACATGAAAAACTGAAGTTTAATACTTTATATTCCATAGTCATTAGACTAGAAAAATTCTCAACAGGAAATCTCATCCCTGCGTCCTGTGGGGAAAATCTCAGGTAATGTTGCTGTGCACAATGAAATTCCAGAAGCAGACTATGAAAATCAGCACAGGAAGGATGGTTCAAATTAATGCCTTAGTTTTACGCAATTTCTTAACAGACTGACGCATAATTAATTTCATTCTACGTGCTAAAGAGACTCCATCTCAATTATGAATTTTTATATAAAACCACTCTTACACACTTGTTTTTGAACTGACCAGCTTGGAAAATAGCCAGAAAATATCCTAATTTCCTTGCCTTCTCTCAAACACAGAATTCTCTCTCTCTCTCTCTCTCTATATATATCCTAAGACCACTCTTCTTTGTTAAAAGTCAATGGATAGATAGAATTAGTTAGAAATTTTAGAAGAAACAATGTGTGGGAAAATCTTCAAGAACAGAATAAGAATTCAAAAATGCTTATGGAATGCATATGAGAAAGAAAGAATGAGAGAGAGAGAAGGAAAGAAAGAAAGAGAGACTGGGAGGGAGAGGGACAGAGGGAGGGAAGGGGGGGAGGGAAGAAGAAAAGAGAGAAAGATGCATCCAGTCCACATCTCTGATTTCTGTGATAAAGACCCATGATGAGTCGTGGTAATAGAAATTCTTTAACATCACATGTGTGATGAAATTTTACATTTAGATAGGTCAGTTCTGCTCTTGGTCACTGAAAAACGAAGAGAAAAAAATAAAAGAAAAGAAAAATAAATTCTATTAGTGACGCAATAAAACTGAAATATTCTACACTATTTCTCTGAGCCATTAAACATTTTAAAAAATCTTTTCTGATTCCAAATTCAATATAAATTTATGTTTAGAAACTGATGTTTTTTTTTAATTTCTTACCATTGACGATACTATTTTGGAAACACAATACTTCTTTGGATGCATTTTTACAGAATGCTGAGATTTTTTAAGACCCTTTTTTTTTTTTTTTTTTTGTGAGGAAGACCAGCCCTGAGCTAACATCCGTCGCCAATCCTCCTCTTTTTGCTGAGGAAGACTGGCCCTGGGCTAACATCCGTGCCCATCTTCCTCCACTTTATATGGGACGCCGCCACGGCATGGCTGACAGGCAGTGCGCGTCCGCGGGCGCCTGGGATCCGAACTCGCGAACCCCGGGCTGCCAAGCGTGGACGAAACCGCTGCGCCACCAGGCGGCCCCAAGACCCTTTTTAGTAGCTAGCTGGAAGGTGAAACAATAACCACTGATTTTCTCCAAACGTCCACATTTCATTCCTGGCTCCTGGACCTGGAAACAGTTTTTAGAGCCTTGAAAAAACGTCGGAAACATGCCTGTTGGATCTAAAGGCTGTGTTCAGGGTCAGGTGAGGCTGCGGCCGTGGGAAAAGCGGGGCTGGAATGTGCGGCTGTGCCGGGCGGGGCTCAGCCCTGGAGGCTTAGAAAACAGAAACAAGTTAAATAACGCCTGTTTCAGGTTTAAAGAGAGGAAAAAATGCTTTAATGTCTTCGTGTTAGCCCTGCTGAGAAAAAATATAAAAGTGTGTCTTTTCTAAGTGATTGTGGATTATTTGTGAAAAAACGTAGTAATTATCTTAACGACAAATGCGTTAGTTTCTAAACAGCAAGACCTCGGGCATCAGTAGCAGCAAATGAAGCAGCAGAAACCCCGAGGCAGTCAGGGTGGAACTTCCCCGTCTCTTTCCCACGCAGAGACGGGGCAGTGACCGCGCCTCCGGCGAACCCTCCGCAGCGAGTCGGCTGTTCCCCCGACGGGTCCCGGCCTCCCTCCGTGGACGACCCGCCCGGCAGGAGGCGCCGGGGCCCGCGTCACAGGAGCGACTCCCAGCAGCGCTTTCCGCCCAACAGGGGCCGGGCGACCGCACGTAGGACCAGGGTCGCGGGACGGAGCAGGGCGCCCGGCCCCGCGCGCTGCTGAAGAGCCCGGGCCCGGTGCGGGGCGAACGCCGCAGCGCCGATCCCAGCGGGTCGGTCCCCCCCGGGCGCCCGGGCGTCGGGACGCGGCGCGGGGACCCAGTCCCCGGTCATTCCGCTGGAAGCCGCCTGGAGCGGCGGCGGCTCTCGCTCGGGGCCCGGGACGGGGACGCCCTCCTGGGCCGCGCCGGGCGGACGGCGGACTCCCGAGCGCCCCGCCCGCGGCCGGGGCCCCGGCGCACATGCGCGTCCCCGTCCCGCTCGCCCCGCACGCAGCGCCCCGTCCCGCCGGCAGGGGGCGCGTGCTCGCGGCGCGGCACAGTCCGCGCGTCTCCCTGACTGACGTCTGGCGGCGTTTGCACCACCAGAGGAAACGCGAACGGGCGCAGGCGCACTGCTGTTACGTCAGTGCCAGCGCCAGGCGTTCGCGCACGTTCACTGTATGAAAACGAGCCACCAGCCGTTCTCGTGGTTCCGTGTGGAGACAAGGGTGCAGTGATCCGGTCTCCTTGCGTCTGCTTCTCTTACCTGGTTAAGGGTATCGGAGGAGCCGTAACTAATTTCCACACTTAGCTACCACAGTAAACTCGACTAAAGGTCGATTACAGGATGTTCTCCAAAGAATTCTCAGTCTCTCAGTAGTTGAATAGATGCATAGAGATGTATACAAGTGTGTGTAAATGTGTGCGTGTACAAGTATGTGCATTATATACACGCGTGTGCAAGCATGTGGATATACACATGCACATATTTCTACAGAGATGTAAAATTGTCAATCATTACCAAGGCAATGTGTTAGATTCACTAAAAACAAAATTATTCTCATGTTTCTACTAGGAAAATATATTTGACATGCATTGTCTTTAGGTCCTCACAAAAATTCTTAGGACTAGGACTTGAATCATCTTTAGTTTTACAAGTAAGGAATCTGAATATTAAAGTAATTGTCATGACATAAACTTATTCAAAACTTTGAAAAATGAAAGAAATATAGTATAATAAGTAGAAAATAAAAATATGTCCCTTATGAACTCAACAGGAAACAGATGGCACCCTCGAATCAGAACTCAAAGGTTTATTTACCAAGGGTCTACTTACAAGTGAGTAGATAATGCACATGGAAACCAGGGACAGGACTGGAACACTGGGCACCAGGAAATCCCTAGGGAGTGACTGGGAAGGAGGAGAAAGTCCTTCTGAGAAGCTGCTGGGAAGGGTCACGGCAGCTCCAGGAAGAGAATCAGGGAACAGGATAAACGTCCTGATTCATGCACCAAGTTCCTCTGATCTCCCTGAGCCCCCAGCAGTAGCCCAACTCCAGCACTGATTTTTCTGAGACATCAGGTTCCCAGAGAGACCAGGTGGAGGGCAGACTGAGAAACAAGCAGAAGGTCTGTGGCACAGTGCTGTTTCTCACCGGCCCATGCGGTGCCAGAAAAATGGTAGACGCTTTCATCGTAACTTATTTAATCCTCCAAACAACCCTGCAGGGCGAATAGTATTATCACCTTTATTGCAGAAGTGGAAATGTTACCGCACTGTGGGTCCAGGTTGCTCAATGTCACATTGTAAAAGAATTTACAGAACAGCAAGGACAGGTACAAAGAGTAAGAAGTTTATTAGAAAGACACACTCCACAGACAGAGCGGGCCCACTCCAAGGGAGGAGCTGCCCTGAGTGGTTTTGCCATTAGATCTATAAGCTTGCTTTTGGGTAGGGGGTCTTATCCTGCTTCTCACTGCCCTCACTGCTAGATTCTGTAGATGTTTCTCAGAAATGTCAAGTTGCCTCACTTGTGGTATACATGTTAACTTCTTATTCTCACATCTAAGTGGAGCCCATCCTGTAGAGGCAGGGCCTGGGGCTTATGAGGCTGCACATCAAGACAGTGAGAGACAGTGGGTCCGGGAACTTGCGGTTCCCTGAGCTATAACGGCTTCAACTATAATGCAGCCTAAAATGTCCATGAGCATGTTAGGTTAACTATGTCTCAGCAATGTCCTAGCAGTGTACCCCCCAGCACCCCCCTCCTGTTCCCTTGCAGTGCCAGATCCCTGTGCTCACCTGCCTGTCTCAGAAGCTGTGGCTTAAACTTATCTATTTTGTTCAGAGTCTTATGTCTGCTGAGTGGCAGAGGAGGCATTTTTAATTAGATAGGTTTGACCTAAAAGCCCTTTTAAAATTATGATTATTTTAAATTATGATTATGGGGGCCGGCCCGGTGGCGCAGCGGTTTAGTCCGCACTTGGCAGCCTGGGGTTTGCTGGTTCGGATCCCGGGCGCCCGCCGACGCACTGCCTGTCAGCCATGCCGTGGCGGCGTCCCATATAAAGCGGAGGAAGATGGGCACGGATGTTAGCCCAGGGCCAGTCTTCCTCAGCAAAAAGAGGAGGATTGGCAACGGATGTTAGCTCAGGGCTGGTCTTCCTCACAAAAAAAAAAAAAAATTATGATTATGGTAGAAACTTGGAATCAGAATCCTTTGTATAAATCCTACCTCAATTATTGAATAACTGTGTGAACTCAGCAGGTCACTTAACTAAGAGTCTTGTCCACATCTGTACGAGATCATTATTATGTACCTTATAGGATTTTTTTGTGAGGTGTAATATAAACACCATATGCAAAAGCAACTAGAATGATATGTAACCTGGTAATAAATAGGGATGATTTACAGTTGAATAAAAATGTAAAGCACCATGATTTCATCCACTTTCAATCCAAAGACAGAAATAATTTGAGTTACTGTGTTCGTTGTGGGAGCAGAGTCAGTGAGAAACCCATTCAGGGAAAGACTGGTCACGTACAGCAGATGGACAATAAGCTGGATGGTTGATGAGCCCCAGTCACTGAGGGATTTGCAGGCCTGCTCTGCTCCATGGGAGTCAACATATATTCTTAATAATTCAGAAGTGTGTCCCAAAGCAACACTGATGTTATTATTTTCATTTGATGTATCATTTAATGCCATAGATAAACTAATGAGAACACAACATAGTGGACTGACTCTATTATTGTTTAAGAAGAATGAGTCAACCTAATGATGACCTTCACAATGGATAAGGGAGTATTGAAAGAACTGGACAATTACTAAGCAGAGAGAAGAGAGAAAGATACGTCTAAGAAATACGTAGACTTCCATTTCCACCATGATGGAATAATAGGGTCTACACTTCTCTCTTAAAAAACTCAGAATACTTGGCAAAGGTGTTTTTGGATATTCGACAGCAGCCAGCACAGGCTTGTGACCCTGGGGAAAGTGAAACTATTCACATGAGCTGCAGCGGCCCAGCCACTTGTGTGGGAGCAGCTCTGAGTGCAGGCACTGGGAGAGAACCCAAACAGAACTTGTTTGGACCTAAATATAGCCCGTAAAATTATAAAATTTCTTGGAGAAAATATACAATAAAATCACGAAATTTGAAGAAGCAAAATTTTCTTACAAGTACACAAAAACCAAAAACTATAAAAGAAAATAATTCATATATTGTATTTCATGGAATTTAACATCTTTTTTTTACTCTTTGAAAGAAACCATTAAAGAATTTTAAATGCAAATGAAATGCTATAAGAAAATATTCAGAATCCATATATCTTACACAGGCTTAAAGAAAGCTTACAACTATCCAAAAAGAAGTCAAACAACTCAGTGAAAAATGAGCAAAATATTTATACACACACCTCACAAAAAATATACACAAAAATGTGCTCAACATCCAAACCATTGGGTGAATGACCATAAAAACCCAAATGAGATCCTTTTGAAAATGTATCCACACAAAAACTTGTACACAAAGTTCACAGGAGCTTTATTCATAAAAGAAAAATACTGGGGTCCAGGGTGGGGGGAAGGGGTGCACACACCCAGAGGTCTATCAGCAGATGAACGGATGACACACTGACGTGCGTCTATGTCACACGATGCACACCACATGGCTGGGGGGCTGCTTAGTTGAAGCATCTGGCTGACATGCATCGTACCCTTCTCTGGGACCAGCAGGCCTGCCTAGTCGCCTTCTCCTGCCGGCGGAAGCAGACGTTCAAGAGACAACCAAAAATACGCAAATCCTCCTGAGGCCTGGGCTGGGGACCAGCCTGCTGTCATTGCTGTCTCATCCTGTCGACCAAAGCAAGGTGCACGGCCACGCTGAGATTCACACGGGCGTGAAAATAGTCACTCTCCTCTCTCTTTTTAACGCGGTGGCAGTTTGGATATTGCATGAATATAAAAATCAATTCAACAAAAAAGTTAACAACAGCATAGCTTGAAAACATTTTAGTATCTTCTGTTTTTATTTTATTTTTATTTTTATTGTGGTAACATTGATTTATAACACTCTATAAACTTCAGGTGTACATCATTATATTTCTATGTAGACTACATAGTGGTCCCCACCAAAGGTCTAGTTTCCATCTGTCACTGTACACATGTGCCTCTTTGGCTCTTTTGCCCTCCCCCTACACCCTTCCCCTCTGGTAACCACCAATCTTTCTCCTTATCTGTGTGATTGTTTGTTTACCTTCCACATATGAATGAAATTCTATGGCATTTGTCTTTCTCCATCTGACTTATTTCACTTAATAATACCCTCAAGGTTCACCCATATTGTTGCAAATGGCAACATTTCATCTTGTTTACAGCTAAGTAGTATTCCACTGTGTATGTATACCACACCTTCTTTATCAATTCATCTGTCGATGGGCACTTAAGTTGTTTCCATATCTTGGCTGTTGTAAATAATGCTTCAATGAACATAGGAGTGCAAATATCTTTTTGAATTAGTGTTTTTGTGTTCTTCAGATAAATACCCAGAAGTGAAATAGCTGGATCATATGATAGTTCTAGTTTTAATTTTTTGAGGAGTCTCCATACTGTTTTCCATAGTGGCTGCAGTAGTTTGCATTCCCACCAGCAATGTATGAGAGTTCCCTTCTCTCCAGATCCTCTCCAACACTTCTTATTTCTTCTTTTTTTAATAATAGCCATACTGACAGACATGAGGTGATATATCATTGTGGTTTTGATTTGCATTTCTCTAATAATTAGTGGTGTTGAACATCTTTTCATGTGCCTGTTGGCCATCTGTGTATCTTCTCTCAGACAATGTCTGTTCATATTGGGAGAATTAACATGGTTAAAATGTCCATATTATCTAGAGCAACCTACAGATTCAATGCAATCCCTATCAAAATCTCAACAACATTTTTCATGGAAATAGAACAAGGAATCCTAAAATTTATGGAACAACAAAAGACCTCAAGTAGCCCAAACAATCCTGAGAAAAAAGAACAAACCTGGAGGTATCACACTTCCTGGTTTTAAAACACATTACAAAGCTATAATAACCAAAACAGCATGGTACTGGCAGGAAACAGACACACAGATCAATGGAACAGAATCAAGAGCTCAGAAATCAACCCACACATCTAAGGACAGCTAATCTTCGACAAAAGAGCCAAGACCAAACAATGGAGAAAGGAAAATCTCCTCAATAAATGGTGTTGGGGAAACTGGACAGCTATACCCAAAAGAATGAAAATAGACCATTATCTTATACCATATACAAAATTTAACTCAAAATGGATTAAAGACTCGAGTGTAAGACCAGAAACCATAAAACTCCTAGAAGAAAACATAGGCAGTACACCCTTTGACATCGCTCTTGGCTGACACTATCTCTTTAACGGAAGGGACCACAAAGTCACCTGGCAAAGAATGTGAATCGGGGAGGTGTGAAGCATTGGGGTCATTAATATACCAATAGATCCAATATTTTTTCTGTGTTACTTTTATTTATAAATTAGTTTCTTTGTTTCATGTTTATATCTAGTTGCACTACAGTGCTGGCTTCTACTGTGATGAACATGATTTTTTTGTATTACACTCACTAGATTGTTTTGACTGGTGATCTAGAATGTTCTTGATTTTGTACATCAATAGACAATTTTATTGATATGGAGTTTTTATTTTCTCTTCATTTTTGGTATAGACAATAATATTTCCTGTAAATAAAAAGAATCATCTCATTTTTTCTAATTTCTACATATGAATCATCTCATCTTGTACTATTGCTTTGTTTATAATTTTGAGTACAATGATAAATAAAAGCAACACTTTTAAGATATGCCCTCTTCCCCCATTTTACTTTAACTTTTCAAAAAGAATCCATAAAAATGTTAATATTGTTTTATTCAATATTTAACCCCTTTACCAAAATATTTTATCAATTTCTGTACATATTATGTTCTTGTATCCAATTACATATCTCTATATTCACTTTTTTCTCCTTTAATAGTTTTTAGTGAAGGTCTCTGTGTTATAAATGTATTAATCTTTATATTTTTGAAAATCTCTATATTTTGCTTTTACTCCCCAAAGTACTGAAGTCAGGTACAAAACCATTTTTTGACACCTGCACTCCCACCCTGCCTTTGAATTTTAAAATGTGTCATTATTTGCTGGCCTCTGTTTTATTAAGAGAAGCCACTTTCCACCAGCCATGTATATTTTTTGATTGGAAAACAATATTTTTCTTTTTATAGATTGTAGTATAGTTTATTTTTGATAATAACATTTCACTGCAGTGTATGAATGAAGTGACCATTCATCTGTATTTTATTAATTAAAACAAGTTGGTATTCAGGACACATTTTCAATCTAAAAAGTAATGACTATGTTTAAATCTGGAAAATTGTCTAAAGCATTGATCTTACATTCTCTTCTTTTGGCAATGTTTTGAATGGATTTTGGAATCTCTCAATCTATGTCTCTTAATTACTCTTATTTTCTTTCTCTATGCCATATTTTGCGTGACTTTCTCCAGTGTATTTTTCAGATCATCAATATGCCCACTGACTGCATTTATTATAGAGTGTATTTATTTACTGTGCTTTTCATTTAAAAAACTGTATTTTTTCATTGAGGAAGATTGGCCATGTGCTAACATCTGTTGCCTATCTTTGTCTTTTTTCTTTTTCTCCCCAAAGACCCAGTACATAGTCGTGTATCATAGTTGTAGAGTTGTAGCTCTCCTATGTGGGAGGCCGCCTCAGTGTGGCTTGATGAGCAGTGAGTAGGTCTGCATCCAGGATCTGAACCGCAAACCCTGGGCCACTGAAGTGGAGTACACGAACTTAACTGCTACACCACTGGGCAGGCCCCTATATGTGTATTTTAATTGATGTAAAATTCACACATGGTGAAATGCAAAGTTCTTAGGTGTATAATTCTATGAGTTCTGATAAATATACATGCCTGTGTAATCATCATCCTAATCAAGATTTAGAACATTTCCATTACCACAGAAAGTCCCTCCCCACCTCCTTCCAAACAATCTAAACCCTCTCAAGCAGCACTTTTTTTCTTTTTTTTTTTGGTAAGGAGGATTCACCCTGAGTGAACATCCATTGCCAACCTTCCTCTATTTTGTATGTGGAACTCTGCCACAGCACGGCCGCTGATGAGTAGTGTAGGTCCGTGCCTGGGAACCAACCCCATGAACCTAGGCCGCCAAAGCAGAGCACCCTGGACTAACCACTACACCATGGCCACCCCAACAAGCAGCACTTTCAAAATATTCTTTCACCACAGGTTAGGTTTTCTTATTGCAGGATGTCATTTAGATGGAAACATAGCATGTACACTTTTCTGTGTCTGGAGATCTTCTGCTGTGATAATGACTTGAGGCACAGCCGTGATGTTGTACACCTCAGGATTCATTCACTTTCTTCTCAGGAGTGTTCTGTTCCTGATGTGTTTGCACAGCCTCCATCTACCTGCTTATGGCCATCTGGGCTCCTCCTGGTTTGGAGACTGTGAATAAGCTGCTGCAAACACTTCTGCACAAGTCATTTTGTGGACAGATGCTTTGGTTTTCTTCTTGAATAAATCCTGGGAGTAGAACTGTTGTATCACGAACATACGTCTAACTTTGTAAGAAACTGCAAAACAGTTTTCCAAACAGGTTGTGCGACTCTGTTTGGAAGTTGATGAATGACGCTCCCATCATCAAAGTCCAGTGTTCTAGGTACTCCAAATCCTCACCAAAATGTGTAAGTGTTTTTCATTTTAGTCATTCTTGTAGCTGTGAAAACTACAGGCCATTGTGGTTTTAATTTGCATTTCTCTGATGATTGATAATGTTCAGCATCTTTTCACATTCTTTTTAGCTCCTCATTAAAATATCTTTTCAAGCCTTTTCCCCTTTTTTAATGGAATTATCTTTGTATTTTGATTTGTGGAAGTTCTATAGATATTCCAGATACAAGGCCTTTGCCAGGTGCAGTTATTGAAAATATTTTCCCCATTTTAAGTTTCTTAACAGTGTCTTTGATGAATAAACATTTTTAGTTTTAGTTCTGAATTTAGTTCTAAATTCCAGTTTTTCCTTTTTTATGGCTTATGCCTTTTATGTATTAATTGCAAAATCCTTGCCTATCCCCCATGGTCACCGAGAAACCATCCTATTTTCTTTTCTTTTAGAAGCATTACAGTGTAAGATTGGGACACATCTTGATTTGACTTTGTGTATAGTATGAGATAGATCATGAGGTCAATATTTTTCTCTTTTATTTTTACAGTTACTTTGGCATTATTTGTTGGACAGACTTTCAAAACCCCAATGAATTTATAGGATATCTTTGTTAAAATCAGTTGTCCACTTAGATGTGGGTCTATGTCTGGCCTCTATCTTTTGTTCTATTGAGCTGTCTGCTATTCTTAGGCCAACACTACACTGGTCTGATTGTTACGGCATCGTGGTGAACACTGAACAGCAACAGTGCGAATTCTCCAAATTCGTTCCTCCATTTCAAGATTGCTTTTCCTCCTCTGGGTCCTTTACATTTCCATTTCATTAGAATTAACTGCCACTGACTTTGGTAATCATTAGTTCTGACAAAACAAATATTCCCATTTATTTCCTGGACACAATGGAATGATTGCACTTCCTGGGCCCAAGCAGTTGAGCGGAGCTATAAATCTAATTCTAATCGATGACAAGTGGAAGGGGTGGTGGTCCTTCTGGCTGGAACATTTAATTATCAATGGGAGATTTTCAATAGCTCTCTCATTTCCTTCTGACGCATGACTACATTTCAATTGATGGCAGCTCCCTTGGCCCGGGCCCCTAGACGGCCCTTACATCCAGACACGTCCTGACTTGAGCTGCACGTGCGAGGGAGAAACAGATAAACCATCACTAAGTGAATGAGTCACATTTGGGGTTGTTTGTTACGTGTTCAGTCCAGATTCAGACAACACCCTTGCCAACCAACCTCACTGATCTGTCCTCAACACAGATTCCACAAACCAGTGGTTTACAAAAGGCTACAAGCTTATTTCCACCAGCATGTGTTCACAGGGTCAAGGAAAACAAAGTGTTGTAATTAAAGTCTGCTAAATCTACCTTTCCCTAACCTTGTTCTACAAAACAGCAGTCCTAGAATATATTTGTAGATATTCCTCTTAAAAGCATCCAATGTTTTAATAAAATTGACAAACGCTGTATGTGCCAAACCTTTCTTAGGAGCAAAAACAGTCAGTACCCATAGGAGACCCTGCAGTTGGAAAACTGGTTTAATTTCATTGAGCAGAACTTAGCGGAGTCATCACGAAGAAATCAACCCGTCCACAATAAGACAGACCCATTTCACAACCTGACACAGAAAATGAGCGGTGCGCACACTGACAGCCCCGCGATGCTCAGCTGGACAGCACGTCGGTCCTTTTCAGATTCATGTCATTGTCCCCTTTGCAACCAGCCTCGGAATTTGTATCCAGGGTGTCCTCCCCTCTCGTGGAAGAGTCACGAAGACTTTTCTCATGCACTCGGTGTCTCAGGGTCTCTCTTCGCCGGCTGACTCCAAGGCAGTGCTCAAAGATCCTCAAATTTGGTTGTGTCTGTGCAAAAAGAAAACCTAGAAGTCTCAAGCATTAAGGAATAAGGACGGAGGGACACCAGGCTTTTGACTGACCAGCTCCCTCTCCTCAAAGACCTCAGTAACAGCAGTTTCATTTAACACTTGGAGTCTGCCGTCTGATAGTCCACAGTAGCACTGAGAAACTTCCTTCCATCAACCTTGGAACAGCTTTCTGCTCTTCGGGAAACATCTAACAGGAAATCCCCGCTGTCCTGGAAGAAGTGCCGGAGCACATCCTTTCCCTCCGGGCCAACCTGGCAGCACAGGCGACCCAGGTGGCGCGGGTCGTACAGGCACCCTCCACCCTTACAGACCCCCACGCAGTCGGAGTTACAACAATCTTGACCTGCAATCCCCAGCGCTCACCGTCCAACTTGGTGAACGTGTGCGGCTCACAGACCGCACGGTTGGAACGGGGCTAGGTCCTGGGGCTCTAGGAAAAGCCTGAAGTAATTCTCAGTAAAGGAAAGGACGGTAGGTAACATCACCCGATGCTCCCCGAGCTTTGCGTCTGCCATGCAAGTGGAGCCACATTCACTGGGACCTGTCAGCTCCCTCTGGCTCGCCTTCCCTCCGTGCTCCTCCAGACCGCGAGGCCTCTCCCAGATGCTCTCAGGGGAGTTAGTGTGTCGCCCGTGGTCTCCCCCTCTTGTCCCGTGTTCCTCTGCTCCAGCCATCTGGTACCAGTGTCCGGAGCGAGACTGTGTGTTGTCTCCCCAGGTGCTGTTTCCAGGTGTGTGAGGGGCCAGCTGAAACGGCACTCATCCTCACACAGAAACGGGGAGGATCCCCTCCTCCTGCCTCTGTGCCACACTCACCTACACCTGAAGCAAAGCCTGTCACTCCAAGTCTGGGCCACTCCACCCCCACCCCTGTCTCCCGTCAACACACAGCCCTTTCCCCTGCGGAGCCTGGTGCCAGACACCAGGTTGGGGAGAGGAGAAATGCTGCTCTTGTGGGCTTGCTCTGTCCTTGTCTTCATAGATTCCAGGTACTGAATGCAGGCACATCCTCGGCAAGGTCTAGCTCCCCAGAGAATGCACTCATGCGAAGGATGGCGCGGGCCTCCCCGTCCTCATCTCACTGAACGTGAGGTGTTAGCTGGAAGGACTGCCAGAATAGTAAATGAACAAGAGACGTTCAGACACAGAAGCCGTTCCTCTCCTCCCTGGAGATGGGAGACGCAGGTACACCTGGAATACAGGTGCGGCCTCTCCTGTGGTGTAACTGGAAAGGTGGCAGGAGCTGGGAGACGAGCGGGAATTCTGGGCTGTCTCGCAGTTACCACCCTCCTCACATCTCCAGGGGACGGATGAGAGGAGGGTGCACGGGTGGAGGACGTCTGGATGGGGCTCCAACACCCCTAATGTGAGTTACACGTCTTTTCACAGTAGACAGAGACCCGGTTTGTGGCTCAAATGACCGTTACCATTTCATCACGAGAATTAACCATAATGATCATTCCAAGCGATGACCATCTCAATTGTTTCTATACTTTACTGTGATAAAAGTAAATATAATAAACAACACATATTTTTAAACATTCAAACTTTTTCCTCAGTGTAAATTGTTAGAAACAGGACAGCTGGCTAGAGATTATGTATAATTACATTCACATACATATTGCTAAGCCACTTTGTCCATTTGTTATTTACATTTCAGTGTAATGAACTTTCAGAGATAAGGCTAATTATCCTGTTGAGATACAATCTCGTTATCTCAGTATTGTTTTGCAGGATAATTACTAACTGCACTTCGGGAATTTATCATATTATTAATATTAAACTTTTTAACTTTACTGAAACTTTTAAGTGAAATGATCTTTGCTTACTTTAACCTTACTAACAAAAATATAAAGCCATTTTGAGAAAATCTTTGAAATTCTGGATTAAAATATCAATATTTCTACTATAAACTAGAGTTTTAACCTAATAAAATGTAATAGCCCTAATTTGTGATTTGCCCTTTTTAACTGGAGATGGTTCATGTCACTTGTCCCTTAGACTCAGTCTGGTTGTCACCACAGGACCGCAGGGATCTGCCGCCCTGTGGATCACCACACGTGCTGACGTGCCTCGTGACCAGTGAACATCGCGTCCTCCACTGGGACCGAAGTCCTGAAGTCGGTGCCGAGGGGCCGGGCCTGGCGCAGGCTCCTCCAGGACAGGTCTCAGCCCGGACGCAGGCCTGGGCACCAGCCCTCCGGCTGCGGCAATTCCCAGCCGAAGAGGGACTCAGAGTCAGGGGAGGGAACAGTCGACACCATTCAGTCTGCGAACGTGACGGTACTGACTTACTCACCCGGAGTATTGCATGCACTTGTAAAATGCATCGATTTTCTAATTCCAGCTTTCATCAAGTATATAAAGTGGTTGTTATTACTCCCAGTTCCTTGTGTTTTTGGTAACAGTTTCTCACATTTCTGACTTCTTCTCAGTCTGCTCTGCCAAACTCTCTACTTCTTTGCTGCCCAGCTTGTCTCATAAACATTCCTGTCTACAAGAAATCAGTTCAGCAAACACTTACCGGTACTGGGGTTCTGGTCAATTACAACAGGGCCCCACGGGATAAGGAGGTGGCGGTGGAGCAGCAGGAGAGCAGGGAGTGTTTCTAAAGCAGTGGTCCTTCGTCCGTGGGTAGTGGAGGGGCTGGCCTTAGTCTTTGGAGGAGATAACATCTGAGCCACATCTTTTAAGAGTAAGATGGAGTTTGTCAGTCAGATGTGGAAGGTTTTTGAGACAGAGCAAATCTCCTAACACCTACGTACCTAAAACACTGTGTTCACACCACAGAATCTGGTGGATCCAGTCCAGACTCTTTAAAATGGTCTATAAGGTCCTCGGTCATTTAACCCCTGTGTGTATCTGCCATCTCACACTCCTCTGAAACTTGCACATCACACAGAGGTAATCCAGAAGACACTCGGGTCTCCTACTTCTCATGCCACAGCCAAGCTCCATGGGGACATCCTGCTCCTCTGTCCTTCATGTCCCCTTCCATCCTGTGACTTTCTGACAAGCTCCCAATGCCATCTTCATGTATTTAGTTGAAGCATTGTTTTCTGTGACACACTCACATTCTCACTCCCCAAAGCAGCCCTGAGCACACTCGACCTTGTGCAGTATTTCATCCTTCACCCGTGTGGCACAGCTCTCGCCAGAGGGGAGTTAGACATCTTTGACTATATATATTTGTTTGCATGTTTTCTTGTTCTGAACCACTAGGATTTTCGGGGTTGTCACTTTTCAACAAACGCCTCTTCTGTTTCACCTTTATCTATTTTATATCCTATGTCCTGATGTAAAGAAGTGGTGATTAACTCTGAGCTATCTCTCTACTAGATGATGAAGCCCCTGCAGGGAGAACCATCTTCTCCATCTTCGGAGCAACACCACCCAGGAGAGCGCCTGTCTCCTGCTTAAGACTTGGAAACTATTAGTTGAATGAGGGATTACACAACTAACAGTTGTACGAACAATTGATCTTGATACAATTTGCAAAGCAGCGTTAAATATGCCATTTTGAAGGGCCATCTACATCCTTTTGGTCCGTAATGACTGTGGTGTTGAAAACAACAACCGGGTGTTCTGTTTCTCTTGGATGATCGTTTGGCAGAATAACGCTCTGACAGGCTCTTACACTCCTAGGAATACGCGAGCTGAGACCTCACAAGTCAACTAGGCCTCCACCCAGGGTTCATCCCTACAATCCCATCAAGGAAATATTTACATGAAAAACCTATAAATGTATATGCATTTTAGACCTCACTCAGTTATGTGTTTAAATAAACTTTCTTTCCTGAAACAGGAACAGCTCAGTGAATCTGAGCCGGTGCGCCAGGCGAGGGGACATTTGTGCGGCTCTGGCCTCAGGAAGCTCTGCCCCCCCCGGTTCCGTAAACTCACTATAAAAGGCGATCTCGGGCTGTGTGTAAGCGTGCACACACAGAGAGACGTGTGTTAGCACACGCGTGTCCAGAAAAGCAAAATGTTTACGTGAGAGGCTCATTGAGAGGAGAAAAGACCCTTTCTCGGGAGACAATCTGTGGTTAAACTTCTGAGTCAAACAAAAGGACCCTGTTCTTGGTGATGGTTACAGAGTTGGGGCCCCGACCTCCAGCCTGCATTTACTTTACTGTGGCTTTTTTAGCATATTTTTGAAGACATTTTTTTGAGTATTTACATGTTTTCTTGTTCTGAACCACTAGGATTTTCAGGGTTGTCACTTTTCAACAAATGACACTTCTATTTCACCTTTATCTGTTTTATGTCTTATGTCTAATGTGGTAAAGAAATAGTAATTGATTTGTGCTGATAGGCTCTTTGAATAGCGAGTTGTAAACTTGCCTGTCATCTGAAATACCCACAATTCCAGACTGGAGGGCGGCCACGAACCCACAAGTGTCTGAGGCTGTTTAGGCTCAAGTTCCGATGTCTGGTGCCACCTTGCCTTATATTCTACTGTCTCAGTGACAACAGTTATACTCACCAGTGCTAACACTTTGGTGGACTGATTTAGGTTGCAGTTCACCTGTTTTGTGTCCCTAACACTCAGTCATTCTTTTCTCCCCATGGCGTCACAGAGAGCTCCGCTCCCTCGGCCCCGCTCTGGTCCACCAGCACTGGAAGGATCCCACGCTTTCCCTCTATTACCCTTTGCTTTGCGTCTTTTCTTAATCTTCACTCATTTCTGCATGTCCTTCCCCATTTCATGTGCAATTCTAGAATTTGGAGTTTTTAAACCTCCTCAACAAGCCAATCCAATCTTACACTCCGTCTGTCCTTGGGTCTTGAAATCCTCACTCAGGGAAGGAGCCATGCCAATCATTTTTTTAAAATCTTAATTATTTTCTCATCAATTTTCTTTCATATTTTCCATTTATGATAATAAAAGCATCTCAGAACAGCACTTTTTTCCTCTGGAGTCTCTGAACTATTCCTGAAGCAAAACGAGACAGTTCCACTTCCAAGGCTCAACCCACATTTTTCCTTTCTGTTTTCCGAGTTTCTTATCACCTTTCCCAATACATTATTTTTAATAAATTTTTATTTCTCTATGATAATTCCACCAGAAATTCTAGAATATTTCAAAACTAATGAAAATATATCTTGTAGATATTAAACTAAAGTAACCACAGGTTTTCTTAATTGGGATCCACATGAAGAGATGTCTGAATAAATATCATTAGTTACATGTACATAAAATTTTGTATGTAACAAAAATATTGAAAGTCAGAATGAAAACTTTAAAATATCTAATTATGGGGCCATCCTAGTGGCATAGTGGTTAGGTTCGTGTGTTCCGCTTCAGAGACCCAGGATTCGTGGGGTTGGATCCTGGGCACAGACCAATGCACTGCTTGTCAGCCATGCTGTGGCCACATCCCATATGTAAAGTAGAGGAAGATGGACACAGATGTTAGCCCAGGGCCAATCTCCCTCAGCAAAAAAAGGAGGATTGGCAACAGATGTTAGCTCTGGGCTGGTCTTCCTCACACACAAAAAATCTAATTATATATATATTTTAAAATCAACTTTGTAAATAATCCTTCTAGTTTGAAAATATTAAAACCTTGACTTTAAAAGGTTTGCTAATAGAGTGTGCATTTTCTGTGAATGCTACATCATTTTTTTGACTATCTATAAAGCATGCTGAATTTTATATAACAAAATGATGCATTAGGCTCAATCCAATACGGGAAACTAGAGGGTCTTTTGTTGGAAGAACTGGTGTTTTCTTCATGTTGATAGCTATCAATGTCTCAGATTGAATACTTCATTTATGTCACATTTGACAGTTTTATGAGCTCAGCTTTTCCTTGATCACAGAGATGATACATTTCCAGATGGAAAGATGCACAGATGCCGCTCTGACAACTTGTAGGAAGTATCTGGAACATTGCGATTCACACTGGAAACTTGTCACCAACCTTGGTGCATGTTTGCCAACAGCGCTCCCCCTCTGTCAGGCCTTTTCCTGTAAAAAGACAAAGTAACTCTTTATAGCAAGGTTGCCCTTAGAGCGAGGAGCACATGCCCCAGTCGATTCAGTAGGAAAGAGGAGGAGGAATTGCCCTTCTTCTAAGCTCACAGATTACTCTTTTGGTCTTATTTTATTTAGTATTCAGATACATCACTTTGTTGTATCCAATTCTTTAAACTTCTGAGCAGAATCTCCCTTGAGCAGAACTGAATGCTCTCTATCTAATTTTGCTCTAGATTGTATAAAGTAGAAACAAATATAAGAGTGGACACTAAGCTTTTAGTAATTATAACAGACTCTTTGGGAGGGAAGAATGGTGCTGTGGTGCCCAGGGAAAAGTGGCCAACACCATGAAGAGACTGTTACCCTGCACCGGCCGATTCCATGGGTGACTGTCCCTGATCTCTGTCCGGCCCTCAGTCTCAGAGGACGGATATGTGGGCTTGCTGAGCTTCGGGGCTGCTGAACGGGTCTAGTTAAATGTGGGAGAGACATATATCAATCAGAACCTAATCCGTTAATTTGTAGGAAGAAATACAACTATCAGATGGGTCAGATATTCACTTCAGTAGAGCCATGTTCAGTTTCTTATTTAAGAAAAACCATGAAATGCCAAATAATTAGATTATTTGATAAGCCAGAAATTGGCCTAATAAGTAACGGATGTTAATGCTTAAGGACCTTCGGGTCGGATGGCTGATTCCTCTGCGTGGCTGGAGAAATACGTTATTAAACATTCAAGGAGACCGGACATCTGCGTCCACATGTCAGTGCATCCCAGCTCCTGGAAGACAGTCGGGGAGAATCCGAGACAATGCTACCTCATCACCACCAGCTCGCATCCACCCAGTCTGGTTTCTTTGTGTTTTGTTTCAATGTATTTCACTTTAATGGACCTCTTTACTTATTAGCATGAAATTTTTTTAACATGATAATATCGAATCTCTTTGAGTTTTTGGAATGGAAGTTACTTTTCTGTAAAGTGCTGTGTCCTTCCCGCTTGTTGCTTGTTTCTCCCCCTCTCCTCCCCTCATTCTCTGTCAGCTGTGATCCATTTATGTTATAATTTAACTCTCAGACACTGGGGTGTCTTGCCCGTGTCAGTTCTCTAATAACAAGGGAAATTATTTGAAATGAGACTAGGTCACTACACTGTTGACAAGGACACCGTCGTTTGTGCCAGGAGGTCATCTGACAACAGAGAACAGCCCCGCTGCCCCAGGCAACCTGCCAGCCGGGAGTGTTCTCAGCAGTGGGTCCCACCGCCGGGAAACTTGGGGTCTCCACCAGCTCAAGCTCTGCTTTGGGAGCTGCACAAAGATCTCACATACTCCTGAGGGGAAAAGGAAGACTTTTTGACTCTTTTTCCTCCTCACTCTGGCTAAAAAGATCTTTTTAAATGATGATTAAATGAGAAAAGTAATAAATTTATTTGTCTTTGATTAAGTATGTATTGGGAGGTAGAATAAACTACAAATCTCCTTAGATGAGCCAAATTAAATATTTTAAAATGAAAAATATATTTGGTATTAAAACACTTGAAAATTAGTAGAAATCTTTAATTATACTTTCTGACATGTGTCAGTCTCCTCCTCAATATTTTCCCCAATATTACAGAAATGGAATAAAATATCTCACGGCTGGGGCTGACCCGGTGGGGTAGTGGTTAAGTTCACGTGCTCTGCTTCCCAGGCGGGGTTTCCGATCCTAGTCGCGGATGTACACACTGCTCATCAAGCCATGCTGTGGCCACGTCCCACATACAAAATAGAGGAGGACTGCACGGATGTTAGCTCAGGGCCAATCTTCCTCACTGGAAAAAAAAACAACTCATGCCTGATAGACTAATACACGTGCATGCACACATGAAAGATGTCTACAAAACGTACGTGGATTTGCAGCCTATGGAAAAAGTAAAATAAATGGTTTTGAGGGGATTGGAGGCGGAGGTGGGACCAGTTACAGCCAGTCGCAGCTGTTGCAGCGCTCAAGAGTAGCAGTGCCACCAGAGGGCAGTGTTGGACTGGAAATCAAAGACAGTGCCCCCATCCCCCAGACAGAAGCAGGTCTTGATGCTTACTCGTCAGAAAACACGGAGCTTCCCCCCTCTCACTTACCTTCTCCTTCGTCTCTAATTCTGCTGGATCCCACGACGTCCAGTGACCCAGGACCTGGCGCCTTCACGCGCAGAGGTCATGGAGCAGAGACTGGGCCTAGGCGCCTCTTTCTCTTCCTCTCCTCCTCTTCCTTCTTCTTCCTCTCCTCTTCCTCTCTGCCTCCTCTCCTCTTCCTCTTCCTCTCCTCCTCTTCCTCTTCTTCTTCTTCTTCCTCTCCTCCTCTTCCTCTTCTTCCTCTTTCTCTCCTCTTCCTCTTCTTCCTCTTCTTCTCTTCCTTTCCTCTCCCTCTGCTCTGCTCTCCACATCCGGGCTCCTGACCTGTGAGCCTCAGTTGAATTCAGTCGACAAACACCGCATGAAGCTGTTCCCTCTGCGTTTGCCTGCAGATTCCTCCTCATCCCATTATTGTCCTTCTTCCGTCTGAAACCTCTATCCCCCAAGTTTCCAGCTAATTTATTGTTAGAAAATTGGTATTCGTACATATGATTTTAACAAGGAGGGCTAAGATGAAAATAATGTAATACTTGATCCTTCTTAAAATGCATTTTCAAGTTAGGATTCATTCCTGCAGACGATTAATAATAATAATATAATATTTACGTTTGTATCCCATTTGACCATTTCTCATTAGCTAGTATTTATAAAAGTTTTCTATGTTTCTGGCACTGTAAGTGTGAGGTAATCCTGCATTTAATCCTAGGATATAGATACTACAATTATTTCCAATTACAGCTGAAATTGGGTCTAAGGTGTATTTTTACCCATTTAGGCGGTTAAGAAACATGAGCATCTGGCCCATGGCTTATTTTTTTATTTTTTGCTGAGGAAGACTGGCCCTGGGCTAACATCCATGCCCATCCTCCTCCACTTTATATGGGACACAGCCACGCATGGCTGACAAGCGGTGCGTCCGAACCTGCGAAACCCGGGCTGCCAAAGCGCAAACTAAACCGCTGCGCCACCGGGCTGGGCCGTGGCTTATCTGAGGTCCCTGTGCGGTAGGGTAAGTGGCAGAAGGAGTTTTTCTGATGCGAGTTGGTAAGTTTTCCACAAACACTCACTGAAGTGATCTAAGTAGACGCCCATGGTGGCCTCTGAAGTGTGGGGCGGATATTAGGTTTCTGAATATTTAAACCCAAGGCCTGTCTTTACGTTCTTACGCTCACTAGATCGACCCCTGATGCATCAGGTGTCTTCCCTGCTGGACCTGAGAGCAGAAGTGACTGAGCCCAGGTCCTCAGGGGGTGTCAGCGACACGTGCAATGGGCGCCGAGATGGCCCCTCTTTGACCACGTCACCAGAGATGGACAGAGGAGCGGGCATCTCAGGCACGAGCGCTGATGTGGACAGCGACGCCCCTCTGCGCACTGACCCGCTGCTCTCAGGCCAGAGATCAGGCCACGCGGATGGCCGTCTGCTTCTGAGGACAGAGGCGCCACGCCCTGCGAGCGGGGTCAGCGTGGACGCAGCAGGCAGCAGGGACACAATGGGGTCAGCGTGGACGCAGCAGGCAGCAGGGACACAATGGGGCCAGCGTGGACGCAGCAGGCAGCAGGGACACAATGGGGTCAGCATGGACGCAGCAGGCAGCAGGGACACAATGGGGTCAGCGTGGACGCAGCAGGCAGCAGGGACACAATGGGGCCAGCGTGGAAGCAGGGTGGACGCAGCGGGGCAGCGTGGACACAACGGGGGCCAGTGTGGATGCAGCGGGGCAGTAGGGACACAATGGGGCCAGCGTGGAAGCAGCAGGCAGCAGGGACACAATGGGGCCAGCGTGGAAGCAGGGTGGACGCAGCGGGGCAGCGTGGACACAATGGGGGCCAGTGTGGATGCAGCAGGCAGCAGGGACACAATGGGGCCAGCGTGGACGCAGCAGGCAGCAGGGACACAATGGGGCCAGCGTGGAAGCAGGGTGGACGCAGCGGGCGCTGCGGGGGCAGCGTGGACACGGCGGGCCAGCGTGCTGACCGTCTGCGGTCCAGAGCGCGTCAGGCCGGCTCTCCGGCCTTTCCCGTAAGGACAAGCTGGGCCGGGCCGGGTCTGCCGGCCTCCGCGGGTCCAGGGAGAGGGCGAACGGAGACGGCGCGCAGCCTCTTGCCCACGTCCCGCAGGTGGGGGTCGGATCACACCTGTCGCTCTTCGGGTCTGGACTAGCCGAGGAGCCACCCTGAAGCCCCGCACACACGGGATTCCCGGGACTCCGCACTGGAAACGCAGTTTGAAAGGCGCGGGGCTACGCTCCGCATCGCCGGTGGGTGAGCACCCTGTCCTCGCATGTCTTCCTGCAGACTCCCCAAGGTTTGTTCAAAACCGGAATAACTTTACTGTCCTGCTTATGGAGCCACATCTGGAGATATTAACAGGCTTTTTCTACATGGAGACAAACCATCAACTTCAAATATAGCTTGAAGTTATTTTTAAAAAGTGGTTTTTTTGTTTGTGTGTTTTGCTTGTCTTCTTGTTTGAGACCTACTTTTAATATCCCTTGAAGAAGGAGATGAAATAAGCGGATGTCAGTAAATGTCTGGAGCGTTGAAAAACGACCCTTTGTTTTAAATATTGATGCTAGGGAGTTGAGACTTAATGATAACAAAGATTCCTTTAATGTGAATGATCATTCATTCAGCTCACCCTAAACAGGAAGTAGACTGTGGTCGTTAACTTTGTTGACATTTCATTTAAGGTGAATTTGTATACTTTTGGTACCAGCAACGAAAATTACACAATCCCACAATCTTTAGGTTTTATTACTTTTCTCAGCAGGAAACTTATGATTGTTTCCAGCTTTATTGAGGTATAGTTGGTGTACAAAAATCTGCACATAATTAGTGTATAAATTTGCTGACTTTGGATATTTGTATACACTGGTGTCACCATCACCACAGAGCTCCGTCACCTCCAAAAAGCATAGAATTTAGATTCAAATATATTGTTTTAATATTTAGACAAGTTGGGTTTGTTTTTCCGAAAGCACGTTTTCTCTTGATCTGGTCAGTTCATCACAGGACGGGATATCGGTGGAATCTCAGGGTCTGCTCTGCGGTGAAGTGCTGTGCAGAGGCCACAGGAGGGAGCCTAGACCCCACTCTGGAAAATTCGCTCCTGGGCCGTGGCTCCACAGAGGACAGACTGCAGGGCAGGCGACGTGAACCATCTGTCCATTTCCTGGTGAGCATTTTAAAGCATCAGAATATGCGCTTCCTGGTGAGTGCAAAGCGAGGTCTCCAGAAGGCAGGATCCATGTGCCTTCCAATCTGAGAGAGCAGCTCTCTGTCCCCTCAGGAGAGGACCTCCTTGCAAATACAGAAAAAAGCAAGGGATTTACTTTCACAAATTTCTCAAAATTGAGAATTTAAAATGGTTTTAAATAACCTAATTGCATCCCAGAGTGAAACTCAAGAATATTTATGAGAATATGAAATTAGCACCCCACAAGATAAATTCACAAAGTCTATTATCCAATCAGATATAACCAAAAATTTAAAGAAGTAAGAAAATAAATCCGTATTGAGGAAAATCAATCCTATTGAGGAAAAGGCCCAGAAATGACACAGATGACAGAATTATAAACAATGATATTGAAAAAGTTATAATAACTGTCCTCCACATGTTTATGAGCCAGAGGAGAGATTGAGCATGTTAAGTAGAGATAGGGAGAACATAAAAAATACACTGTAATGTGAGATAAACATGACTAAAGGCAGACACGGTGCTGCAGAAGGAGAGGTTAGTGAACTGGAAGGGGGAGCAACAGAACCATCCAAAAGGAAGGCAGGAAAACTTTGACCCCAGCATTAGTGAGCTGTGGGCGAAGGCAAGTGAGCCCAGAAACGTGAAGCTGCGGTCGCTGAGGGGGAGATGGAACAGGAACTAGATTCAAATAAATAATGGCTGAAATTACCCAAATTTGATAAACACTCTAAACCCACAGATCCAAGCAGCTTAATAAACTCCAGACAAAGGAAACACAAAGAAAAACACATGGAAGCAGATCCTAATCAAAGTGCTTAAACCAGGGGATGAAGAGACCATCCTCAGAGCTTCTGGTGGAGAATAGCACGGCACAGGATCAGGTCTTACCCCACGAGGACGGCGGCGTGCTGCTCGGCAGAAACTGTGCACCAGACATTCTTATCTGGGAGAAACACCTTTAAAGTGCATAATTTAAAAACAAAACAAACCAAAATACTGCCAACTTGGATTTCTATACCAAATAATAACATCTTTCAAACATGAAGGTGAAATACTGACTTTTGCAAGCCCAGCAAAGTGCTAGATGTGTTAAAGAAGTCCTTTGGACAGAAGAAAAATCATACTGTGTGGGCATGTGAACCCAAACAAAGCAGTGGAATGCACTGGAAATGTAAATATGTGGTTAAATATGTATGAGTTGCTTTTTTCTCTTATGTTCAACCCTTTTGGAAAATAACTGACTGTTTACTGCCAAAATAGTAACATTGTGGAGAGTGGTTTACGGTATGTGTAGAAGTAAAACCAGTGCCAACAACCATGGAGAGAGGACGGGCTGGGTAGTGCTGCCTGTGGAGTGCGAGGTGTTACTTGGAAGCAGACGGCTGTAAGTTAAGTGTGTCTATTGTAAACCCCAAACCAACTGCTAAAAAAATAAAACAGAGTTATAGCTATTATACAAGCAAAGGAGATAAAAGCAAATCATAAAATTCTCAATCAAAAAGAAGGCAAAAGAGTGGAAGAGAGGAAGAGAGAACAGACAGTATGGAAAGAAATCATAAGATGGTGAAGATAAATTAATTAAGAGGCAGAGATAGCAGATAGAATTAAAAACAAATAAAAACTACAAACAAGAGAAAATTATCTGTTCAAGAAAAATGCACGTGTGTACAAGAAACCGACTGACTGGAAAGAGCCGAGTGGATCGGAAGGAACAGGAAGAAGGGAGACGCAGCACATTCACATGGATCAGAAGAAACACGGAGAGGCAAGAAGGGTACCTGGAGCCACCTGGGTCATTTCATAATGACAAGGGGCCCCTTCACCAAGAAGACCCAACAGGGCCCAACCGTGTGTCCTGTAACAGCTTCAACCACACGAAGCAAGGACAGACACAATGCAAGGAGAAACAGAAAAATTCAAAAGCAGTATTTGGAGATTTCCACACCTCTTCCTCAATAATTGATATAACAATTAGGTATAAAATCCGTAAAATATGGAGGACGTGAACAACACTATTAACCAAATTTACAAAAGTAAAGTGTATAAAACACCCCAGTCAATAACAGCAGATTAAGTCGTCTCTTGGTGTCCCCGGGGGTTGGTTCCAGGACCCCTCGGGTACCAAAATCCACGGATGCCCAAGTCCCTTGTATAAAATGGTACATAACCTACACACATCCTCCTGTGTACTGTAATCATCTCTGGATTGCTTATAATACCTAACACAATGCGAATAGCTGTTATACTGTATTGTTTAGGGAATAATGATGAGAAGAAAAGCCTGTACACGTTCAGCACAGACGCAGCCATCCCAGGCCTTTCCATCCGCAGTTGGCTGAATCCGAGGATGGAGGAACCCCAGATACAGAGGGCCCACTGTATATTCTTTTCAAGTCCACCTGGGACACCCAAGATAAACACTGTTTTAGCCCCCAAAACAAGCCTCATCAAAAGAAAAAGATTTATGTTATATGAAGTATGTTCCTCGATCACCACAGAATTAAATTAGAAATCAATAATAAAAAGATATCTGGAAAATTCTCTTTTGAAACTAAAAAAAAACCCTTGTAAATAACACATAGTTCTAGAAAGAAACAGAAAGAAAATTAGAACACACTTGAAGCTGAATGAAAATGAAAACACCACATACCAAAAATTGTGATTACTTAGAGGAAATTACTTAGAGTATTACTTAGAGGAACATTTATAGCACCAAATACTGGTATTAGAAATAAAGAAATGCATAAAATAAATTAGCTCATCATCCACCTTAAGAAACTAGGGGAGAAAATCATCAAATGAAGCCACATAAGTACAAGAAAGGAAGTAATAAGGCTCAGCTGGGAAATCAATGAAAAGAAAACTTACAGGAAATTAATGAAACCAGGAGCAGGTCTTTCAAGAAAAGCAACAACATTGATAAACCTCTGGCAAGACTCATCTGGAGAAGAGAAAGAAGAAACAAATTACCAATGTCAGGCGTCCTACAGATTCCAGAGACAGTAAAATGAAAACAGTCATATTAAAAAAGCACGATGCCAATACATCTGAGCGCTCAGATGAAGATGAAAACATCCTCAAAAGATACTAACAACAAATGCCCACTCAAGGAGTAGGAAATTTGAGGACCTCTGTCTCTAGTTTTATAGAACTGAATTTTCAGGTGAAAACTGTTTCCTCACGGCACCTCCAGTAGAGACGACTTTGCCGTGTGCTTTTGCAGGGCGGCTGTGGAGAGCACAGGCCTGGCGGCCGCAGCAGAGGCAGGTTCCCCCACAGCCCTGGAGGCCGGAGGGAAGGAGCTGTTCCAAGTCTCTCCACAGCTGTGGGCGGCTGTTGCCTTCCTGTGACGTCTCATCCTCTTCCCTCTGCAGAGTCTCACCAGTCGTATTAGGTTAGGACTCATTCTAATGACCTCAGTTTAATTTGATGACCTCTTTAAAGATCCTCTCTCTGAATAAGGTTCCATTCTGAGGTAATGGGGGTTAGAACTTCAACATATGAATTTGGGGGGGACCAAATTCCACCCATAGCACTGAATTTCCTGCCCCCCAAATTCGTGTTCTTCTCACATGCAAAATACATTCATCCTATCCCATCATCCTGATGTCTGAACCCATTCCAGCATGAACTCTAAGTCCAAAGTCTCTTCTAAATAGCACCTAAGTCAGGTGTGGGTGAACTCGAGGTGTGATTCACCCTGAGGCAAAATTCTTCTCCAGCTGTGAACCTGGGAAACCAGACAACAAGTTATCTACTTCCAGCATGCGATAGCGGGACAAGCATAGGATGGACATCCCCATTGCAAAAGGGAGAAATCAGAGGGAAGAAAGGAGCCGTGAGTTCCAAGCAAGTCTGAAACCCAGCAGAACAAACCCATTAGATTCTAAGGCTTGAGAATAATCCATCAACAGTAAAGAAGTAAACAATGCAATTCAAAAGTGGGCAAAACACATTCATAGACTGTTCTTCAAAAAAGATATACAAATGAAAAATACACACAAGAAAAGATGTTCAACATCATTAGTCATTATAGAAATCCAAATTAAAAGCACAATGTGAAATCACTACATACTGTTAAAAGAGCTAAAATAAAAAATAGTTACAACACCAAATATTGGCAAGGATGTGGAGAAAGTGGGTCACACATGTGTTGCTGGTGGGGATGTGAAATGGTGCAGCCACGCTGGAAGTCAGTTGGCACTTTCCTAAAAACTAAGCATGCAACTCCCATGTGACCCAGTAATTGCAGTCTTAGGCATTTATCACAGAGGACTGAACACTTGTAGACATATAAAAACCTGTACACAGATGTCTATGGAAGCTTTATAATTAATAGCCAAACAGTGGAAACAACTCAGATATCCTTCAGTAGGTAAGTGGATCTAGAATACTACCTAGCAACAAAAATGAGCAAAGTATTGAAACGTGCAGCAACCTGGGTGAATTTCCAAGAAGTTATGCTTGCTGAGAAAAGCCAATCACAAAAGATTACATAGGGTATTATTCCATTCATATAATATTTTGAAATAACACATTCTAGAAGTGGGGAACAGATTACTGGTTGTCAGGGGTTGACAAGGGGGTGGGTTGGATGAGAGGGAAGTGGATGTGATATAAAAGTAATATAAACGTGATGATATAAACATGGATGTGATATAAACGTGATATAAATGTAAGGGACCCGTGTGGGGATGGGAATGTTCTGTATCTCAGCCACGTTGGTGTCAGCATCACGGCTGTGATATTGTAACTTTAGTTCTGCGAGATGTTACTTCTGGAGAAACTGGGTACAGGACACATGAGATCTCTCCGTTCTGTTTCTTACAACTGAGTGCAGATCTACAACTATCTGAAAATAAAAGGGTTAATTAAAAATAAAAGATAAGTAACTGGTTTGGATATTTCTGACCAGAACTCTCTCCCTTGGACAAGAGAGATTCATATTACATAGTAAAGAGCAGGGAGCATCTCAGAGAAGGAAAAGATGAAGCCAGGAATTGAAGGGAAAGCTGTGGAAGGGACGGTTCCTGGGGAACAGCAAAGGGGGTCACTAAATTAGGAAGAGGATGAGCTGTCAAGATAACAGAATTTCCAGGTTAGGTCACACCTCCCTCAACGGAGGAGATGGGACCTCAGAGAGGAGCGGTGTCCTGACGCCACAGGGAAGATCAGCACAAGGCACTGGGGACTGGGGTCCTGAGACGGTCCCTGAGCCCACGTTGGGAACAGAGAAGACCACCCAAGCTTCCAGCATGTCAGCAAGCACTGCTGTGCCAACCAGCAAGAGGATCCTGTTGCCTCCAGACCCTGTGAGGACCCAGGTCCACTGCACCACTCGGGTCCACACAGCTTGGACAGAAAGGGAAGTAAGGAGAGGGAAGTTGGATTTTCCACAGAGACCAAATGGTAGGAACTAAGAACCTGATTTCAAATGCTTTTAGAAAAATAATCAAGTTAGTGTTTTGTTGTTGCTGTTTTTCTCCAGAAACAGGGAGTAAACCTCATCTCTGCCAGTAGGTGTCACAAGACCTTTTCTTACTGACCTACTTCAGAAGGGAAGACGGATTCACATCCTTTCAAGAATCGCATTTTCTTTGTATCATCTGGAGCAGAGAGCCCATGCCACTTTGACAAAATGGCCAGAGGATTTTTGGAGTCAGGACTTGCTTTCTCACTTTTAATGATACTAAGCTGAATATTTTCACATTCTGGGAAGAGCGAAGGTTTGTGTTTACTGTGCTTTCCTTTGAATTCCTCTACAGAGATTGGAATGACCATAAAATTATTAGCAGTGGCTTTGTGTCTAAAATACTTAGTTCAACAAACAGAAGGATTAAAAAGAAATCTATTTGAAGATAATGGGTATCCAAAATTACCCTTTTCAGAGGTGAACAGGGTATGTGTGGATACTAAAATATTTTTTTACTACATTAGTAATTTAATTCAATACATTTTAATGGCAAACCTCTGTAAAATGCTAACAGGATAAAGTCATCCTGTTATGTTTTCAGGCACAAGTGAGCACTTTCTATGACTTTTATGGTGAAGCTTATTTTCCCTTTGAAGCTGAAAGTACCCCCAGTTTACTCCCAACTGGTGGGCACTGTTTCCCACATGGAGGACAAGAAATTTGCTTATTATCCTTAGTTCCTTGGCAACCAGACTTACCTTGAAAATTATAATGGGTTGAATAGCATCCCTCCAAAATTCATGCCAACCTAGAACCTCAGAATGTGACCTTATTTGAAAGCAGGGTCTTTGCAGATGTAATTATTTAAGTTAAGGTATAGTGGATTAGTGTGGGCCCTAAATCCAATGACTGGCATCCTCACGAGAGGAAACACACAGGAAGGAGGCCCTGTGAGGAAGGGCCCAGGAATGCCAATGGCTTCCAGAAACCCCTGAAGCTGGAAGAGTAAGGGAGGGCTCGTCCCTGGAGCCTCCAGGGGGGCACAACCCTGACGGCACCTGGACTGAAAACTTCTGGCCTCCAGACCTGTTGGGGGACACATTTCTGTTGTTCTGTGCCACCAAGTGCGGTAATTTGTTAAGATGGCCCCAGGAAACTAACCCGGAATCAGTCCCAGCTCCTCGTCCTGGGTGGGAACATGGTGGACGTTTGGTTTGAATCGGGGTAGTCACTCTATTCCCCACAGAACACGTTGACTTAGTCGGTGTTCTGAGGAACAGCCAAGTGGTTCTCCAGCTGCTTTCCGGCTGAGCAGAGGAGAAGACGTCAAACCAGTTGACTATATTTTTTAATCATTCAGTGCCCTTCTTGTTAGAAAGAAAAACTGATTTCCTCAACCCTGAACTGCACAGAACAGTCATTGCTATGGATGAGGGAGACCGTGGTGGCAGAAAAAGAGGCCATGAGCCAAGAGCTGGATCAAGGCTAGCATCAGTCTGGCTCCATCTTATTTTCTAGTAATGCCTCCACCTAATTCATTCATGAAATTACTAATTCTGTATGATAAAAGATATTCTGACATTATTCCTAGATATATTCATATAATGCCATTTTCTCATATTTTGTCTGGGGGTCAAAAGAAAGTAGCCAACATATTGTAACATTTGTTTAACCAGGAACGATAGGATGTTATGGATATTACTATTCTATTCCAAAAATAATTTTGAAATATAAATAGGATGAGCATAGGAAGGGAGATCAAGGGAGACTTGGGAAGGTGGAAATAACGCAAATTAAGAGGGCTCCCTCGTTATGTATGTATTTGTTCTGGTTTGTTTATAAGTCGATGTATCTTTGCGAAGAACGAAGCAGTGGACCGAATATCCTCAGCCCGAACCTTGAGAGGAGTGAATCTGGCACTGAGTCCCCAGGTAGAAGAGCAGAGGGACAGGTGGTGACTCTGCTCCACCCTGCAGACCTCCCCATGGTGGGAGGCAGACGGTCCTCAGCTGGCACCATCCCTGGGTGGAGAGGGGGTGGAGGAGGAAGCAGGAATCTCCTCCATCATCGTCACCTTTCCTCATTGCTGCCCACGGCCCTCTGGTCAGGCCTGGCCGGGAAGGACACGAATATCAGCACAGATGGGACGAACTTCTCTGGAGGTCTGCTCTAACTGTGAGGTTCTTGTTGTTTTTCAAGATTTCTGACACGTCTCCTTATATAATTTATCACTGGGCTCCAAAACGTTAATTCATTTCAAAATCCCCAATAGGAAAGAACAACATAAATTATTGAACTTAGCATTGTAACAGTCTGCAGTGCTAAGGAATTAACTATTTATTGATTTTGTTATTGTAAGAGTTCAGATTCATATTTCCACAAATGACAAAGAGCTTAAAGCTTATTCCTTCAAGAACAAGAAGTAATTTGATGATGTTGTAATGTTAAAATTAATAGGGATAGTATTCTTGTCTATGAATGTACAAATTGTGATTTACACTTTCAAATTGGAACAAGTCACAGAAAATAGTCCACCCAGTCCCTTTCCAATTCATGTGCCCCGTCCTTTTTCTCATCCATTACAAAACATGTTTTTTCAAGAAGTAATACACTCCAAAGAAACTCACTTAGAAGGGAATTATCCATGGTATAGAGTAGCAGAGGTTGTATTCCTCAATCTCATTATTTTTCTGAGGCCTGTCAGCTGGAACATGTGATGTGTCTCTGGAGGTCTGGGTTACATCACTCTTGCATGTGTGCACATTGATGGGGAGAAAGAGCTTTCTCTATCCACTCTGGGTCCTTTCTGGCTGGGCTACAAATTAAAGTGACATGAGGTCGAATAGCAGGAGAAAATCAAACAAAGCTTTATAAAGCATGCATACATGGGAGAGACCAGGGAGTCTCTCAACAAAATGGTGGAGATTCTCCTCTTATATAGACAAACGAAGATTTTGGGGGAAGTTGGGAGTGTCAGCCATGAGGGAGTACAAGAAACGCACAGTAAGGTTATTATGCAGATTTAAGGCTTAACTTCCACAGAGACAAGTTTCTAGAGATGAGGTCATCCACCCCTCTTCCCAGTACAGAGAAGGAGAAACCTTTACAAATGGAGATTTCCCTTACAAATGTAAATGTTTGGTAAACAGAACTTTGGTAGGAATGGGCGTAGCAAAGACCCTCCCTGTCTATCGATACCCGGAGTCATCAACGGTGAAGGCCCATCCCAGGGACAGGCCTTCCATCCCAAATCTCTTTAGAGAGTTGGGGGGGGTGAAGGTCAAAGCCTCCTTCAGAGCAAGGTAGAGAGAGACATCTTGAGGTGGACAATTCTCATCCCTCACAACGTTCACGTGTGCATTTGTGTGTGCACCATTTGTGTGTGTGCAAAGGAGAGAGAGAATGAGAAAAGTTCACTTGTATGAAAAGGGAAATAAAGTATAACTTAGGTACTTCATTTAATTTGTTATTACATTTTTTATCGACTCTCTTCTCCCATTAGGATGCAAACGGTGGGAACACAGGACTCTGTTTCGTACTGCTGTAGGCCCAATGCATAGAACAGTACCTGCCAAATAACAGGTATTTTGGAAATATTTGTTTAGTTAATGAAATAAATGAATAAGGGACAGTCTACCCGAAAATGTAGTTTACAATGAGTATGGGGGAATAAACAATATGTAATTGCTAGAGAGTGTAGCAATTTTATTTTGCAAGATTAGAAAAAGCATTCTTTTATTGAGATGAAACTCACATAACATAAAAGTTACCATTTTAACCACTTTAGAGTGTACAATTCAGTGGCGTTTACTATATTCTCAATATTATGCAACAATCATCACTATCTAATTCCAGAGCATTTTCATCACTCCAAAAAGAAACCCTGTGCCCAGTGAGAAGTCATCCCCAACTTCCCTCCACCAACCTCTGCAAACACTCATCTACTTTCTGTCTATATGGAATTGCCTATTTTGGACACGTAATATAAAGGTAATTATACAATATGTAGTCTTTTGTGCAAACTAATACATGTTTACACTAACCTGGTAAATGCTAATCAAGAAAAAAAGGACATGAATCCCAGTAAGAGAGCCTTGTGATGTGTTAACTTACCCTGACCCAGTGTCCTACACACCGTCTCTGCACCATCTTGAAGACCACAGCCCACAGTCCCAGTGCAGGTTTCTGGTGCCACAGGGTGCAGAAGAGCACATTCTCAAAGAATTGTGATTGTGTCTTTGAAGGACCATCGTGTTGTAGCACATATCAGTACCTCACTTTTTATGGCTGATAAGGTTGGTTCTGAGTTTTTGCCAGTTTCTAGGCTCCTTTTATGGAGGGACAGGATTTTGGAGTTCCCACTCCTCCATTTTTGCTGTTGTCACTCACAAACATTTTAATTGCTTTTATTTTTAATTGACTTGGGTTTCCAAAGATTTAGAACATGTTGACTTTTCAATACTTCTGAACGTGACTATCACAAAACAGATCAGGTGAAAGGATGGTTGAAATCAAGTGTTTTCAGAAGCCCAGTGATTTGTTAATGTGAGGTGGGTGGGAAGAAGGAAGACAGGGAGTGAAAAGAGAATACTTCTCAGGGAAAGAATTTCAAATTCACCGAGAAAATTACACCTCGAGTAAAACACAAATAACTGAACAGGCTGAATTCTTTCCATGAATCACCAATTTTTGACTGTAGATTATTGTTCATTTCCCACTGACTTTTGGAGTTTAGACGTCATTTGTAATCTTTTAATATCACTTACTTATGATGACTTTTTCTCATTCTAAGTGCATAGGTTGTGGCATCCTAAAAATTTTTAGAGTAGCTTACATGTGACAGTATTAAAAAAAATACTTCATATCATGTGCAGATTGATTTGACAACTGCACATCTATTTAGTCCATGTTGTCTGTCTGACTATGATAAACACAAATTATTCCGATCATCTATTTTGATCACAGACAGTTTTTTTAAGTTAGAAAAATTTAGGGTTCGTTTATACAAAACAATTATTTAAAGATACCATCATGGAATTGTGACTGGTTCAAGGTGTCCAGTTAAGGAAAAAAATCTTTGTATTTTCTCTATAAAAAGACTTTACTTTTTAGAGCACTTTTATCTTAGCAGCAAAACTGAGTGGAAAGTACAGTGTTCCTATATTCTCCCTCCTCTCCCCATGCACAGCCTATGCCACCATCAACATCCCACAACAGAGTGCTACATTTGCTGCAATCAATGAGCCATTTAACACATATCTGTATCAATCAAATCTCGTAGTTTACAGTAGGGCTCACTCCTGGTGTTATATGTTTTATGGGTTTTGATAAATGTATAATAACATGCATCTACCATTATGGGACATAGAGAATAGTTTCCCTGTCCTAAAAATCCTCTGTGCTACACCTATCTTCCCTCCCTTCCCCT
Organism: Tapirus indicus; assembly: GCA_031878705.1. NCBI lineage: Eukaryota > Metazoa > Chordata > Mammalia > Perissodactyla > Tapiridae > Tapirus > Tapirus indicus. The sequence goes on from CM062919.1 coordinate 154,415,774, forward strand.
AAATCTTGACAACCACCGACCATTTTACTGTCTCCATAGTTTTGTCTCTTCCAGAATGTTATATAGTTGGAATCATACAGTATGTCACCTTCTCAGATTGGCTTTTTTCACTTAGGAATATGCATTTAAGGTTCCTCTATGTCTTTTCATGGCTTGGTAGCTCATTTCTTTTTAGCACCGAATAGTATTCCATTGTCTGGATGGACCACAGTTTATTTATTCATTCACCTACTGAAGGACATCTTGGTTGCTTCCAAGTTTTGACAATTATGAATAAAGGTGCTATAAGTATGCACATGCAGGTTTTTGTATAGACACAAGTTTTCCACTCACTTGGGTAAAGACCAAGGAGCATGACTGCTGGATCACATGGTAAGAATATGTTTAGTTTTGTAAGAGACCAACAAACAGTCTCCCAAGGAGGTTGTACCATCTTGTGTTCCCTCCAGCAATGAATGTTGTATTTTCTCTGTTGCCCCACATCCTCGTCAGCATTTGATGTTGCCCATGTTTTGGATTTTAGTCATTCTAATGTGGGTGTAGTGGTATCTCATTGTTTTAATTTGCAGTTCCCTAATGACATATGATGTTGAACATCTTTTCATATGATTATTTGAAAACTAAGAAATGTGTCACAAATTTGCACATCATCCTTGCACAGAGGACAGGCTAATCTTCTCTGCATCATTTCAATTTTAGTGATGTGCTTCCGAAGTAAGCACTGTCCTTCCTTGTGATTCCCAAGTTAAAGGATATAACGGTTAAAACAAACAGCATGTAATCATGAGAAGAGTTGGAGTATGCCATTGATGGAAGAGCCATGTCTATTTCTGTAAAATAGAAATGAGATCAGACCTGTGAATGGAGAAAACAGAGCAAGAGGCATCTGGAAATACAGATGAGGAAAACAGCAGGAGGAAGGAGCACTTTCAGACAGAACCATCCAGGTTTTGTGTGCAGACAAAAACAGGGCAGATTTTGAGATGGAAGGAAAAGGGTGGGGGGGGGCGGAGAGTTATTGGAACTTGGTTTTAGAAACACTTAGCAAGTTTTCTCCCAATATTGTACTCTTTCACCTTTTCTTCCAGCCTTGAGCCCTGTTTACAGAGTTAAGGAAATTCACTTTTAAGGTGTGGAAAAACAGTGTGACTCCACACTTAGAAAAAGTAATTAAATTTTTTAGGGAAGGAATATTATTTTGAGCTCATAGCTGGTGATCTATATTTTAGGACGTGTGAGATTCCATACCATGTTGTTTGGGCACTAGGAATAAAAAATGGAACAAAACTAATTTCCTGTGCCAATGGAAGTTATGTTCGAGTGGCTGGAGGCAAACAATAAAAAATAAACAAACAAAAACATAATGTATAAAATGTAGAGCAGTAGAGCGGGGTTAGCTGGAAAGATGGCACTGATACGGCTCACTATTTCATAGAGATTTACTGGTGGAGATGCTTCCTTTACAATCACATTTGGGGAGAGCCCTGAGGCGGAGGATGGATTTGGCCCCCAGAAAAGGACACTGTGGAGGAGGAAATGGCCCAGGTGTGCACGGCCCGGGGTGGGGATTCCACTCCATCTTCAGGGAGCAGCAAGGAGGCTCCCGAGACTGGATAATGGTAAAGGAGGCTTGTGTTTTGAGCTAAATGGTCAATAAGAGGAGTAACAGAAGTTGAGGTGAAAAAAAGAGAGAAAATCATAGAGGGCTATAGGGGTTTTGAAATAAATTTTTCCTAAAAGTGAGAATGGAAATGTAATCAGCCAGCTCGTCCTGACTGGCATTGCAGCAACTCCACCCAAAGAGCAGAATGCATTTCTGTTCACATGCATTATCCTGAACTGAAACCAAAGCCATTATAAGAAAAGTAAACTGCAGACCAATATCTCTCAAGAACATAGACAGAAATTTTCTAAACAAAATACTGTAAAATAAAATCTAATGATATATAAAAGGAATAATACACCATTTCCTCCTAAGGTTTGTCCTAGAAATTTAAGATTTATTTAACATTAAATATCAGTCTAGCCTGGAATCGATGACTCCCCAGGGGCATTGAGCACCTCTGGACCCCAGACCCTGGATTCTAACGCCTCCTCCAAGAAAAGGAACCAGGCTCTGTGGACAAAGCTGAGGCCAGGACCAGGGCAGGAAATACACAAGAGGAGCCTGGGGCATCTTACAGTGCAAGAAATTAAGGAAGTACAAAAAAAAATAACTCACAATGAAGGGGGTGTGTCAAAGGGACATAGGAACCAACTGAAAGAGTTCCCAATGGCCAAAGCTAGAACAGTTTGAGCAAGAAAATAAAGTAGTGTTGGATTACAATACAAAGGTAAAATAAATATTCATATAATCGATATAATTCCATACTAATATAAATAAAGGTTTGAATAAATAAATGAGAAAGGATAAACAAATCCCATGCAAAATAATTCCCCACAGTTTATGTAGATACTCCATTCTCGAGGAGATGGAGTATGACCCTCCACTCTTAGTATTGGATGCGCAGGAGGACTTCCTTCCAAAGAGTACAGGACGGGAAGGGGGTAGACAGAATAACTTTACAGTGGAGAAAACTGACGAGACTGTCTCAGCCAAGTGATCAAGGTCAACATCATCAGCAATGTCATGTTGACAGCATGTACCCTCGATATGATGTGTTGAAAGTGGCACTTTACCTCTGTTGTCCTCCTGCACAAAAATACTGGTTCATTAATTGTACTAAATGTACATTACTAGTGTAAGATGTTAATAATGGGGGAAACTGGGTATAGGGTATTTGGGAGCTCTGTACTATCTTTGCAATTTTTCTGTAATGATAAAACTGTTCTAAAATAATAAATCTATTTAAAAAAATGAATCAATATAATTCACCATATTAACAAATGTAGAAAGAAAAAAAATGATCATCTCAATAGATGCACAAAAAACATTTGGCAAAATCCAATACCCATTACTGACAAAACCACCTGCAAAGTAGGAATTGGAGACATCTTCCTCAATCTGACACAGTGCATTTACAAAAACAAAACATTCAAAAACTGACAATAATAATTAATGGTGAAAAACTGCAGTATGCCCTCCCAAGATCGGGAACAAGACAAGTGTGTCAGCTCTCATTTCTGTTCAATCTTTTACTAAAGGTTTGAGCCAGTGCATTAAGGCAAGAAAAGAAGTCAGTACAAACATTCAGAACAGGAAAGAAAAAGTAACATCTTTCTTATTCACAGACAACAAATCGTGTTTCAAAAGTCTGATGAGTTAAACTCAGAAACAGAGAGTAGAAAAGTGGCTGCAGGGGCTGCGGGAAATAGGGAGACGTTGGTCAAAGGGCACAGACTTTCAGTTATAAGATGAACGAGGTCTGAGGATCTAACGCGTAACATGGTGACTATTGATAACGCCGTATTATATTGAAATTTGCTAAGAGAGTAGAATTTAAGTGTTCTCACCAAAAAAGAAAAAAGATAAGCATGTGAACTGATGGATGTGTTGGTTAACTAGATGGGGGAATAACAGAACACAAAGGAATCATAGTGGCAATTCAGATGCAACAGCAAATATTTGACATTATTTGTGTGAATTATGCTTTAAATTAGAGGCACCATCTATGGTACAAAATGTCAGAAACCAAAGTAGAGGAATGATAATAAGACATAAAACATTAAAATTAATATAATTACATCAGTATTATGATTTGGGCATTATATAGCTAAAAGGAATATCAGGAAATGATACACTTCACCATTAAAAGTATGTATTTCTCAGAAACGTAGTAGAAGGTTCCATAAAAGAAAAGTTGACAGAGTTAGCGGAAATGGAACTATAATTAACACTGAAGACTTCAAAACTAACCATAAGAATACAGTAATAACTAGGCAAATAATTTATAAAAAAATTACACAGAGGAATAATAGAATAAATATAGAGGATGAATAATAGAGTAAATAAATAAATAATAGAATAAATATAAACACATAAAGAATACAGATACACACAAAGAAAATCAATTAATAGGTCCAAGACAATACACTTCAAGGGCACATGTATCAATTGCTAAACATGATTACATCCAGTAAATATAAAAAGGCAAAGATATATTCTAAGTTCTCACATTATACCTAGAAATAGAAATAGAAGTAGCAAAAGTCAGGAACTTCATACGGAAAATATCAACTTATTTTTCACCAAATATAAACTGAGACCTACAATATGCTCTGAACTTTATTTATGACATAGAGAGGTATGTACAGTCGACACGGAAAATATACAAAAACAGTATAAGACAGTGAACAAATGAGCTGGGACCAGGAGAACGATCATTACAGGCCACACATGGGGCTCTGGGTGTCCAGCCTCCAGAATAGAACACTGGCTTAATGTGCATCTACTTAAAATGCTGTATCGACACACGATAAATACTGTAAGGATCTGATTCTGTGGTGTGAAATAAGACCTGATTAAGGGACTTGTAAATCACAAATATAGAACGGGCACCTCAAAAGTATCATATTTATATGTCCATCCCTTTTCTCGTATCACAATTCCTCTATGTCTTTCATCCTCAATATCTAATAAACAAATTATGACATTTTCTTTCAGAATAAATACTGAAAGCCAGCAGTTCTCACCATTCCACCACCAGCCTCACAGTCCAGGCCACCATCTTTTCTCACCTGCTCCAAGATCCCCTCTCCTCCACTTTTACCCCCCACAGTCTGTGGTCGCCCCGCGTGGAGAGTACCATGTTTTATGACCAGGCCAGACCACATTGCTTACCCTCGCCTGTCCACCTTCTCACCCAGAGTAAAATCGACAAGTTGACCACGGTTCATGAAGCCCAGTAATGCACACGGGGCTCACTTTCCCACTCAATTCTAGTCTTTGCTCAATTGTCACTTTGAGAGGCCTCCCCTGACTTGCTTCATTTTCTGCATAGCACTCAAGATTATATTAATCTTATGTATTTGTTAGTTAAGTTCTTGTTTGCTTCTCCCTAGAACATAAACTTCACTAGGTCAAGGTCTTCGTTGTTGGTTTTGTCCACAGCTGGATCCCTCAGGCCTAGAACAGCACTTGGTTCTCAATAAATATCTGCTGGATAAGAAAACTAAAGGGATGAATCCAAAACTTAGTAGACTTTTCTGTCTTCCATTGTTATATTGTAAATAAAAAGAAAAACATAATGAAAGCTTCTTTCAATAGGTTTTGAAATATAGCAAATTAATAATCCAAACTACCCTAGGAAGGGAAATACACAATAAAATATCTTTGATAAACAAATCTTTTTTATTTAACAGTGTTATATACTTATTTTGAGTAGCTAATGCACGTACATGGTAAAATAATCCTTACTGTGAATGCAGTACAAAGACAACAGGGCTTGGTTGTGGTGAGTATGTCACAGTGTATACACAAATGAAACCATCACATTGGACACCATAACCATATATGGTTTTTCATTGTCCATTAGCCCTCAGTGAAGCTGAGGGGGCAAAGACAAGAGTAGCCGGGCTGCATGGAAGACTGAAGGGCAGAAAGTACATTAAATATTCACATTCAGTGAGAGTGGAGGGAGCTCTGTCTTCTCTGTTTACTTCTGTACGTGGCAGAAAATGGTGACCATACAGCTTCCAACTGTCAACGACATCACTAAGAGAGCAGTAGATACTGACCAGCGTTTTTGGGTCACAGATCTAAACACTTGGGAAAGACCGTCACTACATGGCTGAATTGATTGTCCCCTCCTTCTCCATCAAGTACAGATGGGAGGAGAGTTATTTGATGACTACTCAGCTGCTGCACCCTCCAGATGAAGTGGGGAAGACAGAGAAGACGAGTGGGCTGGTCAGAGGCTACGAAAGTCCAGTCACATTTGATAGTTCCATGGAATAAAATTTACTGTAGGGTCAAATTTCAGCTTTTTCCGTATTTATAGACTATGGGTTGTGCATGTCTAAGTTAAAAAAATACATTTTTGGGGCCTGGCCCCGTGGCTGACTGGTTAAAGTTCCACATGCTCCTCTTCAGTGGCCCAGGTTTGCAGGTTTGGATCCCAGGCACAGACCTACTCCATTCACCAGTCATGCTGTGGCAGCAACCCACATACAAAATGGAGGAAGACTGGCATAGATGCTAGCTCAGGGCAAATCTTCCTCAGCAAAAAAACCCCAAACATTCTTTAAGGTTATTAAATCCCCTGTAGTTATATTAAGCTAATTTATACTTAAGATCATGTATTATCCCAAAAACTCACATGGGGGCTCGATGCAGGGAGTCCCACTGTGCTGGTGCCTGTATATCTCCAGCTAAGGAGACACATACATTCTCCACTGTGACTCCATCCTTGCCCAACACCATAGAGAAAGAAGGAACACACATTACGATTATTCACTTTAGACACTTTCTTTTTAAAGAGTAGTAATCATAATATTAAACTAATTATATAAAATGGAAACAATAGTCTTTTGGATGAGTAAAACATTAACATTTGGTCATCTGAAGCCAAAGTGGGACCAGATACTTTTTACTTTGCTTATGGATCATTTAGATGGAAACACAAACCCTAAACTATTTGCTCTTGTATTTTCTAACACAAAAAAACAAAATCCATGAAGATATCTTAGGTTAATTAACTAATACTGTTTATATTTCAGTTTTTAAAAGTACATTTTATTCCTTTAACAGAATTATTATGGTACTTTACATTTATTCTATTGATTATAAACACAATCGTATTTGTCTCCGGAAGTGGAGGGAGCACTGTCTGGAAGCAGGAAGGAAATCATCACAATCCCAGCAACCAGAGGTCAATGTCCAACATTTTGGCAGATGATGGCTATTTCTAGAAAAAAGTTTTAAAATGTACATTTAAAAATGTGTTTATATTTTAAAATATAAACAACTTTTATTGTTTATAAAACTGTGATTTCACGGGGAAGAATTGAAGATATTAATTAGAAATGACCAACTGAGGAGATACCAGCAAAGGGGAAGTCTTGGAAGGGTTACAATGCCTGTGGGAGGGTAATCTGTCCCTGGGCATCACCATGAGCTGTGAGTTTAGATTACAGGGATTAGATAAGAAGGAGAGCAACACAGAAAAGATAGAGATATGGACAGACAGACAGACAGACTGAGATTGGAGGGCTTCGTGGGTTGAACACTGGTCCCCAAAGACATATATCCCAAGTCTTAACACTCAGAACCTGTGAATTCAACCTTATGTGGAAAAAGGCTCTTTGCAGATATAACTGAATTAAAGATCTTAAACTGAGAGCATCCTGGATTTTCAGGGTTGGCCCTAAATCCAGTGACAAGTGTCCTTATAAGAGACGCATAGAAGAGAGACATAGAGGAGAGAAGAAGACATGTGACTATGGGGACAGATTGGAGTATTACAGCCACAAACCAAGGAATGCCTGGAGCCACTGGAAGAGGGACATGCAGGGACAAGGTTTCCCCCAGAGCCCAGGGAGCACAGCCCTGCTGACACCTTGATTTCACACTTCTAGTCTCTGGAAGCGTGACAGAATAAATTTCTGTTGTTCTAAGCCATCAAATTTGTGGTCACTTGTTATGGCAGCTCCACGATTCTAAACAGAGGGAATTAACATTAATTTTTATACATTGGGGTAAATGCTTTACATACCTGGTATCGTGAACATCTTTCTCTTTGCCAAAACCAATTCAAATGTACCTGGCAACATTATAAGTACTTCAGTGAGGTGTGTATTTTCATCTGTCCTTCTGCTTTGAGATAAAAGAGGCAGTCCAATGCCTGGACATCTGGATGGGGAGACAACAGAGACGGAATCCATGGAACAAGATGACAGTCTCTATCTGGCCCTGTCAGAGGACCCCAGTGGAGAGAGACTGCAGTCAGAAGCTCAGGGTTGTGTCAGGTAAGGGTTCAAGTGGTCCTTGACGGGTCCTTAGTGACAAAGTACAACCCACAGTGTGGAGACTTGTGCTCTTTCCACTCACCGAAGCCCTGATGCCACCGTGAAGTCTGGACCGTCAGTTGTGGTGCCTGGTTGGGGTGGAGCTGGTCATTGTCAGGAGTCATGAGTCCCTGTGGGAATGGTGGACAATTGCTCCGGAAATGGTATAATGACACTCCTGGTAGGATCAGACTTGTTCGTAAACACATGAATAGCCACTGAGATCTCAGAAATACTTGCAAGTAAGTTTATAGAGGACAGCAGGCAAAAGGTCATTAAAAAGATCAAAATTTGCCTGGCTGTCATGACAGTATCCAGACCCTCAAAGGCCTAGCGAATTGGGATTACAATTATCACATTTAATTCTTCTATCATCTCTTCTGGGAGAGATGTGAACATGACCAACCAGTCTATGAATACAAGTTGCAAATTGTTGAGAAAATAATTAGCTGGGGTTAAAATTTTTCTAAACTTGATGAAAACAGTAAACCCACAGATCTGAGATGCTTAACAAACCTTAAGCACAAGAAATATGAATATATCACACCAAAGCACACGATAAGCAAATTTCTCAAAAGCACTGAAAAAGAAAATTTTTACCAGCAAGAGAAAAAAGACACATCACATAAGAAAAAAGTAGATTTCTTGTTGGAAACAACGCAGCAAGAAGACAGGGGCCAAACATCTTTAAATTACTAAAAGACAAACAACAACAATAAAACTACAATTCTAAACCAGTGAACTATCTTTTAAAAATAAAGAAGAAATGAAAATTTGTTTTGTACCAGAAATGGCAAACTAGTTCTTTAGGAATAAAGAAAATGATTTTAGATTGAAATATGAATCTTCACCAAAGAGTATAGACCACCAGAATTGGCAACTACCTGAGTAAATAAGTATTTTTCTTAATTATTTAAATGTCTTTCTAAAATGTTGTCTTTAAGCAGAAATAAAAACAATGTGGTCTGAGGTATATAGACTATGCAGAAGTAAAATATATGAAAACCACAGTGTAAAGGCTGAGGAGAAGAAATGGAAGTGTAATATTTCCAGATTCTTATAATACACATGACATAACATAACATCACTTGAGGGCAGACCGTGAAAAACTAAAGATGCACATTATAAAACCTAAAGCAACCATTAAATAACAAAACAATTATTGTTATAACCCAACAATGGACATAAAATGGAAAAATAAAATATACTCTATTAACTGGAAAACAGTGAGAAAAAAGAGGAAAAATGGAACAAAGAAAACCGGGACAACTAGAAGAAAATAGCAAAATGACTTTCTTAACCACGTTAATAATCACATTAATGTAAACCGTCTAAACCCAAAAAGATTCAATTTTTAAAAAAAGGAAAGGTATTTGAATATACACTTAAAGTCTTATATGAATGGCAGATAAGTAGATGCAAAGGTTTTCAACACTGTTAGTCAACAGGGAAATACAAATTAAAATAACAATGAGATGTCACTGCAAGACTATTGGAAAGACTAAAATCCTAAGTGTGAGCAGAAAAAAGGACCAGGAACCCTCAGCTCCTGCTGGGGTCTCAACTCCCCACAAAATGAGGGAGGAATCAAAGCTGACACACCCCCGGTGGAAGCAAGGCCCTGAACTCAGCCAGCACCAGCAAATCTACAGATGTGTGTTCCGGACGCTCAAAAAGGCACGGGCCGTCCAGTCGTTTCGAAGTAGTTCTGGGTCCCTGCGGCCCTTCGGAGCAGGTGGCTGTGGTCAGGCAAACACTGCACAAGTAGAGTTTTTCTTTTATTGGTGAGGGAGAGTGGCCCTGAGCTAACATCTGTGCCCGTCTTCCTCTATTGTGTATGTGGGACGCCACCACAGCATGGCTTGATGAGCGGTGTGTAGGTCTGCACCCAGGATCCAAACCCTCAACCCCCCCCGAAAGTGGAGCATGTGAACCTAACCACCAGGCCACCAGACCGGCCCCCACAAGCAGATTTTCAAATGGTTAACACAGGTCAGAGATGGCAGGTGCACAGGAAAACGAGGAACAATGACTCAGGATAGACAGGAATGACAGCCGGGAGAAACACATGGGTGGAAACTTCAGACACTGGGATAAATGGACACAGATTATTGAACAAATAAAACTGTAGTAACCACATATAAAAATAAAAGAAATATTTTTGAAAATTTCTGACAGGCAAATTTACAGAAAGTGTTGTTGGTTTAAAAAAGAACCAATCAGTATTTCTGAAAATAAAAACTTCCCCAGAAATATAAAATAGCCCCAATTTAAGACTAAATGGATGGGAGGGGTTTTGGTCCCCCTGTGGCAGTAGAAAACCCCCTTACTACAATGGAAATACATGATAATGATACCTTGTTGGTACAGGCACCCCTCGTTTTATTGTGCTTCACTTTACCACAATTTGTGGATATTGGGTTTTTCACAAGACCCTCCACCAGCAACAAGATTGCTGCTCATGGAAGGCACAGATGATAGCTAGCATTTTTTAGCAATAAAGTTTTTTTTTTTTTTGCTGAGGAAGATTCATCCTGAGCTAACACTGCTGCCAATCTTCCTCTTTTTTCTTTTGTATGCGAGCCACTGCCACAGCATGGCCACTGAGAGAAGAGCTGTGTAGGTCCACGCCCAGGAACTGAACCCAGGAATTTAACCACTTGGCAACTGGGGCTGGCCCAATAAAGCATTTTTAATTAAGGTACATTGTTCTTTTGATATAATGCTATTGTACACTTCATAGACTACAGTCTAGTGAAAACACAACTTTTTTTTTTTTTGTGAGGAAGACCAGCCCTGAGCTAACGTCTGTTGCCAATCCTCCTCTGTTTGCTGAGGAAGACTGGCCCTGGGCTAACATCCGTGCCCATCTTCCTCTACTTTATATGGGACGCCGCCGCGGCATGGCTGACAAGCAGTGCATCGGCGGGCGCACGGGATCCGAACCGGCGAACCCCGGGCTGCCAAGCACGAACTAAACCGCTGCGCCACCGGGCCGGCCCAAAACATAACTTTTAATGCACCGGGAAACCAAAAAATTTGTGTGACTCACTGTATTGTGACATTTGGTTTATTGCAGTGGTCTGGAACCATACCCCCAATACCTCGGAGATATGCCTGCATTAGATTCTTGATTCAAACTCCTTTTATTTTAAAACTTTGTAATTTCCAGATGTGAAGTTCAATACAGTAGTCTCCCCTTATCCGTAGTTTCTCTTTCTGCAGTTTCACTTACCTCCAGTCAACCAAGGTCCAAAAAGATTAAATGGAAAATTCCAGAAATAAACAATTCATAAGTTTTAAATTTCAAGCCATTCTGTGTAGCATGATGAAATCTCATGCCATCCTGCTTGGTCACTCCCAGGACATGAATCATCACTTTGTCCAGTGGATCCACACTGTACACACTACCCACTCCTTAGTCACTTAGTTGCCATCTTGGTTATCAGATCATCTGTCCCAGTATCGCAGTGCTTGTGTTCAGGTCACCCTTGTTTTACTCAATAATGGCCCCAAAGTGCAAGAGTAGTGATGCTGGCAACTGAGATACTCCGAAGAGAAGCCATGAGGTGCTTCCTTTAAGTGAAAGTGTGAAAGTTCTCAACTTAATAAGAAAAAATATTGTATGCTGAGGTTGCTAAGATCTACAGTAAATTTTATTACAAGTGTGTTGTTTTAATTATTCTATTTTATTATCAATTACTGTTGTTAATCTCTTATTGTGTCTAATTTATAAATTGAACTTTACCATAGGATGTATGCACAGAAAAGAACATAGTACATGTGGAGTTCGGTACTGTCCACGGGGGTCTTGGGACACATCCCCGAAGATGAGGGGAGACCACTCTGCCAGTTTGGTCCACTGGTCACAGTACCTAACCTATTCATTCTGTCTCTGTTGTTGAGGTCCAGAAATTTCACTAGGAACTTTCCTGTAACACATTTGTGAGATCTTTCAGTTACATTGTTCTCAACTCAGAGAGCCTTCTCTCTCTCTTTCCCAATCTCTCTCTTTTACTATTGTTCATGTTTTGCACAGATATTATATTTTGTTTCATTTTTCATATTTGTTATGTATATGTGTTGCATATTTCCAAATGCATACATACATTAGAACATTAGCTTGGTTTTAGCAGCAACATATCTTTTAAAAATTTCAGTTGTGTGTTTTAATTTGAAAATCATGCTTTTGAATTCCAAAAAGTATTTTCGTATTGCACTTTTTTTCTCCTTAAAATTTTTCATTACTTTCAGAATTATATTTCTTTTCTACATTTTCTAGTTGACCTGGTTCAACAGGATTGCCTATTCTTGTTTTTTGAGTTGGTTTAGATCTATGAAATTATTGTCCTCCAGAATGGATAATGTTTTTTTCTTTTAACTTTTCATCTCAATGGATGTGATTCTCTTCTGTAGGTTAAACTGGTAGCTGATAGAATACAAGGTGGGAGGTCTCTTCTAGTCGGTCTGTGGCAAAAAAGATGGAAAATGGCTTTCTGCTATGGGGTGGTGGAAGAACTTCTCTTTTTCTCTAGACATAAGCAAAGAGAAGGAGTCCTTGCCTAGACATGGTGAATGGCATCAGTTCACCACCTCAGTCTCTTCTCCAGAGATGGGGACCACCACTGGGCACCATATGAACCAGGGATCCATTCCTATGGTGCCAAAGGGTTCAATTTGATTGATCCATCTGGTTTTTACAGGACAAGCAAGGAATGTGTAGTTATTGTCATGGAAACAAATAACCAATAAGCATTCTTCTGTCCCTGAACCTTTAGTCTCTCTCTCTCTCTTTCTCCCTCCTTTCACAGACAGTCACGCCCCGCAGCTACTCTCCGCTCTCTTCTCTCTGCACCTCCTGGCTTCAGACTCACCTGAGATTTCCTCCAGGCTGTTTAGGTAGTCGAGTCTTCCTAAGAGATTATCATAAGGAAGGTAGTGTCTCAAGTCAGTCTTTGGATCATCAGCTTCACAATATTTTAGTTTTTATATGTTATTTTACAACTCAGACTTCAGCATTGTGTTACAGTTGTTCCTTATTCATAGCAGACAATTATTGTTACTTCCTAGACAATGCTATTGATGAATTTTACTGTCATATTGCTCCCTCTTTATTCTTCAAACAACCATTCCTTTTCCTATATAAACACCCACTATAATAGGTTGAATAAATTTCTTCAGGTAGATATCTATCCTTGTCAAATAATACATAGTGTTATTTTGGGCCACTCTTGAGTCTATGTGGTACTAGCTATACAAGTTATATGTACATTTGTAGTAATCTGTTTTTGTTTTTACTCAATTAATTGACATTTAACTTGATATTAGTTTCAGGTGTACAACAACATAACGATTCAATATTTGTATACACTGAGAAAAGATCACCACAATAAGTCTAGTTATCCTCTGTCACCGCACAAAGTTAGAAAACTTTTTTTCTTGTGATGAGAACTTTTAAGATTTACTCTTTTAGCAACTTTCAAATATGCAATACGGTATTGTTAACTATATTCACCATACTATACACTACTTCCCCAGGACTTAATTATTTTATAGCTGGGAGTTTGTACCTCTTGACCTCCTTCACCCTCCCACACCTCCTTCCCCCTTGGCAACCACCAATCTCTCCTCTTTATGAAGTTTGTTTTGTTTTGTCTTTTAGATCCCACATATAAGTTAAATCATACTCAATATTCTTAAGATCTACTCCTCCTACTGTGCATAGATTTAGATCATTTTAGTTCATCACTACTCTCCACTTAATAATATTTATCCACCACCTGGGTGATGGGCACAGCATTCCCACCTGGATTCCCACTGCCAGATATAATGCTGTGGTGGACAGAAATCTCCATCAAATTATAATCACTCTTATAATGGTTTTCTCTGTTTTCATTGATTATAAAGAGCAATGTTGGGACGGGTAGGGAAGAAAAGAGCTGAAGAATTTATAGATCATATCTGGCCAGCATGACTATCAAAACATGTGATTCATACAGATGTGCCCATCCACTTCATGATAATTCAATATATCACCAAGAGTGTACCATTATGTCAGGCTCGCTGACTCAAACACCAAAGTGCTAATTCACAGGGAAATAAGAATGTATAACAATCTAATCTTTTTCCATTAGATTATTATGAACTTTCACCTTGAAAAAAAAGAAAATGAGTAAATGATGGTTTACTCAAAAACAAAGTATTTGCCATTGGTGGAGTCAATCATTAGAAATGCTTAATTATGTTATATGTTCACTATACAAATGTCTGCATTTTATGTTACGGTTTCAGATCAGGGGTCTCTTGTCAGATGAAACCACTGATTCATGTTACATCCTTACCAAAACGTGTATTCCCAATTGTCTTTGATTTAATTTTTGAATCTTTGAAATATGATTTTATATTCCTAGACTGAATGTTAGGTATATAACTTTTCCAAAAGCTCAATTTCACATAAAACTATAAAAGAAATTAAAGTCAATTTAAAGTTTATTATATTTACTTGAAACTATTTTTTCAAAGACTTGGGTGATATCTATTTGTGGACAATGATTTTATGGCTGTTTAATGCCAATAGCTATAATCAATGTCTTTTGTGTATAGAATTATAAAAATATAATAATCAAAATGATTATATAATGATGTAATTAATATAAAGCAGATGGAAAAACTAGTGAAAGATTGTTCATAATATAAAATTAATGAAAAATTATTTAATTAGCTATATTACTACTACCACAATGGGAGTGGCAAGATGCTCAATGTTAAGAAAGAATTATCACCATTTGAATTAAAATTCACTGGAAGCCAACGTTTTGCTATATATTCAGCATAGTAACCATGCAAAATATTTTTTCTTACTTATTACTACCATTAGAAATATTTCTCTAAAGGCAAAATAATGTATTCCACAGAAATAATTTTCTGTAAGAGACAAGAATGCATTCGGGACCAGCAATAGTTTCTGTATGGCAATTTTCAAATTCAGTTATTTCTCTTTACTGTGTCTGGGGTCTTCCAGGATTTTTGAATGGCTTCCAAGCTAGTTCCCACCTGTATGTAATCCAGATTTCTGATTAGGTTTGAAAGACACTAAGCAAATTAGATATCAGTGGGGAAGCGCAGCCAGCCCCACTCACTTGGTGGTGTCTCAGCATCGTCCGTCAGATCAGGGCGATTGGACTGCATTCTGTGACTCCAGGCAGAGGGCTCAGGGGAGGAGCAGCACTGTGTCCTCACAGAATCCGTCTGTGGGGGGATGATTATCACCATTATTAATGATAAGGAGAATAAAATAAATTAGTTTTTGAAAAGTACTCTGCATTTTGCCAAATATTCTCAAATGCAACATGCACCACAATGAACCACGCCGTGAGGCATTATTGCTGTTTATTTATATTAATTAAATATTGGTGGAAACATTTGGATCTGAAATTTGGAATTAAATAGTTTTACATAATCAATCCAATTTATTGCTAGCATCAATTTAAAAATTATATTGTTTTATAGATGGAACCACATTAATATTTATTAATTTTGGCACCTTTTAAACAGGAAGAAAATAAATATTTGCAAGTCAAGGACTGTATGTCTCTATATTGTTAAATTTCTTTCCTACAAGTGATCAAGGATCCCCCGCTCTCACCCCTAAAACAAAGGCAAAGTCTTTGCCAAATCTGGGATCGAATATCAATTAGTTTTTACTAAGCTGTGTTAATCTAAATAATATCAATATTTTCTTGTTGAAAAGGTAGATTTTTTTAAAATTAAAGAAAATTTTCTTTGGATGAAGTGTGGATCAAATATAAGTAAAATAAAGTAATTTAGATGAAGGGATGAGAAGCCTGAAAACTGAAATAATGAAATCCAAGCATGAAGTCTACAGCAAACACAAGACTAGTTGGAAAAGAGTTCAGAAACTACAAGTCAATATTTAAATTGAGAAAATGCAGAATAAAACTTACTAATGACTAGAATTGTTATATCTGGTACTCAAGACACCATCTTCTTAAGATGGTTTTTGAGGCAAAGTCAGGAAGAATGAGTAGGATTTTCCTTTGGACTTGGCACCTGGACTCTGACGGAACCTAAATGATTGATTCCAGCTTCACTCCACGTCATTGTTGGTACCGCAATGCTTCTTCGCCGTTACAAGGTCGTGTTGACCAGATAACTCTGCTAACTTGTCTCCTTCAATCAGCCTCACAAACTGTCATTAGTTTCTGTCCATGTATTAACTTGTTGACTATGTCTTGGTGCAAGTATTCAAACATCGGCTTCCACAGATTACACTATTGATATTCTCCTGATAATATTTTAGGAAACAAGGCAAGTTTGGAGAAACACATTACTTAGCACTGTAATATATATATTATATTGTAATATGTATATTGTATTACAATATAATAATATGTTGTAAACTCACGTGATCATATCATTTTATATTTATTTGTTTTGGTATATTTCAACATTAAAAGTGATATTTTGACACCCTATCTCCACATTCCAGAGACAGGCCCAAACCTGGGGCCGTGGACCTCATTCCATAGTCTACATATTGCCAATATTCTTTTAAAATCACATAATTATAATGTGCAAGTCCTGTTTCAAATTTTTTCTCTTTTTTTTCCCTAAGACAGCATTGTTGACCAATTTAGTAGAATGTTGGAAATAAAATAACAGTAACTAATTGTGCTTCTTTTCATTAGTTTTGGGACAGTGTCTCAAAGTTCATCTGTGTAGCCTGGCTGTTCTGCTATCTACATTTTTGTTATGTCTTCTTTACTTTTTCTCATTAGCTTCTTGAGAAAGGAAGCCACGTCTTTGGTATTACTGATGGTCAACATGCCAATATTTCATAAAGCATGATTAACTTCTGTTAGAGCTTTATTGAGGTATAGCTGGTTGATGTATAATTTATATACAATAAAGTCAATCTATTTTAAATTCACATTTAAAAGAGTTTTGACCCGAGGATATATAAGCATGTAATTATAACTAAAACCCAGCTTGGGAACATGTCCATCATCTCAACAGGTTCTCTGTGCCCCTTTGCAGTCTTTCTCCAACCAGCCCTGCCCCCGGGCAATGACTGAGCTACTTTTGATCACTGTAATCTTGTCTATTCTGGGATTTCACATGCATAGAATCACACAGTAGGTGGTCTCTTGTGGTTGATTCCCATTCTTCGCAGGAAGGTTTTTAAGATTCATCCATGTCGTTGCATGCCTCAGCTGTTAGTTCATTTTTATTGGTAATGGTATTCCATTGCAGGGATAAACCACATTTTGTTTGCTCATTCACAGATTAATGGCCATATAGGTTACCACCTGTTGGCTGATGTGAATAAGGCTTCTATGAACACTTGAATATAAGTTTTTGTGTAGACCCTGGTCTTTATTCTTTGGGGAAGATAGACTCTGAACCAATTGAGTAGAGTCAGCAGATAAAAATCAAAATGTCCCCTTTATTACTGAAAAAGTTATTGGAGAATGTGGCTAAGGGCTGTAGAAAACGGGGCATTCCAATATCAAACTCCAGAATTATGCAGACTTGTCCATTCTGTCAAAGGCAGCCCGAATTACGGTAGGTCGTCTTAGTCAGTAAACTCTGCTTACAGGATGAGGGGGCAGAGGAGAACTGTGACAGACGATATTTGTCCACACGGAAACCAAGGTATAAAAGTAAGCTCCTCAGCATTCTCTAGTTACTTGCTTTCCTAACCCACGTGCTAAACCATTAAGCCTGTACTTAACCAGAACGTGGCTCTAACTGACAGGGAGAAAGTCCACAGCGTACTGGGTAGTCCTGCTCCCACCTTTATGCTGCTCCCTAAGTACACATCACTGCTTGTGTGTGGGCTCTTCCACACACCGAGGAATAGACACTGAGCTTCCAGAGGCTCTGAAAGCCACACTGTCATCATTCAAACAAACTCCACACCTACTCTAGTCTCAAAAGAGAAACTGTCCTTCTCTGTCCTATTTCCAACAACAAATTATTTCCTTTGATATTTTCTAGCAGCCTCAAAAGTTCTATAATTAAATCAAATGACACGATAAAGATATTCTACAAACAAAACACCAATAACAAGATGGCCTGTATTTGAACATAAAGTCTCTTACAACACCAATTTTGGAGAAGAAGTTAAAGTTTCAGAGTTAACGTCTATCTTGTTAAAGTGCAGAGAACTGAAAGTCAAACCCTCTCGGCCTTGTGGATCAAAGTGCAAAGGCATCAGAGTCCTAGACCCACACAGCACATTTCTTCTTCTTCTCCGGCTCAGCGGAGACTGAGGACAGAGCAGAGTCTTCTGCATGACAGCACATGGTCAACCCCCATCTTCTCTGTGGAGCAGGTGTAATTCCTCCACAGGCTCTGAATGAACGAGCTCAGTGTTCAGTCTCTGATGAGTCTCGCTTTTTAAAAGCTTGGTGCTGATAACGCATCCACGATTATTACAGCACAGCCAACATTCATGAAATTTAGAAATCTACACCGTCTTTAGATCTGATATCCTGGAAAACTTATTTTGTTCTAGAAACCAGTGTGTAATGGCGATAAAGAATTTACAAAGGGATTCAGCTTTGACAGGCTGAGTTTGAAAGTCATTGCTTCCATCCCTGCAGAAAGGAAAAGTTGTAAAACTGGAAATAACCATTTTTCTCAGACTCCTCAGAGAGCTGAGGTTCAGGGCAAACCACTAAGTTCCAGTGTGAAGATGCAGCAACTGAGACCTGCCTCCCGGGGCAGAGCCCTTGGACCCCACAGTGGGATGAGCCCTTGAATTTTGATTTGGATGAACTGGGGGGGGGGCGAAGCGTGGACTAGCATGGGGATAACTTCTGGGGCTGCAGTCTTCTGGTGGCCCACACTCTCCTGGGTTTCCTTCTAGGAAACCTTCCGGGTCTCACAGTGGGGGCTCTAGAAGGATCACCTCTTGGCCCTGGAGGGAGAATGGAAGAGTAATCCTTGGGAAATACAGCCAGGGCATTCACCACAAAAACGTTTAAATATTAAAAAAAAAGAGTATTCTCCAGGGGAAAGGCCATGAAGGAAGTGCAACTTTGAGATCTTATCTTAGGTGGGAAGAGAATTCCTCCCAAATCCAGTCCCCTCCGGCCGTCCTGTCTCAACCATAGCAAGGATTCAAGGAAATCGACTGGGAAATCTGCAGCTAGAGGAGGAAGTAAGGGGCTGAGGGGGCAGCTGTGCTCCTGGAGGAAGATGAAAACATCTGTGAAGACTCAGGTGCACAGGGGTTACTTTCAGAGGATTCCAGGGCAGCCCTTCCCACCCCTCCCCGCACCACCAGGCCCGCAGTGCAGTCACGGTGGGCTACAGCAAAAGGCCTGGGGACAGACCCTCCCAGGAGCGGTGCGTAGGGGCCCAGCTGCTGGGAGGGCAAAGGCAGGGACACAGAGGAGCCCGGGCCTCTGGACGTGCCGGCCCCACAAGCATTAATACGGGCCCGGGGCCTCCTCAGCTTATCGTAAACCCTCGCCCTGAAGGCCTGTTTACCTGTTTCTAGTACCCCGCTGTCTTAGTCCGTCTGCGCAGCTGTAAGGAAAACTGTAGACGGGGTGGCTTATAAACAACGGAAATCTGGTTTCGAAGTTCTGGGGCCGGGAGTCCAGGGTCAGGTCACCGGCAGACGCCGTGTCTGCTGAGGGTCCTGGTTCGCAGACGGCCGTCTTCTCGCTGTGACCTGTGTGCAGGAGGGGCAAGGGAGCCCCCCGAGGCCTCTGTTACAGGGGCACAGACCCCATTAATGAGGGCTCTGCCCTTACGTCCTAATCACCTTCCACAGGGCCACCTCCAAATACCATCACATTGGAGATCAGGTTTCAACACATGAATTTGGGGACATAAACACTCAGTCCACTGCATTCTGTTCCCTGACCCTCCCCCAAATTCATGTCCTTCTCACATGGAAAATACATTAATTACATCCCAACAGCCCGAGAGTCTTAACTCAATCCACAATCAACCCTGAAGTCCAAAGTCTCATCTAAACTTCTAACTCAGGTGAGGGGAGACTCCAGATATGGTTCACTCTAAGATAAATTCCTCTCCAGCTGTGAACCCATGAAATCAAACATGTTGTGTACTCCAAAAATACAGTCGTGGGACAGCATAGGATAGACTTTTCCACTCCCAATGGGAGAAACAGGAAACAAGAAAGGAGTGACAGACCCTGAGTGAGTCCAAAACCCAATGGGGAAATTTCCACGAGAACCATGG
The DNA here is from genome assembly GCA_031878705.1 of Tapirus indicus. Taxonomy (NCBI): domain Eukaryota; kingdom Metazoa; phylum Chordata; class Mammalia; order Perissodactyla; family Tapiridae; genus Tapirus; species Tapirus indicus. The sequence continues at coordinate 154,435,961 of CM062919.1, forward strand.
CTCGAGAATAATCCTCTTCGGCTGGTTGCTCTGTCCTTCAGGCAACTGGGTTGGAATTCTTGCCTTCCATACACACGGGGGTGTGGTCCTGCCCCTGAAGCTTTGGGGGACTGTCTAACCAAACCAAACTAACTAATAACAGTCCACTGGGTCAATGCCTTTCTCTTTGAGTCTCATGCTCATTCAACACCAGAAGCATGACTCATGAGAGAAAAAATAAGTTGTACTTTATGAAAATCAAAACTTCTGCTCTGCAAAAGACACTGTTAAGAGAATGAAAAGATAAGACATAGACTGCAAGAAAATACTTGCAAAATACATCTGATAAAGGACATATACCCCAAATATATGAGAAGTCAACCATATGGTTTGACCTTATGGTTTCTCTCAACCATAAGGAAAAACAAACAGCCCTCTATTAAATTGGGCAAAAGACATGAAGAAACACCCCACCAAGGAAGATATACAAGTAAGTGTATGAGAAAATGCTCAAGATCATTCGTCATTAGGGAATCAAAGTAAAACAATGAGGTACCACTACACCCCTATTAGAATAGTTAAAATCCAAACAACTAGCAATGCCAATTGCTGGTGAGGATGCAGAGAAATGGAACTCTCATTTGTTGCTGGTGGGAAAGCAAAATGATAAAACCACCTTGGAAGACAGATCAACAGTTTCTCACAAAGCTAAATGTAGGTTTATCACACAATCCACAATCACACTCTCAGGTATTTACTCAAGTGTCTTAATACATTTGAGCAGCTATAACAAAATGCCGTAGACTGGGTGGCTTGTAAACAACAGACATTTATTTCCGACAGTGCTGAGGCTGGGGGACCAGGGGGCCAGTGTGGTGTGGTTCTGGTGAAGGTCTTTCTCTGGGGTGCAGACAGCCAACTTCTCACTGTGTCCTCACGTGGACAGGGCTGTGAGTGCTGTGAGATCTCTCTCATAAGGGCACTAATCTGTCACAAGGGCTCCAACATGATGACCTAATTGCCTCCCAAAGGCCCGTCTCTTAATACCACCACATTGGCCTTTAGGATCCCAACACGTGAATTTGGGGAGAACAGAAATATTCAGACCATAGCACCCAAGTAAGCTGATAATTGATGTCCAAACAAAAACCTGCACATGAACATTTATTGTAGCCTTATTCAAAATTGCCAAAAATTGGAAGCAATGGAGATGTCCTTCAATAAGTGAATGGATGAACAAACTGTGGTACATCCATAAAAGAATATTATTCAGTGATAAAAAGAAATGGGCTATCAAACCATGAAAAGATATGAATGGATCTTAAATGCATATTGCTAAATGAAAGAATTCAGTCTGAAAAGTCTACGTACCGTACAATTCCAATTATATGACTTTCTGGAAAAGGTAAAAGGATAGTGATGGGAAAAAGATCAGTGGTTTCCCAGAGCTGGGGTGGAGGGGAAGATGACTGAATAGGTGAAGCATAGGGTTTTTTTAGGGTGATGAAACTATTCTGTATTATATAATTGTGGATATGTGCTATAAGGTTTTTATCAAAATTCAGAGAAATTTACAGCACCAAGAGTGAATCTTAATGCATCCAAATTTAGAATCTTTTAGGAGGTCAGGAAATTTCAGGATAGAATGCATACTGTGCTGATGAGAGAATCTAACTGTACTGTTGATGAATGAATTAACTTATTGGAGGGGATGGGGTAAAAAGTTACTCACAAGTAATGTTGGAAATGAATAGATTTGGTAAGACTGAAGGGGAAGGAAACTGTGCAAAGTGCTGTGCTCTAGTTGATAAAGTTGGTTCCCGTGGGGATCCACATTAACAAATTATGAATACTGACTGGAATTGAGCAGTTAGGTAATGAATGTCAATTGGTTGGACCAGGTTTCTTGCTGGTGAAGAGGGAAGACACAGATAAGCAAGGTGAGGGGCTAGAAAACTCCATGTGGCATGGATTAGAGTTAGGACATCAGTATGAGCTTGTGTTTACCTTGAAACAAATGGTTACACACACACAGATTTGTACACACATAGTTCCTTCCTCTGTCAACTGAGAAGGCCTAGAAACAATATCCCAGTAGCAACGAGGACTGATCTCGGTTTCTAGTACCATTCTTTAAGGAAAGGAAACAGGTGCATTTATAATATGGAAAATTTGCATCTGCCACCATAAGCTTAACATACACGGTGAACCAAATACTTTCCAAGTACTCAATGCATTATGTTACCGTTCATGATTGAAAGTGAAAGTTCCACTGAATGTGTGAACTAGAGAAACCAGTTTTAATGTAACAGAGTACATTCAAAAAGTTAATTTATACTGTTTCAGATTGCACATTGTAACTAATCTTTAAGACATTACCAGTTGTCATATTTTTGTATAGAATCAAAAATAATATTCATAATTACCTGAAAGGGATATCAAAATATTAATATCTCCCATGCTTTTCATCTACACAACTGTGTGAGATCGGGTTTCTTTCATATGTTTCAAACCAACACAATACATTGCAAGAGATTGGAATGCAGAAGTGGATACTATAAGAATCCAGTTCTACTTCATTAAGCCAGAGGTTAAAATGTTGCAAAAATGTAAAACAATGCCACTTTTTTCACTGCATTTATTTTTGTTTTAAAAAATATAATTTATTTTCATAAAAATGTGTTATGTCAACATGTGGTGGAGAACATATTGGAACACTGCCACTCCCATATTTTCAAAATATCTGTTTAATTTAAAATGGAGAATCATTGATAGTTTAGTCCACATAAGTAAAAGTTTACTGTGCCCTTAATAACTTTTAAGAAGGTGAAGGAGTCTGGAGACCAAACAACTTGAGGACCACTGGACGAGTGGTTACGTAGCTCCAGACGTGGAAACGAGGTCCCTGAATCCTGGCTGGGTTCTGCCTTGAACAAACCAGGCTGACTCTCTTGTATTTTGCTATTTTTTCCCCTCTATAAAGCTAGTTAGCTTTAGCTGTGTCAATGAGTCTCGGGGAACGTGTCCACGGTGAAGCCGGAGCCGTGAAGGTCTGTTTGCGGTGGGAGTTTGGCTGTAACATTTGGAACGAGAGAAGCTTGAGAAAGGGTAAAGCTGAGATGTGCTGGGGCTGCTGAGTCTGCTAGCCCACCTGCCCAGTTAGAGGTTAGTTTTCTGATTTCAAGGTTTTTTCTTAAATAAGAATTAGTGTATATAGAGAGCTAATGTCAATACTTCACTTTTTATGATTACCTCTATTAAGACTTTAAGAAGATATAAGAAACCATTTTATATATTCCCAGCAGATACACCCACCTACCTCGACCCTGACACTTAGGCACACAAGTCGTCCAACAGCTTTCCTTGTCCAGAGTAGCAAGTTTTCAGGTAAGCATTCAGTAGCAGTTTCCCCTGACGAGGGGAGCACTGAAGGCTGCTATGATTCCCCAACTGTACACCATACCATACGGAATATCTGTGTCATTCTTAAGACAAAAAATATATATATCACACAGAGGAATTTATAATTTTTATTTGCACAGAATAAAATCTGAAAAGCCTCAAGGAAAGAATACTTGGAATGTCTAGCATATTCAAAATAAAGTAGTATGACTTTCAGGAATTAGAAATGGCATAAATTTAGGAATTTTCAAATAGTTTTTATCAAAATGTTTGTAAGTCCCCAAATGTTTTATTCTATTCAAATTTGGTCACATTGTAGAAGTCTACTACTGATGAATGAGCATGAGATGCAAAAAGAAAGGCCTTGACCTAGTGGACTGTTGTTAATTAGTTTGATTTGATGAAACACTGTCACCGTCAACTAAACTAATGGCGATAAACTGAGAGGAAGAAACAGCAGATGGGAAGCCACCATATGCTCACACCACGCTCTTAATTGATAATAATTAAGTAATTAGGGAATGGAAGAAATGTTAATTCAAACGTCTATGGCATTTGAAATGCCTGTTTATAAAACCGTGTCATTTATAATGGGTACCGCTCCACTTGGCCCCTGAGTTGCTGGAAGTATAGCGAACAAAGGAAGGAAGTCACTCCAGTGTTTCCTGATCCATCCTCACCCACTGACCACATGAATTAAACATTTTTCAATATGCAGACTCCATGGGCAAATGAGGAATTAATAAATGTGAACTTTACAATATTTTCTTATTTCTGGTCCCAAGACAGCAGGGTCCGCTCACTGTCAGGGGGCGTTAACCACTGAGAGGCTGCAATGGCAGTGAACGTGATATTCGAGCTCTTCCTGGAACGTGGTGACTGCTTCTGGTCCGCACCTTTTGTTGTTCGTTCAACCAGGGAACCGAGGAGTTAGGTCTGGTTTCAAACCTCGTCCGCACTCTGTGGACAGATGCTCTGACCCAGAATTTGCCTTTTGTGTTCTTTTTTCCAGCCTCACCTTTCTGTCTTCAGTCCAGAGCTGATGCCTTTCTTTGCTGGCCCAGCTCTCCTAAGAATCCCCCTCACGTAAGAGGACATGTGCCTTCCGATGTGTTCATCCCAGAGGTCAGTGCCTGGAAATATGAGCCTACTTCTTATCGTCTCAACTAGTGGTTCTTTTAATCAAAAAACAAGACAAAAGAAGCCAGCTAGAAACACTAAGAATTGCAGTGATCTTTAAAACGTTGTTTTCACTGTCATATACTTTATTTTCATAGTACCTGCCTTGTATGAACAAATTTGACGTGAAGCTTCCCGAACCATTTTTATGGTGAGATAATGAGCTGGACTAGAATGCAGAGAAGTCCCAACTCATTTATGGCATTGCTTCCTCAGACCCTGAAGCAAGTGAGTTTCCAGTACTGGGTAAAATCTGATTCAACACCCGGTACCAAGGAATACTCATGTTCATTCTCACTAAAGCAGGTAAATAAACCACACTTCCAACACCACAAGATGAGTCTTGGAGGCGTAAAAAATGATTGGCCTCCCTACTGGAATTTCCTCAAGGAACCTGAAATGCCATGACAGGTAATGTGTTATCCAGTAAACCAGTTCACAAAAATGTTTCCTGTATTCATTTGCTTGGGCTGGCGTAACAAGTTCTACTGACCGGATGGTTTAAACAACAGAAACGCACTTTCTCAAGGTTCTGGGGGACAAACGTCCTAGACCAAGGGGTCGGCAGGGCTGGTCTCCCTGAGGTCGTCTCTTCCTCGCTCCCACGTGGTCTTGCTCGGTGTCTGCATCTATATTTTCTCCTCCTATGAGGACACAGTCACACTGGACTAGGACCCACCCTAATGACCTGACTCTAACAATTACCTCCTTAGAGACCCTATTTCCAAATACAGTCACATTCTTAGGTGCTAGAGGTTAGCACTTCAGAATATCAATTTTAGGGGGACATAGTTCACCCATGACATAGCCTATGAAGTGAAAACATTCTATTTATTTACTAAATAAGGTAAATTATTTTTACTTTAAAATATTCGTGTCTACAATAATCTTTAGGCACGTGCAAAAAATAAACAGTGGTCTGCTTCATTTGAGCTGTCCCTCAGGCCACATAGGAGAGTGTTACTGGAGGATTTGCTTCACAGGACGCACGCCCATCTGAGGAAGTGAGCTCCTTCCTGGTAGAATGCTAATGCTGGGTGTTCTGTTCCTGACACTCAGCTCCCCCAGACAGCTGTCTCGCCTACACCGTGTGGCTGACCAGGGCTAGCGGGTGGCTTGATGGCCAAGATACGTCAGACTCACCGGCATGGAGGCTGCCCTGCTTCTTTCAGAAATCCCAGCTCGGGCTTCTTCAGTTTAGCAACTTGACGGCGAAGTCGCTAATATAACTGCGTGGGAGACGGAAACCAAAAACTCCACACCAGACTGATTCCTATGCATCCATTTCTTTCACTCCCTCTCTTTCAGGCTTTCCCCAAATCTGCATCAGATTCAGTGAAAAGTTATCTTTCCGAGTAACATATTGACAACTACTGACATGCCAGATATCAAACTAAATATTTTAGATGTTTTGTTTAAAAACATAACAAGTAAGTGCAGTGTTTCACATTATTTTTCCGTTTCACATAAGAAGAATCTGTAACTTAGCTTAAATTACTTTCCAAAGGTTAATAAAAGGTGGTAGGTATAGAAATTGATTTCACAGCCGTTTCTCAAGCTTCACGCATGAGGACTTCCGCTGGGAAGTCAAACCTCACATAGAATTGGAGGAGGAGAAAGCGCTCGGGCTTGAGTGCGATGTCAGCTGCAGATTTTCATTGCGTCCCTTGTCAGACTGGGGAAGATCTGTTCTATTCTACTGTGCTGAGAGATTTTTCATACATGTTTATTGAACTTTGTCAAATGCTTTTTTCTATCAAAATAATCACACACTTTTATCTTTTTCTTTTTTTGGCTTTTGATACAGTGGATTCTGTTGACTGGTTTTCAAAAGCTGAACCCACCTTGCTTTCCTGGGATAAATGCCACCATCAAAGATGCGTTGTTGATTTGATCTTTGTCTCTTTATCCTTGGATTCCAGTCGCTTACCTTTCTTTATGGATTTTCATGTCTGTGTTCAGGAGGAATAGTGACTCATATCATCCTTTTTTTCTTTCATGTAATGATTTGTCTGGTTTTGGTATCTGAATTAATGTTGGCCTCATAAAATGACTGGGAAAATGTTCCTTCTTCTCCTCTGAATGAGTTTGCATAGTTTCTCCCCTAAATATCTGAGAAAATTTACCATCGAAGGCACTGGACCCTGAAGATTACTTGACGACCTTCTCTCTCAACCTTGGCATTTTGTTTAACTATTTACTAATTTTTCTTGGTAACAGTTTTCAAATCTAATCAATTCAGGATACTGGCAGTAAAGCTGATTTCAACCAAAGTTTAGTTTCTTTCTTTAAAAGTACAATAAGTTCATACCTAATCAAAGTATCAACAGATACTATTTAGTGGAATTACTATGCGATGAACCATTATAATGCTTCATGTGAATTGTCTCATTTAACTATTAAATTTACCACATTGAAAACATGACAAAGCCGTTGCACACAAAGAGACACGCTCGTTTTCAACATGATGTTTCTTCATTACTCTGACGTAGTGCACACTGTAAAAACAGACATAAATTTTCATGCTCATGCTAAATCTTTCAAAAAATTTTAGCTACATCAGAGAATACTATTGGCAAGAATAGAAATCTTCATCCAGCAATGTATATGCTATTTAAACTGAAAAGTTGCATTTTCAACACCTTTTGAGAAAAATTTTTCTCCTCAGTTTAAATATTCTTAGATCAATTAATTCTGATACAATATTTTAAATTCAAATCCATAATTTCTTATATTTTGATAGAACTAGTGTCCCCTGACAGTGAAAAGTGAGACATCGAATTCCATGAAAATTTGGTTAAAGGGACATATCGATGATACTCAATTTTTCCTCATTATTTTTGGAAATAGTTGAGAAATTATTTTTGTAATCTTGAACCCACTTGACATCACATGTCATCAGGGAGATGCAAATTAAAACAACAATGAGACACCACTATAAGAACGGCCAAAATTCAGAAAAAGCAGCACCAAATTCTGGAGAGGATGTGGAGCAACAGAACTCGCATTCACTGCTGGAGGGAATCCAAATGGGACAGTTATGTGGTGGATTCTTACCAAACTAAACATGCTTCTACCATACAATTCAGCAGTCATGGTTCTTGGTATTTACCCACGGGAGTTGAAAACTTACATCCACACAAAAATATACACATGGATGTTTAGAGCAGCTTTATTCATAATCGCCAAAACTTGGAAGCAATCGAGATGTCCTTCAGTAGCTGGATGGATAAGTAAACTGTGGTCCATCAAGACAATGGACTATTATTCAGGGCTAAAAAGAAATGAATTACTGAGCCATGAAAAGATATGGAGAAACCTCAAATGCATATTACTTAGTGAAAGAAGCCAATCTGAAATGGCTACATACTGTATAATTCCAACTATATGACATTCTGGAAAAGGCAAAACTATGGAGACAGTAAAAATCAATGGTTGCCGTGGGTTGGAGGGGGAGGGATGAAAAGGTGGAGCACAGAGGATTTTTAGGTCAGTGAAAACAACTCTGTAAGATACCATAATGATGGATACATGTCATTACACATGTGTCCAAACTCATAGAAGGTACAAGACCATAAGTGAACTGTAATGTAAACTCTGGATTTTGGGTAATGGTGATGTGTCAATGGAGGTCTGTCAATTGTAACGCATGTTCCACTCCGGTGGGTGATGTTGATAATGGAGGAAGTTATGCATGTGGAGGGAGCAGAGGGCATACAGGAAATCTCTGTGCTGTCCCTTCAATTTTGCTGTGAATCTAACACTATTCTAAAAATTAGCCTTGATTAAAAAGAAAACAACACTTGAGCCCTGGAATTGAAATAAGTATGCTCAAAACCACAGCTTTCTGAATCTGAGAATTAGGCCAAAAACTTAAAATGAACTACATGTTAACTTAAAAGTTAAATTTTACATTACAGTATATCAGATTGTCCATATCAATTTGTCCTTCTTTTGTGTCATGAGTTGCTCATCCTTTGTGTTGGCATCTCAATCTTGTCCTTTTGCCAAATTTGTACCATCCTATACCCAGCAGTCTGTGATCACGCCTGGGTCATTCTGTTTTCTCTTTATGTAAAACTCCCCTTCCCACATGTCCACTTTATTTTTTGCATTCTAGGGCCCAAAAGAGATATTGGCAGGTAAGAGTGGATAGTCCTGAATACAAATACTAAGCTGGACTTGTCAAAATTCTAAGAGTTCAAAGAATGAGTTATGATAGAATAACTGAGCTACAGAAAAGGTTTGAAGAAGGATGTTTTGACCCCAGATGCTTTCGGATTCTTTCAGCTGGGAAAGGAAGAACGAATAGAGAAATTCAATATATTGAGGACTGAGCCCATGAAAACTCATCTCCACCTGAAGTGGATTTGGAGAGCTACTAGGGCTGAGCGCTAGATTCCTCAGTAGCTCTGATAGCCTCCTCTGTGGTAAATTTGATTTGGGTGCCTGATCATGATGGACACCAACCACCATGGTCTTGGCAGTCTGGCCTGTGTGGCCTGTGGCCACATTATGGGGAAAATGGAGCTGCAAGCTGAGCCACGCACCTACAAAGAACACCACTAACTGAGAAAATGCACAACAGCCGAACCATTTGAATTGACTATGAATGTCTTTTGTTTTCGGCAAATGTGTTAAGTCGTGGAATTCTTGTGTGAGATAAGGGGAAGAGAAAGAGAACTCAGAAAATTAAATTATGTTGCCTTTCTTGGTAATGTGGCATTTGGGGTGCTTGAGTAGAGTCCCTTATGGTAAAGGATGTTTCTAGAACATGAAGTAGCTTGTAGGTGATACACAGGAAAATGATATCAGTGTCATATGGAAGTACCTTGCTTTCCTTCAAGTTAGGATTTGTAGTGCAACCAATTACAGCTGAGCACCAAGAACCCAAGGTCTAGAGGAACACAGCAGGCACATCCTCCCTTCTCCCTCCGCTTGGCCGCGGGCTCTGTGTTGGAAGTGTTAATTGCATGGCTCTCTCTGTTCCTAATTCATTTCCCTTGTGTCCATATTGAACAGCCTTTCTCACACAACCTTTCATTATCTTTTTTAAAAGGCAAAATCTTAGTGTTTACTTATTGGGAATTTGAAAGGTCTTTTTAACTAAGCTGGACTTTTTATTAGGATTATTATTATTAATTCTGGTTATAAAGTTGTTAGAATTAAAAAGTAGTCTGCACCTAACCATATTTTTATCATAAAACTATTGCTTTCGGTTGCAATTTTGCTAAACAATGTAATTTTAAGAGATGTGAATATGCCTTTATAGTAGAAATTTGTGTTTACATTATGACTTTGATAAGAAAGGCAATACTTGATGTATTACAAATGTTGGGGAGAAAGTCACGTATGTTAAAAAATAGATTCCTAGATTGTGAGGATGAAACTTGATATGAAGAACTTCACTGTTTAACCACAATTTATTTATTTAATTTATTTATTTGGTGAGGAAGATTAGTCCTGAGCTAACATCTGTTACCAATCTTCCTTGTTTTTTGCTTGAGGAAAATTAGCCCTGAGCTAACATCTGTGCCCATCCTCCTCATTTTGTATGTGGGACACCATCACAGCATGGCTGATGAGTGGTGTAGGTCTGTGCCTGAGATCCAAACCTGCAAACCTGGACCGCCATAGCAGAGCGCACCTGACTTAACCACCATACCATGGGGCCGGCCCCTCCAGTTTATTTTTTATTAAGAATTGTTGAACTTAAAAATAGTCTTTCAAAATATTACCATATCACTTAGCATCACTTGTTTAAAGAAATGAGAGGGTTTAGTATGGTTCCAGTCCAAAGGCTGGCAGGCTTGAGACCAAAGAAGAGCCAATGCTTCAGTTTGAGTCTGAAGCAGGAAAATGCTGATGTCCCAGTTCAAAGGCTGTCAGGCAGGATGAATTCTCACCTACTTGGGGGAGGATAAGAATTTTGTTCTGTTCAGGCCTTTAACTGATTGGATGAGGCCCATCCACATTAGGGAGGACAATCTGCTTTACTCAATCTACCAACTTAACTGTTATTCTTACCCAAAAGCACCTTCACTGGAACACCCAGAATAATCTTTGCAAATATCTAGGCACTCTGTGGCCTAGTCAAGTTGACATGTTAAATTAACTAACACATCAAGTTATTTGGCACAGTGAATCAAGTAAGTAAGAGGAACTGATAGCACCACCTCTCTCTCAACCCAGCCATTTCATCTACATGACAACCATTCTCTCCACCCCAACCATTTCATCTACACAATAGCCATTCTCTCCACCCCACCATTTCATCTGCACAACAACCATTCTCTCCACCCCAACCATTTCATCTACATGACAGCCATTCTCTCCATCCAACCATTTCATCCACACAACAACCATTCTCTCCACCCCAACCATTTCATCTACACAACAGCCATTCTCTCCATTCCACCCATTTCATCTACACAACAGTCATTCTCTCCACCCCAACCATTTCATCTACACAACAACCATTCTCTCCACCCCAACCATTTCACCCACACACTGACCGTTCTCTCAACTCTTGTTCCAACAATGGGACATTGGTGTAATAGTTCTACAATGAAAAACTAAACCAGACTTATGATATACACAGTGTTACTGATGCCACTTGGCAAATATTTTGTAATTTTGGGCCCTTGCCCATGCTCTTCTTTGAAAGAAATCACTTGGGTTGAAGTGCCTTTCAGGACACCATCCAAACAGTGTCCCTCTCTTTTGATCTTCTCCTCTAAGTTTTCATCAGAAAAAGGGGCAAATTTCTAGCAGTTTCAATTAATCTAATACCTTTCAGAAAATATGTTGATAAAGGTATTAATTCAACAACAAAAAAGATTTATTTACCACCTATGATGTTCTAGGCACTAAACCATGCGTGAATTAAGATAGACACGATCTCTGAGTTCATTAACAGTAGGATACAACACTAGAGGCAGACGGAGAAATACACAGAGAAATACACATTGTAAACACTGCTGAGAAGGAGAGAAACACAACAAAGTGATAGAGAATAATGAAGGTCCAATTACAAAGGAGGAATAATACGGCTTCTCTGAAGAAATCATATTATATTTGAGGCCAAACAGCAAAAGATCAAGAAATACAAAAGAAAATATAGAAATGTTAGAGCCCATACAGACTTTTCTTCATAAACTTTGTCAACAATTGTCGGGCGCCACTAATCTTTGAATATGTCTAATGATCCTCTTCTAAAACCTTTCATTCTGTCTTAAATGTTTTATGCAACGAATTTTCTCTTTAAAAAAAGACCTAAGTTCTTCTTGTTTCGATTGAACTTTGTTCCTTCCACTGAGACTAAGAATATACCTTAACTTCACTCAGAAATTAATCCATGCATAGTTAAAGAATTGGAATAAAATGGAGATAACAGTCAATTCATGGTGGTATATAATTTTTAAAGCTTCAAAATAAATCTTCCCTCTCTTTTTTCTTTCTTTCTTTTTTTTTTTTTTTGTGTGTGGTGATTGGGTACTGAATGCAGATTAATCCACTCTTGATGACCCGATCATTAGTCCCAAAATAACATTCCTAGTGTGTATATATGTGTATGTATATATACATCTACATGACAACCATTCTCTCCATATATACACACATACATATACAGAGAGAGAGGCACAGACTAAGTGGCAAGAACAGACACCAAAAAGCAAAAAACCCAACTGATTATTTCAGTTAGTAATCTCAAATGCTGCCACTGCATTTGTTTACCCATAAAGTCTCAAAAGCCTAGATGATTATTAACTGATAAATTGTGAACAGTTTTTCCCATAGGTTTATAAAACTTTAAGAGAAATAAAAGTAGAAGAAAATAGAAGAAACTATGAAAGATGTAACTTTTTCTTTACAGAAGAAAAATTATCTTCTTGTTTCAGAGGAAATGAAATCCATTCTTTACGTGACACAGACTGAATTGACATAAAACATGAATCTCGGTAACCGTTGTATGGGACATTTCTCTGTTATCTTTGGTGTGTGTATTTCACCTTAGCAGATGGGAATGCAGAGCAAGTATTAGCATATTTATAGAGTGCAGTCAAAAGCAGGTAATAACCCAGGAGCAAGACTAGTTAATTCCTAATATTACTCAACTTTGTTTCATTAAAGCAAGATTAAGGAGTTAAGACTTTAAGAAGAAGAATAACAAAAAAAGTATCAGTATATTTTTTGTTACAAATGGCAAAATGCCCAGGTGAAATTTACTTAAGGAAAAAGGTATTTGTTAATTTAAAAGTGAAAAGTACAATGTATACTAACCTTAATTATGGCTTGATACAGGTCTCAAATTATTTCAATATGAAAGTCTGCCACCTCTAACCTTTCTAAACTGCATCCCTAAAGCTGGCTGTAGTCTCAGGCCTACATATTTAGAGAATAATTGTCACAGTTCCCTCGAGTACAGCTTCTTTTGTCCACATTTTCTAGTAAGAGAAAATCTCCCTTGCCCAGTGACTCAAGGACAAACTACGGAATTGAGTTTCATCGACCTGATTGGCTGACTGGGAGCCGTGTCCTCCGTCCCCCAAACTGTCCTAGTCAGCAGGAGGCTACACTGATGACTCAGCCCAGGTCACAGCCTCTGCAGTTAGAACTGGGGATAGAACAAGTCTCACCGGAAGCACTTAGAACGCTTGCACCACAGCAAAATTAAAGTTACTGCCAAAATTAGAGGGAGTGGGTTTGGGGCTCCTAAAGAGCATATGTGTGCTTCCTTTCACATTCTTGAGGAAAATGGCATCCTGACAAATGCCCATGACCCTACATTACCCCAGACTGATATGAGGAGAAAAATGAGAGCAGTCACTGTAAGAAATGTCTACACCAGGCTTCTGTAACCCACCTCCTGTGATGCATCCAGGTAGGACGCTGTTTTGAGAGAAGACCCTCAGGCTCTCCCCTAGAGGAAAAAGCGAAGCTTCGGACCCAATAGCAGCCAAGTTACAAACCAGATGGTGTCACTACATTATACATGTCACAGCCACGTCCACCTTGAGGAGGGACAACACACAGTGAGAGTGTTGTGCTTACAGTCAAGGATGTGTGTAGTGGGATGGGCTTTTGGTCTCATTATCTACTGCACCCTATGAAACAATCTTGACTTTGAATAGCCTGTGGGTGGAGGCTTGATTTTATCATTGAATCTAGGGGCTGCCAGGGTAATTTAGGGTCAGATGTTTACACACACTTTTTTATTCTGCTGGCGGTAGGCACTGATGCCCGCACAAGGCAAGACCCCAGATTATGATATTGTTTCTGCCTTTAAGGAACTCTCATTCTAACAATAATGGTAAGATTGTTGGCAGTCACTGAGTGCCTCTAAGTTCCTGGTAACACCCTACAGTAACTCATTTAATCTTCATACCAAGGCTGTACACTAAGTCCTATCATCATCCCCATTTTAAGGAAAGAGGAAGCAGTGGCATAAAGAAACCAAGCTAATAAGTGGCAGATTTAAATTCAGGGACCCTGACTCCAAAGACAGATTTCTTAGCTATTCTGTGACACTCTGTAGTCTACTAGGAGAGAAATAGAGATAGAACATCGGTGTAGGGGAAGAAAACTTGTAATCACTTATGTTTTAGTAGAATAATAAATGCCAGAGCGGACGTAAGATGGTGGTGGAGACGCTTCAGGTGGTGAGTCCACACAAGACTGCAAACTGAAGCCTCATCTCCTCTCTCTGGGGCTCAGGCACGGTTTGTCCACCTCGTTAGCTTCCCTGCTCGGCTTCACTCTCATAGCTCCTTCCCTGTCTCACTTTGTACAACACGTTGTAATTGATTTGTTCACAAGTTTCATCTCCTCCGTTAGACAGTAATTTACCCCTGAGCAAGGATCTAGCCTCCTTCATGATTGAGTGCTTAGCATTTACTCTATTAACACAAAATAAATATTTATGTAGAAGTGAAGTCACATTAAGAACACTTTTTTCCATTGGAGGCAAAACATTTTAATCTGCAAAGTAGACATTTGCAACCCTATACATTTTTTATTTTACTTCAAAAACCACAAACAGTTATTTAATTTAGATAACAAAAAACTATTCATAAAACTTTTACTAAATTTAAATACCTGAATTTTCCCTACTTTCAAACATGGGTCAGATGCCGTGAATCCCTGTTTCCACTACAGCATCCCAGCCATAATATACAAAACTCTACTCATATAAATCTCCAAACGCTACCAAAATGTCACTGACAATGCATAAAGCATCTTTCCCCCTCTTCAATATGCCCAATTACTTTCTCCTGTCTGTGATGACTGCTAAACTGCATTGAGTCAGAAATAAGTCCTGTGTCCTTCGTAGTTCCTACAATATGTCACAACACCTTCCTCACATTATTATGTGAATTTCCAGGGTCAGATCAAGTGGCCATCTGTATGTCTGTTTCCAAGATATTTATTAAGCAGATAACAGTGGAGCATCCACTATTATTTAGATTTCTGTTTCTGGAACATAGAAATAAAAAAACAAGTTACAATTTAATATTATAGGTACTATAGTGGAAATAAAAGGTAGAAATTGGTGACTGACTTGATGTGAAGCCCTAGGACCTCCTATTGCATCTAGTGAATTAGGTAAATATGGGCATTCCATTCACCGAAACAGAAAATTCAAGGTGAGACTGGTTTAGGAACACACAGGTTTATTTTGGAACATGCAGTTTAACTTGCAAGTAAGACATTCAAATGCAGAGAATTGCAGATGTTGATCTAGGATTCAGGGGCAAGTTTGGGGCCAGGATTATAGACTGTTGTCATGAAATGCAAAAAGATGAAAAGACATAAACTTTAGACTGTATAAGCAAGTGAGGGTGTCAAAATTTAGGGAGACAAAATAGAGCAAAAGGGTAGTAATATTTGTGAGAGGAAGAAGACAAAAGAGAAGCCCATAAAGGACACCAAGCGTGGCTATTGGCCACCTTACTGGAAAGGGCGATTCTAGACAACACGCAAATATTATTCTTCCCACATGGATGTGATCTGCTCTTCCACATACATCAGTATTGAGCTGCCTTTGGTAAAGATATGAAAAATGTGTAGTATAGCACCTGCGTTACCACTCTTCCCAATCCTTACGTGGCCAACCTGGTTATCTGAGGGCTCAGTGTAACCTCTGATGTTGTTTGATTGGATAGTGGTAGCCAACACTTTCAGAACACACATTACAAGTGAGAGCCTGACTTATATATCAATTAATCTTAGAAATAAACCTTAAATTATAACAGCAAGCACCAAATATCTATCATGTTTGGTCATATCTATCATATCATGTGTAATATTACACATTATATAGTTACATTAAGATAGTAAATTATTAAATGATAAATGGAAAAGTAATTTCTAAGTGAAAACTATAAATATGCTGATAAAAAATACACTAAGAAAAATATTACACAAAACCTATGTCCTGACAAAATTTTTTCTCTTTTTTAGCTTGGGCATGTAAGAACCTCTAAGATGTGGACTTTGCTTCTTTCTACATATTTTCTCCAATTAATTCCTCTCCACTCATCATACAGTCAAGCAGCACCTACCCATGGGCATTAAAAAAAGTGTTGTCTGTTGTCTATCTCTGCAACTTTGTACACCCTGGAAATATGTGCCATTCATAAAGCTTCAAAGTTAAATCTATTGTCCAACCAGGGTCACAAACCACATCTGAATGACTGCATTGCCATAGATTCCATGTAATGAGCCCCAAACTATTATAACTTTTACTATTCCTGCTGCCATTTTTACTGTTAACTCAAAAAATCTACATCATAAATTTTTATTGATTGCTACCCTAAGTGGTCTGGATATATCAGTGCACAAAACAGAAACAGTAGAATAAAATTTTAAAAAGCTTCTACCCTTATTAAGCTGACATTCTTACAGAGCAGACAGAATATGAATAAATGATAAGTAATCGAATACCATTTTATGTGATGACAAATGTCATGGAAAAAAAAGAAAAACCATGGCAAAGTAAGGGAGAATAAAGCGTGTGGAAGGGTGATGTGAGGCTGGCCACACTCTTAAATGGAGTCATTAGGATGGACCTCATTAAGAAGGGCCATTTGAACAAGAAAAGTGAGGGTTAGCCACGTGGATATATGAGCTGCACTTACCCAGGAAATCTAGGATACCATTAATCAAATTTTTTTTAACTTCAGCAAAGAATATCTTGATATAGCATTTAATTAGTATATTTTTATGTAAATTTATTTACACATCCACATCTTTTTTGTCTCATAAATGGTAAATATTCGGCAAACATGTTTTCATTTAGTTTCGTGAGGCTGTTATTGTATTCATCTCCACATCTGGAGCTTCCAGCACAGAACTGCTGCACAGCAGTGTTCTGTGAGCCTGTCCATGAGAGGTTAAAATAATGCCTCGTTTCCCCACATTTGCTACCCAACTGTCCTTTTATAAATCATTTTCTCCTCCAAGGTTAAATGTAATATTTTATCTAACTTCCCCTCACATGTAAATAATTCTGGATTCAGTGAATGCAGGCATCAATGGGAGGCACGGTACGATTTGGCTCAGAGTACATTTCACTAAGATGGACTTTCTGGAGTTCTGGATAAGGTAAATGGCTGGGAGGATACTGTTATAGTTATTTCTGATTTTAAAAATTATGGTGCTATTTATTCAATACATTGATTCAAGAGGAAAGTATTATTTTCACACTTATCTATAATAATTAGCACTAAGAATTATTAATTAATCAAACTTTATTTTGGAAAATTTTGTTCTTTTTTAAATGTGTACAGTCATAAGACTATCTTACAAAAATAACAGCTGCAATAATTTCACATGTATACTGCCCTACAGAAACACGATTAGTAAAATACTGTTTAGTATTTTTTAACTCTTTGGATTAATATTAGTGTTTCTTAACTATTTGAATTGGTTTATATCACCACAATGTTTTTTGAGTGAATATATCTTCAATATTTTAGAAATGAAACAAAAACATGTACTTCTTCAGAGGTCACTAATATATGTTTTCACAAGCACTGTGGTCCCCAGTGTCTTAATTAATTACGAACTACTAAGATTTAACTGGTAAAGTACATGTGGTAAACTGTATAATACTAGAAAATACAGAAGAGATATTTGCAGTAATATTTCCCAGCACAGTTTTACTATATCACACTTTTTAAATGGACTAACCTTTAGAGAACTGATTTGGCTTACACTATAAATGTCCATGCATAAATTAAAAGAATCCTTCTTAATGAATTAAGATGAGCCCAAATTATTTAAATTCAAGTAGAGAATGATAGGAAAGGTGACTTTCAAACATATGTATATTTCTACAAAAAAGTTTGTCTTAAAATAATTTTAACATGGTTCAGCTCATTCTATACATAAAAATCAGTTTTACAAAGTCGGCTGAATTTACTCTTTAAATAGACACACACATAACTGAGGCTTAAATATAACTGATATTTGGGTACTTTCAACGTGAAACATAAGATTTGAAAGTGGTTTTCAGTTTTTAAACTTTCATTTGACTTAGATTTATTTATGTACTTGTTGCTAAAGATTTCCATATAAAAAGGTATATTTTAGTACTGGACAGACAGTTTATCAACCGAGAAGGAACATAGGGAAAAAAAGAGGACTCTCCGGTCCAACAGCACATCCTGCAATTCTTTCAACTCGTTTCATTTTAATATCACGTTGTTGAGAGAGGAACTGAGATGCATGTTTCAGAAAGACAGTGTGGTCATCCTACATGTAACCCAAGGTGGGGTGCATTAGGGCACCTAAAATTGCCCCCAGTGACTCCTGCCTCTGGGTATCACACCTTCTGTACTCCCTTCTCCTTGGATGAAGGGTGGCTCTGGTGACGTACGTCAGATGAAGAGAGTACAAAAAATGTTACGGGATACCACTTCTTTTAATTATTACATTGTTTGGTTAACTTTAAAAATTTTTGTATTGTGGTAAAATACATATAACATAAAATTTACCATCTTAACCATTTTTAGGTGTACAGATGACTGGTATTAATACATTCATAATATGCAATCATCACCACCATCCATCTTCATAACCCTTTTCACCGTGTAAAACTGAAACTCTGTACCCATTAAACAGTAACTCCCCATTCCCCTTCCCCCGGCTCCTGGCAGACACCATTCTACTTTCTGTCTCTTTGATTTTGACTTCTGTAAGTATATCACGTAAGTAGAATCATGCAGTACTTTTCTTTTTGTGACTGGCTTATTTCACTTAACATAATGTCCTCGAGGTTCATCCATATTGTAGTATATGTCAGGATTCCCTTCCTTTTTAAGGCTAAATAATATTCCATTGTATGTATATACCACATTTGCTTATCTATTCATCTGTTGATGGCCACTTGGGTTGCTTCCATGTTTTAGCTATTATGAATAATACTACTATGAACATGGGTGTACAGGTATCTCAAGACTCTGCTTTCAATGCTTTTGCATATATACCAAGAATGGAATCACTGGTTGTATGGTAATTCTATTTTTAATTTTTGAGACACTGCCATACCACTTTCCACAGTGGCTGAGAGTAGGGTATGGAAGTCCACAACTTTTACTGTAGAACTGTCTATTTTACCCTTTGATTCTGTCAGCATTTGCTTCACATGTTTTGATAATCTGTCATTAGGTGCATAAATGTTTATACTTGTTATTGAATGTTTTATTAATATATAATGTCCCTTGTAAATCTTTTAGGTTTAAAGTCTATTCTGTCTGATATTAGCATAGTCATTCCTGCTCTCCCTTTGTTACTGTTTGTATGGAATATCTTTTTCCATCTTTTCACTTTCAATCTGTTTGTGTCTTTGGATTTAAAGTAAATCTCTTGTAGACAGGGTATAGCTGGACCATGTGATTTTATCCATTCTGCCAATCTCTGTCCTTTGATTGGAGAGTTTAATACAGTTACACTTAAAGCAATTGCTGACAAGGAGGGACTTACTTCTTCCACACACCTGATAGCCTTTTTCCCCCTCATTTACTGCATTATGTCTTCTTTTGTGTTTAATTGTTTCCTGTAGTGAAATGTTTAAACTCCTTTCCTTTTGTGTGTATTCCATAGCTATTTTTTGCGGTTACCATGGGCATTATATTTAACATCCTAAAGTTACAGCACTAATTTGAATTTATAGCAGTTTAACTTCAATCACACACAAAACTCTGCTTCTTTACAACTCCATTCCCTCTTCTTTCAATGGGTGATGTCACAGAATTACATCTGTAAACATTGTGTACCCAAACATAATCTAATAATTCTTTTACCTGTATTAGTTTCTCAAATTATATAGAAAACCAAATGTAGAGTTACAAACCAAAGTTACAATAATACTAACTTAATAACTGCTTTTTAAAATATGCTGGGGGACAGCATGATGAAGTCTATTCAGAAATTGATAAATAATAATGTACACCTGAGATTACACAATGTTATAAACCATTATGATCTCAATAAAAAATACGTATATTAGTCCCTTAGATTGTGTAGAAAACAGAAAGTGGAATTACAAACTGCTGTTTCATTGATACTAGTTTTCATAATTGCATATGTATTTACCTTAGTTGAGACTTTTCTTTCTTCACACGGCTTCAAGTTACTGTCTAGTGTCCTTTCATTTCACCCTGCAGGGCCTCCTTGAGCATTTCTTGCTGGGCAGGTCTAATGGTAACAAAGTCCCTCAGCTTTTGTTTTTCTGGGAATGTCTTAATTTCTCCTTCATTTTTGAAGGACAGTTTTGCCAGATATAGGATTCTTGGTTGACAGTTTTTTCTTTTAGCACTTTGTATATATCAGCCCACTGCCTTCTGGTCTCCAAAGTTTCTGATGAGAAATCTGCTGCTCATTTCATTGAAGATCCCTTGTATGTGATCAGTTGCTTCTCTCTTGCTGCTTTCAAGATTCTCTGTCTTTGCCTTTCAGAAGCTTGATTATAATGTGTCGAGGTGTGGGTCTCTGAGTTCATTTTATTTGAAGTTTGTTGAGCTTTTTGGATGTTTATATTTATGACTCTCATCAAATGTGGGAAGTTTTCAGTTATTATTTCCTCAAATATTCCCTCTTCCCCTCTCTCTCTCTTCTCCTTCTGGGACTCCCACAATGTGTGTATGATGGTCTGCTTGCTGCTGTTCCACAAGTCTCTTAGATTTTATTCACTTTTCTCTAATTTTTTTATTTCTGTTCCTCAGACTTGATAATTTACATTGTCCTATCTTCAAGCTCACTGATTCTTTCTTTTGCCTGCTCAAATCTACCTTCGAATCCCTCTAGCAAATTTTTCCTTTCAGTTCCTTGAATTTCTTTTTGGTTTCTTTTTAGATTTTCTATATCTTTGTTGATGTTTCCATTTCAATCATACATCATTTTCTTGACTTTCTCCATGTCTTCCTTTAGTTCTTCAAGCATCTTTGAGACAGTTGTTTTAACATCTTTGTCTATTATATTTGCCAACCGGTCTTTTTTAGGGACAGTTTCTGTTGATTTATTTTTTCCTTTAAATGGGCTATACTTTCCTCCTTTGTATATATGTAGGTCTTGTGATTTTTGGTTGAAAAGAGTACATTTGAATCTAATAATGTGGTAATTCTGGAGCTTAAATTCTCCCCTTTCCCCAGGGTTTGCTGTTTTTTATTATTGTTTTGTTTATTGTGCTTGTTTTGTTGGTTTTTATAGGCTGTCTCTGCAGCAGATCAGCCCGAGGTGTGAATTTAAGGTCTTCTCAGGTCTTTTCTGTGCCTTTCCCTGGGCATCCATGGTCACTTTCTACTTTTCCCCATACATGCAGTTGTTTTTGAGTGTTTTACTCTTTAATGTCTGGTTCCCAAAAGGGGAAAAGAGAAAAATGAAGAGGGTGGGAAGGACACCAGCCCTTTCAATCCCTGAATTCACTTTAGCTGGTGGAAGAGATGCAACAACATTGGCCACCACTTCTTTGTCTGCACCTCTGTGATAAGAAGTAGCAATCTGCAGTCAGAGCACAAATCCTGAATATTTGGAGGACAGAGTTCTTCCCCCTACCCCAGCTGCCACAAGCTGCTCCAGGAATGTATGCACAGCCACAGGACTGGGGGTGGGAAATGGGTAGCTGAGACTGTGCTAAGAGCTGAAATTGACCAAAATTAACCCAAATTACCATCCAAACCTTCCCCCAGAAATTGCAAGTCTTCAGTAGACCTCAGAATTCCAAAATAGTTACAGGGTCAGACAGGGTCAGCCAGTGAAATTGTTGTCTAGGTCAGGAGACAGATTCCTGGTGCTTCCTCCTCTGCCATCCTCCCAGCATCCCCTCCTTGGAATGTTGCTTGTGAGATGAGATGCAGAAATTACTGGGGTTATATCTTAAGTGCTCTATCTTGGTTTTTTTGCTCTCATGTTCAGGGAAGCCAGCTACCATGCTGTGACCTGAGCTGTTCAGCACCCAGATAGAGAGGACCTGAGGGACATCTGCGGTTAACAGCCAGAGAGGATGTGAGGCTCTCAGCTCAATAGCCCACAAGAAATTGAACGCTGCCCACAGTGATGTGACCTTCCTCAGTCCAGCCCCCAGATGGGAACCACAGCCCTAGCTGACAGCTTCAGTGCAGCCTTGTGGGACACCTGGAGCTGGAGCCCCCCAGAGGGGCTGCATCCAAATTCGTGACCACAGCAGTGTGAAAGAATAAATATTTGTTGATTGAAGCTCCTGAATTTGGGGGTAATTTGTTATGCAGCTAGAAATAACTAATATATAGAACACGGTATTCTGATTTGTCTTAAGTCTTGACTTTAAATCTATTTCTTAATTTTTCTGTGTTTACTGAATTTTTACCATGTGTCATTTCTTAATGTGTATTGACATTTTCTACCAGCTACATAAAGAAATGTTCCCTTTAATTGGTTCAAAGTTGCCTCTCTAAGTTAGCCTCTTAATTTTCAAGAATTAAGATTATTTTTCACACTTATCTATCAAGATTTTGCTCATATGTGAAACTTCCCCAGCTTCCTAAGACTTTGCCACTACATTTCCTTAGCACTTCACACATGTCTCTATTATTAACACTTATCACACTGTCCCACATTTTTGAGTTTATGAGTTTTCCTGCTCCACTAAGCTGTGAGATCATCAAGATAAAAACCAGTTCTGATTTTTCTGTGCACCCCTAGTGCCTGCCTCATGTAGCCATCTGTCATAGAGCAGAAACACAGTAAATGTTGTTGAATTCCATAGCATAGGAGTTTCTAGCTAACTTCAGGTATTGGATTCTTATTTTTGTGCTAGGTACTATTGAAAGCACTATATATCTACTAACTCATTTAAGTCTTACAAGAATCTTATGAGTGTACTATTATATTTCACTTTTACATTTGGAGAAATTGAACCAGAGGCTAAGCAGTTCCTGAAGTATTATGTACCTAAAAACCTTGCCATTAACATGATATATAAATTTCACCCATATTCCTTCCATCCCACATGACTTTTATCACTTAACTATTAACTAAATTTTCCTTCTTTGAATTTCCTACTCGTATACTTTATAATTTTGAAATGGGAAAAATAAAACAGAACTGGCTGTAGAATTAAAAGTACAGAACTATATCATTATTTCATACAAGATAATGTTTGCTTAATTACTACTGTGTACTTGATGCCCTTTTAAAAGCTGTACAACATCCTGACGACTTTATTGGCTGCAAAACTTGACACCTGAATTAGTCCTAGAACGTAAGTCCTTTCCCATGTTCTCTCATATACTCAAATACCATCCCAATTTGTCTGGAACTATGGGACTTTCAGTGCCTAAAACTAGGATAGGCCCCAGAGAATTGGGACAGCTGGTCACCTTACATTTATTTGACAAGTATATATCATCTCTCCATGAATGTTAAAAGATAAATTATGTGTAGAACCTGCCTTTAAAGAATTTAAAATATAACAGATCAATCATCTCAAACGTTTCATTTGTATAATTTTCCCCTAGGTTTAACAACATAAGTTTCAAATTTATTTGACACTTTTGTGCTTACTTAATCACATTACAAGGTCTTTGTTTAGCTTATTCCCAGAGACATATATATTTGACTTTGTACCCCATGTTAAAAGTACCTTGTTTAAAGATTAATTCATCTCTGTACTAGTGCTCCCTGACACTTCAGGTTCTCCTTCAAGAGATTCTATTCACACTGTGAAATGTGCTCGCTTTTCCCTTTGTTTGAAGTGGAATGAAAACCAATTTATTCCAAATACAAGCTCAATCTTTCCTTTTATTCTACAGCAATTATTTAATATTACTCTGGAACAAATAGAAATCTTTCATCTGCTCAAGGGGACATATGAAAGTTTATTATTTGAGATATTTATTTCTCCTTTCTGGAGTGGACCTATTTATGGTTTCAGAATACAAAAACCTCTTTGTCATCAAAAGAATATATATTAGATTTACCAAAATATGATATATTTATAACAGGAAAAGTGTATGCTTGTAGGAAGGTGTTTAAGCTTTCCTGTTAAGTTGTGGCAAGGGAGCCTTTGTAGCAGTAAGTATTTTAAAAAGGCTTCTCTTTTTTTTCCCTTTACTCTTAAGAATCAGAGATGATCTAGCTAAGAGTTCCAGGAGGAGAACTTGAACACTTTTACATCTCAAAGGCATAGGGAAAGAAAGTAAATTCCTCCAAAAATGACTTTGGTTTCAAAAGGCCATAATAATTATAAGCCTTTTGAAATAAATTGGGAAAGTTATGGAATTGATGAAGAGGAATGAGTGGAATTTGAATTACCTCTAGAGTTGCATTTCCAGCTTGCAAAGATTTGTAAGATGTAATTTAAATGACATCATAGGTTGATCCACCCATCCAACTACATTGTCCTCAACTTGTTTTTCTTCCTCTGGTACATAGTTTTATTTTAGCTTAGGGGGGAAGGCCTAAAAAATTCCTATGAGGCTCTAAATATCAGCTTCCAATTTCGAGCCAACCTTGACCACAGAACTACTAAAATTAAAAAAATCCTTTTAATTATCTTACCAGTTTTCAGCTGGGACAAACAGTAAATGTTTCTGGCAGTATTAAATGACTCCATGGACCCAAGAAGCATCCTCAAAGGTTATTACCCTCCCAAGATTGAAAGTCACTCCCAAACACAGCCAAATGAAACAACCAACCGCCGGCATGTCCCAGCAGGCAGAAAGCCAGGCCAAGCCCTTAGGACACAAAACAAGACAAGCAAGAAGGCAGTAGCCATCCCTGAGAGAGAAGGGGCCCACAACCAATGGGGCTGGATCTGGAAAGGAAGAGACAGCATGAATCTCATTTTTCTCTCTTGACTGGGCTTTGCAGAATGTCCATTGAGTGTAGGTAAAAGGGTGGTTGTCCAGGGGACACGCATTCCCTCGGAGGAGATTCTAAAATGCATCCACAAAGGATGTTGCACAGGAAGGCCTGGAGCCGGTGGAGCCTCATTGTAGAGCCCAGCAAAGCGAGCCCTGCCGCCTGTCCCAGGAGCTTCTGCTGAGTCCATCTTCTGGCTTCCGGAGTGTACTGGAGGAACCGGGACACTTGGAGACTGGGCTGGAGAGCTGTCTGCAAACCTTGTGGGGAAAAAAGAAAGTTAAATCAGGCAGTCAGGGCAGATTTTAACAGGAGGATTTTACATCGGATTTTAAGTCTAATTTTTTGTTCTTTTATTTTGTTAGGGACCCTCTTCTTCTAGGTGTTTTTTTCTTTTCTTTTTCTTCTTAATTGCCAGACAATTGTTTTTCTGATGTCCTGACTTGTTTTTTTTTCAGTATCTGCAAATGTCTGAAGGCAAATAGGAAGGGATCTGAGTGGACTTTGACTTTTGTTCTAATTTCTATCTTTCCATCTTATTAAGGGAGTCTCAATTGCTAGCCCTCATACCAATATAAGAACTCTCTAAAATTTTTTTTTTCCAATTTAGAAGTTTTTCCCATTCAAAGGATCCATTGTCTGCCCATTGACTAGTAGGATCTTAATAGGAATGCGAACCAATATGCCTTTTTACGGCCTGACCATGGACATAAGAGGCATTCCACAGGAGAATGCACAAAAATGCAGCCCTCACAAGATCCAGACAGTTCACCCTTAGAGTTAGTCTTAGAACTATGAAGGCCCCTGTTTTTAAACAGCTGTTCCAAAACACATGTGTTTTCCCCCTTTTGAACAGAATGAGATGACTTCCAGAAATTCACTCTTTTTTTTTTTTTACCTTCCCTAAAGTTGGATCCACAGCCTATCCAGCTGCCCACCAGATGTGCATGCACCCTCCGGCTGATGGAGAAAACCATCTCTGGGAGGAAAAGGATCAACAAAACCAAGAGCACTTCACCAGATTTAGCACAGTTGCTCAAGCCCAAGAAATTAGTTCCACAAATATTTTCTCCTGCTAATCTAAATTTAAGAAAGAGAAAAAAGGGGCTGGCCCAGTGGCACAGTGGTTTAGTCCACGCTTTGGGAGCCCGAGGTTCGCCGGTTCGGATCCCGGGCACCTGCGGACGCACCGCTTGTCAGCCATGCTGTGGCGGCCCATATAAAGTAGAGGAAGATGGGCACGGATGTTAGCCGAGGGCCAGTCTTCCTCAGCAAAAAGAGGAGGATTGGCAACAGATGTTAGCTCAGGGCTGGTCTTCCTCACAAAAAAAAAAAAAGGAAGAGAAAAAAATCTCTTACCTCTCGAGCTTGCAATAGACCCTGCAGCAGGCAGAAATTGGGAGACTGATGGAGCAAGAACTCTCACCCTCCACTGGCACTTGTTGGATGCCCCAGGATCTCTCAGTGGCAGCAGCCACAGAGGGAGCAGAGTCCAACTAGGGAAGTTTATCCTGATGATTATGCCAACTGTGGGGCAACAGAAAAATCTCCTCTATCCTTCTAGTTTCTTCTGGCTGGCTTAAGAATTAAATTGACATGAGACAGATTAACAGAAGAAAATCAAATTTAATTTTGTGTGTATGGGAACCCCACATACATGAGAGGGTCAGAGACCCCACATACATGAGAGGTTCAGAGGCAGAAAGGTAAAATGAGGTATATATGCATCTTGAGCCAAGGAATGGGATAGGGGCTTGGGGCTTCAGAGGGGAGGAGGGTAATTCACAGGATGATAAGAAGAGTGGATGTTCAGTAATTAGAGGTTTGCCCTGCCATACAAATAGGTCATAAAATGTTATTTCTGGTAATAACTCTTATTAGGGGCAAGGCCCCAATTTAAACTCTTTAAGGGAGAGGCAAAGGTTTCTCTTAAGCCTATGGGGTCTCAATTGTCTTCAGCTCAAAATGATCCACATGCCCAAATGGCACATCCTGGGGTGGCCTGTTCTGAATCCTTCCACCACTTACAGCAATAAGTTACAATATATTCTCCTCTCCATTATTCCCACAAGCATTAGGAAACACAATTGCTTTGCTCCACTTTTGAATCTCTCACTCAGTAAGATGAATGATACTAGTTTAAAAGAGAAGGAACGAGTTTGGGAAAGTGAGTCCATTCACTGCACACTGGAATGGCATTTCAACTCCTCAACTCTAGCTTCTTTCTCTTGCTCCTGGTATTGGTTCAACCACATTCAATTACTTCTCTCTATTCTAAGTTGCAATGTCTGGTAGTGTTACCACCCATAAAGGGGGTTCATCTGCCTGCCTCAAGACACGCCAATAGTCAAGAAGCAAGGTGGTAGGAGAGAAAAGACTTTTATTACAGCTTGCTAGCAAGAGGAAAGATGGCCAACACCTGTCCAAAAGAACCATCCTACAGAACACAGACTACAGGCCAGTTATATTGGGGCTAGTCTCTGGGTGGGGAGGTATCTGGTCTCAGGGTGGGGGCATCCATCTGATCTCTGGGTGGAGGCAGACATCTGATCTCTGGGTGAGGGAGGCATCTGGTCTTAGTTCCTGGTAGTCTTTGGTTTTACTGGACATGCATCAGAGAGCAGAGCAACGCCCTACACCCTTATCTTTCAGTTGTCACTGATGATGGTTATCAGCATAGGCTTTCTGTTCAGGGGGGTCATCACATTCCTAAGGAACTCAGAAGAACACAGTTATCATCTTATCCCAGCTGGGAGGTACCTGTTCAAGCAGGGGTTGTAAAGTCTACGGAGCAGTTAGATCTCCTCGAGGGTGCACATCCAGCTGGGTTAGTCAGTCAGAGGTCATTCAAAGTTACCACAGGGTTTCTTTTCTATGATATGGCTTCCCTTATGTCAACTTTGTCTTGAGCCAGTATCAACTGTAGATCTGCTTTAACCATTAAAGTAAAGAATCCACTCTCTTAAGATAAGAATGCACACTTCCCCTCCTCAGACTCCAGTACCAGTAATGCCATATCAGTGCTCCTGAAGATAAATTCCCTTTCCCAGACATCAGGGTCCTGTTGACTTGCTAATTTGCAACTGAATTCTTCTTTGACAGTTTGAGCAATATGTATCCTGGGTGTGTTTGATGTATATTCTTTGTTCTAAAAAGTGTAAAATTGGCCTGAAAACCATGCTTCTCTGGAAAGTTTTCTTCCTTTGTGGAGACAGCCTTCCCAGGTTATAATTCTCAGGCTGGACTAAGTAAAACTCGTCTCATCTCTCTTATCTATAGAATGGTTATTGGTAAACTGCACTGACAAAGTAAAACCACCCATCTGCTAGTAAGACATGGCTTCATTAGTAAGACTAGTGAAGAGTGGAGGTGAGATGGATCTAAAAAACATCTTCGGTGCCTTTGCTGGGACAGAAAGAAAAACAATTTCCTGAATAGAGGTTATAAACAAGAAAGGGAACAGAATGTGCCGCCCGAAAACATGCTTCTTCGGCATAAGGAAAATCTGGAGCTGATTAATTTTAAGAAACAGAAGATGCTGGGAGAAGCTCTGAAAGCCAAGTAGGAATTAGCCTTTTGTGAGAGACATTTACATTTTTAAGAGAAATTTCCATTTGTAAGGTGTCTCCCTCTCTGTACCAGGAAGAGAAAGATGATTCAATCTCTTATCAGTGGAGAACGTGTGGACTTAAATCTGCATGACAACCTTACTCTTGTTTACCCTTTTCCTGATAACCCCATAACTGACTTTCCACCCCAAAACCTTCTTTTGTCTTTAGCTGAAGATGCTGTTTAAAGTGGTGCCTTGGGCCATTTCAGGCAGTTACCCTGTCTTCCTGGGTGTCTCTCACATATACAGAAAGTTTACATGTTATTAAACCTGTTAATCTGTTTTTTTATTACAAGGGTGTCTCAGCCAAGAACCTAGAAGAATAGAGGAATAATTATTTTTCCTCTCCCACATGAAATGAAAAATGTTAGCATGTCTCAATGCACTCCTGGTTAACAATGTGCTTTTCAGTACAAAATAATTTGTTAAAATTAACACTGCCAGGTAGCTGGTTGGCCATAAGTATGTGCTAATGTCAAATATATATTTGCTTGCACATATAAAATTACTGAGTAAGCCACAAGTCTCAGTATCTTAGGAGTTTCTTTCCAGACACATTTATAATTCAAATTCCTCCAAAGTAGAGGGAAATGGCAAGTACTACTGTGAGACAATGTGCTACAGTTATAAAGCCCTTTGTACTGAGTTCAAAATTTCACTAGGAGAGTATGAAGAAATTTCCCTCAAAGTTGCTAATAAAGAAGAATGTGTTTGGTTTTGTGGTGCTCATTCAACCTTTGTCTTAACAATGGGAGAAGGAGGAGTAAAGAGGTCCATGGTGTGAGTTAATAAATCCCTGTGGCCTTTGATGTTCACTTGACTCTCATTTCTACTGCTTATGAATCATTTGGAATTGAGAGAAAAAGCAAAGATTGGCTGGGAGTCCTATATCCCAAATGATTGTCCTGAGAAGGAAGAAAACCTTATTTAATCAGAGTAAGCAATTAATGATCTAAATAAAATACAGCTGACCTGGTGCGTAGGCTATTTTTCTTTAATTACTACCATCGACACAAAATAACCAATAACCGTTCTATATATAAGAGAAATAGCGTGAGTTTACTTGAGCCAAAGCGAGGATTATAACCCAGGAAGGTCTTAGAAAGCATTCCAGAGGAGCGTGGTTTTCAGCACAGTCTTATAGCTTTTTAGAACAAAGAACATACTTTAAACACACCAGGGATACATTTTCATCAAAATCTCAAAGAGGTTTTCAGTTGCAAATGAGCAGGTCAACATGACCATAATGCCTGGAAAGGGACAAATTTGGGTCTTATCAATAGGGTGTTACCAATAGGATGTAGGAGAGGAAGTACGCATCTTCTCTTAAGAGAGTGTATCCTTTACTGGTTAAGCAGATGTGCAATGTACATTTGATAGGCCATAAGTCATGCTTTTTAGTTCAAGCTGAATCAGTTTTGAAACTGAATAGTTACCCTATATACCTCAATATGTGAGAATCTCTTGTCACTACTTAAATGCATGTTGTCAATGCAAATAATCCATAACCAATCTATAAATCAAAATTGGGGTGAGTTTATTACGAGCCGGATCTGAGGACCATACAGCCTGGGACAGTCCTTTCACAAAGGAATGGAGCACTCCAAAGAAGTAGGGGTGTACACAGTGGTTATATACCATCAAAGAGTATCACATATGATAGGAACGTCCCTTTTACAATAGTTACGAGATCGCTTTGCTAGCACAGCAATTCCGTGAACGCAGCAGGTTGGTGGTCTCAAGGTGGGCAGTCACGAGGTGAGCACAGCAGGTCAGCAATCAATCCTTACTTTAGGGAGAGCAGTTTATCTCTAAGGAAATGCCAATGTGGGGGAAGTTGCACCCTTATCTTGAAGGGCACTGTTCTTGTCTTTGGGACGTAGTAAATACTTAAAGCAGATACACAATGCATGCTCAGTGGCCACATCAGGCCCTTTTGGAAAAACAAGTTCAGGCTGAATTAGTTTTACACCAAATGGCTTCCTCTTATACCCCAATACCCTACTGCTTGTCATTTATTTACCAATGTGGAAGTAAAATTTGTTAACAAGTTTAAATAGTTAGAATGAATGGTCAAAGTCTTCCTCTTCAGTCTTGCACATGAATTTTCCTGCAGTTATAATTAGGGATTATAAGATGGCAAACAACCAATGTGTGGGTGTTTGACCAGTCATGTTGCCAGACACAGGTTGCAGCAGGAATCTGGGCAGTTATCGTCCTTGCTCTTAGCAAACTTATGGACCAAATAGGGTAAACACTTTTGGTAGTTTAATATTATCCTTCATAGGTTTGACATTCTATCTGATTCAATTCAATCAAAATATATTTGAAATAAATATTGAACACCCACTATGGGCTCTACTCTAAGAAAATAACTTGATATCTTTGCATTTTTATTAATTTGTAATTTCCCAATTCCTAAAAGGAGTTAAGGCAGCAAGTTGTTGGATTCAATCTACCACTAATTATTTTAATGAAAAGGATTCTGAGGGCCACCCTGGTGGTGTAGTGGTTAAGTTCACATGCTCTGCTTCAGTGGCCCAGGGTTTGTGGGTTCAAATCCTGGGAATGGGCCTACACAACACTCATCAAGCCATGCTGTGGTGGCATCCCACATACAAAATAGAGGAAGATGGGCACAGATGTTAGCTCAGGGCCAATCTTCCTCATCAAAAAAAAAAAAAAGGATACTGATAATTGTGTTTTCCCACAAATATACCTCAAGTAACTAGCAAATCATGCTGTTAAACTGCTGGCTTTACAGGTAAAATATTCCTCAGAATCATATTTAATAAGTGCTCTTCTTGTATATCATTCATATATTTTTTTTGATGAAGATTGGCTCTGTGCTAACATCTGTTGCCAATCTTCCTCTTTTTCTCTTTTCTCCCCAAAGCCCCAGTACATAGTTGTGTATCATAGTTGTAGAGTTGTAGCTCTTCTATATGGGATGCCACCTCTGCATAGCTTGATGAGTGGTGAGTAGGTCCATGCCCAGGATCTGAACAAGTGAACCCCCGGCCGCTGAAGCAGAATGTGCGAATTTAACTGCTAGGGCACCAGGGTGGCCCCTCATTCATATTTTTTACAAAGATGCATTGTTGCTATCTATGCTGACATTGTTTCATTAAATTATTATAAACAGGTTATACCTGAGTATTGAGAACAGCTGTAGGATACTTAACCATTGTGATCTTTTGCCTTGAAGGTATTTGTATATATCTGCTACACTTATTTTTCTTACCTGAAACTTCAAAGAAGCTTTTGCTTAAAGAGGTTAGTAACTGAAGCCAAAAACAAACAAAAAACTTTATGCACTGAGAACTCAAACAAGAACAATTCCAAATAACTCTATAAAACTGACAGATAGAAACTGTTCATGTTGACATTCCATAATATTTTCCACTTATTGTTCTGATTTTCTTCTGTGTTGAAAGTTTTTTTTTTTAAACACATAGAAGGGAAAATGCCTTGCTTGCTTATTCTCAAATTTTTGCATCAGGATTCTGGCATATTTATCTAAAGCTACCTCTACTCTTTAAAATAACATACAGCAACTATATAATTTATAAGCAGGTTGTTCTGTTTATAATAGAGGCTAGGCTGCTATAACAGACAAGTGCAACAACAGAAAATTCTCCAGGGCGGAGTCGATTTTTATTCCACATAACAGTTTGGGCATAAGAAGTGCAGGCTGGTTTGCTGACTCCCTGAGGTCGGACCCCAGGCTCTTCTGTCTCATTCCCATCTGCATGCTCCAAGGAGGAGAGTTCTCACAGCCACATGTCAGCCAGTGCAAGAGGAGCAGGGAGAAGACAGAGTGCCCGCCTTCTCTTCACGGGCACATCACTTTTGTTCACATCCTCTTGGCCTGAACGCAATGACATCAGCATGCCTAGCAGCAAGAGAAACTGAGAAATCTAGCCTCTACTTGGGAAGTCATGTCCTCAGCTGGAAATTCTGTTGTTAAGGAAAAAGAGAAGAATGGCTATTACTGGGCAAGTAATGGTCTTTCCCATCCATCAAGAATAGGGTCCCTTACCTATGTGGGAGGAAAATCAACTCCTTTCTTCATGAGCACATATCAAAAAGGGGAAATGTTTGCTTTCAAAATGATGTTAATATAATAAGTGAATATGCTTTTCTTTACTCAAGTGAAAAATTACTCTCCTATTAAATGTACAAGCATTTTTCTGAGTGTTAAAAGGCTCACAAAGATATGTAAGATTCAGTTACAGCTCTCAAGGACTTTGTGATAATGGCTAATTTGGGTTGGAAGGCAGAAAACAAATACAAATATTTACATAATTAAGCCAGAAGGCAGAATAAGGTCAGTGCTATTAGACATGTGCAATGTTGATGCTGGAGGATTCAGAGAACTCAATGTTTGCATTTAGTTATAGGATTCAATAAAGGATAAAATAACCCTGGAAGAGTGGCTTGTAGACCTTAAGGAGCACACGAAGGAAAATGTAGAAAGCATGTACCTACACAAAAAGATGAGAAGGCTTTAAGATCATTGAGGAACCATAAGTAACTCAATCTGATCATCTTAGAGAAGTAGTGGAAAAGATGAGGTCAAATTGCCAATTCCTGGGCATATTGTGGCCAGCCATAAATTTGAGAACTTTAGAGTCCGTTCCAAAGGCAATTAGGGCCTAGTGAAAGTTCCTTAAAATGAGGGATAGATTGTAAGCCACCCAGTGGAGGAAACCCATCTTATTCATCCCCTAGAGGGATGACTCATAGGCAATACCTCTGGGATGGAGCATTTGTGAGTCAGTGAATGGGTGACAGGACAGGTACCTCAAGAAAATTCATCTGTGAGTGCTGTGTTTGATGAACTGGAAGGAGATTATCATAATTGACAATTACTATAATAGAAGAGTATGGTTAAAAATCTGCTGCAGTCAACATTTAGTAAGAGCTTCACTTTGTGCCCAGTTTGTGTCAAGCACTTCACAAGCCTATCTCAACTAACATTCGCATCAATCCTATGAGGCAAAATACAACTTTAGTCCCATTTTATAGAAAAGGAAACTGAAATTCTGACTGTCAGTAATTTATTAGAAGTATCCAAACCCAGATCACTGACCTCTGGTCCCAGCACTTGATCACTAAAACCACGATCCTTCTCTGCAACGAATCTGTCTCCTCAAGTACAGGGTCAAGTAGAGCAGAGTCAGTTTTCTCAGCAAAGCAAGGGACGAAGTCATCGGCGAAGAATGGGGGACGTGAATGTGGAATTAAATCGTTGGACAGAGGAGGTTTTAAAGATTCTTGATTTGATTCTATGAGGTTTCAACAAGAGCAACTTAAAATACTGTTGTACATTTGGCCCACATGACGTAGGGAGAGTGCAGTCTTAATGCACA
Source organism: Tapirus indicus (assembly GCA_031878705.1). Lineage (NCBI taxonomy): Eukaryota > Metazoa > Chordata > Mammalia > Perissodactyla > Tapiridae > Tapirus > Tapirus indicus. Next base: position 154,469,849 of record CM062919.1, read on the forward strand.
TCCACCAGTCATTTAAACTCAACACCAGTGCTTTCTAAGCAGAGACTGAATTGCCCTTTGAACACCAGAGCACTAATGTCAGAAAAGAGGCAATAAACATTTTCTAAACATTCAAATAAACTCTTTTTCAGCAGGAAAAAAAAATGCACTTTGGAAATGTACTGAAAGTGGCCTATTGATTTGCATTTTAACTTATCAAACAACATGCACTTCCATACATTATACGTATATTTTGTGTGCACACAAAACGTCCATGTATCCACAGGCAAATGTGACCCTTTGAGCTATGACACAGCGGAGCTTCTTTCTCTGTGCAGCAGGCCTCAAGCCACTAGTGGAGAATGTCATGGCATTAAGCCTTTCTTACTTCACAGTGAAGATGTTGATATATATGTTAATAAGGAGCATGGTTCTCACTGCAGGAATGCAATCAGTAAAACCAGAATGTGTGAAACTATAGGAAAAATGATTCAGTCACTTCAACAAAAAATTGCAGAGGAAGGATAAGATATAGAAAGAATCTACTGATTAAAAAGGACTAAAGAAACCTGTCAACCAAATGTAGTGTGTGTACCTTTGTTCCACAACTCATTCCAAAAACCCAACATCACAGACACACACACACACACACACACACACACAGGGAAATTTGATGCATGACCAGATGTTTGTGTTACTAAGGAAATAGTGCTAATATTTTAGATATGATATAGTATTTGGTTGAGCTTTTAAAAAAAGATTTCTTATCTTTTAAAGATTCATACTAAATATTTAAGGATGAAATATGCTGTGTTGGGTTTGATTCAAAATAATCTATACAGAGCAGTGAAGTTGGGATATAATTAAAACAAGATTGGCCATGAGTAAATGATTTATGTAGCTGGGTAATGGTACATGGAAGTTCATTGCAACATTCTCTCCACTTCTTTTGCTTGAAATTTGTCAGAATAAAACATTTATTTATTTATTTTTGTGAGGAAGACTGGCCCTGGGCTAACATCTGTGCCCATCTTCCTCCAACTTTATATGGGACGCTGCCATGGCATGGCTGACAAGCGGTGCGTCCACGGGCGCCTGGGATCCGAACCCGTGAACCCCGGGCTGCCAAGCGTGAACTAAACCGCTGCGCCACTGGGCCGGCCCCAGAATAAAGTGTTCAAGAACACACATTCACACACAAGATGTGTAGGAACAAATATTATAAGCTATGTGGGAACTGAAACTCCCTTGTAACATTCAAGATCATGGTTAGAGTTTATATACAGAGATAAAATATCTCCATAAATATTTAGTGCTACATGTTAAGAGAGAGGTTACGTTTGGGGAAGAGGGATGAGACAGTGATGGGGACAGATGTAGGGTCCTCTTTGGAACACGGATATTTGCTTTGTGTTGATTCCCTGAACAGAGCTTGTGTACTTCAGGCACTTCTCTGACTGAGTTCTACTTCAATTGAGAAATTAATTTTAAGAGTGTGGGCCTCACAAATTTAATTCACTTTCTACAATGATGGAGATTATTAGATACTGTGAAAGTAATGAATCTGTAATGCTAAAAAATATGGGGTATTTTTTTATACTCCTTCTAAATACTTTACAGGTAATAAGTGTTACAATTTCATGAGGTAGTATTATTTTCTCTGTTTTACAGTGGGAAACTGAGGCATATCAAGGTGGAATATCTTGCCTGAGGCCACAAAACTAACAAGTGTTGGAGACAGAATAAAAACCTCCAACAATCAAGGTCAAGATCCTGTACATTTACAACGACCTTCACTGTGACACACAGGGAGAAGAAAGCAAGGAAGGGAGGGATGAAGGACATCTACACTGCAGGGAGAGCATCAGTGACTTATAAATAGATAAAGTCTAATCATCTAAAGCTGAGGGCATTCATCGCTACTAGAGCCACCCTACAAGAAACAATTATACACCATGATCAAGTGGGATTTATTTCATGGATGCAGGAATGGTTCAATATCTGCAAATCGATCAATGTGATACACCACATTAACAAAATGAAGGATAAAAATCACATGGTCATCTCAATAGATGCAGAGAAAGCATTTGACAAGGTCCAAACTCCATTTATGATAAAAACTCTAAATAAAATGGGTATAGAAGGAATGTACCTCAACATAATAAACACCATATTTGACAAACCCATGGTCAACATCATACTCAAAGGAGAAAAACTGAAAGCCATTCCTCTGAGAACAGGAACAAGACAAGGGTGCCCACTATCGCCACTTTTATTCAACATAGTACTGGAAGATTTAGACAGAGTAATTAGGCAAGACAAATAAATAAAAGTGATCCAAATTAGAAAGGAAGAATTGACACTCTCACTACTTGCATATGACATGATTCCATATATAGAAAACCCTAAAGAATTCATCAGAAAACTGTTAGAAATAATCAACTACAGCAAGATGCAGGATACAAAATCAGCATACAAAAATCATTTGCATTTCTATTCTCCAATAACGCAATAACGCACTAGAAATGCAACTGATTTTTGTATGTTGATTTTGAAGACAACTCAAGAATACGATCCCATTTATAATCGCAAAAAAAGAATAACATACCTAGGAATAAATGTAACCAAGGAGGTAAAAGACCTATACACTGAAAACTGTAAGACATTATTGAAGGAAAGTGAAGAAGACACAAAGAAATGGAACGATATTCCATGCTCACAGATTGGAAAAATAAACATAGTTAAAATGTCTATATTACTTAAAGCAATCTATCAGAATTCCAATGACATTCTTCATAGAAATAGAATAAATAACCCTAAAATTCATATGGGACAACAAAAGACCCCAAATAGCCAAAATAATTCTCAGTTTAAAAAAAGATGGAGGTATAACACTCCCTGAATTCAAATTATACTACAACTTTGCAGTTATCAAAACAGTACAGTATAGTACTGGTACGAAAACGGACACATAGATCAATGGAACAGAATTGAGACTCCACATAAATAAAACCACACATCCATGGACAGCTAATCTTTGACTAAGGAGCCAAGAACATACAATAGAGAAAGGAAAATCTCTTCAATAAGTGGTGTTGAGAAAACTGGACAGCAACATGCAAAAGAATGAAAGAAGACCATTATCTTTCACCATACACAAAAATTAACTCAAAATGGATTAAAGACTTGAATGTAAGACCTGAAACTGTAAAACTCTTAGAAGAAAATATAGGCAGTACACTCTTTGACGTCAGTCTTAGCAGTATCTTTTCCAATACCATGTCTACTTAGGCAAGGGAAACAAAAGAAAAAATAAACAAATGGGACTATGTCAGATTAAAAAGCTTTTGCAAAGCAAAGGAAACCATCAATGAAATGAAAAGGCAGACTACCAACTGGGAGAAAATATTTGCAAATCATGTATCTGACAAGGGATTAATTTCTAAGATATATAAAGAATTCACACAACTCAACAACAAGAAAATGAATAATCCAATCAGAAAATGGGCAGAGGACATGAACAGACATTTTTTCAAGAAGATATACAGATGGCCAAGAGTCACATGAAATGATGTTCAACATCACTCATTATTAGATAAATGTGAATCAAAACTATAATGAGCTATCACAACACTCATCAGAATGGCTATAAATAACAAGAAAAAAACCCCACAAATGTTGGAGAGGATGTGTAGAAAAGGGAACCCTCATATACTGCTGGTGAGAATGTAAACTGGTGCAACAACTATGGAAAACAGTATGGAAATTTCTCAAAAAACTAAAAATAGAAATACCATATAACCCAGCTTTTCTAACTATTTATCCAAAGAATATGAAATCAACAATTCAAAAAGATTTGTGCACCCCTATGTTGATCACAGCATTATTCAGAATAGCCAAGATGTGGAAGCAACTCAAGTGCTCATCAACAGATGAATGGATAAAGAAGTTGTGGTATGTATATACAATGGAATACTACCCCACCATAAAAAAGACAAAATTGTGCCATTTGCAACATGGATGGACCTTGAGGGTATTATGCTAAGTGAAGTAGGTCAGACAGAGAAAGATAAATACCATATGATTTCATTCTTATGTGGAAGATAAACACGTAGATGAGGAGAACAGATTAGTGGTTACCAGAAGAAGAAGGGGTGGGGGGAAGGTGAAAGGGGTAAAGGGGCTCATATGTATGGTGACACATAAAACCTGGACTATTGGTGGTGAACATGATGCAGTCTATACAGAAACTGAAATATAATAACGTACACCTGAAATTTAGACAAGGTTAAAAGCCAATATGGCTTCAATAAAAAAAAAAATATATATATATATGTATGTATACACTTTTAGCTATGTTAGAATGTTGTTAATAGGGAGGCTACACAGGTGGGGGGTAGGGGTAAATGGAAAATCTCTGTACCTTCCCCTGAATTTTGCTGTGAACCTAAAACTGCTCTAAAAAAATAGTCTTAATTAAAATCAATATTCTCAGGAAGGATGTAGGCTTCCCAGACTGCCAGAGGTGTCCATACAAAAGAAAAGGTTAAAAATCTCTGACAGAGAATATGTGTGACAAAAAGATGACTTTATAAGACATAAAGAAACATTTTCTTTCATAAGCAATGATGTGAAGAGGAATGAAAACATTCTTTCTACCCAGAAGGTAGAACCCAAAGAGAGGAGGAAAATCTGACTTGCAGGACCCCAGAGAGACAGTGCAGAGCTTCTTGTAAGACAGTGACAGGATAAGAGAGCATTTTAATAGGTGGCTTGTTAGATGAGAAAGGGAGATAAAATGATCTAAGGGAGATCTGTGAGAAGCAGGATTGGATACACATCACAGGAAAGGGAAAATGTCTATTTTTTTTTTTTCAGTTTAGACATCAACTATGTTTCTTCATAAAACTTGGTTTATGTGACGACGTTATTTATTCTCGAAGGAGTCACCATAAAAACTTTGGACTGCTTTCAAAGGAATTGAAATTAAAATGTTATAATGTTCAGAAGGCCAGTAACTTGTACAAAAGATGTGAGATGAAGAAGAAAGTTCCTAACCATATATTCTCTAGGCATTCTGTGTCTTAGCATCTTGAATTCTTCCTTCTGTAAGTTCAATTCTTGCCATGGAAATAATAATGTAACTAATCTAATTATTGAGAGACTATGTGGGACCAACTGGTTAATTCTTTTACTAAGGATGCTTGGATGCTCCCTAAGTCTTAGTGGGCACTCCAGGTGAGTTCTCATGGTGTCACTGATTTAACTTCTCAATTAAGTGTGTTGGTATTTGCCACATTTCTAGAGTAAAAGTAATCTCAAAGAAAGTTGTTATTACAGAAATATAAGTTTAATGATGAAGAGCATTTAATAAGCAACAAGGAGTGGGAATGGAGTTCACTTTTTTAAGCTGTGATATCTTTGAGTACAGAATATGAATGAATCAGTCCACTTCTATGGGCAAATGTCCTTCCAAGGTAATTGAGTCCTGAGTACCAAACCAAAATAGCCTGCCATAGACTCAATGAAATGTTCTGTCCTAAAGGATGTTCTGACTGATAGTAAATTTAATAAAGTTTAGAAATGTCAAGTAGTTTTAATTCCAAGTCTGTATTTCTAAAAGTGTAATGTGTTACAAATTCAATATGTTGAGACCACCCTTCTTCAGCTTCTTAGATTTCAGCAATAAGAGCTTCAGAGAGAAAACATAATCAAGACTCTGTTCTGCTTACGTCCTTCAGAAGTTCAGATAATTGATCTGAACTACAAACTGCAGGAAGCTATTGTAAAGTAATAGTAGAAATAGCTAGGTTCATCATCTCCAGATCAGGCTACGTCTTATGACATCAGACAATTTGGCTTAATTTTCAGCTTCTGTGCTACACTAACCATAGGATAAAAATAAGTTTAAAAAATGGTAAAACTGCAATATATTAAACATCTACCTGTTCTATAAAAGATATTATTTTTCAGTAAATATTTAACTATGTTGCTTGAGGACAAAATAGTTACATATGTGGTTAATATAAGCGAATTAATAAATTGATATTTAAATATCTTAGCTAACTAAAATAATTATTATATCCACAAATAAAATGAGTCATAGTTTTATATAGAGAAAACAATTGGACTGGTTAATAATTTAAAATTTTTAAACAATTGTTTTGGTATCTACGTTAATATAATTTAGCCTTACTAAAAATATCTTACATTTGAGCTTGTGTAAATAATGTCCTATAAAAGATAAAGCTAAAACCTGAAATCATCTTTTTAAAAAGGTTTCGATTACAAACAATTTACTTAATGTTTTATTGAAAGACACTATTTCACTCATTTGTCGATTCCTTTGTTATTTACTTAATCCCAGAGTCTTTAGTGGCATAACTTAATGTTCTGACTTTCCCTTCCCCTCCCTGCCATTCCCACAGAAAATAGGAAGGTTCTTGATGAAATTCAGCCATTTTTCTTGAATAAATGGTCCTTGCATTTTGCAAGCCTTTGGTTAATTTCTAGAGTTATAAAAAAGTTTATTTTAACGAATTTTGCCACTGTTATTGCTTTTATTGAAGAGCAGATTTTCAGAAGTCCTTACTCCGATATTCTGGAAGTGCTTCTATACTTAGGATATTTTTTATCTTAATTTCTGATTTTTTATTACTAGTATATAGACATATATTGATCTTGTCTACTGTTTTCTTGCAAAGCTTGCTTATCAATTCTAGCAGCTTTTAAAAAATATTTCCCACTAAATTTCCTGAAGATGCCATCATGTCTCTTTGCCTTCCAATTCCTATGCCCTTTATTTCTTTTCCTTGTGTTAGTATACAGGCCAGAACCTCCAGCACAATGTTGAATGGAAGCGGTAAGGGTGGACACACCTGCCTTGATTCTGATCTTAAGGGAAGAGCATTCAGGTTTTCTTCATCATTAAATCTGATATAATCTGCATGTTTTTTAGAGATGCCTTTTGTCAAGTTGGGGAGTGGCTAAGATGTTTTCACGAGGAATGGATGTAGGATGTCGTCAATTGACTTTTGGGCGTCTATTAGGATGATCATATGGTTTTTCTTCTTTGTTGGTTAATATGGTTCATTACATTTATTGATTTATGGATATTGAACCAAACCTGAAGTCCTGTGATAATTCCCACTTGGCCATTGAAGTTTTTACCTTTTGATACATTGTTGGATTCCATTTGCTCAAGTTTTGCTATAAAATATTTCATCTACTTTCTTGAGGGTTATTAGTCCGTGGTTTATTTTCTTGTAATGCTATTGTGTGGTTTTGGTAACAGGGTAATGCAGGCCTCATATAATGAGTTGGGGTGTATTCACTTCCTTTCAATATTCTGGAGTAGACTGCACAAATTTGGTAGTATTTCTTCCTTAAATGTTTAACAAAATTCACCAGTGAAGCCATTTGGACTTGAAGTTTTCTTTGTGGAAATGCAATTTGATACAGTGTTATTCTGATGATCTGTTATATTGAGTGAATTTCGTAGTTTGTGCTTTTCAAGGATTTGTCTACCTTTTCTAGGTTGTAGAAACTTTTGGCATAAGGTTTTCATAATATTCACTTATTTTCTTTCTTAATATCTGCAGAAGTTGTGGTGCTGATATCTCTCTAATTCCTGACATTGATAACTTTTGTCTTCTCACGTTTTTCCTAGTAAGTCAGGTTTATCAATTTTATTGATATTCTCAAAGAACCAGTTTTTGGTTATTTTGTTTTTCTCTATTAGTTTTTTCTTTCTATTTCACTGTTTTTTTTCAGTCTAATATTTCTTATGCTTACTTTGGGATGTTGTGTTGTCGTTCTATTAAAAACTTCTCATGGTAGAATCTGAGTTCATGTATTTGGGAACTTATTTTCAGGTGATGACATTTTGTGATATAAATTTCTCTCCATGTACTCTTTCAGCTGCAACCCAAATAATTTTATATGTTGTGTCTTCACTTTTATTTAGTTAAAAATATTTTCTAATTTCTTTTTTGATTTTTTCATGAAACCATGAATTATTTAGAAGTATTTAATTCATAAATATTTTAGGATTTTCCAGATATTTTTCAGTTATTGGTTTCTATCTTAATTCCATTTTGATCAGAGAACAACTCTATATGACTTAAATTCTTTCAAATTTATTAAAACTTGTTTTATGGCTTTGAAAATAGTCTCTCTTAAAAAGATTCTGTACACACTTGAAAGGATGTATCCTGATGTCACTGGTGGAGTGTTCTGTAAATATCAATTAAGTCAATTTGGTTGATAGTGTTGTTTAAGTCTACTATAGCCTTAGTGACTTTCTGTCTACTTGGTCTATCAATTACTGAAAAAGGTGTTGAACTCTTGAACTGTAATTGTGTATCAGTCTATTTCTCCTTGCAGTCCCATCAGTTTCTGCCTCCTGTGTTTTCAAGCTCTACTACAAGGTTCATAAAGATTTGGGATTATCTCCTTGTTATTATTTTGAAATGACCCAGTTCTATCCCTAGTCATATTCTTTGCTCTGAAATCTACTGTGTCTGATGTTAATATAGCTTTGCCAGCTTTCTTTTGATTATTTTAGTATAGTGTAGCTTTTTTCCATCATTTTACTTTTAACTTGTGTCTTTTATTTAAATAAGATTTGTAGGTAGCATATAGTTGGGCCTTGATTTTTCATCCTATCTGACAGTTCATACCTTTGAATTGTGGTGTTTATTTATAATTCAACATATCATACTAATATCCATTCATATTCATATTCAACATAATTATTGACGTTGTTGGGCTAAATTTGCAATGTTGCTATTTGTTTTATTTTTATTCCATGTTTGTTTTTTTTACTTTACCCATTTTCCTTCCCACTTTTGAAACTCAGTATTTTTAAATTCATTTTTATCTCTTTTGTTGGCTCTTTATAATTCTTCATTTTGTTATTTAGGTGGTGGATATAGAGATTATCGAATACATCTGTAAATAACCCACATATCACTTTATGTGGTATAATTGAAGGACCTTCGATTAATGTATTTCTATTATCACTCCTTGTCTTTATGTTATTGTTAACATTCATTTTACTCTTTCATATGCATCTTTGTGGAGAATAGATATAGACAATTGTGAAAATCCTTTATTTTTCAGCAAAATCATGGAAAAAGAGGAATGACCTTGACAACAATTAGGCTTATTTTTAACAGAAGTTGCATACTTGCTAACTACAGTTTTGAACTTAGCCAATCTTTAATGCTCTTTTCTCTTCTTAGTTACTTCTGTGATGGAAAGGCAGTATTTGTGTTTGTTATAACATTAAGAAGTGTTTCTTTGACTTTCCGGCCCTCTTCCCAGCAGGAGAGTTTTCTCTCTTCTCTGGAAGCTCCAATGACAGTTTCCATGACATCTCCTCTCCCGTGGGACACAAGGACAGAAACTCTGAGCTCTATGCAGTTCATTGTTTCCTCATTGTTCTGACGAAGGCTTCTTTCCACAAATGGAGAAATGTTACCTCTGAATTGCAGAAAGAATGGTCTAGAACAACATTAAAAATATATTTTTTAATTCAGTCAGTTCATTCAAATGCATGTTTCAGTGCAGGAAAAAAGGCAGGGTAGCATCCAATAGATACGTATTTCATTTTTAAAAATGTTATTGGCTATGTAAGAAAATTCACAAACCACAAATTTCTGCCTTCCCAAGGCAAAGTTTTTATTACCATTTTGACATAGTATCTCTCTTTAAATTCTCCTGCATATTATTTAATATCTATTACAAACTTGAATCGCAAGATATCAAGAAAGAGTATAATTTCCTGTGACATCATTAATTCATTTGACAGAAATTCTAACATCTGATTGAAACATTAAACTTAGCCCGTAAGGAAAGATATTGCCTCTTCCCTCCAAATTCTATTATGCTAATATACACTTAATCCACTTGGTAATAAGTTTTCATTAAATTCTCTATTTTCTATAGGAAAGAAAACATGTTTCCTGAGTTTCTCACAGATACTGGACAGTGATCCCCGAGCGATGGAAAACAAAGGAGGGGAGCCTCAACGTCGACCTGCCCCCCGCTGCCTGGAGACAGTGTGCAGGCCTTGGTGCAGCAGGGGCCCCGGGCAGAGCTCAGAGCCCCACTGCGCTGAGGAGCCAGAGCTGCAAGCCTGGGAGCCACAGGCACCAAGAGGAGAGAGACAGGGAAGTCCCAGCAGTCTGCAGAGGGCCACCCTGAAGTGTTCGGCTGAGGTCTGACTGCCACACGCCTGTGACGAGCAACCCAGAGCCAGGGGTTAGGGGAGTGGAGCAAACATCAGAGGAGACTGGGGGTGGTGCCTGAGGTTCACACAGGGCCTGGGAAAGCCCCTGCTCCTGACAACCAGACTGGAGGAAAGTTCATAATTTATGAGATGTGGCCTGGAGTGCCAGCAAAGCTCCTCTCTAAACAGGGGAAAGGTGCCCAGGGAACCCGTGCCTTCAGTGCTGCCTAACAAAACCTGACAGAAGAGTCAAAGGAACCAAACCGCTTCCAGGTGACTTTGCCACGTCCCAGAACAAGCTCAACAGTATTCACAGGAACTGACACCCAGCATCCAACAGAGTAGATTCAGAATGTGCAGCATCTGGGCACGCAAAGAAGAAGGAAGTGCAGCCCATCATGAGGAAACCCGACCCAGAGACAGATCAAGGACAGAGTCAGTGCGCGAGGGTGAGAAACCGTCACGGATGGGTTCCATGCGGTCAAGGCCCAGAGATGACTCAAGGACAGAATCAGTGCATGAGGGTGAGAAACAGTTGCAGATGGATTCCATATAGTCAAGACCCAGAGGGAAATTGTAACTTATTAAGTAGAGAACTGAAACATATAAAACAGGACCCTAATCAAACTTCTAGAGATGAAGATTACCTACGGTCCCAGATGAAAATTCTAGTAGATGGGTCAGATAAGGAGATGTCCGCTTTAGCTATGAAGGAGTAAGGGCTGGTTTTAGATTCTCACCTGAAACAGCTAAAGAGAAAAGAAAAAATAGGTGAAATAATTGTTTTCAAGACACCAGACATCAGGAAAAAATCCTGGAAATGTAGGAAACAAACAAGGTGAGCCCTACAACTGTCCCGACTTCTTGCCTTGGGAGTTTGCAGGCAGAGGGAAGGAGGAGGAGGTAAGCTGGAGCCAAGCTGTCTCCCGACTAGAGGAGCTAGAGCTGAGGGTCTGGGAAGACCAAGGGGAAACCCTGCTAATATGCACATATTGAAGAGTTCTGATCAAGATATGCTCCCCAGGGGAAAAAGCACTCAAAACCATTAGAGAAGAGTGTACCCAGCATTCACAAAGGCCCATGAATAGTGTCTGCTCCCATAAACCAGCCTTGAAAACCTCATAACTCACTTGGCATTGGCCAAGTACTCAGAAGGCATGTCCTGTCAGTAGTGGGGAGTAATTCATCCCAGGTTAAAAGTTGCTCTGGTCCTACATATCAAGTAATTAAAGTACTACCTGGAAGGAACAAACTATTTCCAATTTCTCCCCAAACAAAGCTCAAAAACTGTAGGAATGCAAAATTATCCACCACCCAAAAGGGCAAAAGCCTCAATGTTAATGTCCAATCAAAAATTATCAGACTTTTAATATAGCCGGAAAGTATGACCCAAAATGAGAAAAATTAATCAATCCAACAAACTCAGCACTAACACTGATGTTAGAATTAGCAGATAAGGACATTTAAAAAGCTATTATAATTGCATTCTAGATGTTTAAAAAGCCAGAGAAAAGATTGAATATTTTAAATAGACACTTGGAAGATGTTTTTTAAAGTCCCAAATCAAATTACTGGAGGTGAAAACTATAATGTCTGATATAAAAATATACTGGATGGGATTAATGACAGGTTAGATATTGCAGAAAAAAATAGAAAACTTGAAGACATAGTAACAGAAAACATCTAAAATGACCCACACAGAGGAACAAAACTCATTAAAAATGAACAACTTCTAAATGCCTAATGTACGTGTAATTGGAGCCCCTGAAAAAGAGAAGAGGGGACAGAAAAAATATTTGAAGAAATAGTGACAAAATTTACCAAATTTAATGAAACTATAATCCTACTGATCCAAGAATCTTAATGACCCCCAATCACAGGAAACATGATGGAAACTCCAAGGCACTCAATAATCATATCTAAAAATCAGGGATAAATAAAATATATTTAAAACAGTCAGAGAAAAAATAGACACTATGTAAAGAGGAACTAAGATCAGGAAAAGAGTAGAATTCTCATAAAATATGTCAGGGAAGGATGTTAGGGCAACATCTTCAAAGCACTGGAAAAAAATCTGGCACCCTAGAAGTATGCAGCAAAGGATACATGTATTTCCAAAAGAAAAGCAAAATAAAGACCTTTTCAGATATACAAAGGCTGAAAGACTTTATCACCAGCAGACTCACCTGCCAGAAATGTTGAAGGGAGTCCTGTAGGCAGAACTAAAGTCGTACCGTGTGGGCATCTGGATCTACACCACGGAATGAAGCACTGGGAACAGGCGCACACAGGCGCACACAGTAGTACTGACTGTTTAAATCCAGACAGTGGAGCACGTGGTGGTTTCTATAGCACAAGGAGGAGTGAAATGTGTGACAACAGCGTAAGTGTCTGAAGTAGAGAGATAGAAACACTATGTTTTAGGTTTCTTATAACAAATCTGTAGTAGTATAATATCACTTGATTAATGTGATAAATTAAAGATATATATTATAAACTCTAAATGAGTAAACTAAACTACAAAAATATATACTGAATTCTACAACCACTAAAATAGCAACAAAAAAATGTACAGCTTATGTGTAATCCAAAAACATATTGGAAAAATAGAAAATAAATAGCAAGATGACAGATCTATAAACATATCAATAATCACATTAAAGGTAATTAGTCTAAATACTCCAATTGAAAATCAGAGATTATCAGGATGAATAAAAAAGTATAATCCAATGCTATGCTGCCTAGAAGTCCACTTAAATATAGTCTTTTATAGATAAAGGAAGAAATTAATGAAAGAGAATAGAAAAACAATAAAGAAAATCAATGGACCCAAAAGTTAATTATTTAAAAAGATCAACAAAATTGATAATCCTTTAGCCAGACTTACAAGAAAGAGAGAAGATTCAAATTACCAAAATCAACAGTGTAAGGAGGGCCATCACTACCGCCTTCCAGAAATAGAAAAGATTATAAGGAAAACTATGAACAACCATATACTAATAAAATCAGAAACCTATACAAAACTGGCAACTTTCTAAAAGAAAACAAACTACTGAAACTGACTTGAAAAGAACTAAAAAATCTGAATAGAACTGTACAAATAAAGAGATTGAATTACTAATTTAAAAACTGCCCCATAAGTTTGAGTCTAAACCCAAATGGCTTCACTGGTGAACTCTACGAAATATTAAATTGAGAATTAATGTCAATGATGACAAACTCCTCCAGAAAACATAATAGGATACACTTACTAACTCATTCTACATGGCCAGTATCACCCTGAAGCCAAAGCTAGACAAGAATAGAACAAGAAAACTACAGGACAGTATCCCCTACAAATACAAATGCAAAAACTCTCAACAAAATACCAGCAAACTGAACCCAGCAACATATATAAAGGATTATAATCCATGACTAGCAAGCTTTTTCCCAGAAATTTTGACCCCCAGAACCATACTGTGATTAAATTTGTATTGTTTCCCACCACTCTGTGGGAGTTTGTTGAGGTAGCAACAGGAAACTAATGCAGGTCCCCGATGGTACATATTTTTGTTGATAAAGTTCTTGACTTACACAAATACAGCCATGATCCTATTGTGCCTGGGTAGGTGAATCAGTAGAGCTTTTTATTTTTATTTATTTTTTTTGGTGAGGAATTTTGGCGCTCTACTTTGTATGTGGGACTCCACCACTGCATGGTTTGATGAGCGGTGTGTCAGTCCACACCTGGGATCCCAACCTGTGGAGCCCAGGCCACCAAAGTGGAGCACTTGAACTTAACCACTACGCCACCAGGCCAGCCCCCCTTTTAATTTAATAATGGATTTGAAAATTTTCCCTGTTGTTAAATATTTAAAACAATTTCTCTTAATGGTTACATACAATATTTTGTATGGAAGAACTGTAAGTTGTTTAATAGTCTAGTTCAGAGCAGCACTATTATAAATACTTTTATAATGAACATTCTCATATATTAATTATTTTACAAAATATCTGATAAGCCCCTTACGGTAAACTCTTAAAACTGTAATCGTTGGATCAAATGCACCTTTTAAGGCTTTTCATGTGATGCCCACATTAACACCACCACAATCAGAATGAGAGTCCAATGTTCATGCACTCTTTATGACAATAGCTATTTTCCTTTCTCCCCCAACTGTCTAAGTAGTAAACAACTGGTCTTCACTGTTTTACTTTACATTTATCAGATTATTAGTGATAAATCGTAATATAGAAGGAAAATTGTGACTTGTTTAAATTTATTAAAATGTTTGCTTACTCTTTCTAAACATGAAATGGTTAATCTGACATATTTATAGAGCCCTTGCTCCATCCATGATTGTATCTGTGGTCACGTTGAGAAGAAATAACAAGTCCCAACCTTCATAGATGGGGTTTATAACCTCATTGTGAATCACAAACTTGCTATCACTTAATGAACAACCACTTCTAGGTGCTATAATGAAGTCTTTTGTATTTATTTTTTCCTTAAAACCTATAGCAACTTTATGGGGAAGTTATTATTACCCGTTTTATAAAGGACAAAGTTAAGATCCAGAGAGATTAAAAGTAAGACTTAGATGATTTGGCTAATATGTACAGCCCTCTGTTAGGGACTGAAAACACTTAATGGGGTAAAATATAAACAATTAAATTTTAATGTAATACAAACTTAGTACTGGATGGCAGTGTAGGGAATGTAGTAGATTGGTGTTCAGGCTCATTTGACTAATAGTTGATCCTTTCAGAACTCTATGTCATTGACTAGGTCACTTTTCCTCCTAAGCCTCATTTTTTTTAAAGGGCATTAATAATGCCTACATTATAATTCAGCCTTGAATATATATTACGGATGTGAATTTCTAAAACAGAGCTACTTGTCTCTTGGATCCACTGAACGATAAGCTCTAGGAGAGGGATCATATCTACACTGCCCAAGACCTCATCAATTTGCCTAGGATTCTGCCTGTCAAGTAGTAGACACTGAATATTGGTTCCAGTTCCCTTGTTTTGGTTATTACTAAGTATTAAAATACTCTCACACCTATTCACTAAAATCTATCTATGTATGTGCTTTTTATTTCATCCTTCATATAATTCAGTTTACTCTTAATAGACAGAAATGTTTCTCAGCTTCAATGATGAATCATAACTGAGAGAAGAACAAACTGTGGAAATTGTGTACTAATAAGTGATTCATGAGGGCCCATGTTGCTTCTACACTTAAAAAGAGTTTTTATCTGTGATTCTTTGAAAAATGTCATAAAGCTCTCTGTGTGTAGTCATTTGACCTACTAAGAATACAGGTACATTTAAATTAATGAAAATAAATGTCATTTGTGATAATAAGTCATAAGTCAAAGAATATCTTATTTTTTATTTTTAGCTCATTTCCTCTTAGATTTATTTATTTCTGGAAATGTAGAATGGCTGATCCAAAACACATTATGAAAGCTCTTCAACCTCTTCATACTTGCCTGTCTCTACCATAAGGCTAGCAAAGTCAAAATTCATTTCTCAGACCTCTCTGTGACATAGCTTTGTACAAGGAAGAGTTCCAGTGGAACTTTCCTGATGAAAGCATATGAATCTGCTGGAAGTGCCCTTGTTTTCCCTTTCTTTTTTTTTTTTTGGTGGCCCTTTTTTACCTTGAATGAAAACCAGAAGTCTATAGTGGTAGGGGAAACTTGGCACTGGGTGGAGATCATCACACAGAAATGGCAGAGCATAAAGATGGAGATGACCCAGGTCTTCTTAGGAAGTACAGAGCAGAGAGATCAACATTAGCCAGTACTCAGTCTAAGCTTCTTTCATGTAAGAAAAATATAAGAGGAGCTATTAGTGGGGGTTTTCTGTTAGTTGAAGTCGTATTCCTAACTGATAAAGTTGACTTTCCTGACAAGCATATAGTATAAGTTAACATATTATTTTTAGGGTTAACATCATATTTAGAATTTTTAGACTCCTGGGTATTATTTTTAACATGGGACATGAAGAAAGAAATGGTTAATAGTCAGAACCCGTCCAAATGTAGAGAAGGTTGGACAATAAAAATTAAATTATATGTCTATCATATATATTAATATATATGCTGTCAAGTGCAAACATTCCACTAGACCCAAGGCCTAGCCTGTCCTTCACACCTTCATCACCACGCCACCTTACACTGGTCCAGCTCTTCAGGGGCGTAGAGTGTGTTCATGTGTCTTTTCACTTAATCATTAAGAAACCCCGTGAAGGTAAATGTTTGTATTCCTTTTTTTTGGTAAGAGATGGAGAGACATAATAGGCTTCCTAATTCAAGCCAAATAAAAATGAAAATTTTCCTTTTGCCTTTCTGAATCCACAAAAGTAAAATTACAGAAATGCAAGCAATAAATTTACTAAAAACTTTAAAGTACCTCACCCAAACCAAAACTATAAAGTTTTATTTAAAAACATGAAAGAAGTCACAAGCAAATGTAGAGATTTCACATGTTTTTCTTTGGACAAATTTGATATTGTAAATATATTATTTTTTCCAAAAACAGTCTATGAATTCAAATAATCCCAAAGAAAACCTCAAAGGATCCCTCATGGAACTCAAACATTAATTCTCAAGTTAGTTTAGGAAAAAGTCCCGAAACAGCTCACATAGGAAATCCAGAGTAAGAGGACAGGGAGCAGCTACCAGGTTATTACGGACACGTGTGTGTGTCTCTGCTATAAAAGTGCAGCCCGCATCGCTGGATTGCTAGTGGAGCACAGACACTGATTTCCGCTAATGTGAGAATTTAACACAAGATAATTGGGTGAGATGTGAGACTATTTCACAAATGGTTGTAGGACAAATGGTGTCCACTCGGGAAAGCAAAATTAGATTTCTCTCAAAGCATTTATCCCGTTCTCAACAGACTACAAATGCCCATTAAACACATGCACACACAACTTATAAAGCATTCAAGGAAAATACTTAAGATAGAAAATTTCTGCCCAAGACAAAATTCAACACCATCAAAGGAAAGGCTGTCAAATTTGGCCACCTAAACATTAAAACCTTCTTCATAACAGACAGCACAGAGTCAAGGGACAAATGAGCACCCGGGAAAATATCTGAAACATAAATTAGTATTCATAATCTATGAAAAGCTCCTATTATACAAATTAAAAGATAAATGCCTCAACAGATAAATGCATAAAGATCAATAGATAAATACATAAAGGTTATAAGCCAGGTAATTAATAGTAGAATAAATATAAATGGCAAATAAAACCAAGTTCAACTTTACTACTTATCAGGAAGACACAAATTAAAACAACAAGGAGGTAATATTGTTCACCCATCGGACCGGGGAGAAAATAAAAGTCCAATAATATCCAACATTTGGTCAGAAAAATAAGTACTCTAATTCACTGCTATTGATGATATAAAATAGGAACCTTTACAGACAGAAATTTGACTTTACAAATTTCTAAAAATCATGTATTCGACTCGACTCAGCAAGTCTGTGTCATGTATATCTTCCCACAGGTACTTCTGCATAGGTCTATACAGTTCAACATACAAGGCTGCTTATATTAGTGTTATTTGTTATCGTGAAAAAGTATAAACAATTTAAGTATCCAGCAAAAAGAGTGGTTAAATTAGAGTGCATTCGTATTTTTGATGGAGTCTGACTGAACTAGTTGTATTCATCTGTGAGAATCGTGTGATCACAATATTTTAGAGCTGACATGAATTCCAGAAATCTTCTAAGGAGAGGAAATTGAGGTGTTAAAAGATTTTTCTTTTTTCCTAAAATCTCAGGTCAAGTTTGCGTCTGAGCTGAAATGAAAACTGGCAACTTTGCTCAATCAGGGAGCTAGTTCATTCTCTACTACAAAACCACAGAGACATTTCAACAAAAGCTCCATTAACTGCTTAGGCCATCACACCCGGTTTATTGATATGTCAATTTGTCATTAAACTTTTTCCACATTCTACTTATTTTTTTTCAGTTTATTTATTAGAAATCATTACCAAGATTCTTACCTGGTAGTAGCAGTGGAAATAATAAGCTAATAGTTCTATTTTCTAAATATTAATCCTTAAAAGAATCATTCTAAACACCAAATACCAGCTTAATTCGTTGTAAACTAGAAGTGTTACAAGTTTAATTTACCCAGTCACATTGACACTGACTTAAAATTTGTTAGGTATGAGGAGAATAAGAATGTCGATATGCAACTTATGTGAATTTGTCCTGCTTCCTACCACGTCCTTGACAGATTTGCATAAAGCTGATAAAAATATTTGGTACTTTATGCAACCTGCTAACAATCTCCTGAGCTCTTAGAGAGAGAATAGTGACTTACATTTAATGAATTCTGTAGTTGAGAATGAAGTGAAGCAGGCGTTTCCACACGTGGCTAGTAGATACATAAATCCATGGAAGTTTTCCAAAAAACAATGTAATAATACACATCAAGATCCTTAGAGGTGCTCAGAACTTTGACTCAGAACTCTGTGAAAAATAATTTAAACTAAGGTAAAAATGGAGAAAAAGGTTAGGATTTATGTACAAATGTGTTCATCCTAATATGATCTATAATCTCTGTAAATAAGTATTAAATGCTGCAAAACAAGCATCAGTGTTAGCTCACTATTATAAAGAGAATGAAACAAGGTGGGACCAAGCTAGATGGGGACACATGTGTGCAAACATGTAAGAAAGCATTATTGTAAAATTCATAATGTGAACAAATTCTTAGACTAGAACAACAAAAGTAAATCTTCAGTGGAGAATTATTTCAGAACAAAGATTCTGGGAACCTCTTTGTAACAAAAGTTGACATTTGTAATACATTATAAATATAAGCTAGTTATATATTTATAATATTTATAATTTGTTTTGCTTCCAGTAAAACTACTGATGTTGGTCATGTTGGTTTCCTGTTCTTATTCATCATAAGACAACGGGTTTAAAATTTTCCTCTTGTGTCAACAACTTAGCAGGAGTCGTGATTTTATCACGATGAATGAAGAAAATTGGAAGCTAGAACTACTAAGGCTTCATGGCCTAGTGCTTGAAATGTTATGTGATGATAAAAAAAAGATTATGTAGTATATTTATTGCCAAATACATTGATATTTCTGTGGTAAAGATGTTTAATGTTCTGAATTTAAAATGTTTTATTAAAACTCTGTTATGTAATTTAACTTGAAATATGAAGTCTATTAAATACTGAACAAAATTTTCTATTTCCTAAACTGTTTGAGGGCAGGGTTGGCAGAGAGGCTTAGATTCTCTAATGAAATTTACAAAAATAGTGGAAAGTAAATGTAAGAAGGAAACTATGCCAGAATATTACGAGCTTTCTATTTTGTCTTGCTGACACTATTTTTAAAAATACGCCTGAAATCTGACAACTTCTCAGCATCTCCACCTCCACCACCGTAGTCCAAGCCACCAACCATTCTTCTTCAGCCATTCTAGACCACCGTCACATTAGGTCTCCTGATGTTCACTGTGACTCTTGTAATGCTGATGAAATGCAAGCCACGTAAGTTCAGATCATGTCACTTACCTGTTGAAAACCATCCGATAACTTGCAACTGCCTTGGAATAAAAGAAAAAGCCCTCCACAGTGTTTGTTATCTAGCGTCCGACTCTCTCTGACCTCAGTCAGTCACTTGGCTCACATTTCTGCTGCAGCCCCACTGGCCACCTCGAGGAGCGTTAAAAACTCCCAAGCATTTCCCCGCCTCGGAGCCTTTACCCATTCCCTCAACCTAGAATGCTCTTCCTCCAGATATTTCCAGGATTCACTGACTCTTCTTTGGTTTTTGCCAAATGTCATCTTCTCAGAAAGGTAAGACTCTAACTCCTGCATTCCAGTTCTTTACTGAGTACCTTATAAACTGGCTTTAATTTAATATTTATTTGATTTTAACTTTTTTTCTCCCACCGGCGCAGAGAGTCCAGTTTTGTTTGTTTTAAACCACTGGATCTAAAGTATATAGAAGAGTGTCTTACACACAATGAGTTGTGTTAGTTGAATCAATAAATGAATATTATCCCTACGAGAGTATGATTACCAAGGTGTCATCCTGACTGATTAGGTCACTGAGCCCAGAGAAGCTTCTGCTCAGTGAAGTGGGGAAGCCTGTCCCAGAACCCAGAAGTATGTCACTCCAAAGGGTGTGCTCTTT
Source organism: Tapirus indicus (assembly GCA_031878705.1). NCBI lineage: Eukaryota > Metazoa > Chordata > Mammalia > Perissodactyla > Tapiridae > Tapirus > Tapirus indicus. Next base: position 154,490,233 of record CM062919.1, read on the forward strand.
GGCACCACACTGGATGACCTCCTTTCTCTTTGTAGACCTGCATCCTCTGTTTATGCCTGAGCCTCACCAGGAGATGTTGATTGAGTAGGTCGAGATCGAGGCTTCACTGATGAATCTGGTGTGCAACCAAGGCTGGATTCACACTAGAACAATAGAAATATCGTATAGGCAGATCATGTTTAGTAAGTTTTCTTTCCAAATAATTCTACTGTTACTGTAATGTACCTAATGTGTTGACATAATCGGTGCATACATCAAAGCCACATGCTTTCAGGGAGAAAACTGCTCTGTGTCAACATAGCAACTACAAATACATATGTTATATATAATTATAAATATGCTATTACACATTTGCAGGGTTTTTTTATCAATAATAATATATATAGTATTATATATATGTGTATACAAGTAATATATGGAATATATATATTACATATATATGTCAACACAGCAACTACAATTATATATATGATATTGTGTACATATACAATATGTGCACACATAGTGTATATTGTATATACACACAATGTACACATATATAAGAGTGTATATATACACAATATCACAAATACCATGTATATAATTAGATATATAATGTATATGTCACTATGTTGGCATATATATGTAATAGTGTAAATTTATGTATTACATATGTACATATATGTAGTAATGTTGCATATATGTAACATTACACGTTACATATGCAATGGTACTTATATAGAATGTATATCATATGTATGATATTATATATATTAACTCACTTAGTATTCACAACAATCTTGATTACATATCTTTGTTGAATTTCTATTTAAAAGTACGTTTTTACCTGGGAAAGAAAGTGGGACATCTAAGAATTCAACTCATGAAGAAAGCTGTTTTCTCTAATTCAGAAGAAAAATAGCATCTCATTTTGGACATATCAAAGATTAGCTCATCCTGAAAGAGTTTTTAAAAACCAACAGCTGGAGATAGGCACAAAATGAGCATGTGGTTTTAAGGGAGTTCTAGAGAAAGCTGTATCCACTGGAGAGAAAAGTCGACAGGATTAATAGCTGAATTTCAAGATCAAGTGAATAATGGAACTGGAAGTAAGTGTGAATCTACTGTGTGGGGCCAGGTGCGCAGTGGTGGAGACCACGCTCAATCCTGGCTCTGCAACTTGCTACTAACATGACTTCAGGCAAATTCCCGCACTCCTCCATATCTCAGTCTATCCTAACTCAAGGTTGTTATGCACTTAAATAAGTCAATACATGTAGAGCACTTGGAGAAATGCTTAACACACAGTAAGCACTGTGTGAATGCTTGCTATTTTAACTTTTACAAGCCGCATCGCTGGGGAAGTTATATCCCCAGAATAATAAAATAAATAAATAAGCATCCTTCCTCCAGAAGCACTAATTCCTGTATATCTGATTTTCTTTATATATCAATTAAGAGTTAAAAATATTAGAAGTGTAAGAAACTAAAATGATTACTAAAATCCAGAAAAATATAATAAAATGATAGTGGTGACCATAAATACATTTGTCTTTTCTGACTTTAACATAATGTATATTTTTAACATTAAGCATAACGTTGGTATTTAGGATGAGATACGTACATATTTTATATATTAAAGAAAATTTTTTACTAAGAGAATTTATCAAAAATGGATGTTCAAACATCCATTTAGTATGTGTGGACATGATTGTATGAGATCGTACGAATTTTTTCTTTAGATATGTTTATATTATGAATTATGGAACTGTCTTTTCATTTCTGGAATGAATCCCACTTGTTCAGGTTATATTACACTGAATTATGTTACTAAATTCATTTTTAGGATTTTTGTATCAATGTTCATATTGAAACTGATCTATACTTTTATTTTTTAAACTATGTCAGTCTTTTGTATGAATATTATGCTTTCTATACGAAAATAACGTGGAAGATTTTCTTTTTCTATGCTTGCATTTCATTCACATTTTAGTTGTTAATTTTTAATGGTTTCATAGAATTCCCCTGTGAAGCTTTCTGGGCATGCTTATTTTGGGAGGAGGAGAGAAGGGTGGGTATTTATTTAACAGTTTTTTTTATGTCTTAAAATTTTCTAAAGTCATTGGTAATCGATCCATTTATTTATTTCATTTTCTGGGATTCAGTTTAGTAATTTAAAATCCTCTGACATTTCCTCTGTTGAATTCAGTTCTGAGCTTTATTTCGTTGAATTAACTTCAGTGTCTACAGTCCCCTTTGGCCATCACATCCTCCTACTGCTTAGCTCACCGCATCACATGCATGGCTCAGGAGCCTGGTCCCCAAGTACTTGCAGTGCGGTCTCCATTACTGATTTTTCTTTTTCAGCTTCTGCAGTCTGTGGTATCGTATTTTCCACCTCATTACAAATGTGAGTGAGTGTACAATGTCAGAGGCACAGCATTTGTCAGATTTTTCAAGGGAGTTCAGGACTCAAGAAAATGAAGAGCTACTGCTCCAGGCCAGTTCTCTGAGGCTTCCCCCAGGAGTCACTGCACCCATCTGTCAGGCAAGACCCTGTCTCCAGGCTCACTCTTCTCCAGTTACTCTCCTCTCAGACGCGAGGGTTTTATTACTACACTGTTTCTTAAAGCCTCAATGATTCTCTACAGCTCTGAACTCCTCAGTTAGCACACAAGACATATGGTGACCTGATAATTCCTGGATTTTTCTAGCATTGATCATGTCCCTAAAAGAAACCATCCCCTTTCATGGGTCCTTGACTTCATACATGGTGTTATCTCTCCTTGAATACCTTCCTCCTAAGTCATTCCCATTTTGGACTCCTCATCCTTCCAATGTCAAATTCTTTAGGAAGAATTTCCTCTTGCAAGCCTGAATAAAATTCTCTTCTTTAGTGTTCCGAAGAGTCCTCTGCACATCCTAGACACAGCCCTCCCGCACGGCAAACTCTAAAGTCGACCTGCTGTTTCTTTTGCCCTCACACTCTGGGCTACTCCAGGAAGGAGACCATATCATGTGCATCGCAGTTTCTTCTGGGTACATAAAATGACCTCGACAATTTCTGTTAAATAAATGAGTAAATTATTATAAACAATATATCTAATAGGAATCCTGAAGGTGAAGAGAGCTGTTAGCTGAAGTGACCCGTGATGATTTCAAGAGACTAGAAAACATGGCAGCAATTTTCAACTGCATCTCCTGGCCTCACCCACATCAGTACAGTCCCGGCCGAAAGCAAGCTGGACCAGGGCTTTAAGGACGATAATCTCTCTCCAGTAGCTAACGCTCAGCTATATGGCAATAGACATGATCCTGCAGAAACCAGAAAAACTGAGAACATGTCCCTTTTTTTATGTATTGAAGGATATTGACAACATATGCTTCTTCATTCCAATCTTCCAAGTAGGAGTTTATTCCAAAAGCACCTATACCTGGTGGCATTATATTCATCAAAATAGATGTCATTTTCCTATTTCAGGAAGCATTGGCACAACCTATGTAAATCAGGTTGAATATTTTGTATAATTATTTTCTCTGCTGTGTTCTATTTTACTTAAATCGATATTATAGTTGGCCTCTGAAATGACAATCTGCTCATTGAGAAACATTTTATTTAGTAATATATAGGAAACAGAGGTGTATTATTTAATGTTTAATGCAAATTAATGTAGTTTATTTTTCTTTGTTTTTTATTAATATTTGCAGATATAAATGAGGCCCCTTGAGAACATAGAATTTCTCTATATGTGAGAAAGGAAAACACACAAAATCTTCAGCTGATGAAACCACAAATTCAGATGACAGACCATCTTCCTTCACCAGTTTTAAATACAACAGCTTTCTTTTAAGTGTTCCATAACATTTTATGTGGATTATTAAATTTTTCTTTTTGTTACATCTCTATGATGTCACTGTTTGTTCATTAGGATTGTAGAATCCAAATTAACTGATAATTTTATTTGTTTGTGTTAATGAAACGATTTAAAGGAAATCTAACAAATCCTTCTCCAACTTCCTTCCAGCACTCCCTACCACCCAGCTGGCACACCTCTACTGCAATTATTAGCTTCCTAAAATTATTAAAAACATGTATTTAATAGTATCACTGCACCTCTTCAGCTCCTCCTCAATATTTCCTCAATGCTCTTAGGGTAAAAGTCAAGATCCTTAGCCTGAGACGCAAAACCCTTCGTGAATCTGACCTGCTCTACATCATCAGCCTCGGACGAACTGCTTTCCGACTCAGGCTCTGCGCTCCAACAACAGCTTTCGCTCTGTGGTTCTGCACTCAGCATGCTTGTTCTGCTGGGAATAACTTTCCTTCATTACTATCCAGGTAAATTCCAGTCGTTTCCAAACCTCAGCTCCCGTTTTACCTCTAAGGAGAATCTCCCCAAGACTTAGTAATTTCCCATCTTTTTGGCTCTTCAACTCCCAGTGCACACTTCTATGATAGTATTTTTCCTGCTGATCTGTAATTTTTGTTGGTTCTGTGTGTTCTAACAAATCTGAATGCATCTAAAACAAATATCTTCATCTCAATATTCTAGGTACAACACGCAGTGTTTACATATATATGTATGTGTGTGTATATATATACACACACATACATATATATATATGCACCAGTTACTATATAGTGAATTAATTACTCAACCACCACTTCTTATTGGGAAAAAGAAAAAAAAATTCCTTTGTCTGATTCTTTCTTGAGTTTAATAGCAGTAAATTTTTTTCTTGAGAAACAATACTAAAAGTGTATACTCTCCAGCAGCTTATTGTTCCAACCCATCCCATGTGAAGTTAGATTTTTCTCTTAGCCTTTAGTAACATATTTTAAACACAGCATAGCACAGCAGTAATGAAAGTACTGTGTATTATTAGATAATGATTTTCCTGAAGGTGATATAATGGGGTAGAAAGAAAATGGGAATTTGAATTTAAAAAAATCATGATAATGTCATACTTTTACAAATTGGTTTCACTGTTATCTACTGATATAGTAATAATTATTCTGTAAATAAAAGGATTCTTTGGCCAAAATTCGTTGTGAGGACTACTAGAATTTAACATACAGTCTTTGTAGCAACAAAACTGTTTATTTGGTCATTGCATGGGTTCAGCTGCATTTGAAAGGGACTCAATTGCAGTGGCTTTAACCAATACTTTTCCCAAACAAGAAGAACCATATACAGGGGCTTCAGTAGGTCCATAAAGCATCAAGGTCCTAAATCTGTTCTACCTTCTGCTCTACCACTCTCATGATCACCACATCCTACCAAGATGGCCAGTCAGCCCTCAGCCTCTCATCTGAATTCCAGGCCAAAAGAAGAAGGAAATGCCAGAACTTGTCAGAAGTCACCAGAAGATCTCCCTGCAGTTGCATTGAGCAGAACTGACCACTGATCCTAGCTTCAGGAGGCTGAACTATGGTCTTTGGCTGATCATACTGATGATGTAATCAAAATTGGGCTTCTGTTAGTAATTAATGTAGGCATATCAGATATCGGATATTGGATATGCAGCTGTCAGTGACTTCCATTATCATAAAACCACTTTTTTCCACAAATTTAAACATTAATATTCCACGAAACAATTCTTAGAATAATGGTGGCTTTAAAAACAAGTTAGTAACTAAATCCATGGACCTATCTTCTGTCATACAACCCTCCCTCCCAAATTATCAGATTTAAAATATTGTAAAGCATACTTTATGAATTTCATCACATTAAATCAAAGTAAAACTCTTGGAGTGAAATACAAATTGAAACTTTCCTTGTAGGCAAGAGCCTTTGTAATAGGAATAAAATGATTATAATATCAACTGAAAATGGTTTATGAATCTTATGAAGAATCTTGTGGAAACAATTTCTGCCCTTGTGTGTTATAATGTATGCTAGGTACATGGTGATCTCAGTTCATGTTTTATTTGTCGTTCTGACACTGTGTTGTAGCATTTAAATAACCTCAAGGTTAAAATCTCCTGTTTTTTGTTTAAAAATTTTAGAAAAATATTTTCCCTAGAATCTTTGCCAATCTTTGTAATATCATGGGGATTTGTTTGATCTGCTCTGTGGGAGTTCCAGAGTATTCTCTGCTCAACTCTACGTGCACATTGTAATCCCCCCAGTTGTGACCACTGCTGGATGTGTGCCCTCCCTGTTTCAAGGGGGTAGAGGTTGCTAGGCCTCACTCACCACCGGGTCTCCACACAGGAGAGGTTTGATGAACACCAGCCGCACGAGTGCAGCACGTCAGTGAATGAATGCGTTGTGAGACCCAATGGAACAGAACTGATTTCCTCATGGTTACCTTTTCAAAATTGTGACTATTTGGGGAACAATAAAAACTTGCTGTTTGTTTTGACAATCAAAAAGTCTGAGGTTTGGAGAACTACCACTCTCAGAGCATTGTAGTTATTTACATTGTATTCAACATTTGTAAAAAAAGAGTAATTATGCCAATAACTTCATATTAATTGGAGATAATGGTAGATCCCCTGATGTAGCAGTGCCTAATAAAGCATTAACTGGAGATTTGTTAAATTTTTAAGTTCTTTAAATTATGATTTATTATAATTATTGTACTAAATTATTGTTTTGCTTACTCACTATTGTCAACAGATCAATATTGTGTTACACCAGAGGGCAGAGACACGTTACCCAGTTTACAACTCAGAATCCTTCACTGCCCTGAGCTCCTTTTTCTTCCCCCAGCTTTCTCTAATGATTAATAGCAATCTTTTGTGTTCATGCTGTTAGTTCATATGCAATACAAACAATAACTATTTTCTCCACTTTTAAAGCAGAATATGTAAAATGGTACTTGAATTGTTTTATTATAATGAATTATTTTAAAAGATAAATAAATGTGTGCATGATGAGGACAAAGGGGTGAGTAAACAGAGAAGAGAGAGAGGCACAAGAATGATGCAGGTGGAGGGAAATGACAGCATTAGGAAATGAAGCTACACTGGAGTGGGAAGAGACTGGGGAGACTACTGGGAGAGAGCTGTCTGCTTTAACTTTCCAGACAGAGCTTGAGGCAAGCTTGCCACTTCAAAAGTAAGACAATTCTCACATGCACACCCAGGCGTGCAATCATTTCTGTGTCACCTGCTCCCTGAACCCAGAGTCCAAATAATAGCCTTATCATCAGTTCCAGAGAAAACGGGAGCAGAGAAGCCAATTTAAAATTGGTTATTTAGGCAAATATTCTTGTTGAAATTTCACAACTACTGATAACCAGTATCTTCATTTATTGCATCTTTGGTGGGTATTTAAATTAATAATTCCTTCCATTTATGGATTTTTAAAAATCTCTTACATATGTGGAGCCTTTAAAATGATGTAAATGTAAACCAATTTATCACTCTATGAAAAATATATTGTTGTGCACCCTGGTTTTTATTATGAAAATGTATATCAATATTAGTACTTTGAAACTTTGCCTTTAAACCTTTTTATATGTAATTTAAAATTTTTATTTCTTTAGGTATATGTTAAGTCCTTGAACTGATGTTATTTATAATCAAAGCATTCCACTAATAATACTTCTCCTTTTAATTGTGTCTGCAATAACCATTTCTCAAATTTTCCTAGAAACCATGCTATGCATTAACAAATAAGTCTACTAGAAATACAAATAATCAAAAAATATAGAGACAACTTGTGAACACTTCCTTGTAGTAGAGGAAAAAAATACCAAAGTCTCTGACACAACATTACTTAATGCTCAATTTTAAATTAGTTTGTGGGACAAATAAAGTAACTACATGACACAAAGGCGCCTCTGTAATCAGTGGTCAACAAACTGTGGCATGTGGCAATATTTGCATTACAGCTGAAAAAAGAATAATCTCAGGGCATCGTCTCTTTGGCATCTCAGCTCAATCCATGAGAAGTGTTATCAGGACCAGGCGCAGCATCGCAGTGGACGACTATGTGGCGTTGGACGTAGTCGTCTCCTGCCTCCAAGCAGCTCACTTCACTCTGTTCTGCCTCTAAGTTCCCTCAGCTCTACAGTAGGAATACATGAGCAAACACCGTCTTCATGCTGGGGTTATGTTGACACCCAATCTTTTCCCTCCGTCAATCCAAGGTGCTGACACCTGTGAAGAGAAACCAGCTCACACACCACAAGATAAAATCAACTAAAGGATCAAAAAATTGGACTCACTAAACAAGCTGGTTTTATGTTAGTCTAGTCTCAGTAAATGCCTTTATGTGGTAAACTCTATATATGCTTTGTTCTGAAAATTTTAAATCTGAGCTTTCAATAAAGAAAGTACTTCATAAATGAAAATATTTTCTCACTCCCAGATTTAATCTTCCAATAGGATAAGACTCTAGCACCATGGATGTGCTTGAAGATGTAAACAATCTTTGAACAACAACAAAAAATCAAAACTTCCCAAGAGATGTACTTCCGGTTTCTGCAAAATGTAGGTTGAGGCAATAATTTCTTCTGGTCTGATAGCCTGGGTTTATTCTGGTGCTGCTGCCCACAAGCTGTGTCACCCAGAACAAATTATTGCTCCTCAGTTTTCTTATGTACAAAACAGAGAAATGCCCTCTAAAATATTATCTAATATTCACCTCACAGGTGTGACAGAACACATGCAAAGGGTTTAGAAAGAGGCTGGCACATAGAAAGTTCTCAGTAAATTTTAGATGTCACTAATTTTGTCATTCTTCTTATTATCATTTTCTTCAAGTAGTACATTTTGGCCATTGATGATCAACTAATTAACCAGTATTTTGTGAGTTCTCCAATTAGAAGTTAACAGATCATCTCTGCCCACTCTTGGAAATTAGAATTAGTAAGTAGTATTTGACAGATGGACCCACAAAGGCCAGTTGGACTCTAGCACTCATCACCCTTCCCTCAAGAGAGCTGAGAGCACAGGATAACTACTCACAGAAGATAAGGCACAGTCAGTCTAGCTGGACGGGAGCATCAAGCCCTAATCCTAGGAATGATGTCGAGGTGGGCTAGAACATTGTCCTGAGCAGGGGATTCAAGGAACTTCTCCCCCGTCTAGGCCTTGACCTCAATCTTGGAAATTTACCAGAATCTTGTTGGTAACTTTGAAGAAGAGAGTAGAAGGTAAGTAAGAAGGCTAGATGCCATCCTCTGTGGGAGCACCCTGGCCCTTCGCCACAAAACGGAGTGAAAGGGCTCCATAGCTTTGTGTGTGACCTTCTACCTCAGCAGCTCCACCACGCGCAGCCATGCCCAATCAGAGCCTTCGAATCCGGACCACCTCCAACAACTTCTCTTTGGTTCTCAGATGGGCTGTGAGACTGGTAGAGCAATTCCTTCCCTCATTTGCTGCAGAAGACCACAGAGGAATAAAAGAATTGCAATACATAACCCTTCTCTCCAAAGCTTATCATATAATTTAAGATTATTCAAATTACTATTTCTGCTAACAAAATACTCAGAATTTAGTTGTTTAAATAAGTTATTTTTTATTCTCATGGATTCTGTGGTTGGGGAATTTGGACAGGGCACAGCAACTGCTGGGAAGATTGGATAACTGACACTGACCCAACAACTTGGGGCCGGAACCAGCGAAGGGTTATTCACTCATGTGTCCCGCAATAGATTTGGGCTGTTGGTGACCTCGTGGGCTGTAAATTCCCCACGACATGGCCACCTCAGAGTGATCAAACGTCTTAGGATTTCAGGGCTCCAAAAGCAAATGTCCCAGTGACAAGCTCGTCACCTCTGCTGCCACAGATCTGTGGTCCTGCATTCTGTCAGTTACAGTCGACTCACAGAAGAGGAAAATATCCCTGCAGAACAATTCCAAGTGACTATGTAGCTGCCCTGCCCTCCAGGAGGCGGAGGATAACTCCCCACTTCTCGAGTCTGGGCTGCACATAGTGACTGACTTCCAGAGAATATGGTGTGGAAGGGGACAAACATGAGTAACTTTACGTGGTTAAACTGACGTACACTGCCTCAGTCAAGTGATCCAGGCCACTGTGAACAGTCGTGTCATGTTGACAGCGGGGACCCTTGACATCACATGATGTCCAGGCACTTTACCTCTGTGGTCTTCCTCCCCAAGCCACATAGCTTCAGTCTAATCATGAGAGAAGCCCAATAAACCCACACTGAGGGGTGTTTACGAAACACCTGACCAGGAGCTCTGAAAGCTGTCAATGTCACCAAAAACAAGCAAAGTCTGAGAAACTGTCCCAGCCTTCAGGAGCCTAAAGGATATGATGCTAAATGTGGTGCTGTGGCCTGGATGGCACTCTGGGACAGAAAAACGACATTAGGTAAAACCAAGGAAACCTGAACAAGACACGTACTTCAGTTATAATAAGATATCAATGTTGGTTGATTAATATTGATTAATTAGTTTTGACAAATGTATCATTCTAATGCAAGACTTTAACAGTGGGGCAAACTGGTTATGAGGCAAATGTGAAATCTCTGTATTATCTTTGCAACTTTTCTGTAAATTTAAAACTATTCTAGAAAAAATTATCTGAAATCATTATAATCATAAATTTATTATACTTTGAGGGAAAAATTGAAGTAAATTATTAAGTTTTAAAGAGAGATTTTTTTTCCAGAGACTATCTTAAGAATAATCAGTGTTTACATTTCAGCATTAATATGTAAAAGACCAAATACATTTATTGCCAAAATGTACATTCCTTATATCTTCCCGTGCTTACATACAGATGTAGATAAACTTAGGTGCTAAAATTCTACCTTTGCTTCAATAATTCAGCTCATGTCATTATCAGTTGGTTACTATTACCTCTGTTCTTGAGTGAGTTGAAACATATCCACACACTATTCAGGCTCTCTGTATTTAAGGCTAAGGCAACGGACATCACAGCAGGTGACATTACTTAAAATTATATGTAAACATAGAGAAATTACAGAAAATTAAAGTTGCATAAACTAGTACTTAATTTGGTTGGGGAACAAGTTTCTGACTTATCAAAAATATATATATTTGGGGCCGCCCGGTGGCGCAGCGGTTTAGTCCGCGCTTGGCAGCCCGGGGTTCGGGAGTTCGGATCCCAGGCGCCCGCGGACGCACTGCCTGTCAGCCATGCCGTGGTGGCGTCCCATACAAAGTGGAGGAAGATGGGCACGGATGTTAGCCCAGGGCCAGTCTTCCTCAGTAAAAAAGAGGAGGGTTGGCAACGGATGTTAGCTCAGGGCTGGTCTTCCTCACAAAAAAAAAAATATATATATATATTAGTGGTCCTTACAATTTGGATTCCACATAAACTGATAACAATACCAGCATGAAAACAATGAATCTTCCGGATACTGCAACTTGTCTTTCATGTCTTTTGAGCCAATCCCTCCATTATAACAAGGAAGTGAAAGAGAAGCCATAGAAATCCAGGGGAGAGAAATGGAACAGATGGACAGGCAGCAACCGATTGTTGACAGAGAAAATGTGCCCAAACCTGAGATCCAATCCAGAGAAGACTGCTGTTTCCTTTTGACACTTTCTCGTCTCTTACCCCTATATTAGGTCAAGAATACAGCTAACATGGACCCTAAACATCTGTCAAACACAAGAGCTATGTGACATAAATATAATATCTCCTCTAACACAACAATCCTAAAAGGCAGCTAATGGCAATATCTCCCTTTCACAGATTAACAAATTGAAGCAAAAAGAGAGATTGAGTTATTTACCCAGAGGCATATGACTAATAAATAGGAATATCAAAATATAACCGAGGAAGATTACATCAAAGACTTTGCACCTTTAAACTATTGTGGAAAAATTGCTACTGCTTGTTATCTCTGTCTTCTCAATAATTTTTTAATCTGTTCCCTCCACACTATCTCCAACACTCTCCATCCACTGTCATTTCCTGAGGTCAGGACCCATCCCTTTCATCCAGATTTACAGTAGCCGATCATCGGCTCTTCCCCACTCATCACAGCTTCTTCAAAATACATGATTTGAGTTAAGAAATATGATAAAAGGTGACTGAGAAACAATAATGTACAACTAAAACTTCACAATGTTATAAACTATTGCCATCAATTTAAAAATGTTAACTCTTCCAAAAAAAAATGTGTGCATGAAAATTTTTATTTTTGATCTATCACATGTAATGTCCCTCAAAATTTCTCTTATTACAACATAATTATTTAAAGAATAAAGTATAACCTTCCATCTTTTAAAAACTTAATGCTTAGTGAGCTTGGTTACTGGCTCACATATTTAAAAATCTGGTGAGTTTATATGGTGCAAAAGGGACTCAAAGCTAATTGAAGAATGGCCACATTATTTATGTGAACATAACCGTTTGTTCTATGAAATGTCTAAATATTGCCTTTCTGCTTTATAAATTATGGCTGTGTCTGAGGTTCCTTCCTTTTGAAAGAAATAAGTGCAGTAGAAGAGAATATTGTTACATTTTATCAGGCAATTTGGAAATAATTCTTTCACAGTAATTTTTTGGTTGAATATAGCTATTGTCATGGTTTAACACATCTCTCCAAAAACTGCTGAACAGTCATTTTATAACACCTCCCTCAAATCATGTATCTTCCAAGGAATCAATTTTATGATAAAGAAAATTGAAAATGTCCTGAATATAAGAAATATTGTTTTTTGAACGTGTTTTTAGAATACCTACGTGTGAATAGAAGCATTAAACAATGTGCAAATTTTCCTTTTTGTGTGTATTTGAGTATCAGTTGATAATGGTTACCCAAATTAACAATTACATTGTGACTACAAAATGATGATTTTCTAGCTATGTCATGCCTTACACATGTGTCAGCATATTTCTGCATAGAAAAGTCTTCTGTCCCCACCACTGTCTTTAGTATTAAAATAGACTCATGATTTCATTGTATTCAATGTATTATGCATTACCATCATTATTACTTTTTGATGCTGATTTGGCCCAATTTGACCAGTGTGTGCTCCTCCAGCCTGGCTCTCTGCTTCTTTGCTTCGATTCTATCAATGTTTGAACACCTCCTTGCTTTCACCGTAATAAGATGGAACAGTTTCACCTTGTACTTTCCCTGCCCCTGCTCTGAAAGTTGTTAATTCTCTTAGTAAATCTGGTTTCTTTTAGTGGAGAACAGTATTTAGAAACCAGGATTTGACCTCTAGTTGTGCGTACTGATGGTGGGACGTCATTGTCTTCCGGCTCCTTCAGGGAGCAGAACTGGGAAGCGAAGTCCTGAGTTCATACTGGACCACCAATTCAAGTCCAACACCTTGGGTCCTCGGAACTCTGGACCACTCAGTAGTTGCTCCTCCCATCTCCCATTAGGAGAACCTTGGCTCCAGATATATTTAATACTTATGTATGTTTTCTCCATCTTAGAGTTCTCTTAAAATAAAGTTTCGTAATCACACAACTAAAACCTCTACCAAGAGGAAATCTACCACGTAAAGTTCAAAATTTCTTTGCAGTTCTGTTAGTGCTTATAGTTTATCTCACTGAGGGTTTACAGTCCAAGTCCAATACTTTGAATCTTTACTGATATTGTTTCAAAGTTATTGGAGTGATGCAAGGGGAAAAAATTGATGCAGTGTATTTATTATTCAAGCAAACTCTGGGGCATCTAGAGCAGCTCTGATGTTCATTTCTGAATCTCTCAAACATTTTTATTGATGTTGTGCACAATCCAATAGCCTTCAAAAAAGAAACAAAAACTTTGCTTAAGTTAGCAAGATTTGGTTTCATTGAAACCAAAGAATCTGAATCAACACAAACCAGGCACCCACAGCAGGACCAGTTACTATCCCCAGATACACACGTGGTCTCTGTTGTCCCGCTCAGGCACGCTTTACCCTCCAGCGTAGTTTCTTCCTTCCAATATCCAGAGTTAAATGTATGGTTGCTGGAGCCAGAATGCTGAGTTTGGATCTTTCTTCATCCACTCAAATAGCTGAGATGTGTCACCTAACCTCTTTTAGCCTGAATTTTCTCATCTATAAGATGATGATAATAAAAGTACCTAACTCACAATGTTATGATGATAAGTTAGTAAATGTAAAGCCTTAGGATAGTACCTGACACACAGTAAAACTTCATGAATGCCTTGAAGTGTATTGTAAGCAATCAAAATGCATGTGACTTTCCATTTCTCTGATTCCTCTTGTGACATCTCTTGACATACAGCACATTTGGCCTTTTAATATCATATTTCGTAACACAGTGCTACACACAGTGTAGATGCTCCAAAAATATACATTGTAAAAATGAATTAATTGTGCATTTGTTGAGTAGTACTTAATTTTACCTCCCTTAAGGACAGATTTTGTGTAATATGTATAATCATTTTCAATAATACTTGTTAAACTTAAATTAATTAATAACTAGAGACACAAAAATGCTATATATTGATCTGATGTTAGCCATTAAAACTTTGACCCCTTATAAGCAGAAAAGGGTCTCATTTGACCAAAATCTGGAAATAAATTGCTCACATAATTTAGTCCATTCTAGGCCTGAAAATTTTGATTCTAATAATCCGATGTTTCATCCAGTTCAATATCTGAAAGGCTCCCTTTAGGGAGAGGATTAAAAATCACATAATATTTGTTGAGAATGACTGAACCAAATTCTAGTGTTTGAGTTATATGTAGTTTATTATGTGTGCATATGAAACGAACTGTCAGTGGGTTCACATATATCCTTTTTCTGGAAACAGATAATAGCCCATTCCCAACACGTCCTTACATTTCTACATGTAATCAGTATAAAATTACTAATGAGATGTTTACATCTATTTTTCTCAGTGAGTTCTGAAGTCTGGTGTACGTTTTCACATAATGCTCATCTCAACTTGGAGTGACCCCATTTCAATGGCTCACTAGTCACCTGTGACCAGCGGCTACTGTGTTGGACATGCAGACTTCGTGTCTCAGTATTTGCTTAGGTTCTTAGCAAAACAAAGCCTTTAAGTACTGCCTTTTGTTTGTTTGCTTGTTCTGCCTGTTGATGTCTAGTGAAGGTTTGCTTTAGACTAAGACACTCTCCAGCACAAGATGGCCAAGCTCTTGGCAGTTGATGAAACCACTTCTGTTTTGCTGGAGTTCTGCACTTTTCTGTATCTGAGAGTTCTGTCATATACCTGTGCTGCTCTTCAGTGGATGCTGTACTCTCTGTAATTTTTTTTTAATCTACATGATTTGGAAAGAAATGACAAATACTTTTTAGTGGAAAAAATAATGGCCCAATTCTGTAATAATCCTATGAAGCACTTCTAAATAACACTCTAAATATCATCGTGGAGGAAAGAGTTAATTGACATTATCTTGTAATCACTTCCCAGGAAGAATATATTTGATCTAATTTGAGCTCACCCAACTCTCCAAAATGCAAATTAATAATTTAGCTTTCTAGTATAATCAGAGCAATTAATGTGTCCTTATGACCAGTGGGTGTTTTACTCAGCCCAGTGTGAACAGTCTCTTACTGGAATTGGTCATAACAACCTCTCTTATTTGAGACTACCAGGCCCTCTCGAGCAGGTATCTTTAAACATTTTAATGATGGATTTTTTTCCCTTCAAATAAAATCTTTAAAAACAAAATACAATTTTATTAAAGAGAGAAAACAGGATTTCGAGTCACGTTCTCCTACCTTTTCCCTCTGAGGCGTCGGAGAAATTCTCTATGGCATCCCTATGGTGGCGAAAAACACAGTTGGAAAACAAACAGTTTAGAGCAATAAGAATATGATCACACTCAAGTTCTGAGGTAGGTTTCTCTCTTTCTTCTTCAACCTTAGAAATTCATGTACACAAAAGAGAACCTCCCTCTCACCCCAAACCCCAATGGCAGTTGTCACTACATATGAGATCCAAAACCAGATCTTAGCCAATGAAACACGAGTATAATCTGTGGGGCGATACTTACATTTCATCTTTCTGCTTCCACAAAGCTGGCACTGGGAGCCCGAGCCTTTCTGGAAGTGGAGGAGCGTCACTGGGTCTTCCCACAGGCCCCTCTCCGCTTCTGTCTTTCCGTCTGTGAGAGTTCCTGTTCTGTGCTGTCCTTCTGAAAACCAGTGAGAAAACTCCTCTCCAGTCCAAGGAAGCTCTGCACAGATGCTGGCAGCTCACTACAACAGGAGCCACCACACAAAGATGTTCTTTAAAATACGGTACAAAGTGGGGAGGCCCTGTTGGCTGTCACTAATGCCCAGGATGACACGTATCCTGAGATCCTAGACTCCAGCTTCAAGAGCATCTCCCTCTATTTCTTTTCTTCACTACTCAACAGATGACTCCCTCCAGTAGAGCTATTCTAGGAAGTTAGTGGTAATAGGATTTTGTTCGAAATGCTATCTAGTTCCAATTCCATGGGTCAAAGAATCTTTTAAAGAAATATCAGATTTTTAAAAATCATTCAAATTAGTAAGAGTTTTATATATTCAGTTTATTTTCCTAAGAAAATATTGAGGGCTATTTCTTTTTATATACATTATGGTATGAATTTAAACATAGAAAATACATTTAAAATATAATTTTAGATGTATTTTTTGGTTGTGCTTTGAAGCAAAAAATCAGAATACAAAAACTCTATGAATCAATAGCTGTTTATATGTCCAGGTTTCTGTGAAATTGTTAACCTCTCATAGAAAACTTAAAGGGATATACATTTTATGAGGAAGAAATTTGCTTCAAGTTCAGGTAACAGAGGCTTAATAAATAATTTTTTTAATGGTAAAATGTAGAGAGATGTTCATGGGTCCTGTTTTGAACTGCTGGTGTCTGCAATCAACTAGATATTGATTTCGCTCTTACATTGTGTGCTGTGTATCTCCCACATTCCTATGCTGAAGAGATTTCTTTTTTTTTTAAGAAAGTATAAAGTTCATTATTTTTTGCCCTCAGGAAAATTATAGGCATGTCCTTGAGTTTATATTTTACATTCCATTTACGATGGCACTGTTGGGGTGGATATAAAGGGATTCTGAGAACAGAATTAACTGAACAAGCGGGTCTTCCTTCCTCCCGCTTTCTCTCCATTCTCTCCATTTCTCTTGAACCGGATCATTCCTGAGGCCTCAGACAGCCTCATTCAGGTGTTCTGGGTCTGTTGGAGTCTCTACTGAGAACAGGTGCACTATCCACCCATGTGGGGTGGGTGTTTGGAGACCACATTGGGACAGACACTATACTGCAAAGCCAGAACTCACTATCTAGGCATGAACTGATTCCAGGAGATCTGCAGGAACCCTTGGGAACAGGATAATATCAGGCAGCTCGACTGTGCCTAGTCTCTCTGGTCCCAAGAAGCAAATTAAGAGTTGAAAGGACTTACTGTTGTTCCTTTTTCTTAGGATGGAAAAGTAGAAGGAAATGGGTTTCTCCAGTGCCTCAGGAAGATCCAGTTGCCAGGGGAGAGAAAGATGTGTTAAATAGAAGAATATTCAGCAAAATAGAGCTGATGGAGGAGGCAGAAACTGGAACTTAAAATTAATGATGATGATGATAGGAACTAAAGAAAAATTGCTGTGGCTTGAAAAAAGTCTTTTTGAATCCCAAACCAAAAAACAAACCAAAGAAAACATGATTTACCAGCTAACCAAGTCAGTAGATGAATTGAATGAGGAGATGGAAACATCTTGTAACTTAAGTTAATGGCTTGGAAAATGAACTTGAAGAAATACATAAATCACAGAGCAAAACTGTAAAGAAATAGATACAATAAGGAAAAAGATGAGGAGATTGGAGAATATATTGATGGCACCTAAAGTGTAAATAATAGTAGTTAAATACAAAAAAAGAAAAGGCACAGATGCAGAGGGGTAAAAGTTCATTTAGAATAGAAGAAAATGTCCTCAAGACAGAGAGAAACATAGGTTTGAAGATTGAAAAGACTCAGGCTGAATTCATGAAAAAACTCACAGTTACTCCTGTCATTTCTGAATTTAAAAAAAATCTGAACTCTAAGAATAAGATAATAATCATACAAGTTTACAAACAGAAATAAATTGCTCATCTACAAAAAATTAACTAAGGAATCAAATTTACATTGGAATTCCTCATTATTATACTGGCAGCTAAAAATTAACAGAATAGTATAGACAGACTACTACAAAACTGGAATGCAGCCCATGAGACATGAAGATGGAGGAAGATTAAGAGAAAATAGTGGTGAGAAATGAATCTTGCAATATATATAAAACTAGATAAAATATTTAAAGATAGACAAATAATGTGTATTAAAATTGATCATTAGTTTTCTTGAAACAGACAGCTGTACCTCAGGAGATGTTAAAATAAAATTGAAGATCAAAATTACCAAACTATCTCATCAAATAAAGAAGTTAGAGCAATGCTGAAGAGGGGAGAGAACAGGAGAGAGTGAGGAGCGAGACAGAGTCACGTCCACTGCCCAGTGTGACAGCCGCCAGCTCCTCCGTAGCTGCCCAGACGAGGGACAACCACAGATGCACGGATAGGCAATATTAGAATGTATATTATGAAACATTTAATAAATAGTACATACATATTACATACTATCTATCACATGTAATTTATCTTATATCATGTAATTACAAAACCATATAGCATTTATATATATATTTAAAATGTACACATATAGGTTTGTATATGTACATACTATACATAGGGAATTATCTCATGGAAAAGAAAAAATAAGTTTATTGTATCATAGATATGCTTAAATAAAGCAAAATGTAATAGCATTAATGGATACCTTGTTTGCATAGACACAGTGTGATGCGGACGCCACGTCATCGCTGCTAGTCCATAAATGCCGTCACTGCAAATTGCAAAGTAGACGCAGATTTCTCACATGTAAGAAGAGATCATTGATTGAATTGTGAAATAATCTCATATTTAAGGACTTCTGTCAAAATGGCTATTATTAATCAAACATTTTCAGTTATTATCACATTCAAGGCACAATAATAACTGTCTCATTCTCTGAATGTTTGATACCTTTGGTATCAAACCCAGTGATGGTCAGTGTCTTTAACAGAAGTTTCACCTTCCCAATGATAACAAAAATTCTCCTGCAAATCTTATTTTCTTACCTATTATATAAAAACACCTAGAGTGACAAAAGAATGAGTAACTATGATTAAACTATTCCTTTGTGAGACCAAATTAATTTTAGTGTATATAAAATTCCAAGTCTCCGCTTTCTCACGTGCTGTGACCTCTACTATCCATGGTAATTAAGCAAGTAAATCTTCCTCCCCTTCTCTCCCTACAGCCCGCATCTAATCAAAATCATATTATTTTAATTTTTTGTTAAATTTATGAAGCAATTAGTAAACATTTTTATTTTCATGTACTTCCTTCTCCTTCAATTTTTGATAGTTCTATTGTATGTACGATGTCAAAGCATATACATTTACAAACAATTTTCTCATCATCATCGTGAACATTTAGTCTGGTTTACAGTTTAATATACGTTATGCTTACCACCACACCTAATACTAAAGCTTCTCTTATGATGGCTCATGTGCCTCAGGTAACTATCTGGAAGAGTAATCATGCATAGTTGATAGGAATAATATTTTTCAATCACTTCCATGTTCATAAGTGTGAGCTTCATATTTTGGCTGGATATGAAATCCTTATTTCCTTGAATATCTTCAGTAAGTTGCTCCACTGTATTCTATTAGGAAATGTTATTTTTAAGAAGTCTTGTACCTATTTGCTTTTTTCCCTTATAAGTAACTTACTTTTTTTCCCAGATTCCAAACATCTTTTTAAAAATCTTTGGCATTCAGTAATTTTAATAGGTTACTTCTTGGTGTTGATCATTCTCAGTTGAAATTCCCGTATAATATGAACTCTTTCAATACATACATTAAGTACCACTTTATTTCAGGAATGTTTTCTCTAAGGATCATTATTAGTATTTGTTCTCCTCCATTTCATTTTCTTCACTTCAGAGGTGCCAGTTGTAGCTTATTGAATCATCCTGCCTGTCTACTCTAATTTTCTCTTGAAGACTTTGGATTTTTTATTTCTCTTTTTCACCATATTTCCATTTCCCTTCAGAAGTATTGTCATGAGTCATATTTAACTATCATTTCTTCCTTTGGAATTCATAAATGCAATCCAGGTCCCATACTACAGGGGCAGAAACAGAGAAACATTAGAAGTGGGGCAAAAATATATGCGACGTGCCTGCATCATCCCTCATTCCCTCTTCCCTGTTTTCCGCACAGCGCCTCAGCAATCCATCCAATCACAAACCCCTTTATAGACACATATATTAAGTTTTAACACATTCATCCCCTTGTGGGGCCATGCCTTCAGTTTCTTATCACCTCCCAATGTCAAAAGAAGCTGTTTCAATTGCCCATTCCAGTTTTCAATTTTCCACTATTTTGTGGATGGTAAGATGTGATGTCTCTCAATACATTGTTCCACTGCACCGGCAATAAAATGGTTCCTTGATCAAATGTTCTACAAGCAGAAGGTCCAAATTGAAATATTTCCTGCTCTAGGCATTAAACAGTCTTGGAGGTATTTTCTTCAGTTAATTGATATGCAAATTAAAATTCAGAATAAGTGTCTAACTCAGTCAAGGCCCTTTAGTGTCCACCCAGGGTCATGGGTAATAAGCCAACGTAATCTACAAACTATGGGCTTGCCTGGATCTGCTTAATATGCAGCCCATGGCTTCTTGTAGTCTCTGATGTTCCCGTGGACAAACAAGCAAATATTAGAAGATTCTGAGATTCTATTAAGATTCTGAGAAATATTACAAGGATACACAGTTTTTCTCTGCCAACCAGTGTATTTCTTGGCGCCCCCATGCTCAGTTATCTCCTGTGTCCAAGAGACCACTTTCAAGGAACCATCAAGAGCATCTACTGGTCGGTTCCAGTCCTCACCTGAATTTGGGCAGCATTCTTGTGATGGGCATTGATACGCCCCACTTTGATTTTCCCCTTCTAAATCCATAACATTTTCCAAAACATAGCACCACTGAGATTCCTGTTATGCTCCAGTTATCTAAAGTCCACTTTCTAGATATATTGCTGATTCATTGGCTATTGCCTTGTAAATGTTAAAAATTAATGCCACATTATTATCAACCAGTCACAGTACAGAGGCTGTCCAGGTACGTGTCAGCCCTCCACTCCTAAGACATCTGTAAACCATGTTCATTTTTACCCTCCTCAGATAACTGACCATTAGGAGAGGCCCATTTGGCCAGAATGTTAGACAGTTCCTCAGGAAGATTTAATGTAGGACACAAAGAATAACAGCCATGTGTTCACTTACGTGGTTGGTACCCTCAGTGGATCCCCCTGCTGCCCTTCTTGAATGTACCATTTCCACCTACTGTTGGGATGGTGATCCGATATAACTCGGGCAATAATAGGTATTTCAGGTCTCAGAATAACTGTCTGCCATTCAACAACAGAAGCAGTTTCAATTAGACCCCAAGAACTAGTTAGCAACTGTTAACTAGTTTTGGCAGCACAGTGAGGGCCAGCATCCAGCAATGCTAATAAACGTGTCCAGTGTTTTCACCACAAGCATCTTTGTCACAAGCAGTTTTGCTGCACAACTAATTGGCTGCAAAGGCAATTTTGCCATAAAAGATGAAATACCTGATTGACTGACAGTTTTGGTTTCATTTGGTTACAAATGGTTTTCCCTCTGTTCATATGGTTTTCCTTTGGTTACAGTCTGCATCGCAGTATTTGGATGAAACTGATGCCTCTTAGTGAAGGAAGATGTTTTAGAGGAAAAAAAAATATGATGCAGAATGAGGAGAGGAATCAACAAGCAAAAAAAGAAGAAGAAAGTATAATACTGTGAACGAAAGACTTGGAAGACAAAGTGCTCAGGTGACAATCCACAAAATAAAATCAGTGCTTTTCACAGTATTGCCATGAATCTACACACATTTAAACATTCAAATATTTGCATTCAAATATCTTGTATTTTCATTTTTTGCAGTTAAATCTTTTTAATTTTGTTATTAATTTTTCATGCTTATGTTCTTTTTAATATCCCTCTCTTTATTTTTTGTGATTTTATCTTTTACAGCAAAATTGCCTGACGGCCAGTGAGTTGTTGTGCAGCAAAGATGATTATGGAAAAATACCTAGAACCAGGCATAAAGTTTTTCACGACCCCGAGCCATTTACCTGTACAGCTCCTGGTGACTCAACTGCTCCATCTCTGAGGAATGTGCATTCTGTGCTCTCTACAGTTTCTCCGAAACAAGAGACTTCTGAATACTTTGAGTTTATTCTTCTCTCCCTTGAGTTTATTTCTTCAACCATCCAAGGAAATTATTTACGCAGAGGAAGCAGTTTCTTCGAGGCCCAGGGAGAACAACTGGGTCTATAAACTCTTGTCTAAAGAGTCAGTTCTATAAACAAACTGCATCTTTTCGTAAGTTTACTCTCTAAGATTTCAGAAACACAGTCTTATGTACACATCGGAAGATAACATTTTTTATTGTCAAATAACAAATTGTAACAACCAAAAAAGAGCAGTGGTGCTTGTTGCAAAGCCAGGATCAGATTTTCCCCCTGAAACGGTGACACTTGATCTCTCTAACATAATAAGCTAAAAAGAGTCAATAAGCCTATTATTAATCTAGTATTTCCAGAAAAAACATAGTTTTAAATCTCTGGGTAAAGGATGAATACCTGTTAAATAGACTTCAAGACACCAGTGTTGAGTTAAGGGTCTGCCATGTAGAGAAGAAATTCTAAGCATAATCTCCTAAAGTAAAAAAGAAATCTCTTATGTAACCCTGGTTTTCACACCTCCCCTGGGACTCAGGAAGAGCACACAAACAAGAGCGTAAATGTAGTTCTCTATCACCAAGCACCCTTGCAGTCCTGCTGGTTCAGGCCCACAGGGGAAATCTGTGGGGCAGAGAACAGTGCCCCTCCTCTGGGTGGGGAACGTGGTGATAGGGAGAAGCAGAGTGTAAAGATCTTTACAACAGATCTCCTCCAATTGAGAAATTAGTGCATGCAGGCCACACACACATACAATCAGCACTGTAGAATTTATGTCTTTGTTCTACTTCACTAATATATTATGCAAATTTCAAAACTGTGTACCAATAACATAAAATATTTAAAGGATAAGACAAACAACAAAAATAAGAAAAGTTCTACTATGTCCTCCCACACGCTAGTGAGTCGTCTCTGGCACCACATGGACGACGTGCTCCTCCCTTGGAGACCAGTGGTGTACGGGTTAGAGCCATTCATACCCATTTAGACGAAATGATGCCCCCCTTTGATTGTTTTGTAAATGTTGTTATTCCTGGACACTTTTAAAAGTCACTTTTCTCAGCCTTTTCAGAATTTCATACTGCTTTAGTGTATATAAACTTAACACATTTTCAAAACTCTACAAGAATTTTGAATCTAGAGATTCTACTACCTGGGAAATTTTGCTTTGCCGTAGAAAACCCCTCAAAAAATAAGACCATGAGGGTGGTTTAAAAATTAATATAATTCTCCACATTTAAGCATCAAATTAAAATCAATTTACTTCATCAATTAGAAAATGGATTTTTCTTAAAATATGTCTATAAAATTAAGATTGGAGTTCCTGTTAATAAAAAAAGAGAGAGAGACACACTTCCTGCCCTTGATCACATAACTGCAAATCCCAGACTCTGTCTCCATTAGACGCTTGGCCATAGTTTCCTAGGAATCACTCATCTTTTTATGTCGAGTAATCTGATCCCATCAGGAATCAGCACTTTTTCAGATTAATAATAAAACCATCGAGTAAAAGACCCTTATGTGCTTTGTTTCTGTGTGAAGTTCATAAAAACTCCTTTACATTCAAAATATCTAACTGGTATGGTAATGTAAATTAAATATAAATTGAAGCATAAATAACTTAAAAATATGTTCCCCTTTGCTTTCCCTTTTATTGTGTTGACCTTTAAGGAAAGTTGCTGTATTGTTTGTTTGTTTACCCTGGCTGCCGTACACTCCCCGTGCGATGATTTCAGGCAGGAAACCACCTTAGCCTCTTCGGTTGACGTCCCAATTAAATTGAGGCCAGAGAATGGGTGATTGAGACCGTGGGTTTTGCTGTGAAACATCTGGATTTGAATCCTGGCCCTGCCAGCTGAGTTTCAAATTACTTCTCTGTTAGTTTCCTCACTCAAAAAACAGAGAAGTTAATAAAAATTATGGCACTATGTTTTTCTATATATTTTGTAGACTATATACATTTCTATGATAATGTCATTATATATGTTCCTGAAACACTTTCATTCAGGAGAACAAATTACCTTTTATACCACAGGGCATGTGGAGAACAAGGGCTAGGGCCAGCTCTCGGAATGCACACAATGTGGGTGCGAGAGCACTAAGGGAAGCTGCGGTCAGTACGGAGGGAGAGTCGGGCTGCCCGGCAGGACTGCAGACAGCCTCCGCAGGTACTGAAGACATACCAGCTGCCCAGTAACAGCTGCCATTACCTCGTTTGACAATCACAGGTGAACTAGCACCTGCAGGTGCTTCAGCAGCAAGAGTTATATCTTTATATGTTGGGATACTGAGGTGCTCCAAAGGTTCCTAGGGAGAGGAAAAAGAGAAAACATCTATGTTTCAATCAATTAGGAAATACATCAATACTATAAAAGCCATTTCTGCACACACCTGCTGACTCCCAACTCTACAGGCAGCCATGCAGCATCAGGGTTGCTTATAACTTGCTTATAGAGGTGGTGTGAGGAAAATGCTTTTGTGGCATCATTAAAACCATTTTAAATTAATTATGGAAGTGAGGAGAATGTCCACATCCACGAGGAAAGCTACTTTGTGTAAATGGAGATTGCGTACTGAGATCGTGCATGTATCTTTTTAAAAATATTGTCAATGGTCTCATCTTTCCTATTTATTTTTGACTATTTTGGGTGTACATAATTATTAGTGCAATCATGTAATATATATAATTTGCAAATACATAAATACACATATATTGACAGTGTATGCTTTCTTTTCAGTTCTTGATGAATACCTTTGTAGAACACCAGACTAGTCAGCCTATAATAGTACAAAGATGAGAATGTAATCCGTACCTCAGAGCTAGCTCTATTTGAATTTTTAATCTAAACCATGTTTATATTAAGCCATGTCAAATGCTGATTTGATTATAGATTATGTCCTTGAAAATCTTCTTAGTCCACTAAGAACATTTGGGAGTAAATGTGTATCCAGAAAATTTTGTGCACTATTATGAACAAATTTTACCTATTTTCTCTTTAATATACTTCCATTCTTGTGGAGCTTATGCCATGATCATATTTCAAATAAAAAATTATTCCAACTGTAAATGAAGCACATATAAATAAAGATATCAGCACCTCTTGTACATACTAATTTCTGATTCCTCCTTTAAATGATAGTAAATGAACGTGTAGCACAGAAATTATATACCAGTCATGGAATCCTATAATTATACTGATTAATTTTGATTCAATTAGCAGATAGGAGCTCTCCAAGGAGCTCTCATTTTAAGGACTAAAAAGAAATTGAATTATCCAACCACCTTCCCCTTTAGATTCAGCAGTTCTTAAATTTAGAGTAATACATACTTTAACAAGTTTTGAAAGATTAATTTTTTTTCTTAATTGTGTTACCTGCATCTTTTGAATCAATATGGGGAATCCCCATGTTTGCAGATAATCAACAGAAATCTGACCCACCACCCTGTACTTGCTTGAATAGAACCCTATCTTTTCTTACACAAAAAGTAAACAAATCCTAATGTTATAGAATTATTTTTTTAATGAATTTGTATGACTATGTTTTGGTTTCTTTGGAAAAGTGTCTCCAAATTACTTGAGGGTAAAAATGCAAAATTATCATCACTATATAATTCTATGGAATTGCATCATATGTGCATTTAATTTTCTAAAATTCCAATAAATATACTTGGATAATAAGGAAGGAAAGAAAGAGAATGAGAGGTAGAGATAAGAGAATAAAAGGAAGGAGAGAAATAATCTACATTGTTCAGATAATACACTTCCTATTTCTTTGGTTTAGCATAGTTTCAGGAAGAAGAAGAGACGGGAGATGTGAATCTTCAATTCAGTCCTTCTCAGCTTTCATCCTGTAAAGGTTTCGCAAGATAAGTATGATTCTACTGTTTAAAGGATGCATCTTATACCATCTGGACTCTGAATACAATCTAATACTTTATCTTGTGCTAAACTGAAGCAGCAGCAGTATATTCCAGCGTGAAGACTGGCTATTTTGTTCTTGGGAAACATGGTGTGTGCACTTATACACTTTAGAGGGGATACAGAGGATTCTCAAGGGCAACTTTGGTGATGTGACCTTCTCTTGCACACAGGCTGCAGTAGCTACTCTCCCGGTAATCTGCAACTCTGTCGTGCATGTGTGTGTTTAGAAGCATTGCAGTGAGGACATCAAGTACCTCTGACGCATCACTGTGGCTCATAACTGTCAATGTACCAAGCTGGCTTGTTTCCTAGCATCCTCATACATCTGCACAGGTGCATGCTCACACACACTCTCGAGTTTTAAATGTAAGAGTATAGGATCCTTCTCTGAGTCACCATTTCCTCTGCCCCCTGCTCCTTCTCTCAGTGGCCCAAGGCCTAGACTTTTGGCATTCTTGTAGTAAGAGAAAAAGGATGAGGAAGAATTAGGAAACCAGCAGAGTTGGCCCAGGTAAGAGCAGGATGCAGATTCTGGAGCTACTGTGAGCAGATTATTCATATATATAGTGAGCAAATTCTCCGAGTTGAGAACCTTCCTCCTTAGCCATTATCTCCTAAATCTTCCCATTTTTCAAGGTATAAGGTTCTGGCAAGTCTATCTTTCTTTTTGGCACTCAGTTTCATGCTCACAAAGAAATTTTTTAAGAGAGGTTGACAGAATCCAGAGGGAACAACATCCTCCTACTCAGTTACACATTTCCATTTTCCTCTGTACCTTCCTCTTCTGCTACTCATAATACTTGCTTTAATGTCAAAAACACCATGGACTTCATGCTCCATGAGGACAGGCTCACGTGTGGCTGGTACCTGCAGTTTCACGGCTGCACCCTCGTACCTGGCACAGCTCCAGGAAGGGGGTGCACTCGATACGTGTGGAGGAATGACAGAAGGGATGGATGAATGACAGCTCTGCTGGGATGCAGGGAGACTCGCTCTCCATGTGGCAGACCTAGAAGGAAAGCTGTACCTGGACCTGTCTCTTCCTCTGAGAGGAAAAAGCTCTTCAAACCTCTTTCCCTATGACCACCTCTAGCTCCACCATCATCACTTGTTCTGTCCTATCACCTCCACTCATGTGTCAGTCCAATGAGATGGGATCACAGACTACCACAGTCTGTGTGGACAAGCAAAGCAACAGTGAAAACTGAATGGATTTCTACACAACGAAGGAGTTTTACAAGTTTAAATATTTGGTCAAAATATGCATAATTACCAAACCAGCACATGACCCTTTTCATAATCTTGATAAATGATGCGTGTCACACAAAGGAATTTGCTTTTTTCTTCCTTGATTTCCTTAGGAAAGAAAGAGGTTTCATTTGTAACTCAAGTAATTTCTAGACGGTGAATTGGCAGAAAGAAGTAATTTGCCTTTCAAAAGAAAATGGTTTAATTCAGAATTTGTAAGTAGGAAGTGTGGAATCCTATTAACTTTACTCATGATTTATCACATATTTTCACAAGCCTCTCGGGGAAGAAATAGAAAACAATAACTTTTGATATTATCCTTTTTAGCATGCATTTATTTTGAAGTAGGGTTGTGTCAATATTGTTTTTTTTGGCTGTGGTTTTTGTTTTTGTGTGTGTGAGGAAGACCGGCCCTGGGCTAACATCCGTGCCCATCTTCCTCCACTTTATATGGGACGCCGCCACGGCGTGGCTGACAAGCGGCGCATCAGCGGGCGCCCGGAATCCGAACCCGCGAACCCCGGGCTGCCGAGCGCGAACTAAACCGCTGCGCCACCGGGCAGCCCTGTGTCAATATTGTTCTTATCAGGTTGCCTCAAACTTATTTCTATACATACTTTATTCATCATGAAAACTATAAGAAGAAAAACACATTATCTGTCACCCTACATCCATTTGTGCATAATCACTACAGGGTTTCTGAAGAAGATGTCCTGAACGGGGAAACTAAAAGCACAGAACATTCACTAATCACAAGCTACCTTCTCTAGAAGCAAATAAAACTTGCTGCTCTGATCCATTTTACCTGAAAATGTGTCCATGAAATGCACAATGATAACAAGAGGGAAGGGCCTGAACATTTATTGTATTCCTCCTCCCTGGTGTTGTTGAAGGAAGTCTGTTGAAACTGCTCATAATTACCTTGTAAATTAGATGTTTTTAATCTTCATTTTCAAATGAGGAAACTGAGGTTCAAAGAGTTCAGAGTGTTCAGGAGATTACTAAAATATGTTTAACCCTAAATCTCTTCATGCCTGCCCCCAAGAGACTAATAAAGAGTTTCGCTCTGGGACAAGCTACAAACGGCCTGCGAGACCCGCCTGAGCACAGACACCTGTCTCCAGCTCACCCACACAGAACCATCCAGCTCACCTGTACAGAATCCTCCAGCTCACCTGTACAGAACCATCCAGCTCACCTGCTCCCCGCGGAGCTCACCGTCAGGCCGCCCGCCCTCCCGGGAAACTAAGGCTGTTGTCGCGCATCCTCATCAGCGTGTCTTCGAGGTCAGGCCCTGGAAACCAAGACGCCACATGTCCAACCCTTATAACCAAGTGTGTGTACTTCGATCGCTTACAGGATACGCCTATCTCAGAGAAAGGAGGAGCCCCGAGTCTTGTGTTTCAAGAAACCCTTTCTCGGAAGTTCTGATTCCCCCAGTGAGTGATGGCTTTCCTCCCGAGCAGCCTCTGCCCGGGGCGCTGATTCCCGGTGACAGAGATTAGGGACGAGGGGAAACGGCGGGCTTTGGAGGCGGGAGCGAGAGGAAAGGCGATTGGAGAATGAGAACCTGACACACAGACGGAAGGTCCAGGGAAATCCCAAACCCCGCCGCCCCGACCGCGGTGCAGGCGCGGGGCCGGCCGCAGCCACGCCCGCGCGGAGGACCCGGCCGCGCGCCCTCGCCTGGCGGTGGGCGGCGTGAGCGCTTTAGAGGAGCGCGGCCCGCGGGAAGTGTCCGAGGCCGGGACCCCGGCGCAGCGTCTCGAAGCGGACGGAGGCGACTGTCTTGAAGGACGTGAGTGACGTCTGGGACGGCGCAGCCCCTCCCGCCGGCAGCGCGAGGACGAAGCGCGCGCTGGTGGGGGCCCCGCGGAGCGACCGTGAGCGCCGGTGCCCTGGGGGGCGAGTCCCCGCGGTGCCACTCAACGCCCCCCTGCCTGCCGGGTCGCAGGCTCCTCCCTGAACCAGCCGGCGCCGCGCCGTCCGCCTCGCTCCGGCCGAGGGCCGCCCGCCGCAGTCGCCGGGCCAGAGGAGGACCGCGCGATGGCCTCCGTCCCCGCGAACTGGACCGGGGCGGCGGAGACCGAGTGGCCGCCGCTGCTGGGCCCGGCCGGCAACCTGTCGGGCCCCCCGGCCGCGCGCGGGCCGCCGTACCCCGCGCCCTCGTCGCCCCGGGCCAACCTCACCAACCAGTTCGTGCAGCCGCCCTGGCGCATCGCGCTCTGGTCCCTGGCCTACGGCGCCGTGGTGGCCGTGGCGGTCTCCGGGAACCTCGTGGTCATCTGGATCGTCCTGGCCCACAAGCGCATGAGGACCGTCACCAACTACTTCCTCGTGAACCTGGCTTTCTCCGACGCCTCCGCCGCCGCCTTCAACACCCTGGTCAACTTCATCTACGCGCTGCACAGCGAGTGGTACTTCGGCGCCAACTACTGTCGCTTCCAGAACTTCTTCCCGATCACGGCGGTGTTCGCCAGCATCTACTCCATGACGGCCATCGCGGTGGACAGGTGAGCGGACGGGAGGAAGCAGGGCGACGGGAGAGGGGGCCGGGCCGGCGGTGCGGTTACGAGGGACAGGTGACCACACGGGCTGGAAGAAAGGAAAGGGACGAGGAAAGAGCTCTGAGAAGGAGGTCGCTAACCCACTGGTAGTCCCCCCGGGGCTGAAACAGTTTCTGCCTCTACGGCCCCCACTGCCCCGGATCCTGCCCCCGGGTCCCCGTTGAGGGCCTCTAGAGAGACAGGAGGCGAGTGAGGGCGATGGGAAAGTCTGTCACCACATGTAGGACAAGCGCAGCCGGAAACTTAAATCCAGTGAATGTCCTCAAATGGCTTCGGTCTATTGCCGCAAAACTTACGTTCTCTGTAAAACGGACGTTCTTGGCTTCTTTCTCCCTGTCGGTCACTATTCCTCCAGAGAAAGGGACCCTGAGCCACCCTCCACCGCTGCTGGTCCTCACCCCACCCGCGTTCCCTCTCCTTGCCCCGAGCCCACGCCGTTTGGCCTCCCAGTCGCGGAGCGTCTGTCAGAGGCAACAAGCTCCCCCCGCAGACGGCTGTCAGGGCCTGGGGGCGATCTCACCTCCCGGACCTGCGAAGGCTGTGAGCTGAGTAAGCCCTGTGCCTGGGAGATTGCACCCAAATCTTTCAGATGATGGGCATCAAAAAGCCCAAGGAATAAATGGTTAAAAAAAGAGACACACTACTTTGGAACTGTTTAAAATAACCTTTCAGTTTAGAATGTTCGCTGTCTACAGTGGGGATTCTGAGATGCTTAAGCAATTAAAAAAGCTGGATAGACCTCCAACATTTGTTCTCATATTTAAGTTTTTTAAATTTCTGTGAGCATTTGCTTTCATACTGAACATTAAGAAATATGTATACTTGTGTTAAGACAATGGTAAAACCCTACCAGTCATTGAAAGCTGGTTATACTTTAATTCAATATTATGCTAAAAACCAACCACACCAGTTGATTCCAGTCTATATTTTGTGATTGGTAGCTGCAGGAGGACATGGTGCGGGGGGGCACTTTAACTTCAGGCCTCAATGTTCTCAGCTATGGAAAGAGAAGAGCACAGTTTTCTATATTAACAAACCTGTTTCAAAATAAAATGAGGCTTAATATTAATTTGCTACTTTGAAATAGCAGAGTTATTGATAACATAAATCTTTAAAAATTATCTTCACATGCTGGCCTCAGAAGGTTAAATTGAATGAGCAGTGGTTAGTTGCCACTAAATAGGATAAATAAGCACAAAGTCACATTTCTTAAAGGCTCTGAAACTGCCAATCTTGCCTTTCCCTCTGTCC
Organism: Tapirus indicus; assembly: GCA_031878705.1. NCBI lineage: Eukaryota > Metazoa > Chordata > Mammalia > Perissodactyla > Tapiridae > Tapirus > Tapirus indicus. The sequence goes on from CM062919.1 coordinate 154,521,442, forward strand.
CTGATCTCCACCCATGTCTCACACCTTCACTTTTGTAGGCACAGAAGCGAGTGCCAAGAAGCATCAGAATCAGCCCCAAGAGGGGAACAGGTGCAGTTGCCTGTAATCCTGCTCCACCAAGATAGGGGTGAACATTCCTTTGGTTTGAACATCTTCCTTTCTTGTTTTGTTTTGGTTTCTTTTTCTTTTTTATTTCTCATAAGCCTGTGATTTTGTGGTGAAGAGGAGAGGCATTAGCATATCATGTTATAAAATTCTCACAATCTGCTTGAAATGTTGATGACGTATTATGAAAATTTAGTGTGTGAAATTGGTATTTCAAGTCTGAGGAAAAAGAGGTTATTTCCTAATTACTTTCCGCCAACATTTATACACAATGTGAAATGGTCCTGGAATTGTTTTAATTGATAATTTAATGCTATTTCATTATACTCACTGGTTTGAAATTAATGAGTACTTTACTACCTACTCTTTACTAGAAAACATTATTCAGTCACCAAAAACTGTGCAAAATTTATGGAGCATACTATTTGCAACAAAACCTGAAGCACACTCAGTTCAGATACTGAAAATCTTTTTTTAAACTGTCGTTTAAAGGAATACTCTTATTTGAGCAAACCATTGATAAAAAGAAATACAGAGATAGAGAAAAACTTGTTTAAGACAATGTTTAGAACCAAACACTGTACAAATATAACAGTTATTAGGCCTCTCAGTAGTTTACCAGTCCACACAGTCTTTCTGTGTTGGTGTCTTAACATGACCCGGAGAAACCTGTCCCGCAGTGAAGCCAGGTACCTTATAGAGTCCAGTCTGCTGTCGACCCTCTGAAGGCCAGGTGAGCCACGGTGCCTCTGGTTATGGTGGCATAGACTCCCTGCCCCACACAGAACACAGTTGACAGTATGTGCTCACAGAAATTGTGTTCTCCCATATAAGGAATGCTTTCTTGAAATAACCATAAGGGTTACATAATCTTACTTAGTTCTTTTTGATCAAGAATACATCATTTAGACTGCAATGTGAACACTTAGCTTATTGAATTGTGAGTGTTTTCTGTCCTCATTTAATATACATTGGATTGTATCCTCCCAGCCTAAATGGAAAACACATTCAACTCTCTCTGCCTCTGCCTAAAATTGAAAGATCCTCTGAGCTTGAAAGCTACTTCAGCTTTGAATCGGGCACACATGGTTTTCCTTCAGCTGCAGCAAAATGCTGCAACCTCCTATCACCTTAGCAATTTTAGACCTGAAAGGATTGTAGACATTCCCTTAGTGAACACCTGCATTTTACAAATAGAGGACCTCAAGCCAATGTCACACATTTTGTTGAGCAAAAGGCATTGAGTTTCCTTGACGTGTTCAGCACTCATTCTGCACAGGGAGAATTGCTTGCTTTCTGCTTCCACTTTTTAAAAATATAATACTGGGGGGCTGGCCCAGTGGCATAGTGTTTAAGTTCGCAGGCTCCACCTCAGCGGCCTGGGGTTCTTGGGCTTGGATCCTAGGTGCAGACCTACACACTGCTCATCAAGCCATGCTGTGGCAGCGTCCCACGTACGAACAAAAAAAGAAGAAGATTGGGAACAGATGTTAAGTTGAGGCCAATCTTCCTCACCAAAACAAAAAAGAAACCTAGTAATAATATTGGTAACTCTACTAAAGATTTGCGTGAGGCCACAGGTTCTCATCTTATCCTGAGACACATTACTTCCTGCTTTGTTAGAAATTCCTACAAAACTGTGTTTTTATTGCCTAAGAAGCCATCTTTCAGTTCCACATGGTTTCTTCTTGCCTGGAAGGCTACTTTGCTGTCTCTGCGTGCACACACACACACACACACACAGTGGGGAATTACTTGCCAATGAAGAGTCACTGTTTCTATCATCCTTCTTAAATTGCCATTTTGAAATATAACATTTAAACACAAAATTTATGTACAAGATGCTAATTATGTACAAGATGATGCAGTAGAGCCAGGCTTCAAGCCCCTGCATCCCTCCAGGGCCACGCTCTCCTTCACCTCCACATTGTTGTGGCTCCTGAAGAGCTGCCGTGACTCAGGGTTTAATTACACAAAGTTACACCTTCAGTTAGGTTAGAATTGGCACTAGTTTATGCCATGTGCCGTCCGTGCATTCACAGCACGGCTGACATATGTACCTCCTATATTTTAGTGGAGATGTAGATGTTAGAAAATTATTAATAGAACAGTTAACATAATACAAATATCGTCATTTCTATTCATTTATGGCATACGCCACTTGATATATGGGAGTATTAGAAAACAGAAACTATTTTCTTCCATTTTCTAAACACCTTTTTGAGTGTTAGAAACTCTAGGAAGGTTTATTAACATATAGTAAAGGACAATTTCAGGGCACGTGGTCCAGTATTGACTGGAATATTTAATTAAAGAAATTTTAAAATGACTTTCACTGTTTCTTATCTGGAAACATTAAAAAAGTAATTTAAAATGTTTTTTTAATAGTCTGAAAGCATTAACAAAGAAGGCAAAAAATACTTTACATTCTTCAAACCCAGGGACACACCTGACATGAGTAATTATTAAAGAAGTATTTAATCTAACTGAACTAAGTTGTGCTTTTTAGCCAAATACAAAGACAAAATTTGATATTCTATGCTACTCTTTGTTTTTTAATTTCTTTAGGAAGATTCTTTTTCATAAAGAGTTGTTATGCAAAGTATTCATAAAACCTCTGTGTCTTTTGAAATTTCTTATGGACAAATAAAAATTTACAGTCATAAAAAAATCATGAGACCTCAGTCTGGGAACAACTTATCTAAATACATTGTCGTAAATTTTATGTCACTGCTGTCAATACTGTGGATGCGAACACTTCGGTCTATCACTCTGGTGCCCTGGGCCGCTGCCTCCTTCCTGTCCACCATCAGGTGAGCCGCTGCCCGGGCACCTGATGCCCTTCACTGGCATCACAGTGAGGCCTGGTCATTATTTGGCCCAGAGGATGAACTGGGCAAGTTTAGTCTAAGATCAGTTGCTGTATCTTTACACTCTTTGCAAAATAGTAACTAAAACTGTGTTTGGAAAAGATTGCTTTTAGGAAATTTATTATGAATCCTTGGCTTTTTCTACAATTTGTAGTTCTTACACAAAGATTTAAAAACATCCCATTTGCATCCACTAAAATTATCGCTGTAGTGAGCTGTGAAAGTTCTGTTGAAATTATGGTACAAATTCTTATACAACTAACCACGAGCACCTGGTGAAAGGAATAAGTGTGCATTAATTGAATGGATGAAATACGGGATCATCACAGAGTCAGATGTAATCAGAAGTGGCTGTGACATAACTAGCAGAACCCCAGCTGATATTGGGGTTACGTTAATCACAATGGGAAAGAATATGTCAAACAAGTTTGTACCATGTTTAACAGACAATGTAAAAAGAACCAACTTAATCCATAACGTATTCTTACACATTAATAAAAAGACATAACCCTAATATAAAAAGAACAAAAGACATAAACAGAGAGCTCACAAAAGAAGAAATAAAACTGTCTAGCAAACATAAAATTACGGCTGCTTATGTTCTGTGTCCCTTTCCTCACCGCCGCCGTCGGCTCCTCACGCTGCTCAAATCTGCGTTCCTTTCCCAACACTCCATCCAAAAGCTTCACTGTGTGCTCGTGGGCATTTCAGCCTCCTTCCTCGACCCTCCAGTGGTATCCCCACAGGTGCCCAGCCTCCCTGATCGCCCCCTCCTTCCTCCCCGCTGTCTTCTGCGGCTGTGTCCCTGATCCTCTGCTTTCATGTCGGACTCAACGCATCAGTTCCTTGGTGCTACATCCCGGCCCTGACTTTGTCCTCACTCTGCTCTTTCCCTGAGGGGCCTCACCCAAATCCACGGCTTCATTTTTCACTTTTGAATAAAGAGCTCCTATGTTCTCTATTATCTGATTGGTTTTCTTCTGGATTATAGACACATGACGGTCTACCCAATGAAGTAGACAAATGTAAATGAATGAAAAATTAAGACTAGAGAAAACACATACGGAGAGAAAATAAGAACAAAACCAGGGAAAGCTGTAACATAGGTATTCACGTCAACGAGTCCTCAACATTTATGAAAGTTGATCTTCGAATATGTCTCTGAGACGCTTGAGAAACATACACACGGGGAAATACAGTTAGTAACACAACTTACACTGTCCATAAAGACAGTGCATACACATTCCTTAAGGGCTAAGGAATCTCTGGTATTTGACTTTCAAGAGATTCTCTGTCTGGGTCATAAAGAGGGAGCGCCCTCAACCACCTGTGCACAGGCAGGTTCCCTGCAGGTGTTCGCATAGCGCCCCCCGAGGGGCCAGGACAGGCGCCAGAGCAGATCCTCGGGGCCCCACACCTCCATCTGAGCACAGTCTCCAGAATGTCGGCCTCGATGCACTGAAAACACTGCAAGAAAGAGTAAAGCGCATTCCCTGCAGAAGTGTTTTTCTCTCCTGACTCTGGATGTGGCTGAGGGGCAGACAACTCTAAGTTGTCATATATGGAAAGCTCTCCAACTCGCTCTCGTTCCAGCCCCCAAGCTCTGGTCCTGACCCATCCTCCACATCAGTCTTTTATTTAAATATTTTTCTCTCATCCATTGTAACAGTCACATGAACAGTGCAAGAAAATTCAATAACATAAATACTGGAAAATTCACTCATAATTATTCTACTCTCCAAATATAACCAACCTATGATCTTCACTTTCTCATTTCAACTCTCCCCTTATTTTTTGTGATATGTGTAGATTACATATGTGTATAATACAGATATACACACACTCATGTTTAGTACATTATACACATGCATAAATACAGATAAATTTCCTTTACTAAAATAGTTTCACATTGTTCTGTCATTTTGAATTTAACATACTGGGTTATTAAATATTTATTGAATAAATTATAAATCTTGAACATTATTTCATATGAGAATATAGAGATTTATCTTACTCTATAGCATTTTTATTTTAATTTTTTTAACAGATAATACATATGCTTGGTTTAAAACTCAAAAAGTGAATGGCTGACAAATTTGGAATCCTATGTATAAGCCATCTTTGAGCTCTGGTCACATGTGTTCAATTTCCTACTTGACATTTCCACTCAGATGTCTGAAGGGCTCCTTAAAGTCCACCAGACCCATTGTCTTACCTCCAGACCTTCTCCTCTTCCAGCATCCCCCATTTCAATCAGCAGAACAAGCATCCATCCAGTTGTTCAAATAGCTCCCCAATCTGCCACCTTCTTTCTCTCTCTTTTTTTTTTTTTGCTGGGAAAGATGTGCTCTGAGCTAGTGTCTGTTGCCAGTCTTCTTCTCTCTCTCTTTTTTTTCCCCCTCCCTAAAGCCCCAGTACATAGTTGTATATTCTAGTTGTAAGTTCTTCTATGTGAGCTGCCACCACAGCATGGCTACTGACAGACGAGTGGTATGGTTCCACACCCGGGAACCGAACCCAGGTGACCAAAGTGGAGCATGCTGAACTTTAACCTCTAACCCATCAGGGCTGGCTCTCTACACATATTTTTGGATTGAACCATATGAAATTGCCATTTTTATAGTTTAAAATAGCAATTAATATTTCATAAAACCTAACAGTTATGTATATATTGTCAAAAATCTTTAAAGTGCAATTTGTCAACCTGTTCAAGGATATATTTCAAACCAAAATTCAAAGAACTGAAAACAACTAAAAAAATCCTAACAAAAAGAAATGACCAAATAAATGATGGGGCATCTGAAAACAAAATTCTATGTGGAAATTTAAAAATCACGCTTGACTGTAACATCAATTCTCCCAGGTCTCCAGGCACATGTGCATAAATGTGGTAACATTAACACAAATATTTAAATTCTCTTAGTCCGTAACCTTTGCTTATAAACCATTTCTTGCTAGTCTCCCAATTATTTCAAAGTGTTCCTAGGAGATCTGATAAGAGTGCATCAGTAGTCCCCCTTAACACTTCCATTCTCCCCTCAACTCTGGCCAGAAAAAGAGAAGAGGAAAGAAAAGGCAATGTCAACCCTTCACATTGTTGTTTGGGGCACATTGCATCCAAATCTGCAAAATACATAAGTTAAAGATTTTGCTCTCTGCCTGAGATGCCTGTGATGTCTATTGTGTTGCAAATAGAATTTGGAAGAATGATCTTGTCCCTGATCTTTGCTCCATTCGTAGTTTCTTGATGACCAACATTCTGTCATCTTCTCCTTGCAGCTCTCTCTTCCCAGGGCTCAGCTCTCAAATCCTGTGCCCAGGACGAGGAATTGTCCGTACCTCCTTGTCCCTATGCCCCATCACTTTGGGGCTTTTTACTGGGGCTTGCTCACTGGCACGTTGAATGCATGCTGCAAACAGACAACAGGGCTTTGCAGCCCCACCACTTCACTGGACACAGTCCGGGTCTGAATCCCACTTTAGGTTCAAAAGGATCTCTAACACAGGAGGAATTTTTAGACCATGGATTTAACAGTCTGATGTAATTCTATGTGTGCAACAAGGTAGATATAGATTTGATTTGCTCTGAATGGTGAGACTTTGGGTAATTTTATACTTTTCTTTTTTTCATTATCTACAACAAAATGCACTTCTTTTATGTGAAACAAACTACATTATTAATTAAAGTTCTGGAGGTGGATGGTGATGGGGTTGCACAACAATGTGAATGTACTTTATACCACTGAGCTGTATTAAAAATAGTTACAACGGTAAAGGGGCTGGCCCAGTAGCTTAGTGGTTAGGTTTGTGCACTCTGCTTCGGTGGTCCAGGGTTTGCAGGTTTGGATCCAGGGCGCGAACCTACACACCACTTGTCAGGCCTTGCTGTGGTGGCGTTCCATATAAAAAAATAGTGAAAGATTGGCACAGATGTTAGCTCAGAGACAATCTTCCTCACCAAAAAAAAAAAAAAGTTACAATGGTAAATTTTATGTTTGTCTATTTTACCACAATAAAATTTTTTAAATATTAATTAATAAAATAAATATTATTTACAGAACCAATAATGACTCTGAGATAGATGCCAAACAGTTTGGACTCCAGAAAAGAGCTTGATTAAACTTTGTGTAGATATTTCTGAGATAGATTTTTTTTTTTTTTTGTGAGGAAGACCAGCCCTGAGCTAACATCGTTGCTAATCCTCCTCTTCTTGCTGAGGAAGACTGGCCCTGGGCTAACATCTGTGCCCATCTTCCTCTACTTTATATGGGACGCCACCACGGCATGGCTGACAAGCAGTGCATCGGCGGGCGCCCGGGATCCGAACCCGCGAACCCCGGGCTGCCAAGCGCGGACTAAACTGCTGCACCACCAGGCGGCCCCCTGAGATAGATGTTTTATGGCAACTTTTTTTTCTCTTTGGTGAGGAAGATTGGCCCTGAGCAAACATACGTTGCCAACCTTCCTCTTTTTGCTGATGAAGATTAGCCTAACATCTGTGTCAGTCTTCCTCTATTTTGTATGTGGGTGCCGCCACAGTATGGCTTGATGAGCAGTGCAAAAGTCCACGCCCGGGATTCAAACCTTTGAACCCCAGGCTGCTAAAGTGGAGCACACGAACTTAACCACTACAACACTGGGCTGACCCCTATGGAAACATTTTTAAGCACACCTTCTAGGCTGACTTAGAAGTCATGAAGACATCTCTGGCAAAAGTTAACATTATAATGGATTTATTTTGTAGGCTGTGAATTTCTTTCCCAGGAATTATATAAGGATATCTCACTTTCGTGGAGTAAATCAGTAGCCTGCCTACGGCTACAGGAACAAATTAGTCCAGTGTTTCTATTATGCAGTTTGGTATGTGACATAGGTTTCCAAATATTCTCTTAAGTCCTCTATTTTGAGCCTGTGTTATCATCTATGAGATTTTTTTCCGCTCACATCTGCCCAAGTTTTTTAAAGTTCTCTTCTATGCACACCTGGAGGTTAGGGAAGTATGTCTATGAGATGTCACAAAGCATTGGTGGGCTCTGTGCTGCTCTGGAGCTGGCTTACATGGGCTACAGGGAACCGACAGCACACATTTACTCCCAGCTCTCCATTCAGTGATGTAACTTTGACAGCTTACAATTATGGTAAGAGTATTTACACCACAGGGATCTGCAAACACTAGAAGTCTGGAACTTCGTTTTGTTTTCTGGGTTTTTTTTTTTTTTTTCCTCACAGTGCTTGTGGTTAAATATTTATCAGCACACAACTCCCTATATTTTCAGTCACTCACTCAACAGATATTTCTTGAGAACCTTCTAAGTATAACTGTATAGATGTGAGGTACGCTGGAATAAACAAGACAGATGTGGCCCACAGCCTCATGGAATTGTAATTAATATCTCCACTTGAACCCCTCAGCTGCATTCCAGAGTCCCAGATCCAACAGCCTACTTGACTTCACCATTTGGATGTCTACTAGGCATCTCAGACTTTACACATCCCAAACTGAGCTCCTGATGTTCCTCCAAATCTTACCCCTCCTGCAGCCTTTGAGGTCAAAATCTGAGCCTCAGGTCAAACTCTGAGAAGTATTCTTCACCCATGTCTTCTTTCTTACTCCACATCCAATCACCAGCAAATTGAATCACCTCTACTTTCACAAGACACATGGAATCAGATCACTCCTTGAGGCGTCTCCTCTGCTTCCCCAGTCCAAGTCAGTATCCTCCTCCCCTGGCTGGTCCTGCTCCTCCTCTGTTCTCCATTAGTTTGCTCTCAGGGCAACAGTCACGGAGGTCCTGCTAAGAATGAGTCGGATCATATATCCCCCCACAAATCCTCCTGTGGCTCCCAGTTCTCTCAGGGTGGAAGTCCGAGTCCAGACACCGGTCTCTGAGAACTTGGAGTAACTGGTCCTTGTTACTCTCCGACCTCATCTCCTACCGCACACCGCTCCACCATCCCCAGCCCCCACTCTTGCATTGGTACAGGTTGATGTATGCTGCATGTAGTGCAAGGGGCATGTTAGGATCTTACACACTGCGTGAAACACGCTTCCTCCAGATACCATGCTGCTCATTCCCTGTACTACTTCTGGACCCTGACTACTCTATTTTAAATTGCTTTACTGTTTCTTTATCACATATATCACTTTCCAAAACACTATATAATTAGCTCATCTGTAATGTTTAGTTTTTTGTCTGTCTGCCCTACTGGGTTGTAAGCTCCTTAAGGACAAGGCTAGACCTGTGTCTCAATTGAATGAATGAATGAATAATAGATACAGTTCATGGAACTATGAACACAGCAGGGGAAACCCATTTACAGTGTCAGAGCATAAGACATAGAAACTGTAGAAGCATTTTTAAAGTTCATTTCACAAAAGAATAGAAAATATTTCCTAATAAATTGGCTATGAGCAGTTAATATTTAAATGAAAACAAAACATTTTAAATACTCTGTACAACCTAATGCATTATTATCATATTAAGCAGAATTATCCATAAAGAAAAAGAGTTGAAGATTTTCAAATAAGCATAAGCAACAATTTTGAAGAAATCACAATACTCACAAAATTGAGTGTTTATGTTGAATGAGTACTATTAATCACAATTCAGAATTCCCAGATGAATAAACTTATTGAATTTAAAACACGTCACAGTATCATGTGTACTGATTTTTATATGTTCAAATTGAATGGATATATGAAGGCAGTTTTTCCAGTTAGCTAACTATATGGTATAAAATGAATTCAAAACTCTTTTTTTTTCTGCTGAGGATGATTAGCCCTGAGCTAACATCCATGCCAATCTTTCTCTACGTTATATGTGGGTCGCCGCCACAGTGTGGCTGACAAGTGGCGTAGGCCACTGTTGATATGATCATGTGGTCTTTGTTCTTTATTCTATTACAATGGTATTTTACATTCATTGATTTTCAGATCAACCTTGAATTCCTGAAATAAATCCCACTTTTTCATGGTGGATAGTTTCAGGTGTACAACGTAGTGATTTGATATTTGTATATATTGGAAAATGATCACCACAATAAGTCTAGTTAACATCCATCATCACAAATAATTACAATTTTTTTGTGTGATGTGAACTTTTAAGATCTACTCTCTCAGCAACTTTCAAATACACAGCACCATATTTTTAATTACAGTCACCATGGTGTACATCACACCTCATGACATTTATATATAACTGGAAGTTAGTTCCCTATGACCCCCTTTGGCTTTGACCTTCTGGTAACACTAATCTCACACAATGAGCTGGAAAGTGTTCCCTCCTATATATACTGGAAGAGTTTGTGAAAGATTGGTAATATTTTCTCTTTAAATGTTTAGACAAATTCACCAGTGAAACAATATGGACCTGAATTTTCTAGGAAGATTTTTAATTACCAATTTTATATCTTTACTTGTTATACATATACTCAGATTTTCTACTTCTCTTGGGTCCATTTCAGTCATATGTTTCTTTTTATGAATTCTTCAATTTTACCTAAGTTGTCTAATCTGTTGGCACATCATTATTCAGGTAGACTTGAAAGAGTTACGGCCCACACAGAAGAAAGACTATAAAAATAAAATTGTCTTATATTTGTAGGTGTGCTGTGCGAGGACAGAGAAGCAACTCTTACCAAGAGATGAATAGCTGCCTTGTCTTTTTCTCAGTGCATCTCTTGTAGGAACTTATCAGTCTAAAACAGCAGGCTCCCGTCATTTCCTATCACTTATTCTGTTTTATTTTTCTTCATAATATTTACTACCATCTATTTTATTGACTGCTATATTCATAGTATCTAGGATAATGACTGCATGTATTTATTGTATGACTAAATGAGTGAGTGAATGAATGGAGGCAATTTTAAGAATTGTTTTCCTATCATTTTATATCATTGAATAATTTGTACTCAAATTACCTTAACAAGATATCATGAAAATACAAAACAAGAATCAGATATAAAAAAGCCTCCAATTCCCATCTTTATTACCCAAGTTTGGAGGATATCTATTACCTTCTTTCCTCCACTCATACAGTTAAATAAGTATTTACATAATCACAACTTAAATACCCAGAGACTTGGGCATGCTCCTGCCTGACGGGCACCATCATCTCTGTGAGTTTAAGGATAATGCAGTGGAACTGCCACAGGCCACTGCTCATTTCGGACAGGACTTTGGTATACTGTAGATCCATATTAGACAAATTTGAAGGGAATTCATTTCCAGCGCACCCAAAGAACTTACAAAGTCTCCAAGTGTAACATTGAATATTTCCATTTCATCATTGGATCACCGAGCATTACTTGCCCTTATTGAAGTTACATAGATCTCATTACTCTCCATGCAGGAAATTGTTTTAAAAGGAGAGATTTAGAAGACAAATGACCTCCACTGCACTACCCTGCTGGAAGAGTTTCTGCTGAAGAGCCAGGGACAGTATCAAAAGAAATTTTTTAATCCTCAGGTCAGAATTTTGGCATAAAACTTATTTTTCTTTCCATGCCAATCACAAGTACCTAAGAATCACTTTAAATGATTTTTGTTTGTTTTTGTCTCAACTTACCACCAGAGCTGTCTTTTTGTCCCAAGTGTTGATCTCATTTTGTTCAACATAGTTTAGGACGATATGGGTTGAGTGTCTACTGTGCCTGACGTTATCTCAGTCTCTTTGTATACACTGTGTCATTTAGTGTCATTATAACCTTATACTCATCTCTGTTGTTTGTCATTCCCATTCAGCAAAGTTAAGAAGACTATTCCTTTAGAAAGTTGTGTACGTGCAGAAGTCCTTGTTTGCAAACAATTATTCACTCATCCATCTGTCCAAATGTTCAACAACCACTTGCTGTCACTGTTCAAGCATCACGTTGACCACTCTATATACTTTGTCAGGTGCGACCAACACAGGGGTGGACAAATCAGTATCTCCAGTGAGATAAAATCAAAGTTTGAACATAGTGCTGTTGGAGGCCCAGGAGGTAAAAACTAACTCTGGAGGGAGAGAAGGGAAAGAATCCACAGTGATCATTCTGTACTCTGAGTGCAAATAAAGGATGGGTAGACGTTTCCAGTTGCAGAATTTTAGAATAAGGTATGAGCAAGAGGAAAATCATTCCAGCAAGGAAACGAGCATGTGAAAACCATGAAATTATTAGAGGATATTTGAGCTGGATGATTTCCATTTTCCAGTTCACATCTACCACCTATTCCACTCTTTTTTCTGCCCTGTCCACACCAGGCTGACTTTTCTAAGGACTGACTGCATCAATAGGGTCCTTGCTCTGGGGCCTCTTCTTGGCTTTGCCTAAGGGGAGAACATGGAGGAGATGGGAGGAAGAGAGGAGAGTGACTCTGGATGTGTCTACCACTCCTTCCTTTCAGGATTGCTGCAGCCTAGCTGTGTCTCCAGCTGTCCCCATGTCTCTGCCAAGTGTTCCTCTCCCAAGGCTTTGTCTTCTTCCTTCAGATTATAGGACCCTCTCATCCTTCAGTTCTGGGGCAGGGGGGCACCCACTCATTGCTCTTTCTAGTCCTAGGGACATCATTTCAAGTTGGTTTCTTTAATCCCTTTGTAAAATGGGGTTTGTAAATGGCTTCTTTATTAAATTTTGAAATGGCCTTTTCATTAAGCTCTCTTCATTTTTCCCATTTGAGTGTGCCATCTGTTTTTCCTGGAGCTCTGGCTAATCCAATATAGTAAGTTTGGGGAAAAGGTAAGGTATTTAGTGTCATAGTACATAGTAAAGGTGTGCCAAATTGCTGTCAGTAGTTTTAGAAGTGAAGAAACAGTGAAATAGTTTAGGAGGATAACTTTGAAGACATTGTGAAGAAGCTGGGAAAGAGTAATGGCAGGGGAAATCCATTATGATGAAGTTTCCACTGTCCAGGGATTGATAGTTGGAAGGGAGGGTAGGAACATATTTGGTGATGTTAGATTTATCATTTTCCAGGGAAATGAGAAAATGCAAGGTGTTCAGAATAACTCATATGTATGTATGAATAATATTTATAGTGAACACCCTCAAAGAAGTATTAGTTTTCCAAGAGTGAAAAAACCTAGTGAAACATAAACGTATTTTCATGTGTGTATAGTAATAGTCAAGTTTCTTCTGAGGTCATCATACAGTAGGAGAGTAGATATAAAATCATTTCCATCCATCTCATATCTCTTAATGTTGCTATTGGTTAAGAGAAATGTCTCCCAGAATTATTGACTTGTAGTGCCAATTATAATGTGTAGCATTATTTGATCACATGCATAGAAGTCATAGAAAAAGGGAAACCAAATAATTACAAGGAGAGGGTGATAGATGGAAGGGGATCTTGGTTCGGTACTATTTGATATATGTCATACTTGCAGTACTCTGCAAATTACACAAAGTAATAACAGTCACTTTGAATATATACAATTTTCAACACTCGCTTGTCCCCAGCAATCTGCTTCCTGCCATAATCCTGAATATAAGGGCCTGGAACATAATTAGATTTCAGACAACCTCCCTCTGATTAAAATTAGAATCTCAAAGTTGTGGGGGAGCCTACTCTCATCCATTTCAACAATTCATCTGGAAGTTTATCATCCTGTAGTCCACTCAACAAACGGTCCCTCGTTCTATCTCGAGGACGTTCAACAACAGAGCCAGAAACAACTTGAAACACTGGGGACAGTCCGTTGTGTCCCTGGAGAGTTGTGCTTATCTTTCTCCAGAAACTGAAGTCTTAGCTCTTCCTCCTAGAGTGATCAAAACTGCTCTAATATCCCTTCTACATATAGCTCGCAGCTATATGTTCTACATACAGCCTATGCAGCTCTCTTTCAAGATTTGCCTGTTAGACCAGGGAGAAGGGTCCCAAAAGTTTTTTCACACCCAGATATCTCGTGCTTTCTCCAACCTCAGGACTCGCTGTCCCACTTTCTCTTCTAATCCCACCTCCACTCTAATTAACTCCCCTTTGTCCTTCTGATGTGACGTTGCTTCCTTGGGGAAACCATACCTAACGTCTCTACCATCATTTCAACCTCTATCCCAGACTAGGTCAAATTCCCTATTTTATGCTTTATAATTACTAGTACATGTCTTTATAACATCACAGTCTACACAATAGAGACAATTTTATTCAGCAGAATTCCCAAAGGATTGAGCTAGATGGATTAGCATGATGAGGGAATGGAGGTCAGGGTTAAGTTTCTCAGGGATTGTAGGTGACAAGGTCACCCACAGTACATGTAGGTTTAGAAAATTGCAGTCTAAGGGAGTATAGCAAAGAGAAGAAAGTCAAGTTTGGAACCATCAGGATGAAGAATGACGTGTGTTCTCCCCTCCCCTAAACTCCTAAATCCAAAGAAATCTTGAAATCTGAAATGCTTTATATAATTGAATTTTTTTGTGGACATTATGACAGTATAATTTTGCATCCAGGTTCACACTGGGTGAGATTAATATATTTTATACAGATTCAAGAATGGAAACAGAAAGTACCAAATAGGTCTGGTTGAAAATATTTAGAAATCATGGGGGAAGGAACAGAACTCACACAGGCCATTACACTAAAGCTCCAAGGAAGGTCAAACCAAACATCCAAGAGGCAATGTTGTCTTGAGCGACATTTAGGTAATAATATCTTATGTATTTTGTGATTATCTGAATAGTGTATTACTCGTACATCAGACTCTGAACTCCACAAGAGTAGCAACAACATCTATTTCATTTACCAATTTGGCCAAAGAATACAACACAATCCTGGAAAAGACTTGGCATTCAGGGCATAGTTGAAAACAAACATGATATTCAATAAATAAATAAATAGATAAACTTAATTGCTAAATGTAAATTGAAAGCATGTACAATGAAAATCAAATACTTTCACTATTCTGAAATTTTATTTTTCAAAAATAATTTCCCTCCAATGCCAATCTACAAATTTTACTTATAAAATCAAAAAAATCTAGTAAATGAACAAATGATTTGTTTCTTGCTAGGTAATATTTAAAGTTCCTATTACATGTGTACAGACATATGAATGTATGTAAATATAAGTTTATTTTAATAAACTTGTTCACTTTGAAATTCACTAAGAGCATATTTATAATTAATCGGCTCATTCTTAAATTTAAGACATTTATGAAAAAGCACAAAATAAAATTTGTCTGAAAAATGCAATTTCAAGAAGTTATATTTCTCTCTAGTGATTTGTCAAAGCAGAAAATGTTCAGGCACCGAAGGCCTTAAGCTGAAATTTTGTGGGTCGTGAGCAGCTGTTGCAACCAATCTTTGTTTTGCACAACAATAGCCAGACAATATTCTATATTTGGGATTTACAGATTAAAACACTGTCTATTGTGGCCAGAAGAAAATTGGAAAACAGTAAAATCCATATCATTTCAGGCAAATATTCTTTGCATGGTTGATATAATCAAGTAAACATACGAAGACTACACTCTGTAGTCTTATCAAAATTCTAAAATGTGTACAAGCACATTAAGATCAAGAAACAGAGCTTAATAAAAATGCTAACAAAAAGAAGACTTATACCAGATACCAAGAATAATTGCAAAATGGAAAAGGCTTACTTATTGAGGGTAAGTAAAGTTATGTCAAAAAATTCTATTTTGCAAAAGACATCAAAGTAAACAGAAAAGACCTCTTCAGTTATATCAGAAAAAAAGGTGGTGGTAAAGGAAAACCATCTTCTTAGAGTGGAAAGGAAAACTGATAAAAGATGGCATTAAAAATAGGAGCTTCCAATAGATGCCTCTGAGAATTTCAGCTCTATAAGAGATAATAAAAAGTGACTTTAACACTTGTTTAGGTGATATGCTAATTGGAAGAGCAAAGAATCCAATCTTAGCTGTTCTTATGAAACAGTCATACTGAAGAGACTAATGTATTTGAGAATCTGTTTGGTGAGGGAAGAATGGTAGTGAGAAGCTCAGACAAAATCCTCGGAAAATCTAATGTGATCACACCAAAGATACATATTTCTTTAAAGGAAGAATAGAGTGCTGACAGTCATTTGAGGGAGATTATATCTTGGATTTGATAATTTCTTCTCCAGGTCCAGAGGATGTTGATCTGGATGAGCCTAAGGATTCATTTCTCCATGCCAGCTGTTGAGCAAATTATTATTGCTGGAGAGTCACAGAATAAGAAATATTGATGCACAATGAATTCCTAATTACCAGGTTCAAATTGGTCTTCAGCAGTACCTGGCAATTCCACATACTTCTTTGGCCAAGTGACTCTCCCTTTCTACAATATTTCAACATTTCTTTGTTTTCCTCAAACCATTAACGTAACTCAATCTCCAGTGGTTACACCCTGTCCCAAGCAGCAATCATCTCTCACCCAAACCAAAACAATACTAGGTATCTTAGTTCTCTGCTTCCATTCTCTCCCTCCTTCAGTCCATTCTCCAGACAAAAATCTGGTCATTCTCCTCCCCTGATTGAATTGCCTTCCATAGGCCAAAATCTATAACCTGCACTATAACTTCACCTCAAACCCCTTCCCTTTCACTTTCTGTGTTTAATTACAGCAGTCTTTAATAACCCAAGTGCACAATGCTTCTCCCATCCTGACCCCTCCCTTTGGTTTCCTGGGGCTGCTGTAACAAAGCACCACCACAAGCTGAGGGACCTCAAACAACAGAAATTTATTGTCTCACATTCTGGAAGCTGGAAATCTGAAACGAAGGTGCTGGCAGGGCCACGCTCCCTCGGAGACCTGTTGGGAAATCCTTCCTCACCTCTTTCTGGCTCCTGGGGGTTTGCTAGTCATCTTGGATGTCCCTTGGCTTGTAGATGCACCCCTCACTCTTCTGTCTTCACATGAGTACCCCACATGTTTCTCTCTGTTTCCAAACTTCTCCTCTATACCAATCATATTGGATTAGGGCCCACTCTAATGACCTCATTTTAATTTGATTATCTATATAAAGAATCTATTTCCAAAAAAGTTCACATTCTGTGAAAGTGGGGGTTAGGACTTCAACATATCTTTTTTAGAGGGACAAATTCAATTCATAAAAACCCACCATTAACATAGGAGCTTTCCACACGGTGTTTGTTCCCCAGAAATCTCCTCTGCAGCCCTCACCCTCTGCCACCCTGCCCAGCCAGCCCTCCAAGTTTCAACCCAGAATGAGTTTTCTTAAGGAAAACTGATCCAGAATCTAAACATGTTTTCCTAATAAATGCATTCACGTGGCCATATACCTTGCCTTTGTAACACTTATCATATTTGTAATTCTGCATTTATGGGTGAGATTATCTGATCAGTGTCTGTCTACTTCACTGGACTGCAGCTCTGTGAGACCACTTTTACTCACTGCTTCATCACTGCAGTGTCTGGAATGCCACAGACGCAGTCAATAAATGTTTGGCTGAATGAATGAATAATATATCAAACCAGAAATGGCAAAAATTTCAGCTTGAATTTTCAAAATTTCTACGTTCACTAAAGTGTTAGTGAGAACATAAATTGATTGTTTCCATATAATCCAAGTAAAGCAATATTCTACCTGTCAGGAAATAACTTCTCTAATATTAGACTAATTGGCCAAAAAAATCAACAAGAAATTTTCAGTTTATTTTGAATCATCCACGCTACATCAGCGGTACAGCACTCTAACCCTGCTCATGTCACTCAACTTCTCTTTTTCATCTCAAAAAATCAGCTGTCTAAGCACCCAAATTGCATTCAAAAATTTCTAGGGAAAGCAAAATAGCAAAAGACTGTGACAGAGTTTAGGATATCCCATTCAGTACAACAGAGTTTATTGATAAGTGCTGTGCTTGACTCGGGAAACACTTGAAAGGCAGCACTTCGTGTAGTGAGAGAACGCCCCAGTGGGTTGTGACCAGTGGCAGTGGGGACAGAAATGCCCATCTACATTCATAGCGTCTATGTGTTTGACTTTTCTTGAAGTTTGTACACAGACACTTTTGGGTTCAGGGGCAAAACGCAACCTCTAATTCTTGGGAAGGCATCTGCCTGATATATTTTTCTTTCTTTCCCACAATTCCTTACATGAATGGTTGTAGTCAAAGCCATAATCTGCATCTACATGACTTTGAAGACTGGCAGAACTGGTTTAATCCAGCTCTTAACATCTGGGTCATTTTGACCAATTTACTTAATTTCTTTAAGCATCAGTTTTCTTTTCTGTAAAACAGAGACAATAATATTATTTGACTGATTGGATTATTCCAAATATTAAATATATATAATGTATGTAATAAATTGCCTGGTCGTGGCTAGCAATTAAAAATGTTGCTATTATTTATTTTTGTAAGGAAGACCAGCCCTGAGCTAACATCCATTGCCAATCCTCCTCATTTTTGCCAAGGAAGACTGGCCCTGGCTAACATCTTCCTCTACTTTATATGGGACGCCACTACAGCATGGCTTGACAAGCGGTGCGTCTGTCCGCACCTGGGATCTGAACCTGTGAACCCCAGGCCCCAGAAGCGGAGTGCGTGAACTTAACCTCTATGCCACTGGCCAGCCCCCTAAAATGTTGCTATTATTATCTCCACCAGTATAAGCATGAAAGGTGAATTTTAAACTGTTTTAAGTTTCAGACATGTGCATTTCATTTTCTTTGTATGATTTACTTTATTTTCCTAAACCAAAGTATTGTTTTTTATGATTTTTTATATCTAACATTCACTTTTACCTATTAGCTGTCATACATAATAAATTAAGAATATTTCCTTTAAGTAAATTATGACAAAGTTAATATCATGGATACTATATAGATAAGTTCCAATATAGCTACTGAAGATCTAATTCTGCCTAATAGTTATAAAAGCAGAGCAGTAAGCAAATTAATGAATTATCCTTGTGTTGAAATATTTATTCTTACAGTTAAAGTGTTTTTGCCTTAAGTAATACTCATTCTCTGATGAAAGTGTTATCTTTGAAAATTTTCTATAAATCAGAATATATTTGAGAAACACAAAATGGCCAATAGTAAAAATAAAACAATTTAAATAATATGTTTTATTGATAGAAAGCAAAAAATGTAATTAATTTTGTGTATGTTATTTTCTGCTCTGAATATTTGCCAGAATTTGGTAAATAGCCATATTATCCGATTTAAAATTGGAAATTAATGCTCCCAGACATATTGTTATTATTTTCCCAGGTGAATGAAACTTGACTTTTGTTACCATATTCAGAGAGTTTCCAATTTCCCAAAAAGTTGTCCTCTAAAAATCATATGTAAGTGTGTTTTTTAAAGCCTCAAATATGTCTTTGTACAACTATTTCGTTACACTTAGTTTCACAGACACTATGAAGATTTTCATGATGCAGCATGAATTCAGTTTTGGAGGGAACAGGAAAGCAAAGCCTCAGTCACACTTGATTTATTCACACTTATCTGAATCCTGAACTTGTCACTTGTTGCTTTTAAATGGATATGTCGACGACTTCCTTTATAGGGGTTCCTCATCTTTGTCAATCATGTAGGTATCATCCATATTACTTCTCTAGAATCTTCTTTTAAAAATGAAGGTCTTAGGGTACGGAACTCGTATTTTTAAGCACTTATTATCCACCTTTCCAGTTCCACTCAGCAGACATTTATGAATTCTGATAATGTGCTAGGCATAGCCCGTAATAATCAATACCTTTCACTTAGAGTATTTCTGTTGATCTTGACTTCACCTCTAAAAGGTGGGTGTTCTTACTTCTATTTTAAAAATAATGAATCTGAGGTTCAAAAGGTTAAATACGTGACAGAATAGGATTTGAACCTAGATCTGCCTGATTCTTAAGACTATGCCATGATTATCTTCTATGCTGCCTCTACACAAGCGAAACCCTATCAGCTTGTTTACCAGAAGAGAGATAACCCCGGCCATTGAAACCGCTCTAAAACTCCATTTTTAATTCCACTAACAAGAGAGCCAACCAAATGGTTTTGTTTGTTTTTATATAGGTATATGGCCATCATTGATCCCTTGAAACCCAGACTGTCGGCCACGGCAACCAAGATCGTCATTGGAAGTATTTGGATTCTGGCGTTTCTGCTTGCCTTCCCTCAGTGTCTTTACTCCAAAACCAAAGTCATGCCGGGCCGCACCCTCTGCTACGTGCAATGGCCAGAAGGTCCCAAACAACACTTCACGTAAGTTAATTTTCTGTTATGATGTTCAATTCAATTTATTGAACACTTAAGTGGCTATAGGTTGGGAGCAACAATTAAGCAAATAAGACACAGACATTTCCCTCAAGGGCTCACACTGTTTGGGAAAGCAGACGTGTGAAAATGCTATAATACAGTGTGACATGGTCCGTAAATTTGTGTAAGTCACACAGGTTTCTCACTGGGAAGATATGATGAGTTTGTGGGCAGCTCTGGAGGGTTCCTGGAGGAGGGGAGGCGATCCCTGGGGATGGGAGCAGTGCACACAGGAAGCGGGTTGTTGAGGAGAAACCAGCGAGGAGGGAGGCCTGAGGCCCAGAGGTGCCGATGGCTCTCATAAGAAGTGTGGCAGACAGGAGGGGAGTCCTGGTGGGTTCTTGTTGTGTTCCTTTGTTTTAGCATTAAAGAAACTTGAACACTAGGTTGGAAAGGAAATAGGAGCGCTGCATATATGATAGAATTTGGTATTTCATATTTTGGACCCACTTTAAGAAAAGCAAAAGCAAAAGATCCTAATTGTGCAATTATTTGCATTTTCGTTTTTATTCTGATCATTTAGATTTTAGTTCAGTAAAAATATTATTTAGTGACCTATTTTTCCCTTTAAAATGATGCAAATATAATGGTCATCTTTTAAAGCAGCCATTTTATCAAACTGCTCTACCCAGAGTCCAGATTTTTAAAGAAAAATGTTAGGAAATATTTATTGAAGGAAAAGCAGGCAGCAGTAATTAAACTGAGAACTGTATTCCATCCTTTATTAATAAATCTTAGTTGTATGATAACAAAATAAAATTAGTTATAATAATGAAATTAAATTTTTTGTTGACTGAATCGCTTCCTCATTTGATCAGGAACCGGGAAGGCGAGGAGGCTTAAGACTCCTTTTACAAAAAAACACAGGTGTGAGGAGACCAGCCTACTGGCCTCTTGAATTACCCTGGAGCCTTCCTCACACAGTGCGGCCACAAGAAAGTTTATTCAGATTCCAGTCAGGCTGTTACATTATCGGTTGCTGTCCTATTCCTCCCTAAGTGCATCCTTATAATTTGATTGAAAGCTATGAAATCCTAGAATCTGGTTTAATAATTTATAGTATCATGATTTTGGTGTGACTGATACTTTTGTATGTTATTTACCATATTAATAATTCAGCCAAATGTGCTATGACTTTGAAAAAATGCATGTGAAGGGTCTTTACCTGATTTTTAAAATCACGGTCAAATAGCCTGTGGGTCCAGTGTGGCTCAGAGTATCTAGCTACATTATTTTTTCATTTGGTTGAAAACCGATTTATTTCAAATATGACTGATGTTACAGGGATACATAGAAGAGTCTTCCTTAGAAGAAAATACCTGTCAGTTGATTAGTTTAGTCTGCCCCACCCCTCTCCTCTGATGATTCGCTTGATTAGGTTCGCTCCACAGTTACCAGCAGAGGAAAGGCGTTCGTCCTGGACTTCTAGCCAAGGGGACACGTGTGGTTCGGGTGAGCACCACAGCTTGGCTGTGGTTTTCAGATACGAAGCAAAGACTGGCGGAGATCGACTGGGAGCATTTGGACGACTGTAGTGACAATAGTGTATTTTGATGGATTTGTGAAATGAGGACTTAGAGAAAACGTGGAAACAATATTTACATTTCAGTCATGATTTAAATTGGAATAAATTCAAAGTCCCCCAGACTACTTGCCAATAAGCTCCTCTTATTTCTTGCAGGTACCACGTCACTGTCATTGTGCTGGTGTACTGTTTCCCGTTGCTCGTCATGGGGGTCACATACACCATGGTGGGACTCACTCTCTGGGGAGGAGGCATCCCAGGAGACACCTGCGACAGGTACCACGGGCAGCTCAAAGCTAAGAGGAAGGTACTGTCCCACGGAAGTACCTCCCGTTGTGTCGACTGTGGCACAGCACAGAGGGAAAACCAGCTATGGCCTTTTCATAGAACGTGATTTGACGCTTTACTACTACTTTTCGTCTTCTTTTCTTTCTTTTTATCAAGTTTTTGTTGTTGTTTTTTTTTACTTTCTTTTGTCTTCTATAAGCCACTGCCCATGTACAATATCAGTCATGACAGAATAGTCCCTTCCTAACAGCAGGACTTTTGTTACCTTTTGCAGAGTATTCTCAATTACTCCACCCGAAGATTCTAAAATTTCACTGTGAGTGGAGTCCCAATTGACTGTATTTCTGCAGCTCTGGCTATCTCTGTCCCCTTTCTTGAATAGAATGCCTCTGATGTATTCTATAACCTTCCAGAAGCTTCCTTTATCCCAGGAATCTCTCCCGTTCTCATGCTGTAGGTGCTGTAACGCCCTAAGATCCCTCTGTCTATCCCCCTCTCCTCCTCTCTCCCCACCTGGTTTCTACACAGCCATCCTGAAGTCCGATTCAGAGACAAGAGCTGCACTAATATTCTTCTGCAACTTGTTGGGTGACATGAAAAGACCTATTTTGAACAATTTACTTTAAATAAGAAGACCTCTAAAAATTAATATACTGACATTTTACTAGGATTATTTTTTCATTAAGATTTTCTTCTGACTACAATCATGTGACTTAGTAAGATTTCTACAGATTTGTGGAGTTACAAGGAATCTTAGAGCATCTGCTCCATCTTCCTCTCTCCAGCTAATGTGCAACTAGCACAAACCAGAGAGGTTTTTCCAAGGACAAAAGTGTCACACTGATTATGCCAGTTATTATTTGTTCCACTTATGACTCGTTTATTTATGTAGAACTACTACCAACTGCATGGACACTTCCTTAAAGAACACTCAACAATTTTAAAACCACTTATCTACACTCACTTAACAATGATCAATCAAGTTTTAAAAATTTAATGTAGAAAATTTGTTTCATTTGAATACTAACATTTTTTTCTGTTATTGACAAATAATGGCAGACAAGACTTATGTTCAGTTAGCATTTTATCATGATCTCTAGTATTTGAAAACAGAAAGTAAGCATGACCTTTTTCACATCAATTTACTTGTTTCAGCCTATAATATATGTAATTTCATTTTATTTCTCTTTCAAAAAAACTTACCTTAAAAATGAAGTACACAAACAACCAGACTATGCCTTTAGCACCTAAAAAAATTCTAAAGCTCAGACAACTTCAGTAACATGTCATCTTATAAGAACAGTCTCTCTTTCTCTTTTGTAAGTTCAACTCTCATCTTCTAAATCTTGCTCATATTGCAAGATACTCTTTTGGGGAATATTTTCTCAGAACTATGTTTTAGACATCATCACATTAAATAACCAATGTGATGTTCTATGTATTTCAGAATAATTTCTGTCTTTGCATCACCCACTTGGTTTCTTGTCTTTTATTTCTTATTGGTTTAGCATTTTTTAAAAGTTTTTTTCTGTTCGCTCCTAGACAAATTAAAATAAGTCTGGTGATTGTAGTTTGTAGTTCTTTTTTCTTCAAATACATGTAATATTTTTCTAGTGAGAAATGAAAATTTAATCTGAGTATTCCTTTTTTGTTTTTTTGGTGAGGAAGATTGTCCCTGGGCTGACATCTATGCCAATCTTCCTCTATTTTGCATGTGGGACACCGCCACAGCATGGCTTGATGAGCGATGTGCAGGTCCGTGCCCGGGGATCTGAACCTGCGAACCCTGGGCCATCAAAGTGGAGAGCAAGAACTTAACCATTATGCCACTAAGCTGGTCCCCTGAGCATTTCATTTTATTTTTGAGTTGAGTCCCAGAGGGAACAGAAGCAGGAGGGAATATTTTTGCCTTTGCCCCTACATAACTGATGAGAGTAAGGCATAAATATCCCCTTTTGATTTTACTACTCTACAATTTCAAAGTATAAATATCAATTCAAACTAGAGTGTGACCCTCTGGAATATTTCAAAAGAGTAAGGCATTTAAAAGTTCCAGTCCACATGTCTTTCTCTCAGATTGTGTTCTGGGTTGAAATGTTACAAAATTACATTCATGCCATGGACTTCTCATAATAAATCACCTTGTCCTTGGATTTCTTTCATGGTCACTTAGAGATATGACCATCAGTATCTCAGGAGTAGCACTCATTTTGGCCAAAAATTTTAAATTTCAAAATATACTTAGCTCTTCTCTTAATTTCTTTCTTTTTGTCTAAAATTAAAATATTGTCTGGTATGGTTTGGAATACAGTTATTTGTAGTAATTATGCTGTTTTCATATTCTAATATGACTAGTTAGATCAAAGATACAAATCCTACCCCGGGTGGGCCATTTAATTATGTGCTGTCTCCTAGAGAATGCATCTTTGATACGATTGGACCTGAGAGATGAGATAAGAGGGTGTTGGTCACAATAGTGCAAATTCATCGTGACTGTTGGGAAAAGCAACTCCATAGACGGCTGTGAGTCAGCCTCCAGGTGACAAAAGAATAGTGGGTGTTGATTGACCCCCAAAGACACATGAACAAGAAGAAATAAAAGCTTAGGAAATTTTAATCAAATCACTGAGATTTTGGCAACTACTGAGAAGCGTGGCTTCCATTTCTCTTTTCTCCCACAATCTTTAGGAATGTGCTCAATTTCAAGACTTGTATATTAAATTCTCTGAGGAACAGCCAGTACAGATAAATTACGTGTCTTAGTTACATAGCACCCAGCGTGTCCGGAGATTAAACTAACATGAACCCTTCAGGTAATTTAGGATTAACCACCCCACTCAATCTTTGCATGTGACCTGCCTAAATGTATACACAGTTTGAAAATAATACCAGTGGTTCTGGCTAGCACCAGGTAAGAAGACTACATATTAGTCCTGAGAAATAAGTTAATACCTCTAGAAATGTTTTCTCACCGTTAAAATGAGAACATAAAACCTGAAAATTGGTACTAACATTCTATGGCTCCCATCAGCTTAATAAGCTCTAGGAAGCAGTCTGTAGGATCGCCCAGCATTTGAGTCACATACACAGAACCAGTCTTTCAAAAAGACGTTAGCAAGTGCATTACTAAACTCTTTCTTGTGTAATGTATTTACAATTTCAAAGCAGTTTGTATACCTCATGACACAACCAAAGGGATCCTTCATTTATAGTAAATGTTCTGGGTTTGAAAAATCTCTATGTTATCTATCCATGACTTTAAATATAAGTCTTTTACAATGTGTATATTGAAATAATAATGTCTCCTTGATGTAACAAAGTGGTTAACTTAAGGATCCCTGCTCTTTAAATAGAGTGTCTTCAGATAGTAGCAAAATATAAAATACCAATTAATATCACCAATCCCCAAAGTTGCTGTAAGTTAGTTCTGTTTTGGGGGGGCTAATAGTTAATATTCTCACCAAAGCTCTCCTTCAGGAAACATGTACTATTCAGTACATTGTTATAATTTTCAAATAGAAAATTTAAATTAAGATATTTTTATGAATTTTTAAGAGGATGCTTTTCTAACATTATTCTGTTTGCTGAGCTTGTTATATGAATGCTTACATTCCAGTGTGGGAATATTTAGAGTCTAGAAAAAGACACTGATCCTTGTCTAGTTTATTCTACTTATTGGTAGATAAGTCACAGATTTTGGCTAACTGTTAAAACCTTGACTAAAATACTATGTATGTCATAATAATTATACAACAAAATTTGAAATCTTATCTATTTAATATACTATATGTTGGCATATGTAAAGTCAGATTTTAAATATCTGGTGCTCAACTCACAGGCTGATTTAAAATACACCTGCAGTTTAAAAACTACGCTCCAGAATGACAGATCTGATCAGAAGCTAGCATTTCATGACCCCCTGGCTCACTGCTCTTCTGGATTAAAATCGAACGCAGTGTGGGGAGGGAGTGAGCAGAGGGCTAACATCTCATATTTAGGACTTGGGTTAAAGAAATGAAATATGCCTTTAATTTTTTTAGTCTTGCCAATATCATCCTGTTTCCTTAACTATCTAGAAGTAAGAAAACCACAGATCCTGTCTCATAGGCCGTTGTGATGCTTATTCGAGCTAAGATCTTGTCTATAAATCAATATGGCTACAACTCGAACTCACTCACTTTGGAAACAGAATATTCACCATCCGTCTTTCCCACATAGTATTCTCATAAATTAAGACTACTTTCTTGGCGATTTGGGTGAACAAAAGGTAGTGACATTCTCTTATAAATAATATTAAGATTCTTGGCACTGACAAAGTATATCCCAAAATATTTGTGTCAGTCTGCTGGCATCTTGAAATAACTATCTAGAACATAAATGCTAGAAGGCTAGTGATCAGCAAGATGGCAAGAAAATAAATTTTATTGATTAATATATCCATGAGTTGGACACAAAACATAGCTAATATTTAAATGTTTGTAATTATTAAATTCATATGTAAGAAAAAGAAATGGTGGCTAGATAGAGAATGAAAACAGTGAGAATACTTATATCAACTTCAATTCATTCATCTAGGTTATTTATTAAAAGTTCCTATTGTGGAAATGCCATAGACAATGTTTGTCTGATATCAGGAAACTCACTTGCAGTCTTATGATATTTTTATATCAGGTAGAGAAAACTGGAGTAGTTGCACACTCCACGTGTGCTGAGAAGAGAATGATGTCAGTCTAGCTAGAGGGTTCCAGGGGCACACGCAGAGCTCTATCCTTGGCACTAGCTTGTTCAAAATCGATCAGTTACAAGTGTATCAATTCTGTGGCTACGATAAACAAATCTATAGACAGAGACAGAACATCAGAATTAGGAACTAGGAAGGCCAAGAGCACAGTGGCCACGTGTGGTAGGCTGTGCATGCTGTAATCCTTGGTCCCACGCCAACCAGAGAGCAGAGACAGGGTGTCAGTGATCTGCATTCTAGTTCTTGGCCTGTCCAGGTGTGATCTGAGATGCATCTCTAACTTTCTTAGTCTCTGTTTACTGAAAATGGTGGAGGTTTGAAGAAGGACCCTTTGGAATTAAAATGCTATGGTTCTAACACTTAGCACCAAGCCTTTTACATGGTAGGCACTCAGTTCATGCTGATATTCCTTTTTCTCGTGCCACTTTCTACCTTTTTCAATATGGAGAACCTAATGAATGCAGAAGTCATGTCCAGACATTTGTATCTGACTCTTTTTACCCCTTTCAGTTAGTCAAGAGCCAGCCCTGAGGTCTAATGGTTAAGGTTCCCCTCGCTCACCACTACAGCCCAGGGCTCCTTCTTGGTCAGGGCTCCACACCACCCGTCTGTCAGTTGTCAGCTATGGTGGCTGCATGTTGCTGTGATGCTGAAAGCAATGCCACTGGTATTTCAAGTACCAGCAGGATCACCCATGGTGAACAGGTTTCAGTAGAGCTTCCAGACTAAGACAGACTAGGAAGAAGGACCTGGCCACCTAGTTCCAAAAAACTGGCCACGAAAACCTATGAACAGCAGTGGAGCATCCTCTGATACAGCACCAGGAGGTGAGAGGATGGAGCAGAAAGACTGGACAGGGCTCCACTCTGCTGCCCACATGGTCACTGGGAGTTGGAATCCACTCCAGGGCACTAAAAACAAATTAACCAAGAAATTGTATTTAACATGGCTGTAGATTTTATCAAGATTTCTAGTGAAGATAAATTACATTAAGGATAAAATCAGTTCCAAGTGGCCTAAAGTGGCTTGTTTTTTTTCTATGCATTAATTTAACAAAAAATATAAATGGCAAATTTCCCATGGTTTAACCAAAGTAACAAAAACAGCTCAACCACAAGGGGAAACATTATTTTCAATTTTTCAGAATTAGCCTGTAGACTAATATTCTGATGTTAGAGAAAAACTAATGTTCTCTTGGAGAACTTTCATTCAAACAAGGGGAACCAAGAATCTGATAGGACACTTCCTTCCCTGTATTCTAATGTTCACATCATACTTTGTGCTATCAGTCTGACTTTTTTCTGAACATTTCTCTTCCGTTATCTACCTAGCTATAGCACCTACAGTACATGATATGTACACATTTTTCTGAAGAGAGCTCAATGTGTAATGTCAGCAGCAGTAAACATTCAGAGTAATTGAGAATCTGCTGAAATGCTGGCTTTGTGAAAAAACTGGAATTTTTATGTCTGACTGTTTCACTGTGCCCAATTTCTTTATCTTTATGGGCTTTACTTACTTTGTAGCAATAAAAAAGACCTTGATATTATCCATATGACTTAGACTTCAAATATCCATACGTTATGTAGACTTACAAGCTTGTATGTAGTACAGTGTGACTCACCCATTGCTGTGTCCCTCCCTCATGTCTGCAGCTCCATGACACATTTGCACTTATTTCCATGCATCTTTGGCCAATAACTTGTGATAATAATGTTATTATTCATATTATTAATCATAAACCATGGAAATTAAAAAAATACAGTCTATGTATTCCACTTTCTTTTAAACATGTATATTATCATCCAGGTATAAAATCCACATTTTAGTAGTGGATTTTCTAGGGAAATGAAAGTCAAGAACCATAAAATATCTTTTTAAGTTTCTGTCATGTGTCACAAAATATGTCCCCAATAAAGAAAAATAAGTATTGTAAACACTTTTGTATAGAAATTCATGATTATTTACTGACTATTTTTTCATACAGATATTTTGAGAAAAGTTTGTATTTTGGCTGATAAATCAATGAAGAGCATTAGAACATACCTGCTTTTTATATTTTTGAAATTATATAAATATTTTAACCCATCAGGATATGATAAAAATTTATCCAATTGGGTCTTTAAAAACCTATTGTCTTAAAGGAAAAGAACTAAAATCAAAACACAGTAAAAAAAACACCTGAAATTTCTATGAACAATATTACCATAACCTACTTTTTTGTGTGTGTGTGTGAGGAAGATTGTCCCTGAGCTAACATCTGTCCTCATCCTCCTCTATTTTGGATATGGGACACTGTCACAGCATGGTTTGATGAGTGGTGCATAGGTCCACACCTGGGATCCAAACCTGTGAACCCCAGGCCGTGGAAGCAGAGCCCGTGAACTCAACCATTGCACCACCAGGCCAGCCCCAACATACTTCTAATTGAAAGAGTGAAGCTTGAAGAAAACTAGTAGCTGTTTGTTCCCTCCGGCTAGCTTCCACCCCACCAGCCACAGCCTCAGGAGTGCCTCCCCCCTGAGCATGGCATTAATTGCAAATGCCACTCTCTTTAGACCCTTTCATTCAATCTTCTCCCTGCTCTCTCTCGGTGGCAGTGGGTAGGAATCTTTTTGAGAAGACTAAAAAAGTTTCTATAGCTTTCTTTCTGGTTTGCCAGTAGTACTTGTGAAGTGGAAGTGCTTATTCCTTTTTAAAAATGTAAGAAATGATAGCACTTTAGAAGTACCTGCAACTCTTGAGTGCTGGGCAATCATTTGAAATGATTTCTCTATGGATTACCCATTAATATTTCTCAATCCACAGTTATAGGTGCAGGGGAGGTTGGGACCAGGTTTCAGGCATCATGGATTTCTCTCAGTAAAACTAAGCTTAGCACATGAAATGTATAGGAAGTGCTACAAAATCAATACGCAGACATCTAGTGCATTTCTATACACTAATAACAAACTATCAGAAAGAGAAATTAAGAAAACAATCTCATTCACAATTGTATCAAAGGAATAAAATACCTAAGAATAAATTAAACCAAGGAGGTGAAAGATCTGTTCTCTGAAAACTATAAGACATTGATGAAAAAATTGAAGACACAAATAAATGGAAATATATTCTGTGCTCATGGATTGGAAGAATTAATACTGTTAAAATGTCCATACTACCCAAAGCAATCTACAGATTCAGTGCAATTTCTGTCAAAATTCCAATAGCATTTTTCACAGAAATAGAACACAGGATCCTAAAACGTGTGTGGGACCACAAAAAATCCCGAATAGCCAAAGCAATCTTGAGAAAGAAGAACAAAGCTGGAGGCATCACGTTCCCTGATTTCAAACTACATTACAAAGTGATAGTAATCAAAACAGTATGGTTTTAGCATAAAAACAGACACAGCAATCAGTGGAACAGAATAGAGAGCCCAGAAATAGACCCACCCATATGTGGTCAATTAATTTATAACAAAGGAGCCAAGATTATACAATGGAGAGAAGACAGTCTCTTCAATGAATGGCATTGGAAAAACTGGATAACCACATGCAAAAGAGTGGAACTGGACTTCCGTCTTACAATTCTCAATACTTTAGGACACACATCACACATACACATGCATACACATGTGAATAGTATCAATTATTGTATATTTTATAAAATTGCTCTCCATATGGATAGATTAGATTGAATCAAACTCTTCTAAGTGGCTTCATAATGTGTTTGTCATTTAAAACTTAGATCCATCTGAAGTTTTTTATATAAGTTTGGGGATGAGACTCGTTTTATTTTCTAGATGCTTTCTTGTACCTACCACCACTTGCTGGGTAACCCATCTTTTCCAACACTGACTTTAAGTTGCACAGTTGTCCTGTTCTACGTTCTCACGTGTGTCTGAGACTCAGTTGACTTTCTGTTCTGTATTATCTGGTTGTTCATGCGTTATCACCACACTAGTTGAATAACGAAGCTCATAATGTATTTGATATCTGACAGGGAAATTCTCCACCTCTATTCTTTTTTTCCCAGAATTTTCTTAGCTTTTCTTCCTTATTTTTACGTTTATAAAATTTTGTCTGGCTAAAAATGATTTTTGTTGATGGAATTAGATTACATGTAGTAACTTTCAGAGAATTGGGCAATGATAAACATTTAGTGAGTGAGGTATGGATGGGCTGGCGAATGGATAAACGAATGGCTTCTTCTGTGTTGCTCTTAGACAAGTGAATGTAATGACTGGGGACCGAGACTCTTAGTTGACCAAGTTCAAATGCTGAGTCTGGCACATACTTTGGGCAATATGACCTGTGTCATCCTCAGAGAGGTTACAATCCCTATAAATGAAATGAAAATAATAATAATGCATACTCATGTGGTTGTATAAAGATTACATGAGTGAAACATGTTAAATGCTTCAAACAATGCCCAGTACAGGAAACTCTTCTCAGTAAACGGTGCCATTGCTTTAGGCTTTTACTGTGAGTCTATTTGCCAGGATTGTGGAGATCAGAAAGCATCATGTGGTAGAGAATAAAGAGGTATAAAACTGGCTATTTAGCTTTGTAAACATAATATTTACCTACATTTGATAGTGAGTCATAGTTTGTAAATAAATCCCATATACATGTTGTTTAATTCTCACAATGTCTATGTTAATTTTTCCTGTTTTACAGAAGAATGAAACTGAGCCTCAAACTTATAAAATTAATAGATGGCAGAACTTAGACTTGAATCCTGGACAAGTTCTCTTTAGAGAACTAGTTCGAAGGGGCAGGTTCAGGATGACACTTCATGTCTGAGTGTCGTTTGTGTTATAGGAGGCGCATTCCCATATGTTGTCTGTACTGACCCTCACAGTACCCCAGAGAGGTGGGTCTGGGGGGAACTGTTTTCTTTCACTTAACAAATCAGGAAACTCAAGCTCGGAAAGATGAAAGTTGTCCAAATTCATGCAGCTGGTAACTGGGCAAGTGGCGTCCATCCAGTCCCTGTGGAACGCAAGACCACCCTTCTTTCCATTACATTGAACTGCAAAGAACCGGCAGCCCCCCTAGCCAATCTCTCGCCCAGGAGAATTTCCTGTCCGGTCGTTCCACCATACATCCTGCCTTACTCTAGAACAGTGTGGTCCAACAGAAATGTCTGCAATGATGGAATGTTCCTTGTGTGGGCTGTCCAATGTGTAGCCATTAGCCACTTGTAGCCATTGAATGAACACCTGAAGTATAGTCACTGAAACCAAGAAACAAAATTTATTTGATTTTCTTACATAAATTAAATTTAAATAACCACATATAGATAGTGGCTACTATATTTTTTCAATGCTATTCCAGAAATTTCAATATCAATGCATTGATATTTCAATATCAGTGCTATTCTAGAAAGGCATAAGAACAATAAACCAAGTAGTTATTACACAGCAAGTGTTTACTGTCATTTGTTGGGATAATGTAGTAAGAATCAGAGAAAATTAGAAATTCCACTATTAAGTTCTTACAAAAGTTAAGATTCATTTACTTTAACATTTTGCTCATAGAATTCTGGTATTTGGAATATTTGTTCTCTAGTCTTGGTTCTTATTATGTGTCATGTGTATTTGAACCATATTGTGTCACATATACACTTATTTTTGCTCAAGTTTCTTGAGCTGTAAGTAAAGATTCTCTTTGCGGGAAAAGGACCACTATGACTTTCTTGCGTTTCTGACAGTGCACCTGACACAAACACACACACATTTCTGTGCAGTGTTAATGGGAAGAAATATGGGCTGTGGAGTCACACAGGCTGGTTTGGTTCCTAGACTGGAACCAGGTTACTGGTTCCTGACTCTTAATCTCTCACCCTCCATTTTCTCATCTATAAAATACTGAAATATTTCTTTTCTGGAAATTTTTGATGAGGGCTAATCAAGATAATGTGTGTATTAAAGTGCCTGTCACCTAATGCTCTTAAATATGCGATTTCAATCTGCACTTACTTTCATCCATCCGTGAGTCAAAAATAAACCTAATTATGATCACTAATAAAAAAAGTAATGCTTGTGACAGCTCTGTAAACATAAACCAGCATCTATTGTGCTTGTTATGTGCCCGACACTTGATGAAGATGCTGTAAATAGATCAGCTCGTTGAACTCTGACAACCACATGAAGAGGCACTACTGTTATTTTCATCTTACAGATGAAGAAACAGTCATGAGATGGGCTAAGTGACTGTCTAGTCTGCTGAATGACAGGGTCAGGACGTGAACCCAGAAAGTCTGATTCCAGAGAATGTGTTTCTAACCTCCACACTATACTGACCATTCCTGTACTTTGCTCAAGGGAGGAAAAGTAAATAAGATAAAGTAATTTTTTACTTATTTTTCTATTTGTTTAATTATCATTAGTACAATTGAATTATATTGTTTATTGACGTATTCTTAGTTAAAGGCTTTTGTAGGTTAAATTAACCAAAACATATAACATTGTTTTTAAGGAAAATTTCATTTCCAGTAGTAGAAGTCAACTTAAAAATTAATTCTTAGAAAACAGTTCATCAGTAAACTGGGACTGCGTGCAGTTACCAAAATGAGGAGGCATCTGTTTGATATACAAAAATGTGCACTAAAATCTGGTTTTGATCACTAAAAATTGTTAATCAGCTCAGGCTTTTTTTTTGTTTTTAGTTCAAATGAGTTTTTTTTCAATATTCTAAAGCTCCTTTTAATACATACTGAATAAAAACTATGCACAACCCCCCTTAACAAATTCCCCTTAGTTGATTTAACACCCTAAAGCGTACTGATATTCATTAATGGTTTTGCTGCAACTAAAACAATTCCACAATAATTACATTGCCAAATAATTATTATAATCATAGAATAATAATTTTAATAATAATGTATAAGTATACAATTGTATAATAATATTTCCAGTAATTATTAAAATAATAATGGTCATTGCCAAATATAGTAGACAGATATAAATGTAATTGTTTCTTATATTTGGAGAAAATCTAGATTTGTAAAACCAAATGAGCACAATGTTTTGTGTGTGCCTGAGAGAGAGAGAGAGAACCAGGGAGGAGAGTGGTGGGTATGATAACACAAAACAAGAGAGATGACAGGTGCTGTGACACGGGCAGAAGAACTGGGACTCCGGACAGCTAATGTAGACCCGGTGCTACATTTCAGCGTCATCTCATTTGAGTCACCACTCTTCTCCAGGCTCATTTCTTACTTGTAAGATGAGAAGATCGAACTACATTACCTCTAAGTTCTCTTCCAACTAGAAGTATCCAGGACTAAGACCCATCAGATATTTATTCAACATCTAATGTGTACAGGCATTGTGCACAAGAGATTCTATTTGAACCTTATAAAATCCTCATAGCAAATTTTCTAATGGGTCCTGTGCAGTTGATTTTGGTTAGAGCCAAAGTTTTCCCTCGTGCCTTTGACCCCGTGCAAGTCACAAGGTCACCATGTTGTATTGTTGCCGGCAGATAATGTGTTGTGCAGGGGTAGGGATGGGAAGACCCACACTGAAGGCCACTTGAGCATGGAGCCCCCTCCACTCAAAGATAAAACTTACTCATCTTGTAGTTTGGAAGACTTCAGTCCCTATGCTTTCTCTCCAGTCTCAGCCACCCTCTCACCTCCTTCTTCTACCTGAGTCCC
Source organism: Tapirus indicus (assembly GCA_031878705.1). NCBI lineage: Eukaryota > Metazoa > Chordata > Mammalia > Perissodactyla > Tapiridae > Tapirus > Tapirus indicus. Next base: position 154,555,812 of record CM062919.1, read on the forward strand.
AGCTAGTTGGGGAAAGAAAAAATATGTGCTTTGTTGAATGCTTGGGCAAGTGTTTCATATGGGTACTAGTGGGGCAGGAATCAGGAAGGAAAATCCCAGGGAACGTTAATACTTACACAGTACAATGTCATGTTGTTTGTAGGTGGCAGTTCTGTGTCCATGGCTTACATAAACATGAAGATATGAGTGCATGTGACATATACCTAATATATTTATATGCATGGCGGCAGTGCATGGGATGGTGAGGCAGGGAAACAATAATGGAGTCTGAAACTAGCTCAGAATCTATGATGAAAACATTTCCCAATTCTGTAAGCTTTTATAGCATACAGTCTATACATGATTTTATTTTACACTCACAATAATGCTCTGGGAGAGATAGGAAAGGTTTATCTTACTTTAGAGATACATAAGCAAGGAAGTTGAAGCTAGGGAAGGTAAAAGTGAAGTGGAAAGGGAAATCAATGTGAAAAACTTAAAATAATCATCAGAGTTTGGTGATTGATTAGATATGAAGAGGAAATTAAAAAATTCTACTGCAAGCCAGCCCCAGTGGCCTAGTAGGTTAAGTTTGGTGTGCTCTGCTTTGGTGCCCTGGGTTTGACTCCCCGGCACAGACCTACACCACTCATCAGTGGCCAGGCTGTGGTGGTGGCTCACATAAAAGGAGAGAAAAGGGAAGACTGGCAACAGATGTTATCTCAGGGCAAATCCTCCTCACCAAAAAAAAAAGAAAAAAATTCTATTGAAAGACTCAATTGCTGAGAAAATTATGACACTATTGATAAGAAATATGAAGCCTGTGAGAAAATCTACCTATTTTGGGTGAAGATGACGAATTCACTTTAGAAGAATCCAGCAAAGTGGAAATGGTCTGTGTGTGACTGGAGGTGTGTTCCAGCAGAGGGGACACTTCTTCACGCTGATGAAGATGAGGACTGATGCTATGACCACACTTCTGTCATCTATGAGCACAGGTTAATGTCAGTCTATTCTGTACTTGGATTAGACATTCTCACAAGAACATTCTGTCACACCCTCCGAATGACACAATAGCTGTGAATGTGGGTGCGCCACCTGCTGGGCATCGAGAGCACAGAGTCCTCTGCTCCCCTCCACTGTTCCTCCTTCCCAGGCTGCACACCCCAGCCTCCTGGAGCCCAACTCAAGGGAACAGAAAAAAATCCTTTTGCCAGAACTGCCAGCTTCTATTTATATTTATTTCATTATTTCTCCTTGTAATTATTTCTAATTTAGTTAAAAGAAAGTTTTCAACCAATGCAGAAAAATCCATTGATAGCATTGTTCCTCTTTACTAGAGGTTACAAGTTAGTAATAATAATAAAATACAGTAATAAAAAAACAGTAATAAAATACCCTTTGAAGAAGATGAGTTTCTGACTGAAGGTCCATTCAGCTGTCTTTGACTCACAAGGAAGAGAGTGAGTTCCACTGTCGTCTGCTGTTACCGTGTAATTTTGCATCATAACCGCGCAGCTGTGTCAACAATAATACTAGCCCTGCAGCTTCACCGTTTGTCAACAGGGGACGTGGTTGCAGTGCATACTCAGCATGGCGGTGGGTTGACTGCTACTGACTCATGTTCACACACTTTCTCCAGCTTCCGTTTTGAAAGACCCCATTCGTCGGAAAAAGAACTAACTGGGATTAGGGAAATCTGTGGTTCAAAAATAGAGCAAATACAACTAACCCTAACCCCAAGACAATCAGCTCCGGAAATCACCTGGCCATTTTTCAAATGATTCAACTCAAGATAGAAATCGCCTCATTTAAATTCGTAGTAAATAAGCTACCATGGACCTCTGTTGCTTTGTTCATTTAGAAACAAGTGGCCATAAAGATTATACAATCTAGAGATATTTTCCTTCAGATGCTTGTTTCTTTATTTAGTTAATTATTTTTTATTATAATAAGACCATACGCCTAAGCAATGTCAGTCACATATATTATCTCTTTTAGTGGCCTCGTGGGCTCTGAGGTTTTACTATCTATCCCAGTGATGATGTAGCCAGGGCTCAGAGAGTTTAAAATTTGTGTCAAGTCAGTAGAGGAATCCAGTTTGGGTCCCAAGCTAACAATAAAGTTAAGGAAATAATCCAATGCTGTTTTACCTCCTTTTATACAGTTAAAGTGCATTATAGAGAATGTCAGTAAAAGAGGTTTTAAAAAAAGGAGTGGAAATAATTCATAATATCAGCATTCTAACACTTTTTAGCTTTTTCTACAATATATACTCAATACATAAACTTTAAGAAAGCAAATTCCTTCAGTAAAGCAAATCTCTCTTATTCCATGTAACTCATAGTACATCTCGGCTCCTTCCATTATCTATGAAACATCCGTTCATAATGGTATAAACCATTGTTAGACTTTTATTTAATGCTGCCATGATCTTCTGCCTCCTCTGTGGAAGTTCTTGTCTGGAAGCAGGTCGGTTTTTGTTCTTGTTTTGTCTCCTCTTTCTTCATGGGCTTTCCGTGCAGCTTGTGGCTGAGAATATTCTTGCCAGAATTTATTTCAATGTTTTCCACTTCTTGTCTGATACAGTAAATCTCTACAGATGTTATTGTCTCTTCCCTCTCCTAAGACTAACATCCATTTCCAAATGTTATCCGTGTTCTCCTATTTTACCTTGCTTGAGTAGTTTTTAGTGTAAACTTAAATAATTTTAATTAGGCTATGTGTCAATACTTGAAATATTCACTTCCGTCAACAATGATATGATATTTAGTAATCATTTACAATTCTTCGGTTTACAATTAAAGCTCACTAAAAAATAAGTTCAAGTGACTATTAGAGTGTACTAAAAAATAGAGAAGCAAAGAATAAGGTCGATTAAAATCAGGCTAAATTAAAATGATGCTTGGTATTGTCCTTCAGCGATGTGGGGCATTTTACCCCAGGCAGATTCTCAGATCTATTGTAGACAACTAAGCAAGAGATGTGCCTTACTCACCATCTGTCCTCAACGCCCAGCAGAAAGTCTTCTAGATGGATGGATGGTGGATGGATGGATGGTGAGTGGATGGATGGTGGATGGATGGATGGTGAGTGGATGGATGGTGGATGGATAGATGGTGGATGGATGGATGGTGGATGGATGGTGGGTGGATGGTGGATGGATGGATGGATGGATGGTGGATGGATGGTGGGTGGATGGATAGATGGTGGATGGATGCATGGTGGATGGATGGTGGGTGGATGGTGGATGGATGGATGGATGGATGGATGGATGGATGGATGGATGGATGGTGGATGAATGGTGGGTGGATGGATAGATGATGGATGGATGGATGGTGGATGGATGGTGGGTGGATGGTGGGTGAATGGATGGTGAGTGGATGGATAGTGGATGGATGGATGGTGGGTGCATGGAGGTGGATGGATGGATGAATGAATGGAAGAACAGGGTTTTCGAGTCGGCTACCTTCTCATTTTATACATGAGAAAAATTGCAGTCACATGATGTGACTTCTAAAGGTCAAAATTGTTAAAAGAGAGAGCCAGTTCTGGAATTTAGGCTTCCTGAGTTTCGTCCTTGTACTCTGCCCCTAGGCCCAGCACCACAGGAAAGATTTTGGTCTGAATCTTTAGGACAAAGTGAATGTCTTCAGGACTACATTAATATCATCAGGACTAAAAAATAAGGTCTACTTATAACTGAACTATTCTTGAAAGTTTTCCATATTTCATTGATTAAAAACATTTCTTAGCCCTGCCCAAGTAAAATAATATATAAGACTATCCCCATTATACAGATTCTTGATATAGTATTCCAGTGAACCAAAAATTCTAGTAAGTAAAAGGTTTATATTGTGCATATATTACTCATCATAAAATTCTGAATTCCCTTAACATTAAACTATGCTGAAAAAAAGATGCCTTCTTTCTTTTGTAGAGGAGAAAGCTATTTCAGTGTTTTGCAGGGCTAACTTTATTAAAACCAAATATAAACTGTGTGGCCAAATAAAATAACTAACAGAGAGATTCAGATGACAGAATGATGGACAGCATCTAGAGTGTTCCACAGTGTACTCTGAGGCTTAAACATTGCAAATCTGCATAGCGTATTTACTAACCTAGCAAATAATTCCACAGCCTCCTGTTCTGATCCAGGCCCTCAGCTGGTAACATCAGCTATAAATCTTTTTTTCTAAAAACAAAAATCCTTTCCTAAAACCCAAAGAATACACCAAGAACAGACTTTTCTTAGTGTCCTTTTGGTTGAGAGCTAGGACACAGAGTTGGACATAGTCAAAGGCTGTCTCTGCTGGAAGTAACCAGAGGAAGATACCAGATTACATGCCGTATCGGCCACAGGAGCAGCTGTGTGGATTCCCCCCGTGTAAGTGTGTGGCACACCAGGACCAACCCAGGTTACCCAGGTAACAGAACACGAAAGTCAGTTATATTTCATGGCGTCTGCCTCATACGATTTAGGAGTGGATGCAGTCAGGAGGGAGGGAACATTGGAAAGCAGAGCCTATTAGTTTGTTAGAGATGCCATAACAAAGTACCACAGACTATGCATCTTAAACACTGAAATTTATTTTTCTGGAGGCTGGAAGATCAAGGTGTCAGCAGGGTTGGTTTCCTCAAGGTCTCTCCCCAGTTTGTAGACGGCCTTCTTCCTCCAGTGTCTTCAAGTGCCCTTTCCTCTGTGTTTGTCTGCATCCCAATCTCCTCTTCTGATAAGGGCACCAGTCATATTAAATTAGGTCCACCCATAAGACCTCATTGTACCTTAATTAGCTCTGTAAAGTCCCATCTCCAAATACAGATGTTCCGAGGCTCCGGGGGTTAGGACTTTAGCATATGAATTTGGGGGGAACACAATTCAGCTTATAACAAAGACATTATTTAAGACTTTTAGAAATGGATCCCTCTGCTAGTGTCCCGGCCCAAAGGAGGACTTCTGCTCCCTTAGGAAGATCCAGCTCCTTGGCATGTGAGTGCTACTCAGGGAGGGCCTAAGACGGCTCCTCTCCACCAAGTTCTAACAGGCTGTCCTTCAGCTGAAAGAGGACAAGAAACTATTTGTCTGCCCGATGTGAACATCTTATTCCTTCTCATCCCTCCTTGGCAGTCTGCTTTCCAGAGCCCTTTCACTTTCCCGTTCTCCTCTACTCTTGGTTGCAGCCTTTTCAAGTCCCTGGCATGACACTGACCCCCGCCCAGCATAATGCTCTACAAGTGACTCCTGCTCCGTCAGTCTTTTATGATAGCCAGTTCCCAACAATCTAGTATTTTATTTACCATTATTTACATGACCCACATTTTAACTAACTTCACATATATAACTTTTTTCTTCGTTTTCATGTGTCCTGAATGGAAAATGTAAATTTTACTGCGGATTTTGTAGATTAGCCCCACGGGAGAATTTCCCCTCTGAGCTTTTCTTCTCAATAAGCTCCCAGTGGTGTGTCTCTCTGCCTCTCTCCTCCTCTTCCTGCTCTTCTCCCTCTCCACCTTTCCCTCTTGCAGCCTCTCCTTGATCCATCCCCTCCAAAGACCATCACCCACAATTTTTGAAGACAAATTAGCTAGTGCTGTTCTTACAATTCAAACTGTAACACTGTTCCTATAATTCAAATAATTCCAAACTTGCAAATCCCCGTCGACATCCATTACCCTTCTCAGCAAATAAAATATCCTCTGTATACCCAATTTCACTCTCCTTCAAGACAGGAAAGGATTATAAATAGAAGAATAACGTTGTTGTTTTCTGTCACACATGCTGCACGGACCTTTTATACATGCAATTCTCACCACCTGGTCCAAGTCTTGTCAGATGTCTTTCTGCTACTGTTATTTCATTTCTGGAAAGATATCAGAGAGACTTTCCTCTACTCTTTTGCTTATGTAGTATATCCCAAAAAGAATATGATTTTCTGTACTTCTATATGATTTACTCAGTGTATTTCCAAATTTATGGATTTTTCAAATTATTTGTACTCCTTCCAAACCTGTCTGGTATCTGTTTTTACTGGGAAATATTTAGAACTGGTGGAGTAACACATTGTGAATAATCTCACCTTCTGATTCTCAAGTATTATCCTTCGATTATTTCTGCCTCATTGTTTCATCCTTCTCCAGCGTGACTTGGCAGCATTATACAAATCTCTGAAATAGGAATTTCTGAAACCTTTTGCCACAGCCATCTAAGCCCAGATGAGAATGATTTTCACCGACACCTTAAAGGAACACACACATGCTTCACATATTAAATCTGTAAAGGAAAAAGTATCCTAACAGAACTGAAAACAATGGACAGAATAGTTGTGTATCAAAGGAAATGGGAACTCCAGTATTAATCATAATAAACAGCAGGTCCTTCAAATGCTACCCATGCTGACTAAAATGCAGAATATCAGCTATGAGATAATTCTCTTCATATACGGTGCCTCACTGGAAATTGAAAACTGATGATGGGTGGCCATAAGCTTATATGCCACAGTTAATCCAGCTTGAACAAGACAGAGTGTTCTATTTCAAAACAAGTTTTCATGGAGAACTAGAAGACTCTGTGTCATTCATTTGACTGAGAATGCAGGCCAGGTCTCCATCATCACAGTACCAGTCTACCTTCCAGACATAAGGTTTCATGAGGCACCTCCTGGAGCATTTCATTACCAGACCATGGATCTCTACTGGGAAGAATCTGTACAGGGAGTTCTAACTCCAGTGCTTGGAGGCAATAAATAAATCAACTTACATTTTTTAGGGGTTGCCTGTAAGAAACTGAATGAGAGACCCTATACCTTACAACTGAGTTTCTGTTGCTCTCCTATCTTCCTGTAAGACATCTTAGAATTTAGACAGCTCCAAGCAAATGATTTAAACATGAAGGTTTTTACCCACACCTCCTTAAGTCCCACAGCCTGAGATGGAAGCATAGTTCAGGAACATTTTGCTTTAGTGATTTCATTTTTCAATACATATAAGGCACATAAATGGCTATTCTATTATATTCTGTGATGACAAACCAAAAGAAATTTTGCCATAAGCAAAAGGAACTATTTTCCAGTACATGAAGTTGCTAATATTTTTTTAAAGTTTTGGAGGAAAGTCACAGAGTCCCTGTCTTTGGGTGATTTAACAGCATATATTAGATTCTCATTTCTCGGAAATGTGTTGCTTTGCACACAATCATTTTTCTCATCCAACTAAAGTACCAGGTTATACTAGTTGAGTGGAAAAAAGCTTAGTTTTATTTACATTAATTTTTGGTGTAAGGAGAAAGGATTAATCTGTTCATTTTGAAACCTTTTTCCAAGAGAGTTGGAGGTATACTCCAATTCGAGTGCAGGTAGATCCAGCAAATGATCTGAGCGTTCTCATCAAAAATTTTGCCCTATGATTCATTTTGATTAAAACTTTAACATGCATTTCATTTTATTTTTGGAAGTGTGGTTCCTTATAGCCGATGAACGCCCTTCTCCAACCACCTTGGCATTGGTCTCTTCTGGGTCTGATTACTCCTTGCAGCTGAGTTCCATGTCTCCACAGCAACCCAGCTCCTCTGGGGAATCCAAACAATTCCTGGCCTTATATTTGGGTTCTCCTTGTGGGGCTTGGGGGTCACGTGGCCACAGATTGCTGACTAGGCTCACTGTCTGCACAGCTCACCAAGCTTCTGCCATCTTCCTCTGGTCACCGTCTTCCCATGTTCTTCATCTGCACGTTACCTGTGTCTGGATCCTTGGTGCATCCTTCCCAAGAGCAGTCGTCCATCAATTAAACCATCTCTCTTTGGAACTGTGGCCTCTCTCACTTCGCTGTGACCCCCCCGTCAGGATGTCAGCATGCCCACATCTCTTCCATTTTGCACTGTTCACATTTGCTTTCTCCTCTTGCCAACCAACTTTTTACTGCTCTGGTTAATGCTTTTTGGCTTCCAATACACCATTCCACTGAAACTACCCTTGCCCAAATCACCTTTGCCTTCTCTGTTGCTAAATTCATTGGATATATTCAGTCCTTGATTAGATTGAAGCAGTAGATGCCTTTTGATCCCTTCCTACTTGAGAAGTCTCTCCTTCCATATTTGCCTCTTTTCTCTCCTCCAGCCATTCCTTTTCTGAATCCTCTTCTGGCTTTTCTTCCTCTAACTACCACTTAAATGCTACCCTTTACTCCAGAGGCCCATTCTCCATATTTTTCTACCTTTCATATACAGTCTTATCTGGATAATTTCATCCACTTCCAGGACATCAACATCTTTGAAAATTACTTCCAGATCTACATTTATATTATGCCCATGTCTAGACTTCTATTCTGAGGTCCAGGCTCTGAGCTCCAGCTTAAAATTCTATTAACTGTCTCTCACCCTGGCCTGTGAAATGAAATAATCATCTTTGTTTCTGAAATTCTTCTTCCTATTTAGTAGAATATTACTATTATCCATAGAGTGGCCCAGATAAAGAGGAAAAAAAAACTGAAAATAATCTATAAGTTCTCCCTTTCCTCAACTGAAATCTAATCAATGACAAGTTCTTTCAAATTAATTCTAAAATCACCCATATAGATTCCCTCTTTTCCCAAGCTCCTGCTCCACCCTTGTTTAGACCCACATAACTTCTTGCCTGGGTTAACGTACTTGTCTGCTAATGATCCTCCTGCCCCCGCTATATCCCACTGAAATGAAACCCATCCTACACTGCCTTCAAAGTAATCTCTCTAAAATCGGAATTCATTAAATTTGTTAAAATCCTTCAATGGCTTCTCTGGGCTGTGAGCCCGTTTTGGCCCTCCCTAATCTCACCTCCATCTCTCTCTCCCAGCTTCTTCCTCAGCACAGCCTACTTTATGTGCCACGGCCAGTCAGTCTAAGTGTGTAAAGCACTGGAGTGAGGCGTGAGCTCTGTGCATTTTATGTTCTGTGACTGGGACACTCTTCTCTCCACTCCCCTTCCATTTTCTGCTCATCAGGCCTGGGAATTTCAGGATGGATCACAGGCTCCTCCTCCTCTAGGAGGCCTCTTTGTTACCTCCACTCCAGTCTGCATCGAGTGTTTGTCCATGTGCTCCCATAGTATCACATGGCAAAAAGCATCAACTTACAACGTTGTCTGGGAAACGTCCCTTTGCTTAACTCTGTCTTCCAAGAAACTTCACAAAGCTCGTGGGCAGAGCTCATGTCTTATCCCCTCTAGATATTCAACAACTTACAGAGTGTCTAGCATAATTCAGCAACTCTATAAATGCTTATGAAATTAATGAATGAATCTGTTTCCTTTGATTTTTTTTTTTTTGATGACCAAACACCCTTGAAGAAAGACTGAAAACCAGTGAGAAATCAATTCTTCTAAATTCGTAGACCCTGAATTTTCAGCATATTGTATCCTTTTACTTTCCTCAAGTTTTTTCTCTACCTACAAGCTTCATAGGGTTTTGAGGTATATTTTTTCTCCTAATTGCTATTTCTCCTAGATGCCTGATGAACAATTTCTTTCAAAGTGAGATAGATGCTAACTAAATTCTTCATTTCTCTATCTGAGTCATTACTTAAAAAGTAATTATTACATCTGAAAATTTATACTCAATATGGAGGATAGAATATTTCAAAATGAATTAAAGTTTGCTACCGCTTGCTTATAGTCTTAAACTATGACTCAAATGAATCATGATCTTTTAATATTTATCTGTCACAAATATTAAAAGATCATGACTTGTTTGGGGGCAAATCTGGTTTTCATTTTTAATAAGGCATTGTATACCAATTCTCATGTTCTGTGACTTGCTAGTAAGATAGACTCTGGCCAGAAATAGCAGTAGTTAATGGAAATGAAACCCTCGAATAATTTTGTTAAAAAATTATTTTTCTCTTCTAATAGTGATAGAAACAAAAGAAAAGTCTTATTCTAGGTGTATAATCTTGGAAACGGATATGAGTCCAATCAAGATGAGTCAAGTATCATCAAGTACTTATCAACTATTTACATACTCAAAATTGAAATGAAACATCTAATGTTTTATATTGATTTTAGATATTGTTCTAAGATTTCCATTTTTTTAAACAGTTTTCATATATCTCCTGAAATTCTCCTTCTTTTAACAAATTATAACCATCTTTTTCTATAAATACTTTAGCATATTTATCATAGTTATCTAAAGACCTTATCTGCTAATTGCAAAACCTATTGACTCAATTATTCTTCATTATGGATCATGTTATTATATTTCTTTGCGTGTGTGACAGTTTTGGTTGTACACTGGACATTGTAAGACATGATTTTAAGACTCTGGATGCCATTATCTCCATCTGAAAAATGCGGTGCTTTCTCCTAACCGTCAGTTAAATGACTGGCAGATATTTTGAATTTGTGGAGGTTTGGTTTTATACTTTGTTAGGATAAATCTATTTTAGTTTTGTTCTTAGTTTTAGGGTTAATCTCTTAATCCTGGACATAATATTTACTCCTAAGGCCTAGACCTTCTGGGAAAACCCAAGGTGTTTCCTGAGACCATCTAGTCTGGTGACACAAACTCTGAACTCTGTCTCCAGTGTGGAGAGTGGTGTCTAACACCTCTCCACTCTTACAGCTTCAGCTGGTTGCCCCCTGAGCTGCTTCCAGCCCCAGCTCTGCACGTGCAGTGCAGGGCAGCCGAGGACGCAGGAGAAGTTTCCAGAGGAGGCGGGACTCTCACTGGGTTACAGAGCCTCCAGTGTCTGCCTGCTTTTCATCCCTCTCTAGTGCCTGCAGGTAGTCTGTGGTTCTCGTTGCCGTTCATATTTTCTCAAGAGTTTATAATTCTTCTTGGGAAAAATGTTTTATATACATATTTATACATACACATACAAGCTACTCTGTATATACGGTATACAATAAAATATACTCTGTGTATATACTTGTGTACATTATATACAAGCTATATAATATATTGACGTTTCTGACACTGGAAACATCTTTATAATTTGTCCTGCACTTTTTCTTTGGTTGTATCTTTTGTGTAGTGACCCACAAACTTGTACTAATGTTTCACTTATAATTTAGTATTCTCCAATATCTTGTTTAGGAGTTTCCTCTAGCACAAGTCACTAATTTCTGACATTACTGATCCAACTAAATCCATAAAATTTAATTTTCTGAAACACTGCCGTTTTCCTGACATATTATGGAGAGGGATTAAATTTGATGTTTTAAAATATATTTCTGGAGTTGTTAGAGCAGAGAATCTTACTCTTTCCCAGAAATTATTCATGCATTTAAAGGAGTAGATATATAGACAAGTTACTTTCTTTTATTCTCAGATGAACTTTACAAATCAATTGAGACCTTAAATATTCCTAGAAAAAGATACCGAGACTGTATGCCTTGGATTCATTTTATGCTGTATATATTACAGTTAACAATTAAATGGCTAGTAGAGTCTAAGTATTTTTTAACTTTTTAAAAAAATTTATGCTCTTTTTATTATTCAATTAATATTTTACTAAATAAATTTCTTATTCATAATTTTCCAGTGATAAACCTAAAACAAATACCAAGAACAGGACATTTATTATTCATTTTTTCCCCCTCTGGTAATCATCATAATAGTTTTTTCTATAGGAAAGCTTTTCAAGGAAAAGCTGTTATCCTGTTATTTTATAGAAATATGCTATGTTGGAGAAGTGACAAAGCCATTGTGACTATAGAATAATTAGGCTCGTTATTTTTTAAACTATAATGGAAAACATGGATTTGGTGCCATCTCTCACTTTCTCTCTCTCTGCATCATTCACAATCACACACACACATTCACACACAAAGAGCAGGGACTGTGATTTTTTAAAAAGCTGTTTTTAAAACGTCTATTGTCTGCACACCTTCTGTCACAAGATTTGACTATTCTTGGCTCTGGTGCTCCATCTTGATGGTACCCACTGTCCCCCACTCCACCCCATGGCCTTCCCTTGCCTTTACAAAAGCACATTCGTAAACAATTTAGGCCATGGTACCAATAATTTAAAACGTGCCTGGAAATTACTCAGATCTTGAGACTGAAGTAAATATCTCAGCACGGCCCAAGTATCTTACAAGCCTGGGATTCACATTCCTGTTAAATCCTCACAATCCCTGCACAATGAGTGTTCTTGTCTCTTCTTTGCTAATAAGACTATTGATGTTTCCCGAGGTCACATAGCTATTTATGAGCAGGGACTCGATTTAAATCAAATCAGTGAGTCCAGTGCTCTTGACACTGCAGGACACTGCTGTGCAGCGAGACTTCAAGGTTTGCTTGGGACTCTTCCGTGAAGAGTATGCACCTAAACACATGCCACTGATCAGCCTTTGATGAGCCATTTAAACATTTTGCCTCAACAGTAAATAGAACCAAGTTGATTAATCCCATACTTTAAACCATCAGGGAGAAAATTCCTCTCAGCCGCTCCCTAAACAAGTTGTGTAGTTTGTGTCTCTCCCAATTTTGGAATCATTCTTCCCAGGCCAAACAATGAATTATGGTGTATCAATATAAATATTGAAAACTAATACCAAAGGAAAAACATTGCTTTCTGGAAAATATCAATAGGTAATTAACAACTGAAAATAAAAATCTAGAAAATAATAACTAAATGCATTCATAAATGAGCATTTGAAAAGATATCTTACATTTATTATTGCTAAGGATTGAATTGTGTCCCTCCCAAATCCATATGTTGAAGCTCTACCCCCTAATATAACTGTATTTGAAGACAGGCTGATAAGGAGGTAATTAAGGTTAAATGAGGTCATAATGATGGAGCCCTGACCCATAGAGTTAGTGTCCTTGTAAGAAGTGACACCAGAGGGCTCACTTGCTCTCTCTCCCTGAGCACACAAAGAAGAGGTTGTATGGGCCCACAGCAAGATGGCACCACCTACAAACCAGGAAGTGGATTCTCACTAGAAACCAACCCTGCTAGCTCCCTGCTCTTGGACTTCCAGCTTCCAGAACTGTGGACAGCTTCCAGACAGCTTCCAGAATGTCTGTTGTTTAAGCTGCCCAGTCTATGGTATTTTGTTATTGCAGGCTGAGCTAAGACAATTATTTTATTATTAGCTATGAAAATATAATGATAGTTTTGACAGTTTTCCCATGTGATACTTAAAAGCATTAATTTAAAGAATCTTCATCAGAATCCTATGAGGTTAGACTTATTTTACATGTGAGAAAGCTGAGATTTAGAGAGATTAAATAACTTGTACAAGATCATACAGATGATTTGCTAGCAAAGCTGTGTGTGACTAGAATTCATATCATCCATTCTTTTCTCATAACAGCTATGCTGTGATACTAAACAATAAGCACTTTACCTATATGAAGATTCATTATCACCAGCACTATCTATGGTTGTTAAAAATATGACCAACATTACAGACCATTTTACACTGTGCAAAGTCATCCATGTTATTAATTAGTGTTGCAATAGAGAGAGACTCTGATGAGAAACTCTGGTCCATGCTCTCAGTAGCCTGTATGATCCTAAAGGTGTCTTTTATCCAGGGTATATTAGCCCAGACCATGTATGAGAATGCCAGTCACTCCATTTTGAATTACCTGTAACTATCCCATTCGTGTATTTATTTATTTATTCCTTTATCCAAAGGAGGGTCATCATGTGCTGTGTGCACTCTTCTAAACTATGGAGACACAGAGATAAATAAAACTGAAATGTCCAAGACCCTCACAGGATTTGCATTCAGGCAGGGCAGAGAGACCCCCTACATAAACAAAATGAGGACAAATTGTGCTGGGAGTGCTGAAGGAAATAAACATGAAAAAGAATAACTCAGTGACGGTCATCTTTAAACAGGGTGGGAGGAAATGCCTGTTGCAGCAAATGACGTTCTAACTAAGCGCTTGTCAGTGGGAACAAGTGAGGCACAAGAAGAGCCAGAGAAGAGCACTCCAGGCAGGAAAGATGACCACACACGATGCCTGGACAGGAGAGTGACTGACGTCTGTCAGGGTCAGAGAGAAGTCAGAGTAAAAAGACCCCAGAGGAGAGGAGACGGGTGACACTGGAGACAGGGCAGGAGGAGCAAAGTACAGCAGAAGTTCTGAGCAGGAGCAAGAAGATTTGGTTTATTCCAGATACAATGAGGAAACCATTTTAAGTAGAGAGTTAATCTATTTTTGCGTATTTTTTTAAAAAGTCACTCTAGCTGCTGTTTGGAAGCAAAGTCCAATTAGGTGGTTATTGCATTCGTCCAAGAGAAAGATAATAATGCTTTCTCAGAGGTTATTGCAATAGAGATAACAAGACTTGAAAAGATTTAAGATACATTTTGGTGACTTGGCCGACAGGATTTGCCTAGATATTGAGCAGGGCAGTGGAAATGAGGGAGGCAAAGGAAGAAGCATGACTTCTAAGTGGCTGGCTTCAGATGCTGGACGGATGGTGGTGCCATTGACACAGTAACGTTCACAGAAAGAACAGCTCTTGGGGGGAGTGGAAAATGAAAGAAGCTTTTCTGTGCATCAGATTTGGAGATGTCTGAGACTTCCAGATGCATCATTTATATGGGGGGCAACGGTGGCCTGAAGTTCTACCTCCCCGTCTGCCCCTGCTGGTTCTCCCGAGTGAAGCAGCAGCTGTGCTGGGACAGCGGGCGGATCTTGGGGGTGTGTGAAGTCCAGAGGCTGCCACAGCCAAGGAGAGGAAGGCACAGGGGTTTATGCATCAAGCCCATCATTCCTGAGGCTGTGAGAGAGCTGATGCTGCCTCTAGGTACACAGGGCAGACTGCCTTCCTCCGCAGACACAGTGCCAGCCAGCAGCAGAGGAGACTGTTCTCCCTCTGTGGTGTGCAGATTTGCGGCCTGAAAAGAACACTCAGTTTATCTTTACAGGCAGGGACAAACAGAGCCTGGAGTTGGGAAAAGGAAATAAAAACAAACCTTAGGGAACCCAGCTGCCAGAAACAAGACAAACAAAGCAGAGCAGCGAGGACAAGCTGTGGTTCATGAGCTAAAATAGAAGATATATTCACTTAATTATGGCATGAAAATCATAGGACTAAATATATGATTTTTAAATTTAAAACTCCAATTGTTGAAAAAGATGTCACTGTGGAGAAGTGAAATATATCACAACACAGACAAATATACAAAACACCTACGGATCATGAGGGAAAACCACAGGGGTTAGAGGAGAGGGCTCGGTGAGAGATGGATTCATTCACTTGAATGACCAAGAACTTACTGCTCAGGAAAATGTTCTACTTACCTTTACCTCCTCTATTTCTCCACAGCACTCCCTGCTGGAAAAGAAATGCGTACCTACCAGATGTCTGACTGTAACTGGAACACAGTCAGCTGGGCACCTCCAACAGGCACCGCTTGCCTTGAATTGTTGAGGAAATGCATGTAATGCATGAAGCATGCACCTTGCTCTTGACAGGTCCTCAATCGGCTTCAGCTCCCTCCCTCCCTCCCCAGGAAGCAACTGTTTGTCCCTTGCTTTTACTGTTTGAGGGGTTATTTATTCATTAATTATCCTCTTTTCTAAACAGGTTATCCTCTTTTCTAAACAGTCTAATAAAACTAAATGTAGGGCCAGCCCCGGTAGCCTAGTGGTTAAGTTCTGTGTGCTCCATTTTGGCAGCCCGGGCTCAGTTCTGGGCACAGACTTACACCAATCATCAGTGGCTATGCTGTGGTGGCTCACATACAAAATAGAAGAAGATTGGCAGCAGATATTAACTCAGGGCAAATCTTCCTCAGCAAATAAATGAATAAATAAATAAAATAAAACTAAATGTACCTACATATTGTTATCCCTTCCTGAGTTATTCCTTACAATAAAAAGCAATTTCTTTCTTTTTACCATTGCTGCTATTAAGGGAAGAAAGTGCAAGCTTCTAGAATATATATTTTGACTTACATTTGCCTTAAGGTATAAAGAAATCTACACTGACACAATATCACACCCTACAGAAATACATTTGTATGGAAACAGTTTCTGTAGTCACCATTGACATAGAATGTAATGAACAATGTGGACATGTATCTATCTTTCTCTATTAATAACATATCAAAATTCACTTCAATAGCATAATGAAGCCTATGTGATTGTGATGGTTAATTTGATGTGTCGACTTGACTGGGCCATGGATGCAGGTAGTTGGTTAAACGTTATTTCTCGATGTGACTGTGAGGGTGTTTCTGGAAGAGATGAGCATCTGAATTGGTGGACTGAGTAAAGCAGATGGCCTGCCCCAATGCAGGTGAGCATCATTCAATCTTTTGCGAGCATGAATTGAACAAAAAAGCAGAGGAAGTTTGAATTTGCTCTCTGCCTAACCACTTGAGTTGGAACATCAATTTTCTCCACCAGCTTTCTTAGGTCTCCAGCTTGCAGATGGCAAATCAAGGGACTTCTCAGCCTCTCTCTCTCTCTCTCTCTCTCTCTCTCTCTCTCTCTCTCTCTCTCTCTATATATATATATATATATATATATATATATATATATATATTCTCAATAAATATTTGCAGAACCAATGAATTAATAAAGTATGAGGCAACACCATAATGCCATTAGCTAAATTGATGAGGAATAGGTTGGATGACCAGAAAAAAATGTGTTCCCCCCTAGATCAAATAAATTTTATATGAAAATGAAAGTGCTTAGAAATGGGGCTGCTTCTAGGAAGGCCAAAAATATGGAGTATATAATAGGGAGCTGTGCAGAATAATGGATATTATGGCTGTATTAGTCAGGGTTCTCCAAAGAAACAGAATTATTGGATATATAGAGATCACTGACTCTAAAATATATCTTCCAAATCAATACTTCCTCCATGAGCTCTAAGTTCATATAATTAGCTGCATACTTGATGTCCTTGTTTCACTTATTTGTCAGGTATTTTAAAATTATGATATACAAAACTGATCCCTGAGTTTAAATCTCCATGTCTGACATAAAAGTAGACTCTTCTTAAGTCATCCAAATATCAGTACATGGCACTTCCATTCCTCCAGATACTAAATTCTGAAAGCAGTCATTCTTGAAACCTCCCTTTCCCTCTCATCCTCATCTGATCCACCACTAAATCCTAATGATTCTCCTCCCTAAAAATATCTCCCATGTCTTCACTTCTCTCCATCTCCGTTGAAATAATTCTCCAAGATACTGTTACTGATCGACAGTCCACTACAACAGCCTCTCCACCTCATCTCCCCAGGTCCACACATCTCAAAATCATTCTCCATTCAGCATCCAGGATGATTATTTTACTGAGATATAATTTACATGTAACATGATATTAGATTCAGGTGTACAACATAATGATTCGATATTTGTATACATTGCAAAAAGATCACCACAATAAGTCTAGTTAACATCCATCATCACGCATAGTTACAATTTTTTTCTCTTGTGATAAGAACTTTTAAGATCTTCTCTCTTAGCAACTTTCAAATATACAATACAGCATTATTAACTGTCACCACGCTGTACAACACAAGATGATGTTTTTAAAATGTAAATCAACTCTTGCAACCTGCTTACAATTTTTCAGTGATTTCCCAATATACTTAAGAAAATACATAAAAGAAATTGCAAACCCTGAAAATAACCTACAGGCCCCACAGAATCTTGCTGCTTCTTACTCTGCCAACCGAATTCCGTGTAGCTTTGCCTCGCGCACTGCGTCCTGGTGACGCTTGCTCTCAGCTGCTTGAACACATCAACTTTCTCCCTCTTCTCAGTCTTCGCTCACACTGTTGTCAGTGCCCAGAGAGACGTGCCCTCCATTCTCCCATCCAGGCATTCTCTAGGCTTCAGCTTAAATACTGCCTCCTCAAATAGACCTTTCATTGTATTCTACAAATCTAGATATGACTATTTTTATCTATGGGGTTTATCATAATTTGCAATTTCATATGTATTTGTGTACTTATTATATAATGCCTATCATCTCTTTAATAGGATGAAAGTGCTGTGAAAATAGATAGCATTTTCTCTTTTAATTTAGCACTGTATCTCTAGAGTCTAGGCCCTTGGTATCTTTAGAAAAGTTGCATTATAGTAGGACAACTGTAATCGAAGTGTATAATCAATTAAGTAAGCAAAAATAATTGAACTCCTTTCTTAAGGCTGTGCCATTACATGGTTCAAATAGCTATTCTTTCCAGACACCCTGCTAAACACAGAAACCAAGGGAAATAATAGTGATCTTAATTTAGGAGTAAATAACTTGAAAGTATTTTTGTTTTATTCACTTAAATAATATTCTTGAATTCCTATTATATGTATGAGAGGGAAAAACACTGTTAAGACAAAGATAAATGATGCCTCTTGCAATTAAAGTGTTCAGGAAACCAGTGGGAAAACCAGATCCCTTCAGTCAACAGGTATTTATCGAATGTTGAGAACCGTGCTGAGTTCTGGAGACACGAAGATGAATAATGCATGTGCCCATGTCTAGACTGAAGGAAACAGAGACATACTGACTAGAACGTGCGTCTGTGTATGAAAATCTGAGTCTGATTAGGAAGTATGTAACACGACCTGCGTGAAGAGATGAGGGAAGCTGCTCAGAGAGGTGACCTTGAGCTGATCTCCCAAAGGACGGATCGAGAATTTTACAGGGAAGGGAATTAGGCCAAGGTGTTCCAGGCAGAGTGATAAGCATGTGCAAATCATGCAGGTTTATTTCGAGGTAACTACAAATAAGGGCAACAACATTATATTAAACCATGCTTTCTTAGTGTGTTGTATATTGTAGAGAAAAATATTAATTTTCAGTGACTTATATTATTTTCTACCAGATTAGAAAAGAGTAATCTTACATATTCTAGATTTACACTATTTCAAAAATCAAAGTATACACACCTTCAAAATAAAAAGCCAACTGCAAAAGTATCTTCAGAACTGGCTGGCTCAGCATTTCAGACCACAATATATCATCAATAACACCGTGCTTTTAAAAGGACAAGTTATGTCGACATACACTAAGACCTGAAATATGTTGGCCTGCCAGTGATGTCGGCTTCACCCTTCTTTCCTGGCCAGGCCCACTCTCGATACCCCAGACCCCTAGGAGGAGACCGCCACGTGCCACGCTGCCAGCAGACTGGCAGTTGACTGAAGCTGTTTCCTCTTTTCCACCCTCTTCCCCAGAGAGGAAACTGAGGCAGAAATCCTTTCAACTCTCTCCCCTGCTGTGATTGTCAAAGGATCTTAAACCCTAACAGTAACTATTTACTTGAGACTAAAATAGTCCTTTCAGCAGACCTGCTTTATGGCAACTAGGTATAATGAATATATGAGATTGTCAAGGATTTATCCTCTTTTCCATTTGTCATTAAACACACTCTACAGAAATAAATGTGGAAGTAGGTAGTTCCATAGGAGCACATAAAAAATTCTGGAGCCATCATCCAGAAGCCCCGGGAAAACACTGATTTAGTCCTGAGTCCCTATTTCATGGTTTTAGTGCAGATAAATCTGTCATATTCTCATAGTGTTAAATAAGCCAGATTCCAACCTCCAGTTCCTGGCCCGCTCCACCACTCCAGCCTCCTCTGTTCTCTCTTCTAGCCTCCCAGCTTTAGGAAAATACCTCACCCCACATCCCCTGAGCGTGCTAAATGAGGAAAGAAGCAAGTGCTGTTTCTAAGGGTCTTGAGAAGCCGAGAGTGTACAAAATGAGCCCAAGCTAACGAAGAACTGAGACCTGGCAATCCTAGCCCTGAACTTGCCTTTGGGGTCTTGAGAACTCATCCCACCTCCGTGGTTTTAGGTCTGTCATCTATAAAATGGAGAAACCATATATGTTCAAAGATTTGCCTTGAAGGTTAATAAGTTTATATATTTGAAAGTTTTTAAATGAATATAGAAAGCAGTAAGCCTTTTACAAAAATCAAAGATGAACACAACTCCACCAGCTCATCCATCAGTGCTGCCCTCAGACGTGTCTGCTGGCCCTGCTCTCTGCAAGGACAATGTGACTATCACGTGATTTTCCTCTGGTGATTCTAAAATGGGTGTGAGAACCCTGGCCGATGCAGCAAGTGTGGACTCCACATGCTGAGCATTGCATTCTGCCGTACAGAGTCTGGATCAACGGAAACTGGCTCAGGAAGTGGTAAGGGGGGAGAAAAGGAAATAGAAGATTTGAAAGATGGGACGAGAATGTCCTTAATTAGAACACAGGATACGTTTGCAAACACTGCTGTACCTGTCAGAATTTGTAAGAGAGAAATTTGAAACACAGAGTCACGAATGGGCTCTCCATTGCTGTCCAGGTACAGTGTGACCACTCAGCCCATCTCCATAATAGCAGAAGACATTGATCAAAGCATTTCAAACTCCATTCCCATTACCGGACTACCTTCTTGTAATCCATTATAAATTAGTATTTTTATATATTTTGTCCATGTTATGAATAGTATACTTTTATTACAGTTTTGTGTGGATTTGCTGGATGTGTACCTTTGAAGTACCCCATATTTTTTTAGCCATATTTTGACATTCCTTCCCATTCTAATAAAAAGGAGGCCTCAGAAACACAACTCGGTACCAATATTCAAAATATGTCACAATTTCTTTTAAAAAAATCTTGTTGAAATTGCTCTTGATTATTTAGATACCTGAAGTATTGGTAAATAAATCTACTTCTACTGTTTGTATAAACCATAGAAATTGTTATCTGGCTATTTTCTATTTTAATTCTCTTCCTCTCACCTAACAAGCCATCCCAGCTCTGCTCCTACCTGTGTGACAACAAAGGAGACTTTTGCCTCATTCAAAGGGACCGCTCTTCAGTCTAAGCCCAAGTGACAGATTCAGTTGGATTTTCGAGTCATATACCAACCGGGAAGAATCTACCATCTGACTCCACAAGCACGTTTTCTGTGTGCTTGTCACTGTTTCTGCTTCACAGGAATTGCCATGGAAAACAGCGCTTGTGAGGAAAAGCACGTACAACGTAACAACTGATGGGCATGGAGACCCTGGTCCGTCTCTTATATCACTGGAAGCAATTCTACAGGCACCCAGACCTCTCCAGAAATCTCCATCTTCTGGGACTCCGTATAGTGTTTTGCCTCCTACTGTGCTGGAATGGAGCTACATGGCATGTTGTCCTCAGCAACTTAAACATCGATTAGTCTGTCCTGGCTGCCACAACAAAACACCAGAGACCAGTGGTTGAAGTGACAGGAATTTATTTTTTCACAGTTCCAGAGGCTGGAGTTCTCAGCTCGATCTGTCAGCAGGGCTGGTTTTTTGGAGGCCTCTCCCCTCGGTTTGCAGACGGCCACCACCCTCTGACTCCACATGTCTCCCTCTGTGTGTGTGTCCTCATCACCTTTTCCTTTAAGGACACCAATCATGTTGATTTAGGCCCCACCTGAATGACCTTGTTTTAACTTAATTTCCTCTTTAAAGACCCTGTCTGCAAACACAGTCAACATGCTGAGGTCCTGGGGTTAGGACTTCAGCACATGAATTTGGGGAGTGACATCAGCAAAATGGACAAATAAGGTGTCCCTTGTCATATCCCTGCTCAGCAACAACACTTTGGCATCTGTCCAGGGAAAAACTGCCTTTGTGGGAGCTGAGGGATCCAGGTGGGAGATCAGGGGCCCCTGGCGCAGTCCAAGCACAAGGAGAGACGTTTTGAGAAGACAGGCCTGCACCCAGGCGGCCAACTCACCGCCATGGGCCCCGGCCGTAGACCCAGAAACAGCCCCATATCCCTGAGGACTTGGCTCCATGACCTTTGGGTTTTGGTTCTGTCACCAGCACTGTACACCATACAGAAGGGACCCAGGAGGAGTCTTTCCCACCATAAGTCAGTGACAGACACACAGGCCTTGTTCACCATGGACTCTGCAGTGGCCCATGAACTGGCTCCAGCCCCTCTGGGCCCTTGTCCAGAGGCCCCTGGAAAGCACTGATTTAGACAATAACCCATGGACCAGAGAGCCTTTGTGGGAGTCCAGGAGTCCAGCAGAGAAGTTCCAGTACACCATTGGAGCAAAAACATTCTGAGATTGCAGGCCCTGGAGAGAGTAAGAGAAACAGTTTGACTTCACCCATGTCTCCTCTCTCCAAGTGCATACTCTGTGCCCAGAGGGCCCTTCTCAGCCTGATTTCTCCTGGGGGAGGCAAGAGGTGTGAGCCAGTGACGCTGCTCCCCCAGCTGTGAGGGGCACAGCCAGAGCCCCTTTTCTCTCTCCCTCCACCCGGGGGACTGAGTCCGAAGCTGGAGAGGAGCAGGCAGGCTCCAAACAGAACAGCTCAAAGGGTCGTGGACCCTACTAATCCATCATGGACTCCATCGGGCAGCCGGCCCACAGACTGCTGGGGACACCTGGCCTGCATGTCTCCCAACTGGCCCAGTTGTAAGATAACCACCTTCTGAGGATCTAACGTACAGCCTGGTGACTACAGTTAGCAATACTGGGTTATATACTGGAAAGTTGCTAAGGGAGTAAATCTGAAATGGACTCGCCACAAAGAAATGTAATTACAGGTGAGGTGATGAAGGTGTTAACTAACCTTGCTGTGGTCATCATCTCAAGGCATACACATATCAAATCAGCACATTGTACTCCTGAGACTGACAACATTATATGTCAGTCATAGCTCAATAAAGCTGAAAAAATAATAAAGAAATAAAAGGACACTGTAAACTAGAAAAAAAAAAGAAAAAATTGTGGGGACAATTCAGTCCATAATAAGCCCCTATAAGTTTTTATCTCTACCCATGATCCTGTAACATCGGTCTTTATTCCTCTTGCCTTAATGTGCTTCCTTTTCTAATCCCATCTCTTCTTGCTTTTCATGGCCACATCCCTTTCTTCGGCTTCAGATCACTGTAGGCCTAAAATCTTACAATGCTCTCAAAGTCTAAGTTTCCAGTGGAAAAATGAAATTACATGAAAAATGAAACATGACCAACAAAATGTAAAGAGATGGGGTCCAAACACAACACTAGACACGGGCATGCATGCACACATGCGCACATATGAGTGCACATGCACACAAAGTTCTTTCCACATTTGTATACACACACACTTTTCTCATTTGTTTGGGCTGACACAATTTCTTACACGCACTGTGCTAGGCTGATGTTAACAGGATTCACATTAGTAGGATTTGGCGACACTAATACCACGTGCCCACATTCTCTTCTAATTCTGAAATTACATAATTATAAAATTCAATTCATCTTCCAGAGCATCCTGCATTTTTTTCACAAGTATTACTACTTAGCTTTCACAAGTATTACTACTTGTTTTTTCACTTGGGACTGAAATATTAAGTATAGTCTTTGAGACTGAAGCAAACAAGCCCAACCTAAATAACCCATGAAGTCATGCTTTAAATTTTGATGTTTTTATTAACATTTTTTCCGTATCTTACTCTTGAGAATATTAGTCTAATTTGCTAATATGTGATTAGAATAAGCAGGCTTATAACATTGACTTAAAGAACTAGAGTGGCCCATTTGAGAACATCTGTGCAGACAAAGTACGGAGAGACGGTGGGTGTGGTCCCTGGGTGGTTCTTCAAAACATATGTTCTGAGAAATTTCTCTTCGGAATGAGAAGTTTTCCATCACATGGAGTTGACCTTTTCCGGTTCAGACATTTAGAAAGAATAAATTCTTCCCTGAAGAATATGATTCCTAGATTTTCCTTTATGGTTGGCAGTATTTTATTTAATTTTCTAGACTGATTTTTTTTTAATGACCTAAACCTCAAAATCATCCATCCTGCACTAATTTCATGTGATAGATAAGAACAAGTGCAGGCATTCCAGTCTAATCTGTACAGGATACAACAGTCACAGAGTGTTTTCCTCTTTGATTCGTAAAGAAAATGTGTCCAAAGTTTATGTCCGTAATGAGACATACGACGTGCATTTCAGTTTGCTTATGTGAGTAACGTGGATGCTTCACAACTGAAACAGGCAGTTGCACTGTAAGAGCCACATCACCTGTCCGCCTCCCTTCCTCCTCCTGTGCCAGGAGCAACGGCAGCCACAACTGTCCACGTTGCCACAGGAAACAAACCCCATCGCCTCAGAAGCAGGCTAAGTCTTACAGCTTCATGAAACCCCCAACGCCATTCAATCTTCAGATCAGGCTACAGCACAACTTGTTAGGACATGGTGAAAGATTCCAGTCATCTCTCTCCCGGCCTCTGGTCTCACGGGAACATCTCCGGAGTTTCAGGAAGTCTGCCTACGGCTAACCCTTCCATCAGCATTGATTGCCCGTCTGTGCTGAGGCCACTTTCCAGCCGTGAGACCCAGGGGCTGCTCAAGGTTTGTGCCCCAAGTGCTCCTTTCCTGAGCTTGTTATGAGAAGAGGATTATAAGTCCATGATTTGGGCATTTCACAAAGCAATGCAGTTTCTTCCACCCAAGACCCTGCTTTTGTATTTACATCAAGCCTGGGGTCCTAAAAGTTTGATGTCTGAAATAACTCCACAAAAGTTTGTGAGCAGAGACCTAAGGTAACATTAAAATATATTTTATAGAAATAAATAAATGAAATATATTACAGCAGCGTTTCACTGTAAAAGATCTTTTCTTTTAGGGTCTTTTAGATTTTTCCTACAAGTCTTCAAATAAGTTTCTAAATGTTTTATAACAAGGTCCTTATGGGCCTATATTTGTGAATTGAAATTATCAGAAACCTCTGTTTTGGATGTGTTTTAATTTAATTTAATTCTCCATATGCGTTCTACTTTTCCCACATTCTGGACCTCTTCCGTGTTGATGGCTGGAAGTCACTTTCAAAGGCTCTCCTAGCCCGTGCAGGTCTTCAGCTACCATTGGAAAACAGTTTCCTGCACAGGGAGTTTGCGGTCAGTCTGCATAAAGCGTGTAAGCAAGCCCCTGTGCACATTCGCTGACGCTGAATTTGACATGATAGCCTTACCATGTCCACAGTCATAGATTTGTTTTCTTGCCTTAACATTTATTCAGAATAAAATTTAATGCTTTCATGCACCCGAAATAATACATTGGTTATATTGTTGGTGCACTCATACTCTATCTGAATTTGTTTCCCCAGAAAAAGGAAACAGCAGTCGAGGCCAGGCTCATTTTATATACACATGCCCGTTTTACACTTGCAGGGCAAATGATACCAGCAGTTAACAACTGAGTAAAATCATGGACATCACTTAACCAACTATATGTCTTTTAGTTTCTTTTTTTTTGTATTCACGTTCATTAATTAATTTCAAAAAATTTGAGTACTGATTATGTGTGAAGCCCAGTCTATGTGCCTGAAATACATCAGTAAACAAACCAAGCAGAAAACTCTTGCTCTTCTTTGTTCTAGCGTGAGGAGACACAAAGTCAAGAATACACACAACAAAGAATCTGAAAATAGAAGCTGAGGGGTTTAGGGAAATGGAAGGGCAGATCACAGTTTTAAATGGCTTGGTCAGAATAGGATCCACAGAAAAAGTGACAGCTGTGCAAAGGCTTGAAGGAGATGAGGGTGGTGGCCAGTGGGAATAATTGGGGGAAGAGGGTCCTAGAGGGAGGGCCAGGGAGAGTAATCTGGGCAAGAGTTGCCTTCCTGTTCAAGGGACAGTGTGATGCTCACATATTCAAAAATGAAGTCAGGGGACCCATTTCATCCTGGCTAATATCCCCTGAGCCTACAGTTAGCGTGGACTGAGTCATTCTTGCTTATAGCAAACTAGTCAGTTCTCATAAATATTATTTTCAATTTTATTTACATATGTTTATATTCACTACATTTCTATGCATTTTTTTAAATTTCCTTTTTTATTTTTTCATTATATTATAAGCTTCTTCAGGATAAGGAATTGGTCCTCTATTATTTTTTTCTATACTGTTTTATAGACCTAAACAACATTCAATAAATGTTATTAACTGTAAGCAGGAAAAAAAGAAAAGACTTAAGAATCTCAATTTTAAACTCTGACTTAGTTCCATGAATCTCAGTGGTCAAATTGTCTGGTCTTTGCCTCAGTTTCCTAAAGTGCAGTTGAAAACCAATTAATAAGTCGTTAAATATGCAAAATGTATACATGTAAGTTACAGTAAAATATAGCTCTTACTTGTATTCCACAAATATGTGAGTAAGAAAGAGATAAAATGCAGAAATCTGAACACAATTTAAAGGGCACTGAGAAAATCAAGACCCCATGTGTCATGGCCAGTGAGGACGTTGTGTGAGCAGCTGACCTGGGTGTCTAGCTCTGACAGCCAGTTGTCATCAGCTGCATTCCAGCCACCTGGATGGTACGGTGATCGGGCCCTTGGAAAGGTTTGCCTTCCACGTGGCCCCACTTCATGCTTTGTCTGTTTCTAGAACCGTCTCTCTCATGACTCTTAACCCTGCCAGCTTTCATCTGAATCCCTAACTTGCAGTCAAATGACAAGTCTAGTACACAAATAATATGTTTTCAGAGTTCTAAGATGCTGCAAAGGCCATTTATGTCAGGACTTTCTTTGATTTGTGTTCTAATCTGACTGTGGGTAAGCCTTAATATTATTTTGTTTAATATATATTATTCTAAACTTTTTACTATTCCCAAATTCCCCAAAGAGACATGAACAAATTTAGTAGACAGATTGATGGTGAGAAATATTAAATGAGATAATCACTGAATAGTATTATTATTTCCTCTTACCCACAAGGCCAAGCAGCACATTGCTCAATAACTTTGAGTCTACTTTCCTTATAGACACAATGGAACAGTATCTATGTCATTTAGAGACGCACAGAGCACCCTCCCATTCAGCCTCCCGTTACAAATTGTGTGTTGTCCTTCATTTTCTATCTGATTATTTATTTCCAGCTGTACACTAGGGACTGTGCTAGATGCGGGGAGCATTAAGAGGATTAAGACATTCTCTCTGCCTTTTAGGAATTTAAGACATAGTGGAGGAGAAATGGAGATTGACATTCTACTTAGCCAGGGCGTTCCTGGATATTGTGGTCCAAGGGGGTGGAAACAGAGGAAGCGAGCCATCTCTCCAAACTCCCGGCAGTGGCGTGTGAACCAGTCCTAGAAGCTGGTGGCCGATTTGCGGGTTTAGAGCCAGTGACGTCGCCCCAGACCAGTGTGCACGTTCGTCCTCACCCTCCAGAGAAAGCTTTCCCGGCATCAGGCTGCAGCGAAGCCAGTGCCTCCTCGGAAGGTCGCCTGAAGAGCCGGTGTTGGAGGGAGGAGGCCTCCTCAGGCGCTGGTGACAGGGGGACAGCCATCCTCGGGGCCGGCTCTGCAGGTGTGGGGTCTCCACGGCCCCAGGGCGCAGAGCCTCGTGGGGACTGTCCGCGCTCCTTTTCTAGGCCAATTCAGGGCCTTTCTCACAGGTGGACGGCGACGGGTGCCGTCTCCAGACTCGCCTCGGAATTCTGTCCCTGGGCTACCTCCCCCCTTGTTAACAGACGATTCCTTACCATGCCATGGATTTAACTGTATTGGCAGAAAAATATGATTTGCAGTAAGCCATCAGAAACTTTTAAATTTGCCCAAAATCACCTCCTTCTTGCTTTCCAGGTGGTAAAAATGATGATAATCGTCGTGGTGACGTTCGCCATCTGCTGGCTGCCCTATCACGTCTACTTCGTCCTCACTGCCATCTATCAACAGCTGAATCGGTGGAAGTACATCCAGCAGGTCTACCTGGCCAGCTTCTGGCTGGCGATGAGCTCGACCATGTACAACCCCATCATCTACTGCTGTCTGAACAAGAGGTAAAGACACACCACCAAACCCCCGTTTCTCTTCACTCCTGGCTTCGCTGGAAGCAGATAATGTTGCTCCAGCTTCTTGGTGCAAATTTAAAATGCAAAAGGAAGGGAAAATTGAAAAATCCACTGGGAAAAAACAGAGCTTGATTTTTTTCTAGACTTCCCCCTACTTTATGAAATATCCCACCTTAACAATTACATCATCAAAACAACATTCTTAGAAGTTCTAACTGGACAGTTTTTATATGGGCCACATTCTTCTTCCGAACTCTTCAGAATTTTATCTGCCAAAGAAAAGAAGTGCCCTTATGAGCGAAGGAGATGAGTTGAAAATGAACTCAAGTCCTCAAAGAAACGAAGATGCTTCGTAGAAATGCACAAATAACTTCTATAAGACGAGAGATGATGGTGTGTGTGAGTGGGCTCCTTTTTTCTTTCTTTTTTTTAAAAAAAGGATGTCTTGGAAATAGACTTGGAAATAGAAGACGTTGCTGTGAGGGTGACAGGGAATCCCAGTCCTCCTTCCCCTGAAAGGGGGTGACGAGGGGGAAAGGTGCAGCCTCCAATGGGATGGGGTGAGAAGAAGCTGAGGTGGGCAGAGGAAAGCTGTTTATAAATTGAATTTAAAATAAAAGTAGGAGTATTTACACTCAAATTTGAGACCGGAAAAAAGGTGAAATGTGATTCCCAGATAAAAACGCCTTTGTTGTAAGGTCAGCACATGACGGGAAGGGTAAAATGTCATAGGGTTGATAATTCTCTTAATAAACTATTGTGTGTTGAGCTATTTTGAGGACAAGGAGAAATGGAACTTCATGTAAGTAACTGCACGAGTGACATCCTAAGCTCTCTTTCCACCACACTGTGCCTTAAGTTCATTGAATACTTAATTCTTACCTTTTTTTTATTAGTTTCATAAGCCACATATCAATTCAAGTCACCCCACAGCAGTACATCTGTTTTTGATCAACTTCATTTAATGGTTTACAAGGCCAAGGATTTTGCACTCTCGTGCGTGATTAAATAAAAACCATCAAGATTAGCAATTAATTCTAACATTAAATGAGACTTTAATTTATAAATGCATAATTATTTCTGAAAGAAGCTATTTTGAAATATGTCATTTTTAAGTGCCTTAACCGGCAAGCCTAATTCAATTACACTTGTGCAAATGTATAAAATTATGCAGGAAATGTGCACTGTTTCTTTGGCACATTGACACCTTCTCGTTGTTGGGAAATTAAGATTCAATTCAAACAAGAAAAACTTAAAATACTACTACCAAAACCTTGGCATAAATTCTAAGAGTTTGACTTCCAGTTATAAAGTGTCAGTCTTGGGGATGTAATGTACAGCATGGGGACTGTAGTTAACAATACTGTATTATATGTTTGAAAGTTGCAAAGAGAGTAGATCTTAAAAGTTCTCATCACAAGAAAAAAACTTGTAACTGTATATGGTAAGGATGTTAACTAGACTTACTGTGATCACTTCACAATGTATACAAATGAGGAATCCTTATGATGAACACCTGAAACTAACACAATATGGCAATTATACCTCAATAAAAAAAAGTTCTAAGAATTTGGCTAGAAAATTAAATTAAAAAACTGAGTTTCCTTAAGTAAGACTTTCTGTGGCAGTTGAAGGAAATTTCCATTTGAAAACATGACTTTTTCTTTCTGTGGCCTGCTTCTCAGGTTTCGAGCTGGCTTCAAGAGAGCATTTCGCTGGTGTCCCTTCATTGAAGTTTCCAGCCATGATGAGATGGAGCTCAAGACCACCAGGTTCCACCCGACTCGGCAGAGCAGCCTATACACTGTGACCAGGATGGAGTCCGTGACAGTGGTGTTTGACCCCAGTGACGCAGACAACGCCAGATCTAGTCGGAAGAGGGCGACCCCCAGAGACCCAAGCTTCAGTGGCTGCTCCCACAGGAATTCCAAATCTGCCTCCACCACTTCAAGTTTCATAAGCTCACCCTACACGTCTGTGGATGAATAACCCTGACTCCAGTCCTGAGGGGAGAGTAGTGTGAGGACATCGTGGTGCCAGCCCAGGCCCCCGTCCTCCTAACCCTTTATCAGCCCCATCCTACACACTCTCTGGAAACAGAAGGGCAGTTCTTAGGCAGCTGTGCTTCAGTTGAGAAAGGTAACATATGAATGCAATAAACACAAGGCTAAGACATTTGCCCCTCTCACAAAAAAGGGCTTAAATTAATTCTTTGAAAACTCTAAGTTATTATCTGCAACAAACTGAAGAATGTACCTGAAAAATACTTGTAAAGTGTTCTGTTTTCCTCATTTGAAAATTGAATATACATTTGTGGCACTCAAATGACATAAGATTTTTCCAAATGATTAAAGAAGCTTTAAAATATAATATTGTGAGTGAATAGAAACAAAATATGTATAAAATAAAACTTTTCACCTATAGCTATAAAACAGAAAAAAAGTTAAATGACTCATTCTCCCACTAGAGTGATGAGAAATTAAACTCAAAAAGTAGGGATGAGTGAAAAACTTTGCTAAAGAAAATTCATTTTGTAAAATGAAAACTTTGAAAGATTTTCTCCATGAAATGTAACTGAAAAGGAAATCTAGTCAAATTATGAGGTAGCTACCTACCTACCATTCTCTTTATTATTTTCTCTGAGAAAAAGGTTTCAAAATAAAAAAAATAATCATTTACTTTTTTGACCAGTACATATTTTAAAGTGCCAAGCTAGAAACAGTCACAGTTAGGACTTTAAAAGGACAAAGAAAATTCCTATGATCCTCTTTATTTTATTTTTCACAGATATTTAAAAACAAGCAAAAAATAGGTAGATTATAAAACACTAAAGATGCCCTCTAGTGAAGAAGGGAAGAATCCCATTTGTCTCTGAAACTGGCTTCCAGTTTTTAGGCAAGAACTAACGATAGTAACTCATACTTATGAAGGCAGACAGGGGCACAAGCAGCTCCAAAGGAAGATGTGTTCTTCCCCAAAACCTACGGAAAAAGTTTAAGGTGGACATCGACTTTATCAATTGTACAGCATCCTTCTCCTCTCCCTCCATTGAAAAAAGAGTAAGGACTGCGGGGAAATATCAGAAAATATATTCAAATGCAAATCCTTAGAGGAAAAAAGTCATAAGTGTAACAAAACGAAAGGTATACTACTATACAAATAGGTAAATCAGGCAAGATGTAGAAAGGTATCAGCAGTTAGAAAAGAAAGCCAGACAACAGTCTGGATACTTGTGAATTAATTCCAGGCAACGCGAGTTTAATATACACTGTTCCACAGAGGGAGCTTCCCCCCTGACCACGTAGACAGTTTAGAAGGCCCCAGAAAGACAGGAGCTAAGAGTCCTAAAGAAGCACCTGTCTTACACAAGGAAGATGTCCTGGCACACGTCTGAGAGCCACGACAAACATGATGCACCACGAAGTGCAGAATTATCTCCAGACTCTGGTGCTCATAAATCATCTCTCCTTGTAGAGATGCTGTCAATCCTGCTCAAGAAAGCAGAAACCTTCTGAGAATGTGGATGCACAGTGCAAACTCCTCCTTTAAAATATTCACTTATACTTTTAAAGCTATTCATCTAAAATAATTACCTGTAACACTTTACTGGATTGTTATGCCTCCATCAATATAGAACCAACTGTTTTTTGAAGCACAAGATAAAAGCAATTTTTCAAGAGAAAATCATGTCTATTACTGCCACGGCACTAAAGTTTCCAATCCTCCTCCCTATTTTGGACCTAAACCAGAAATATGTAACTGTTATAACGTGCTAAAAGTCTGAACAACCCCACCATATGTGTTTGACCTGAATTTCTTCTGAATACACCAATTAAGCAGACACACACCACACACACATGTGAATGAGCAGACACCTGCAATCATTTCAATGAATATCACAACTTCAAAGAATTAAGTTCAAAACTGAATGCTGAGATAGTAAGTGGTCATTATAGAGTTGCCACAAACAGCTCAATAAAGTCTCTGAATCTTGTGTGCATGCTTTAGATAAGCAAATTTGCTATCATTTAGTATCTGATTGTGTGAATATATATATACATATATATATATATATTTTTTTTTTTTTTTTGGTGAGGAAGACCAGCCCTGAGCTAACATCCATTGTTAATCCTCCTCTTTTTGCTGAGGAAGACTGGCCCTGGGCTAACATCGTGCCCATCTTCCTCTACTTTATGTGGGACGCCACCACGGCGTGGCTGACATGCAGTGCGTCGGCGGGCGCCCGGGATCCAAACCGGCGAACCCCGGGCTGCCAAGCGCGGATGAAACCGCTAAGCCACCGGGCCGCCCCTGTGTGAATATATTTTAAATGTTCATTCCAAAAGGTGTAAATGCTCCTCACATAATGTAAAAGTGTCAAGAAAAAGCCTAACATTTTAAAGCAAGTATTATTTTCTTCTTAAATTTAGAATGATTATGGGACTAGTGTTAACTAATGTTCTAGATACATGGGACCATATTTGCCTGTAGAATACGAATGTGGAGTTTGGCCCTCAGATTCCATGTAGTCAGCCAGCACCAAAATACATTTGAAAAACATAACTCCTGACAGTCACACGTTAGAAAAATTCTGTAAAATATTGCTCCAATCAGCTGTTTTATTTTGGTTTTTTTATGAGTAGATTTGTTTTTGTTTTGCTTACCGAGTATCATTCCTTCTACCATGAAGGGATAACATACCTGAGATCCAGATAGTATCTTTTTTAATACTTTTTATGGAAAACTGACTCTTTCACTCAATACTCCTGACTCTTAAACCAAGACTGATAAAGCAGAATTTTTTAAGCTCAAAAATTTGAAAAATAATAATATAAATCAAGACCAGATGAAAGAGATAAGATTTTAGCCCCTTTGCCTGAATTTTTGCGCTATTTTAGAATAATGCACATGGAAATCAGCTTCGGGGGTGTCATGTTAAGTAAAGCTATGCCAGCGTTTCCACATGTGCCAGGGTTTGGAAGACTTCGGCTGCAAATTTGCTCTACTCTCTGATGTTAAAGTTCAATGTGAATCTTTTTCGTTGCTTGCAGGCAAACACTGGCTCAGAATACTAGGCACATGGTTAAAACGTCCTACTTTTTTTGGGTTTAGATCAGCACCAGAAAAATACAAAATATTTTGAGAGAAATCTGAAAGACTCAAAAAGCCTTGCATTGTTTTAAATGTTCTCTTTTTAAAAGAAAAAAATAAATAATATTGTATTTTCATTTTGCATCTGGACAAAGTGTTCTGAAATTACCTACACGGGAAAAGAATTAAAGTAAACACGATTGTTGTAGAATCCAATCTAACGAAAGCAACTCAGTCTGCTGCTGCATTATTCCATCTCCCAACTTCACATTGGTGACATTTCTGACCCAGGAGCAAACTCGTGTTCTTTTCCAGATCCTGTCAATCTCTTATAAACAGAGACTCGGTCACCTTCAGAGTGACCTTCACACTCACAAAGCACACAGAAGAATACCAAGGAGCTCAGTATCAACCCTCAGGAGCACAAAACAAGCATGAAAAATCAATGCTGGCCAGCTCAAAATTTGAATTCTATTTTTCTTAATGCAGAATTTCATCCAAAACCTTCTGATTAATGTCTGGCAAATTATTTCATCAAATACAAAGGCAGGTGAGTTACAACAGTTTCTCACACTTTTAACAGTAACAATTTGAGCTCCCACTTGTTGGTTGTGTGCCGAAAGTTAAGGGAATCAAGCATGACACTGCCATGTCAAACAATAAGGTTGTAATAATTTCCCTTAGGGCCAAGCAGGAATGGGGAATAAAGTCCAATAGTTCTGTACAAAGTCAGTAATTGTGTGCTGTGAAATATCTTGGCGAAAACTGTGTAAATAAGAAATAAATATACATAAAGTTTGTAGCTAGTGAATGAAGTATTTTCAAGTTGTAATTATACTGAACAGGTTTGATAGATTCATACTCTTCACATGTGTGGTAATATGACATATTTGATTTCTCTTTTTTCCTTTAAAAACATTAAAAATAATATTAAAAATAAAAGCAGCCTTAATATTTTCTTACTAGCTAGCAAAGCATATGCTATAGAGGGTCCCATCTTGTCTAAACACACTCACCCAACTATCTCTCAAAACTATGTTGTGCTTCCTTCCTTATTTTTTTCCTCATAAAGATATCTAATTTTCCTGTTACCTTGATTTAGAAAAAGCATCTATGAGGAGCAAAGGTATAAAATGTAGACATGTATTCTGCATAGAGGGCAGGAGCAGGGATTGGAATGTAGGGCCGGAAGTACATGTGGTTGAGCACAGCATTTAGAGCTGTGGTGTCAGGCTGTACCAACTGACAAACCCGAGTCTGAATCTGAGTCCCACCAGCTGTGGCTGTGGAACCTCAGGCAAATGAATCTCTGCTCTGAGGCTCTCTTAACCCATCAGTAAAGAAGAGAAAACAATAATTTCTTCAAAGGGCTGATGTGAGGATTGAATGAGCTAATTCATGAGCAGGGCAGATCCCAACACTGAATAAATGTTCACAAACATCATTAGTGTCATAGTGTGCGTGGGTGGAGTATCAGAGAAACCCTCTTTTGCTTGTACCATTCTGCCCCCAACCAAAGCTCTTTGAGGGGCACACCATCCAGCTAGGATCACATCCTCTCTCAGCCCTGGGCTGCTCTCGGAGGCCCCACAAGATCTCCTGGGTATGTATGACTGTCCTGGGAATCTGCCATTCGGCCCTGGGCCCTGAGTAGGAAGCCATCCCCCGAGAAGGGTTACCAATGGCCAGTTAATAGAAGGAGTGGCTTTGGGCATGTGAAACTAAACTCTCTTCCTAGGAAAGATGCAGTTAAATGCAGCCACTTCAGGTTGAAGAATGAGAATGTTAAACTTCAGAAGATAATGCAGACGTTTTTCTTTCCAGGATTGCACAGCAGCATTGCTGCCTGCTCTCGGTGCCCCCATGCTCTGAGGGAGAGCAGTCAGGGACAATCCCAAGGCAGGTGCAGCAATGGACCTCGCTGCCTGTCCACTTCCACCAGTTGCAAGGACATTGTCCCAGATCCAGTCCCTCAGCCCCACGCAGACACAAGCCAAGCATCCCCTACCCTATCCCACCATCTCATCATAAAGGGAGAAAGCGAGAAAGAAGCAAGACATCCTCACCAGCCCACCACACATCCAAAGCATCAGGGAATCCTCTAAGCTCTTAAAATATACCCAGTGTTCTACCGATTCACACTTCATCAACTGCTGCAAGCCTGGTCCAAGCTGCTACCACCTCCTGCCTCCATTACTGCAGTAGCCTCCACCATCCCTCCCGAAAGTCCATTCTTAATAAAGCAACCATAGTGGTTCTGTTGAATCAGCATCACATCATCTCACTCCTCTGCTCAAAATCCTCTAATGCTTCCCATTTCATTCAGAATAAAAGCCCAAATCCTTACCATGGTCTAGAAGGACCTTCACAATGCATCACTTCTAACTTTTTCTTTTCTCTCCCACACGCTGGGACCCACGGACCCATCAACACTGCATCTTTCCTGGCTTGTGCCCAGCATGCTGCAGCCTCAGGACTCTGGCACTTGCTACTCCTTTTGTCCAGAACAGTGTCCACCAAGATGGTTATATCACAAACTCCTTCATTTTTTTCAAACCTTGCCCAGTGAGGCCAATCCTGATTACCTTGTTTAAAGTCACAAATCCTCACCCCCACCCCAAACTATTCCTCCCAATCCTCCATCCTACTCTTTATTTTTTCACAGTATTTATCATTTTCCAGATTACCATATAAATTACTCATTCATTATATTTATTATCTATCCCCCTAATTGATATATAAGCTCTATTTGGGAATGGGCTCATTATATAATTATAAAATAAATTAATGAATAAATGAGTTTTGATGTAAGTTATGGTGGAGATTGAAGTCATTCATATATCCATCATTTTACAGTGTCAGATGGTATTTTCTGACTGTCTGTCACCACCAAACCCCCTTTGCATACTCTTCTCCATGATACCAGGGCTAAGACTTAATGAAATACACTCTCCAGACTTCCTTGTTGCCTGACTTCCTGTTAGGTTCTGTAATGGGAGTCACTAGAGGGAGATCAGAATGTAGGAGAGAAATTCTGGTCAGTGACATTCCAGCAGCAGCAAACAGTTGACACCTACCTCTAGCTTCTTTCAACACCCCCAGTACTAGCTTTCCATGCATCTCCAAGATAACAGTAGCAACTGTACTGTGACCCTTTAGCAACCAGATTACCAACCACACCACATTCCCTCACCCGAAGGCCAATGACACCTTCACAGCCCACTGGGGTCCTTCCTCTGAGTTCTCAGAGTCTAGCAATATCTAGTATTCCTTTTTTGTATATCCCAGGACTCCAGATAGCTGATTCCTGCAAGTATGAATATCTGGGTTACTTCAACACTCTTTTTTGCTGTTTCAGACTTCTAACATCTATGGAACCAAAATCTCTGCTTGAAATACCTAATGCAATTTACCTTTTCTTAACCAGACCTCCTGACTGATACAGTATTTAATACCCAGAGTAGTCACAGAGGATTCTGGTTTAATTTACTTATGTCTTTAGACTTGAACACTCTCTGAACTCCTAATCAATGGAAAATTGGGCACTAATAATCAATAGCATGTAGTGTCATCATGATTAAACTATCACCTATGGTTACTTGGGATAAAAGGCCTACCAAAGGCAAGACTTTGGGAAGTTGAATGGCAGCTGCACTTATCCATCGTGGGATTATTAATTACTACAATGACTAGGGGGTGGGTAGTGGTGTTCCTACTAATATCTACATTGGAAAACTTACAGAATGAAGATGACAAGCTTAAATTTCAACTTACTTTTATCACAAGTAATTATCAGAAGACCACCGAGCTTACAAGATGGCCCTAAAATAATCTCTTATTTTAGGTAACAACAGAGCTGATATGGCTAAAAATTATTCCTAAAACTTAACTGTGTTGGTTGCAAAGTTGCAACATAGGTTATTGAAAAATTCAGTAGAAGGGCTGGCGATAGGTTAGATCGGGCAGAAGAAAGAACTAGTGAACTTGAAGAGAGATCAATAAAGATTATGCAATCTAAAGAACATAGACACACAAAAAAATGAAGAAAAATGAACAGTCACAGAGAAAGTGAGATGTTATGAAGTACACCAACCTACACATAATACGAGTACCAGAAAGAGAGACAAGAGAAAAATAGTTTCAAAATATATATTTTTAAGAAATAATGGCTAAAACCTGCCTAAATTAACTGAAAAATAAATTAATTACAGATCAGTGAATTCCGAGTAGTATAAACAGATACCTCAAAGTCAAAACATTAAAATCCACAGATAAAGAGAAAACTCCTGAAAACGAGAAATGACTCAATACAGAAAAATGTATTTCATGCATATGGTAACCAAAAGAGACTTTAAGTCAAACTGTTACAAGAGACAAAGAAGGATTTTATGTATTGATAAAAGTCTCAACTCATCAAGAAGATGTAACAACTATAAACGTCTGAGCACCTAATAATAGAGCCCCAAAATATATGAACTAAAAATTGACAGAAATGAAGGGAGTAATAAACAGCTCTACAATAATACTTGGAGCCTTCAATACCCCACTTTCAATGATGGATAGAACATCTAGACAGATAATCAATAAAAATATAGAGAACTTGAAAAACACTGTCAACCAACTAGACCTA
The DNA here is from genome assembly GCA_031878705.1 of Tapirus indicus. Classification (NCBI taxonomy): domain Eukaryota; kingdom Metazoa; phylum Chordata; class Mammalia; order Perissodactyla; family Tapiridae; genus Tapirus; species Tapirus indicus. The sequence goes on from CM062919.1 coordinate 154,593,245, forward strand.
ACATACGGATATAGAACTCTTCACCCCACAACAGCAGAATACACATTCTTCTCAAATGTACATTGAACATTCTCCAGGATAGGCCATACGTTATGTCACAATATAAGTCTCAAAATTTAAAAAGATCCAAATCATTCAAAATATCTTCTCCAACAACAATGGAACAAAGCTGGAAATCCATAACAGAAGGAAAACTGGGAAATTCACACGTGCGTGAAAATTAACCTGTTCTTAAACAATCAAAAGATCAAAGAAGAAATCACAGGGTAAATTAGAAAATACTTGAGATGAATAAAAACTTCTGGGAGACAGTGAAGGCAGAGCTGAGAGGGATACTTGTAGCTGTAAATGCCAATGTTAAAAAAGAAGTGTTTCATATTAATTACCCAACTTTACACACTGAGGAACTAGAAAAAGAAGAGCAAACTAAACCCAAAACTACCAAGAGGAAGAAAGCAATAAAGGTTAGAGCAGAGATAAATAAAATATAGAGTAGAAAACCAACAGAGAGAATCAACAAAACCAAAAGTTGATTCTTTGAAATGATCAACAAATTTGAAAACTTTTATCTAGACTGTCAAAGAAAAAAAAAGAGGGAAGATGCAAATAACTAAAATCAGAAATGAACAACTGCACACAAACAAATTAGATACTCTACTTAAAGTGACAAATTTCTAGAAATACACAAATTACCTAAACTTATTCAAAAAGAAATAGAAAATCTCAACATACCTATAACAAGTAAAAAGATGGAATCAGTAAAAAAACAAACAAAAACACCCAACAAAAAAAAGACTAAGACCATGTCACTTCACTGTTAAATTTTACCAAACATTTAAAGAAAGAATAAAAGCAATCTTTCTCAAACTCCTTCAAAAAAGAGAAAAGGAAAGAATCCTTAGCTCATTCTATGAGGCCAGCATTAACCTGGTACCAAAGCCAGATACAGATGTCCCAAGAAAACAAAATTATAGATCAATGTTGTTATGAAAATAGATACAAAAATTCTGAATAGAATCTTAGCAAACTGAAGCCCACAGCATATTAGTGAAGGAAGTGAAAACCTTGTACACCGAAACCTCCCTACATTGCTGAAAGAAGTTAAAAGCAAACAAATAAATAGAAAGATATCCCATGTTCACGGATTGGAAAACTCAATATTGTTAAGATGCCAATACTATCCAAAGCAATCTAGAGTCAATGCAATATCAAAAATATAAACAGTCTTTTTTACAGAAATGGAAAAGTGAATCCTCAAATCCATATGGAATTGCAGGGGACCCACACTGATGAAACAATCTTGAAAAAGAAAAATAAAGTTGGAGGGCTCCATTCACACTTCCCGATTTCAAAACTTAGTACAAATCTATAGTAATCAAAACAGTGTGGTACTGGCATAAGAATAGACATATTCTTGGACCAATGGAATAGAATTGAGTCCAGAAATAAACTCATACATATATGGCCAACTGATTTTTGACAAGTGTGCTAAGACCATTCAATGGGGAAAAAATAGTCTGTTCAACACATGGAGCTGGGAGGATTGAATTTCCACGTGTGAAAGAATGGATTTGAACCCTTACCTCACACCATATATAAAAATTAACTCAAAATGCATCGATACCTTAAATATAAGCACTAAAAACATAAAACTCTTAGAATAAAATAGAGAGGCAAATCTTCATGACATTGAAATTAGTGATGGTTTCTTAGATATGACACCAAAGATATGAGCAACAAAGAAAAATATAAATAAAATAGACTTCAGCAAAATTAAAAACTTTTATGTGTCAAAGGACTTTGTCAAGAAAGTGAAAAGACAACCTAGAGGATGGGAGAAAATATTTGCAAACCATATGTCTGACAAGGGTTTAATATCCAGAATATATAAAGAACTTCTATGACTCAACAACAAAAAGACAAACAACCCAGCTTAAAAATGGACAAAGGATTTGAGTGGACATTTCTCCAAAGAAGATACAAAAATGGCCAACAAGCACAATGAAAAGATGTTCAGCATCATTAGTCATTAGGAAAATGCAAACCAAAACCACAATAAGATACCACTTCACGGGGCCGCCCGGTGGCGCAGCGGTTTAGTCCGCACTTGGCAGCCCGGGGTTCGCCGGTTCGGATCCCAGACGCCCGCCGACGCACTGCCTGTCAGCCACGCCATGGCGGCGTCCCATATAAAGTGGAGGAAGATGGGCACGGATGTTAGCCCAGGGCCAGTCTTCCTCAGCAAAAAGGGGAGGATTGGCAACAGATGTTAGCTCAGGGCTGGTCTTCCTTACCAAAAAAAAAGAAAAAAAAAAAAAGATACCACTTCACATCTGCTAGGACGGCAATGATCAGAAAGACAGACAATAGCACATTTTGTCAAGAATGTGGAGAAACTGAACGTGGGTAGATTGAAAATGAATTGAGTGTAAAATGGTGCAGCTGCTGTGGAGAGGTGTCTTTTGTCAATGGTGTGACTTTTGGAAAGTCCCTAGGTCACCTAAGGATGGGGGCTGGTTGCCAGGAGAACCAACTATGTGATTAGAGGGTTGGAACTTTCAGTCCCACCGCTCTACCATGGAGGGGAGAAGGGCTGGAGATTGAATCAATCAGCAGTGGCCAATGATCTAATCAATTATACCTATGTGATGAAGCCTCCATAAAAACCCAAGAGGACAGGGTTCAGGGGGCTTCTGGGTTGGTGAACATGTGGAGATTTGGGGAGAGTGGCTGCACTCAGAGAGGGGATGGAAGCTCTGTGGCCTTTCTCCATTCCTTGCCCTATTCATCTCTTCCATCTGGCTGTTCCTGAGTTATGTCCTTTTATGATAAACCTGTTATCTAGTGAGTGGCATGTTTCTCTGAGTTCTGTGACCTGCCCTAGTAAATTAATCCAACCCAAGGAGGAGGTGGTAGAAACCTCTGATCTATAACCAGTCAGTCAGAGGTCAGAAGTACAGGTAAGAAGCTGGGTTTGCAATTGGCATCTGAAGTGGGGGGTCTTGTAGGACTGAGCCCTGTACCTGTGGATGCTATCACCAGATAGATGGTTTCAGAATTGACTTGAACTGAGCTGAATTCTCAGACACTCTGCTGGTCGGAGAATTGCCTGGTGTTTTGTGGGAAGCCTCCACTCCACACACACACACATTGCAGTTGGGTCCAGGAACCCAAGGGACCCTGAAACTGAAAATAAGAATTTCCTGCAGAAAACCCTAACCCATAACAGGGAGAATTTACCCCAGACTCAGAAGCATGTTGAAATATGATTCCAATCACAAAATAAAAAATCACCCACTGATTCAGCATTTTTAGTTGAAAGCAATAGAAATTAACTCAGGTAAACTTAACCAAAAGGAGTTTTATAAGACATGTTAGGTAACTCATAACCTCTCTTTAAGAGCTGGAAGAATAGACCTGGGGCCAGGCAGTCACTGGCACTGTACAAAATAACAACCAGCCATTAAAGTAACCACACCACCACCAGGACTGCTGGGCACAATCGCTGTCACCGGCAAGACTTTCACCACCAAACCAGCACCCGGCGCTTCCGCGGCTCAGCCTCCGGCATGGGTGCTGGAGCTCGCCCCGCTGCGCCCTCACTGGAATGGGTTCTCCCGTGTCTCCGATGCACTGCTTCACCAGCTTCCATCCAAGCCCTGGGTAGCTGTATCAGACTCCTGTGGCCGAGGCTGCATGCTTGCCCTTAGCTCCAAGGCCAGCTGAAAACAAGGGAGGCGGGATCTGCCTCATAAAGTGGAAATTCCCCAAACGCAGATGCAGGGTGTTCAGTAAGAGTGGCAGATGTCTGTCCTAGGTGCCCTGGGAAAACAAAATATACCTAAATGTTCTGTAGACATCTTCAGTTGGCAGAAGCACAGTTTACAATCTTCTTTTTAATTTTCTGTGTTAACCATATTTTCCTTAATAAACATGTACTGTATAAGTAATAAAAATGTTAAAGAGCATTATTCTGAGGAAAAGAGTGAAACATTCTGTTTTAACTGAATTCACAGGAAACGTTCCATTTTTTTCAAGGTTATTGTTACTGTGAACTGCAAACATGAAAAACAATTGTTACAGGTTTTTAAAGGTTAGAGTATTTGTCTGTTGATTGGCAGACGATATCACAATTAGAGGAAGTTAACCTAATTACTGTCTAGGTATAATGTCACACTCATAAAAGCATTGTATAAATTAAAAACGAACTCCTGTGACTCTGAGAAGCAATAGTAAATGGCCCAGCCTCCTACTAGGAACTTGAGCCTGTGCCTGGTCTGAGATTTCAGGACAAGGTGAAGTGAAGACCTCTTTTAATTAACTTTATTTTTTATTATCAATGAAACGTTCTTTTCAGTTTATCACAAGATGTCTACAGTTCATTCTAAAATGTATTGGAAAGGCTGTAGGAAAGGATCCTAGCATACAAATAAAAAGTCATGAGAATATTATTCTATGTTCTAAATCAGAATTCTCACCTGTACCAGAGGTCTCAATTATTGAGTTCCCTGTTCCTCCAACCTTGAAATAGCCTAAGAGTAGATCTGTGTGTGCAGTCCTAGGTGACCTGGAGGACAAATGGATTTTAATGACTTCAACCCCTGAGCCTGTGTTCATGCACCAGGCTGAGGAAAGCACAGAAACATGCAAAGACTCAGCTTGTGTTCCTAAAAGGCAGAGACCCCAAAAGTACATACCGTTTGTTAGCAGAGCATCATGAAGTCTTAGATAGGCAAGTGCAGTGGTTGGAGAGAGTTTGCAGGATGCATGGTTGAATAAATTGATTTCGGAATATGTAATCATGGTAGCAACAAAGTCTGAGCACCCAAGAAGCCACTGAGAATCTGAACCAGGTGAGGAAAAACCAAGTGGAATGGACCCAGCAGGGGCCAGTGGGGACCCTGGAGCAGGGAAGAGTCATATGAGGGTTTTAAGCAAGAGAAACCTACTCAGAAAAGTTGGGTGCTAAGGGAAGAGCCCAGGAACCTCAAAGACAATTCTGCATACTTAAAAACAGGTTTATATATTAAAAGGATTGGTGCTAAAATGCACATCTAACAAATACGGCCAATTACTGAATGAAGGGATTTGGCTGAAATGAACCTTTCTCTGCTTATGCAGTATAGACAGGAGAGCTCAAGAAAGGCACAAAGTCCCTAGGCCACACTCTTTACCTTCTCACTTCCGGGCCTTGCAAGTGTGGTCAGAATAACACTGTGTCTTCACTGAGGATAATCATCTAGGCTAATGTGGTCCAAAAACTCGTGAAATTCTCCCCCTACTCACCAAAATAGACCCTGTTGCTACATGGAGTTTCCTCTAATCCCGCCTCTTCCCTTCATGTTGCCTCTCATCCATCCCAGCCACTCCGTACCGACTCTTTTCAAGTCAGTGCCCAGCTTTTTCCCACCTTTACGCCATCCCAAGGTGGGCCTGCAATACAAGTAGTGGGAATAGCAAAGAGATAGTTGGCTGCAAACCCAAAAGCTTTAAGAAGAACATGAGAGACAAGTGATTTCTTAGTCCTCTACGATTTAAAGTTGATAGTATGGAAAACATAGGTCTGTGATGAATTTACTAAAGTTGACAGCTTAACTACCTCAATGAAAAATCGTTTAAAAAATCAGATGTGCGATTTAAAGACAAAAATTGAAAATAGTCCTCTCAAATATATGGTCAATTCAAAGTGACCAAAAAATAAAAGTTAAATGATTTATTTCTTTTGAGAATTTGACTTTTAAATACCAAATACATATCTGCATTAGTTTAAGTAATGATCAGCTAAACGTATGATGCCAAAAATGTATAATATCTTGAACAGTTTATTTTTCACATGAAGTCTAAAGATAGAATTCCTGCTCTTGGAGGATGTGGCTCCTCCCAAGCTCTGAGGCAATGAACTGAGCTCTTTCCTCTGTGGCTTTGGTATCTTCAAAACCCAGCTTCCAGTGTGAGTGTGTTCTCTTGAATCAAGGCATGAGGGGAAAGTTTGGGGACACCTGATTCCTGATAGTATTGCACTGACAAGAACTGGACACGGCATCACCTAAATGCAAGGAAGCGGGGGAAATGTGGACCTTGGCTAGGCAGCTACTTCTCAGCCACAACGTTGTGCTATCAGAGGGCAGCACAACTCGTTAGTGGACATTTAGCCTTCTGCCACAGCTTACCCAACGGCCCACCAAACATTTATGAGCACCATTTGTGCTCAACACAGAATATTTCCCCCACACCCCATCGTAGGCATGACAACATGACATCCAGTGACTCCCAGCTCAAAGATCAGGATATCCAGGTGTGTGCAGCCCCCTCCGTCTGGCCTGGGTGGGGTTACTCGTGGTGCTGCAGTCTGCAGTCTAACATGACAAGCCATGTGTCCCACCTCACATCCAATATACAATGGTGGAGAAGGGACAGAATAAACATAAGTACAAACTCAAATTGAGAAAAGAGAAGAGTGGGAAGCACACAGCAGGCATTGGTCCTTAGTCATGAAGAAATTCTAGAGAAAAAGTACTGTGTGTACCTCCCCTACTGGCAGCAGAGTATTTCAATGTTTGATTTTAGTGGCTGTCATGTCTGAAAACACACACATCACAAACATATGTATAGACTCAAATGGGAAAATGAGATGTGGGTGTTAAAACATAAAATAAGTAAAAATACTCTTTATATGAGTATAAGCATACAAAATAATTAATCATAACACCTATTTTTCACCAATTGTGCAGAAGTTTTTCTTAATATTCTGGTCTGTAATTCGATCCCTTACTCACATACTGAAAGGTGCTATATTTTCTTCCGTGATTAACAAATATTTTAATGTCTTGTATAAATGTTGAAGAATGAAACTTTTAATATAGAAGATTGAAATATTTTAGAAAAATTTCTTTTCAGGTTTTGTAAGTATACACACAAGAAAGATTTTATAGGAAGTATCCTCTGACCTTGGACTATGGGAAATCCTCTTTCAGACATGGAGCTCCAAATTCGTAGGGAACCAAAGTCAAGCAACCGCTTTGAAAGTTCTTTTGACCCTGATTGTGACACTAAAGTGCCAGCTGTTCTCCTCAGACTGAAAAACCTGTCACTCACCGTAAGTTCAAAGAGATGGATGTTTCCTCTCTAAGGCTTAACATCTCTTAGGTTTCACCTCCTGATTTCTCTCAGGAACCAGAGGAACTTCTCCAAACATGAGTCAGCCATTTCCTTTCAGCCTGTCCGAGTCCATGGAGCTCATGGCCCAGTATAAGCTGTAGTCCTCCTGCCCAATGCGACACAGAGGACCAGATTGCGAAGGACGGCCCTTTGCAGTTAAAGGTGAAGACAACTGAAAATGTCTGAACATTGTATAACCACATTGCTAACACTCTTCAGTGATCACCTGAAATTTCCCTGCTCAGAATGGGCTGGAGACTCTGTCGTTATGTTCATCCTCTGAGAACGTGAGTGTGTATACAGACTGTCAGGGCAGAGAACAATCGTAACAGTCCACAATATCATATCAAGGACACAGGGTTTCCTTTCCACGCAGACTTAGAGGTTTCTCAATTTATTCCTCTTATTTTACCTGTTTTCAACAGAAAACATACGTGTGAAGGCAAGAGAAAAATCATGTCCAATTTAGTAAGAGATTTTTTTAAAGTTAACACATTTATTTCAGCAAATAAAACATCACCGTCTTCAACCAACCTCACCCTCCAAGTTACCAGTTTAAGCACTTAGTCTGTATTTTGAACGTCATGCATGGCATATTAATTTTTTATCCAACCTTATGAAGTAGAGTATTATCCTCATATTTATTTATTAAGTTAAGAAGGAAATTTTAAAACCCAAAGATTTTAAGCATCTTGCCCAAATCACATGTTTCTACTGGTGCAAACAAGCTTTGGACCCAGGTGGCTTGACTCCAGAAGTTTCCTATGCCTGTGACTAGTGGCCTGTGAGATGCAGCCACGTGACCTCAGTGAAGTAAGGCCTATGTATCTGTTTCTGACTCTGACAACAATCTTGGGAAACAAACAATTCTGACGCCTTCTGATATTTTAATCTTTAAAGTGTGGACATGATGCATTTCATGTGGTAATTTTGAAGTAGATGAACTGTTACCGCCAAACATTTCAAAACAGGTAGTATTTTCAGAGAAGATCCTGACCAGTTGGATGCTAAGATGTTTTATGAGGTCTAGTTACCCTGACGAATAAACTCCAGTCCTGGTTCTTGTTCTAAACCTGAAGGTGTTTATTCCAAATCAGGACAGTAAAGTAATATTAGCAAAGCTTACAGGAAACTGGAGAAAATATCAGAATATTGGCTAACTAGCATATTAGCTTCCTACATGAAAAAACACTTATTCTGGAAACTGATGAACATGGAATCAGAACGAAGGGTTATTAATAGTCATTTTCTTTTATTGTTTTTCTCTGTTTTCCTTGGACAACAATTCTTATCTACAACTAAGACACTGTTGATCAATATAGCATCTATCTTTTTTGAATCCTCAAAATGCTAAGCTCCAGTTACATTTGTGAAAAAATAATTTCACTACAATGTAACAAATGATTAAAGAATACATGCATAAGATGCCATGGAACAGGTGAAGGAGAATACTTCTGTCCACCTGGAAGAATTGGGAGGAAAGAAGAGATGATCAGAGAATAATTTTCACAGAAGAGATGATTCTTGAGCTGAATCCTGAAGGATAAATAGGAATTCTCCAAAGAGAAGAAAAAGTCATGCACAGAGAACAGAGCATACAGGGTCAAAGAGGCCTACAAAGTTAGGAATAAAGAAAGCTAATGATCCATCATTAGGCAACACTACAATTATCTTGAGGTTTGACAATGGCAAATAATAAACTACTTCTGCCAGACAGAGCCAGTTAACTTTCATAACATCAGTTTGGATTCACACAAACAAAGAAGGGTTGGTGTCCTCCCCACATCCCCCTAGGTCCCTCCAATCACTCACCCAAGTCGTATGAAGTGACACTAATCAGGTTACAAATGATCAAGGCCTATCCTGTCTGTGACGTTTCAGATCAAACTCAGTGTGCAGTGTGTTTCCTGAGTCATTATAAGCAATGAAAAGAATTCTTTTTATTATTTTACACTATTTGTACAATCCACTGGAGCTATTGGATACATAATATTTTCTTTTGACCCAACATTAATGTAATCATCTTTATTTCAGCAAGACTTTAATATGAAATATTCAGCTTTGTTTTATTACCATTTAATGTTTAAAACAGATGTGTTCACTCCATATCTGAGACCGACCTCTTAAGGTGAGGGATGAGATGAAGGAAAAGATGAGGGTCGAGTTTGAGTGCACAGATAAGGGACTTAAGGTGGAGGGAAGAAAGATATAGAGATGAAGAATGAAGCAACACCAAGTTCAGAGTGAGTCAAAGTTGGGGTGAGGATTCTGCTCGGAGTAAAAGCAGTGGGCCACATCAAAATGCCCCGCCTCAGAACCTCCTCTCCTGTTTGTGAGTCGATTACCGACACTCACACCCACAGAATAACAGGAAAATGACTCTGAGACACTGTGCTCTTCTAACAAAATCTTCCCATATTTGTCATTTATTAACACTTAAAAGATATTCAATATAAAAATAACAAAGATAGAGGTAGGTAGATAGATGATAGATGGACAGATAAATAGATAGATGATAGATAGGCAGGTAGATAGGTAGGTAGGTAGATAGATGATACATAGAATAACTTTGCTACAGAACTGTATATTAACTAGCATAGTCCTCCTTGGAATTATCATGATTTTTAAGTCAATATTACAGTTCAAACTCTGAATAGATTTTTTTAAAGGGTGATATTGAATACAGAAACTAATGATAAGTTTAGTAATACAAACAAAATTATTCCAATAAGGTATCTTAGGCAAAAGGAAAAGAAATAAACAGTTGGAATGGGTTTTGTCCTTTTCCTTACTGTTGAATGAATTCCTTCCATTTCCATGTATGACTAAGAAGAGAACAATCATAATATTTATTGTTCACTCACATTATACCAGGACTGTGCCAAGCACTCAAAATATTAAGAACAAATAGAGACCAAGACTTCACAGAACTTATTGTCAAGTGAAGGAGATAGTACTCAAATAATTCATGGATATGCACTTAATTATTAGCATGGAAGAGTTGTGAAGGAAAGATGCATAGCAGGGAAACATAACCTAATTTGAGAGGCCAGGGAGGATTTCCTGAGTAACAGACATTTAAACAGAAACCTAAGGTGGTCCTGGTTGAGATTATCCAGAAGAAAATGGGAGACGATTTCTTCAGGCAGAGATAAAAGTGTGTGCAAATGCCCAGAAGCAGAAACTTGTCCTGTTTGTTAAACTGAAAGAAAGTTAGCAAGGCTCCAGCATAGGAGTTGGGGGGTGTGACACGAGAGGAAGGCAGGGCCGTGTGGGGGGGTCACTGTACCTCTGCCTGTTGTGACTTCTCTGGGGATAAGTACTCACCCTACTAGAGAAGAAACACCCCTCAGATTCTTACATTGGCCTCTGCAGGAGAGACGAGGTTAACCTCCATAGAAGAATCCATGCTTATTTATTGTGTCCCTGTGCCTTAGAACCCACAGGGGACTTGTTGCTGTTGTTGTCAGCATTAAATAATAACTAGAGGCCAGTAGACACCATTGGCTTTGTTGGGCTCTAAATGGGACCAACAAAGAATCTTCAATTTCCTCTCCATCTCCCACAGCTCCACAGAGCTTCTCTTGTCCAGGTTATCAGGTTGTAAATCCAGTGGTTAGTTATCTTACAGACAACTCAGGAGCATTTGTCGCAGACTGTCACTTCCTTCTTGAAATTCTTCTCTTGGATCAGGATACTTCACCATCTGGTTTTCTCCCATCTCATCAGCTGCTCTTCCTAGTCTACTTGATGCACCTTCTCTCAACGTGGAAATGTATCCAAGCCTAAGTCCTGGTCCCTTTCTCTTGGGCATCTATGTACTCTCCCGTCCAGGTCCATGGCTTTAAATACCCATATCTCCTAAATCACCACCTCCAATTCTGACCCCTCACAATTCTAGATGTGTATATCCAACTCGACATCTCCACTTGGATGGATCTTCATACAGGCATCTCAAACATAACAAGCCCAAAAGGAACTCGATTCCTCCCCTGTATTATAAGATCTAAATTTCAAGTGTGCTGCCTTGACATCTTTGGGACTCACAGGGCCCCAAAGGTCTAGCTGGGGGTTTGCCTGCTCTTTCCAGAAATGCCCCTCCCTGGAGGGAAAGGTTTCCCATCTGACTTGTTCTTCTATCAGCTGGACCAGCTGCACCCACCTGGTCCTCAATCTAACAGATTCACCTCCCTGCCAACCCATGAAATTATTCAAACAAGCTAGTTGTGTCCTCCTGCAGGAACTAGGGTCACCCAGACCTTGTTACTACAAGGCCTGTCTTCCACAGCCCCGTCTGGCTCACTCTGCTGCGAGTGCAATACTATATGGCCTGGCATGGCATGTGGCGTCCTCTTGCCCTGGGCTGTGAGATTTCATGACTAACAAACTGCTGTCGAAGGTGTTATGTGTTTGACCATCTCCGAGGATCTAGGGCATAGGATCCCTCCTTCACTGATAGGGTGAACAGGAGGTGGTCATAACACTCCCAAACTACCTCTTCCTCTGATCTACATCTCAATGCATAGCTACCATTCAACAAGCTGCTTAAGCCAATAAGCTATCTTTGATTCTTTTCTCTCCCTCATACCCACATCTAATCATTTTGAAAGTCCTGTCAACTCTGCTTCAAAACACAACCTGAAACTCTCTGCTCCTTTCCATCTGCGTTACCTCCTATGTGTAGCCAACATTATCTCTCACCTATATCACCACAGTGACTCCCTTGCTGGACTCTTAGCCGTTACTCTTACTATGTACAATTCATCGTTCAAACAACAGCCAGTTTACAAAACTCCAGTAGTTTTCCACCACACTTAACACAAAATATAAATTCTTTTTCTGGTTTACTAGTCTTAAGTGATTTGACTCTTCCTGCCTCCCTGACTTGTCTTGCCTTATGCTTCAATCACATATCTGTTTCAGCCACATTAGCCTTCTTCTGTCCCCCTAGAACTAGATTCTTGCCTCGGCTTTTACATTAGCTGTTCTTTCTGCCTGGAGAGAGCCTCCTTCTGACCCTGTCATGACTACTAATTATTCTCAATCAGATCTCAGTTAAAATAACATCTCTTAGACATATTCCCTGATCCCTCAATCTCTATCAATCACCCTCTTTTAATTTCCTTCATACGTTTACTGCTATCTGATGTCTTACTTGTTTACATATTTGCTTGTTTGCCTGCTATCTGTCTCTTCTACCAGACTGGAGGCTGATGAGAGCGTGTACCCAGATGGGCTTGTTCTCCAGTGCAGTCTCGGTACCCAGAGCTATGCCTGGCACATAATGGGAAATTTACGTGCGATGGTTAAAAGATCAAATGAATGAAACAAAGGAGCACAATTGTTAAAGCATAAAGTTTGCATTCATGCTTGTCATTGTTCAAATCCCACTAGCTGTGTGATCTCTCTGAATCTCAGTTTTCTTTTGTAGAATGGGAATAATAACTACTTCACAGGGGTTTCTGGAAATTAAATTAGATACCATGGGTTTTAAATTCCTAAACAACCCATAGAAAGTAGTACATTCATAATCATAAAAACCGTTATTAAACAGACGTGGTCTACCTGCTTCATTCAGCTTCCAATAAATCTTGGGACAACACACAGAAGAAGAAAGCAAAATCAGAATCACAAACTCCGATTCACTCAGATTACCCAATTGCTAGACATTTTTTTAAGAAGATTGAACAGAAATTGTATAACTTCTTTGTCAGCTTCAAGTCGAAATTCATTCTTCAAATTATAGCAGAATAAACAAACTATAAATAAGAAGCATGTAAGAGAGAAAGTCTTCCCTTCGTAATATGTTTGACTGAGTTGTAATCTTACTGGTTATCTTAAACCATATCTCCCAAACTGTGTTTAAGGCTCAGTACAATTGTGTAGAAATAAAAAAAGTCATAGTGCCACACTGAAAATTTACGTAGATGCTTGGTATCACAAGAGTGAAGCAAATTAATGCGCAGTTTTAAAAAGATGAAACAATTTAACTTGCTTCCTCCTTTTGAACTACAAATGTTATACATTTTACAATATTGTGAATTGATCATGATATGAATCTAACAAACTTAACAAGAGGAAGATTAATTTTATCATGAGATGTGATTTTCTCTATGGATTTGTGTACAGCACTTAAACCAACCATCAGAAACAGATGTTGAGCATTTTTTTCTCAAAACTATTCCCCTCCCCCTTCACATGATCTTCAACATACAATGTATGATGTATTATATGATGATAAAAAATTGTTCTATTTTAGGTTATAAGACTATGTCAAGTCCAATAGCTCACCATCAAAAATAAAACTCAACATTAGACTCAAGACTTTAAGGAACATCTGAAAGCAGCCATGATGAACTCTTTTGCTGTGTGAGATTTGAACATTGTGATGGTCGTCAATGCCGTGTAGTACTCCATTGTGTGCACTCACCGTACTTTATTCTATGGTTGAACATTGGGGTGTTCCCAGTGTTGGGCCATTACTAAGGGTGATGCTATGAAATATTCTAACCTTTGTCTTCAGGTGCATTGGACACAGAGTTATGGTGCATGCATATGTTCAGCTTTCATAGGCACTGCGAAACAGTTTTCAAAGGTGGCTGCAGTAATTTATACTGCCAATGGCAGCGTATGAAAGTTCCATTTGCTCCACATCCTCAACAACTTCTGGATCATCTGTCTTTTCCACATCAGCTGTCCTGTCAAGGATGTAATAAGATACATTATTGTTTTAATTTGTATTTTACTGATGACCAATGAAGTTGAGCACCTTTTAAAAAACATATTAATCATGTGGGTCTATTTTTTTATGAAGTGCTTGCTTGAGTTTATTGGATTGCTTGTTTCCTCTAATTGATTTGCAGGATATCTTTCTATGTATTTTAAATATGAGTACCTTGTCAGTTATATGCATTTAAATATACTCTTCCACTATGTAGCTTGAATTTTCTAACATTCAATTGACATATTTTGATGAATAATAGTTCTTAATTTGAATATATTACTGCTTACCAATCTTTTCCTTTGTGGTTAGTGGGTTTTGTGTCCTTTAAAGAAATGATTGTGTACCCCAAATTTGTGAAGATAATATCCTTGGATTTCTTTTAGAATCTTTATTGTTTTACTTTTGACTTTGAGATCTGCAATCTGTATGGAATGATTTCTGTATATGATGTGAGGTACGTGTCAAGATTCACTTTTTCCTTACATACATCTAATTGCTTCAGCACCACTCATTAAAAAGACCATCTTCCCCCTCACTAAATTGAAATGTCACCTCGTGGCAGTATGAATGTGTGCAGGTGTTTTCCTGGAGTCTATTCTACCACATTGGTCTACTTGTCAATCTGTATTCTAATACCACATTGTCTTAATCCCTGTAGCTTTACAGTAAGTTGATATGTGCGAGTGAAAGCCCTCCAGTCTTTTCCTCTTTTTCTTCAAGATGATCTTTATTATTCTAGCTTTCCTAAAGTTTTGAATTGGCTTGTCATTTTCAACAAGAAAATCTGTTCAACTTTAAATAAGATTGTATTGAATGTAATAATAAATGTGAGAAAAAGTGACATCTAAACAATATTGAGTTTTTAATCCATAAAGGTGATACACACTTCCATTGCTTTAGGTTTTGTTTTCTTTTCTTTTTCTCAGTAATAACTCATAAGTTTTCTCTGTAGAACTCATTAAAATTATTCATAAATACTCAATGCTACATTAATGATATCAATTTTCAATTTATCTTATACTTATCTGCTTCAGGAATATAGAAGTAAAATTGCCTTTTGTATGTTGATTTTGCATTTGGATGAGCTTGCTAATTCACTCATATGTTCTAAAAATATGTCTATAGTTTCTTTTAGCTGAGGCTAAATTTCAAAATATTTGATGTGAGACTGGAGATGCCATTCAAAAAAGATTCTGCAATTAAATCCCAGTCAACAAAATATCAACAAACCAAATTCAACAATATAGTAAAAGGATCATACACTGTGATCAAGTGGGATTTATTCCAGAAATGTAAGAATGGTTCAACATTCACAAATCAGTCAATGTGATAAACCACATTAAATAAATGAAGGATAAAAATCATATGATCATCTCAATAGACGTAGAAAAGGCATTTGGCAAAATTCAATATCTACTCATGATAAAAACTCTCAACAAAGTGCGTATAGAGGGAACATACCCGAACATAATAAAAGCCATATATGACAAGCCCACAGCTAACATTATACTAATGGTGAAAAGCTGAAACATTTTCCTCTAAAATCAGCAAAAAGACAAGGATTTCCACTCTTTCCACTTTTATTCAACAGAGTACTGAAAGTCTAGGATGACTGAAAGTCAGACTTTCAGCAATTAGGCAAGAAAAAGAAATAAAAAGGATCCAAATTGGAAAGGAAGAAGTAAAACTGTCTCCATTTCAGGTGACATGATATTACGTATAGAAAATCCTAAAGACTCCACTGAAAAAAGGTTAGAACTAATCAACAAATTCAGTAAAGTTGCAGGATACAAAATCTATATACAAAACCTGTAGTGAGCCAGCCCTGATGGCCTAGTGATTAAAGTTTGGTGCTCACCACTTCAGTGGCCCGGATTCACTTCCTGGTCACGGAACCACACCACCAGTCTGTAAGTTGCCATGCTGTGGTGGCAACTCACATAGGAGAACTAAAATGACTTACAACTAGGTATATAACTATGTACTGGGGCTTTGGGGAGGAAAAAAAAGAGGAAGATTGGTAACATGTTATCTTGAGGCAAATCTTTCCCTGCAAAAAGAAAAAAAAAACCTGTAGCATTTCTATACACTAAAAATGAACTATCTGAAAGAGAAATGAAGAAAACAATTCCATTTACAATTGCATCAAAAAGAATAAAATACCTAGGAATAAATTTAACTAAGGAAGTGAAAGATCTATACACTGAAAACTGGAAGACATGAAAGAAATTGAAGAAGACACAAATAAATGGAAAGATATTCCATGTTAATTAATTGGAGAAATTAATATTGTTAAACTATCCATACTACCCAAAGCAATCTACAGATGGGTTGTAATCTCTATCTAAATTCCAATGGCACTTTTTACAGAAATAGGGCAAATAATCCTAAAATTTGTATGGCATCACAAAAGACTTCAAATTACCAACACAATCTTGAGAATAAAGAACAAAGCCAGAGGTATCACACATTGATTTCAAACTATATTACAAAGCTATAATAATCAAAACAGTATGGTATTGGCATAAAAACAGACACGCAGATCAATGGAACAGAATAGAGAGCCCAGAAATAAGCCCATGCCTATATGATCAATTAATTTACAACAAAGGAACCAAGCATATACATTGGGGGAAAGGATAGTCTCTTCAATAAAAGGTGCTGGGAAAACTGCTAAGCCACATGCAAAAGAATGAAACTGGACCCCAATCTTACATCATCATATAGAAAAATCAGCTCAAAATGGATTAAGGACCGAAAGGTAAGACCTGAAACCACGAAAGTCCTGGAAGTCAACATAGGAATAAGCTTCTTGCTGTTGGTCTTGACAAGGATTTTTGGATTTAATACCAAAAGCAGAGGTAACAAAAGCAAAAACAAAAAAAAAAAAAAAAAAAGGGGGCTACCGTAAACTAAAAGACTTCTGCACAGCAAAGAAATCCATCAACAAAATGAAAAGGAAACCTACAGAATGGGAGAAAATAATTTTCAAATCATATATCTGAAAAGAGGTTAATATCAAAAATATATAAAGAACACATAAAACTCAGTAGCAAAAAAGTCCAATTAAAAAAGGGGCAGAGAAACTAAATACACATTTTTTCAAAGAAGACATACAGATGGTCAACAGGTACATGGAAAAGTGCTCAGCATCACTAATCATCAGGGAAATGCAAATCAATACCACAATGAGATATTACCTCACACCTGTCAGAATGGCTATTATCAAAAAGTCAAGAGATGACAAGTGCTGGCTGGAAGGTGGAGAAAAGGGAACGCTTGTGCACTGTTGGTGGGAATTAAATCGGTGCAGCCGCTATGGAAAAGAGTATGGAGATACCTCAAAAAATTAAATAGAAATACCATACAATCTAGCAATTCTACTTCTGAGTATTTATCCAAAGAAAATAAAATGGCTATTTTGAAGAGATGTCTGTACCCCCATGTTCATTGCAGCATTATATACAATACCCACAACGTGGAAACAACCTAAGTGTCCAGCTATGAATGGATGGATAATGAAGATGGATAAAATGAAATATTATTCAGCCATAAAAAAGAAGAAAATTCTGCCATTTGCAACAACATAGATGGACCTTGAAGGCATTATGCTAAGTGAAATATATCAGACAGAGAAAGACAAATACTGTATGATCTCACTTATATGTAGAATCTAAAAAAAGCAAACTCAGAGATACAGAGAACAGATTGCATTGCCAGAGGGGGTTGAAGGGTGGGGGAAATTAGTAAAAGAGGTTAAAAGGTAAAAACTTTCAGTTAAAAGATAAGTCTTGGAGATGTAAAGTACAGCATGGTGACTCTAGTTAATAATAATGTATTACATATTTGAAAGTTGCTAAGAAAGTAGATCTTAAAATTCCTCATCACAAGAAAAAAAATTTTGTAACTATGTGAGGTGATAACTAGACTTATTGTGATCATTTCACAGTGTATACAAATATCAAATCATTAAGCTGTACACCTGAAACTAATATAATGTTATATGTCAATTATACCCTAATAAAAAAAGACTTATTAAACAACAAAAAGAAGCTACTGAAAACATACTGGTTCCAGTTAAGTATGTACTATTCACATTCACTTATTTCTATCCATCTATTCCAAGGGAAGTTTCTAAGAATACCAAAATGAATTAGTTTGAAAGAGCAAATTTTTGATCTTTCCAGCTATACAAATGTCTTAGCAGGCATAAAATACTGAAGGCTATATGGTTTTATAACAGTATTCTTTATGAAGGTAGACAATATCAAGCCCTGTATTTATTTCGTGTTCAATACATTCTAAGTGAAGCACAGTACTTTCTGTTCAGATTTGGACAATTTCAGGAGACACTCAAATATTTATTCAATGGCCTTCAAGAAAATTCCCATTAACCTCTCGAATTAGCCCAAATCTTTCTGCTAGTAACGTCACAGAGGACCTTCCCAATTCGTCCACGTTTGTACTCGTTAGCTTGACCCTATTGTTATTGGGCCAGCAAACCCAAAAGATACATTTCAACTCTCTCCACCTCGCACAAGGGGACTGTAGATAGCTACCATCCACATAGTCCCTGCAAGTTACTTTACCCATGTGCAGACCAGAGGGCCACCCCCAGAGTCCAGAGCAGAGCTAGTGTTTCCCAGCGGGCACACCTCCATGAATCGAAGAAAAAGAAAATGGGCCCACCTCAGCATTTTCCATGGATGTCTTCCCAATGTCACAGATTTTATGCTTTTCTCATTTTTTCCCATGAAAATAACATCTTGCAATAAATGGATAATGAAATGTAGCAGGTAGAGCACAGCTTTGAATGACATAGAGATCTGTGCTCTGTCGCTGATACATTAGGTCTTACCCTCTGAAACCCTAATCCTTCCTCATTTTCAAAGTGAGAACAATAATATCCACATTCCTCATCTTCAAAATGGGTATAAAAACGTTTGCCATAATTAAGTATGATTATACAAAGCACTTAACACAATGTGAAGTAACAGCCTATTTACAGAAAACAGACGGAAAATAACACTAAGATTTCAGGGTATTGCAGGTAACTTTCCGACTGGAGCCAATGAAAAAGAATCAAAGTGAAATTCTGAAAGACTTTGTAAACTAAGGCAATAAAGTTAAGGGTCTTCAAAAGATTTAAACGTGAAAGTAAAGTAACCATACATGTATTTTAGAAGTGTCACTTCAGTGTTTGGTTAAACAGAGAGGGGAGTGGGGAGGTGGAATGAGATTGGAGACTGGAAGAGTGGGGAAGACATTATTGCCCATCCCTCCAACAGGGTGAGACAAACTGGGGAAAAGACATAGCAGGAGAGGAGGAAGGGTAGAGGATAAGTCACTAAGGATATATTGTTCCTGTGACACTTTTCTCTACAACCCAAGGGGCCTCACAACAATATTCTTGCAGCAAAATAATTCACTTTGGGGTCCATTTGTTGGAAGACCTATTATCACATTATTATATTTATGTCATAGTCAGCTGCTTTTGCAGGGCAATTGAAGTCCTGTAGTCTAGTTTTGTTTAATTTTACAAATATAGGTTTTACTGTTTGAAGCTGATTTGAGAATCCAGTGAATATTAAACGATCTGGGTGAAGTGGGGCACAGAATGTGAACAGCAACATACAATCAGGTTTTCACTCCGGCTTAATTAACTGTGGCCAATTTCATTAACTAAACATCATTTCAAGGAAATTGAAAAAATATCAAGATGAGGGGTTATTGGAGAATGGATTGTCCCTAATTTCTTTTGGAATAAATACTCTTATCTGAAAGATAAACTATCCAGTGGAGAACTTTTCAATCTCCACATAAAAACGATGCGAAGGAGGGAGGAGACACGAGGGAAGGAGATGGACAGACGCGTGATGGCCAATGAATGGAGGGAGACAGCTGCGGCCAAGTCCGAAACTGTGCATGCCCATTTCTCAGTAAAAGATTTACATGAGAAACTTGGGAGACGACACGTGGTAGATTGTGCAGAATTAGTGACTGTACTGTAACCCTGCCTAAATGATTAGAGAAAGAAAGCACACTGGGTAAAATACGATGTTGTGAATATACAGCTCGTATGCAACTGTATATGATGCAGAAGAAGCGTCACAAGAGTCAAACAACGAAGACGTGGATACGACCTCAGGATTTCCCTGGTACCACGGGGTCCCATGGGCTCCCTGTGCGAAGAAGCTTCCCGGGCAGAGACGAGAGCGACCGAGCAGATCGTCTCTGAACTGTCCCTAGGTGCTGGTTCGTCACTTTCTCCCAACTGTAAGCCTGTATTTCCACATTTCTGAAGTTGGGAAAATTGTATTCAGTCAATTCAATTAATCTTCCATAAACTGTGGCAAATGTAAACTTCATTTCAAGGGTAAAATACTAAGCATCCCAACTTTGAGATTTTCTAAAGATACTAATCTACTGATAAATTGTAAAATGCTTGAGATTTTTTTCTTCAAATATAACTTAGCAAAACAATACTGGATGTAAACTCTAAAGCACATGTATACCAATTTATGGTGCTTGGAAAATTCTATCCACAAACTGTGTTCTCCTAGAGACTTTCTTTTGGGTCATCTCTGTTTCAAGAAATAAATATTTGGCATCACCATTTTTGAAGAGCAGAATAGTGCATTTTCCCACCCCTCTCAGAGTTTGAGGGGGAAGCTTATGATACATTCTCCCACTATTTGCAAAACTCTGACAAGTACAACCTGGGATCATGATGTGTTCATTTTATTTGATCTGTAATACACTTCTTTATTGCTCTGGCTTAAACAATCAGTTTTTTCAAAAGTGATTTATCACAGTACACACTTGCACAGAATGAAAAAAATCAAGAAAGAGGTAAATAATTTTAGAAACCACATATATGGTGTATGATACAATCATAGATAAAATAATTGATTGAAGTACTTGATGTAGAGTATTATATTATCAGCATTGTCAGACTTCTCTTTTCTTTACTACTGATGTAAATTCACCATAAACTTGCTATATTACTTTTAATAGCTCTGCAATAAAAAGCCATTTGAAAAAGAATTACTAATGCAAGTCAATGAAAAGATATTGAAAATATAATTCATAAGTGCATTAGCTGCCTAATTTTTAGATAAAATAACACCTTACCAGATACACTCTTTTTCTCCCTGCAACAGAAATTTAATCTGAAAATAAGCACCTTCTATTTTTGTTTACTATGTCTGCTGCATAATCATCCACATGCCAACGTCACCTATCTGTGCTCTTCTCCCCATGTCATTAGATCTTCCTTTTCCCACCTGTGGCATCAGTGTGAATAGGCTACCAGCAGCCCTTCCCAACTCTGATCTGACTGCCCATTTACATCAAAATGCTGAAAAATCCATACATTTCCTTTTGTAGCCTCCGTTGCAGTTATCAGTGGTCATATGACCATTTGGGCCAAGAGTCATAAGGAAACGTCTGCCGTTGAGCATTTGGCCGTGAATTTTTTCCTTTGTGATAAAAGAGGAGAAACAAGTCAAATTCTCTCTTAAAATCTTGAGCTAACCCTTCCACTTGGCAACCAACGGTGACAAGCCCAAGGATGCAACCCAACAGCTGAGAATGGAACCACAAAAAATAAAGAAACGAGATCCTCGAGGACACAGGTGCACTTCTGAGCCAGCAGGGGCCAGCGACATGTGGGCTTCTGTGTGGAGAGTCCTGGACCTTATGCTTTAAGACGCTGTTAGGTTCTCTGTCGCTCGAAGCGCACTGCGCCACAACTAACTCATACCATTTCTGTTTTTCTTTTCTGAGAGATCTGGGCACTAAATTTCAAAAGCTCTGATAGAAATCTATGTCTGAAAGAAGAAAAGTGATATCAGTCTCACTTTTCAATGCAGGCAGCCGGTTTTATTGAAGGAAATAATATTCAAAGATTGTCAACATATCAACTAATTTATCCCTCAGAAAAACACCTGACAGAAAAGTAGTTTCAGAGAAATTGGATGTTGCAAAATCACAAAAGTATGGGCATGTAAAATTCAGAGCACTAAATTCCAGAACTCCTAACTCAAAGGAGCTAAGATTGATCAATCAAAATCATCTTGCTGAGGATGCCCCAAAACTGAATAAAGACTTTATGATCTTTGCAGATTAATTTATGCCATTCCACTAGGGTCAGTATTATACCAAATTTATACTAAAGCAATTTCTGCCAGAAGAATTATTTGACAGCTTCTTAAGCAGATCTGGTCAATCGCAGTTTCACTACATGAAAATTAACATCTAAAATTTTAATAACTGCACACACAATTATTTCCTTGTATTCAATCAAGTTAATTCAACAATTATTTTCTTCAAAGAAAGTTAAAAGTTACTACTTTAATTTAGGAAATTAAAACTTTTAGGTAAGTTATTTATAAGCCTGCATATTGATCTGAGCTGATATATATCAATATGTAATTCCCTAGATAACTTTATTCTGCGAAAGAGCTAATTTTGAGACGAGAAGATGATTGCCAGGGAAAACAGCTTTTTGTCATTTTTAACTTAGTGTAAATCCAAAGAGATTGGAGTAAAGGTGTAGTTTACCAACAGCCTTTGGGAGAGACAAAAAGAAGAGGAATGGGGACCAGGTGGCCAAGGGGCCACAGAAAACCTGGCATCGGAATAAAGTTCCCAACACCATCTCCTTTCTGGTCAGCAGCTTTTCTAGATTCATCACAGATTTCCAAGGATAGAATGGAATATAGAGGAAGCATGAGTTAAGTTTTAGAAAGCTGTTAAATTTAAAAATCCACATCATGCAAGAAAGCATAAAAGTAGGGCAGACACAGATCCTATCCCCAACATTTTCTTTTTTCAACTCAAAGTTGCTGCTGTTCAGAAAAGGAGGAAGGGCTGAAGCCTGTCTTGGAAGTGGTCTTTCTCCTTAGTTCTCTATGCGTGTAATGGCGAGCTTTTATGTGCTCAATATCAATGCTACGTAGCATCGTAAGTCACCATAATCCCATCAGGAAATCAGTTAGATCACAACATGAATCAGCACACGGTCAGTGCGCAAAGTTAATTATTCCAAATGTGACACAGAGGAGCTAACGGAGGCTTCCCTGTGATGCTCACCTGGCTCTGCCCTCAAACGTGGTGAAGAAGGGACTCGCCAGAGAGCAGAGGGAGGCGGCGCTGCGGCAGGAACTGGGCAACCTGAACCCTCAGTGAACCTGGGGAATCTGGAGGGAATGGCAGCAAACACTTGTTTTCCCAGAGGAAGAGGTTTAAGTGTGGGGATGAATTTGTGTCCTAAACCCTCACTGCTGTCGTACACGGGTGATTTTGGTTGGATCAGGCAGAAATCACCGTCATCCTTTTCCTCTTAAAGATCAAATGAGAACCCAACTGGAGCACTTGGCTCTCTGGTTCTCGCTTCTCCAGGCCTCACTGTGGCCTCCTAAGCCTTCCCGAGCAGAAGTCACCTCGAGCCAACATTTCACTTCTCCTATAAGAGAAGATAATAACAAAATGGCTATTTTTGAGGGTAAGACAGTTAAGCATTATATAAATGTACATTCATTCAAGTTAAAAGATCTCCATGCAATTTAAACTCTGGTATAGAGGAAGCATGCTTATATAATTACAAATTTTAAGTACTTTGAGTTAATAAATCCCAAGACAAACCCTCATTATGGCTAAATGTGTATTGCAGGATCTTGAACCCGGCCTTGAGATATTAAGTGAAGAAGTAATATGGTCTTCCACAACAAAAAAGCCAATATACAGAACTGGATGATAATTTTTGTGTTACTTGATATTATAAAAGGAAATTTAGCAGCACTCTTTTGGATGCCAAAACCAGTGACGATGTCCATGCCTGAGTCTGGACCAGCCCGGATATCAGGGGTGTGTTTCCCGCAGCTCTACTGCCTGCATCTCAAGGAACCCACCTCTGGGGAGCTGTTTCTTTCCAACCCGACCCCACTGCCAGCCCAGGCCTCCTCAATAGAATTCTCCTATTCTCGTGAGGTCCTCGGGATCAGCATATGACTGGTGTAGAGAAAAAAATCCACATAAAGGAGGCTGTGCATAAGGCACAGCCACTCTGGAAACAGCTGGCAGTTTCTAATAAAGTTAAAACACACTTACTACATGAGTCAAAAACACTACTCCTGGCTATTTTATGCAAGAGAGATAAGCTTATGTACACACACACACACACACACACATCAAAATCTCATCCTGGCCAAACACAGACCTCAGTTTCATGAAGTTCTAACTGGGGTTCATTGCCCCCTGTGGTCACGTTCACAAGACACTGGGAAGACCAGATAGAAATACTATAATCTGATTGGCGCTTAAAGAGAAAATGAATGTGGCTTTCCTAGTTCGTGTTGAGTTTTAAGAGAATCAAAAGCAGCTAATGTTCTCAGATAGGTTTTAAATCAGATTTGCCCTGTGAAGCATCCCTGCAGAACAAGCTCTCAGTTCAGGTAGAACAGATCATTCGCTTGCTCCAAACGGTTCCCCGAGAGGATCACACCAGAGTTTGAGTTTGTGGCCTCTCTGAGTCCATTAATCTCTGGTTTGTAGGAGGATTCTGTGAAACTCGGCCCTGTGGAATAAACACAGAAAGGATTTAAAGATAATTAAAATAATGTCTAAAAGCCATTTAGAGATCATATAACCTAATCCTGGATTCTCAGACATCCATCCAGCTCCGTGACATTTTATTCATGCAGAGTGACAGGCTTAGCTTTAAACTGGGTTTGTTTTGTCTTCTAATCTCTCTTTTATCTTCTCTTTTCCAATTTTTCCCCTTGTCAGTTATTTACATGTAAATGAAAATGAAGCATGTTTGTAAATTCAGAGCATAAGGAGGAAAAATTTACAATTGAAGTGCATTAGGATATAGAATAGCACTTTTCCTGCTCTCTCAGAATTTCCCCTAAAGCCTCGAAGCTGGAGAAAATGGGCCATACATTATGAGAAGCACATTGGACTTCATAGGAGCTGCCCTCACTGGTCCTTTGACAAGTTCAGGCTAGATAAAAGTGAAGGAAATCCCTGTAAGTAGAGAGCATTGCGGTGGTCGTCGCCCCCCCTGCCCCCCCCCCCCAAGGGAGTCAATGGGTGCTTAGCCTTCCCCTCAAGCCAGATGGAACTCATGGGATTTGCAATTGTCTGCAATGGAAGAGAACAACATCTCGGATGTGTGAGGCCTCCTCTTCACTGCTTCCAGTGGAAGCACGGAAACCGGGCGAGTGACGCTCTTACCCACATGCTCTGACCTCAGGGTTCCCCCATGATGATGGCGGTGTGGCGGCCGGGCGATGGAGCACTCACAATCCAGAGCTGGACTCCTTTGAGAAACCAAAGGACATATTCATACTAAATAGAAACATAGTTACTTATTCACCCCTCTGTCTTCATTGTATCTCAAATATAAATCCCAAGGAGGCAGCATTGCGCAGTGACTTAGAGCGCAAACTTTTTTACCAAGCACACCTGTGTTTTTATCCTTCTCTTCCTAGTTATGTAAACTTAGGGGTGTCATACAACCTCTGCAAGGTTCAACTTACTCATTTGGAAAATGTGAACATAATATATTATATATAACATTGTCAACCCAAATAATCCATAGCCAATCTATAAATCAAAATTATGGTGGGTTTATCATGAGCCAAATTTTAGGACCATATAGCCTAGGGCCTTCCTTCTCCAAGGAAGGAAGGGCACCAAAGAAGTGGGGTGTACAGAGTGGTTATATACCATCAAAGATCATATATCACATGTGATTGCAAGGTCCATTTCACAGTAGTCACGAGATTGCCCTGTTGGCACAGACTTTGATGGACACCACAGGTAGCAAGTCTGCTATCTTGAGCTGGGTGGTCACAGGATGAGCACAGCAATCAAATCCTAGCCTAGGAAGAAATGCTCACCCTTAAGGAAATGCCAATGTGGGGGAAGTTGCATCCTTATCTTCAGGGCATTTGTTCTTGTCTCTGAGACATGGTAAATGCTCAAAGCAGATATACAGTGCATGTTCAAAGGCTAGTAAGGCCCTTTTAGAAAAACAAGGTCAGACCGAGAATTAGTTTAACACCAAATGGCTTCTTCATATACTCCAATATATCCTATTGCTTGCCATTTTTTATCAACATATATATTATATATAATATAGTTATATATATAATTTCAGTATCTGGTTGTACAAATTAAATGTGTAAAGCACTTTGCACAACAAAATGCACAGTCATTCTTCCATTGATATTATTGTTATTGCTATGATTGTTATTATTTCTTTAAGGACGAGGTTCATAGCAGTATAATAGAATCTACTCACAGGTTCACAAATATTTGATGATTAAATTATTTTTCAAACTAATATCTAGTCCATATATGCATTATCTCAATGGAAGAAAATACTTGGGAAGGAAATTAACTTCTACTGATGAAGGTGGTCTCAGTAGCAGCAACAGTCTACAAAGTCCCCACACACACTGTCAGGCTTGTGCTCCAAGACAAGGATCCCAACCAGAAGCTTCTTAATGACCCTTTTCAGTCTCACTGAACATACTTTTAATAAGTTTTCTGACATGTTAGCCCATCACTTGCTTTTATAAACAGGGTAAAGACTGTCACAGTCAAGCATTGGCTAAACACCCGATCTGTCATTTATGGCAAAGCGTGAAGGTGAGGGTGACCCGCGGAGGAAATGATGCCTCCTCAGCGGTGCCCTCTGGCAAAGACAACAGCCATTCTCAGAGACCCACTGTGGGAGGTTTAATCATCCCATTGGATGACTCTGAAGGCAAACTCTAGTCCTCTTGACTTGGTAAATACTCTGTAGCATCCTTATATACCCAGGAAAAGAAGAATACTTGAATACATACTCCTATTTTTCTGTGAAAATTGCTTCTAGAAATTTTAGCAGGTTTGGAAACTTTCCTCTGAATGATCAAACCTCCTAAGCTATTTCAAGTCATTTTTACTCTTTTCTTGGTTAGGAAACAGTCTACTTTTGAAATCAGTCTTCAGTTAAATGATGGAAAAGGCTTATAAGCTGCTGTCACAGCCAGCGTTGCAGCAAAGCTGAACAGGTAATGAAGACTATTCAAGTCTGTTGCTATAGAGAAGAGAGACCAGAAGCCAGTCTGTGCTCACCTCCCAGAGCAAGGGGTGGGAGCATCTGAAGCCTTGCGGGAAAGAGAAAACCCAGTCATTGTGTCTGCTAAGGGACCTCACCCAAAGAAGAAGCAAACTTTCTCTTATCTTCATGAGGATACAGCTTCTCAACTTGGAGCAAGGGACCCCCTGAAATTAGGCCCCTACACTCCCACAGAGACTGAAGATGGGTCGGTGAAAAAGATAGTTCTAGAAACTGTCAGAAACAGCAAGAGGCATTTAGAAAGATTTACATCTCAAAGGAGCAGAGGAAGCATTTACAATCACAAGCGTTCTAAGTCAAATGCTTTAAGGAAAAGGGGGGCGGGAGCTCTGGGGTAAGCCTGTGGATCCTGTGAGGCCAGGTGGGGAGGGAGGGACCCAGAGATGGAAGAAGCTCTCTGAAGTTTAGTCAAGCCAAGAAGTGAGTAACACAAAAGATAAATTTACAAAATAAAGAGGTGTTATTTTTCTTATTTTTCCCGCAAAATTACCATGCTCTTTTACAATTTATTGCACTTAGATGCACTTCAATTTGCATTTTATCCCACTGTCTTCTCACAGTATTATTTCACCTCTTGCCCTTCAGTTCCCAGGACGGATGTCTGGATGGAATTGGCAGCAGCAACAACATAGCCGGCCATCACAGCGCAGCTGGACCCCGAGGCCAGTCAGCTTCAAGTGCTCCCACCTTCCTCGGTGTTCCTGGCATCTCTAGTGCCCTTTACCTACAATCCTCATTACAAGCCCTTCCAGCTCCTTTATTTCTTCTCCCTCCCAGAGCTCTCTCTGCTGATTCTATTTCTACCTCATTTTACTGGAACCACACAGAATCCTATCCTACTTCAAAGAAACTCTATAACACACAACATCTTCACTATTGCCTCCAGTTGCTGGCCCTAACTATATCCTGCCTCTCCTCTAATAATCTGATTTTGCTCAAAAAGTCCCCAGAAGAAGCTGTTAATTCTCCCTGTATTTTATAGCCAGGAGATACGTTCACCTTTCTCCTGCTTACCCGCTGCAATTTCATTCTCATTACACTTGACATACATCCAACATCCCTCCTCACCTGAGCCCCTGACAACCCACTGTGCCTTGTGCTCCTCATCTTCATCGCTGTCATCAACTGGCCTCCATATCCTCAGGCCACACGTCATGACAACTGTGGTATCTGGATTATAGTCATTCCACCAATTCCTGTCATTATTCTGAAAGACGATGTCAATGTGGACAGCCCTCTAACAAACTTCATGCCCATTCCCCTTTGACAAAACACTCTTAAGGTCTACATTCTGGACCTCATTATCTTCCCAAATCCATTTTCTAATCTGAGATTTGAAAATATAACTTGCACGGCACGATATCCTGTCTTTACCCCTCTACCACAATCTCTTCCCACTACACGTCCACGAGACCTTCTACTTTCTTTACCCAAAGGGACCCTGGGGACCAGCACATAAGGGACAGTCTTACAGCACTGTTAATCTCCCATCACTGTCACACCTATGCCAGCCTGCTGTGTAAATCACTATCCTGGAAGTCTGACAGATTGGGAACAAATCGAAGCTCCTCTGATTGATGACTTTATGTCCTTAACCCATTTACTTAAATGTTCTGATCTTCGGTTTCATCACCTATAGAATAAAGAAAAGGTTGAACATGTTACATGAAAAATTTCATGTAAAGTGCTATGTTCATATCTGAACCAATGGATGGTAGCCATTATTAACCATAGTCATGGCTGTGTGAGTGTCCAATTGCATTACATTTCCCAGCCTGCCTTGCAATGAAGTGTGGTATGTAGCTAAGTTCTTTTGATTGGTGTGAAAGTGAAAATATGTTTCACTTCCTTATAAAACACCTCACGCACACTTCTTCATGCCCCTTTTCCTCTTTCAGGATGACTGTCAGGCAATGTCCAAACAACCTTGGAAGTCATGTATTAGACATTGGTGAGCTTGTCAGCCTGGGTCCCAGTGTGGAGCAGAGTACCATTCACCCGCAACACCAACCCTGGACTGTCACAAGATTGAGAGATGAGTTTACACTGTTCGAACCCTTACTTTCTGGAGTCTGTTACAGGGGTTTCGTCTACTCTAACTGGAAAAGTGAGAAAGGGATATTTTATGCAGCACCTTGTAGGCCGTAAGAATTGGAAGCAATTGATAGATGTACAGAAGAGGGAAAAGTCAGTGATATCTCCTAAGTTTTCAGTTGGAGCAACTGAGTGAAAACGGTCATGCAATTTGCTAAGATAGTGAACACTGGAGGAGCAAATTTAAACAGCAAGGTCATGAGTTTTGTTTTGCACAGATTAAGTTTAAGATGCCTGTGAATAATTCAATTAGAGGTTTCTAAGTATGTAGTTATAGAGTTATGGAACTCAGAAAAGAGATTTCAGCTAAACATAAAAATTTGAGTGTCGTAGATATAGAAGAAAATTGAAGCCACAGGGATTCAAGAGATGAGCTCTTACAGTAAAGTGCTTCTTTCGCTGAGTGGTAAATAGAAATTTATCTTTTCATTCTCAAGCTATTTCCACTAGTGTGTATCTCTGGAGCAGTGTAAGTTGTAGTTAAAATTGCTTTATTTTTCTGATAACCTCTGACAATAGATGCTGTGAAAAATCAAGCCATTGGTACAACTGTACAAATATCTATTACAATTTTATTAATTAAATCATAGAACCCTTCTACTTTTGTACATAAATAGCAACAGAAATTATGCTTTACTTCAATTCATAGGTGAGCTGCAGGAACCCCCTGATTGTACCAAAATAATCTTCTCCTGTCTGCAGTTCCTGCTAACACCAAACCTTGTTCACTTTATCTTTGCAGCTAAGCTGTTAGCACTTCTCATATTTTCACTGTGCTCACAAGATTGGTCTGAAATCTACTTGCTGTTCTCTCCCCTTGAAAATGCCATGGTGCTGGTCTCAAATGTGGAATGCAGGCTGTTGCATGCATGGGGAAGGAGAAAGAACCAACCATTTAGTGAGTGCCTACTATGTGCCATGCAGAAAGCCAAGGGCTTTACCTGTGATATCTCTTTACTTTACAGCAAATCTCACTGAAGTTGAAAGAACTTTAATCCAAAGGTACCTGGCCCATTTGACTGGTCATCCTTCCACTCTATCCCCTCACCAGCAGAGAGAACACAAACCTTCACAGACTTAACACCTCTGGATCAAGTGTGTCATGGTATCTGAAGCTTTGCTCTCATTCCATGGTATGAACAGGTCTCACCAAGGTCAGGTTTCATTGACCAGCCAGTGCTTCTCCATCACAGATTCAGCACCAAAATAGGACTGGGATGGCATAGACCCTAACCTACACACACACTGAAGACTCTCATTAGTAAAAGGACTCTTGAAAACAGAGAGTTGAAACCGTGTCTCTCTATATATCAGGAAGGAGGAAGGTGAGAAAGAATGGAGTTCGAGGTGCTGGTGAAGTTATAAACCAGATTCCTGGACTTCATGACATTATATGAATGTGGAATTCTGGGAATTAGACTCCTGTATCCAACTCCCTACTTGGCATAACTATTTGTTTGTCAAATGGGGTCATATAATGTGTCCATACCTGAACTTTTTGATTCTGACCTCTAACTCTAACATTGATTTTTCTCTCAGTCTTCCCTGTCTTAGTAAATGTTACCATTATGCACCTAGTTGCTCAAATCAAAAACTTACAAGTCTACACTATATGCAAAAATTAACTCAAAATCAATCATAGATGTAAATGGTAAGTGCAAAAATATAAAAGTTCTAGAAGAAAATGTGGGAGAAAATCTACATGACTTTGGATTTGATGATGGGTTTTTACATACACCAAAAACATGGTCCATGAAAGAAAAAATGTCAGACTTTATTAAATTTTAAAGGTCTACTCTGCAAAAGACACTGTAAAGGGAATGAGAAGATAAGTCATGGACTAGGAGAAAATATTTGCAAAACACGTATCTGAAAAAGGACTTATATCCAAAATATACAAAAAACTCTTAAAATTCAACAATAAGGAAACACCCAAATTTAAAAATAGGCAAAAGATCTGAGCAGATGCCTCACCAAAGAAGATATACATATAGCAAATAAACATATGAAAAGATGCTATCACTTGTCATTAGGAAATGCAAATGAAAACAACAATGAGATACCACTATGTACACGTCTGTTAAAATGGCTGTGATCCAAAAAACTGACAATGCAATCTCTGGCGAATACACAGAGCAACAGAATTGTTGGCAGAAATACGTACTTTTTAGAAGAAAATTCAAATTCACTTCTCTTATACAGACTTTTTAAAACTTTAACTCACATTTGACCATAGCAACTCGTATTTTGGAAAAAAAATCAGAATTGAAGTTCTTATGTACTTTAATATCTGAGTTGAAACAATACTACAAAATAAAATTGAACTGCATGAGCAGATATTCCAAAATATTTATTTTTCTGAGTATTTCTATAATAAATCATGACCTATGCTGAAACAGTCTTTTAGATTTTTTGTATTTATATTCTTACAGTTCAGGGAAAACAAGAATCAAATTTTATGGAGGAATATTTAGTTGCCTTCCTGCTTTCCCCTTTGTGAATTTAATATAGGTGATTTTTTCCTCTGAAAATTGTTTGATGAGAATTTCAGTTTTTCCTATTCACCCCCCAGATATTTTTCTTGTTTTATTGGAAAAATCATAAAAGTTAAACTGTTTTTGAAAAGTAAAAACATTACTCCTAACTTTCTTTTTCCCATGTTATAATCTTACCCTCGTCCATGTGAATTTATGTTATAAATAGTTGGAAAAATAAATGTCATGTTACAAATTCTCCATCTCTATTCATATTCCCTATTTGTTTCAGCCAGTATCTGGATGAACTTTCCAGTCCTGTACAACACCCCACATCCCAGGACTGTTCTAGTTTTAGGAAAGAACATGGGGACTGCTGGATTCTACACCCCCTGGAGTTTCACTCGTGGCTCTGAGTCTCCAGTGATGAGAAAATGTGAGTGGCTGGGAGAGCAGGGCACTGTTGCCCAGCTTGTAAGAAAGAAGGCAAAGTTGCGAATAATTTCCAGCTCTCCTTTTTGTATCATCTCCCTTGCATGGGTCCTTCCCTTGTAAATTCGCAGTATTCTTTTGCTAGTCTTCATGAAAGAAGTCAGCAAAATACTAAAATTCTGGTAAAGATATTAGTGACTTAACATGTTTATTTTAAAAGAGCCCTCTGCCACCCCTGGAGAGAGCAAGGCTTCACACCAGAAAAAGCAACTACACAAAAGTGAGATTCTAGGCACTGTAGGACCTGGGTGGTGGAGATCTTTAGGAGAATCTTTCTGAAACCCTCCAATCACATCCAAAAACTGCAAAGCCAGCTGCATGCATCTCCCCAAAGACACAACAGAAAATTAAGCTTACACGTGATTATAGAAACAGGTAGTTCAGTTACTTCTCTCTTTTTTTCATTAACTGCTCTTAGTGGATGATAAGTTGAGACTGCCACTTATCTACACATTTGTTGGTTTGATGATTTATATATGTGACTCACTACATACACCTGCAGATCAAGACGCTTTCTTCTGTTCTTCACCAAGTTCTTTCTCCTTAAGTCTTGCTAAGTCCACTGGCAGGAATGTTTCCCTGTGCTCCTTTCATATCCTCTGCTCTGCAGTTTCATACATATTGGAATTTACTTTTAATAAGAATTGCAAACTTCCACATCTGTTCCTGAATTGCATCCTCTTCTCCCATGTGTGTGAAAGGACACTGCTCCTGGATATGGCCCTTGCTTGAAGCTATTTGCCTTCTCTAGTGGACACCTGGAGTGGGCTAATCACAGATCTCACAAACTGAGAAAATGCCCCTTCAATCATAGAGAGGCACAATTATTGAAAATAATAGATACATTAACTTTAATATACTGCAATATTCAAGGTCCTGAGCCTAAGAACATCCTCTCCAGCAAGTATGCCTTCACATAAACGGATAAAAGGAAACGAAAAGTTCACAGATAACGAAACTGATACCTCCCAGAATGGTGTTCATGGGACTATAAATCGGTAACCTATGTAACAGAAGATTCAACTGGACATTTCCCATAATCTAGAATTTCCTCTGTGGTAAGCAGAATAATGGCCCCCCAAAGATGTCCATACCCTAATCCCCAAAGCCTGTGAATACATTATTTTACATGGCAAAAGAGACTTTGCAGATGTGATTAAGGTTAAGGACCTTGGTTACTCTGGATTACCCAGGTGGGCCCAATCCAATCACCAGAGTCCTTATAAACAGAGGACCTTTCTTGACTATAGTCACAGAAGGAGATATGACTACAAGTCATGGTCTGAACTGTGTCCTCTCAAAATTCATATGTTGAAGCTCTAGTCCCCAGTGTGACTGTATTTGGAGATACGGCCTTGAGAGAGGTGATTAAGGTTAATGAGGTCTTAAGGGTGGTGCCCCAACCTGAGAGGACTGGTGTCCTTTCAAGAAGAGAAAGAGAGAGCTGGTGTCTCTCTCTCTCTCTCTCTCTCCTCCCCTCCCTCTCCCCCTCTGTGCATGGACAGAGGAGAAAACATGTAAGGACACAGAAAGAAGACGGCTTTCTACAAGCCAGGAAGGGAGGCCTCATCAGGAACCTGAGGGCACCCTAGTCTTGAACATCCAGCCTCCAAAACTGTGAGAAAATAAATGTCTGGTGTTTAAGCTACCCAATCTGTGGCATTTTATTATGGCAGCTGGAACAGACTAATACGCTACAGAAAAAGGGTCAGACAGATGCAACATTGCTCACTCTGAAGATGGAAGAAGGGGCCCGTCAGCCAAGGAATGTGGGTGGCCTCCAGAGGCTGGAAAAGGCAAGAAAGTGGATTCCCCCCAGAGGCTCCAGAAAAGGACATAGCCATGCCGACACTTTGATCTCAGCCCAGTGAGACACGCGTCAGACTTCCCACGTAAAGAACGACAAGGCAATGAAGTTGTGCTGTTTTAAGCCTCTGCATTTGCAGTAACTTGTTACAGTCACAGTAGAAAATGAATACATCTTCTAAGACAGAAGACACACTATTAATGCTGGAATTGCTAGAGAGAGGGCCCCCCTAGGCTGGTGACCCTGCCTCATCGCCCCCTCCAGCTTCTATTTGTGTGTGAAAGCTGTAATAAGGAGGCAGTTTGGGAAAAGAATTGTAGGCCTAGGAGAAAGAATGTGCTGGATGGTAGTTCCCCTTCCCTCCTGTCCCCAAGGAAGGGAGGGCGTGCCCTCCAGCCTGGAGAGGGGAATAAGAGAGCTCCTAGAGACAGGGTGGGGCTTGCCAGAGGAGAGCCTTCCCCTCAGCACCAGTGTGTGCTGAGCACAGAGCCAGGAGGCCTGTGTACTGAGGAGACAGTGTGAAATAGTCCTTGAGGAAAGTCAAGGGCTGTGGTACAAGATGAGAGCTTGGCTTTTGCCTGGAAGACTTGAAAGAACTTGGCAAGAGCTGCTCCTGGTTGCTGAGCAAGAGAGAGATAAGGCTGCAGAAGGAGATGCTCGAACTTCTAGAGTTTGGTGGAGGAGCATGAATATGCATAATTCTCATAAACCAGAAATGGACTCTCTGGAAATTTGCCAGGCTTGATCCATTTTTAAAGGACCCCCTCCCTGGACTATAGCCTGCTGTGCTACAGAGACCAAAGCAGAGGGAAGCAGCACGGCAGATGCTACTAGAACAGCTGTTGATGTGAGCCCTGAGAAGCTGTGGGGTCAATGCATCAGGAACTAGAATATCAAAGGTCCCAGCTGGGTGGGTATAGTTCCCCAAGAACCCACAGAATAGTCCCACAGAAGAAAGCTAACACGCATGCATCTGTGTGTTAGGGCAGGTCCCAAGGACACATGACAGCAGCACCTTTTCCTCTTAGGCCTCTCCTCACCCTGATGCTGAGGTGGCAGGTGCAGGTGGAAGAGCAGGTGGAAAACAGGGAAATGACAGACCATACCCTCCTTCTCCTTGGACTGCAAGGCCGGGCCTGAGCTGGGAGCGGGGACACCGTGGGGTCTGAAATGGAAGAGAGCCTGAAGTTTCATGTAGATGCACTTGTCTTTCTAATACATAAAAATGTGGACTTTTGGTTAACGACTGAAGAGCAACTAGCAAACCACCTGCCCCGCTCTAAAGTCTGATCCCGACGTGAGCACCAAGAAAGTCAGTGAGACCGGCTTATCCTCCTGCAGGGCCCCTTCTTCCTTTCATTTTCCTTCTGTTTTCGTAGATCATGCATGGGTTCTTTCCTGGGTTTTTTCATCTTTTTGTCTCTGAATAGGGATGCTCCATCTGCACCTCTGTTTGACTGCTTTCACAAACGTGGCATTGGCACAGGAAGAGTGGGCACCTGCAGAGGTTTACAGCTGCAGTGTGTCTGTACAGTTCTGTGGTCCCAGTGTCCACCCCCACACCTCTGTTGTCTCTGCAAGGGGCATGGCCCATCTTGTTTTACACAATGTAGGAGGTCAAACTCTGGTGCTCCTCCCATGTTGACTGTAGAGGTGCGTTTACCCTTCCCCCGTGTTGACTGTAGTGATTTACCCTTCATGCCTTGCTGGAATATCTGACCTTAAAGTGGGAATATCTCTTTCCTACCCTGGAGACTTCAAGCTTTTGAGCCTGTAGCACCTAAATAGAACCTTGCACACAATGGGCACTCAACAAATTGTATTGAATAAGATTCATAATAATAAGTATCAAATGATCAAGAAAAGATCTAACACAATATATTCAATAACTTGTATTTTACAGAGCATGGAAAAAATAGACAAAGTTATGTAAATTCCTCACAAAAATCCTAAATATAAAAAAATTTAGTACTTAAAGGGAATACAATTAATTTATATGGAAAACTCAATTAAGTGGAATATGGATATTGAAAAAATTAAGCATCATTGCAACATATTCATTCTTTTATTTCATATTTGTAGTTTTAATAGTATTTCCAAAGCTTTTTCAAAATAAAGTTCTACTAAAACTTTAAAATACATTATTTTTCAGTGGAATGAATATGGTTAATGCATTTCCAAAAAAATTTTGTTTTAGTATATTTGCTAATATATTTTTTGTGCAGTTAACAAAAAAGTTATTTGAAGGGAACTGAAAAAGAATATAGGATAATGAATGAATACTGAAAAGTGTGAATTTGCTGAGTCTTCTATAATTATTGAAAGTATACACACACTACTAGAATATATTTTCTAAGAGTTCAGATTTAATGATCTCCTTATTTCTTGAATGCAGTAAGCCTATTTCTGTAAATGTGTCTACAAAATAAGTATCTATATTAGTTATTAAAAATATTTGTGTTTACTTCATGAATTTTGGCTTTCTTTATCTAGGACATTTTAATTTCTTCAACCAGTTCATCGATAAACAATTTCAGTGAGCATCTGTTATTTGGTGTCACAGGTTGGAATACAAAGAGGAGTGAAACATGGTCGTTGCTTTCAGGAAGCCCACTGTCTATTGAAGGACAGTTACTTCAGCAGAGAATTTACCTTAAGTGCCATAAAGACATCTGAATACTGTGCCAAAGGAAGCTGAAGGACTTGAGACCTCTTTGTAATGCTACTGGGATAGAAAATGAGGACCTGAATGGGTGTTATTTTAACTGAATCTTAAAAGGTAAGAAGAAATTTGATATACAAGGAAGAAAGAATTTTCCTCCTTCTCCCTCATTCTCCATATCCAATCCATCATTAACTCCACTTGATTTTTGCCTCCTAAACATCTTTGGAATATTCCACTTCTCACTGTCTCCAGTCTGACAACTGTCATTCAGGTTACCATGATCCCTCACCCAGACAAGTGCCACAGCGCACTGCTGTTTCTCAACGCCTTCACTCACTCCTCCCTACAATCTGCTCACCAAAATACCGCCAGATCTGAGCATGTCACATGGACTCCTGCCATGCTAATCGCCCTTGATATCTTCCATTGATGTTAGGATTAAGACCAATATCCTTAACCCAGACACCTGGAGCTTGTGAAGTGTGTCTCCTGCCCACCAGTCCAAGTTCAGTGTCTACCACTTGCCCCCCTTTCTCTCTGTATCCCAACCACACAGATCTTCTCTCAGCTTCTCAAACAGGTCATGTTTGATCCTGCTACAGGGTCTTTGCTCATGCTGTTCCATTTATCAGGAATGCACATTCCTCCATTTTTCACCTAGTTTATTTCCATTCACTTCTCATATTTTAACCTTTCTTGACTACCCTCTCCTCCCAGGATGGATCAGAAACCTTTCTCAGACACACCCATGGTGCTGCATCCCTTTCCTTCAGAGTGTTTATCTCTGTTTTAAATTTGCATTCATTCAGGTGATTGTTTAACATCTGCCTCCCCTCCCTCACTATGTTATAAATTCAACTCAAGAGGAACAAAACTTACTTTTGCTCACCATTGAATTCCAAGTACCTTTTACAGTGGTTAGTGCCATCCAATACATGTGTTGAATCAATCAATGAACAAATGAGGAATAGGACATGCTTACATGGGAATAGGGGGAGAAGGAAGAAACACAAACAATTTCAGAATCTTGAAAAACCTAATAAGTCTTGGGAGTAGCAGACATTCACTGCAGGTAGCATTTAGTTTTCTGGTGGAAAGTCACTCAGGAATAACAAGAGATAGGCCTGAAAGAATAGCTTGGAAACATATTCTGAAAAGGCTTAGTATTCTAGAATGGCTTTTGTTCATATTTTATAGATAATGGGGATCAACAGATGTCTTAACTAAGGAAGCAGCACACTCTGTTTTGGTTTTTGGCATGGTAATTCCGGTGACAGGATGAAGGATGAACTGGAATGTGCAGAAATTGGGAGAGTAGAGATCATTTAGAAGGTTATTGCAAAAGATGATGTTACCCTGGGGGACAGGATGGAAATGAAGATGGAAGAAAAGAAGCCTGCGGTTACAGACACTTCGAAGGTAAAACCACCGTCACCTGACAGCACACTAACTGGTGGGTGTGAGAGGGGGCTCTCTAGATTAGGACACTGGATGATGCCACCCCCAGTGGTCAGGATAGATACTGAAATAAGAGTGGTTGCATGTGAGGTGACAGTAACCTCCCATTTGACATGCCAGGAGGCAGGTTCATATAGAATATCCAGTGCAGTTGTTCAACATTTGGGAATATGGAGGTAGAGATGCATATTTGAGAATCTTCAGAATGTAAGGTGGCAATTGAAAACAAGAAAGTCAATTAATTCAACCATAGAAGCCATCTAGAAGTAGATGAGCAAATAAAGAAAGAAAAACAGAGAAGAAGGAGCCAATGAAATGACAGAGGTCAAAAGTTGTTAGAGGTGAATGAGATCCAGGAAAATTCTGTGTCAAAGCCTAATGAGAAATGAAGAACAAAAACTGAAAGTAGGATTTCAGATTTTCAATTAAGAAGATTTTAGTGCTTTCAGAAAGAACTTCAGTAGACTAGTAAGGATTGAGGTGGATTATTAGGCATTGAGGAATGAAGAAAGATGAGGAAAGAGACAGCCATGCAGTTTGCTCTTTCTAAAAGTTTGTCAGTGAAGAAAGAGAGACTACAGTGATGGTTAAAGACAGGAGCATGCCAAGGCAAGATTCTGTTTGTTTGTTAATTACTTTAAAGCATCAGCAACACCCATAAATATTTAATGCCTAAGAGGACAATGAAGTAGTAACACCAGATTGGAGAAAAAAATACAAAGATTGTAGAATATTCTTAGCACTTCTGTTTCATGTTATTTTTATTACTTGAGATGGAAAGTGACCCCAGAACTCCTTCATTTATTCAGTCAATTTAGTCAGATATATATATATTAAAGAATCTCCCTCTACTTAAGGAATTTGAAATCTCATGAGAGAAGGAACATGAAATAAGAAGAATAATGCAAAGACCAATATTGATTCATTCAAAAAACAGTAGTGCTTCCTATCAGGCAAACATTGTGGCAGATACAAAGAATGTTGTGGGAGCCATGACAACTGTGGTCCTCCCATCGTGGAGCTTGCACTGAGCACTAAGAATGAAAGAAACAGCATAAAATGCAATAAAAACTCAGTATATCATTTTCTAAATTCCAGGAGATGTAAGGAAGAATTTAATGAAGGAAATCCGAAAATCAGATCATCTAAAACACGGTCTCATATCTGACAGCAAAACAAGCCAACTACAGGAAATCAAGCTGCTATCTTAATGCCAGTGATAGAAGAATATGATGAAAAAATTAAAAGTAAGCACCTATTTGTTGTTATTATTTTGAATCTTAGTGAGGTATAAATCTTAATATAAATATAAAATCTTTTATTTTGTTCTCATTTGGAGTAGTCAGATATTTACATTTTTAGATATTTATACAAAATCTACCCTCACTCTGAAAGAGGAAAGAAGAATACTGTTTAGACTAAATTGCTAAACTTATTCAACCTAACTCTGTTTTTCTTGATCTTAACTATGAATATATGCTTTCACTTCTTCTTCTGCAGCCTATCATGTGTTGGCTGTTTTATCTCCTAAACCACGCATACTGCTGGTCTTGGAGGCAATACAAACGACCTTCTTGCTCTGCATCACCACTTCTAAACCACTGCTCTTTCTTCCCTAAAAAATACCAGCTATCGAGTACCTGGCTGGTTGTTTTCATCTGAACAATTTTTCCTGCTGTACATCTTAATAATTCAAATCCCCACATAGACAATCTTCCCACACCCTGACTTTAAACCTAGGCACATAAGCTCAAAAACTCTGGTAGACTTCATTTCCTTATTTCATTCATTCTCCCACAGGCCAGGGAACTATTTACACCTTCTTTCTGCTCAAACCTCCAACAGACTCTCCCTTCTCCTTACTCTCAGCTGATAATCTTCCTTCTTAATTCACAAAGGAAAGAGAAACAATCAGAAGAGAACTTCCATTACCTCCTCTACCTGCCTGCTCTCATCAGTACTCTTGTGCATTCTACTCTCTCTCCAATAACAAAGGTAAACTCTCTGGGATCCCCCCTAAGGCCGACCTCTCCACTTGGCACAGGATCCCACCTGCTCTCACCTACTCAGAGAATTTGCCTCTGAAATTATGCCTTCTCTCTCATAAGTTTTTTTTTTTTCACACTTTCTACTGGCTTATTACCATCATCATACAAATGTGGTATAACATTTCCCGTTAAAAAACATCCCTCCCTACATTCTATATGTTGTTCTAATTACCACTCTATTTTGTATCCCCTTTATAACAACACTCCTTTAAAGGGTCGTCCAAACTTGCAAACTCCTCCTCCACACTTCCCTCATCTTCTTGAACATATCCCATTCGACTTGCCCCTCCAACCTCCACGTTGCCAAACGTAATGGTCAATCCCTTCTGGCTCAACTCTCAACAGTATTTAGCATAATTGATGACTCCATCCTATTTGAAACATTGACTTCTGGGTTACCACACACCCCTGATTTTCTTCTGACCTAACTCATCACTCTGCCAGTCCTCTTTGCTGCATCTTCGTCTGCCCACACTCCAAACTTTGGGCTCCACACTCTAAACTTGAGGACTTGGTCTTTGGACTGCTTTCTAGCCATGTTTATTCCCTCAGATGCCATTTGTACAGTGATATCTGCCAAATTGTTATCATCAGCCCACATCTCCCACCCACACTCCTTGCTTTTTATCCAGTTCTACATCTCCACCTGGGTTTGTAATAAGCCTTTCATACTTAACAAGTCCATGTCATAATTTTTTTATGAGAGTTTTTTTTTTTGAGGAAGATTTGCTCTGAGATAACATCTGTTGCCAATCTTCCTCTTTTTTCTCCCCAAAGCCCCAGTACGTAGTTGTGTGTCATGGTTGTAGATTTGTATCTCTTCTGTATGGGACGTCACCTCAGCATGGCTTGATGAACGGTGAGTAGATCTGTGCCCGGGATCCGAACCGGCGAACCCCGGACTGCTGAAGCGGAATGGGCAGACTTAACTGCTAGGCCACCAGGCCAGCCCCGCATGTCCTAATTCTTGATGCCACTCAGCTGAGGCTGGCGATCATGGATTGCAAGTGGGATCAGTCAGAATAGTGTCTTTGTTTTTCTTCAAGGTTCAAGTGAAGCAGTTCAGGCAGACAGACATTTGGATTTAACTAGAACGTGATTTTCCCAAACAGTTACAAAGAGACAAGAGGGGGGTTAGGTGGTTGCAGGTGTATGTCTGTGTGGTCCTGACTTACAAAGTTTTTGACCTGCTGACCCCTGGCTGCCTCTCTGACCTCGTTTCCTACCATTTCTCCCTGTCCACTTCTCTGCAGCCATCCTGGCCTCCTCACACATTCCAATCTCTGAGTCTTTGAACTTGCTGTGCCTGCTTCTCTGGACTCTGTCACCCTAAACATTCATGACTTGCCCCTTCATGTACCCTCTACTCAAAACAAACATTGCAGAAAGAGCGTCCCTCATTCGCTTATCTGAAACAGTATCCCCCGTCACTCACTGTACCCTCACTTTATTTTATCACAATTATTGCTACCTATCATGTTATAGAGTTACTTATTTCCTGACTCATCTGCTGGAATATATGCCACCTGAGGGCAGAGGTTTAGGGTCTCCTGTTCACCTAGAATTTAAGTAGAAAGTGCTATCTAGCTAGCACTCAGTAAATATGTGTTGAGTAAATGAATGATTACTCAAAATATTTATTTTGTAGGGCAACTCAGATGTCATCTGTTTGATCATAGCATTAATATTCTTACAGGAATATCCATGGAAGCTTCTGCTAACAACAGAAATTTCAAATGGGAAAATCTACTTAGAGTACTTAAAGCAATGTCTGGCAAATAACGATCATTCAATACATTCTAATTATCATTGCTAATTAGTAATAGAAATAACACTTGGAAATTCAGAAGGGCTTAACATATATTTTCAGTTTTATATGCCCTCATATTTTGACTAATTACAAAGATAAAAAAGGATTTAAGCGATCATTTTCTCTTTTTTTTGGTCATTCTAGTTTGCTCCTGCAGTTCTGTTAAGAACTGAGCTTTAAGAGAATGTGAATGTTAAGAAGAGCTTTAAGAGAAGGGAGTTAGATGCAGTGTTTCTACAAGCCTTTTGTTCTGAGGTACAAGTCTGTCCCACCATCAGCCTCTTCCCGTCACCTGCATTGTTCTCAGATCGCTGCCTACATTCTCCCCTCACCTCTAATGGAGCGTGAAAAGCCGAAGAATAATATGCTTTCAAATGGATGCAGAGCACATTTCCTATGAAAGTCAAAATTGCAGTTGTTTTCTGAGAGGTACGCCTGGAGAAAGAAAATTTGCCTGGAACTGACAATGCTGTTGTGGCCTTCTTTAGCCTGAGGACGTAGAGTTACCTGACGTCCACTCCAAGCTTTGAGTCTGAGTCCAGACCATGCAATTGCCTGGTTCGTCATCACCATGCTGCTCAAAAATGTCAAATTTAACATGTCGTGACTGAAGTAACAGCACTCCATTTTGAAATAAATACAGAGTTTTTATTATGAAAAATAATAATGCCTAATATTTGGTGTAATTTCATTGAATGGAATGAATTTTCTGTAGTGTTAGGCAAAGGCAATTTTAGGAGTAACATCAGGACTGCAGCTCGAAATCCCATCAAAGTTAGAGAGGAAAGTGTCTGTTGGACAATGCGTGTGAGGCATCGATTGTCATGGCAGCTTTTAGAATAACTAGGACTCTTCAGTACCTGATTAATCATTTCCCCTGTGTTGATCCCTGGTCACCTTCTCCAAATGTCTGTGGTCCCTTTCACTCTCGGAAGAAACACAGAGACTGAAAAGCTGTGGATTTTGTCAGTGTGAGTTTTGTTCACACAGTGGCTTCACCCAGCCAAGGAAGTAGCTTTCGCATTATTATGTGTCACCTTTTGGTCAGCCTCACTTGCACTTACAATGAGAGATTTACTCAAATTCCTTCCTCAGCAGCCAAGCGTAGGTGGGATGGTCCTTCCCAGTATCACCCCAAGGCCCACCGGGTCAGCACCTCCTATTAGTCGTGCACAGTTGTGTTATCCCAGAGAAAACTGCCTGGGAACTCCCGACGTCTAGCAAAGCACATATTAACAAGGTAAGATTAGGAGACAGTCTGCACACTTCAACATCAAACAAGTTGGAAAGCTTCTCTAAAGCTTTTTTTCTCACTTATAAAATGGATTCCTGTTTTATAACAATACGATAATACCTGCTGTCTTCGTCATGTGGGGCTGCTATACCAAAAGTATAGACTGGGTAGCTTAAGCAACAAACATTTGTTCCCCCAATTCTGGAGGCTGTGGAGCCCAGTATCACCACGTGGGGGATTCCGTGTCTCTCCAGGGCACTCCCTGGTTCACAGACAGCTGTCTTCTCACTGCATCCTCACATGGCGGAAGGGGAACACAGTCTCTGGGGTCTCTCTTCTAAGGACACTAATCCCATTCACCAGGGCTCCACCCTCAGGACTTCATCACCCCCCACAAAGGCCCTACCTCCTAATACTATTACATTGAGGGTTAGGATCTCAACTCATGCATTTTGGGAGGACATAAACATCCAGTCCCTAACACCTCTTCATAAAGTTTTGAGATTTTCACAATGCCTTACACAGACCAGGTGTTAAACACAGGTTGAATGATTGATTTAAATAAGATATTGCTATTTTAAACATTTTGCACAAACCTTGGGCCATAGCAGACACTCAAAACATGGTAGAAGTAGTAACAGCAATGACAGTGATGTTGTACTTATGACATCTGTAGTGTAGTAATAATATTGATTTATTTAATATTGGATTGCTAGATCATTCATCCAAAAGCTGAGAGTAACAGGAATGATATTCCAAACAATTGGGTTTCTACACTGTAGGTGAGATCTATGCCTTTGGATCTGTCTGTGAACACGACGGCATAGCTCTTCTGTGCATAGATTTATGAAAACAAACTGGATACAGGATTCCTCCTCTGGTTCCCCTTCTCTCCAAGCCTACCCTAAAAATCCTAGCATCCTGTACAGAGTCAGCTCTACGATATCACTGAATAGTAACTACTTCAAGGTGGGACTTGGGCAATATCGAGATATGGCCCACACATCCATCTCAACAAAGAGACAGGATAAATTCTACAAATTAATTATCCATGGAATCAGACAGACTGGGGTTTAAATCCTGACTCGACTATCCATGAAATCCTCAGAAGATTTTTTTAATCTCTCTGAATCCCAATTTCCTCTTTCATAAACTGGTGATAGCCTACACTGTGAGCTAATTGTGAAGATTAAATGATAAAATGTGGGTTAATATCAGTGGTATGCTGGTAATGTTTAACAAACAGCTTTCTAGAAATAAAAACATGATTTGGAGCGTTTGCCAGTTTCCATGGTGTAAATACTCCCACTGTGGCTGATCTCAGGTCACCGACATAACGGCCCTGAACACAGAGCTGCAGAGCAGTGTGCCGTCAGCTCTCAGTAGGAGTTGGCACCAATACTCCAGGGGTTGATAAAAATTTGTCAAATAACTGCAAACAATTTCTATTTCTCTTTGGCAGTATAGACATGGTTAATAAGTCAGAGAGAGATAGGGCAAAATCCTTATAACTGAGCCTGGCATTTCATAACTAAAACC
Organism: Tapirus indicus; assembly: GCA_031878705.1. NCBI lineage: Eukaryota > Metazoa > Chordata > Mammalia > Perissodactyla > Tapiridae > Tapirus > Tapirus indicus. Next base: position 154,637,886 of record CM062919.1, read on the forward strand.
TTACTGCTTTGTGAAAAACTAATCCACAGCCAACTGAAGTTGTAAATGGATCTCTCTTCCAGAATATCCTACCATCCTTTTCTCCTAAACTGTTGAGCACTAAACATGGACAGCTGTCTTGTTACCTATATTAACTGTAAATTAGTTTAGTGTTACTTATTAATGTCCAGAAGTTTTAGGTATTTTTGAAAACTCAAAATGTGATCTAATAAATAATTCTGTATACAAATAAAAAATAAATGAAAATTTTAATTCATTTTATTTTATCTTTGAATAGCTATGTGAAATATTATAAATTGGAAACAGTTTACTTTTTAAAGCAATATCTATCCCAGCATGTTTTGTTTTTTTGGTAATTGAAAACCTAACAGACTTTCTTGTCAACTACATCGTCTCACTAAAACTATTGTTTAATATTTACAGGGTCCGGCCCAGGGGCGCAGCCGTTTAGTTCATGCTTTGGCAGCCCGGGGTTCGCAGGTTCAGATCCGGGGCACCCACCGACGCACTGCTTGTCAGCCATGCCGTAGTGGCATCCCACATAAAGTAGAAGAAGACGGGCACGGATGTTAGCCCAGGGCCAGTCTTCCTCAGCAAAAAGAGGGGGATTGGCAACGGATGTTAGCTCAGGGCTAGTCGTCCTCACAGAAAAAAAGAAGAAAAAAATATTTAGAGAAATTTGACAGCATATTAAATTATGCAAAAAATTAGAATGCTTCAATCTCTTCAGTGGAAATATTTTATTATTAAATTTTTGATATAGGGAAGCCCAAATCTTTGGTATTGCTCTTTGGGTTCACAAGCGTCTATTCAATCACCAGACCCTGAGAATGCAATTTCTGATTTTTTCTCTTTTAATAAAAATCCTAGTATCATTTCTAGTATACAGTACCAGAAAGTAATAGGAAGAGCTAGTAATAACATTAAAAAGGCATAGACTTCAGAAATAACTTTATATTGAGTTTTTCATAAAAGGCCAGCTGCAATCAAACAATCAGAGTACAGCACTCTTGTGACAGAGCAGACCCAAGCCAGAGTAGACGAGAAGAGAAGTGTTTTTCAGTCCCCAGATGGTGAACACATGCCTTCCGGAGCCCTGGAGGAACCCCTGAGGTCACCCAGGAAAATCAGCTCCTGTCTCCAGGGACCATTTAGGCTTAAGGAGGAAGAGAAGGGTGGCTACCACTGTGACTTCAATGTGGAAACCTTAAGGGGCATTTGAGCAATCTGGTGTGTGAAGTGGTTATCTGGAAATACAATGCTCAGAATCTATCATGATGTAAAATGATATTGATATCTGATAAGACCTCTGTGCCAATATCAGGAGGAAACACAGCAGTCTGGAGCTTTAATGACAGGTTGCATGTAGAATTCTCAAAAAAAAAAAAAAATCCAACCCTCCATCAAGTGTGCTGCATGCTGTTGAAATGGATTGCAAATTTTAAAAAAATTAAAAGCAACAGAACAAATATTTAGTCCACAGATTTAAAGACTAGTTCTAACCTCTTTGGCTACCTTTTAACAAATGTGGATTTCCAAAAAGGATCTTGAAAAATAATGAGAGGAGTATGTAGAAAGAAAATTGCTTTGAAATAATTCTGAAACCTCCAACTTCCTCTGACACATTACACATTAAGAAAAAAATTGTACAAAAAATTTGCTTGTGTTGATTTCTACTTTCATTTTTAAGTCATTAACTGGAATTGTGAGAAATCCTTTTATGAAAAATTTTTTATGTTCTTAATATTTATTTTAATGACATTTTAGTTTAATAAAATATTTCAGAAGTTTCAGCAAACTGCTTCTTAACTTTGATTAATATATTAATTTCTAGTAGATTTGATAGAAAAAAATTTTTACTGACTATTCTTTTAGCTAAGACGTGAAAAATCAAACTATAAAATTTACCATGTAATAACCTATTACCATGTTAATAACCTATTAACGGTAGTGATGAAAAATATAAACACAAAAATAAATCTAATAAAAGATGTGTAATAATAAAGAAAATTATGAAACTCTATTGAAAAACTTTAAAGAAATTCTAAATAAATAGACATCATAAATTCATTGTTGGGAAGACAAAAAAGTGGAAAAATATAAATTTTCTCTAAAACAATATAATCAATACAATTCCAGTAAAACTGATTATTATTTTGTAGATTTTGACAGATTCTAAAATTTATATGGAAGAGCAAGTGGGCAAAAATAGCAATAATTTTCTTCCTAGACATCAAGACTTGTAATAAAGCTATGGTAATTAAGACAGCCTTGTATTGGAGCAGGAAAAGACAGCAGAGAATCTAGAGAAAGACTCACATCTTTGTGGAAACCCAGTGTCCCACAGATGTGGTCCTGCATATCTGGAGAAAAGGCATAGTCTATTAAATATCCAATGCTGGAACAAATGGTATTCTGACTGAAAAAAATATGTGTACCTAGACTCTAGGTACTATATACAGAATCAATTCCAGGTGGATTAAAGACTTAAATATGAAAGCTACACTTTTAAAATATTTAAAGAAAATTACTTTATTTTGGGGGCCTCAAGGAAGATTTCTTATATAAGACATAAGAACAGGTAGATTGATTCAAATTCACTAAACTTAAAACTTCCAAAGGATACATAATGAAAGTGGAAAAAAAAGAAGCCACAAACCGTGAGGAGGCTATACAAAATAAAATAGCAGTTTCTCAAATATACAAAATTCTTTCATGTTAATAAGAATAAAAAGACAAAGAATGCCACAGAAAAGTGATTAGGACAACAACTCTATTAAATGGGAATAGACTTGAACGCATACTTTAAAATGAGGCACGTATATGGCCAAAACGTTTGTGAAGTGATGCCCAACATCATTAGTCGTCAGGAAAGTGCTTAAAACTATAGTGATTTGCTGCTACACAGCCACCAAAATGTCTAAAATTAAGATGGTTGAAATACTTGGTGTTGTCGAGAGTGGCAACAGAAACTCATATGCACTGATGAAAGTGTAAATTGGTACAAACACTTTGAAATCTATGGCAGTCTCCTTTTATAAAATTTTATTTTATTGTGGTAACAACACACAGTGAAATCTACTCTTCTAACAAATTTTTAAGTGTACAATACAGTATTGTTAACATTGGCACAATATTGTACGGCGGATCTCTAGAAGTTATTCATCCCCCATGACTGAAACTTTATGCCTGTTCATTAGCAAGTCTCCATTTCCCCTGCCTCAGCCCCTGGCAACCACCATTTCACTCTGATTCTATGAGTTTGCCTATTTTCAATACCTCACATGAGTGAAATCGTGTCTTTCTTTGGCTTGTTTCGCTTAGCATAGTGTCCTCCAGGTTCATCCAACTACTTGCATACTGCAGAATTTCCTTCTTTTTCAAGGTTGAATATATCACATTGTATGTAAATATCATATTCTCTTTATCCATTCACCCATCCATGGGCATTTAGGTTGTTTCCATGTCTTGGCTGTTGTGAAGACTGCCGCAGTCACCATGGGGCTGCCCATGTCTCTGTGAGATCCTGACTTCAGTTCTGGATAAATATAAGGTGTGGGATTGCTGCATCATATGATATTTCTATTTTTAACTTTTTGAGGAATCTCTGAACTTTTTTCCATAGCAGTCACACCATTTTGCATTCCCACCAATAGTGTACAAGAGTTCCAATTTCTCCACGTCCCTACCAATACTTGTCTTTTTTTCATAACAGCCATCCTAACAGATGTAAGTGATATCTCCCTGCTTTGATTTGCATTTCCCTTCATATTAGTGACATTGAGCATCTTTTCATACATCTGTTGGCCCTTTGTATGTTTCTTTGGAGAAATGTCTATTCAAGTCCTTAGCACATTTTTTAAACCAGGTAATTAGGTTTTTTACTGTTGAGTTGTAGGAGTTGCTTATATTTTAGAAATTAACCCCTTATCAGATATAAGAAGTTTGCTAATATTTTTCACCATTCCATAGATTGCCTTTTCACTCTGTTTGTTGCTTCCTTTGCTATACAGAAGCTTTTAGGAGGAAAAACTTATTATCTCAACATAATAAAGACCATATATGAAAAACCCACAGCTAACATCATACTCAGTGGTGAAAAACTGAAAGCTTTCCTCTAAGATCAGGAACAAGATAAGAGTACCCACTCTGTCAACTCTGTTTAACATAGCACTGAAAGTCCTAGCTAGAAAAATTAGGCAAAAAAAAGAAATAAAAAGCAGCCAAATCAGAAAGGAAGAAGTAAAATTGTCCCTGTTTGTGGAGGACATGATCTTATATAAAGAAAACACTAAACACTCCATATAAACTGTTAGAACTAATAAATGAACTCAGTAAATTTACAGAACACAAAATTGATGGACAAAAATCAGTTGTGTTTCTATACGCTAACAATGAACCATCTGAGAAGGAAATTAGGAAAACAATTCCATTTACAATAGAACAAAAAAGAATAAAATACTTAGGAATAAACTTAACTAAAGAGGTAAAAGACTAGCATATTGAAATCGACAAAACATTGATGAAAGAAATTGAAGACACAAATAAATGGAAAGACATCCTGTACTCAGGACTGAAAGGCTAAATATTGTTAAAATGTCCATCCTACCCAAAGAGTTCTACAGATTTAATGCAATCCCTATCAAAAGCCTATTTGACTTTTTTTTTACATAAGTAGGAAGAACAATCCTAAAATTTGTATGGAACCAAAAAGGACCCTGAAAAGACAAATCAGTCTTAAACAAAAAAAATAAAGCTGGAGGCATCACACTTGCTGATTTCAAATATATTACAAAGGTACAGTAATTCAAACAGTATGGTACTGCCATAAAGACAGACATATAGATCAATGGAACAGAATATAGAGCCCAGAAATCAATCCATGTGTGTATGGTCAACTTGTACAAGTCTTTTGGTGAGCATGTATAAACACTAGTCTGGAATATACACAAACTTACGCAGGTGTGTACCTAGGACTGATGAATGTACGTGTCCACCAAAATCCTTGTACAAGAATGCTTATAGCAGCGTGACTTATGACAGCTCAGACATAGATTTAGTGATATTTTCAGTGTCTTCAATGAGAGGGCCAAGAATACACAATGGGGACAGTCTTTACAACAAATGATATTGGAAAAACTGAATATTTGTGTGCAAAAGAATGAAATTGGGCCCTCAACACCGTACACGATAATCAACTAAAAATGGATTAAAGACTTAAACATAAGCCCTGAACTAGAAAACTTTCAGAAGAAAACAGAGAGGAAGAGCTTCATGACACGGGTCTTGGCAATGATGTTCTGAGTATGCCACCAAAAGCACAGGCAACAGAAGCAAAAATAGACAAATGACAGTTTCTACTAAAGCTCAATAAATTAAAATACCAAAAATAATGCTAAATCTCTGTCTACCCTTTCATAAGTCACGATGCCATAAGCATTCTTGTACAAGGCTTTTGGTGGACATGTGCACTCGTTAGTCGTGTGTGTACACCTGTGTAAATCTGTGTACATTCCAGACTAGTGCTATATATGCTCACCAAAAGACTCACACAGGAAATCTAATAGCAGCTTTATTAACAATAGCACAAAACTGAAGACAATCCAAATGCCCAATAATAGTAGAATGGCTAAATAAATAATGGTATATTCATACATACACAGCAATAAAAATTACAAACACATTACTGTGTGCAATAGCATGAATAAATCTCATAGACATAATGCTTAGTGAAAGCAGCCAGACATAAAAGAGCTCATGTGGTATGATTCCATTTATTTGAAGTACGAGGATTGTCAAAACTAGTCTGTGTGATAAGTCAGAAAAGTGGTCTCCTCGTGTACTGGTCTCATTGACTTGACAATTGCATGAGGCATCTCCGAGGTGAGTGTCCCTTCACTTCTTGATCTGGTTAGTGTTGAATACTATACACATATTTTAATAATTCACTGAGCTGTATGCTTCAGATACATGCACTTTACTCCACATGGTTTTAACAAGTCCACTGAACTGTACACCAAGATGTGCACATCTTACTCTATGTGTTGATAAACAAATTTAAACCCTCTAACTTACAGCTCGTTATCAGTCCAGTACTGGCTCTGAGTAATTTCACAACTAGTACCGACAGATTTGCACTAGTCCAACCTTTTGTTAAAAAACAAAGTAAAATAAATTTAGAAGATAGAGCCAGGATGGATAAAAAAAGTAAAAATTACCCTTCTCTAATGAGAAGATTTATTAACAACTAATAGTTATGCTTAGCTCACAAGGCTGTGGATTGGGGTGCACTTTCAGGGAGATTAGCAACTTTCCCAACCTGCTTTAACTTCCAGTAGAAGCCTTGGGCTTTCTGGTTTTCTTTCTAAGTAATTAGGGTAAAAGATAATGTTTTTGTTAGTAATCATCACGTTATCTTGAAAAGCAGTTCAGGAAACTTGAGTTTTTTGCTCTAAGCAAATATTGTTTTAAATATCACCTTAGAAGACCTTTTCTTCAGGGTTCATTTTCTATCTTGTCATTCCAGATATTGTCTGAAAGTGGGGATGACTGAAAATGGTAATTTTCTAGTAGAGATGCTATGTGTTTGAAAGCTGACAATGGCAGCTGACCAGTCCACCTACAGTCCTCTAATCAGCCACATGCGTGACACAAATGCAAGTCACAGTGGACTCCACCACGCAGGGCAGAGGCAGAGGGACATCTAAGAGTTCACGGACAAGAGGAACCGGTGTTCCACCCAGGGGGCAGATTATGGAAAGGAAAGTCCCAGTGAGAAACTGGGAGGTTTGAACCAAGTGAAAATCTGTCCTACATCCTAAGTGTTTAGGAGCCTCCTGGTAACACAACGACAGCCCTGAGTGGCCCACACGGAGGAGCAACTTCCACTCTTCCCAGCACACGGAGAGTCCTCAGAGCCCATCAGCAAACCCACAAGCAGATGTGGAACATTGAGGTGGGAAAACAGACGAGACTGTTGGGGAAAGCTTGTATCTTTCAGAAAAAAAATGTTTGAAATGAGAGTCATAAAATATTTAGAAAAGCTGTTGGGGAGTATTTCTGTATTATGCTAACCTAAATGAAACTTTATTATCAAATTTCATGGATGCACAACCTTTGAGAATGTCATTTTCTTAAGACTATATGCCCTAAAAAGGAAAAACTTGTATAGTAATGTCTTTTCTGAAAGGCAAGCTTGAAGAATTGTCTGAAAATTCTACTGAGAAAAATAGCTGGAAGACAGAAAACACATTTTATGGAAAATATGTGGACTATATGACAGGTCATTTTGAAAAGGGGAAGATAAAGAGTTGCCTATTTTCTTATAGAAAAAATTCAGTCAATTCTTCTAAAGACTTTGAGGGGTAAAATATAACACCATTACCTAAGGCTTAATCCTGTCTGTGAGCAGTTTATCTTTTTAAGTTGGTATTTTACCCAGGGAAAGAGTCAGTCTTTTGGTCTTTTTCAATACCCATCCTTCCTTTATTGGCAAGTCTTCCTGACTGAAAACAGGAGCAGTGGAACAAGGAGAGGAGCTGAGCTGCAGCAGAGTCAGTGTGAGGAGGGCTTTAACCAGAAGCTCAAGAAGTCATGGCCCCAGCAGGAAATAGCTCACCACAGTGGGTGGTGAAGGCCTGTTTACAAAGGTTTGTGCAGGGTGTGGGGAACTCAGGAGATGGTGCAGTACCTTCAGGGATGGCCATGGCAGAGAGCAGTTACCACCCTGAGCCCTAAGGGGCCAGGGGAGAGAGCAGAAAGGACAGTGTATGCTGCAGGCTGACCCACAGAGCTGTGGTGGAGGGAGGCAGCCAACCACTGCGACTAAGCAGGGCGTGTCCCGAGCCAACACCTCACTCACTCTCCCATCTCCTCATCTGCTCACACCCCCACTGGAGGCCAGAGAGCAAGGGAGCCCACAGAAGCAGTCTGTAAGTTAGCTGCCAGGGCACAGAAGAGGTGGACAAGGGAGCATGGATCTGCTGGACATAACACAAGGTATATCCATAACACCATGTGTGCAAGACGTGAGAGCCTCGTGAGGTTGGGCACACTGCTGGAAGTGCACGGAGAGCGGAAGTCTCTCCAGTTGGAGTCATCATGGACGCTCCATGGCTGAGGTGGTACACAGAGATGAGAATAGAATGGTGTGTGCCCGGGGCTGCGGAGGGGAAGAGGAGTTGTTTGATGGGTACAGTCTCAGTTTTGCAAGATGAGGAGCTCTGGAGGTGGTTAACAATACTGCGAATGTAGTTAACACTATGAACTGCACACTTAAAAATGGTTAAGATGGTAAACTTTATGTTACGTATATTTTACCAAAATTAAATTTTTTTAAAAAGGAAACAGTACATTTTAGCTGGACTTCATTAATATGGCAAAAGCTTTGCTAAGTAGAAATGGAGATATGAGGGGGAGACGGAATAAAGAGCAATCCAGTGCGAGACTTTTTGTTCAAAGCTGAAGGAAAAATTGTAAGAACTTCAGAGAACTAGCCATGAAATTTCAAAGGAATTGAGAAGAAAATAAAATACACTTGTCAAAAAAAATCATAAATTAATGAGGCAGAGGGCAGTGTTTTATATTAGTGCAGAAAGCAGAAATACTGGGTGTATGGACTCTGAAAATGTAAATGTATATCAGGATTTCAGGTGTAAATAATTTATGTTGTTTAGTTAGGAATTAAAGTCTCAAGCAAGAGTATTTGTTTCCTGTTGCTGTTGTAATAAATTACCACAAATCTGGTGGCTTAAAACAACTCAAATTTATTATCTTACATTTCTAGGAACATTCAGAAAGAATGTCCTAGAAGTCAGAAGTAAAAAATGGGACTTGAGCTAAAATCAAAGTGTTAGTGAGGCTGCGTTCCTCCTGGAGGCATTAGAGGAGAATCTGTTTCCTTGCTTTCCTGTTTCTAGGGTCACCTGCATTTCTTGGTTCATGGCCGCATTTCTTCAAAGACAGAAATGCCTGGCTGGGTCTTTCGTCCACACATCACTCCGACACTGACTTCTGTCTCCCTCTTCCACATCTAAAGGACCCTTGTGATTACATTGGGCCCACCTGGATAATCCCTTTATTTAAAGATCTGGTGGCAGCAACCCAAGCATCATTCCATCTGCAAACTTAACTCTCTTTTGCCACATAACAGAACACATTCACAGGTTCCAGGGACCAAGATGTGAGCATCTCAGGGGCTGCCCTTCTGCCCACCACAGCAAAGTTATAAAAGAAAATTTTAAATTATTTTACTTCCCTATGTATTCTACTAGTGAGTTGTTTATCTAAATACATCTACATTTTCACTCACCATCTACTTGAATTGTTCTGTAGTTACTAAACATTTCAGAAAGGGTGGAAAAGAATGAAAAACTGACAGTTTCTAGACCCTTTATCACACAAAGCTGACTAGTCAAAATTTACCCAGAAATCAAGTTCCCTCAGTTTTCAGTTCTAAGAGAATTCTTAACCCTGTTCTCCATGTGACCTTTGTATCAATAAGAAGAGAAAGGAAATAACAACAGCAGGCCTCAGGATGGCTGTCAGACAAACGCGTGTCTAACAGTCAGAAAAACACACAACCATGTTTGCCCACGAGCTGAGCCCTGTGTCCTTACACCCCCCTCTGACAACTGGATGGAGCTTGGCAGATTATGGCAGCTTTTTCATGCTTTGTTTGCTTGATTCTTTCTACAAATCAGGAGACTTGGCGACACTAAGATGACTTTCTGGAAAGAAAAAAAGATTCATCTCCTAATAGATTGTTTCCTGTAAAATTACTGTTGCTTTGTCACTAAAATAAAGCTTTCAGATTTAATCATCGACATAAAGTAAAGAAAAGTATATTCCTAAGAATTCCTGGAGAGCCTGTGTTGTGGCTGGAAGGAGGACTCCAGGAAGTCAGTTGGTGGGTGGGAGAGACACGCACGTTTCGTGACTAAGAGTAGAGGGTGTAATGTTAGTGGAGGTTGACTTCTAACCCAGTCAGTTCTGCAGAGCTCACCGATGCTGTCTTTGAACAAGTGCACTATCTGATGGGAAATAAAATGGGTGCAGATGCTCTCGTTAAAGTTTTCTTGAGAATAAAAGAACAGATGCTATACTTAGGGGCAAAAGGGAAGAACTAATCTTCTACCGTTTAGCAGGCAAAAGACAGCTGATTGTTGGGTTATAGTTACAGACTCAAACCAACTAATCTAGCTCCTTCTTAGAAAAGAGAGAGAAGACAGGCTCCTATTGTGGACAATTTAAGGCAGTAAATGACAAAGTCGTTGAAGGACAGGCGGGTAATTCAGGCAGCTTGTATTCAAACAAGCTTTTGGCACTGTCGTATGTTTTCTTTCCCAATTCATGTCTCCTTAATGATATCAAAGACTTTCAGTGGCATAACTCTGAAATTATCTAGTTTGTAGGGATTAGTGTGGGGAAAATCAGGAAAAGTAGCCCTTTAGTCCTCAGATATATATTCATTTATTAATTTAATAAGGGTGCATTAATCTAATATGTTCAAAACATCACACTAGATGCTGTGGGTAATAATATAAATTAATAAGAAAAGGTGCTGTCCCTAAAAGAACTTGTGATCTTTAATTATTTGGAAAATACTAAAAACCTTAAGAAAGATCAAATTAATCATTCAGGCAAAATGATTGCCGTGTTCCACGCTGGGATGGTTACCAGGCCAACAAATTAAATAACTCTGCAACTGTCTTCCCCACTTATGGCAAATGCCATTGACATATCCAGCTTCCTCTCAGCCAAAGAGAGGATGGTACTAAATTCCATCCTGAATCTCCCACAGTATCATGTCACATTATCTAAAAAGAGCCCGAGAAGAAAAGTTCTGAGCCTCTTCCCGGGTCAGAACCAGGGATCTGAGCATGTCATCTCAAGGAGCACTCAGTTATGTGGACAGGTATTCTCCTAAGTTAAACCTACAGCCTGCAAGTTGTCTTTATGACACACACATGGCCTATCATAGGCTGAACTTCTATTTTAGACCCGGAAAGAGTTTAGGGATAATTGCATACTCCGTCTCTATTTTGCAGATGATGACTTGCAGCTGAAGAATTTAGAGACAATTCTAACATTAATCAGCTAATTAGTGATGATAACAGTTTTGAGTGCTTATTAAATGCTAGATGAGGTGGTATTTTATATGCATTAGTTATGTAATTCTCACACAAAAAAACTAGGTAATGGATACTATTTTCATTCCCATTTTATACATGAGAAAACTAATGCTCAGAAAGGCTATATAAAGAACCCAAAGTCAGATCCACAGTGGTATATAGAGCTGTGAATCAAATACGGATCTGCCTGATGACTGTGCCCATTCTCCTAAATGCTCTTCTAAACTCTCCCGTTCCTGATACCCAATTCCATACTTTACCCATTAAACTACATGAAAAAGTCAGTCTGCACTATTATATATCAAAAAATAATTTAAAGCCTGAATACTTAGCTGTCCTTCCAAAATACTGAATGACTGTCAGTGAGATAGAGAATTTTGAAAATGCTATACTATAGTGTTAACTATAAGATTAAAGTTTTTCATACCTGAATAGCTTATAAAAACATTTTCTCTAAACTTAAAAAACAAAAGGCCTGGACTAAGCCAGACCTATAAGAAGTATGCATTGTATCACTTTTGAATTTGTGTTGAAGTATTGTGCATAAACTGAAAATTAAACATTTCTGATGTCTCATATGTTGACTGAGACCAACAAAATACTTAACCAAGGTCTAGCCCAGGATTTCTCAACTTTGGTCCTATGGACTGGATAATTCTTTGTTGTGGGTGGCTTTCCTGCACTTTGTAGAATCTTTAGCAGCATCCCTGTCCCCTTCCTGCTACATGCCAGTAGAACCCCGCTTCACTTGTCACAACTGAAGTTGTCTCCAGACATTGCCAAATGTCCTGGAGAGGGTAGGGGCAGGTAATCTTTGGCCTTTAGGAAGGAGATATATAATCTGGCTCCCACCCACAAACACTGCTCTGCTTCTTGTTCAATTCTTTCTAGTCCCACAGGCTTTCTGTCCTTCACACACAGCCCCTCGAGGGCCAGGACCCTGGCTCAGCCTTTCACAACAGCCCTGTGCGATAGGCTCTATTTCTGCACCCACTTTGTGTGTGAAGAACATGAAGTACAAGGATGTGGAGTCGTTTGCTCAAGGTCACACAGCTACTAAGGGCAGAGCTGAGATTCACACCCCGGGAGACTAGTTACCTCCGTCCAATACTGCACAGGTCAGAGATACAGGATCAAAAAGGAAAAAATACCACCATCACTGTTTGCTATTGATATGATTTTCTAACCAGGAAATCCAAAAGAATCAACTGAAATGTTACTTGAAATACCAAGAGAATTCACATAAAAGATGGACATTGATAAGAAGTCAGCAGCAATCATGTTACTAACATTTACAAATTTGAACATTTAAGAAAAGTAGGAGAAGAGTAAATAAATTTAATGTACATGTAACATGGAGTAATATTTAGACATTATAGAAAATGCAGTCGATTTTAGATGTATATATCTGAAAAGATATATTATTTTTGAAGTTATATAACAATATGGAGCGAATAGGAAACATATGTTACCTCATGTACTTTTTATATATAAATTATTAGCATTTTTAAAACAAGCATTCATTCAAACATTATTTTATAGTTTTAATTTTACAAATACAAAATTGATACACCCCAAGTATATCATAATTTATTATTTCCCAGAAAATGACATTTTCTCCTCAAAAATGATTCACGTTTAGAAAAATGTGGTTCTGTGCCATTTCCCGTGTCAGGCACGAGGAAACTTATTGTTCCCTTTTCTTTAATCATCCAGGAATAAGCCAACTTGCAGAAAAATCCAGCAATGGGTAGCACTCCAAAGATTAGAGTGAAATACAGCACTGTCAACAGAATCCGACAACTCTAGGATCAACAATCCCAATTCCCTGATTTATTATGTGACTTTGGATTTAACCCCTCCATCTTTTGGTCTCTTTTTATGTAGAAAAGAATAGAACACAAGTAAATATGTAAGAATAAAGTGCTAAGCAATTGGTTGCTGTAGAGAGGTGGTGAAGCCAAATGGTTAGGGACAGTCTCTCGAGCCAGTCTGCCTGAGCCCAAGTATAGCTCCATCACTCACTAGCTGTGTGACCTTGGTTTAAATCACTCAACCTCTCTGTATGGCAATAGAATGGAACAAGGTTGTAGCAGCATTGAGCACATTAGCATATGCAAAAACACCAAAGAATGCCTGGCACGTGGTCAGTGCTGTGTAAGTGCCTTCTGTAACTGTTACTGCCAAACCGGCAATTCTTCCCATTTCTTCAATGGGGAGAAATTCCCATCTTCCCCTGAGGCATTGCAGAAGAGCCTGTGGCTGGTCAGAGATCTTTCCACTGGTCTCCGAGGGACTTAGGGGGAGTGGATCTGAGACCACAGCACTGAGTTCAGCAGAGAATTTGGAGCCGGGATCTATCAGCCTGGAAACAGGCCACGGATGAGGACAGTCTTACTCCTGAATATCCTCTCCCTGCAGTTACGCTGTGTCGTGTATCCTCCACGACCACTAGGCTTCACCATGAGGTGGTCTCTGGCAAGTGAGCATCAGACTAGGTCACACGCCGGCCAGTCTACCGCGTGGATGCAGAAGAGACAATCCTGCTTCCAGACAGGATCCTCAGCTGCTCGGATCTTATCATGCGCAATGAGCACCTCCTGGTGAGCTTTAGCACCAAGGATCCTGTACCTCCCTCTGCCCAGGACAATGCTGCTGACCCATTCTTCTGCCATGTGTTTTGGCCAAGCTTTTTCTAAATTCCTTAGATAAGTAAACCTTGGCTGTTCTACTAAGTGATGTATGCACCTGGTTTTTACCTTTTAATTGATAAAGTGGTAATCCAAGCCATTAATACATCACCTTCTTGAATGTCCTCTTTCTCTGTACATAAAGACTTTGGCTTGTCACTGCAACTTTATAACCAGTCATAAGCAGTATACTTATCTTTCTCCGTTTTGTCCCACATCGTCCCCAGTTCAATCCATAAAATTTCTTACTTTTCCTTTGTTTCATTTTTGTGGTTCCTTCCTATGTGAGAGTTGTTTTTGTTTTTCAATATGGACATATGGGTGTATTTGCCTTCTCTATTTTCTCTTCTTCAAATTGTAACATTTTATGGTCTTGCTCTTTTCTTCTAAAAAAAAGAACTAAAATTTCCCAAAATATCTTGGAGAGGAGTTCATTCATTAAACATAAATACATTATTTCAAAATACCCTTGAGAATCATCACTTTCACCTCTCCTAAAAAGTCTTTTACTTTTATTCCATTTAATTACTTTGATCCTATGACTATACACAGTCATGCATCACATAATGATGTCTCGGTCAATATATGACAGTGGCCCCTTGAGATTGTAATGGAGCTGAAAATTCCTATCGCCTCGTGATGTTGTAGCTGTTGTGATGTCATAGCACAATGCATTGCTCACGTGTTTGTGGTGATGGTGTAAACAAACCTGCTCTCTGCCAGTCGTGTAAAAGTACAGCACATACGTGTACAGTACATAATACCTGATAATGGGAATAAACCACTACATTATTGGTTTATGTATTTACTCCACTATACTTTTTATAATTATTTTAGAGTGTTCCCATTCTACTTATAAAAAATGAACTTTACTGTAAAACAATATGTTGTGTTACACTGGCAACAACCTTGCATGTCTTGTCTTTACCGTGTCTCTTGATTGCATCATTTTCTCTGCTGCTTGATTTAATCTCGTGTTTGATTTATCATGGCCCCTAAACTCACAAAATCCACTGCAAGTGTTGCCAGAAAGAGTGATTGACCTGGAAATGAAATTAAAAGTGATCAAGGACTACAAAGGTAGAAAACTAGTGATGCTTATTGCTCACCAGTCAGACACGTCCCATTCCTCCACAGCTATGATCATAAGAACAAGAACAAAGTGATGGAAGCCGTTAAAGGGTCTGCTGCATTGAAGGCAACAAGAGTAACAAACATTTGAGAAGGTCCTATATCAGACATGGAGAAAGTTCTAATGACCTGGATGAAGACCAGACACAGAAGCGTATCCCTCTCAGCATCATGACAATCATGATGCAATGCAAAAAGATTTTTGTCATGTTGAAGGAAAGGTTGGACCTGACTATGATGCTGAATTTACTGCTAGCTCTGGGTGGTTTCAACAGTTCAAGAATCGTTCTTCATTACATAATGTGAAAGTGAGTGGTGAGTCTGCGAGTGCTGATGTGAAGGCAGCTGAAGAATTTTTGAACACTCTCAATAAGCTGATTGTGGAGGAAAATTACTTGCCAGAGCAAACATTCAATATGGATGAAACCTCCCTATTTTGGAAATTGATACATAAAAGGACTTTCAACTATAAGGAAGCCAAGCCAGTGCCAGGTTTCAAGGCTTTTATGGGCAGCATAACAGTCTTGCTTGGGGGCAGTGTTGCAGCTGCAAATTGAAACCCTTCATGATCTGGCACAGTGGGAACCCCAGGGCCTTCAAACATATCAATAAGCACACACCACCAGTGTAGTACAGGAGCAGTAAGAAGTGGATGACACATCTCCTCTTCCAAGATGCCCTCCTGAATTGCTTTGCCAGTGAAATGGAGAAGTACTGTTTGGAGAATAACATACCTTTCAAGATTTTGCTTATTGTCACTAATATTCCCAGACTCCTTTTTATTGTTGATTTTCATCCCAATATCCAAGTGGTGTTTCTCCCCCCAGACACCACCTCTTTGATCCAACCAATGGATCAAGCAGCTATAGCAGCTTTTAAGGCCTGCTACCCAAGGAGGCCCTTTGCCCAGGCTATTGCTGTGACTGAGGAGACACTGATGAAATTCTGGGAGAACCTTGCTTGGGTTTGGGGTGATGTCACCGAGGAGTGTATGAATGGCATCTGGAAGAAGACTCTCAAGAGGTTTGTCCATAACTTCAAAGACTTTCCCAGAGATGAGGAGGTTGCAGAAATCAACAAGGCTGTGGTTGAGGTGGCCAACAACCTTAACCTGAGTGTGGGTGCAGACGACATTGAGGAGCTCCTGGAGGTGGTTCCTGAGGAACTGACTGATGAGTTGTTGGAACTGGAATGGGAACGCATAGTTGAAGAAGAGGCAAGAGAAAAGGAAACTGCAGGAGAAGAAAAAGGAGAACCCCCAAGAAAATTTACAGTGAGGGGTTTAGCAGAGGCTTTTGCAGACCTTAACAAGCTCCTTAAAAGTCTGAAAACATGGACCCCAACACTGAAAGGTTTTCATTAATAGAGAGGAATATTCATGGAATATTCATCTGCTTAGAAGTAAATCTATGGTGACAAAAAGAAACAAACCAAGCAAACCACCAGACATGTTTCTGAAAAGAATGGCACCTCCTCAAGAGTCTCAGGCAGGTCCTTCAGAAGGTGTTCTAGAAGAAGACATTGTTATCACAGGAGATGACAGCTCCACGTGTGTTATCGCCCCTGAAGACCTTCCAGTGGGACAAGATGTGGAGGTGGAAGACAGTGATGTTGACGATACTGACCCTTTGTAGGTCTAAGCTAATGTGGTTCTTGTGTGTTAGTTTTTAATAAAAGTATAAAAAGTAAAAAAAATAAATTTAAACATAGAAAAAGACAGCATAAGTATATAATGAAAGAAAATATTTTTGTATAGCTGTACAATGTGTTTATGTTTTATGTTAGTGTCATTACAACAGTCAAAAAGTTAAAAAAATTTAAAAGTTTATAAAGTAGAAAAGTCACAGTAAGCTAAGGTTAATTTATTACTGAAGAAAGAAAAGTATTTTTTATAAATCTAGTGTAGCCTAAGTGTGCAGTGTTTATAAAGTCTGCAGTGGTGCACAGTGATGTCCTAGGTCTTCACAGTCACTCACTCACTCACCCAGAGCAACGTCCAGTCCTGTCAGCCCCATTCATGGTGACTGCCCTATATAGGCATGCTATTTTTTATCTTTTGTATCATACTTTTACTGCACATTTTCTATGTTTAGATACACAAATACCATTGTGTTACAGTTGCCTACAGTATTCAGTACAGTAACATGCTGCACAGGTCTGTAGCCCAGGAGCCATAGGCTAGACCACAGAGCCTAGGTATGTGGTAGGCTATACCATCTAGGTTTGCATAAGCACATTCTATCATGTTCACACAATGATGGAATTGCCCAGTGATGCAGTTCTTAGAAAGTATCCCTGTCATTAAGCGATGTGTGACTGCTATCCAAGAAGATAAAACAAGTCTTATCAAAATGTCACACACATAGTTGACATCCTGAGTAGGTATTCCTGTTCTGGATGCTCCTTACTCCTTCTCTCCCTCTTTGCTATTGTGTGCCTTTCCATCTCCACTCTTACTGGTTCCTTCCTACACTTCAGGATGCAGCCGTGCCTTCCCCTGGTGTCCTTCTGTCCCCTGGTTCTTGTTTGTCATTAGCTCATTCTAGTAGGTAGAGGGTATTACTCAGTTCTCACAGCTCTTTCTGAAAACTCTCTTCTCTCTCAAAACTGTTCCACATCCTCATATTCCTCTTCTCCCCAAATAATTTCTTCCAAAGCATTGTGGGATTTCTCCTTCGAGAGAAATAATTTCAGTTCATCATTATGAAGCAGTATTATTTCACCCATTGAGTTTGCTTTTCTAGAATCATAAAATTAATCAGCAATAAGGACAGGATTAAAATAAAGCTCCAGTTATAAACACTCTGATTCTTTCATCAGTGCCTACATGTGTCCCTTGTCTTGTGATATGTAACTATACCAACCGTCTTATGAACTTGATTATGGCCTGAACTCATTCCTGTGAGCCTCATAGACAAAATCTCTTTAATCCATTTTATTTAAGCCTTTTCTGCAGGCTTAAACACACTTGCCACAGGGGAAGGAAAGAGCATAGCATGTTCAAAGCAAAGTCAGATTTGAGTGTAGGAATGAGGTAGGGAGGCAGAAGAGGCTTGAAATGGGAGGTTCATTCATCCATCCATCAAAAATGCACTGAGCACCTTAAATGCACGAGGTGAGGGGACATATTGGCAATGGAAGCTGGGGACATTATGAAAGACTTTTTTTTATGCAGTGCTAGGAAGTTTAAACTTTTTCTTCTAGGTAGTAGAAACTATGTAGTGGTATTACAGGAAAAATTGTTATAATCTTATTTTTTAAATGACTGGTTATATTGTGGAGCAGGAATTGGAGCAGAAAATATTGAAGGAAGAGAAAATAGTAAAGTTACAATTTAAATAGTGAAAATAAAGCACCAATGAGAAGACCCACCCCCTGGAAGTGGGATCAGAGCTGGGAAATGTCTAAAAGGCACAATAAACAAAACTGCGTGATCAAATGAGAGGGGAGTGAGGATATTGGCAAATTTATTTTTATTTCCCAACATGAAAGTAATAAAATGGCTGCTTAATCTCATTGAATTAAAAATAGTTTATTAAATATTTTAGAACCATACACAATAACTATTATAATTTTACAAATATTTTAATTAAAACAATATAAAATCATATTAGTGGATTCATTGGGGGTTTTAGTAGTATTTACTTTATTTTCACAATTAATAATCTATGACAATAAAGCATAAATAAAACCAAGTGTAAAATGAAGGTACTTTCAGATAAGGACTTTTATTTTAGGGAGAATTGAGAATATAATCACTAATGCTGATATTATATCCTGTTTTTAATTATTCTGTATAATCAAATCAAGTCTTTCTTTTCCTTTTATTTTTTACAAATAGTTCATTAGCAATAAAAACAGTCACTGAAACAAATTATCTTTAAATGTCTTCAATAAGTGTAACATTAAATAACTTTGTCCATATCAGTTTAAGAAACACCTATTAGCTAATTTAAGTAAATTTGTTTTTCAAGTTTTAAAATATACATGCTAATCCTTCTTTTATCAAACATATGTAAGTTCTTACACTTTGACTCTTAAATATCAAATAATTCAAGAATAACATGTCAGGCAGCTGTGAAGATAGATGTTCCACAGATTTGGGGAATTCTCATAACCTAACATCGCTTTTCTCATTCCACACTGATCAGATGCTTTGTGCCAGATACTTTCAAACACGTTCTCTTGTTTAATCTTTAAAACTGTCCTGAGAAGGAGGATTTTACAAATGAAGAAACTGAAATTTCTAAAAATAAGCTATTTCCCAGATCGCATGATTTGTAAATGGTGAAAATAATAATTTCAACTTTGATGCTGTTCTATATTGCTGAGATATCATTGCAAATACTCATATTGGTAGGCACAGTGATATGGTTACAGCAAAAATTAAGGGTAAAAGGAGTTCCAGGTGAAAAATTATTTAACAAATTATTCAGAAGGCAGAATGGCCTCCCCTTCTGAGTGTGAGAAACACTTCACTTCCCTGATGCCTAACATGTAGTCACTATGAGGGCCTCAACTGGGTCATTTTTACTGCAAGTTTACAACCTCTGACTTATGACTATGGCCTTCCTGATCCACTCAGAGCAGGAGCTTCCAGACTATCTTTCAGCAAGATAATAGACACGATCTCAGAAAACATTTCTTTCCATGCTGCAGAGATGTTTCAGAGCATATGGCCACTCTCTGGCATAGGTCTAGGTTCTGCTTTGCAATTGAAGCCACCTCTGTAGAATTAATCATCAGTTTTATTAGAACTGCAGATGGGGCCCTGTGGGATGGAGGAAGCTGAGCAGAGCAGACAAGTTAATAAGCTAGAAAAATAGGGGCTGGTATTGGTGTCCTTGCATACTTGCAGGCAGGGTTTCTTTGAGTCATATGATACAGGAACAATTGAATGACCAAATGTTTACCAAGGTTATATATTTAACAAATAAAATAACAGAAAATAAAGAAAACATTTAAATGTCTTCTCTTTTCAAAATAAAAATAAAGTTGACAAAGAAAAAATGCAAACAATTTTCCTCTAGTATCTGTATAAAAAGTAAAATAATTTTCATTATTCTATTGACTGCAGGAAAATTCCCCGAAATGATTAATGTAAAGAAACAAAAAGTACACAAGTGTACTTCCATAATAATAACTTATAGAATATAGGAAAACAATGCAATTGCATTGACCAGGGTTACATATCTTGAGTTTTCAACCGGCAGTGAGGGAAACCGTAGTGAAGAGTGACGTGAGCTGGGAGAACTCGTGACCGAATATACAGAGAGAAACCAGCCAAACGTTCTCCCTTCACCCCTCTGCATTTTCCCCTCCATCACCTACAGTCTGAACTCAACTTGTTGAGCTAATATCTTTAAAGAAATTGAACAGTCAGCCCTAACTCCTCTAGACCAGAAAGAACGTTTTGGACAGGAATCACCATAAAACATGCTGGAAAAGGCATTTTGGATATTCCCACTTTATTACTTGATTTATTCATGGTTAAACATGTGCTCACTCTGATGTACTTGTTACCAGGGATTTTTTTTTTTTTTTTTTTTTGCTGAGTAAGATTCACCCTGAGCTAGCATCCATTACCAATCTTACTCTTTTTGCTTGAGGAAGATAGGCCCTGAGCTAACATCTGTGCCCACCATCCTCTATTTTGTATGTGGGACACCACCACAGCATGGTTTGCTGAGTGGTGTAGGTCCGCTCCTGGGATCTGAACCTGGGCTGCCAAAGCAGAGCATGCCAAACTTAACCACTAGGCCACAGTGGCCCCTAGCAGGGACTTTCTAAGAAGTGCTTTGTCTCTGGATAACTTAAAAGCAATGACAAAACTGATTTAAAATTAATGTACTTCTTATTATCACAGTGTGCCAGTAATTCTAAACAACATCAGCGATAAATACTCCTCTCCTAAAAAAACCTTCCATTGGCCTAAGTTGCCAGATAATTGCACAGATGACTGAGGATTCTTTCAATTAATTTTTGTGTAGAATAAATAATAAAAATTCTAGATGAAAGTTAATTTGAAGAATCCTCAGTCAGCCCCTGATACAGCAGACACAGCTACACACAGTCATTTTGAGAGTCAACTCACATGGTTTTGGATCACTGACACTCTCTTGGGTGCCCCTGCGGAGCCGTATATTCCCGAGTTAGACAGTAGGTTTGAAATAAATGACGACAGCCCAGCAATGGAAACGATGGAGAAGCAGCATCTGAGTTGCTTCTGTCTGTCATTCCATGAGGCCGCTTGAAGTTTTCTCCTGTGTTAAAATTTCTGGAACCTACAGTACGACGGATTTTTTATGAATCTCTTCCAAACCTGATGTTTATGTTTATGATTTTTTTCTAGTTTTATATTTGTTGCTTTGTGTAGCAAAACTTTTAAATTAAAATGAATAAAAAGAACATTGACAAAGTTACTGATAAATTTACAAAAGCTAATTTTCAATAACAAAAATTATAATATTCTATACTCATTACTGTAACAGACCAACATATTGGTATATTAGTCAGTCAGGCTGCCATAACAAAATACCATAGACTGGGTGACTTAAGCAACAGGAATTTATTTTCTTACAGTTTTGGAGAGTAGAAGTTTAGGGCCAAGTTCTGGCTGGTGTGGTTTCTGGACTCTCCCTGGCCTGCAGATGGCTACCTTCTCACCCTGCCCTTTTATGGTCTTTCCTCAGTGTGTGCGCACAGACAAAGAGAGAAAGCGAGCTTTCTGATGACTCTTCTTATAAAGGCACTACCCTATCAGATCAGAATCCCACCCTTATGACCTCACTTAGCCTCAGTTACTTCCATACTCCAAATGCCGCCACTCTAGCAGTTAGAGTTTCAACATATGAATTTGGGGGAACACAAACACTCAGTCCATTACAAACAACATATGTAACAGACCACCTATTTTTCTTTTTTAAAAAATACATTAATGTAATTTGAAAACATTAATCCATTGCTTTTTGACATTTTTGTACTGTAATATTGACCTTATTATTCTTTTTCATTGGTATGATTTATGTACAAAATTCATGAAAAAATTTTCTATATCTCCCTTTTTTCTAACCATTATTTTTGTTTGTTTCATTTCATGACTCTTACTGGGAGTAATATCATCTCATAGACAAGCTGCTCTAAGCGTCAAGTATGCTAGGTTGTTGGTTGCTGGTTGTTTCTATAATCAGATCCTCATAATCAACTTTGTAAGGTACAGATATCTTAACTTTCTAGGACTGATTTGAGACAAGGAAAAATTAGACACCTTCTCTGAAACTCAGGTTTACACTCCATAAAATAATGAATGTGCCTTTGAGGTGAGGGGAGAGACAGAGAGTAGGTAGGTCACAGTTTCTGGAAGTGTGTTCCTTGGAAGATTAGTTTCATAAGATCTTGACCCACGTCCCATGGTCAGATAAGTTTGGGAAAGGCCGGCTTCTTTATGGTGCAATTCTCAGGGTGCCCCCACCTCCACAGCCTCTCCGTCCTCCTTGCCCTGCTCTCCTTTCCTACAGGACATACGGCCTTCCTTACACAATGTTTATTGTGTATTATTTGTCTCACTCACTAGAATGCAAATGTTAGAAGTTAGGGAATCATATCTGTTTCACTTTTTGATGTATCTCAAGCACTTCGGATAATTCTTGTCACATCGCAGGTGCTCAATGGTTCTTTTCAGTCCACTGTAAGGTTTTCTGATGATACTACTCATTTTTAATACATTTTCATATCAGTTTTGATTCCAGATTTTTCACTCTTACTTCTAAAGAATTATTCATGAAAATAATTATCTGGGCCAAAGCATAACAACAAAACAAAACAAAACATCCTAACAGAGCCCAGTATTCCACTAGATTAAGTTGCTTGCTGGTTTCTGAGTTTGTCTCCTCCCATATGAGGACAGGTGCTCCTCCAGTCATTGTTGTTGATTTCCTGTCACTGACATGTCCTCAGCTCCCAGAACAGTGTCGAGCAGATAGTAGTGAATTAATGAATTTAATGTAGACAGTGAGGAAAAGAGTGAAGTCAAATAGAATTACAAAGATTTATGGCCTTGAAAGTGGGTGGATAGTGATAACATTAATCAAGAAGGAAGCAAACATTTTTTGGGGAAAACAGTGAGTAGGTTTTGGGATACATGTTTGAGATCAACATTAACACATTAGGACAAGCTTTATAAAATAAAAGCACCTGTAGAAACGAATTCTAAACTAGGTTGTCTAACGGTGTCCCCACAACGCACCAGCATGGTGCAATCAATACCCTTCAAGCCAGGCACACTGGGTACGGCACATTTGAAAAAGAAAAGTAGGGTGAATCACCCCTCTGTTCTTCCATCCCTGACCCCAAGACAAGAGATGACCACAACTCTCTGAGCATTCTTCCTTGGGATGGAAATGGCTTGGCATATTTATGTTAATGCCCCCTTTTGGACCCTGAGGGACTCTCCCTTGCCCCCATCTGTTTCTCACAGAGGAAGTGATCAAAGGCCAGCCAGATCTCAGAGCACAGGAGTGCTGTGTACTGCAGCAGTCCTAGCCCCGACAGAGCTCAGCATCTGATGCTGCTCCCACACACTCCTGACCCGTGTGCAGCGGGAGCACGCCCTTCCCGAGGAGTCTATCAGTCTCCCTCCGCTGCAGCACAGCTGGGAGCTCAGCTCTCACTGGCTGATTTCACCTAAGACCTGCTAATGAGGGTAGCGAAGAATCAT
Organism: Tapirus indicus; assembly: GCA_031878705.1. NCBI lineage: Eukaryota > Metazoa > Chordata > Mammalia > Perissodactyla > Tapiridae > Tapirus > Tapirus indicus. The sequence goes on from CM062919.1 coordinate 154,661,555, forward strand.
AGCTGCTCCAATGCTTTGCCTTATTAAGGAGCTGAATTCAGCATAATAGTTGTTACTTAGATATGAACGCATTCTCGGACCGTCTCTTGCTGATCAGTACAGTCTTCTCTGATTCACTGAACATCAGTTTCCGTCTAATCATAGTCAGGGAGACGCTCAATGTCCTCTTTAAGGGAAGGTGATTATGACACTGCTCTGTGGAAAATCCCCTCTGCATGTATTTTTTCCCCTAGTCTTTCCCAAATAATTAAAAAACAATAACAAAACAAAACAAATAATTCTATAGCCCTGTGTTCCAGGCACGGTTCTAATCATCTTACATATATTAAATTTTTATAACCCTCCTAACAATAGGGTGAGGTAGGTGCTGTTATTATCTTTCCTTTACTACAGGGAACTGAAGTTCAGAAGGATGAAGTCACATTCCCAGGATGGATCACACCAGTGGTGGAGGTCAAATTCTAACCCAGGCATGGTGGCTTCAAATATGGTAATACGCAGAGTAACTTAATTTGAATTTTAAAAGTGAGAAAAATTTTCTATAAAATATTTCCCAAGAAAATTCTGTATATAGGTAGGTACCAAAGAATAGGATAATTTTCAAGTGGCCAACATAGAGATTTGAGAATATTTTATCATTGCTTAAATATCATAGATCAATGTTATACTCATAACTTGAAAATATTAGAGATGCCACAAGGACAGCACTTCCTAAAGAAATTAAAATCTGTATTCCAAAATATTCAAATTTCTTTTTAAAAATTTTCCTGAAAAGATACACAACTTGTGTTGGAGTTTGGGCACATAACTGCAAGAAAGGAAAATTAGCAAGAAATCCACTTAAATTTTCCTTATAGTCTATTGAGTAGCTTTGCTAAATATTCAGAAGATAATTAAAAATACAGTAACATGTGTAGAAGCATAAATCACCCCAGTGAACCGAATCAGCTGCCTTAATCCAGTAAATTTGTTTCAGACCCGATTTCAGGCACATTCAGGCTTGAAAACCTCAGTGATGTGATAAACACACACAATGGGGAAACCAAGGTGGAAATTCTGTATTTCAAAGACAAACTATAGATTTTACACAAAATAAAAGATTTTTAAAAGTTTACTCAAGAGCAAATCAAACAAGGAAAAAAAAAGAGACTAATACCAAAGATTAACAAGGTGAATGTTACAAAGAACTACAGAATTAAATCCAAGATGTTCAATTCTGATATTACAGTTCCAGGTTCTCCTGTGACATTTTAAATATTAAAGATTTTCAACAATGTGTATGATAACATTTGCCAACTTATAATCTAACTTAAACAGTTTTTAATAGTCAAACCGCCTGAGAAAGCAATTCCGTACCTTAGTGATACCCTCATTGGTGGTTCATAAACACAGGAATCTCAGGTGCATTCTCAACAATAAGAAAATTTTGGAATTTACATATTATTTCTCTATTGAGACTGTACTGAAGCTGTTTACTTAGTATTACCTAATTTAGACTATTTAGCATTACCCTTTTATGTAGAACATAATGTTTCCTTCTCGCCCAGTCCAGGAAGACTCCTAAGGAATTAAGTACTATGAATCCACCTGAGTGGTGTGTTTGTGCTTCATTTAAATTTAGGCTGAAAATAATGCAAAGGAGCAGATTAATCCTCAGACCAACTTCAAGTACAACTGGAAAACGTTGCATGAGATTATGTGTAACTTGGGTCACAGTAGAATAGACGTGCAAAAGCATTCCTGGGTCCCCGGGAAGGTCCTGCCGGATGGCAGCAAGAATCCTGCAGGGTCTAAGCTCCTGCCCCTCCAGGGGGCACCAGTGAGGACCTGTCTGCTGGATCAGATCTGCCCTGACCCCCAGTCAGTCTTGACTCGGGGACAGAAGTACAGTAACAACCTCAGCCCCACCAACCTAATGTGATTGTCACTCTGCCACACAGGAGTCCTTGCCCCTGCTTTCAGGCTGCAAATTTCCTCCAGATTTTCCTCTTCCTCCACCATAGGAGTCTACTGAATCCATCTTTGAGATTCTGTTTTGTCTTGGTTTCCCAAATAGTGGAAGTAATAATAATAACAATAATATAGCTAATATTTATTGGGTGTCAGCTTCATGCTGGGCATTTTTCCTGGCACTTAACATTTATTAACCTATTAAATTCCCACAACAGCCCTATGAAGTAGGTATCATTATCTTCCCTCTCTCATCGACAAGGATATTGAGGCACAGAGAGGTTAAATACGTTGTCCAAAGTCACAGAGTTAGTAAGTATAACTGAGATTCGAACCCAGGTAATCTGGCCTAGGGGCCCAGCTCTCAACCATCACACTCTGCCTCACTAGGAGGGGCCTCTTGCTTGAACTCTTGCCTATTTGGGTGTCTGAGGCCATATTTCCTCTTGATAAGTGTCACTCACCTGGGATGGGGAGAGAGATCCTATATGCAGTTCCTGTGCTGGTTGTCACAGGCTAGGGTTCTTCCATGACTATAATATTGGCTCAAACTTTAATGCTACGGCCCACTTGATTTTGGGCATCAGCTATGACTGTACTTTTCTTCTGACTAGAAGAGAATATGAGCCCTCCTGCTTAGAACAACTGTCCAGACCACAGCTGAGCTTGCCATTCTCTTTGGCTGGTGTATTGAATAACCCTCCAACGTAATACAGGTTCAGCTGGAAAAACCCATTTAATTTCTCCAACCACAGTTCTACTCCGTCTGGCTTCCATCCTGCTGCCCTGTGGCCCATTTGGTCATATGAGTTATGTGACAGGGTGTATTTCTACTTTACAATTCAGGCTTCCACACGAATGCAAATAGATGGATTACAGCACCAAAGGATGGAATCTGTGGAAAATGGCCCCAAGGGAAAAGCAATCCACTGAGAGCATGCAGCAGCAGGGATGGGAGAGAAATTAACATGTATCAAGCAGCCGTGTGTTGCAGGCGTTGCTCTAGTTGGAGTTGTGTACATGATCTCTCTAACCTGTCATCCACAGCGAAGCCAGGCCTCCATCAGCTCCGGCACAGAGTGGAAGTGGCCGTGGAACTCAAGCTGGCCCATGATGAGGCTAGACAGCAATCAGAAGTAGCTACCATGTGCCACACTGTATGCAACAGTACATTAGGCATTTTAATTACATGAAGTCATCGAACCCTCAGAACAACCGTATATGGTAGGTAGTATTATTCTAATTTTAAGGATAAAGAAGGTAAGAATCAGAGTTTGGGTAACTTAACCAAAGTGTCACGAAGCTAGTAAGTGGCAGAGTTAAGAATGGAATCTCATTTTATCGGTTGAAAAGCCTATTATTTTTCCTATACTGCATGTTCATAGTAAAACAAGATCAGGGCCAGCTACAATGGCAGCTGTGGATGAGCAGGAGCCTTCAAACATGACAGGGGCAGCAGTCCTGGAAAATCTAGGGACTGCCCGTGGCCGTGGTGGGCATGGAGCCAGCAGAAGCAGCAACAGTGACAATGATGTTGGACCAGAACCAGCAGAAATAGCGACAAAAATGAGACCAGGGTGGGGTGTGGCCCTGTGGCCTAGTGGTTAAGTTTGGTGCACTCTGCTTCAGTGACCTGGGTTTAGTTCCCAGGTGCAGACCTGCACCACTTGTCAGCCATGCTGTGGCAGTGTCCCATATACAAAATAGAGGAAGACTGGCACAGATGTTAGCTCAGGGCTAATCTTCCTCAAGCAAAAAGAGGAAGATTGGCACCAGATGTTGGCTCAGGGCCAATCTTCCTCACCAAAAGAGGTAAAAATAAATAAGACAAAGGGAAGGGAAAGAGCAACTGAAGCCAGAAATGAGACCCCAGGAACCTGGTGATACTGATTGGAGCAACAATGTGGGGAGGGGGGTCCTCAGCATCAGAGGTGGAAGCACAGACTTTGAATCACCGCCTAGCCTGGGAAATGATAGCTAATTATCGCAGGTTTAATTGGTTATCAGATCCTGCCTTCTTTCTCTTTCTAGCACCTGTCTACTCTCTTCATCCTGACTACTCTGCCCAGAGGATATTTCATGGACATGATCACAGTAACGTCCTGAAATCTTCCTGCCACTTCTAATCCGTCTTCTATACTATTGCCGGAAGATGAACCTGGTCATGCCACTCCCCTGCTGAAAACACTGTCATCATGATAATATCCAAAATCTCCAGTGAAGCCATTTTTTTCTAACCATACCACTAAATACCACCACGTTATTTGATGCCTCTGTCCTTTTGTAATTCTTCACCTTCTACCCTTTTTATCCTTCCCCATTCCACCTCACAGTCCACCCAACTACCTGGAGAACACAAAATCAATGCTTAGTTTAAGCACTTACTTAAAGTTTAAGTCTTTCAATGACTCAATTAGAATTAGCCACTCTCTTTTCATAAATATATTTAGATAGATTAGATAGATAAAAAGACCAAAAGATAAATAGGTGATTGATAGATATTGGATAGATAGATAAAAGGTAGATACATAGATGATAGATGATTAGAGAGATAGATGATTAGATAGATTGAAATATGTTAGATAAGATAGACAGATAGATAGATAGATAGATACATAGATAGATGATAGATAGAAAGTATTCTCAGTACCTAGGATAGTCTGGAAGATATTTGTTAAATAGTAAATATTGGTAGGAAGGGAAGGAGGGAAGAAAGTAAGAAGGAAGGAAAGCAGGGAGGAAGGAGAAGAGGGAGGCAGGGGAGAAGAAATGATAGAAAATAAGAATAATTTAATTAAGGCTTAGTAGCTAGTGATCTTGACAACTAAAATAAAAAATATATTCATTTCACAAAATTATATGCAAAGATGCTTCCAATGATCTTACCCTATGTATGCAAGTTCGCCAGAAAAGACTTACAAATCCAAACGTAAGAACCCTCTGATTTATAGCTTCTGTAACAATAACAATATTACCCTTATTATGTGGCAGGTGTTCCACTATGCACTTTATAAAGTGCCTTTTTAATCCTCACAACAACCACATGAAGCAGGAACTATTATTCCCATTATATTGATCAAGAAATTAAAATAGGAGAAGTTTGCATATAGCTAGTGCATTGCTAGCAAGAGAGAAAGGAGGTACAAATTCAGGCATTCTGATTCAAAAGTTCGCACTCTTAAATTAAGTGTTAAATCCATCCACTAGATCTCTTTGATTCCCAGACTCCCCAAGACTGCTGGTCTACTCCATCTGTTTTCTGTAAGCAATGCTGCTGTTCCCTCTGCCTTCCCCTACCAACAAATCAGTTACTGGCAATACTCCAAGTTGTGCTTTGGGGATTTGAGCCATTTCTTCACTTTGAGCACACTTTCTTCAAAATACACCAGATTTTTGGTTGTCCAGCTAATACACATTTTTCATGAAAGTCTAGAGCAGAAAAGCCACGTTTTTCAAGCATCTCGACAGACTAAAGAATTAGAGCATGTGTTCATTTAACAAAAAATATATCATTGTGTATATTAGTATTAAGTGTAAATGTCTTTTATATCTACAATGGGAATAGACAGAGTTCAGAGAGAAGTGAAGAACTTGTTAGGACGATATTATGCATTCATTCATTTATATAACAAAATATTTGTTGAGTACTTTAGTAGCCAGTGCTAAATGCTATGGGTTATTAATGGGAAGAGTGGACAAAAGTGTAAAGGGACCACACTGGAAAGGAAGAGACTGAGAAATCTAACCTATCCTCTCAGACCTCCAGGAGTCCCAGTCTTTTACAGAAGAAATACATGCTTGAGGCTACTGAGGAATTATTTGCTTCACAATATTTGTGTGACAATAAAAGCTACTTCTGAACTAAGTCGATCTCTATTCTGAACGACCCTGTGTGTTTTCTTGCACAGCTCAGAGTCCCGCTTTCTTAAAACCTATTGATGTTTGGCTGAAAGCATCTTCAGTATTCCAGAGTATCAGGAAAGGTTTAAAACAGACTAACGGTCACTTAACATCTCTTCAGTGAGATGGTACAACACAACCGCCAAAAGGTCGTAATTCACAAAATAATCACAAATCAAGAACTCAGATTCACAGATAGTTAAAACAACCATTGTAAACAATGACTTAGAACATTCAAACAATAAGTGCAGTAACCCTGCTCTGAAATATGACGAACTTCGTACTAAAGAATGAGAAAAAATTGTAGACTTGAAGCTAAAAGACTGAAAAATATAAAGAAAGTTTATAGGAGAGCTATAAAAGTATTATAGGTTTGGAAATCCTATATCCTGGGAAAGATTTTGTGAGCTGAAAATTTTCAATCTGAAGAACCAAAGGTTGAAAAATAATCTATTAAGTTTTAAAATATGCAGAGTCTTTAAAACGAAGGATGGCAGCAATTTCTGATTCCCTAAAGGACAGAGTCAGCAGACACACAGATGCACCAGCAGCATTGGTGTCACTTCATTTTGTCATCACTGTAGAGTATATTGAATGTCTGGTAAATGCCAGCACTGTGCTGGAGGCCTTACATGTTTGACCTCATTTATGCTCAGAATGCCCTTAGGTTTTGACAACCCTTTAGCGAGATTAAGAAACTGAGGCTCATAAATATTATATAACTTGCCCAGTTCACACTGCTGGTAAGGGGAGGAGCTGGAATCGAATGTTTTCCTCAAGACCCAATGCTCTGAACTGTTACACTAAGATTATTCCAAGAGTGATCCAACTGAAATGTTTAGTGATTAACTCCAGTTCCCCAGTCCCATCCCTCACGTCCGTGGCACTTTGATAAATCATTTAAAGGAGGATTTAATGTCCTCATTTACTAAATGATCAATTGAAGAAATAATCTCAAGATTTCTTTCCACTCTACAGTTTGGAGGCTATAAGACTTAAAGAAACTAGTTGGCATCTACCTGGACACTGAGAATGTATGAAAGATTGTGGGATAGTGCAAGAAACTCAGGGTTGTTTCTTGCTGTCTCTGCCTTCAGAAGTTTACATTGTGATTAGAGTGACAAGTGTGTGAAAAGTTAGCACAGAAGTCACATAGTTGCTCAAGATGGCAAACATACCAAGGAGAAAAGAAGTCCTACGGGGGTTCAGAGGAGAGGAGGGTGGTCTGACAGAGAAGACGTGATGATGAAGACAGGATACGAGCGAGATAATTAGAAACGAGGGCTTGGATCTGCTGATGGGGGCACATTTTACTGCACACGTATTATGTGTCCTGCGGTATGTTAGGTATTTCACCACATTCTTTCCTTGAGACTTCGAAATGCTCATCTTGTTGTACAGGTCTGGATTCTAAGACCCAGAGCAGTGAAGTAACATCGCTAGAAACTCACAAAGAGTATGTGCCTGAGCGAGGATGAAAACACAGTTTTCTCTAAACGCAAATCCAGTCTCTTTGCACTAGGCGACACGTACGTGGACGCAACTTCAGGAGCAAAACTGTGGGGAAACCAATGCCACAGCTGTCCAGTGGATGGCAAGGAAGGCACCTTGATGGGCACAGCAGGGTCGAAGCTGGGACACAGAGCGAGGCCGGTCACAGAGGTCTTCTCATCCAGGAAGCCCAGACCTGAGCAACTAATGTGGTTGAACAAATAGGTGAATCGAGGTGGGGAGGAGGAGAGTGTGCTCTGCCAGAAAGAGTTACAGCTGTCCCATTTTACTGTGGTTGCAGAGTGCAGACCACCAGCTCACTTTCGTCTTCCGACAGGTTTAATTTAACCTCCAAGGTGCTTTTATAAATTGTAAATAGTTGAAATTTAACAATTAGAAATAAAAGCGCCAAAATTTCTGTCTTTTCTTTCAAAATCAGATGACTTAGTAATGTTGGCCATTCACTCGTTGCCATTCCCAGAAGATGGCAAGCATTCACCTTCTCTAAATGGAGCATGGACTCTCCTTGACAGAGCCCCCACTCGAGTGAGCTGGCTCTCTAATCTCTTCTGCTGGTCCCTGAGGGCGTCTGAGGTCACAAACCTCTGTTTAGAATCTATTAGATTAGCCTTAGATAGTAGAAGTAATGGTTTTGAAACTGGTATTTTTGAAATCACTGGATAGAGATGATAGACAGATAGAATTCTGACACATATTTCTAACCTCCCCTAATACATTGTCTTTCAGTGGACAAGTATTCAGTTGGAATTAGAGAAGTCATTTTATCAACAATTAAATGTTAAAAGTGCTTAGGAACATCTTCTTTGATTTTTTGCAATTTAAAAATGCAAGTATAATTTTATATTTATAACAAGCTAGCAAATTTATTCTTTCTACAACTCAAACAAAAAATAACCTACCATTATTTTTTCTTTCTTTTTTAAAATACATTTTTATTAAATATTGGGTAGCTATAAAAGAATTTTTGTAAAACGTGTACTGTCTTAAAAAGAAAATACAATGATTACCAGTATGCCCACAATTCAATATCAATAAGAAAACATTACTATCATCTTTAAAGTCCCTTTCTGTCCTTTCTCAATCCATTTTGCTCCACTTTACCATCTTGAAAATGTGCTTTTCATCCCCCTGCATTTCCTCGTGGCTTTATCCATATGTTTGCATTCCTAGTCTGTCTGTATGTCGTCTATTTGTCTATCTTTGGAGTTATACTAATATAACCAATTTTCTACAATTTGCTCTTTTATTCCCCACTATGTCTGTGAGATTCATCTATGTTGTTGAATATAACCATAATACATTAATGGGCTCTATATCTTATTGTGCAAATATACCACAACGTATTCTCTTATTCTTTTGTGGCCGGCATTTGAGTCGAGTACACTTTTTTGTTTTGTCTGTTTGTTTTTTAACTTAGTGCACTTGTGTGTTGGTACAAATGGATGTCTCCTTAGGATACACACATAAAAGATGAATTTCTGGGTTATAGTTTATATACATCTCCAATTTTACTAAAAACCACTAAATTATTTTTCAAATCGTATCAATTTACTTTCCCACCAGTATTGAATAAATATTCTCCTTGTACTTCCCAACCCTTGGAGCAGGGCAGCTCTAACTGCTGCCAATATGGTGAGTGAAATAGTATTTTGTTGTAGATTTAATCTGTATCTCAAGATTGTTAACAAAGTTGAGTATCTTAAAATACATTTCTCAGCTTAGTTTTCCTTTTTTCTGAACTGCTTCTTCAAGTCTTTTTTTTTTTTTTCATTTTCCTAATGAAATTTTTGTCTTTAAAAATTTTTCTTTTAGGAGTTCCTTATATATTCTAGACTACTAATACTTTGTCAGTTATATTAATTGTAAATATTTCTTCCAATTTGTAGTTTGTTTGCTCACTTTCTTCACAGTATATTTTTTTGAACAAAAGTTCTTAGTTATAGTGTAGTCAAATATATCAACCTTTCCTTAATGATTTTCACATTTTGTGCCTTGTTATTCAATTCCTGCACCAAGTTAGTAAAAATATTTTCCTATTTTGTCTTCTGTAGTTTTGCCTGTTACTTTGAAGTGTGTATTTTTTGCCTGTGGTTCTGTGGGTGTGGACTGCAAGCAGGGCTCGGAGGTGATGGCTCGTCTTTGCCCCACGTGGTGTTTTCTGGCACTCATCCAGCTGGCTGGTGGCTGGGCTGGGTTGGAAGGTGCATGGTGGTCTCAGTCAACCCATGGGCACTTGGTGCTGGCTGCTGACGGTGGTGCCTCGGATCTTTGTGCACCTTCTCTCTCTATATGGTGCTTCATCGTTCAGAACCTCCTTCTCCAAGTGGCATCCCCCTTTACTTTTCACTTTTAAACCCTTCCTCGACATTGAAATATTTTCATGGGTAGTATGAATTAGAATTTTAATATCATATGGTCAAAACAACACTCACTGAATTTTAAAAACTGTAAATTTACACCTTTACAAGTTGTCCACACAACATTAACTAAAAGGCAATTTTGATGATGAATACCACAAGAAAGCAATCAGACAAACTCCAAACACAGGATATTATGTAAGAAAATTGGCTTGATTTCTTGGAAAAGTCACTATCATGAAGAAAAAAAGAAGATTGTAAAAATGTTTTAGATTAAAAGAAATCTAAAATGCACAACAACCCAATTCAATATGTGATCTTTGATTGGATTCTGGCTCAAATAAACTGAGTATAAAAATACATTTTAGGGACAAACAGGGAAATTTGAATGTACACTGGAGATTAGATGAGGTTAGAATATGGTCAGCTCTCAATGCCCTATCCAATACAATAAAAGTGTTTTATCTTTTGTGTAGATTATCATTTAACAGATTTTGGGGTTCTAATTATAATCTCTTTATAGTCAGTGAACACCTTAAGTGATAAATCTTATTCTTTGTTTTAAAAAAAGTTTATTTTATGTACAGAAAGAAAGGCCTAAGAGAAGACTTGATGAAAGCATACTGAGTCTGTCCTCTTTTCTGTGTGTACTCTAAATAAGATGTCAGGCAAGGAAATAAAAACCACATCAACTTGGACTTAGATCAGTGTGCAACGGTTATGAAGTCCTAGACACATTTCTAATTGTTGTCCTCAGGAAACATTTGAGGACAAGGCTGAAAGCTATTTTTTCATAGGTAACTGTGCAATAACTTTCAGAGACAGTGTAAAATAAGATGACAAAATGACTTCCATCTCCAACTCCCGACAAAGTGATGGACTAAAAGAACATTCAAGATCTCTTCTGACATTATTAAGATGCATAGCATATGACAACTAAGGTCATTTGCCAAGATATACTCAGTGTCTTAAAGGGTTGACATCAAACCATGTATACCAAAGAAAATGTTTCCACTTATAAATTCAATAGAAACACAAGATTCTGAAATGTCACACATGAGAGGGTTATCTATTTCAAATTGTCTTGCATTTAAAGTACTGTTTCATTTTTTGTTTGTTTTGCTCTTTTAAAAGCTGAATCTTTTGTTGCATCAAATTAATTCATATAGGGTATATCATAGACATTTCATTTATGAGTTGGTCCCATATTGCATTGATTTTGGTTTTGTTTCTCTTTGTCAATACACATAAATAATGCATACTTGAGCTGGGAGCCGGAAAATATATTAGTGTATGAATGACTATGTTACTCTAACTTCCTGATTCTTGTAAATCAGTTTGATAACTCAATTCACCTTAAATTAGCAATACAGTATGATTAACTTCTTCTTTCCTGACCTTCTTATTCCATAGCAACTGTCTTGCTGCTTGCTGGGAGTCCTGGCACCACGCGAAGAAGCCGGGCTAGGCTCTTTGAAGTGACACCATGTGGAGAAGAGACCTGCCAGTGCAGCAGAGGCCCCTCAGCCCAACCCGCTCCCAGCTTAGCCACCTGCTGGCCACAGCTGCAGGAACAGCCCAGGGGCAACCAGCAGAAGAGCCCCTTGGGGAGCTCAGCCCCCAAGCCCACATTGCCAACCCACAGAGGCACGAGCATACAAAGTGGCTGTGTGTTAGACCTCTGGGTTGTAGAATGGTTTTCTATAGACTATTAACTGATGAGTCTATTTTGTTCCCCATTTATCTTCAACAAGTAACACAGGGCTAGGAAACAGACACCACTCAATAAATTTTTTAAATGATAAAATGAATAAATTGATGATAAAGAGATTGTTAGTTGCATCTCCTTGAAGGATGCTAATGTTATAATAACCTAGATGTCAGCTGAGATAGACTATCCTTATAAGATCTATAATAAAAATAGGATCTAGAAACCATATTTTACATCCCAAGGAAATCAAATCTCACCAAAATGTGTACATCGAGTTCTCATGGTTGTGCTTTTGCTGTCTTTAGTCCTCAGAGAGCTTACCTAATCACGGACATCAGTCTTTACTTGGATTTCTCACACTCACACACACACACACATACCCATACAAGATGAAAAAAAACCTCACACAATCACATCTGTATATGAAAGAGACTATAACAGATACGTAGGGGTCAGAGGGAGGTCTCACTGAATAAAAATCTTAAAATTGTCTATTAGATACAGCAGTCGTCAAAAGTCATTTCTTGCAAGTACTACCATCTAACTTTAATTATCAAACTGTTTTCCAAGGTAGTTGCACCATTTCAAATGTATGAGGCTTCCAGTTCCTCCCCATCCTCGCCAATGCTTGGAATGGCCAGATTTTTTTTCATTTTAGCCATTCTAATAGATATGTATTATTATTCCATTGTAAACAGTAAAAACTCAATTTCAGCGTACAAAATCAATTTATATGAGATGACAGCAGATTTTTTACACAAATTTAACCACATAAATAACTCTCTTGCACAATAAAATCTTAGTAGACTTCTCAGAACCACCTTAGACTCATAAGTTATTCAAAGTCAGATACTTTTAGGAATGTTACTCTCCCAGAGAAAATCAATCTAAAACATATTTTAGAAAAGTTGCTCTCTCATACACAAACATGAATTTTTTTTCTGGAATTTGAAACATTTACAAAAACTATTTTCTCTTATATCTAAGAATCTACTCAAATACCACACATTCTAATTTCCTTTTTGAATTTGAAATCTTCAATAGCAGCAAAACTTTCCATGTTTTTCCTAAGTTTGTCTTAATGGCTAGGTTCTCTGACTTTTCATGATCTAATATTATATCCATTCATGTATACTTTATTTCAACCACTAACCAGTGGTTAAATGATTAAAATACTCCCAAATAATCCAAATCCAATTTAAAACTTACTTCAAACATTATTGGGCTTAACTTCCTTAATTAACTTTTATTCCAAATACTAAGGAGAATCTTAAACAATTACCCTAAAGATATATAGAGATATTTTTACCCCAAAACTCTGAGCTCAGGCAAACATTAATTTCAGGGTTGGAATTCATCATGACCAAAGTGTATCTTTTGGGATCTATGAGGAATTCCAGACTGAAAGACGAGAAAACAAAAGAACCATGAACTATTGTTCAGCCCTGAGGACCCCAGGGGACAGTGAACATTCTCCAAGATACAAAAAGCAGCTTCTTCCTCGTACACAGTGGGGAAAGTGGTTGGAGTCCAAAGAAACAGATTCTAACCCCACCTCTGTCGCTGACTTGGGACCACAGAGAAGTCACTGAATCTCTTTACACCTCTCTCCAGTGGTTAAATGAAGATCTTGATGTCTACCTTAGGTGTTTGGCACGTGGTAGACATTCACCAGTGTTTTGATGATCTGAACCTGTTGGAAAGGAAGGAAGATGTTTATGGGACTCACAGAACCATGTGAAGCCCAATCTGTGACGAGCGTTCCCTAGTGAACCATCGGCAGAGCACAGGAAAGTCATCCTAAAGATACACTATGGGTTTCCCAGTGTCCAGAGTCCATCTCCTCATCTGAAATAACAAGAAGCATCACGTTAACAGGACAACCGTTTGGTTTTAATTGAACATTAACAAGTAAAACATGGTTCATAGAAATCATAATTGCAACACACAAATTCTCCTACTCCTTGTTATAGTTGGAAAAGAATATCTCCTCCAAAAATTTGTCACAGAGATCTATCTTAGAAAGCAGACTGGGAGGAAATATAGAAAAATTTGAAAGTAGAATTTTAAAAGTTGGAGATATACAGGAAGCCTAAACAATTTTGCCAAATGCTGTACAAAGAAATGAGGGGCAAATGGAGAGCAGGAGAGACATACACTCGAGGAAAAAAACAAAGGACGAGAAAGAGTGAAGTTTAGGAAAATAATAGACCAAAAATCTAAAACCCCAAGAGCTACAATATGGTATTTACGGATGCTAATACTATGGGATGACATCTTTCTAAAATACTGAAAGATGACTTAGGAATAATTCATTTCTTCATCCATTTCCTTACTTTACAAATATTTCTGCGTTACTTAATATACTCCGCGCTCTACTCTAGACACTCGGGGCACAGCTGTGGCGGTACCTTGGACAGTATTAAAAGTGGTATCAGCCCTATGGAGAGAGGGTGGCAACTCAGGAATTTGTGAAGTGGGATCTAAAGGTGAGAGAGCAGAGTCTTTCTTCAAAGCTAGATGACATAGATTCCTGGTGTTCTCTGCCCTCCCCCACCTAAGCATAACCGTGTTCTCAGACACTAAAACAAGTGACAATGCTGTACACTTGGGTACATTTTAGAGTGGAAACATGTCTCTTAGAAGTTAATGAAGTGGTAGAATTGGTGAGTAGTCAGTGAGAAGCCCCAGGAGAAGGTAAGTCTCGGGGTCAGAGTCCAGGCTCTGTGGTCCAGCTGTCAGCACCCCCACACCCCACTGTCATCACCTAGCAACAATACTCTTCTTCCCAGTCCATTTCCATCAGAGATGCTGTCCCTGACCATAAAAATACTGATACATACCATTGTTCATTTTTGCATTTGTTTTCTGTTTCATGGTCTTCATTTTTGAGTAGTTAACATTTTAATGTTTCTCCTTTAATATAAAACCAATCAAATAGTTTTCAACTTTTGTGACCCTCTGATGAGAATCACAGTGTCACAGGAGACCAAAATTCTCCCTAGAATAAACTATATACAACTCATATATTTTCCAGAATTTCATGAAACCTTCTGGAAGAAGTCAACAAACAACTAATTTGTATTAGTTCTATCTCCTGCTTCTTGAAACTGTCTTCTACATTTGGTCCTTCACACCATCTTTTCCTGGTTATTTCTGTTTTTTGGTAGTCCTTTTTCATGTCCACTATAGATTCCCCTTCTTGTGACAATTCTGTAAATTGTGGCATTGTCTATATTCCATCCTCAGTACTCTTCTTTTTGTAATTCACACTTCACACATTCCCATAGCTTCAGCTAACGCCTACTTGCTCATGATTTATTTTAAAAGAATGTTTGGCCATTGGTCATAAGATTGTCACTTCTCATAGCCAAGGCCAGGTCTTAAATCCACTGTTTCTTTTGTAAGGCAATAAGTAAAAATTTCAAAACTCCAAGGGACAGCTCTTGGTGAGATTTGTTTTTTTAATTTAAACAAAATATATTTTTATGATTTTGTTACTATTATTATATTTTTGTCATTATTTATATTGTTATTTTCATCTTACTATTGTATGCATTTTATTATTACTAACATTAAATAACAGATATTGTTAACACTGGTTTCTCAGCCCTCTGCTGGTATTTGGAAATCTAGAAAGGCACACAGTGCCCAATTCTTGGTTTCTAAATACTATTCTCCAGTAAAAGGAACCAGGACTCCTGAAAGAAATGGCTGATTCTAGAGTAGGACAGGGAATACATGAGTCCAGAGCATCTTGTGTTGCCAGAAAGTAAAGAGTCTTCATAAATCAAAAGGATGAGGCATGTCAAAAAGACACAGGAGCCAATCTGAAGGAACTCCCAATGACTAAAGCTGGAACAGTTGTAGCAACAAAATAATGTAATATTGTATTACAATCCAAATTACACAATATTTTATCCATGACTCCATACTGAGGTAAATAAATTATTGTAAATAAAGGAAGGAAGGAAGGAGGGAAGGAAGAAAAAGAGATGGATCTCCAGTACAGAAGAATGCCAAGTTAGTCAGACACTTTCTCCACTCCAGGAGGTGGAACTTATCCTCTCCTCCCCCCGCTTGAGTGTGTTCTGTGCTCAGGGACTTGCTTCCAACAGGCAGAGCAGTGAACGTAAGGAGGTGGGCAGTCGCTCTCCAGTAGGGGAACCTGACCAACACCACCTCCACGTGTGACCAAGGTTAACTTCATCAGTGATATGTCCTGGGCATGTACTCTTGATAGGATGTGGTGGGAATGGCAACGCACCTCTGTGATCTCCCCTCCCAAACCTACAACCTCACTCTGACAAAAAGAAAAAAAACCTGCGACAAACCAAAATGAGGGACATTCTACAAAATCCCTGACCAGTGCTCCTCAGAAGGTGAAAGAGACATGACAATTAAATGCAACGTGGAATCCTGGATGGGATCATGGAACACAGAAAGAACACTCGGGAAAAACTAGTAAAATCCAAAAAAAAGTTTGGATTTATTTAACAGTAATATTCCAATGTTGGTTCCTCCCATGTGACAAATATGCCACAGTAACGTCAGACGTTAAAAATAGGAAAAACTGGCTCAGGGGTATGCAGAAACCCTGTGTTCTATCTTTTGTAACTTTTTTGTAAATTTAAAATGATTCTTAAGAAAAGTGTTTACAATACGCCCTTCTTTCCTGCCCCATCAAACCTTTGGAGGGTAGAGAAAAGGAACTTCAGCTAATGTCAGACTCCGCGGAGCAGACCTGCTCCCTCTTTCACCCCTGAGATGACTGACAATGATGACGTTCAATTACTTTTCTTTTTCATTTTGGGCACTGATTGGCAAACTTCCTCCAGCCACTAATAAAAATAAAGAAATCACACAGAAATTCTAGCAACGCAGAGCAAGATGTAAAAACTTTGCAGAATATGCTGTGCTTTGTTCTCCCTTCACTGCAACATAAAAACTCCTTTGGAGAAACAACATAACACAAGGCTAGAAAGACTGTTCTCACTTTTTTCCAGAGAAAGATTGCTGTGGCACAGGCCCAGGAAGAAGAATTTTCCAAGGGTTCTCTAATATACATGATGTTATGATCTCTCTATCGAACATCTTCATCTGGATGTTGCAAAGACAACTTAAACTTGCATGTCCAAGACTGAATTTACCCTGGTTCTACAAATATATTCCTTATCTCACCACCCACCTAGTTGTTGAAGCCCAGAAACTAGGAATTATCCTAAGTTTCTGCCTCTCCTAACCTCATAAGTCTGATCAATCATGAAGTCGCTCCCACATTTCTCTCATGTCTGACTCCAGCTTGGAATTCCCACCACCACTACCTTGATTTCTTTCTTTATTGTGTCCCACCTAGACATCCTCCTCCACACTATTTTCCAATCTCGTTGTTCTAACACAAAATTCTTCTATTATTTCCAGTTGCCTTTGTGATAAGAGTCAAAACTCTTAATATTTATGATCTGGTTCCAGTTTCCTCTCCAGCCTAATCTTCCAGATTCTCCTTAAACCTGCCACTCCGGGCACACCCAACTGCCACCCATTCACCAACATGCCACACTCTCTTGCTCATCCATTCCTTTCTACTTCCATTCCAGGGGTGATGGATGCATGTAGGAAGAAGGAGTCCTGCCTAGAGGAAGAGGTTATCTGATCAATTTTTAAGAACATGCTTTTCCTTGGTGGAAATTTGCTTTGTTACTAGAACTGTTTGTCTGTGTCTGTCCTTGTCATTCTGCTGTCCATCAAAGAGGACAGTTCATAAGGAAGTGACTGGAAATGGATCCTGAAAAAAGTCTCTTCCTGAAGCCAACCCTGAGGATGGAGAAGTTCAGAGACTTTCTTCTCAGAATAGCATCCTTTGTACAGAATTTTGCCGTAGGTTAGTCATCAACACCTCATGAGAACTTGCCTCAGTCTCATCTCCTTTGTTCATGTGAGGGACACGGAGGAAATTCCTCTCTACACATTTCCACTGTTCCTTGTGGGAGGTTTGCAGTTGGAAAATCCAAGCATTAGTCTGTGGGGCCTGAGATATGAGGTGCATAAAGAGCATTTTTGGACCGAATGTTCCTAGACTCTCATGGATTTGTCTGTCTAAAGTTAAGTCTACGCCCCTTCCTCTAGGGAGAACTACTTCTTACAAGTATTTACATTATAACCCAAATTCATGTGCTTAACTTTTTAAATGGCACGATTTCACCAAAGATAATGAGGAATTGTAATGGCCCCTCTGGGGAACTTTTGATATGGTCAACATTTTTTTAGAGATATCTTAGAACAAAAGGGATGCTTTTGTTGAAGTTCATTTTGAAATGAGCATTTTCAAAACACCTTAGAATGAAAACAACATAGAATTGTGAATAAATGTATACCATTACAGATAAAACCACTAGATGTTCCAGTATCAGTCATTCGACCCTAAAGAAGGGAGTGTCCTAATAAAGATAGTTGTAGATACTCTAAACAGAAAGGATATTGGGGGAAAAATTCCCTGTCTTGGCTAAGAAAGCAGAAAGCATGTCAAAAATGAAGCGATGAATCATTGAGGTACTCAGAAGCAACTCTCAAGGACAAGTCTCTAAAGATTAAGGAGCTCTTAGTGGCTTATAAGAGATAAATAAGTTCTTATAGATTGAAAATTCCTAAAAATTTCTAGAAAAATAAGGAAATTGACCTATTACTTGTAATGTACTAAAAAAGAATATTCTTACAGATTCTTAACTCAAATATTTTACAAATCCAAATACTTAGGTAAAATTTTATAAATAAGACCAGTTAATAATTTTGTTTAATGAAAACAGCTACGTCTTCTCTGATTTATCAGCATTAAGTATAATGTGAGCTCACATTTTTAGTCTTCTTGGGTATGTTCTTCTTAACCTTATATAGAATTCCTGATCAAACAAGCTACTGTTACATCTACTTAATGTGTAAAGCTTTAAAAAATGTAATTTGTCATTTAACCAAATTGATTCATTATTCTAAAATTTTTGTTTCAACAGTAATGATATAGTATGTGAGCTAGAAGATTAATTTATAAGATCTTCAGGACTGCTGTGAAATTGAGTTAATAATGGATATTAATTGGATGCCCAGATCGTTTCCAAGCATTCAGAATACTGAAGATTGACTACGATGCACAGTCTTAAGTTCACATATTTTGCCTCTTATGTTTGTATTTACAGACACACTATATTTTTCATTTTATTTTGAGACGTTCTATACGGGAGGTCTGAGTCTGTGGAAGTTGTTTGCTGTGTGTTCACAAGCTCTGCTTGTCTGGAATGCTAGTATGTGACAGTGGACTATCATCCACCCCCTGAGTTTTCTCTGTGAAGTAGAAATTGCTTTGGTTACAAGTTATAACTAATGTACTCAAATGAGACTCGACCATGAACAATCTTGACAGAGAGGTACGACTTCATGTGCAAAGTAATAGGATGTGTTTTTGTTAAGGGAAAAAGAGAAAAGTTTGTCTTAAAGTGAAATGACTGGTTGTTCCATAGTGGAAAAGAATGATAAGCGACAAATTGTGATGGGTACAGAAAGTAGGAGGAGGTATGCAGAAAGAGATTCCTATCTTTCTCAGATCACAGTACGTATGCAAAAATAATGAGTCTGACAAGCAATAAAATCCTAGGAAAGTTTACTCCATCGTGATGGGTTTGTGTCCTCAATTTACTGTTTACTGCTTTCACCCAAAATATGAAGGGCTATGTTTTTCCTGTGTAATCTGCCTAGACAGCAAAGATTCTGTGTTTTGCTAGAGTAAATTTCTGCGCTTTATTTTGGTTTTGTTATGTCCTTGTTCATTTAAGAAAACAAAACTGCCTCACTTAGGAAAGAGTTATAGTTCTTGATAATCATGTTGCCTTCTATGTTTATTTTTAAATGTGTTGTTATTTTCAATTGAGCAGCCAAATGTTGTTTCTCAGGCTCTCACATTCCTAGGTATTCAAATCTCCTGACAACTATTTTTTCCTTCATAAGGTTGAATCCTAAATGTTAAATGAAGTAAAATAACTTTCAGGATATCTTTTGTTCCTAAAAATATCTTTGGCATTTCCCAGAGGGCCCATGGAAAAGTATGAAGACTCATTCTTTTGCTGTACAAAGGAAGGTTCCAGAAATAATTAAGATTGTTTGATATTTACTATTGACGAGTTTCATGGCAAGAGTTGTCAGTAGAAATGATGCTCAGCCTTCTCCAGGTTAAAGCTGCACAGGTAAAATGCTTCGGCATTTCGGAAGCCACATGCTACGGGGGAACTAACTAGATTGTCGGTACCTCACTGGCCTTGACGTGTTTCTGCTTATCCGGGTCCTGGAGGTGCTTTGCCTGATGTCGGCAACAGCAGTGTGGGCATCAGCCAGGATTTCAGTCATTATTTACATTATCAGCTTGACCACACTCCTCCTTCTTTAACTAGAATCTAGCACTTTCTAGGACACTGCTTCTGAATGTGGGATGCACATCAGACTTACCCACAGAGTTCTCTTAAAATAGAGATTTTTTTAAAGACCTCCTCCAGACTTACCAAATCTGTTGCTTGATATTCTTGGCCTCTTTTTACTATATGCTGAGCATATTCTTGGTATGATATACATATTATGTCTCTGGTAAATTATATATTATATCTCCAGACATTTTCCTCTGTAAAAATTATGTTTATCCTCTTTTATAAGTCAGAGGGAATGTTCATTATCTGTCAAAACATGCATCATGCTTATTATGCTTAAAGACATTTTGTCTAAAACTTGCAGATTGTCTTTATTATATTTTGTTTGCTACAGAAATAACTAAATTTTCTTGTCAGTTACATTAAGTAATAAACTCTAATCTGATCTTCCACTTTTGAAAATGATCAATAATAAGTTAGCCACAACCATTTTAAGGGTCTGCACCTGTGAAAACTGTTTGTTTGATTCTGACACGTCCCTAACGCACCAGCTATAAGTCAGCATTTGTCTGTAACAGGAGACTGTCTCACAATCCAGCTGGAGGGACCCTATCAGGTACTGGCAACAATTAGCACAGCAGTGAAACTCTTAAATAGCTGACTCTGGGACTCCTGTCCCTCAACAAAAGAGACGAAGACCATCCTCAAACTCTGGAACACCGTCCTCTTGGAGAGCTCAGGCTGAGAGTTCTCAGGAGTCCAAAGGAGTCTGCCTTCAGATGTAGATGGTTCTCATCCAAGATGCACAGAACAACACCACAGACTGTCACTTACTCTACTTTCTTCTCTACACTGGCTACCTTCTTCCTTCTTGCTGGCCTATGGTTGCTTTTAACTATGTTACTTACAAATCTCCTATTTTTAATATTTAAGATTGATTTTTGCACCTTAGTCACTGTCATTCCTGGTATGAGTCCAGTGAATGGCTATAGTTTTGTCACAAACTGGCTATAAAGCATACAATCAAGTTGATGATGGGATTTGTACACTCTTCCCTTTGGAAGTTACCCAGCTTCCTTTGGTTCCAGTTCCTTGTAATAAGTAAGTTGGTTTCCTGGGTATCCAAACTCAACCACTGGGTGACTCTACGTGGAAAACTTCAAAACAGTCCAGGCAGCCAGAAATCTAAAACCTCCTGCATTTCATGCCTAGAAAAGGAGGTTTCTGCCCACTGGACAGTCTTCGGGGATTTTTTTGTGAGAGCAAGCCTTTAAAAAGGAACTTTCATGGAAATAGAACTTGGAAGGGGATTTGGGAATATGTGATACATACTTGGAAGCTGTCCCACTTTCACAGATCTTACAAGTAAGATACGTAACTTTTCTTTTGCTCTAGATCTACCTAATGATCTTGATACTACAAGATCACAACCTGGTGCCAATCCATTCTTGATGAACGGTGCCAGAATGTTACAGTATTATTTGACAATTCCATAGGGGCAGATCCCTGGGTGTCCCCTAATGACTGGTATAAGATCTGTGGTATAAAAGCACACTGGCTGGTACCCACAAACTAGACAGGAACTCATAATGTTGGCAAACTACTGCCTGCCTTCAGGGCTGTCTCTGACATCATCCAGGGTCCACTGGCACATTGATTTGTCTTCTAGGAAAAAGAGATCAGTGGATAATTTAATTCAAGAAGGAGAAAACTGGCCTCTGATTCAAGAACTGAAATGATAACTACACTATGGGAATTCTGAGAGAATAGTAGTCGATGTAGACAATGCCACCAGGGCCAGAGAACTCCTCAACCAAGAAGTTCACGAAATTGGACATTGGTGGTTCAAAATAGGATTGCACTAGATATATTAGCCTCTCGAGGGGTAATGTGTTGTTTTGGGGGAAGAACTTTGTACTTACCTCCCTGTAGACCTCTCTGAGATTTTTAATAGTACTGAAAATATCTGGGAAGTAAATAAAGAGCAATAACTTTTTGTGTTTATAAGTAGTGGGAAATGAGGATGTCTCATCTTTACTGGGCTGCATCGAGCACTTCTAGTGCTTCAATGGACGAATTCTGAACTAGAAATCTCTACCCCCAAGTGCTTAGTAACTATTATATATATAATTGATGGGAGAATTTGTATGTAAAAAGGCTGTACATTCTGCTATTATTTACCATCAAACTGGTTATTACATTCATTTCTCCAGGCCATTATAAACTCTGAAGGGAATTTTAAACCTAAAATATGTATCAAATCTGAGCACAACTTAAAAATTGAATTCTAAAGCTGGACTTTAACAGCTTGAGCCCACCAAGTGCAGGGAACTTGGGCTGACAGTTCACAGAAGGAGCTAAGGAAATTATATCAGTAATTACCCCACTACTCTAAAATTGGCTGGCTTGCTTTATAAAATGGGACCTTTGAAACATGTCTGGGTCAGGAGTTCACGTTTCATTTTCCTGCTGTGTGACTTTATGTCACCTGTCTGATGGCACAAAGTCAACACAGTGCGCTGCTGTGAGCAATGATGCAGCAACAATAAAACCTCAGATGACCTGGATGATTTACCAGTTGAACTGAAAGTGTTTAACAGTCCTCACCTAACTAGTTAACCCCTCTCTACATCAGGAACTAATTGTAAAAAAGTAAAGTGTGCCAGTGACTTCAGAAAAGACACTAAACTTCAAGGACCTCCATTTTATGTCTGGAGCACTTGCATATTGAAAGACTAAAATAACCTCCAAACTAATAATCGTCTCTCTCGGCCCTTATGCAGATGCCAGGCTAATTTTCCAAAAATACTTTTGTAATTATGTTAATCTCCTGATTAAGGAAGTGTTTTGAGAGCAGAGCCAGAAGAGTGTGGGCTCTGGAGCAGACTTCCTGCCCTTGAAGCTTGGCTCCACCACTAACTGACTAGCTCTGCGAGCTTGGCAAGACTTTTAACCTCTCAGAGTTCTGCTGTCTTTACTCGTAGAATATGTAATGGTGCACACACCTTAAAACTGTGCTGATTAATCAAATTATTAATCACTAATCAAAATGGGATAACACGTGAGTATTATCCCAGGTTCTGGCATAGACTAAGTGGTCAATCAATGTTAACTAGGGTTATTATGTGGTGAAATAATAGCTTAAATATTACCATCTTTGTCTTATTTCCTTGTAATTCCCCAGTCAGTCACAGCATCTACTTTGCCTAAATGAGATTAGAATTGTGAAGCAGGAATAAAAATTAAAAGAAACTGCTAATGTTCAATGTTTGCTCTTGTTGTTGTTTATTTAACTTAATATAAGCTCTTGAACCCATAACAAACACAAACACAAAACAATGTTTTTGATTTGTGGAAATCAATATTATTGAGGGAAGAAAAGACTCTTGAGAATTAGAAAGGAAGGCCCAGAAAGAAGCAGAGCACAGGGTTCCAGCCATAAAAATAAATTCAGAAAGACTAGAGAGTGACCCTGAGTCTTCTACTCGGGCCAGACCAGCCAAGAATCAACTGGACCCAGGAGCAGGGAGAATTAAATGATGTAGGAATGTGCAGGATGTCTAGGGAGCTTGGAATGAGATGCCAAAGACAAGTCCAGGGAGAGGAATGGAATCATGTCTAGAGCCTCCAGGCAGGCCTGGCACCCGCAGCGGGGCCAGGCGGAGGGAGCCAGGCGGCCCACCATCCATCCTGCTGATAACGGGCCCTCCTGCCTGGTAGGGGCCTTCCTTCCACACCATCTGCATGTCTCCTACAGAGCTATCAGCAGAAACAACACCCTCCAACAGCTAGGAATTTACTGAGTCCTATCCACACCCTCCCATGTGGACTAACCTTTCTCAACAGTCTAGACCATTCATAAGCTTCCCCAAACAAACAGTTGAATCCTCAGAGAAGTGGTGGAATGGAAGGGAAAGCCTCAATAATTAAGCTTGGACTGGCAATACTTTAAAAAGGTGGATTAAATTTCATTATTAAGATGATCCTCATTGTCTTTTATGCATATCTAGCCCTGGGGCCTCCAGAATCTGGACTCCAGAATCAAATTATTTCATGTTACTTCAGCCCTCACTCCCAGCATAAGCTATCTAACCAAATCAGTTCAGCCTCTCTTAATGTCTGTATACCTCAGTGGTACCAGTTGAGGACTCCAATCATGTTTAATCTACGTCTTCTGTTTCTCCTTTGTCTATTCAAAACCCACCCATTTTTCAACATACAGCTTAAATCCAGCCTTCTCCTTAAGTTTTCTATAACCAACCTCAACCAACTGACCCATTTTTAAGCCACTATTATGCTTAGAAAATCTACACAATTAACCCCTTGAATATATATTGCCTTGTATCAATCTCTGTGTTTTGTGCATTTTTCTCATCTCTCCAAGTAGACTGGATTTTCATAGTGGTTAAAGTCTATATCTTATTCATCATGTGTATGCTACACAATGCCATTCCAAATTCTGGGTCACATAGTAGGTACCGAATAAATATCTGTTGATTACTTGAGAAGATGTTCTGAATGTTGTAGGTTCATGAACCACTTCAGATTATGTGAAATATCTATTTAATTGTGCATTAGCTATGCATTTCAAAAGTGATATGTAAAATGACATTAACCTACCTTTCGTGAGAATAGGGAGACACAGATGAATATTTTTCTGAAGAAAAAATATCTGTAAATACAATATATTTCTATGTTTTGTATCAAAATATGTTATATATGCTTTTTCACTTTTCTTCCCATCGGCACAAAACAAATCAGCAGAAGTGTGTGAAAATCAGTTGAAAACATTTTCTGACCTACAAAACTCTCCACCAGCTCTACTCCTGCCTTTTTTTCTTATACTGATCCATCCTTTATAGTATTCTTGATGTTACAAAGTCTCTAACATACTAAGTTTTTCATAAAATATTAATAAAATAAAAATGACTTTAATAAAATACGATTTAGTAATATATGCTAACAATGTTTCTTCTAGGGCTTATATCTGATTCCATTTACATGTTAGACACACATGATGTGGGTAAGTCGGTGATCAGGAAAATAAAGGTCACAATCCAGTTCCTCTTTCAGTGGCTTCTTTTTATTTTCCTACCTCCAAACAAGGAGAAACCATCCCAGAGTGATGTCAGCATCATGTCAAGTGAGGTTTTCCCTTGTCCCCCCCCAAGTTACAACCAGTCAGACATCCATTGACCAAAAGAGGACTCCCTGCACAGGACACCAGAACACCCGAGAGATCCACCAGTCTTCACATCTGAGGGTGGATGGACTGCACCTCTGTGAGGCAGGGGAACTAGGGGAGCAGCCCCCTCCATCTCCCTCAGCTGTGGTGATTCAAAACACGGATCCTCACACTGCATGCATGGGGTGACCAGAGTCTACAGGGCAGAAACACACTCTCAGCTTAGCCCCTGCCCCATCCAGTGATGGTGGGTGGTGCACACATCCTGAGGATTCAGGACGCAGGGTGGTGCCAGTGACCCAGCCCCCTCTCCCTCCCAGAAGTGGTGGGATCTTTTTGGCAGTGGGGACAGCATCCAAAATGCAGATTTCCCCAGCAGAGGCAGGGTCCCCTGACCTGAGGTTTCAAACAGTACACCAGCACACACTAGCGACCAGCCGCTGCATGAGCAATCACACCCACTCAGGGCTCAGCCCCTGCCCCCCCCAGTGGTGGTAGGTGGATCACACATCCTGAGGCTTCAGGACACAGAGCAGGGCCAGAAATGCAGCCCCCTCCTCCTCCCCTGGAAGTGGCGCTGATCTCTCCAGCAGTGGGGACAACAACCTGCATTATTTCCTCAGCAGGAGCAGAGCACCCTGACCTGAGCTTTCAGAAAGCACCCAGAAGCACTAGTGACCAGAGGCTGCAGGACCAGCACCAATGCTCACAGCTTAGCCCCTGCCTCCCTCCAGCAGTGGTAGGTGGCACCTGTGCAGAGGCTGCAGGAACCACAGCAGAACCTGAGACTCATCCCCTAGTGGTGGCAACCCCCACACTGGCTCTACCAGCAGTGGGGGCAGCATACAAGACTTTGGGCCCCTGGCAGTGGTGCTGCCAGCACCCTCAGATAACCTGGGAACATCAGCACTGGTGGGGCACAGGGCAGCAGCATCTGAGCCCATGGAGAGCCAGTGGGGAAACACAAAACTCAGGTGACCCCAGAAGCAGCAGAAGAGCTCACAGCCTGGTGACCCTGGTGGTGACACGTGAGACTGCAGTGACATCATGAGCAGCAAGGCACCAGCAATCTCAGCGGCACAAGCAGCACAAGGAGGGCTCTGATGATGCCTCTGGCAGACGCAGTGGAGGTGGAAAGTGCAGGCTCTCAAATACAACCAGAGGCAGCCCAGAACCAAAGTAACCAAAGCTTTACCCAAATAGGAATGGTGTTTGAGACCCTAAATGCACCAGCAGCGGATCAACTCATAGAGCTACAGTAACACTGAAGAACAGAAAGAGAATGACAACTTTTCAGAAACCAAACTTGAAGTCACAGGTTACAATCTAACTGACAGAGAATTCAAGAGTTGTCACAAAAAAATTAATGAGTTACAAGAAAATTCAGAAAGACAGTTCAATGAGCTGAAGAATAAAATTAATGAACAGAAGGAATACTTCACCAGAGATTGAAACTCTAAAAAAAAAAAAAAAGAAAGAAAGAAATTCTGGATATGAAGAATGCAATTAATGCTATGAAAAATAAAGTAGAAAGCATTGAAAACAGCAGACCATATGGAAGAGAGTTAGCAAGCTCAAATATGGAAATCTAGAAATGCTTCAGGTGGAGGAGGAGAGATAACTAAGACTTGGAAGAAATGAAGGGATTCTATGAGAAATATCCAACTCAATTAGGAAAAAGAACATAAGGATAATAGGCATCTCAGAAAGAGAAGAGAGGGAGAAAGGAGCAGAGAGCTTATTCAAAGAAGTAATAATCAAAAGAACTTCCCAAAGCTGGGGAAGGAACTGGATATACAAGTACATGAAGTTAATAGAACTCCTAATTATCTCAAAGCAAAAAGACTTCTCTAAGGCATATAATATTAAAACTGTCAAAAGTCAATGGCCAAGAAAGAATATTAAGGGCAGCCAGAGAGAAGAAAACTTACCAAGGAACCCCCATCAGGCAATCAGCAGATTTCTCAGCAGAAACTCTACAGTCTCGGAGAGAGCGGAATGACATATTCAAAATATTGACAAACAAAAACTATCAGCCAAGAATACTCTATCCAGCAAAGCTATCCTTCAGATATGAAGGAGGAATAAAAGTTTTCCCAGACAAACAAAAGCTGAAGGAGTTCATCACCACTAGACCTGCCTTACAGGAAGTGTTAAAAGGAGTCCTCCTACCTGAAACAAAAAGGCAAAAGTTTACAAATCTTTGAGCAAGGTGATAAAAAGATAGACAGAATCAGAAAATTGCAACTCTATATCAGAACAGGTTAGTAAACACTAAATTATAACGTAAAGGCTAAAGGGAAAGAAAGCATCAAAAATAACTATAACCACTTCAATTTGGTAACAAACTCAGAACACAAAAAAGGATAATTTGTGACAACAAAAACATGGAAGGGGAAGAGGAAAATGGTGGAAGCTCCATAGGCTAATGGAGATAAGATGCTTTCAGCAGAAAAGGACTATCTATCTCATCTATGAGATCTTTTGTACAAACCTCATGGTAACCACAAAACAAAAAAATCAGAGCAAAGTTACAAATCATACATAAAGAGAAAATTGAGAAAAACTCACAGAAAACCACCAAACTGAAATGGCAGTCAGATTTACAAGGAAAAAGAAACAATGAAAATATAGAACTGGAAAACAAGAAATAAAATGAAGTATTAAGCCCTCATATTTCAATAATCACTCTAAATGTAAATGGATTGAATTGTCCAATCAATCCAATCAAAAGACACAGAGTGGCTGGATGGATTAAAAAACAGGATCCAACAATATGCTACCTCCAGGAGACCCATCTCAGCTCTAAAGACAAAGACTCAGAGTGAAGGGATGGAAGATGATACTCCAAGCAAATGATGAACAAAAGAAAGCAGGTGTTGCCATACTTATATCAGACAAAACAGACTTCAAGGTAAAAAAGACAATGAGACAAAAAGAGGGGCAGTACATAATGATAAAAGGAACATTCCATCAAGAGGACATAACATTTATGAATATATTTGCACCTAACACAGGAGCACTAAAGTATATAAAGTAACTATTAACAGACCTAAAGGGAGAAATTGATAGCAACACAATAATAGTAGGGGACCTCAACACCCCAGTTACATCAATAGATAGATCATCCAGACAGAAAGTCAAGAAGGGAACAGTGACCTTAAATGAAACACTAGACCAGATGAACTTAATAGATATATATATAGAACATTCCATCCAAAAACAGCAGAATACACATTCTTCTCAAGTACACATGGAACATTCTCAAAGATAGACCATATGTTGGGAACCAAGGCAAGACTCAATAAATTTAAGAAGATTGAAGTCATATCAAACATCTTTTCTGGCCACAATGCTATGAAACTGGAAATTGACTACAAGAAAAAAGCTGAGAAAGTCACATACATGTGGACACTAAACAGCATGCTACTGAACAACCATTGGATCAATGAAGAAATCAAAGGAGAAATTAAAAAATACCTGGAGAGAACTGAAAATGAAAACACAACATTCCAAAACTTATGGGATGCAGCAAAAGTGGTACTAAGAGGGAAGTTTACAGCAATACAGGCCTAACTTAAGAAACAAGAAAAATCTCAAATAAACAATCTAATACTATACCTAAAAGAATTAGAAAAAGAAGAACAAAGCCCAAACTCAGTAGAAGGAAGGAAATAATAAAAATCAGAGGAGAAATAAATGAAATAGAGACTAAAAACAGAATAGAAAGGATCAATGAAACTAAGAGTTGGTTCTTTGAAAAGACAAACAAAATTGACAAATCATTAGTCAGACTCACTAACAAAAAACAAGACAAGGCTGTAATAAACAAAATCAGAAATGAAAGAGGAGAAATTACAATGGACACCACAGAAATACAAAGGATTATAAGAGAATACTATGAAAAGCTATATGCCAACAAGTTGGATAACCTAGAAGAAACAGATAAATTCTTGGAATCATACAACCTCCCAAAACTGAATCAAGAAGAAACAGAGAATTTGAATAGACAAGTAAAGAGATTGAAACAGTAATCAAAGACCTCCCAAAAAACAAAAGCCCTAGACCAGATAGCATCTCTGGTGAATTCCAGCAAACATTCAAAGAAAATGTAATACCTATCCTTCTCAAACTCTTCCAAAAAATTGAAGGGATGGGACACTTCCTAACTCATTTTATGAGGTCAATATTATCCTGATACCAAAGCCAGATAGAACAACACAAAAAAGGAAAATTACAGGCCAATATTGCTGACGAACATAGATGAAAATATCCTCAACAAAATATTAGCAAATTGAAAACAGTAATATATTGAAAGGATCATAAACCACACTCAAGTGGAATTTATTCCAGGGATGCAGGGATGGTTCAACATCCACAAATCAATCATTGTCATACACCACATTAACCAAATGAAGAATAAAATCACATGATCCTCTCACTAGATGCAGAGATAGCATTTGAAAAGATTCAACAGCAATTTATGATGAAAACTCTCAATAAAATGGGTATAGAAAGAAAGTGCCTCAAAATAATAAAGGCCATATATGACAAACTCACTGCCAACATCATACTTAACAGCGAAAAACTGAACACTATTCCTCTAAGAACAGGAACAAGACAAGGATGCCAACTCTTGCTACTTTTATTCAACATAGTATTGGAAGTCCTAGCCAGAGCAATTAGGAAAGAAAAAGAAATAAAAGAGATCCATGAAAAGGAAGAAGTAAAACTGTCACCGTTTGCAGATGATATGATTCTATATGAGATAACCATAAAGAATCCACCAAAAAACTATTAGAAATAATGAATGAATACAGTAAAGTTGCAGGGAACAAAACCAACATAGAAAAATCAGTTGCATTTCTATACATAGCAATGAACTAGCAGAAAGAGAAATCAAGAATCCAATTTATAATCATAACAAAAAGAATAAAATACCTAGGAATAGATTTAACCAAGGAGGTAAAAGACCTATACACTGAAAACTATAAGACATTATTGAAAGAAATCAAAGACATAAAGAAACAGAAAGATATTCCATGCTCCTGGATTGGAAGAATAAACATAATTAAAATGTCCAAATTATCTAAAGCAATCTACAGATTCAATGCAATCCCAATCAAAATTCTAATAACATTTTTTATGGAAATAGAACAAAGAATCCTAAAATTTATATGGAACAACAAAAGACCCTGAATAGCCAAAGCAATCCTGAGGAAAAAAAAATAGTTGGAGGCATCACACTTCCTGAATTCAAAATATACTCCCATAGTTATAGTAATCAAAACAGCATAGTACTGGCATAAAAACAGACACACAGATTAATGGAACAGAATTGAGAACCCAGAAATAAAACCACACATCTATGGACAGCTAATTTTTGACAAAGGAGACAAGAACACAATGGAAAAAGGAAAATCTCTTCAATAAACAGTGTTAGGAAAACTGGACAGTCACATGCAAAAGATTGAAAGTAGACTATTATTTTACACCATATACAAAAATTAACTCAAAATGAATTAAAGACTTGACTGTAAGACCTGACATCATAAAACTTCTAGGAGAAAACAAAGGCCATAGGCTCTTTGGCATCAGTCTTAGCAGTATGTTTTTTGAATATCGTGTCTCACCAGGCAAGAGAGACAAAAGAAAAAATAAACAAATGAGAATACGTCAAACTAAAAAGCTTCTGCATGGCAAAGGAAACAATAAGCAAAATGAAAAAACAACCTACCATCTGGGGGAAAATATTTGCAAATCATATATCCAATAATAGGTTAATTTCCAAAATATGTAAAGAACTCATATAACTCAACAACAAAAAAACAAACAGCCTGATCAAAAGTGGGCAGAGTATCTGAACAGACATTTTTCCAAAGAAGATATACAGATGGCCAACAGGCACATGAAAAGATGTTCAACATCACTAATTATTAGGAAATTCCAAATCAAGACAACAATGAGATATCATCTCACACCCTTCAGAATGGCTATTATTAAAAAGACAAGGAATTACAAGTGTTGGTAAGGATGTGGAGAAAAAGTAACCATCATACACTGCTGGTGGGAATGCAAGCTGGTGCAGCCACTATGGAAAAAAGTATGGAGATTTCTCAAAAAACTAAAACAGAAATACCATGCAATCTCATTATTCCACTTCTAGGTATTTATCCAAATAACATGAAAACATTAATTCAAAAAGATATATGTACCCCTATGTTCATCACAGCATTATTCACAATAGCCAAGACTTGGAAGCAACCCAAGCACCCATCAGTGGGTGAATGGATAAAGAGTGGTGTGTGTGTGTGTGTGTGTGTGTGTGTGTGTGTGTGTGTGTGTGTAATGGAATACTACTTAGCTATAAAAAAGATGAAATTGTGCCATTTGTGACAACATGGATGGACCTTGAGGGTATTATGCTAAGTGAAATAAGTCAAACAGAGAAAGACAAATACTATATGATTTCACTCATATGTGGAAGATAAACAAACACATAGATAAGGAGAGCAGATTGGTAGTTACCAGAGGGGAAGGAGTGGGGGGCAGGGTGAAATGAGTAAAGGGGCACATGTGTACAGTGACAGATGGAAACTAGACCTTTGGCAGTGAACATGACACAGTCTATTCAGAAGCTGAAATATAATGTTGTACACCTGAAATTTACACAATGCTATGAGCCAATATGACCTCAATCAAATACTTTAAAAAAAGGATAAACCATCTATTTCAGAGAACACTTTGCTAACTCTCTCATTTTCCCATCTTCATGTCTTCTACTCCAAATATGAGAAGGAAAATGAGTGTGGTAGGCATGACTGTACTTGCTCTGTGGTGTGGCATTTGATTTCAGGATGCCCCCTCCCAGCTCTCTACCGGTCTTCAAGTCTATCTACTCCTGACAGTAAGAATTCCTGCCGTTGGTCAGGAGTATGGAGCATTTCAGGAAAGTAAATCTCTTTAAATTGGCTCAAATCCAGCCAACTACATGCAGTTTTTTCAAGGAAAGACAGCAAGCTTATAAAACCAGTTTATATGGGATATAACATCAGAATATCTTACAAAATAGTAGACTCTGAATGATAGAGGACTTTCTTGGGTCCACTCTAACTCGACCATCGTAGCGTACACGTACTCACACACACATGCTGTGGCAGCCATGGAGATGTGCTACTCAGGTCTGTCTTCAAGAAAGAACCTGCCATCCAGCTGCAAGCAGTGCAGTGATGGACGCTGCCCAGCTGCTAGTACTTTCACTGTCCACCTCAGCTTTTGAGAGGAGGTCACACTCCCCAGCAGCACCCAGCCAATGGCTGAGCAGGTGCAGGTACCATGACCTGGTCATTGCTGCCCAGCACCAGACTCCTCCATCAGGTGTCTTTGATCTCGAGCTCCCTGTAGGTTTGGCCAAGGCTTGGTCACCTCAGCATCACAGTCTGAGTCTCCCTTGATCTATTCCACTTCACCCAGCTTTTCTTTTGCAGGTGTCAAATCTGTTTCCTCTTCCCTTTATCTCTCCCTGGCATTACCACTCATTAACCCTCTTAGACTGCTAACTCTGTCTCAGTGCCTTAGACCCCCAACTGACACATACACCAATACTTTCTATTTTATCTTGTACTCTTTGAGTTAAAACATATATGTGTGTAATATCCTTGTATACACAGACACACACATACAGTTATCTCATACATAGCATGAAGCAGAACAAGTATTTTTCAGTTTTTAGGACTATTTGGCTTATCAACTTTTATGTAAGTTACTTCTAAATTTATTACCCTTTTTTGTTAGGAAAGAAATTATGTCACTTCAATAGAAACTAAATTATGGTGTTTAGATGTAGATAAAAAGAGAATAATAAGCAAATTCCTTGCTTTATACAGAAGAAAGTCTACAGAGTGTTATTTCTTATAATCACTAGCTATTCATAAAAGGTTTCTGTCATTTTGGATAAATGCAATGCAATAGACTTTCATCAAGCTGCTAATAAAATCCCAACATTTATTCCCATGGATCCCTATTGGGAAAATTGCACTCTTTTGCTCTGAGCTATACTCACTATTAGGAGAAAACTAAAATATATAATGTTAAGATAGTTCTGTCCTCCACAAATAGCAATTGTTAACAATGGCATAGGGAAAACCATTCACTGAACAAAGATCTTGATTAAAAATACCTATTTTGAATAGAGTGATTGAAGTAGGTATTTTAAATGGATGACCAAGGTAGATGATAAGGAGAAAAACAGCCAAATGAATGTTGTTCTTCAAAGCAGTCATTCTGGGAATGCATAATTCATTCCAATAAAGCTATTTTGATCTGGCAGTTTTTCATTTTACTCTGGGAATTATCTTAACATTCAATTTATAAACCATTCAAGGAAAGTCACATTAATATATATTCACACAATATATATTTACACATTTTTAAAAAATCCTCCAACATCTGCCTTATTTATAGTACTTGTTTCTAAATAGCATTTAAATTCTTCCAAAAATGAAATACATTCTCAAAGAATAAAGATATGCCTCATTCATAGCTGTGGGTTTGTCGTATATGGCCTTTATTATGTTGAAATGTTCCCTCTATACCCACTTTGTGGGAGTTCTTATCATAAATTAGTGTTGAATTTTGTCAAATTCTTTTGCTGCATCTGTTGAGACGATCATGTGATTTTTTATTTTTCATTTTGTTCAAGTGGTTTGCAGACATTAAACCATCCTTGCATCCCTGTAATAAATCCCACTTGATCACAGTGTATGGTCCCATAATGTATTATTGAATTTAGTTTGCTAATATTTTGTTGAAGATCTTTGGATCTATGTTCATCAGGGGTATTAGCCTGTGATTTTCTTTTTTGTGGCATCCTTGTCTGGTTTTGGTATCAGAGTAATGTTAGCTTTGTAAAATGTGTTTAAAAGAGTTCCCCCTCTTCTATTTTTTTAAAAGACTTTGAGAAGGATTGGTATTAATTCTTCTTTGACTGTGTGGTAGAATTCACCAGTGAAGCCATCTAGTCTGGACATTTGTTTGTTGGCAATTTTTTGATTAATGATTTGATCTTCTTGCTAGTAATTTGTCTGTTCAGATTTTCTATTTTGTCATGATTCAGCATTGGTAGGTTGTATATTTCTGGGAATTTATCCATTTCTTCTACGTTGTCCAATTTGTTGGCATATAAGATCCTTTGTATTTCTGTGGTATCAGTTGTAACATCTCCTCTTTCATTTCCGATTTTGTTTATTTGAGCCCTCTCTCCTTTTTTCTGGGTGAGTCTAGCTAAAGGTTTGTCAATTTTGTTTATCTTTTCAAAGAACCAGCTGAGTTTCATTGATCTTTTGTTTTGTCTTTTTAGTGTCTATTTCATTTATTTCTTTCTCAAAGATATTTTTAAAAGATACATTTCCTGAAACAATTCTTAGACATGGAATTTCAGAAGTTTCAAACAATGGCAGAATTACTTGAATGAGCTAACAGTTTCTATCAAATTTGAAAGAACAACATGTATGTTTTTCTCTCCATGTTTGCTAAAAATCTATTTTCTTGCCTCTTACTGACATGTCATTCATTTATAGATTCCACTCAATATATTTAGAGCCCAATTCCCTCAAAATAACGTTATTCAAAAGATGCTTGCACCCCTGGACTTACAAACAAGAGCCTATGAACTTGTGGTAAATTTGGTTTTTTCTTATAGGTAATATTTTTCAAGATCCCCTCTCTATCATAGAGCTAACACAGAATTAGATTGTCAAGCCAGACTAATGAATCATAGATTTTAACCAGTATTACACTCTTGTAAATAATTTTAATTAAAAGGATCTGACAATCAAGAGAAAGATCTGAGACATCAAGGGTGGCTCCCAGGTCCTCCCTTTCTGGGTCAGGCACACCCTTCTGGCCAAGAACGGATGAGTTTCTAAGAGAAGTTCACAGGGTCCTCACACAATAGGGGCATTCAATTATAAAACATCTTTGTTTTATACCCAAGAAGGTTCTATTGTTTAGGAGACATTCTCCAAGGATCTGAGCTTCTAATCCCAGTTTTATTTGCTATAGATAATGCTTAGCCTGCATATCATGCTGGGGGCATTTTAGAGACAAGGCTTTTCCTTCTACCAAATATCATTTGCCCTTTTACCCTGGGGTCTAATTGATAAAGAGATTAAAGCTGCCTTAACTCCTTTCTCCCAATCACCTAGCACAATTTTGGAAGTGGGAAGAAAGAAAGAAAGACAACAGCAACAACAACACTTGTAATTCAGTCTGCCCACAGTGTTACCTGATCTTGAGGTTTATGGCGGGTAAAAAAAAAAAAGTTGATGCCCACCAATTAGCCAAAGATGGTAGGGAGAACTCTGTGACTCCCTGTGTCTAGTAATTAAAAATCATTCTCTGGGTAGACAAACTACTAATCTTCTGATAAAAGAATCTATGATAGATTATGGTCCATCAACAAATGCAGACATAGTGTATCTGGATGGCACCATCTGCCAGTAAAGAACTTTAAAAAGTAAAGTCATCATCTGCCAGGAAAGAGAAGTGTGTGCTTATAGCCATACTGGATGTTAAAAAGGAATATGAAGTTATTTAAAAGTCTTATCGCAATCCTGTCAAATTTCCTGCGATGACTCTCAAGTTCCTATAAGATCTGTTTACATGACAGCCCCAACTGCTCACTCTGACTTCATCTTACTTATTCTGCTCTGGACACACAAACCTCAGAGCCCTTGCACTGCCTATTTCCTTCCACATAAACTTGTCTTCCTCTAGACATGTGCATGGTCACTTCCTCAGGCTTTCCTCCAATGGAATTTTATCAGTGGATCTATTCTTATCATCTTCCTTAAATAGCAAAGCACTTCCATTCCCAACTCCACTTAACCCTGCTTTACGTTGTTGTGCATTCCATTTATCACCTTCCAGCATATCTTACAATTTCCTCACTTATTTATTTCTTGTCTCCACCATCAGAATGTAAGTTCCAAGGAGATAAGGGTCATCATCAGTTTTATTTATTGATATATCCTAAACTTAAAACAGTTCCCAGCAGATAGTAGGTGCTCAATAAACACTTACTGAGTGAATGAGTAATTCTAAAGACAACAATGATGCAAGAAACACAGATATGGGACAATCAAGAAGAAAACGCTAAAGAATATAAATTGAGATAAGAAAATATTATAAGCATGTGAAAAGTTCAGTAATTGGTCAAATTTAAATCATGCTTTAAAACAAGAGAGAAGAGAGATTAGATATCAAGGGTTCAATGCATTAATTGTAATCTTTTTGTGATAAAATAAGGCAGCTTAGAATGAAAGGTCATACATAAGCCTATGAGGGTTTTAGCTGGATTTAAATCCAAGCTCTATCACTTATTAGCTACATGAACGAGATCAAATCCTTCAATGTCTATCAGCCTTGATTAACTTACCTATAAAAAGGATAACAATGCCTACTTTATAGGTTTCTTAGGATTGCTCATATTAGATAGTTCATATGAAGTAGTAATTCCAGGGAAAGATTCAAAAAATGGTAATGTTGCTAAGATTTTTTGGAAGACATGCAAAGGGAGGAGATCTCTGGCTTCTATCAGTAAATGAGTAGTAATTTAGATGCAGCAAGGAGGGTCATGCATTCATAGTAGACCTAGATTTGCAGAGATGTAGCTCCTTTATTTTATTCATAACTAATCTGTACACAAAATAGAAACTCAACTAAATTTGTATCTAGTTTAAATTTAGTCCCACCCCATAATTAAAAGGTCATGCTATCTCTCCATTAATATTTGTATTACTAAAAATACTTCATCTCCCATGTAGCTACCCCATCCCCTATTTCCCTCCCCAAATTGACCTCCAGGGAAGTAAGTGGAGGAATGTTGGGCTTATGGGTCCTTGTGACACAGGAGCAAGGACACTCCTTAGTTCATGTAAACACTGTTTACTGGAGCAAAGTCCTGTCTCTTCTGGTCACTGTAGTTTAAGGCTTCTGATGGTCAAGGCTACCCCTAGAAGGGGCTCTTTGACTTGTGCTGTCTTCCTAGGCCACCAACCCCTGAGTGATTACCATTTACTCCTTCCAGTCTCCTTGTCTGGAGTTCTCCACCTGCCCCTGCTGTGGGGTCATCTAACCTCACCAGCATCTTTCAGATAACAGGCTGGCCAGCTCTCCTCTCTGGTGTGTGCCTGCAGAGGGCCACATGGTCACTCACCCTATTAGGTTGCACCATAACCTCTGAAGTGGGTGGTTATGCACCTCTTCTTGGTACAGAGTGGACTAACCATGTGTAACAGTTGTCCAGAAAATCCTGGCCTTTGCCAGTTGTCCCAGTGTGATTTCTTTCACCCTGAGAAGGGCTGCACTCTAGAAGATAAGTTGAATTGTCCCCCTGAGAAAGGGGGAGTGGGCAAAGGGCCCTGCTCTTTGCCTCCCCTCACTTATCTAAGGCCACTGTGTCTTTCTCTATCCCCTTGAAAACCAATAACTCGAGAAAGGAACCAGGACTCAAAAGCCTGCTGCTTTCCTCTCCTTCTGGAGTCAGTCCTTCTCTTCTCTTCCTCCTCCCCCCTCCTTCAGACTCTGATCTCTGACTAAGCTTTTATGACAAACAAGGGTATTTCACCTACATTGCGAGAGGCACCTATGAGCTGAGTCCTCCAGGCTGGATTTCTGGTATGATAATGAGGTAGATAAACACATTCTGCTTAATTCCTTCTAAAAACAGTAGCCTCACAAAACCTATACTTTTGCATAATTCTGTTTTTTTAATCAAAGGAGCTGAACACTTGGCTCGTGCTCCCTGCTCAGCTGAGCTTACTCTGCCTATTGGGTCATATTGCGGGGGCTAAGACTGTCATATCTGTTACTCACCCTAAAGTGTTTTCTTTTGTTAATTTTCTCTTAATGATTTTTTTCAATCTTACCTCAATCCAAGTGAGAGCTCCTTCAAAGAGATTAACTTCACCTACTTAAATACCAAAAGCAAGAGAGAGTGCTCCATAAGTTATAAAGTGAGTATGTCTTAACTGAAAGATGAAACCAGAGCTGAACAGGAGTAAAACTGTGAGGTTAAGTTTGCCTCTGAATTGCCTCCATATTTCCAATCAGCATTCACTTCCCCACTGAGGACATTCACCTTCAACTGTCCCACCAACCACTCCTCAGCCAGATTCTTCTTCTCCTTAAACCATATATTTTGTTCTTGAAAAAATATTCTTAGGGGTACCATTTTATCTTCTATCAACATCTACTCCCCAAAAAATAAATGATTGAGAAAATAGTGTAGATGCATGTTACGTGTCAGGAGAAACAATGTGGGTCTGAGAAAATGCATGTCCAACTTTTGGATTCTCTAGAAGATGGCAGCGGAAGGGACAGCTGGGAAGTGGCTTTTGAGTTGGCAAAAGAATAGTGTCTGCCCCAACATCTTCTCATCCCCAGTGTCCCTGTGTTGTATATGTCAGGAGAGATAACATCAGGAAAATTGATTGATGTTTTAGGATGGGGCAAACCTTTATTTTTAAATACTTTCACAAAGAGGTTGTCAGTAAATAAATTTTCTGAGTAGAGAAGGGAGAAGGTGGAAATCAGCATCTGGGCACCAGCAGCATCTGCTCAGGGCCTCTGATCCTACTTGCCCATGCAGTGAGGTGGAAGCATGACATTCCTTCTTTGTTAGCTTATCCCGCTGCCTCTTGGTGGCACTCGGACATTTCGTTACTTTCTGCCAAAGCAGACATTTTAATGAAAGACAATATAGAGATTTTAGAAATTTGTTTTTACCAATTTGGGAGTTTTTTTTAGAAATTTGCTTTTACAAATATTGTTCACTTAGGTAGTTTTTTTCAAAGACGCAGAAATCCTGGGGCCTAGGACATTTCCCTGAAAAGATTCTAGCTGCACCCCACCTCCACCAATCACACAAAGGTAACACACGCCATTACATAAAAATGTATCATTTATGCACAAAGAAGGGAATTGAAAGGGCATTCTTAACCGAACTCCTTCTATTTGTTAAGTATTGTGATTTCATACATTGATAAGATCTAGAGATAAGTCAAAATAATAACAATGAACATTTATCAGCACTTAGCATACGGACTAAGTGTCTTTATGGGATTATAGCATTTAATTTTACAGCAACTCTATGGAATATGTACCACTACTATTCACACTTGACAAATGAGGATATGAAGCCCCACAGAGGTTAAATAACTGGCTCAAGATGACACAGCTGGTCAGTAGCCCAGCCAGGATCAAACCTGGGCCATCCACTTCCAGAGCCTGCTCTTCCCACCGTGAAACCCTAGTGCCTTCCAGAGTCAGGGGGCCAGAGAGGGAGAAGGAATAAGCAGTTCAGGAAACATCGTGTGCAGGGCCAGAATGAACAGCAAGTGATGCAGGATTCTGAAAGAACCCCAGGAAGCCCAACATGGTGGTTAAGCTGCCTCTTCAGTAGTGAAGTTCCCAGCAATCCTGTTCTGAAAGTGTCCAGCCCCAGGGCCACTGGGAAAGAGAGGACGTTGGGGAAGACACTGTTCTTTGGCCAACTCAAAAGTCATTTCCCAGCTGTCCTTTCCACTGCTACTACTCTAGAATCCAAAAGCTAAATATGCATCTTCCCAGATTCACAGTGATAGATTTCCTTGTCATTTCATGAGTTCTGGTGAAAGAGCCATAGTCAAAAAGGGAAATCTAGTAGAGAGTTTCTGGGAAAGATTTTATTTGCTAACATTAAAAAAAAGCAGTAGATAGTGCCACCTTTTCTCCCTTCCTTCTGACTTGAATATTGGCATGAAGCCAGGAATTACAGCACCACCTCGAGTGCTGAAGTCAAAAAGGATGCTGAGACGGTAGAACAGACGTAAAGAGAAGATGTAGCTTCCGGGTGACACTGCAGAAAAGTTGACCCACACCTAACCTCCTAGAGAGTTGTTATGTGAGAAAAACAAACCCTATTTGATTAAGCCTGTTTTCTGCTGAATGTATTCCTAACAGGCATAAGATTTAACAAATTGCATCAATTTTTATTTCATTTTGTCAGAGTAGAATCAGCCTCAGTTGAATTTTAGGAGTTCTATCCAAATGATTAATGGATTGTTTATTGCATCTGTTGCCCTCCCTTTCTCAGTGGGTAGAGTATTTTGTGAGATTAAAGATAATGTCAGTGAGCATAGAAGGAACTTTGGATAGATTATGGATTTTCTTTATTTTTTTTTAAAGTCAATATTAGGGGGCCAGCCTAGTGGCTTAGTTGTTAAGTTTGGCACACTCCGCTTCGGTGGCCTGGGCTTGCAGGTTTGGATCTCGGGCACAGACCTACACCACTTATCAAGCCATGCTGTGGTGGCATCCCACATACAAAGTAGAGGAAGAGGGGCACAGATGTTAGCTCAGGGACAATCTTCCTCACTGAAAAATAAACAGTTAATCTTAGGCATATTTTAGGACCTATTTGTGTTTCTTCTCCCACAAGTCCTTTCAATGTTTTGTTTTTCACCATTTTAAAATTAGGAAAAACAAACTTATTTAGGGCACATTGCAAAAATAAAAGGAATGAGTGGTTTCTTTCTTTGTAGTCAAAAGTAATTAAAGATATTGCTTTAAAAACTGCAAATACTTAGGTCACCATAGTGCTGCAGTATTCTGATATATAAACTATCTAATTACTCACAGATGTTAAGCATCTACCATGGGTTCATTCATGGGCTATGCTAGGAATGTAGCAAAAAAGACTTATTGTCTGTAAAATGACTTTATTCACTATGTTATGGCCTGTTCATATACGTTTATGATTGTTAGATATTGTGGGTTTCTGGAACAAAGGCTCTCAAACATAAGGGAGCCTAAAAATTGCCTAAAGCACTTAGTAAAGACACAGATTCCTAGTCGTAAGCTCCACATCTGGTTCAGTGGATCTGTGGTGGCATGCAGAATCCACTTATTTAACAAGCACCCCAGGAAACAGTGATGGAACCAGAATCAATGGAACAGCGTTGGACAACTGTCCTGAAAGACAGGGACAAGCTTTCCAGTTGTCTTCATCCTGAAGGGTCTTAATCATTTGACATAGGACTTGCTGATGAAAAGGGATATAGGACACCTACACAGTTTTCAGTAAATGAAAGTGTAATATGCATAATAAAAAGTGAGTGGTTTTTGTTTGTCTTTTGTTTTCGCAGAGTTTATATTATCATATTTTCCTATTATTGAAAAATGTTAACTATAGTACAAGTTCTGACAGAAATTTTACATGTTCTTTTATGTTTATTGATATTTATGATTCTTGTTGACATTGTTTGTAAGGTTATTTATATTAAATTAACTTTATTATAAGCAAAATCTCCACTTTAATTTTATTAATGTCCCACCAGCATTCATTCACACATAGATTATTTCAGGGAAAAGTTTGTAGAAATTAGTATTTCCATAAGAGCAGTGGGATATGATCTTCCTCAACTCTCTTTGATCTTCTTCCAAGAGGTAGAATTTTGAGGCTAGCTAATTTTGCTTTGCTTCCTTTATTCAATTGCTCTTGTCCCTTTTTGTTTCTTT
Organism: Tapirus indicus; assembly: GCA_031878705.1. NCBI lineage: Eukaryota > Metazoa > Chordata > Mammalia > Perissodactyla > Tapiridae > Tapirus > Tapirus indicus. Next base: position 154,703,132 of record CM062919.1, read on the forward strand.
TATGTGGTGTGATGTGTTCCATTGTTGAGTCTAAACTATTTATTTATGATTGGAAAACATTTCACATCTTTAAAAAATGATAATGTAAACTTTTCTCCATGTGATGGATAATGGATGAAGTGTTCTTACATAGAATGTAACTGAATTTCAGAAGCGGGATGAATAAAAAAGAAGGGATTGGAATAAAAATTACTCACTTTGAGTAAAATATACACTAACAGATGCATCGGAAACAGGTTTTATTGGCTTGTGAAACTAAATATTCCTATTTATCTCTTCATCTTCTTTAAACACACACAACCTCCTGATTTCCTTACCTCTCTGCCTGTCTCTCTCCAGACCCAGAACTGCATCCACTTTTCTTACATTGTCTTGCTGGCTCCCTGCTGCTTGCTTGCTGCCTTGGGCTGGCCTCTCTCTCCTTTTCCTCCGTCACCCCATCCACCAGAGGCTCCTTTACCTCACGCACCTCTGACTGTCATGGCCTCTCCCAGCGGCTGCTTTCTCTGCCTCCACTGTCTTTCTATTCTCCATTCACAACTGATTGTGTTCTAAACTGTTGATATAAACTTGCTCAAAAAAAATTTTTATAATATCATTTTCCTGCTTAAGTATCTGTGGTTCACTCTCTATCCCTGAGTTTTGACAACTTTCTTTGCTTCCTGCATAGAGTTGCTTATATCAGCCTTGCTGTCCAAAGAGGTGCATACGGCTGTCTCTTAGGGAAGAGAGGCAGAGAACATGAGATGGAGACCAGAAGACTCAGGGACAGGAGGCAGTGACACATTTTTACAAATCTAGTGAGTTAACTATTTTGCAGAACTTCCCTATACATGTTTATTTGTTAAAATCCATACTCCAAATCAGCCTGTTTCAACAAGCAATCCTAATCTGTCAGAAAGTAATAGTGGCATCTTAAGGCTCCTGATAGAGAGGGAGGGAAATTTGTTCAGAGTCTGAGGCTGTAAAAGATAATACAGCCCCAGGGCGTTAGTCATTTAAACAAGAAATCCTGACTATAAAGTGTCTAATTAGGTATATGAGAAAAGCAAAAGCAAAGTAGTTATACAAGAATCATTCCAATATCTTTGGATTTTAAAAGTCTTTATACCAAAGAATACGAAGAAACAGGACATCAAAGAATAAATATTAAAGTACAGTATCATTCTGTAAACATTGCTGCAGAAAGGCTAAAGCCATAATAAGCCGATTGGGAAGACAGCTCGAGGCCACAAATACAAAGCTTTTTAACATGCCCAGAAATGAGAAAACAACAAGAGAAGACAAGGTCTGCTTTGAGGACAAATAGTGTCCTGCTGATGGATGAGAGTGAGAAAGCAAAACATCTCAGCTTTATCCCTGTTTTCTCTGCGAATAAGAAAGGTTAGAAAACTGAGGGTATAAAACCTACTTGCATTCAAAATCAAAGTCCAAGAAAAAAATAATGCAAGAGACCATTTAGCTCCCTAAAATAAGCACCAGGCTCCGTTCTAGGCAAATTACATCCCAGGCCTTAGAGACAATGTCATGGAATCTTTCTCTTACCTTAACCCTTCGGTCACCTAATGTACCTTCTGTGTAACTGAGAAGAAACCAGCTTATTGTGATTGCTGAGATAAAACAGAGTGAAATGTTGAATATAACAATAAATCATTCAGAGTTGTTAGAATGCATCTGCCAGTTTTTCTCATTACTCCTCTGGGAGAGATAGCATTGAGATAGCTTTCTTAAAACAAGTAAGAAAGAATAGAGCTAGAACATCAATCATAAACTCAGTGAGAGCCTGCAGAGCTAGAAACAACACCATGACTGTGGCCGTGACGTGTGAAAAGGCACCTCACCCCATGTCAACTTTTGCTGTGAGGCAGGTCTGCACAGCGGTGTTGGGATAAGAAAGGAGGTGCTGACTCCCACAAACCAAAGCCAGAAGGGGCTTATGCTGCTAGGATATTGATTCTGAACTCTTGGAGGCATAAAAATGAAACAACTTTTTCCAGTTTCTGATTAAAAATCCTTTGATAAATCTCTCTTTCCTGTTTAACTACATTTTAAGTATTTCATACTTCTCCAGGCACTTTTGGTCATCCAGACTTAGTCCTGTCCATTTTAAAACTCCAAACTCATATCCAATTCCAAGCTTTCCATTTACTCCTCTGAGGATAGGTCTTGTGGCCATGTGAGCTCTATGGAAAGGAGGGAGTGGTCTAGTCTTAACACACCTCACCCTCCTCTTCATTTCTAGGTTTGAATGTACTCATTACTGGGGCAGATAGAAGAATTCTGAGAAATTTCAAATGTCCTGTACCTACCTGGATGAGATTATATAACTCTGTCTATAGGTCATGGATGCTTTGGGTTGCCACTAAAAGCTTCTGTTTCTCTTGCCTGTGTGACAAGTGTCCACACTCTGACTCTCACATGGGTTGCATGTGAATACTTCAAAAAAGCCCTGGAGGGACTCTCCACTGCAGAATTCCCTGAAATAAGATCTGGTTCTGGATCAAATTCTTCCATCATCTCTCCGTCTTGCACCCAACCATCCACCTATAGGCTGGTAGTCTCCCCTCTTTTGCGCACCTGTAAGAGAGCTTGAACCTGACTATTGACTGCACCATCCATTAGATTCATGAGAAGCTCACACATCTTTGCCATCCAGCTCTGCCCTTTCCCTTCTCTCTGCAATGCTTTTTCCTCCCGATCAGACAAATGCAAGGATAGATCAACCAGGCCACTCCCTAAGCGGATGAGATACAGCCAGGAGATGATCTTCCAGGGTCTTTTCTTGCAGGTGTCTCAAACCACAATCAGAGATTTCTCTTGGACCCTCAGCCCATTCTCTTTGCTTCCAAAATGGAAGAAGCAACCTCTCACACAAAGACTGCACTCCCTACTGAAGTGCATATTCTGGCAGCCTCTTTCTCCTCCACAGATGTTCCTTAAATGTCCTGGAGGGCAAATGCCATAAGAGAAGCTCAGTTGTTTTCCCAGCTCACACTCATGTGCCCAACAGAGCTAGGTCTATCTTCTTTGCTGCTCTCTACCCTCTCTATTTCAAGGCCCTAAATTGTCAATAGCCACCTCCATCCTTCATTCATGGTGCTCCTAAGATCTTACCCTTGACAAATACCAGATTTGGGACTAAATCATCAGACACTGGCAAAGTTGAAAACTCAATATCCAAATTAAAGGGAAAAGCTATTTGTTTATAGAAGAAATATCCAAAAAATTTCGGAGCATGTCTTCATGACCTATATTTGTTAAGTCTATAATCATGGCTTCAAAGTGCTTTGCAAACTCTAGTAGGAATATTTGTCTTAGTGTCTGCTTGTGTTGCAGCAGGTGAGGGCCACCACTGTCACGCCAGATGATTGCTCTAACGAAAAGAGCAAGAAACCCTGACACTAGAATATATCAAAAGGACTCACAACCCATTGAATAGCAATACAGATCCGGATCAACTGCATATCCAGAAGGCAATGACTTTTTCTTCAGCTTAGGCAAAAGAACAACCAGAAGTGGAGAAGTGCACTGAGGAATAAAACAAAAAAACACAGAAACCACAGAGTAAACTTTTACTATGACCATCAAAGCAGTTGCAGTGTAGCTACCCGTGATGCGCAACACAGACAATACGAGATCACACACTTCCACACTGTTGACCCCGACCCACGGTGGCCTCCTGCGTCACAGCAAAGAGTTGCTTGTTGTTCCAGCCGCTTGCCTGGTTTACACATTCATTAACCCATCCTTGCCCAGACCACCCCTCAGTACTTTTCAAACTTTCCCCCTTTGAGACACTACTGAGGCTCTGTCAAGGTGCGCTCTCCTTTGCTCAGAAAGTTTCTATGATAAATGACTTTTTCTGGTGTTCTTTGAATGGAAGCTTCCAAGACTTATGAGCACATAGGACCAGGGGCCTAACATTGCAGGGCATCATTACAGGCTGAATTGTGCCTCACCAAATTCAAGTCCTAACCCCCAGTACCTCAGAATGAGACTGTCTTTGGAGATGGGGTCTTTAAAGAATTAATTAACTTAAAATGATGTAAATGGGGTGGGCCCTAATCCAGTATGACTAGTGTCATAAGAAAAGGAGATTAGATACAAACATGCACAGAAGGAAGACCACTTGAAGACACAGGAGAAGAGAGCCATCTGCAAGCCCAGGAAAGAGGTCTCAGCAGAAACTAACCCTGCTGAGGCCTTGACCTGAGATTTCCAGCCTCCAAAATGGTGAGAAAATAGAATTCCATTGTTAAATCCCTGAGCCGGTAGTGCTTTGTTATGGTAACCCTAGAAAACCAATACATGTCAAGAATTTTGGTCTCTATCCTAATAGTAATTGGTAAACATCTTGTCTTAGTTCATTTGGGCTGCTATAACAAATATACCATAAACTGAGTGGCTTATAGATAACAGACATTTATTTCTCATAGTTCTGGGGGTTGAGAGGTCCAGGATCATGGCACCAGCAGATCTGGTGTCTGGTGAGAGCCCACTCCCTCAATACCATCTTCTCACTGTAACCTCAGAGGGCAGAAGGGAGGAGCTAGCTCTCTGAAGTCTCTTTATAAGGGCACTAATCCCAATCAGGAGGGCTCCACCCTCATTTTTATTCAGAGAAGATAAATGCCTTTTGAATATTAAACTAAAACAGTCCTTGAAGGCGCCCCGCTCGTAACCTAATGACCTCTCAAAGGCCCCACCTCCTAATGAGCCTAGATACACAATGAAGAATAAGAGGCACTTACTTTTAAAAGACACTCAAAGATTAATATAGAATCTATTCTTATAATAATAGCATAATTATTATAAGAAGATATTAATATAGAAGATATAGAATAAATTAATGCAGGGATAAGAACACGGGACACAAAGCAAGCTGAATCTCGAAAGTTAAGTAGGTGTTGAGTGGGGTGGGAAATGGCGTTCTGTCAGAGAAATCGCTTACGGGAGGGCCAAGATGGAAGCAGGATGCCTCAAATTCAGGAAACGGCCAGCAGATCAGTAGATCAGTGTGGCTGAGGTATAAAGTGGAAGAGGGAAGTGGAGACAGACACAGATACAGAGATATGTAGGGACCATGTCATGATTGACCTTAAAAGTCATGTCAGAAATTTTAGACTTTATCCTAAGGTGATGCGGGGTTTTATTTGGAGAAGCCACAATTTACAATTGTTTCCATACCACTGGGGATGCTGACTTGACACTTGCTCTTCCACCTGCCCTCGCTGCAGTCAGCAGGACCATGAGTGTTTGTATTCCAGCACGACCCCCTATGAAATCTCCTTATCATTCACACACACAAAAAAGTGTTCAATTCTGTCACAGTGAATAGCCATGCTAAGTTCTATTTAACTTTCTCTTGCTTGATTTCCAAAGTGCATTGTATAATGTTTGCTTATTCTTAAAGCAACATGCAGAATGTCTGGGTAAGGAAATTAAAGATATAGCAATAAAGATTATTTAACCAGTAATGTGTTTGATTGGAAGGTGAAATTTTGGTGATTCAGTGATTTTTAAAAAATAATTCTTTATTGTTCACTCACAACTATGGAATTCTTATTCTCAGAATTCCCACGCAGTGATGCTTTATAGATGACTCTCCGACAATCTGATTTACAACACTCCATTTTTATGATCCTTCTTGTTATATATAATATCCCCAAATTATCTATCACAACTTGATTATGAACACTCAGAACTTGAAATCTTGAGAAGAAACTACAGTTTGGAGTCAGAGGCCAGATGCTTGTGCCTGCCCAGAAAAGCGAGATAAGAGTGCAAACCAGAGATGGGCCGAGAGTCAGATGCCAGAGAGGAGGAAAGCGGGTGAAGGTGGAAGCTGGCCAGCAATAAATGAGGGGGATTGTGAAAATTCAAATTTGTATTTAAGATTGACATTTGTGGGCAAAAGCTGTATGTGTGTGTGTGTGCATGCGTGACTCACACAAAGACACAGAATGAAGACAAACACTCTTTTCTCACTATGTTGCTGCTCATGGGTCTGTGCCAAGCCACTTCTTACAGGTGAGACCATGTTATATGAAGTTTCCTCTGGAGCTTCTTTCTTGCTTCAGTAGGCTTGTACATAGGCATATATCAAACAAAATTACAGTCTAAGTATTTTCAATGAATATTTCCTCAAATAAGTTAATAGATTCTTCCTTAGCAAGAGCCAGTCTTACTCAAATGCACATTTATGGGTGGGGGTTGGTACAGTATTCTAAATTGTTGGTACAGTATTCCATCAGAAGAACTCTGTCTTAGAGGATGTTGTACCTTTAAAACTAAGAGGGGCCATTCCTGGACAACACAGCTCCTGAAAGTCCTGATTTCTCATGACCCCTCTCTGATTGTCCAAACCTCTGCCCTAGGAGAACTGCTCTGCTATTGCACATGACCAGCTCATCTTCTGCATCATCCATCTCAGTTTTCCTGAGCACTCAGGCTTCTCAACCACCTATCTTCATCTCTAGGCCTAATATCTTATTCCATTTTCTTCAACAAGCTATGTACTCTAGGAAGAAGCTCTAGACTTAATTCCTGCCAATTTGCCTTATTCTCTCCTGTTCTGCCTTCCCTTTTTCTGCTTTAGATTTCTGCATTGTGGGGTCAAAGTGCAATAAAACAGCACAAACCTTACAAGGAAAAGCTCAAGTCAGAGTACAAGCCAGAGAATAAAGCTTTAATAAGAAACGAGGGTGTGAGATGCTGGTTGATGATGAGCTAAACCCACTGAGGCTTGAAACCTCAGAAAAAGAGGAGCAGCTCACTTGAAGGCCTGGTCTGAAAGTCTCACAGTAACAAAATCATACTCCACCTTATATTGTACAATATACTCTAGAGAGTATATATAACACACTACCGAACAAAGGAAAATAGAGTTCAGGGGGAACAAAAACAAACACCAAAGAGATTCAAGTTGGAAGAACTCAAATTGGGGCCACCAGATGAAACATGTGAATTCAAATTGAATTTCTGAAACACAGCAGTTTAAATGTAATTATATTTTTCTTTGCTAAATCTGGTCACACCCTGACTCCAGTGGAATTTTAATACATTTCCAAAACAGCATTCAAAACTCATCTCCCCTCTCATTTAAATGTGCAGACTTGGGTCAAAGAACCTCAGACCTTGAAGAAAGAGGAAGGAGCCAACATCCAGCCAGCATTTCATCTCTTAGATTATTTGATTATATCAAGAGGCAAAATTTATGGATATGATCTATATTGACAATTGGTTTCAATGCAATTTAATTTTATTGAGCATCAAACCTACACATGAATAATGGCACTGCTGCTTTATGAAAGAACCCAACATAGGGATATGTAACCTTTACCAAGCTTGCCTAACATATGACAAACTGAGTCAGATCTGGATATGAACCTCATTTCCACTTTAGCTGGGTGACCCTGGGAAACTTACAAAACTTGCCTCAGAGCTCCACATTTGTACAATGAGAACCACTATAGTATATATATACATTATAGAACTATTGTGAGGATTGAATAACACAAGATTTGTAAAGGACTTGGCACAGAACCTGGTCCCTAGAAGTAGTCAATAAATATGGGTTACTAGTTAATTCAATCCACATCTTTGCTCAGGACTGCATCAATTGCATAAAACAAAACATCCCTGCTACTAAGTATTTTTAAACAAATGTTATAAGTGTTTCCTATTGAGTATCTCTGGAATTTTGGAAAATCCTATCAAGCTTTCCTTTGTTCAAATCAATTGTCTAAAGCAGTTACTTCAACAGAAGAACCAGAGAACACATTCTTGATCCCAGCACTCTGCTCCCCTAAGACGAGTTGGTAGAACCAGACATTAATCAAATCTCTTTGACTCTTTTATCTTACAATTTATGCAGTGACATTTTCTAATGATAATTGCTTTGTAAGGAGTGGATTGCTTCAGTGCTAAAACCTATTTGCTGAAACAGGACAGACAAAGAGAAGATTTCTAACAACGTCACGAGCACCCAGGCACTCAAAATACTATTTTGCTCTGGCCAGTATTGCTGTAGCCAAAATTACCTCTGACATTTCCAAATGTCACAGTTAATCCACTCTTAACAGCAATGTTTTTGAATGTGTTAGAATGAAGACTCCCAAAAGTCATGTCTAAGCTAAAGGAAGCAAAGTGATTTAGCTCAAGGTCTCTCAAAAAAAAATAGTAGAGTTATTTAGACATGCATTTGGAAAGTTCATTATCAATACTTGGAGAATCTCCACAAAGTTCAACACAGAAAATGTTTAATGTTCTTTAGTGAGGACCTGGCACCAAGGTGCTGGATCCCAGCATGGCTGACTGAGCTTTACTCTACCCTCTGACTGCAGACTACCAGCCATGACATCTCACTAAACCCTTACTAGGGACCAAATGTTCATGTTCCCCTAAAACTCGTATTTTGAAACCCTATGCCTGAAGTGATGGTATTAGGTGGTGGGGTGTCTGGAGGTAGTTAGGATTGATGAGGTCATGAGGGTGGAGACCTCACGAATAGGATTAGTGCCCTTGTAAGAGCCACCAGAGAGTTTGCTTCCCCTCTCTGCCCTGCCATGTGAGTATATGAGATGCTGGCCATCTGCAACCTGGAAGAGGCCTCACCAGAACCTGCCCACACTGGCCCCTGATCTTGGACTTCCAGCTTCCAGACTGTGGGAAATACGTTTCTGTTGTTCATAAGCCACTGGGCCTATAGCAGCCCAAACTGACTAAGACAACCCTTAACCACAGCAGCACATGTTGCAAGCCTATGCTGACAAAGTATCCTCTCCTCGACCGTTTAATTGGCTAAAGTTCAGCAGATGATCTAAGCCAGGCCAATCAGAATCATTCTGTGAAATAGCATACATGGATGCCATCTTTTCCCTCAGTCATGGGTCACTAAACTGGCATGACATAATCCTGCAGATCTCTGTGGCTGCGCCATCATTTCCCTGACCACATGGGGAAAGCCTATCTACGGCAGGAAGCCAACACACCACTGGAAGCAAAACCAAGTGATGGAAGAGAGAGGGGTTGGAGGGCTAGAGCAAGAAAAAAGATTATTCTTTGAATCCAAAGTGTTTTTAAAGACAATCTCACCCTCTTGGAATTCCTGGTTACCTGCACATTTCAATAAATTCCCATTTTTAAACTAGTTTATCTGGGTTTCTGTCATTGCAACATAACAATGTCTTGATCACGCAATTTAGTTCACCTAAACAAAAAGAGGATTCACATTTTATAGTAAAGCAAGCCTTAAAGATTGTTTTGAAGAGTCAGTCATTATTGCCACACAATGTTCTTAATGACATAAATGACATAAATGGAGTCTCTTTAATTACAGCATAGTAGAGTTCAACTGAAAAGTTCTACCGCAGTCATCATCAGCATTTTATCAGAGCAGAGATCTATCCAGACATCTTCGCCTTTGTGCGTGAATTATTACATGACAAGATTTTGAAACATACAGGACAGGGACACATGTGACTTCACTGTCACATGCTCCTCACGTGGGCCAACTTAGAGAAATAACTTCTGAGTTTTAGAATGATGAAATATTTGTCCTCTCTCTCCAGAGATCAATCAATATAAAAATGGTCTTTTTTGTTTTTCTCAGTGGTATAGTATAGTGAATTGAATGGTGGTCCCCAAAAGTTCTGTCCACTTGGAACTTCAGAATGTGACTTTATTTGGAATAGGGATCTTTGCAGATGCAGTTAAGGTAGGATCTTGAGATGAAACCATCCTGGATTAGCATGGGCCTCCTATTAAACAGACAGAAGAGGAGAAGACAGAAAGAAGGCCACATGAAAATGGAGGCAGAGACTGGAGTGATGCAGCGAAAGCCGAGGACGCCCAGCGATTGCTGGGAGCCACCACAGGAAGAGGCTTCATCCCTGCGCCTTCAGAGGAAGCATGATTCGGCCAACAGCCTGAATTTGGGGTTCTAGCCTCCTGAACTGTGAAAGAATAAATTTCTATTGTTTGAAATCAACAAATTTATGGTAATTTGTTACAGCAGCTCTAGGAAACTTACACATATAGAAATGCATATTTCCTGTAATTAATTTGAATATTCTTTCTCTTGGTTTCCTGGTGGCTATCGAAGTTAAGTTTTTAATGTTATTCTTAGAAAATCTACCATAACACATTTTGCCATGTGTGAAAGATTTGGAAGTTTTGACCTATATTTTCCTAGATGATTATTTTTATGAAATAATTTCCCTCTGAGAGCATGGGCCCACCCGTATTCTGCAGCTAAACTCTATTTTTCAACTATATTTCTATAACTGGCTTTCTTAAGCTTTATGTCTGGAGAAGGTTCTGCTAACTATCAGTTTAAGCTGTCATCCAGAGGTACCTGCTAAGTCCTGTAGCTAACAATTCCACAATCAGTTTGTTCTTTGCCTTAGATCACCTGTTTTGGGGTCTCTGAGTTTGTAAATCCTCTTTCCTATATGAAAGTCTCATGGCTTCTTTGCTCACTGTGCTCTTGACTGGCTTCAGTTTCCCAACATCGAGATAAAAATAAAAACATTTGAGGGACATTTTACAATTGACGGGGCATTTCTGCATACAACATGCCATTCAGCATAAATAAATGTAACTAATATAATTCTATCTATTTAATATTTGGAATCTTTGGATTTTAAATAAACTAATAGTGTGAATAAGGCTTCTGGGCTTCTTCTTGTGGTTTGATTGTCTTACACATTATGTCTCCCTGTGCCTACAAAAGTGCTTTTTATATAATAACTATCCACTAAGTGTTTGTGTGATGGATGGATAAATAAGTAAATTGTTTTCTCTCTTTATTCCACAGATAAATGCAGTCTCAAATTCAATCCCTCCCTCCCGCCTCCACGATGTTTGCTATAGAGCACCAGGGAGGAATGGGGAATGCCAAGGGCAGAGCTGGGCAACACTGGAGGCTCCAGATTTCCACAGACCTTGTGAAAACCATGATTGAGGGTAGAGTTCCCTAACTTGGAGTCTGTGAAGGGGCTCCTGGGATAGGGTCTGCAAGATATATTCTATAAAAATATTTCATGTGTATTCCTGGGCAGGAGCTGCATAAATTTCATCAGATTCTCAAAAGAGTTCTTGATGTAAAAACAAATTTAGAACTGTGGATTCAGAGGCTTCAGTAGTACAGATCAAAGGGAGAAGTGTAGAATGGATGTGTTGAAGATATTTTTATTGCTGCAAGAAAAATTATAAAGTTATGAAACAAGCATCTATGAAGCCAGCTAAAATGGTCTTAGCATTCAAGTCACACTCTCTAACGTTATTTTCTTAATAGATGGGAACCCCATTGTAAAACTGCTGCCAAGATCAGAGTTACCTGTCTAACATGAGTCCAGTCTCATGGTGAGAAATTTATACTACATGTAACTGTTAACACAAGCAGCTTGATTTGACCAGCAAAGAGCTAAATTAATTGTACCGTCAGGTGTTTTATTATGGAACTACTTATGATTTATTCCCACATTTGTTACTTTATCTTAATAGTTTCATTCTTATTTTTATTCTGATATAATTGACATTTTAAAAAGCATCCATTTCTACTTAAAATTCATATGTATGCAAAAATCCCCTGCTAGACTTGGCTTAGCACTTTTAATAAATATTTGTAACAAAAAATATTTATTAAGTAATATGCCCACAATCCTGGAGATTTGTCTCATGTCTGGACTCCTCCCATTTTCTGCAGCTGGATCTTCTTTTCTGAATTTAGATCTGGGTACAAGCCCCTCCCAGACTCCCCCAGACAACAGATCAAGCACAGTTCCCCCAGAAGAAATGAAATGGGAGATTGGGAGCATATTCTAACAGCACTTTCAGAGTCTCTTGCATCCTCCCACATTACTACAGAAAACATAGTATCATTTCCTGCTTCTGCTGCACTCCGTGATGAGGGGAAGTCACAAAGGACAATGTCCACTCTGACCAATACTAAAAACAACAAAATTTGCTCAGTATTTGCCAAAGTGAAAACTGACTCTTGATGTTACTGAAGAGGGTTACACATTTTGAATGTTGACAATAAAAATAAAATTTTTGAGAAGCATGAAGCCAAGTGAAAAGGGAATCAAGGACACACGCTCTAAAATCCTAAAGGAGGAGAATTCTTCCACACCCCTAACTTTCCATTTAGATGCTAATTTGCCCCTTATGATTTTTCACACTTGGCTGCTTTCCTTCTACACCACCCCACCTGTGATGGTGTTTTCTGTGTGGGATCTCGGGAGAAGACACACGTCTAAGCTTCTACTTTAATTCCCACTGTGATAAGTATACAATGGGCATCAAATAATTTTTAAAGTTGAAACAACAAAGACTTTTGAGCCAAGTGTAAATTTTCTCTAAGAAATATAGGAACAAAGGATTCAAGAATACACCAAGTAGATAAGTAATTAAACATCTGATCTACAAAGGCATAAAGTGACAACAACGAAAGGCATTAATACTGCTAATATTCTCCAATGTCTTTTCAAAGCCTGAGATCAGAGGTCAACACTGCCATGGTGAAGAGCTGCACGAACAACTTTTTACCTAAAATTTCCAAATAGTCAAGAGCTCTTTCCAGATGTACCTTTCTAACCAGTTTAGTATTTAATGCTTAGCTCACATGGCAAAATTCACTCCTTTATTTCTGAGGCAAGTTATTCAACTATAATTCTTTCCTTAATACAAAATGGATATAATGTTTCCTCCAGGAATCTTGAAACAAGCGAAGAAGCAAAAAAGAAAGAAAAATTAAAATTTTCATAGAGCCACCTCCCAGTAAGAAACACTTGATATTTACCATTTCAGAACTTTTTATAAGACATAGACACTGTGGATGTAAACGATAAAAATGACCCATTGCCCACCTGCAATCTTCCATATCCTGTTCCCATTCTGCATGGGCCATATGTTGAAGGTGGCAGTGCCACAGACCTAAGAAGCTCTTCCCCTGGATGACCCCAGGGAAGGTCACCCACTAAACACCCAATTAGACTGAGATGTGAGGAAGAAACAAGCATATTGAACAAGTGAGATTTTCACATTGATTTTTTTTTGGCAACAATTAGCTGATTCTGATGAATATAGTAATTTGTACTTGAAATGAGAAATTGCCTTAACAAGTCCTTAAATGTATGTCCTTGGCTGAGCAGTGGGATGTTGGGTGGTGAGGAGACTGATGTCAGAGGCTGTAAAACAATGGGTCTCATTCGCAGTGGAAAGTGGTCAGAGAGACTAGAAGTGTGTCGGCTACCACCGGACGGGGCAGCTAACTACTACAAGAAATGGATAAACCCAGGAGGGAATTTGCTAATTTTCAAGGGAATAGACAGAGTCAACAAACTTGGAGCCTGAAAGAACTGGAGCATCTGATCACTTCTAGAAGCCAAATAGTGGGAAATAACAGAAAAAGCTGTCGAGGGACCAAAGCTCTTTAAGAACAGCCTTGTGAAGAAGACAGAATAAGGAGGTGGGTTTTTAGCTTGGACAGGATTTTGGATTGCCTCTACTAGAAGGAGATGAATGTGGGAGTAAAAATAAAATTTACATCTAGTCACTAGCAAAGAAGACTAGGGAAGACACAATGCCATGTGTTCGTTAAACAATTTTTTTCTCCTGAGAAAACACATAAAAAAAACATATTTTCAAGTCTCCTTGCATCAAAACGGGACCTTTAAGTATTTCTCATCGAAGAGAGTGAGCAGAAGTTCTGATACCGACCAAAGGGCTCTCTCTGCTCACCACGATCTGAGCCAATTAAACACGAGTCAGAGATAGAGAAATGAAGTTTAATTAGATTTAGATTAGCTGGCAAATCAGAAGACAGGTGACTAATGTCTCAAAAACTCATCTTCAAAGATTACGGAATTTTGAGGTAGTTATATAGGAAAATGGGCAGTAAGGAGGGGCTTCAGAAATGTACGTGACAGACTCCAGGATCTCTCGTTGTTCTTTTCCTCTGTCAATGATGATGAATATTCTACAGGTGTTTCTTCCTGGAGACCTTTTTACTCCCTGGGAAACTTCGTTTAAATTGTTAAGAACAATACTACCAGAATACCTCAGCAGGGGTAGGTGCACAGGATCAGGGCCAGAAAATCATGAAGGCATGCAGCAATTTATAGTGATCACATGCTAGGAAGGTTTCAACTAAGAAAGGGCTGTTTAGTGTAACGAGATGGCCTCACTTGTGCTCACTTACAGTTCTGTGCCTTGAACGGTTACAAGCAGGTGTGCCTTCTCTGCACTCCTTTGTTCTCTCCTGACCGAGTGCCGCAGGCATGATGTTGAAGCCAGGTGCTGAGTGGGGAGGAGGCTGCTGATAAATCGTGATCAGTCTGTGAAGGACCACGTGGAGCAGAGACACTCTGAGACCCACAAATGATCCACAGCAGATTGTGGATGAGAAACAAATAACCTTCTATCATATTTAGGAACTGTGACATTGAGATTATGACAGGAATGAGCACTATTTCCCTGACTGTTGCAAATGGATAAATAGACCATGTTGTATTTACATAATGGAATACCAAACAACACTGTAAATGAGTGAACTAATGAATTATAAGTACACACAATATCAAGGCTGAATATCAGGAATAATGTTCCTGAGATAAAAATAAATAAATAAACAAGTTTAAGAAGAAATGTGGAAAAACATCCAAGTTTAATATGGTAGTTTTCTCTGAGGATGAAGAAAAGGGTAGGAGATTGGGGAAGAAGATCAGACCCATGTTCAAAGATGAGGGGAATGTTTTGTTTCTTAAGCTAGGTATTCTTTGTGCTATGGTTTTTTAATATTAAAAAAAAATTTGTAAAAATTAATCACTATTTAATCAATATTTACCTTAAAAATACTCAAAATCAATATAGTTAGTAGTTACACTTTCGAGACCATAAATGTATGCCACAGGGTAAGTGACTAAACTGCTCTAACGGTACGGCAGTGTGCTCAGCGCCTCTGCAGAAGCCTCCAGTGACAGCCTCCACAGCTTCGCAGAGCTGCTCATCTCCACGAACCTTGCGGTCAGCGTGGTGTCCTCTGGTCAACCGCAAGACAACTCAGAAAGTGGCTCCAATTAGGAAAAAATAATCACTGATATCAAAACCACAACTGAAGAGTTTGAATAAAATTATTTTTTAAAATGTGGAGGGGCAATATTTACATTTATAAATTGATTTATTATTTTATGATGCATGGCTGAAATATGTATGTGTAATTATAAAGTGAATATAAACAGATATGTAACTATGGGTGGTGTGGTTTTCATACTTTTTTTGCATTATTCAGTAGTGCTTGGAGTTTTTATAATGAGTGTAGGTACCATTTTTCCAAAAACCATAAAGTCACTCTCTTTAAAAAATCAGAAAATACTTTGTACCACAATGAGCACTCTGAAGCAACTTTGCCACTTTTTGTTCTGCATTGTTTACTTATTGTTGCGTAAGAAACTACTCCTAAATCTAATAGCTTTAAATAGGAGCCGCTTATTACTCCTTCAGGAGTCTGTGGTCAGGTGGGTGGTTCTGCTCTTCTGACCAGGTTTGCCTGGTCGTGACGGGGCTTGCCCATGCTTCTCCAGCCAGCTGGCAGGTCAGCTGGGGGCTGGTCACAGCTGGGATGACTCGGCCCACCTCCACTGTCACAAGCTGTCCTGCACTTGTTCTCATGGCAGAGGAAAGGGTCTAATGGGGTGAAGAATCGGGGGCATTTTTGGCAATTAATCTTCACAGGGTCTAAGTCAGAGCTCAGAAATTGAAGTCAAATATTCACTGAACCAACCACAAATCTACTCCTGCTTGTCTTTGATGGTACTTGTTCCATGTCTCCAAATGCCCAGCTTGGCCAGCCCTCCCAGTGGGGCCTTAACTGTGAGACATCCATACCTCAATCCTTGAACCTCTTTCCTGGGAATTTTAGTTTAGTCATTTATTTCAAACAAAATTACTGAGCACTGTGCTGGGTATTAGGAGCAAAACAGTAAACACGGCATAGTCCCCGTTCTCAGTGAACTCTCAGATTAACAGAAGCTGCAAACACAGGAACAATTACACTTAGAAAATAATAAGGATGTGTAATGATAAAGATATTTAGAAGGGATCATGGGAGCCCAGAGTGACCCCTAAAATGGCTTAGGAAAAGCGAAGGGAAGAGGTCAGGTAGGATTTCCTGAAAAGATGGTCCCGAGCCTCAGATCAGCCCCGCGGAGAATGTGGAGGGCGTCCCGGCCGAGGCAGCTGACTAGCAAAGGCACGGAGATGCGAAGCAGTGTGGGGGCTCAGTGAGGGAGGCACCACAGTCGTTCAACACTGTCGGGGTGTAAAGGAAAAGACAGGAAATGGTGAGGGATGAGGCTTGAAGTTTATTCTTTAGAAAAATGATTGGCAGGAGTGCAGAAGATGGATGGGGAGGAAGAGAAAGAGGTTGAGAGGAAAAAACTGAAGATGAGGCTGATTATGTTCTTTCTTATCACTTTCTATCATTCTCTAAAATCTACTTGTTTACTGGGTTTACTATTCATTTTCTCTCTCTCCACCAGAAAGGAACTCCTCAAAGGCGAGGATTTTCAATTTAGTGTATTCACTGGTGCGTCCCAAGCACTTTAAATACTGCCTGGCACATAGTAGACAGCTGATAATAATATTCACCTGATGATAATGTTCATTCAATAAATATTTGCCGAGTAAATGAATGAACCTTAGCCGGAGTTCCCCAGAAAACAGAACACGAGGAAAGCTCATCTGCTAATATTTTATCGAGTCATTCAATCTTAGGACATCAAGAATGTGGAAGAAAGAGAAGTGAGACAGCGAAAACAAATGCAAGTGATGAATTACTGAGCTGGCCATAGCTTTAAAGAAAATAAAG
This sequence comes from Tapirus indicus, assembly GCA_031878705.1. NCBI lineage: Eukaryota > Metazoa > Chordata > Mammalia > Perissodactyla > Tapiridae > Tapirus > Tapirus indicus. The sequence goes on from CM062919.1 coordinate 154,720,005, forward strand.
GTTAGTCTCTTATCATGAAGGAATTGTCCAGACAGCCTCCATGGTGTCACTGTGCCTTGGAAGAGTCCATCAGGTAGAGGAAGGGAAAGAAACGTGTCTGCCAGTTTCCCGTCTCTTATATCTCATTGGTCAAAACTTGTCCCAGGGTGCTGATCCTTGCCCAGTGCCTCCAGTCAGCTGCTGGCGAAGCCAGATCTCAGCCCTAGGTCAGTGCTTCAGCTGAGTCTGGATGTGGTTAAGTACCAAAGTCTCCATGTGTGTAGTCAGTGGTGCTTCAGGACAAGAGACGCAGACACCACCACAGCAGTAAGAAAGAGAGCAAGAGAGTAAACAGAACTGAGCAAATCTGCAGATCCAACACAGAACAAATGAATGAAAGAGGATTGGGCATGAAGTAGAGATGAATACAATAGTTTCCATTATCTCTAAATATTGGTAAAGTATACAGAGCAAATTTTGATTTAAAAAAACAAACTTTCACTTTTATTTAATATACTTAGCTCTGCATCTCCATAGAGAATTTCCTTCCACACCCCAACACCCATGTAAGGTTCAGGAGTTCTAACCTCCTCCCCAAAACTCCACTTCAGAACCCAGTGGAGCCCATCAGAACACCTCTTCTCCCCGCTTGCTCCCTCACACTAGCCATCTTCCTCCTGGGTTGGAAGTTCCAAGGGCTGAAATGTTTGATTTCACTTTCTCTCCTCCCAACGTATATTGCAGAGATATTTTAAAGAAACATTGTGTCTATCATGCCATTTTTGTGATCTCTTCCTTGATTCCTAATAACCTTGAGTTTCTAATTTTCTAAACATCAAAAGCAATTTTAATGAAATTCTTCATGAAAAATGAGGATGACCTAACAGTTTCCAATATCTAGCAGGACTCATCCCGTGAACTCTCAAGACTCTGGAACCAAGGAAAAATATGTGATTTTGATAATGGCTGCCATAATTTCAAGGGCCTACCCTGAAACAGGCATGTGCCGCGTAACGGCGTTTCCAACAGACCACAAACAGGATGATGGTCCCATGAGATGAGTACCATGTAGTCTAGGTGTGAAGAGGGCTAGAGCATCTAGGTTTGTGTGAGGACACTCTGTGATGTTCTCACAAGGACGCAATTGCCTAACCATGCATTTCTCAGAAGGTATCTCTGTCGTTAAGCAACACATGACTATTAAAATAGTGTTATCAGACAAGTTTTATACCTTTGAAAACTTTAAAAACTGCTATACTGCATGATCACTGGATATCCCGGTCATCTTCATGAATCCAGACTAAAGTTAAATATGCCCTGTTTCTAGGTCATAATCTTCAGATATTTTAAATCACTCATCATGACAGCTTATCACTACTTTCAATACACTTACTTGATGTTCTCCCATTAATACTGTCCAATGGTGTGTCTTATGTGTTTATGATAATAATAATGATAGTTAAAACAAGTGTAACCACCATTGTAAGTTATATAACTATATAAGTATACAACTAGCATTTGTCGATGACTTTAACTTTATAAATCATAAAATAATTATTTCAGCCATGTAGAAATAAAATAATACATAGAAACAAAGACTATAAAAATATGCCCAGTCATTAAATTTGCTACTTTTTGAAAATAAAATAAAATGTTTCACATACATTATCTTGTTTCTTGCTTATTCTAATCCTGTAGCAAGTTACTGTTATTACTCCATTTTAAATATATGATAAGTGGAAGTTGTTTTCTAAATTTTTCAATATAATGTTTCCTTTTTATTCATAGGCTTTTATTTTAGGGAAATAATCTATCTTCATGGAAAACAATTGAAGTCTATAAAAATCCAGTATGCAGAATTGTAAGACAACTCATGATCTTTGCCACTTGGGGATTAAGGTACAGTCTACGGCAGAGGGAGATTATACAAATTGGGCCAAATATAATTCCATGAGCCCTTTTATAAAAACAGAGACTTTTCTCTGCCTGGTGGGAGAAGGTCAGAGATATCTGAAACATGACAAGGGCTGGACACATCATGGCTGCTTTGAAGATGGACAGCGTCGCATCCGATGGGTTGTGGTCAGCCCCGAGGAGCAGGCAGTAGCCTGGCTGACTGCCAGCAAGGAAACAAGCCTCCAGATCTACAACTTCAAGGAACTGGATTCTGCAAACAACCTGAAGATCTTGGAAGGGACTCTTCCCCAGAGCCACCAGATAAGAGCCCACCCAGCCTGATCACGTTGCTGCAAGAATCAATACATCTATTCTACATGACAACCGGAGAATGTACTTGAAGAAGTGACCAAAGGAAAATACTGATCTTTAAATACCTTTATCAATAAAACTGAAGAATGAAAGTAAGTAAACTAAATTCCCAATTTAACAATCTAGGAAAAGATTAAGAAGTAAATCAAAAGAAAACACAAGGCAGGAAATAAAAAAGATAAAAGCAGAAAATAATGAGGTTAAGAAAAGAAAAACTGTAGGGAAGTTAATAAATCAAAATTCTGATTCTTTGGGAAAAACCGATAAGTATAAAACATTAATTTAATCAAGACAAAAAGGAGAAAACAAAATAAGAAATAATGAGGGAAATTATTGATACAGAAGTTTAAAAATCATAAGCAGCTACTTTGCAGATTTCTATGAAAATAAATTTAAACATTCAGATGAATTGAATTTTATAGGGAAATACAGTTTATCAAAACTGACCTCAATGGAGATAGCAAGTATAAGCAGATCTAATTTCCATAGAAGAAACTTATCATCTTATTTTATTCCATAGAAGAAAATTATCAAGAAACTATTCCATCAAAAACCCACCAGGTCCACAGGGATGATTCCACAGGGAAATTTTAGCAAACCTTTAGAGCTTAGATATTTCCAATGCTACATAAATTGTTTCAGAGCATGGAAAATTAAGCAGAAATTTCAAATTATTTTAATGAAGTAAGTATAACTTTGATACCTACACCTGATCAATTTACCACATGAGAAAAAAAGAAAAGTACAGATTAATATCACCATGAACACTAATAGAAATTTTCTAAATAAAATATTAGCAGAAAGACTGTAACACTTCATTATGAAAATAATATGCCATGACCAAGTGAGATTTAAACTAAGAATACAGGGATGGCCCAATATTAGGAAATCTATTAACAAAATTCATCAAATTATTCTATTGAAATGGAAAAACATATTATTTTCTCCATAAATGTTGAAAAAGGCCTTGGCAAAATTCAATACCAATTTCTAACAAAAACATTCATGAAAATAGAAATGATTGGATACATTCTTTTTTTTGTTTTTCGTGAGGAAGACCAGCCCTGAACTAACATCCGTTGCCAATCCTCCCCTTTTTTGTTGAGGAAGACTGGCCCTGGGCTAACATCCATGCCCATCTTCCTCTGCTTTATATGGGACGCTGCCACGGCATGCGTGACAAGCATGACACGCTGACAAGCAGCATGTCGGCTGGTTCCAGGGATCTGAACCCGCGAACCCCAGGCCACCAAAGCGCGAACTAAACCGCTGTTCCACTGGGCAGGCCCGGATTGGATACATTCTTAAAGTAATAAAATATACATTACTCAGTCCTCTGGTCAGTATCTTAGTTAAAGGGAAACACTATGGGGATTTTCACAAAGATCAGAGATAGGACAAGGATGTCCATTACATCCACTAGTATTTAGTAATGTTCTCTATCCACCAATTAGAAGCATAAAAGTTTTAAAAGAAGCAAAACCATATGTATTTGCCAGCAGCATGACACTCTGCCTGGAAAACCCTAGAAAATCAATAATAAAAGTGACAAAAAGACAAAAATAATCCAGCAAGGTAGCAGAATATGAAATTAGCCTGCAAAAATTAATGACCTCTATATACGCCAATAATAACCAGTTAAAAGATATAATAAAAGTAAATGTACACAAACACAATAACAATGATAAAGACAAAATACTTATAAGTAAGCTTAATAAGAATTGGCTAATATCTATATTTAAAAACTAAAACCTTTGGAAAGACACAAAAGTAGATGTTAACAAATGGATAGACATCTCTTTTTCTTGGATATAATCACAATATCACCAAGATATCAGGTCTCCCTAAGTTAATTTATAAATATAATGCAATCCCAGTAAAAATAACAAAAAGATTTTTTCCTGTAGCTAGACAAGTTGATATTCAAGTTCACAGGAAAATTGTGAAAATACATGCAAAAATAGCTAAAGAAACACTAAAATGGAAGAACTATGAGAAGAGGCACTAGAAGATATTAAAACACATTACAAAGCCTCTATAATAAAATAACGCAATACTAGAATGACAGATCATAACAATGAGAGCCCAGATTTAGGTTTCTAAATGCCATTTTCCACTAAAATAAATGAGATCTCCTTGGAGAAGTGACGAATTTCATATCTGGGACATGGAAGGTGTAAGGAACATCTCTTTGTGTGCCACAAAGTAGGAAGTGCTTATGAAGTAATCGGGGCACACGGAAAGGGGACAGGAGTCAGCTTGATGCCAAGTCATAAAAACATACTCATTAGTAAATAATGGAGGCAGAGTTCAAGCCCAGATACAAGACTGAAGTACTTGGGCTCTTACCATACTACACTGTCTCTTGGATGCTCATACACACAGAGACATACACACGCTCATACAAACACACACCACAGAGAGTTTGCTTGTGGTGTGCAGAGCCAGAACACACCAGCTGGTGAGAACTACCGGATTCTCTCAACCCCCATGCTCCCCGCTCCTTCAAGAACTGTGCGGGTGCTGTTCCCTCTACAACACACTTCCTCATGTGGCTACCTCTTGCTTGCTGTTCGGCTCTCAGCTTAGATATCACTTTCTCTAGAAAGCCATCCCTGACACCCCAGTAATCCCTGAACACTTCATAATTTCCCCCACCATGGCAATTATCACATTATATTAGACAGCACATACTTTGATGTGAAGCTCTCTAATGCAGACTCTGTGAGGGCAGAGGTTGGCATGTTTGTGGCTGCATATTTAGTGTCTGGTACCATGCCTGGAAGACAGCAAGTGCTCCATAAGTGTTTAAGTGAATTAAAAAAATACATCTCAAAGAGTTTTCCATAGAGAGGACATACTCATGGAATATTTCACTCCAAAACAATATATACATTAAAACAAAAGTCACTGAAAGGAAGTATAAATAATGCATAGATAATAGACAGATAGATGGAATTTTGACAGTTGTGGTGGCTTTCTGGATGAATCTTGAGCATTTGAAGGTCAACACAAAGCACTTGGCCTCTGCCACAGGGACTGGTGAACAATTGCCCATGAGCCAAATACAGCCCCATGTCTGTTTTATTGGAACGCAGCCCGTTAGTTTATGGATTCTCTATGGCTGCTTTTGTACTGTAATGGCAGAGTTGAGTAAATGCAGCAGGGACCAAATGGCCTGCAAGGCCTAAAATATTTATTACCTGGACCTTTAAAAAAATTGCCACCTCTTCTCCAACAAAAGGTCCCTTATGCCAAAGACCACATCCTGCCTGAACTATCAGTATCATTCTGTTTTCCATGTTTAATGTCACTTTGCTCCCTAAACTTTTACTTGTTATATTCACCAAAGGAGTTTTAGAGCTGTTAAGAAGGGAACTGAACAGGGAGCAACGGCATTTTCCGTCATAACTAGAGCTAGTAAAGAGAGTCTTGGGAAGACAGCAAATTTTAAAATGCAAATTACATAAAATTTCAAGAATGCTAATGAAGTAATTCCGGTTGTCAAACTAGAATCTAATTAAGGGCTAACAGATGAACTTAAAAAGATTTGGATGCAAAATTAGGGCTTTAGAAAACTTTATATCACCAATAAATTCTTTCCTCTCTCATCCTGTATTGAACAATCACAAATGTGAATGAGTTCTAACATTTTTTAACCAGATTTTCACCTTATCACAAAGGTAATGTTTTGCTATTTTCAGGTCTGCTGTGGAATATTCACTGCTACTTGAGAGGCCTGGGCTAGTCATTTATTGTCCCCTTGGCACTGTGTCTACAAATCAGCTTCTACCACTAAGCGAGTTGTGGGGAAATGGCTGAATAATCCAAGACTGTCTTAGGCTGGATAATGGAGAACCATATCCCAGCATATGATCCAAACATTCCATTTTTTTAAAATAGAACAATTCAAGTAGCATAAAAAATATTAACAAAATTTTAATATGTGTTCACATATTTAAATGTAGAACAAGATTTAAAGACACCAAACGCCTAAATAGAATTAAATAACTTTAACTCATCATAATTTGAATAATTGATAAAGAAGGGTAGCAAACTAGAAAAGAGTGCTAACAAGATTAGACATACAGCAACTACTACTACTTGGAAGTAATGAATGGGCACTGTGTGAGTGCACTTCATGGAAATTGATGTCACGACCACAGAATGAGATTCATCTCTGTGCCTGAGCCCTCTCTAAGGGTGCACAAAGCCATCATCGGAGGTCAATCTTGCATGTCCTGTACACGTGGCAGAAGGCATCTAGCATCTAGCTCACCCTCCTGCACTCCATAAATGTGTGAAATATGACAAACGGGAGGCTACTCAGAGTAACAAACCATGTTCTCTACATGTTAGCCGTTCTGCAGGATCTTCATACAGAATTAAACAGCAGAAAGCTTCATTTGGATATGAAATAGGCATCTCAAATTCAACATTTCCAAAACTGAACTCCTAATCTTCTCTGTCAAACTGCTTTTCCCACGTTGTTTTCCCATCTCAGTCAATGGCAACTCCATTGTTCAGGCTGCTCGGGGCAAACACCTTGGAGTCATCCTCTCCATTCTCCGTCCCATAGCCAATCTAAACCTGGCAGCTTTCCCTAACAAAACACATCCTGGACGGGCCCACCACTTGCCACCTCCACTGCAGAACCCCAGCACAAGCCACCACGACCTCTCTGATCACTGCACTAGCCTCCTAACTGGTCTCACTGCATCCACCCTTCCATGCTGTGAGTATGTTACTCTTTTGTACAAATCTCTTCAGTGTCTCTCCTTCTCACTCAAAGTAAAAACCAAGTCTTTCACTCTGGCCTACCCCCCTCAACTTCTCTGCTCTTTTGTCCTACTCTCTCCTGCACTCACTGTGCTCCAGCTGCACTGACCTGCTCCTCAAGCATACTCTGCCTGTCCCTGCTGCAAGGCCTGCACCTTGCTCTGCTCTCCCAGCGACATCCTTCCGTCGGATATCCACGTGGTTCACTCGTCACTTTCTTCAAGTCTTTGCCCAAATACAGTCGATTCTTGTTATTCACCGTGATAATATTCTAAATGTTATGTCCATAATATAATAGTGCCTGGAACAAAGAAGACATCCAGAACATAACTGTTGAAGGAATGAATGATATTGGCCAGCAGGGAAGAGGCAGCTTTCTATCAGCTGGTCAGAAGCAGATGTCATCAAGGATACTGCAACCCGGCATAAACCCAGGGAACAAGTACCTTCTCTCACAGAGAACCCAAGAGAGGAGCTAAGGAAAGAACTGCTAAATTAATTATATCTTATCAAAAAAGGCCATTTTTTATTATAAGACAAAGTATCCAAGAGGGAAAAAGGATTGCCATGATCTGCCCCTACACATCTGCACACTCTCCTGCTGGGCCAGGGAAGGGAAGCTGAGGTCACCATAACATAGCAATGTCCCTGTGGTGCCTGCTTCCTACAGGCTGAGGAGGGGTGCAGAGAGAGACAAGACCCAGAAAACACCGGTGTGCAGCCCCAGATAACGAACTCAGCTGTGGAACTCAAGCGATGAAACATCCATCCTTTAAATCCACACAGGCTACTCAGAATCCCTGTGCTGCCTGAAACCTTTTTGCTGTTCAACATTCTAGGAATTCTACCTTTCCAGAATGGCTATGTCCATGGCGAGTTTATAGCTCCTTTGAGGCTTCTAGGAGGTTTGGCTTCTCCAACTAGGAGAGACTTGGATTCAGGTGCAGAGGAGGAGGTTGACACCGGTTTTCTTCTATTCTAAGATGCACATTTACTCTGAAGTGGAGATGCATTTAAGGGTCTTAGGACCCTAGGGTCTTAGCATTATGTCACCTTTTTTCTATCTTGTACATTAGATAATGCATAAGCTTAGAAACTGCTGGTGTCTTAGATTCAGTGAAGGAAAGTGTTTGAAGGAAATCTGGAAGTTTCAGCTGGGCTGAAGGAGTTACACTAACAGAGGTTTTTGTCATACGTTCAGGATGAGCATCTTTTTGTCTGATGCCGCCTGGTGTGTCTGGCCTGATGGAAGCAGAATCTGTCTTATTCAGGCCAAGAGGTTTTCAAATCTGTCTGGAGAAGGAGCCACCTCCCTTAGTGGAATGCAGGGTGGATGAAAGCCAAATTGCCCCAGTCTTCTGCTTCCCTCAGTCTGAGACCAGAATCAGGATCCTTGTAGAAAGAAGATCTTTTGACCAAGGCTCTAACGCCTAGAGCAATAATTTCCAGACACCCCAGGTCTGTTTACAAAAAACACTTGGCAGCTAGAGCTCCTTGGCATATGGATATCATCTTCATTCAAACTCACACATTAGAGAGATGATTTCATACATTACTTCATTAACATTTTAAACCGTGTAGATTAACCATGTCTTTTAAAGACAAGAAATTTTATCCAAGGGAAGAATATTAATAGTATCTTCCATACCTAGTGTCTTTCATATTTCTTTTTGGGTTTCTGGACCCAATTCCAATACGTGGAGGGGGATTCCCCCAAACCAACAAGCAATCTTCTGACACCAACTGGATGTCCTGTGATTTGACTCAGTTCTGACACTATCTACCAGGAGATTGCCTCACACTCCACAGGCTAAGTGTTCAGTCTACAAGACTGCTCCCCTAGGTTTCAACAGAACTAGAGATCCAGCAGCTGTAGATTGGAGGTTGCCACAACCTCCCCCTTGGGTTCAGTTACTTTGCTAAAGCGACTCACAGAAATCAAAGAAACATTTTACTTATTAGATCACCAATTTAATATAAAAGGATATAACCCAGGAACAGCCAGATGGAAGAGATGCATAGGACAAGGCATGAGGAAAAGGCACAGAGCTTCCATGCCCTCTCCAGGTGCAGCACTCTCCCTAAATCTCCAGGTGTTCACCAACCTGGAAGCTCTTCAACCCTGTCCTTTTGGATTTTTTATGGAGGCTTTACTACACAGGCATGGCTGATTAAATCACTGGCTATTGGCAATTGATTCAACCTCTAGACCCTCTCCCCTCCCTGGAGGTCAGGTGTGGCACTGAAAGTTCCAACTCTCTAATCACATGGTTGGTTCTCATGGCAGCCAGCCCCCATCCTTAGGGGCTTTCCAAAAGTCACTCTATTAACATAACAAAAGACACTTTTATCTTTCTCATCACTTGGGAAATTCCAAGGGTTTTAGGAGCTCTGTGTCAGAAACAACAGATGACTAAAACTGTATGATCAAAAACTGTATGATCTCACTCATAAGTAGAAGATAAAAACAACAAAAAACAAAGACTTAAAGACAGAGACTGGACTGGTGGTTACCTGAGGGGGAGGTGGGGAGAGGGCAAAAGGGGTGACAGGGCACATGTGTGTGGTGATGGATTGTAATTAGTCTTTGGGTGGTAAACATGATGTGATCCATGCACAAATAGAAGTATAATGATGTACACCTGAAATTTATACAATGTTATAAACCAATGTTACTGCAATAAAAAAATAATAATAAAAAGACTATACATTTCTTATTACAAATCACAGTATTTATCTTCCATATTTAGAATGTTCTGAGCTGTAAATTTCAGTTTCAGATTTAGTAGAAATGTACCATCTATTGAAAAGAGGTGGTACAGCCTTTTGCTTTTACTAAGATGCTGGTGTTACAGCACAAAACAGGGTTTCTCTGTCAGATGCACATAAAAATGCCAGCTATTATTTATCACTGGCTTTTGAGAAAAGAAAAGGCTTTATTGCAAGGTCAACCAGCAAGAAGATGGGGCAAAGCTCTCAAATCTGTCTCCCTGATTCAGGTTTTGGGGTGAAATTTAAGAGGTTAGGGAGAACAGGCTGGTACAAGGTGAGGCAGGTTTCGACTGGAGGGCTTTAAGCATTTATGGTGAAATTTTAAGCATTTATGGAGAGATGTGGAAGGACTTTAACACTGGACCTTCCTAGACAACAGCCCTCTCAGTTCTGATAAGAGTCCGACTTTCAAGTTCCACTCATGTCCCAGTCCTTTGTTCCCATGGGGGGAGAATCTTCCGTTCTGGTGTCATTTCAGGTCAAGATTTTTTTCCTCTGCACATGCTCTGGCCATGTGACTTGCAAAAATTCATTTTTGGCTTGCCCCTGCCAGACAACTTCAATCTTCTATTGATAAGAAGGCATCAGTTTGAACTGGTCCTAGAGGGCCCGTGGTTACAGTATTTCACACACACTGGGGTCTGTGTTCAGAAACAGTCATTTTTATGAGGGAATCTCATCTTTTCTCTGGTGCCTTTGATGACTGCCATGGGTGGAGGCCTTGTGGGGAATCCAGTCATGGAAGAAACCACCTGAGAGCCCACGAACCTGGACAAGCTGAAGCAGGATCCAGGGACATGCCCTCTCCCGGCCCAGCACTGCCTCCTGTGCTTTGCAGAAAACATGGCAGAGCAGACAGTTAAGAGATGGTTCAAGAATCTGGATGCAGCAGCTGAAATTCTGGGCACTGCAGGGAAGAGAGTAAAGAAATAGGACAGAAACAGGGATCTTACATGGTACTCAGAGGGCACTATGCTCAGCCAATTTTCTCTCAAAAAAGGATGGCTCTGTCTTCTCAACAAATGCTCCAAACAGTAATGACGGTTATCATCACAAATGAATCCTGGCATTGTAATTCCTTTGAGTTATGTCGTATTTTTCAATAGATGTGCAGTTAGGAGACATTTTTTAAATCTTAGATTGGATGGGGCAATCATATCAGAGCTTCTGAAAATGACCAAAGAAGCACAAAGGTTGTTCATTAGAAAGAAAATGCCTCAAGAATAAATGGAAGTCTCCAAAGTAAAGATTGTCTTCATTGGTGGCTATTCTACATGTTTTAAAAATAGCTCATATGAGGTTGCCAGGTGACACAGCAGTTTAGTTCGCACTTGGCAGCCATGCCGTGGTGGCATCCCATATAAAGTAGAGGAAGATGGGCACAGATGTTAGCACAAGGCCAGTCTTCCTCAGCAAAAAGAGGATTGGCAACAGATGTTAGCTCAGGGCCAGTCTTCCTCACACACAAAAAAATAGCTCATATACCACTATATATCAATTTACTCCATTTAAAAATGCACAAAAACAATTTTTCTGGGTTAATTTCAAAATAAATATTGAGAAACAAAAATGAGGATCTCTAATGTTTTTCTCTTCTTGATCCCCTTCCCATAACCTCTAATGTGGTATGTGTGCGTGTTTTAGTCAGACCATTTGTCCTTCATTTGATGAACCCACTTCTTTCCTGTTTCATTCCTTTTGAAAGTGTTACAAGAAATCAATTTCTTACTATTCACTCAAGGAAATTAGTTTTGGATCAAAACAGTTCTAGGGTCTGACCATGAAATTCAGGTTTCCTTCCATGGCCTTTCAAGATAATGTCCATAAAAGTCCCACCAACTAATTAGCTGGCAGTCTTTGCCCTCTTATTTAATCCTTTTTCAGTAAAAGCCAAGTTTTCTGACTCACTAGTTATGGAATTTTTCCTTGAATCTCAGTGATGCAAGAAAGTCTACAGTACTTAATATGACACTTCTATTAACACAGTCATAACATATGCTGTCTGTAAAATTTCCTGTTCAGGAAAATAAGGCTTTCTTCTCCTAAATAAATTCTCTCTCAAAGCCTTCAGCATTCTAACCTAATTAAGAAATAACCTAGGAAGATGCTCTTCTACACTCAAGTCTGGCACTGCAGTTTTCTTCCCACCATCTCATCCTTCTAACCCCATTTTCAAATTTACAAGTAGACTACTTGTCAGGTGAGGATTATCATCTTGATAACATACATAGGAGGGGCTTTGGTTCCCTAGAGATCATTCAGAAATTATATAATAAACACATGTACGTGGAAGCTATGTGTTTCTATATGTGTGTGGTTGTGTTTTTTAACATATAATAATATTTAAAGTCTACATTTGATTAGCTATCATTTAATTTAGTTCTTTAGAAAATAAAAATTAATTGGCTTTTGTACAAGAAATTATATTTCATAAGATTTTCAAAGCACCACTAATTTATTCTCCAAAGTGATTAAAACTGACAAAAGCGGACTGTGGTCATTAGTATCTTCGTATCTTGTTTAACAGTAACTGTTTTCTTCACCCCCAGTTCTCTGGCCCTCCTGCCAAGAAAATCCATTTGTGCATATATAAGTAGGCCAACCAGAAGACCTATGTACGTGGATATTTTCACAAAATTTTAGCCCCTAGAGCTACTTGTAATTGTCCATCTATAAACAAGTACAGTCCTTCCAGCAATCACATTGCAGCTTTCCAGCTAGCATCTCACAGAGCTGAATAATAACATCCTGCTGCTATTTTCTCAGCAAGTTACCTTCTAGAGCTGAGCTGGGTTTTGGAAGGTGTTTTTTATGCATTTGCATCTTTGAGCTCCTAAACTCCTAATAGTTTTGAGTGCAGTCAACTTGGTATTGTACGAGCTCTTCAGGCAAACACATGGACAGTGGAAAAGACTGTCTTCACCTTCAAGCACAGAGGATAGTTCTAACCTAAAGGAGCAATGCAGGTCAAAATAAAATACAAAACAAAAAATAACCCTAAGGAATAAGAGGTGAAATATTGTGGATGACTTTAATGGTCCCTTACTTCATAATATTTGGAGACAACAGGTCAACCCTCTGTTTCACTTTGCTGGAATAGATACAGCTTGTACATACTTTAAGGAAAATTACCATGACCTTCCAAATTATCATTATGTGACCTGTTACCTAGTTAGCCATTCATAAGTCTTCTGTCCTTCAGAAGTCCTGGATCTCCCCTCATGCAGCGTGGACCTGGCCCCTCTGAAAACTCTCACCTAGTGTAAAAATCCTGCTCAACTCTTCTTGTCTCTGAATGAGGACCTGAAAGCCAAGGTTCTGTCCACGTTCTGCTGCCTGCAGTTTGGATGAAACTATAGTTCTTATAACTTTATGAGCCAGTGTGTTCTCTGTACAGCGGGGATAATTTTGCTTTTCACAGAGTTTTGGTAAGAATAAAATGAAATAATGAATGAATAAGATCTTTGAAAATAAATAGAAAGTGCTATGTCAATGTAAATTATTATCTTTCATAGTTGTATGCCATGAATAAATCACATACAACTCTTCAAATATATGCCTAAGTGTTATTCAAATCCAGTATTATCTACAGCAAATTTCACATTTGGCCACAACCACAAGAGTAAAATAAATACTTTCTGGGCCTTTTATCTAAAGTTTTACTAACTGACAGAAAAGAGGAACAGATCTAGATACATTACTATCATGTTTTTAAAAGTATTTGCACTTTCAAAATTAAATTGATATATGTATAAACACATACATTATGAGATTTATTCAATACCAACTGGGTAATCAAACACTGGTGGACAGAAAGACCACTTAGGAACCACAAGTCTGTATCTTTCAAATGAAGGAGCAACATCTTGATTGCGTCCCCTTCTTCACTCCACTTATTCTTCTAATCAATAATCAAATCCTCCTAAACATATCTTGAACATGTCTATGTCTTTGCATCCCTTTGAACACTGCTATTAACCTTATTCTGGTTGCTACATGATCACACAGTTGTACAGATACTCAACTATTTCAAGATAAGAAAAATTTACATTCCCAAACTCAGTCTTCTGTCTATTCTAAAGACATGTATTAAGAATCTCTTGATTGCACAGCACTGTACTAGTTCAACTCAGTTAGACTTGCTTAAAATGGTTCCTCTTCTCCAGATAACCATATCAATTCTTAACCCAGGCAAAAACCCATATAAAGCTGTATTCCAAGACTATATAGAATATCAGGACTCAACATGGTGTATTTAAGGAGGGGCAGAATAATCATCTTTATATGCAAAGAATAACACTAGCACCATAATGTTGCATGTTATTCTCAGGCTTGATCTTATTTTTCTTTAGTTACTTCTCTCTAACCATCATAGTTAAATATAAAGAAAAAATATTTGACTCTCTCCAGATCATCTCAGCCATTCTCCATTTCCACATTCTTTGTTTCAACTATACAGAAATTTTTCCATTTTTAAAATATGCTATATTTTCTCTCACTATAAAGCTTTTACAAATGCTGATGTCTTTACCTGGAAACTCTTTCCCCAAAGACCCTTCATCATCAGTTCACCTTAGTTTACCCGTGATTCAGATTGTTTCCTAAAGACGCTCCTCTGGGAAGCCTCACCCGACTGTTCCTGAATACACAAGAATCCCTGATATAAGTTCACATGGTACCCTCTTATCCCCCAACAGAGCTGTTGCCAGATCTGCTGTAATGACTTTAATTTCTTCTCCTCTGAACCACAAGCTTCGTGAAGGCAGGAACTGTCGTTCTGGCTCACTTTCTTACCCCAAGCACCAAATATCTGGCACACAGCAACAGCTCATGGTGTTTCTTGAACCAATTGAACCTGCAGAGCTCATTTTCTACCTCTTCCATGAATCTTTCCTACCTCCTTGAGCGCTTGTCTATCTCCGTTATATTACATTAATATGTCTACTCAAAAATTTGCATTTGGGGCCAGCCTGGTGGCACAGCAATCTAGTTCACGCTTTGGCAGCCTGGGGTTCGCAGGTTCAGATCCCGGGCGCCCGCCGATGCACTGCTTGCCAGCCACGCCGTAGCGGCGTCCCATATAAAGTAGAGGAAGATGGGCACAGATGTTTAGCCCAGGGCCAGTCTTCCTCAGCAAAAAGAGGAGGATTGGCAACGGATGTTAGCTCAAGGCTGGTCTTCCTCACACACACACAAAAAAATTTGGATTTTACTTTCTTTTGTTATTCATTAAAGCTGTGATAGTTTTTAGCCTCTTATATCATTAATGTCCTTAGTTACAAGCAATAGAAAGTAATTCTCACTATATTAAATATTCTGAGTAACTCACATAATCCAAAAGAACCCAGCATTTAGTTATAGAGACTTCCCAACCAGGGAGATGCCCAGATTCGTGTCACAGAACTGGTCTCATGAAGACATTACAGCTACCACCATGGAGGCAGATGCCCCAGGTAATTCCACTAACCCCAGCAGTGCTAGCCATTAGGCACTCCTACTATACCCCATAATTGCCTTGTGGCTTTTGGAAAGAGGACACAGCAGTGGCCACTGACTCGCCTTCCCCAGAGTGCATTCTGAGTGGTCCCTCCCATCTACATAGGGATGTGTGTCTGCTTGTCAGAGCTGGGTCAGGGCCAGGCCTGGATGGTGGGAGGTTCTCTACTGGGAGCACCTGCAATCACACCAAGTGGAAGAAGCTTCAGACACTGGAGGTGGTGTTGAGGTAAAAAGGGGAAGTGCCTACTGTACCCCACACAATTCCTTCATGAGTTAGGAGGAGTGAATGGCAGCAGAAGTTCTATCTTGTAGTTCTGTGGAATCTCTCAATGCACCCCGAACAACGCACTGCATACAGTAGAATGTAAATGGTCAGTATTTTGATATAGTAACAGACTTTCAGGAAATAAAAAAACAAACAAATAAACACCTCAAACAATGCCACGGAGAGGGTCTCCAAAAATTCCAGTTGAAAGCAGAGTCCAAATTCTACCACAATCCTTGTGACCTTCTTACATACACCACACAATATGTGATATTACAAAAATCTAGGCCGTTTTAAATGTAGTGTAAAATATGTGAAGCAAGTCCTCCTTTCAGCATCCAGCAGGTGCTGACTGCTTAGCAACATGGAATAATGAGGCAATTAAGGGGCTCCGTAAAGAATATTGTAGACTTCCACGGTATTAGGAAGGAGCCATGACGTGGCATGTGGAAGCCAAGGCTCAGTACCAGATGCACAGACAGCTGGTCACCAGCACCACTCAAGGACGAGCTATAAAATTGGGCTCGTTTACCTCTGAAAGCAAATATTCAACCAACGAAGCAATGACAGAGAACAAAAAAGACTGAATATAGACACATGGTCTTTGAATAATAAAACAGTTGTCTTACCTCTTCTACTAGAGCAATTCTTTGAATTAGAGGATATTTAGTAGATTATAAAACTTCATTGCACAAAGCCAGAATTAATAAAGGTGCCTTGGCATGGTATTATTTATGTGAACAGGAGAGAAAGATTTTATTTTCTGCCAGAAATATTGAAGTGCCCATTTTGAATGAGCTTCCTGCAGCAGGCTGCGGCCAGGCCAACAAAGAACAATTATACACTAGCTTGGTGTTTACCTCTAAGCTTGGATATAAAATTTAATCTGTGACAAAGCAATTTCAAAAAAAATACACATAAAAGAGATTACTGTGGCTCTTCTTTTCATGCACAAATCTGTTCAATAAAATCTTAATATCTGATTCTAGTCATCATTCAGAAAGAATAAAGACAGAAAAGTTTAAAAAAGAAAGAATTTCTCTATCAAACAGTTTACGCCATGGTGACAGGATTTCACACAGAGCTTTCATAGATTAAAAGACCTGAATCGTGTTTAGAACTTTAAGAAATCTTTCAGTCTTTCTCTCCATTACTTTTCTGGAATTGAAAAGTAATGCCGTGCCCAAAAAGATAAATTCAAAACTTTTTCTTTAAATGTCTGCAATAGGAAAGCCCAGTGTTTTTCAGTAATGTCTCCCTTAGTCCTGACCAGAACACTAAGTTGGAAAAAATTTAGGCATAAACAAATGAAAGGTCTGACTTCCACAGCTTTTACACGCCTTATTCTAAAATAGTTCCTTTAAATAAAAAGAAGATAGTAATAAATATGTTCAGGATGATGCCATCTTCAAGACAATGGCAACATTGAATATTCCTTTATGCCCATACATGGCAGTCCTCTCTTTCTTTAAGGCTTCTTTTTGTGTGTGTGTGAGGAAGACCAGCCCTGAGCTAACATCCGTTGCCAATCCTCCTCTTTATGCTGAGGAAGACTGGCCCTGGGCTAACGTCAGTGCCCATCTTCCTCTGCTTTATGTGGGGCGCTGCCACAGCATGGCTTGACAAGCGGTGCGTCTGTCCGTGCCCAGGATCCCAACCTGCGAACCCCGGGCCACCAAAGCAGAGGGCATGAACTTAACTGCTACTCTACCAGGCCAGCCCCAAGACTTCTCTTGTAATAGGCACTAACGTTTACCTACACGCACAGCCACCCATCATGAAAGGAGCGTTTCTCAGGCTCCTTAGGAGCTGGATGTGGCCACACGACCAAGAACAGACAAGGGACCAGAAGCAGAACGTCGCAGAGCAGCTGCAAGGAACCTCACCTAATGATGGCCAGAGCACATCCTTTTGGACCCTTTTTGACTTTGTCCCTTCCTCATCCTACTGCGTGGAATATCGTCACCATTTTGAACCGCGGGGGTGAGGCCTGTTCTCTAGGGATGGGAAAGTGGCAATCTGGAAGGATTCTCACTCCTGGTACTACCTGCTCTGAATGTTTACAGGAGGAAAGTAAATTTCCCTCTTATTTCAATGGAGGTATTTGGGGTCTGTTTTTCAGGCAAACTAATCCTTTGCACACACATTGATATCACGTGTACAGCAGCTACAGCTAGGCTGCTCAACAGCCCTTCTCCCGTTGTTTCTTAAAAAAAAAAAAAAGAACAACAACAATAATTCTGCTCTGGAAGCAACTTTCCTAAACCCCCCAGAAATCAGAAGGGGACAAATATATTCATGATAATTCCATTACCCTCTGCCAGATAATCATTTTCTCAGCATTCTTTGCAGCAAAAGTGCCAAATAACCTGTTCTGACCAAGAGGGTGGGGGGGAGATTTATGGAATTATTTTTCTCCCTAATGAAAGGAAGACCCCTTTCTCCACCCACCTTTTCCTCCTGCAGTAATGTCCTTGTATGAAGACATGACACTTGAGGTTGTGGCAGGCATCTTATAACCATGAAACAAGAAGCTTCTGGGGGAAAAAGCCAACAGGTAGAGAAAAGCAGAGGGAAGGAGTCTGGGTCCCACATCACAGAGCTGTCCCACCAAACCCAGAACCACTTCTCTTCAGGCTCCTTGATTATGTGACATAATTAAATGTCTTAAGTGATCAAGTCACTATTGGTCTAGTATTCAGTTACAGCAGAAAGCTTTCTCTACTGATACATTTTAGTACTTACGTTACCACACCGTGGGTCCAGGTTGCTTGATGTCAGGTTGTAAAAGAATTTACAGAACAGCAAGGATGGGTACAAAGAGTAAGAAGTTTATTAGAAAGACACACTCCACAGACAGAGCGGGCCCACTCCAAGGGAGGAGCTGCCCTGAGTGGTTTTGCCATTAGATCTTCTATAAGCTTGCTTTTGGGTAGGGGGTCTTATCCTGCTTCTCACTGCCCTCACTGCTAGAATCTGTAGATGTTTCTCAGAAATGTCAAGTTGCCTCACTTGTGGTATACATGTTAACTTCTTATTCTCACATCTAAGTGGGCTCATCCTGTAGATGCAGGGCCTGGGGCTTGTCAGGCTGCACATCAAGACAGTGGGTCTGGGAACTCGTGGTTCCCTGAGCTATAATGGCTTCAACTATACTGAAGTGTGACATTTCCATGAGCATGTAGGTAAACTATGTCCTAGCAATGTTCCCCCCATAGCACCGGGCCATCTGCTGACGCACGACCCTCTTGTTCCCTTGCAGTGCCAGATCGCTGTACCAACCTGCCTGTCTCACTTAGTGTAGAAAAAAAAAATCTGTTAATAAAGCTGTCTTTAGAGATTAGAATAACAAGTGGACTTGCATTTATATTCTCTATTTGTAATGGTTGGATTTGTTTGTAACAAATATGTTACTTTATAATAAAAAAATAATTTTATAACAAAAAATTAATAGAGTCACAGAACTTCTTTAAATATTTGTTTAAATCTAGTTCATATATTCCTTGAAATATTCTGTTTATATTTTCTTTATAATTAAAAAATGGGAAATAATTTTAAACGTTTTATTCTCATTGTTACTACTGTTAACAATCTCTCAATCATCTTGCTAATCAATAAATGTCAATTTAACAAACAACTTATTTTATTTGATATTTTAATATTTACATGTTTTAAAATAAAACCCGCTTTACAGAGAGAGTGTGTTGTCTGACTACCTACTAAAAAAACACACGTGTTAAAATGAAAATTTACTCCAACACTTAGTGGCTTAAAACAACAACCAAATTATATCCTACAACTTCATGGCAGAGAATTCAGGAAGGGATTGGCTGAGTGATTCTCCTGCTACACTGGCTGGGCTGCCCCAAGGGTCCAAGACAGCTCCTCTCACACGCCTGGTGCCCTGATGCGGACTTCTGGAACACTGCGTTCAGAAGGACCCTGCTCCCTCACTATGGATTCTCAAGGGCTCTTTATAAGGTCTCTCAAGCTTATTAATCAGTTCTTATAAATGGAGGCTCAAGTCTCCAAAGACTGGTGCTCCAAGAGTCCTAGAAGGAAGTGCAAGTCTTCCTATGACCTAGCCAGAAAAGTCCCAGAACATCACTCTGCCACATTCTTTTGGTCAAACTAGTCACTAATGTCACCCCAGATTCACAGGGAAGAGAATTAGACTCTACCTCTCAAAAGGAGGAGTAACAAGGGATTAAAGATTTGGACATCTTTAATCTACTACAGTGGGCCCCATCTGAGACTAATTACAACAGAATCTCTAGAGATCGGGGCTGGCATGAGTATTATTTTAAAACTCCCTAAGCAATTCTGATGTTCATCTAAGGTTGAGAATCATTGAGTCAAAGTAATAGCATTGGCAAGTTCCAAGCCATTCCCTCTATTTGTTAATTCTTTTTAAATGAACTTCCAAACTATTTTACTTCCTATTTTTGCAAAACCACCATCCTGACTAAAACGAACATTAATATGTGGAATGCTTGAACTATATTGATTTTTATATACAAAAAAAATTCTGCAAATCTATCCTCGGGAGACAGATTTAAGATGATTTTCCAGCATTTATGAAGGATTCTAGTTGATTTATACCTTCTTTGCTTTCCAGGTGTTTCTTATAAATGATTTTATTCATCAGCAGTTTTCCAATCAGTTATGATACTTACAAAAATATTAATCTGATCTGTTACTCCCCTTTTTGAAACACATGATTAACTCCTCGTTGCCAGATTTCACAGCCTTTCAAACTCAATACCCTAATACCTTTCCAGTCCCACCCTTCACTACCCATCGAGTGCCTTTCTCTCAGCCACGATGAACCCTCCAGTATCTCTTTGCAGCCATGGGATCACCTCTTGCTTCTTCTCCTTGGATTCCAGAGTGCCCAGTGTTGTCTTGCCAAGCCAGGGTGGTGAGTTGGAGACCAATCCTGCCCTGTCCTCCAGCCACGTACCAGGCAGCAGAGTCTACTTTCTATATTATTCTTGTCCAACCTTATATATGCGCAGCTGCACTCTGCCTATGATCTAATTTGCCTGGGGTTCAGAGGGAATTGCTGAAATGGCTTGGTGCTACTTGACACAGATACTTTCTGCCATGGACTCCCCATATAGCGATGCTCTCCCCGTCCCGGGCATCTCAACTCTCTCCTCTCCTACACAACCCACCTCCTCTTGGAACTCAGATGCCTGGCCCAACTTTCTCCTCCTCAGGCCCATTCTCTGACTTCTCTTCTGTGTTTCCCAGGCAGTGAGCCCATGAGTTTCCTGGCCACTTCTGTCACTGGGCCCTGATCTTACCCCCAACAGCATGTTCAGAGCCAACAGTGACACAAACCAAGCAACAGTCAGGTTTAGGATACAGAGAAGAAAACTGAATTCCTTCGTTGAGGCATTGGTCCTTATTCTTCATGTAGGAGAATACGCCACAGGAGGACGGAAACTGTGGAAACTGGAGTGGAACTCTAACGTAGAGACAATGACGCAACAGATCCATTCTGGTTCTAGCCACCAGGACTCCCTTTGGCTGTCTATTCTGCCTGCAAGCTCTTCTCCTTGTGCCCCACGCCTCGCGGAGTCCTAGTAGCCTTTTCACAGTTAGTTAGGAGGCATCCTCTCCTGGAAGCCTTCCCAGATTCCCACATTGTTAGACCCACCCCCTCAGCTATTTTAGATGACCTCACCAGAACCTTCAAAATACCCTATAACTGCCTCTGTCATTGGGTTGCAGTATTGTTTTACATTTTTTATGTGTTTTCTACCCCCTTCACACACACTCGATGGGGCAAAAATCTAATGTTCTAATCATGCTTGTGTTGTTGCTGCAATAGTAGAGATCCAAAAATATAATTAGTCCTCATCAAACGTTTGTCGAACAAATGAATAAATTAATGAATTAATGCACTAGATCCATTGTTCTATTATTGTCATTTAACTTCTTTGCATGAATTATTAATTTTAGATATGAAATTTAAATTACTTCGTTCTGTCCCTCAAAGAAGTTCAGTAGAATAATTCCAAAACATCTTTTGTCATTTATGTAACAAAATGAGTGAAATAGATTTCAAAATTAAGATTAACATGTTTTAAATCTTTCCTGTGTAGTACTTACAGACCTCTTGAGGTTTCAAGCCTATAAATCCTGAGCCCTACATGAACTATTTGGTGCCCATCTGAATATTGATCATCAGAAGCCACAGAGCCACATGATTGTAACCCTTGGTTCTCCTCTCCCTCTAGACAGGGCAGAAAATAAATCCATAACTGTCACTGTTCCTATATCTGGGTGGTTTACTCAAAGTGTCCGAGCAGAAAAACTATTTCTAATAACAATAATAGCTAATATTGACTGAACACATCATAAAGCAGCCACTGCTCCATGGGGTTCACCTGTGTGAATACACTGCTGGCTGGTAAACAGGTGGTTGGGCTGCCTTTTCAGGAAATTTAAGAGGCTTATATTCCCCCAAGAATCACACACAGCATGGTGCAGTTTTAGTTGATAATGTTATGTTAATAAATGGTCTGGAAAAGACTCTATTTTTAATATTTTTACTGATTCAGGTAAATGTAGGGTTTATGAATTATCATAACATTGTTTAGATTCCTAAACTATCTAACATCATTGAAATTTTCTAATTTACTCAGAGGTAAAGACACAGACTCAAAATAATGCCAATATTTTCTGTTTTCACTTATGACAAGCTAAAGCTGTTTTTTTACTGAAATGCCTATCACGCATGATTTTAACAACAACACATGGTATATAATCAAAAATAACTTTGCCATCCCCTACATATGAGAATCATGCTTGAATAGCCAAATGGATTTTTTTCCCACCTTCAGCAAAGGAAACCATGGACCTCACTTTATTCTACTTATTTAATGTGTATGAATTGGTATGAGGCTCATATCTTCAGTATTCTCTTTAGTGGAGAAAAAAACAGTAAGTGTGCCCTTTCATATAATAACAGGATACTTGATAAACAATATACTTCCACTAAACATTCCCATTTAGCTAATCAAGTTCTTTTAAGACACGTCTAGTGTGATTAAAAAAAATTTCCATACTGACTTGTATTGTTGGGTTTTTCCTCTCAGTATTTTGCTTTTTTTTCCATTCAAGCAAGGAATTGGATTCAAGTAAATGGCATAAGGCAGAAAATAGGAAAACCCTGATTTTCCCCTCTGACTTTTGGCTTCCAAAAGCCTGAGCTCCAGAGAGGACAGAGATGTAGTTCTGTTGTAGGCAGAATAACGACCACCCAAAGGTTAGGACCACCACGTCCCAACCCTTGGAACCTGTGAATACGTTACCTTGTGTGGAAAAAGGGATTTTGCAAATGCAATCACATGAACGGTCTTGAGGTGGAGACATTACTCTGGATTATCCGGGTGGGCCCTATATCACCACAAGGGTCCTTAGAAGTGAAAGGAGAGATGAGGCTAAAAGTCCGAAAAAGAGACGTGAGGACGAAAACAGAGTTTAAAATGCTGTGATTGCCGGGTGGGGACACAGGCCAAAGGCAGGCTTTGGATGCTGGAAAAGGCAAGGAGAGAGATTCTGCCCTGGGAGGCCCCTGAGCAGACACAACCCTAACAACACGTTGATTTTAGCTGAGAACTGTAAATAATAAATTTGTGTTGTTCTCAGACATTAAGGTTGTAATTTGTTGCAGCAGCAATAGGAAAACTAACACAAGATACAAACAAAATGTTCTGGGCAAAAAAACACAAAGAGAAGACCCTGTTAACTCCCTATACAGAACCCAACTCCAAATATAGAAACAGGCCCCCTTTCTGGGGGCCAGGGAGATGGGGGGCGAAGTCATGAAAAACACAGCCAAGACCTGGAAAGATTTGGTCAAGATGGTGCATCTAGGCTCCTTGTACTGTGCTCTGCCTCCCAGAATGATTCCCCAGCATTACACTAACTCAGCAAAAAGACACAAAATCAGAACAACCACGCTCACTCAGACTGTGACATATCAACTGTAACGTTTGAACTGAGGTACTTATTTAGTAATTACATCCCCGTCCCCAGTATCTTGTTATAACACATGTTGCTGGAACTAATTTGGGGGTAAAAGGCAGGGGATACTAAAGAGACTGAGGGTAAAATTTTATAATAACACAGAAAGATGGAGTATCCATGTTGAATATTAAGTGGAGTCATTAAAAAAAAGAGAGCATGTTTCCCTGTAAATGAGCTTTTAGACTGCAATTCATAACTGCCTCATATCCCTCAATTAGGTATTCCCTGATTTTTACACCATAGATGTTTTCTTAACATACAGTAGACACACAAAGAAATATTTTCCAGAGATAATTCCTTAAAGTGTAGATCAACTTTGAAATAAAATGACAACTAAACAAACACAATAATTGCTTAACAAAGAAAATCTCTAAGTTGACTTTGGAACATAGGCTACCAATTTTGCTTGAAGCAAGATGAAACCATACTTCTAGTGTTAAGTCATTTTCCAGTTCTAGTAACAGCTTGATTGCTTCCTCCAGATTTTACCTGAATTCTACAAATCACTCAAGGTGAAGAACAGAAGCAGACATATTATTTTAATGAGCATCTCATTGATCACTGAGTTCAATAAAAAGTATATCTTATGGTTTCTACACACCATATATTTTGACCTATTTTAATATACAAGCCACTAAAAGGAAATTAGAAAGCCTGAGTTAAAATCCTATTTGTCGAAGTTACTAATTGGATATACTTAAGCATTTTACTTACCCCCTTGTGTGCTGCAAAGATAAATAGGATAAATATCTGCCTGTTTATGTTTCATAAAGGTTTATAGCATAAGTAAGAGTAACCCAAGTTTTCCAGCCTTCACCAGCCTACAGGTACAAGCAAGACCAAATTAACAGGAGTAACTTAGATTTTACTTGCTCATTTCTCCCAACTCCATTGTATAGAGAACCTTAGCCCCTGCTTCCTTTAAATCCCCAAAGAATCTCACGTTTGTGAACTAACATCTCCTATTCTGCTCTGCCTTTTGCATAGTGTTGTCCTATATCTCAAAGCCACTAGGCACTGTCTCTGAGCTGCAGATGGAGGAGGTAGTTTGCTGGTTTGCTTGAGACTCTGCAGCTGAACATGTTGGGTGTGGAGGGACATTCAAAGCTGCTCGCCCATCTGCTCACCACTTAGGACCACCAATGTTGTATGTGGCACGTTGACACCAGGTAGCGGTCGTTTTTAACATCCCCTCTTTCTCCATACAGCAAAATTATGTTCAGTAACAGTCATGTCAGCCAACAAATATATTTTATGGATGAACTAAAAATCGCATTCTCTACAAAACTATAACAATTCTCAATTTGAACTCTGTTCCACTGTTGTAAATTTTAAACACAAAACTCCAAGTGGTCACACAGAAAGGCAGAATTGAAGTAACTCAAGTGCTGTTGCTTTTACCATCACTGGGCTGTCAGTTTATTTTGAATCTACTGTTTAAACACAGGAATACGTACAGACGCAAACTCTCCCAAAGCGAACTCAGATGATTCTGAACCTTTCTAATCACTAGAGGAACCAGTGAGGTTGAGTCTGTGTGTCAGAGCTCAGGAGCCAATTTTTTAATTATGAGTTCTCCCAAATAATTTTCACATAGAATATATTTACTAAAGAATAACAATCCAGCACATTTTCATGTACTGAATTGAAGCTATTAAAACTCAAGAGTAATCATAGAAATTGTTTAGGTCAGAACTTGGACCCACAAACATTTTTTTCAGGGAGGAGTGCTTTATCACTGGCATTGTTTAGCAGTCTACATATGGTGATAATAAAAAGCAGACCAAATTTTAATTGTTTTTTTAAATAAATTTTAATTTAATTTTTTAAATTGTATTTAAATTTTTAAATTAAATGAAATTTAATTTATTTTTAAGTTTTCTACAGAAAATTCAAGCCTCATTGCCTGCACTCAGAGTGAGCGGCTCCCACTGCCCCGTCCTTCCCGCCGCTGACGACCATCAGCTTGCAGTGAGCCCTCACCGCCTCAAAGCCACTCTCACCTTTTCCTCTCTTCCCGCTCTCCAGCACCCACTCTTCCTCTTAACTTTTAGGGGTTGTGGTGCATGGTAATTCCGTGAGAAAACAGAGGCACTAGTAAGAGAACTTGCTCACCTTCCTACGATGAAATCAACCGCTCCCCAGCGTCAGCACCCAGAGTCTCTAACTTCTTTCTTTTTGAAATAAATGAATGTCCAATCCCTCAACTTGTATGCTGTATTCTTCCCCCGTCACTTTACTCAAGGATTTTGCTCTTGCAATTACCACTTCCACCTTCAATCAAGTTTTTCTTCTCAATTATATCTTTTCCATCAGCAAATAAATTTGTCATATCTAACATTAAAAGAAAAAACAAAAAACTCATATCCCTTTCCATTACTGTCCAATTTATTCTCCAACTTATTACAAAATTCCTCCAAAAATGTATTTTTCTATACCCACTGCCATACTTCTTATTCTTACCTGAACTCATCCAGACTTTATCCCATAACCCCCAGGGCATCCACTCTAGTCAAGACAATCAACAACCTTGCTTTTATCAAGTCCAATAGCAATTTTCAGTCTTCAACTTACTTGCCCTATAAATGGCATTTAACAGTTAATCTCCCCTCCTTTTTGAAACTCTCTCTCTCTCTTTTTTTTTCCACTTGGCTTCCGGGATCCTACCCTCTCTCCTAGTTTCTTCTTACCTCATAGGCCAATCATCCTCCATCACCTTGAAGATTTACCTCCTCGTTCCCACCTGTAAACATAGGCGTGCCTGATTCCCACAGAACTCCCTCAAGCAGCCTCCTTGTGCCTCTTTGGCAGCAATAGCAGTAGTCAGCTGGACTCCATCCTCAGTGGTTTGAGCATCTTCTTTGAGGTGTTTCTCCTCCAAGCCTCTACCTCTCCCCTTTTGTTCTCTCAGTCCTGTGGGTTATCAGCTGCTTCCTGCAGTGATCTGTTTTAGGGTAACTTTATGCTCCCCTTTTTGCTCTTTCAGCCTCCAACACTTATATAACTAGTTGCCTAAATTAAACCTCCCCTGTTGAAATACCTAGTTTCTGTTTTCCTGATGAGATCCTCGCAGTGGTGATATCATTGAGTTTTACCACTTTAAATAGCATCTGGACACTGTAACTCCCAATATGTCTCTAGATTCTTCAACTCTCCTGAGCTCATTAAACTCATACATCCAACTGCCTACTTTAATGTCTAATACACATCAAAAACTTAACAGCTCCCTAACAGAGCTTTGATTTTCTCCTGAAGCCTGTTTCTCCTCCAATTTTCCCACCTCAGTAAATGACACCACAATTCACCCAGTAGCTCAGGACAAAAACAAGAGGCCACTTTTGACTTCTCTTCACCCACATCCAATCCATCAAAATATGTTCAAAATCCCACCAGTTACCACCACATCCATGGCTCCCTTCTGGTGTAATGTACCATTATCTTTTCCCTAAAATCACTTCACTCCTAAATGGTCTTGTCACTTTCACTTTTGCCGCCATGTGGCTCATTCCTGACAAGAGATCAAGTGAGAATATGTCATACCATGTCATTCTCCTACTCAGAACACTCCAGTGGCTTCCAATGGTAATTGAAGCCAAATCCCAAATCCCCAACATTCCCCATATCTCACCTTTTTCATGTCTCCAAACTCCCTTCCAATCACTTTCCAATTTGTTCTCTCCACTTACGTCACACTGGCCTCCTTGCTGTTCCTTGAATCAACTCCACCCTCAGTACCTCTGCACTTGCCAGTCTCTGTCTGGAATATTCATTGGCTGGGCTCACTCCCTTTATGAGGACTCTACTCAAAGATCAGTAAAGGAGAGTCATTTCTCATTATTCCTGTCTTATATATCAACAGTGCTCTGCCACATGACCTCTATTTCTTTACTTTGCTTCATTTTTCTTCCTAACATTTATCCTTACCAGACTTTCCATAACACATTTATTTGTTTGTTAATTCTATGTTGCCTTCCCTCACTCTAAGTTTAGTGTGATCAAGGACTATAATCTATTCACTTATTTATCCTTAGCACCCAGAAGAATGTCCACATATACTACTCACTCAATCTAAATTGGTGATCAAGTGAGAAAATGAAGAAAGGAGGGAACGGAGGAAGGAAGGAAGGGAGGAAGAAAGGCATGGAAGAAGGGATAACAGGATGTATCTAAACACTTTGTTCAAATAGCTTCTGCCTGCAGCAGTCCAGTTGTGGCCAGGAAGGGGAGAACATGTTGTCTTCTCCATTGTCCCTGACTCTCAGAGGTCCCCTAAGTTGGTCGCACTGGATCAAGCTCATCGTGTCTGGCTCCTTCTTCCCCCAGGGTGAACTTTCCAATAGCCTTCTCAATCTCCATACACATGGAATCCTAATTGGCCCTGCCTGCCAGTTTGCCAAATGTGGCCACACACATCTGAACCACATTCTGGCTAAGTCATGTGCTACATTCAATAATGAATGTAAAGGATACTGATATTTTTGATGAAGCAGAACTACATACATCCCAGATGGTGGAATTATGTGTCTTTTAGTTATCCTATCATTTTACTTATTATTTGAAGAATAAAGCTGTGTGAGATAGAAGGTGTATTTAAATATATTTAATATCAATTCTTGCAGCTTTTAAGGTATAATTATCATTCAATAAACTACACATAAAGTGTATGATATGATAAGTTTTGATATGTTTATATACCTGGTAAACCATCACCACAATCAAGAAAATAAACATATATATCAACCCCAAAGTTCCTCTTGTCCCCTTATAATTCAGTCCTTTCTTTACACTCTCAATCCCTAAGCAACCACTAATCTTATTTTGTCATTATAGATTAGTTTGCATTCTATAAAAATTTATATAAACAGAATTATAAAGTATGTACTCTATTTAACCTATGACAGGCAAAAATGAATTTTGAGATTCGTCCTTTTTGTTGCATTTCTCAATAATTCATTCCTTTTATTACTCGTATTATTTATACTTGTTGATACTTATACTATTATTCAAATCTGCTATATAGATGCATAAAAATTTGTTTATCCCTTCACCTGTTGATAGATACGTGGGTTGCTTTCAGGTGTCAGTTATTTTGAATAAAAATGCTATGAACATTCATATAAAAGCTTTATTGTGTTTTCTTTTTTTTTCTCTTGGATAAATACTTAGGAGTAGAATGGCTACTTCAAATAGTAAGTAAGTGATATATAACTTTTAAAAAGACTTGTCAAACTGTTCCCCAAAGTTATTGCATCATTTTGTATTCCCAATCACAGTGTTTGAGTTCTCTTGGCATCTTTTATATTTATCCACATACTTACCATTTTGAATACCCTTCATTTCTTTGTGTAAATTCAGAGTTCCCTTTAGTATCTTTTTCCTTCTGCCTTGAAGCACATTTTAACATTTCTTATAGTGCAATTCTGATGCAATTCTTACAGCATGATTCTGAGTTACATTCTTTCAGTTTTTACATATCTGAAAATATCTTTATTTGGCCTTTGTTTTTAAAAGATATTTTTGCTGAGTATATAGATCTGGAATGATAGGATTTTTTTTTTTCCAGTACTTTAAAGATGTGACTCCACTGTCTGCTACCTTGTATCTTTTCGGAGGAAAAGTTACTGTCATTCTTCACTCCATTTCCCTGTCCATAGCGTTTTTTCCCCAGCCCTCTCTGGCTAGTTTTCAGATTTTCACTTCCTCACAGCTTGTAAGCATTCTGATTATGAGGTGCTTGGGGTAATTTTCTTCATGTTTCTTGTGTTTGGGGTTTGTTGAACTTATTAGATATGTAGGTTTATAGTTTTTATCAGATTTAATAAAATTTTTAGGTGTTATTTCTACAAATATTTTTTCTGTCCTGGTCTCTCTCTCCTCTCTTTTGGGGATTCAATTTCCCATGAATTAGGTTAACTTAAGTTGTTCTGCAACTCACTGATGCCCTGTCCATTTTTTTCTTCACTCTTTTTCTTTCTGTGTTTTATATTGAATAGTTTCTATTTCAATGCCTTCAAGTTCACTAATCTTTTCTTCTGCAGTGTCTATTTTACTGTTAATTCCATCCCATGTATGCCTCTCAGACCATGTGTTTTTCATCTCTAGAAGTTTATAGGGATATTTTTTACATATTATTTTTATTTTCTTAACATGCTCATGCTTTCCTCTCCTTTCTTGAACATATGGAACAGTGTTGTGATATGGTTTTAATGTTCCTGTCTAATAATTTTTCATCTGAGTGATTTCTGTTGTGATTTTATTTCTGAGTGATTTTATTGATTGATGTTTCTCTTCATTGTGGGCCATATTTTTCTGCTTCCTTGAAACCCAGACATTATGAATTTTGCCTTCATGGGTACTAGATATTCTTTAAATATTCTTGAGTTTTGTTCTATGAAAAGTTAAGCTATTTGGAAAATTTTATCCCTTTGAGGCTTGATTTTAGGCTCTATTAGGCAGAAGCAGTACAGTCTTTGGTCCAGGGCTAATTTTGCCCCACTACTGAGGCACCACCCTGTGGACACTCCAACTAATGCCCAAGTATTTTTCCACTCTGGCTGGTGGGAACAAACTACCCCAACTCTCTGTGACCTCCAGGAATTGTTCTACCAGCTCCTCTCAGGGGTTCTTTTCCAGGGCTGGGTAATTTCCTCACACATATGCAATGTTCAGTGCTCACCTGAACTTTCAAGGAGAATAAATCCTTTGAAGACCCCTAGAATATATCTGTGTGACTCCCTTTTCCCTGATACTCCATCACATGAATTCTAGCTGCCTTGACATCCTGTAATTTCTCAAGTCTGCTTCCTAGACCCAGAGACATCTCCAGGTTCTGTTTGGGTTTACCTCTCCTGCTCTGTTGCCTGTAAACTCTCTCCAGGCAGTAGTTTGGGGCATCAAAGGCTCATCTAATCTGTTTATCTCCCCTCAGAGATTAGTCTTTAGCTGCCAATTGTCCAATGTGAAAATTGTCATTCTAAATCTTTTGTCCATTTTTAAAATTGTTAGAGACAGGAGAGTAAATCTTGTCCCTGTTACTCCATCATGACTGGATGCTAGAAGTGGGAATATTGGCATTTTACACTGACACATGCCTTTGAGATTTCTCTGGGGAGGATCACCTTTCTTTTGGGATTGTTACTGGAAAACAGAACAGTCCTGAGAAGGTAAAGCCTCTGCTACAAACCAGAGCTGCCTGCACCTGCAAACCGCAGCACAGGTTAAAAGTTTAATATAGTTTCATCAGCACATTTTACTAGATATGTGTCCTGAAGCCTTAAAATTTAACCTTAAAAGAATATTTTGATGTAAGAATTCAAGTGCTTTCACTCACAATGTTTGTCAAGCAATGTGCATTATTCATGACACAAAGAGAATATTTTAAATAACACATAAATCTTTTATAAATTTTGAGATGAACAGTTTCTTCCAACTAAATCACCCATCAACAAAGCAGAATTGATCTCCTGAAATTGATCACTCAATGATTCTCGATTTTAAAAGACATATATATTTTTACTGTTGAAAATAATAGCCTTGTTTTTCATTTTAAAATATATTTTACATATTATATACAATTATATATACATGATTACGTGAGATTTATTTCATATTCAGCTTTTTGACAAGTCACAATAAACATAACCTTAAAAAGTAAAGAATTTTACAAGCTAAGCTTTGAGTAACTGGATTATGGAAAATACAAATGGATTCACTTATAAGAATGTTTATTTGAAACTGGGTTTTAGGAGTTTGGAAAAGCCTGCCTTTTATCAAAATATCTGTACAGTGACCGCAAATCATTTGCGGAAAAATGCAGAAGTATGAGTAAGTAAGTAAATAGAAAACAAAATTAAAAACTTTCTTTAGTATTTGTATACCCAAAGATCTGATTATCAAGCAGAGCCCACACACCTTACAGATCAGTGACTTTTTTTGTGTATTTTTATTACCATACAATAAATGTCTGTTACTTGAAAATTAACAGAATACTCAAGAATGCTAAAAGCTGAATGGGAAATGGAGCATTGCCTGATACTTCTGAATTCATTCACACGCTGCGCTTCCAAACAAGAATTCTGCTTTTAAGAAATAAGTAAGGGCATGGATCATTTAGCAAATAACAGTTGTATTCTATAAGACACACATTGCAGGCATATTGAATATACTTCAGAGGTTTTATTTAATCTTTCTTGCTAAGGTAAAATTGGTATATGAGTTTCAGGTATGCAACATTATAATTTGACACCTGTATACACTACAAAGTGACCATCACCAAAAGCCTAGTCTCCATCCATCACCATATGCTTGACCACCTTCATCCATTTTGCCCAGCTCCCAACCTCCTTTCTCTCTGGTAACCACCAATCAGTTCTTACATCTATGAGTTTGATTTTTGTTTTGTTTTGTTTGTTCCTTTGTTTTGTTTTTCTAGATTCTACTAATGAGTGAAATCATATAGTATTTGGCTTTCTGACTTATTTCACTTAACATAATACCCTCAATGTCCATCTGTGTTGTTGCAAATGGTAATATTTTCTTCTTTTTCATGGCTGAGTAGTATTTCATTGTATATATACACCACATGTTCTTTATCCATTCATCTGTTAATGTGCACTTAAGTTGTTTCTATGTCTTGGCTGTGGTAAATAATGCTTCAATGAACATAAGGATGTATATATCTTTTTGAACTAGTGTTTTCATATTCTTCCAATAAATACTTGGGAGTGGAAGAGCTGGATCATATGGTTTTCCATAGTGGAAAACTATACTGCTTTCCATAGTGGCTACACCAATTTATATTCCCACCAACAGTGCACAAGTGTTCCCTTTTCTCCACATCCTCTCCAACACTTGTTATTTCTTGTCTTTTTGAAAACAGCCATTCTGAGAGATGTGAGGTGATATCTCACTATGGTTTTGATTTGTATCACAGTTTGTTTTGAAAACTCCAGCAATTCTCTCTGCTGTCTCTTTATGGTATCTTTGATTAAATCCCTTCACATTCTCAAATCCAATATCATAAATATTACACTGCATGTTTTCATTTATTTCTTCCAGAGAGCCAAGTGAGTCTTCCCCACTTGGACATTGTCCTGTATCCTTATAACTGCCTTGTGAGATTAATTCAATCCAATTTCAACAATTTTTTGAATGCCTACTTCTGCATTGGGTGCTTGATTAATATGATGTGCTATATCCCCCCAGCTAATACTAATAGTAAAAATTCTTTGAGCATACAGGTATGCCATACACTATATAGTGCTTTACTCACATTAACTCATTGAATTCTCACAACTACCTCCATTTTGCAAATAAGGAAAGTGAAGCATTAAAAAAAATGTAAGCAATTGACTAAAGTTACACAGTTAGTGAGAAGCGGAGGTGAGTCTTACATCCAGGCTGGCTGACTCTCGACTGCTCTGCACACTGCCCTCCCCCAGGGGAGGTAGACCCCTACACACACAAAAATATGCTATAAGGATATTTAATTACCCAAAACACAATGAAGTGCCATGAAAGCCTCAAGGACTGTGAGATTCTTTTCATCTAGGAAAATTGAGAGTAGCTTTACAAAAGAGATAATATGAGGTGAATATTAAAGCCTGGGAGTAGCAGCAGAGCTGAAAGCAAAAGATATTCCGAGCCAAACGCTCATCTTGAGGTGATTGCCACATCCTGTTTTGGTTCTTGGATTCCACAGTGCATGAGAATCACACTTGAGATGATGACAGCCATGCTGATTCCTCGACATACACTCATACACTTAGTTGAGAGAGTCTGAAAATACATACTTTTAATAAGCCTTCAAAATGATTCAAATGCAGGTAATTTCAGGATTATCCTAAGAAACAGAAACCTGATAGATTTTCAGCCCCAGCATCTATCTTCACGCCTCTTCTTTCCTGCCTGTTCAAACCTCTCACCTCCATCCTCCCCCAAGCGGGAGATTCTAAAACGAATTCCGCCTCTAGTGGGTAGAGTCTAAGGCTGCCAATCCAATACTCAGGATTCAGCGTCCACCACCCTCACTTATGGTCCAGACCCGGCCTTGCATTCCAAGTCAAATAACTAGCATGTTCATTTTTTTGTCCCCATAAATGCTTCATACCAGTCTTTCCACTGGTATTAAATATTGAAAAGACTCACCTTGTTCAAAGGTCTATATATTAAGTGAATTGGAATCCTTGATTCCATAAAATACCCTGAATAATGACATCTCCAAAACCGGGGCCCTGAATTCTGTATTCTTCCCAAGGCCCTACCTGTGGACCAAGTTCTGATCGTGATCTCTAGCCCAGGGGCTAAAATCCACGGTACAAGTGAGTTTTGACACCAAATATCTCCTTCCTGTATTTCCAAGTGTCACCTCCTTTCAGATTGCCAAACTACGCTCCACCTGTCAGCTACAAGGCCATCATTCATTTATTCATTCATTCTGTCCATAGCCATACCCTGCATCTGGCCCTGTCCTCCATCATCTCCCCTAACTATGGAGAAATTTGGTGTGCTGCTGTCAAGTGGGGGAAACATATTATTTCTCTTGCCTTTCTTTTATAAATTGGAGAAAGTAGGACACAAAAAGACAAAGGTGACCCTGGATGGAGACAGACCAAGAGCTACACAGAGCTTTCAGAACTTCCAGCAAATCAGGCAATGTTTGCCTCCAACAAGAAAAGCCATTTTTATACACATATAATATAAAATTCTAAGCTTCCACTGTCTCTTTCAGATTTTAAGGTGGTTCTTTAAAAACATGGCATTTATGCACAATTTCCTAACTGTGGCATAAATTAGGGCAGTGTCCAAAGATTGAACTAGAAATAAGAACCAAGCTAGCTATAAAAACAACAGATTCACTGCCATATTTAAAAAGCCAAAAATGTGAAAATATGTTGGTTCTTAATAATATATTTTAAGTTATAAAAGTGATCTAGTCACAGAAAAATGGGAAAATAAATATACATTCAAAGGAAAACACCCATGACATCACCACAATCAGTATTAGTATTTTGAAGCATATCCTTCTGTTTTCTGTGATATGTTTGCTAACAGTGAATTTCAGTCAAGACCAAAACATGATTGATCTTTCATACCAGAGAGAAGGGCCATACTCAAATGTCCATTTTATCAATTTAAGAAAAGAGTGGAGGGGGCAGGATTCTTCTAAGACTTTTAGAATGCCCAACTACATCAAGAATGCAAAAGAAAACCCAAATTGGAGAGGGGGAAGACTCTCAAGACAATTTGGGGAGAGAGCTATTGAAATGCTGGTTGTCCCACTGACACCTGGGGGGGAAGCATTGGGAATGTCTTCCCCCATATCTAAAGCTCAGCAATGGAGGGGCCCCAGCTTCAATACAGGGAGAGGCTAGTATGTGACCCCGAAGTGGGGTGAGATGGACTGGAGTCTGACTTTCCCCTGGGGAAATCTAGATCATGCAGAGGCCAGTGGCTCTGATGGTGGAGACAGGTGAGCCATGGCTGCACAGAACCTGGCCTGAGCTTTCTGAGTTGGTCAGGTCAAAAGATAAGTGAAAATTTCCCATGTGAAAAAGTGCTGGGATTGGAATTTTCATGGGTCTCTCAAAGGGTGAAGGGACTCCAGCGACAAGAAATTGGAGGCAGACTCAGAATTCCCAGGGGTTGCAGAGATCATCTCAGAGGACCACACAGAATGGTAATTCACATGCCAAGGTATGGCAGGTGTGAAGTCCACAGATACAAGGGTCTGCAGAATCCACTGAAGCGCTCCACGACAGAAGATGCACACGACCATCTGCCGGGCCAGAACCAGAGCCAGCTCACAACACGAGGAGTTCTAGGAAGAACTTTCGTATCCTCCTTCCTCTCCTTTCCCCACATGCACCAGTCATGGAAGGGCCTGGAGTCAGGGATAGCAAGCTGCAGGTCTAGAGAAGGAGGAGGAGGAGAAGCCATGCACATGCCCTTCCCCCAAACAGGTAGCCTTCCTGAAAACTGTCCCAGCTGGAAAAGGGGAGAAGATCTCAGTTTAAATCAAGTCTGAAGTTTTGATTATCAAAATTTCATACCCCATTTTCTAAATCAATACTGTATTTTCTAATTGAGATAGTTCATTTTTAGGTCTACATTCAGGGGGAGAAAATTTCTCCAGTAAATTAATTTTAAAAGGGCCCTAGGAGACAAAAATAAAATTTCATTTTGATTCCATTCCTAGGGGTCACGCTTGTATCAACTTACTAGGCATATAAGTATTATGTATGCATGTGTGAATATATTATATGATACCTTATGTTTACCTTACATATATCTTGGGAAAATAGTATGACAATCTACACAATTTTGTCTTTTTTTTTAATTTCACATAGGAATATATTGGAAACACTTTTCCCCTTGTCTACAGATATTACTCTACAAGCTTGCTGTCCCGAGTGTCCCTGGAGCAGCAGATGCAGCATGACCTACAGCTCCTTAGATATGAAAATTCTTGGGTTTATCCCAGGCCAACTGATCAGAATCTGCATTTAAATGCCCCAGTGATTCATGATCCAGTGGTGTGCTGGAGGCGGCTTGCATCTTAAGGAGCCAATTGTGCACATCTCTTGCCAAGTCTGCATTTAGTGGCATCACTTTGGTAGCTTGAAATCAGCCGTTGTGGAATATTTATATCATGGAAATCACCAAACACCTCAAATCAAAATATACCTCAGAGAGCAGTTGTTAAACATTTACCAGCACACCACTAATTCACATGTATGTTAAAATTTGAGAGGTGTTGAGTTACAACTTTATTTTTCATGATTGCACACTAGTGTATTGACAAAAACATTCCAAATTTAATTGGTCTATGCTCTATTGTTGAGCTCAGGGTGCTTGCATTTTGCTGTTGTAACACTGAAACTAACATTCATATACATACTTACTTTCACCCACCCCTTTTTATTTCTTTAAGATAAATTTTTAAAGTATGACTGCTGCATTTTTATTTTGACTTTTATCTTGGTACATATTACCAATTTCCCTTCATTTTTTTTATCTTTGCCACTGATCTTTAAGAGGTAAATAATTTCTCAGAACTCTCAAAGAAATCATCTATCTGCAAAACATGCATAGCTAGAAGCTAATAATCTGAAGAACATTGTACATTAAACTTATTTATTATTTCATTTTCTTTCCTTGTTTTCTTCTCTCACCAGTGATAACTTCCCCTTTCTAACTAAACTTGACTTTTACATCCCCTTCTCTTCCAAGCACCAGTTATTCTTAATCTTACTTTAGAGTTCTCAGATTCCCTAAAATTATATTTAAAAATCTGACTGTATCTGTACGTGCACATTTT
Organism: Tapirus indicus; assembly: GCA_031878705.1. NCBI lineage: Eukaryota > Metazoa > Chordata > Mammalia > Perissodactyla > Tapiridae > Tapirus > Tapirus indicus. The sequence continues at coordinate 154,756,928 of CM062919.1, forward strand.
TCTTGAAGCAGTCCTATACATTTCATCATATTCCCAGGATGGTCTCATTTCCATTGTGTTGGAAATTCAGGTAGTAAACTCTCATGGAGTCTGATTCACAGAGGAAGAAATGTAACAAAGGCCTCAAGGACACTTCCTTAAATGCAATAGCTGAGTTTCTACAATACAGCCCAGTTATAAGTTTACCTTAATGTGTGAGTCTACTGCATTATAGCCAACTGTTTGTGCAGACGCAATGTCAGCCTGTTGTCCATATGACTAACTGTTAAACTCTCTGTGTAAGTGGTCATTTTTCTACTACAAAATACTCATCTGGGTAAAAATGCCTGTGATAGTAGAAATCCTACCTTTCTAAAGAATCTGATTTGGTATGAGAAGAATATGTGAAATCAAATAAACCAGACTTAATGGAAGACTATACTAGAGACTTTTCAGCGTATATTTATTCAGTTGACCTACAACAGTAGCACATATTTTGATCAAGAACACTATGGTTCAAGTTTAATTTCCCTTTCTTCTCTTGGAAGTTATAAAATTTAGCAGACGCTAATAATTTAAAAGTGGAAATGAAATAACAATAAATTTAGCTGTCAGTTCAGAGTGTGGAAGAAGGGATTATTATAGAGGCAGAGATAACCACAAAATGCCAAGGCTTTGAACTATGGAAGAATTCAGTTCAGCTTAATAAATAAATCACAAAGGAGATTTGAAATAGTATGCAAGCCTGTTCTAACAGGCCCTGAAGAATGACAGCATACAGACCAGATTCACTAATCAATAATGGCATTCAATTATTCCCACAGCATCCAAATGAGACAATTTAAAGCTTCATAATCAACCCAAGGATTGAACCATGCATCAGGGGGAAATAAGTGTAGCCATTTACGCTTTATTGATTATTTATATTGTAAGTAAATAAGTTGAAATAACCAGCTTCAGCAGGCTCTCATCCTGCATTAAGACAAAACATAAAGTGTCTGGAAAACAGAAAGCACTGGGCCTACAGCTGGCTAACAAATAACAGAATATGCATTTACAAGTTTCCTAGGTGGTTGATATATACATGAAGTGTGAAAAGAACTACTTTAAGGGATGGGGAAGCTACACGATGTGTGTGCCATCCCTGGCCACCTCACAGAGCAGAGCCACCCGCAACGACTAAGATATGTGTGGGTCTGACCTTCCACATCTTGCACGGGTATAGATCTAATCCTGAGATTTTTATCTCTCCTAAGGCAAAAAAAACACAGGGCCATGGGATCCTAGGGGAGATTTCATTCAACGGAAGTGACAACATTCACGTTCACTTACTGTTTCTGCCCTCTAAACATTTGACAGCACAGGCATTCATTCATCAATTCAGCAAATGTTTATTGAATACTTGCTTCATGTCAGACATAAGTATCATATAAAACAAAACTAAAGCTGCTGCTTAAATAAACTGTTGAGAGGAAGTCTTTATTTCAATCAACTAGAATATTCAGAAATCAAGATTGAAAAGATCTAAATTATTCCAATGGCTGTATAATTGATCCTGCAACAAATAATAAGACCATACCCCCCAAAAAGAAAGGAAACAAGCCTGTTTCCTTGTAGTCACTATTTTATTTTACAGGGTTTTGGAAATATAAATTATTTAATTTTTTGAAAAATGTTTTGCTCTGGAAGCTAAAAAAGTAGTTGCAAGTGTTTCTATAAGAGACGATTTCTGAACAGGTTGGAGTCTTCGTAAAATCATAAACAAAATAACCAGGTTCTTTAATTTATATGAATTAGAAAATAATAGTATTCACTGTATTTTATAAAATACATATCATCAGGTATATTTTTATGTTTGTGCTCAGGAAATTCCCAACAATGGAAGCATTCAATGAATCTAAAATACGAAGCCCTGCTGGAAATGCACAACAATACAGTGAATGATATAGAAGGCACACCTTGTTCCATATAGGACTAATTCCCTTTCCAGTGTTAAATGTAAATATTTGCTAATGGCTGTCATTCCTTCAGACTATTAGAAGTTTAATTTTTTTTCACTTTTGTGGTACAGTGTGACTAATCCTCACAGAACATTCTCCTTCCACAAAAGAACTGCTTACCCGCAAAAGACAGGTTCTGTTCCTGTGAATGGGAATTATGGCTTTCTGATTGACAATCTCTCTCACTGACAGGCTTGATTACAGGCTAAGATAGCAGTAGAGGGTACCACCAATTTTTTAAATAAAGTTTGTATAGGAAGAAAGAAATATATGTAAACATCCTTGAAACAGATAAAAAAGCACATTCAGACATAACAGATGCAAAAGGCTTCAGAAATGTCCATAAAGTGGGCTCCAAACCAGCAGAATAAGAGTCAGGCAACACGCTGGGATAGGATGTGGACAATATCACAAAAGACGTCCTGCACCAAAACTTCTTCTGCCGGCTGCCGTAATTCTCCCTTCTCTCTCCCTGATCTCTCTTAACCCCAAACCTGGAACGAAGTTCTCTTTTTTTTTTAACAAGTTTTTGTGTGTATGTGTGTGTGAAGAAGATTCGCCCTGAGCTAACATCTGTGCCAGTGTTCCTCTATTTTGTATGTGAGATGCCTCCACAGCATGGCTGATGAGTGGAATAGGTCCGCACGTGGGATCCAAAACCATGAACCTGGGCTGCTTGTCACTAGACCCCATCTTCTCTCACTTATTCAAACACATAAATTTTCACTTCTTTTTCCTATATCACTAATTTTACTGTCTATCCTGGATCATTCTTATCATCATAAAAATGTTATCTCTCCTACCTTATAAATTAATTTAGGAAGAGTTATCACCTCTGTGATAATCAGTCTTTCCAGCCAAGAATACACTGTGTCCTTCCATTTGTTCAAATATAGTGTTGTGCATTTGGGGCATGTCTCATAGTTTTCCTCATATAGATTTGAATATTTCTTGTTAAGTTCATGCCTAGATATTCTATTTCAATTCACTCCATTTTTCTGTCATAAACAAGATCCTCCATTCCTATTATGTCCTCTAATAGGTTATGTATAAATATGAATGCTATTGATTTTGTCTATTGATTATATAACCTACTATTTTACTAAATATGAGATGAATTTAAGTTGGACGAGTATTCTCTCAGAGTGGCTGGAAGAGGTCCAAACACTGCTTTATTATATTTGAGAATTCCTAATTTTAGCTTAGGTCGATGTGGCCTAGGCAAACATAGATTACTACAAATCAGAAGAGGGGCACAAGCACCATTAAGAAGGGATTGAAGCCCAGTCAGAAAGGAGACAGTGAAAGAAGACCGAGGGGAGGCAATTTCTGGAGTGATGGAAATGTTTTATGTCTTGGTAAATTTGTGTTCATGCAAGTGACATGCATTCGCAGATTCATGGAATTGTGCACTTAAGATTTTGCGTGTCACTGCATATAAATTTTACTTCAATAACCTGTTAAAAAGTGCCTAGGTTTTTTTTATTTCTAATTTTTTTTATTTAAAATAAATAAATATGCACTGAAAAACATCAAACCAACAGATATAGACAGTTGAAATTTTCCACCCCCTCCCCAAGCCTACTCTTCAGAGAAAGTCACCGTGAGCACTTTGATGCCAGCGCTCCCAGACTTTCTATAACATACAAATTCTCTCTCTCTCCCCTCCCTCCTCCTCCTCCTCCTCCTTCTTCTTCCTCTTCTTCTTCTTCTTCCTCTTCCTCTTCCTCTTCCTCCTCCTCCTCCTCCTCCTCCTCCTCCTCCTCCTCCTCCTCTTCCTCTTCCTCTTCCTCTTCCTCTTCCTCTTCCTCTTCCTCTTCCTCTTCCTCTTCCTCTTCCTCTTCTTCTTCTTCTTCTTCTTCTTCTTCTTCTTCTTCTTCTTCTTCTTCTTCTTCTTCTTCTTCTTCTTCTCCTCCTCCTCCTCCCTCTCTCTCTTGTGTGCAAACGCAGCCAAGAATCCACATAGTCCAGACTCAAGGAAGAGACTCTTAAAGGAACAAATTTCAGCAATCGAAAGCTAATATCAAGTTCTTTTATTTCTCCAACACAGTGAACGGGATGCAAGCTTCATAGCAATATTACTTAAAATTCCCCACTTCTCTTCCATCAGTTTCCAATACAAATGAAGGGGCTTCATCTGACTTCTGGGACCAATCCTCTGAAAAGTCTCTTCTCTCATGCCTAGACTGCACTCTTTTCTATTTTACCTCATCCCCTCTTCCACTTCTACTTCACTAACACAAGAAGTCCCTATCTGACAGCTTAGACCCCTGTTGGAGCATTAGAGAGAAGAAAGACTGTGAAAAAGCAAAAGCCACCAAAGAATGAGGAGAAAGCTGAGAACAATATTTGTCATAATAAAATTTTATGCATATGTATACACATATACCAATTATAATCCTATTATATTAATGTCCTGAAATATGATTTTCAATTTACTCAACTATAAATTCAAAGTACTTATATGTACCATGGACTCATAAGTACTTTAATTATTTTAAGTCACTAGACAGGTCAAAATTCTACATTAAAATGTCAAATATAGTCATGAACCACTGTTGATGCTAGGAGTAGGAGATTGACACACATCCCAATATTTAAAAATGGATTCTGAGGATTGCTAACAAAGCATAATACCTAAGAATGGTAAATCTGTAGGATATATAAGCAAACAGATAATTTGGGAGCATTTAGAAAAGAAGATATTGACAATCTTATGTTAAATAAGCATAATTCATATCAGTTGCTTACTAGACTACTGAATCAGGAGAGCGAGGATATATATTGATTTTGACAAGGGATTTGGGGAATTCTTAGTTTCTTAAGAATCTTAAGATTCAGAGGCATGAATTGGACAAGATAGCTAGGTGGGGTTATTGTCTATTGAGAATAATAACTAGATTGCTGATTAATAGGTATCAACCTGGAGGGTGTTCTTTAGTGATTTGCTATAGAATTTTATCCTTGGCTCTGCCCTGTTCAACATTTTTGTTTATAATTTCGATAAAGACATAAAAATCATGCTTCTCAAAGTTCTGTTTGACACAAGTATAAGAATGATTGCTAATGTAATGGGTGACATAATCAGGATTCAAACTCTTCTTCATAAGTTTAAGTAAGCTACAAATCAGCAAGAAAAAATGTAGAAGTAAAATATGAAGTTTGAAACATAGGAATAAAACTTCAATAACTTAAGTACAAGATGAAAAAGCTAACAGCAATTCCAATAAAAACAACCAAAGGAGTTTTACATGACCAAAAGCACAACATTAAGTAATAATAGCTCATGTTGTCTAAAATAGCTAATACATCTCTTCATTTGCATTAACAGGAAGTTAGCATCCATATCAAAGGAGGCACAGTACTCAGTACCCACTGTAACTGGACAGTGACCAGCCACTTTACTTGGTTTAATGCTGGGCACCACCCCTTGAGAAGGACATTGACAAACAACAGTGTGTTGAGAGGACAAGGAAAACAAGGTGTACGGAGACCACTTTACATGAGGATTTAGTTCATGTGAACTAAATAACTAAAAGTGATGTACTTGTAGAGGCCATAATTAAATATCTGAAGGTCTGACACATGAAAGAAAGAACAAATACAATATCATCCAAAAATACAATATTATCCAAAAAGGAAAAGTAGAATCAATTTATTGAAGTTAGTGAAAAGCGGTGCTTATTTGAAATAGCCACACACAACCTTCCACTGTACCAGCTTGTATATAAAGAGGGAACAAAGAACAATGTACTTTAGTTTTAGAGATAGCACATCTTTTATTTAATGTGCCTTTTTCACTTTGTTCATCTGAAGGGTAAAGAAACCTTCCATAACTTTATGTGTTATGGTCAAAATGTCTACTGTTGCAAACTCTGGGTGTGCATGAACCGTCTATCCAACATACAGCCTGGCAAAGGTCCAGCGTGAGTAAGGTTGGTGACTTAGAAGAATTGTATCACTTGAACGAATGGTTCCGGGCCAGGACTGGTAGTACCACACCACATTTAGAAGAATGTGAAGATGTTTTGGTTGTCACAATAACTAGGGGATAATATTGTCATTTAGTGGGTGAGGCCATGGATGATAAACACCTTGTGATGCACTTGAGGCTTTCCTTGCAACAAAAAATTATTCTGCCCTAGCTCCCAATAGTGGCCATGTTGAGAATCACGTGTTTAGACCATGATTGTGTTCATGGTGCACTTTGAATACTAGAATTTTGGGTTGCACATTGAAAGGAGTGCAGTTGTATCCACATATTACTACAGGATTCCCTTGGATGACCTTCAGCACTATCTTGCTGTTTGAGTTGAAGTGTTTACTGCCTGAACTTCCATCCCATAAACTCACCATGATAAATTCTCACTTGTTCCAGTAAACATGAGCTTTCCCTTGGTGCCAACTTGGTGATATACGCCACGTCTCAAATGTTCCTTGTGGCAAGTTGTGCCCCACTCCTCACCACATCTTATGACACCCACAGCTATGGGTTTCATCTGCCAGACATTGCTAAAATGGTTTCTATTCTCGGTTGTAGCCAAAACTCAGTGAGCAAAATCCAGGACTGCGTTTGTGGGGGTTTTATAGTATGCGTGCCCCAGGAAACCAATTGAGAATCAATAATATAAACCCTCAAATTTTGTTTTTACAAATTTACAGGTAACTTTCCTAGCTCCTTCTTTTTACATGCTGTGCCTTCTTTTTACACTTTTACCAAAATGAATATAAAAGTTCATAAGAATGATAATTTATCAGGAGTCTTCAAATTACTGCTTCTTTTGTTATCTACAACTTTTTCCAAATGAGTTGTGCTCTGTTGTCAACAGTGACACCCATCACTGGTTAGCTGTGCCTTCTGTTTCCTCATTCTCCTAGTGCATCCAGGGCTAGAATGGCTTCAGTGCCCTAGGGTACTAATCAAACTCTTTTTCAATAGCGGATCAACAGCTGTTGACATTTGATAAATCTTTTTGCTCTTATCCCAGGACATTTTGTTTATTCTCATAAAATGCAAAGGGAAGAAATGAAAGAAAACACAAGAGAGAGGCTGTGGACAAAACTATTTTTTAGAGAACTTTCTAGCTTAGTCTCTGAGCCATGAAATTAGTGATGTGCTAAATAAGTCAGAAATATTATAATTTAAAGAGCCTCACAATGTAGGGTGGGCTGCTTCCTTGCCCATGTGTATAAGGAAATACACAAATTATGGACATAAATTGCAACTCATGTCAACAGTACAGATAGACCTTCTTAAACAGGGGTTACAAACAGCCCCCCGGGCCAAATCCAGCCTGCCCTCCTGTTTTTGTATGGCCCAGGAACGTTTTTGAATGGTTAAAAAGATAACGAAAGAGGAATAGTATTTTCAGATATGTAAAAATTAAATTAAATTTAAATTTCATTGTCTATAAATAAAGTTTTATTAGAACACCACCAGACCCATTCATTTAAGAATTGTCTATAGCTGCTTTCAGACTACAATGGCAGAGCTGAGTAATTGCAACAGAGAACATATGTCCCATAAAGTCTAAAATATTTACTATACAGCCATGGCCTTTAGAGAAAAATTAAAAAGTGAGAAGTGTCAGAAAAGGTTTAATCATGTAAATGGATGCTAGAGAAACCCTTTTGAAAGCAGCAGTAATCATACAGAAGCAGTGGGCCTGCATTCCACTTCTGATTCAATGGTAAATAATCTTTTAAATCCAGCTTACTCAACTGTGAAATAGAAAAGAGAATATTTGACCCACCTTTTCAAAAATAAACTACATAATTGAAGTGTAATATGAAACTACAAGGATCAGCTCAATGAACAATCCAAAAGTGAACATATTTGCAACCACCACAAATGTCAAGAAGTAGAGCACAACCAGGACCCCGGAAGTCCCCATAGAGCCCCCTTCCAGTCACGATGCTCCTCTTCTCAAAAAGAAACCACAATCCTGATTTCTAACACTAGTTGAGTTTTTTTCTGCTTATTCCTAAACTTAATTTAAAATGGATCAAACTGTATGTATTTTGTGTCCAACTTCTTCTGCATTTGTGAGTTTTACCCATGTCACTCCAGGTGGCAGCACCTCACCCATTTTCATTACTGTATTTCATTTCAATGTATGAAAATACCATAATTTATTTATTCATTCTACTGTTGATAAGCATTTGGTTGTTTCCATGTTTTTGGCCATTGCAAATAATGCTGCTATGAACATTTTTATATGTGTCTTTTGATGCACATATGTAGGCATTTCTGTGTGGTATACACGTAACTTTCTTTCTTCATTTATTTATACCCCAAACTGTCCCAGAAAGAATTAAAGGCAACTTTAAAAATTGCTATAGTCAGGTTGGAAGTGCTATTAATAGGTAGTGCCTAAGCTCCACTTAAGGAGGAACTGTCTTTGTTAGGAATGAAAGGCGAGACTCTGGAAGTATAAACTGGAGCAAGAAACAACTCTGCTTTTTCTTTTTAATAAAGAAATTTGGGGGCAAGAAAGAGTATAAAAGAGAGAAGAGGAAAGAGTTCATAGAGAGAGAGGGAGAAGACAACATGGCAGAAGGCTAAGCCTACAGAAATAACTGGCCTATGAGGAAAGTCACCAAGGAAATTTTAAGAAGAGAAATTTTAAATATTCAATATTAAGTTTCATGCATTGTATCATGTAAACCACCTCCATTTATTCCCACCTGAAAAATCAGCTGCCCACACAAATCCCTTTTCAGTAAATTGGTCAAATTGTTTTTTCATGAACATCAAGGAAAGAAGGAGTTGTTACACATCTAGAGTAATATAGAGCAGAACAGCGGCAGCAAAATTAAGAAATCAGCAAACGTGTTGAGTGTCTGAAATGATTAATGTGTTTTGCTTATTAGAGGCTACGGAAGCAAACCAAGATGAATAAGATACAGTCCCACCTTGAAGCCCTACATAATTGGCAATCTATAAAAATTAAATAAATCATTTTTTCCTAAAGTTAGGTGGCTTTGTTTAAACAAACAAAAAAACTCTCCTAAGAAAAACATTTATAACTGTGCTGCCTGGTGCATGAAGAGTACACCTTCCACAAGCATAGAAAGCTATCTTATTAAACACTGATTTAGGGCTTTCCAAATTAACACAAAAATTTAGATAATCGTGAGACTTCTCAACATTGATTGAGTAGATCGCTTTTTTAACTTTTAATTTTGAAATAATTTTAGATTCATGGGAAATTGCAAAAAGCAAAGAAAAGTACGGGTGATATTTTCTAACCTTCATCCAGTTTCTCCCAATGATAACACCTTTCATAACTATAGCAAATACCAAAACCAGGAAAATTACATTGGTTCAATCTACAGAGCTTATTCTGATTTCACTAGTTTTATATGTACTCCTGTGTGTGCAGTTCTGTGCAATTTCATCACATGTGTAGGTTTGTGTGACCACCACCAAGATACAGAGCTGTTCCATCACCACTAGGTTCCCCCAACCTCTTTACAGCGACAGACGCTCTGCTCCCACCTCCCATTCCTCATGCCTGGCAACCACCAATCTATTTTTTGTCTCTATAATTTTATTTCATGAGTGTTACATAAATGGAATCATAAGATATATAACATTTTGAGATTGGCCTTTTTTTTTTCCCACTCAGCATAAACACCTTGAGATCCAGCCAAGTGATTGCATCTATCAGCCATTTTTATTGCTGAGTAGTATTGAATGGTACGGATGTACCACAGTTTAACTATCCGCCCGTTGAAAAGCATTTGAGTTGTTTCCAGTTTTCATCTATTACAGATAAAGCTGTTAAGAGCATTCATGTACAGGATTTAGTCTGAACTTCTTTCCATTTCCCTGTGATAAATACCCAAAAGTGCAATTGCTGGGTCCTACAGTAAGTGCATGTTTAGTTTTTTTAAGAAACTTCCAAACTATTTTCCAGAGTGGCTGTATCATTTCACATTCCCCCCAGCCACATATGAGTGATCCAATCTTTCCGCATCCTCACCAACATTTGATGGTATCACTATTTTTAATTTAGCCATTCTGATAGTGTATAGTGATATATGTTTGAGGCAGATGGCTTTTTGAAAGATACCACTCATAACCCATGAGAGCTAAAACATTGACAAACAATAGTCTTTATAACTCTAACCCTATAACTCTAACCCTAACCACTATACCATAGGGCTGGCCCCCTGTTTTTCTCTTTATCCCTGCTTTCTGTTAGATTGAGAAAATTTTCTATACTCCTTCCCCCACCCAAACATACACGTGCACTTTTTTTTTCTTGGTTTGGTAGTTATAGATTTCCTCTGCTGGTTGGAAGCCAGACATTAGTGAGATCAGGTTGGCAGAAATCCCAGACGACAAGCATCACTTGGGTAAATCAAACAGAGTTTACTAATCCAAAAGATATGGAAGAAAGTCAGCAAAAACAGCATCTGTAGAAAAAAGGTCAGTAACATTCTTAGGAGAGACAGCAGATCGAACCTTGAGACCCCAAAAGCTTCAGTTATGGGCAGATTGGTGTAGATAATAATTTCTGCCTAATTAAGGGCATATCAGAAATTCAGTTGGCATAAATGTCCTCTCCTGGTCCAGACTTGTGTAC